>CM075651.1:143842500-146242500 GCA_037953625.1 Crotalaria pallida | reverse complement strand
AGGCGGCCTTAGTCGATCCTAGCAGGACACAAACCTTGGCCTATGGGATTACAAAGACCTTTCCAATGCTTATTTATCAGGTTCACTGCTTCCTCCAATTCGGAGTTTTTTGTTGTGACCCGACACATCAGAAATGGGTTCTATGTAATCCCACATGTTTATCCTTTCACTATTCAAGAGGATAAAGGTGGTATTCGAGGTGGACATATCTTCATTTCCCTGTCCTCACCCGAATACCTTAATCCCACATGTTTAACCTTTGGTGGACTCATGTTTATGTGGAATATGAATCTTTTTTCCTCTTTCCAGAAATCATGAAGGCGCTCCTTAAGTTTTCTCATTGTAACTCGTGGCTTTTCTTGGTAAAAAATGAGGATTTTATAGCCACAAGCGGTATTAAATGCCTCCATAATTACTCCTCCGTTCTCAATGCTGATAAGACGTTTCTGACTCCTCTTTTATTGCGCCAATATTCCTTCGACGCGGGTCTCTTGTTTCCGCCTCTTCCATCTGTCGACACACATTCACGTCCTTCGAAGTCACTTTTAAGTCATGCCACTTAAGTACACCTCCTTCGACATCACTTATGTTGTCGACGCACATACTTCTTGTCGAAATCTACCCAGTGTCGGATTGTACGTTCACCTCCTTCGAAGTCACTTTCAAACAGAAATGTTTGAGTACACTTCCGTCGACGTCACTTATACATCTGACATTCGCAACCTTTTGTCGATTTCAATTTCCCGTCAACACTTGGTAATCAAAAATATAGTTAATCAGATTCACAATCATCAATATAATTGATCAATAAATCAAATATGTATTTGAATTATTGAAAACAATCGAGAACCAAAATATACTAATACAAATCGAATTTCCCATATTAAATTGGACTTGTGATCAATGCGATGCTCGTGGTTGATAGATAGTAGGAATCCATCTCGACCTAGCGGCATATATAAGGAGCATGTTACCACAAGATCACTTTTGTATTTGTGACATCTTGAGTGAATAATAATATTTATTTTCTACCTTTTTTGCTTTTTATTAAATAACCATCTTTTATATTATATAAATATATAATATGACAAACATGCGATATAATTTATGATCAGGATTTTAAAAATCGGATCAGTTATTAATAAATCATTCAAAATACTGATTCAATGTTCAATAGTTATATATACCTTGCAACCATGTCTCTTACAACATGTTTGGTTTTGAGTATGAAAATCAATTTTGGTCCCAAAATCATGTTAGAGCAAAAGTAACTGTTAATAACGTTAGCATTTCAAAATTGATTTTGGACTAACTCATCGCAGAAACAAACATGCACTTATTCAATGTTAGGAACAATCCATTACACTTTTTAATTTTTAAAATGGAAACCATGTCTCCTTGGGTGAACATAGAATGAAATAATGTGCAGAAGGATATATATATATATATATAGAGAGAGAGAGGTGGGAGAAAGGGAAACAACAATCCCTTTATTGTTTGTTGCTCTTTGTATTTTGCTATACTGCGTTGTTTTGTTTCTATTATTACTAGGATTTTCTTTTCCGTTTTTTTTAAAAAAAATTTTTTTTTAACAAAAATGACACTTTTGTTATTTTTTGGACCTTTTAACTACGTACAAATCGCTACAAATAGTTGAATCATTGATTTTTATCGGTTTTAATTATTATTTGACCAATTCGTTTGGTTTGATTCTGATTTTTTGTTTAAACGATTCATGGACCCAAATAAACAAACACAATCATCGATTCACCAGTTTCTTAATTAAACAAACGAATCTGATCCGATTTTCACAACCATGTTAATGATCCATTAGTCAAACCAATGTTAATGTGTTGAAATATGTGAAATGAGTGATAATTAATGTACTTTGAAGATATTATAGTAAAGTTATCTAATAATTTTCTTGAAAATTGAAACATTAAATGACTTTCTTAATCAGTGTGAAATTTCTAAAGTGACAGTTAAATTGGAACGGGGGAGTAGTAAACTGGTATATTGACCAATTCAATGGCAGGTACAATTTTAATACTGTAATAATGTATCATTCCTCCGGTTTATAAGACCCTTTTAGGTTTTTATTTTGATCCTATTTATAAGATCTCTTTCCAATTTTCAATAAATTTAATTATTTCTTTACACTAACACCCCTATAAAGTCACCACTTTTTAGAATTCCAATGATAATTATAGGGGTAGTTTTGAAAAATTATATTAAATTTTCACATTTTCAATGCCACTAACAAATAATTTATTCACTCTCCTTGATAGTATCCACTCTCCTTGATAGGACCGGAGCGAGTAGATGGTAATTGAGGTCATTTACTAGTTTTTTTAATCCTTCCACTGCGGGTTGTTAAATTATATTTAGTTTTTTTTTTTTTTGCGCAATACAATTTATATATTAATTTAAAAAATTGTCTTTTAAAAACATGTTTTTTTTTCTTGCTTCTAATATATTTAGGCATATATAATTGCTTTAATAAGTTCCTAAAATGACTCCCGTGAAGAGTTAAAAAAAATTCACAAATAAATAATTTTAAAACATTATAGATCATTTAAATGAATATTTACTATAATTCAACAATAAAGAAAAAAATTAGTTCTTATAATCACTTAGGTTAAGATAAAACCGCTATTACTCAAGATAAATAGTGAAGATTAATATTATTTTTTTTTGTCCGTATTCATTGTGGAACCACCGGTATCCTCAAGAGCACCCTTAATACCAGGGGGTTCTTGAGACTAATCTGGAGCGAGCTGCGTGGCTGGCTCTCCCAGCGAGATGTTTTTAGTGGGAATCGAACCCGGGGCTAATAGCACCTGTGTCCTATTCCCAAGATTTCAGTTGGGGCCTTACACCAACTGAACCAAGCCTCGTTGGTATAGTGAAGATTAATATGAAAACATAATTTGGATTCGAACTTTGTTTATAAAAAAAAAAAAAAAAATTGGATTCAAAATTAAATATTTATGAGGTTGATTATTACAAGTGACCAGTAAATTAAGGATCTGAAATATGAAATTCTTTGATAAAAAGTTGAAAAAAGTTCAACTTATTATTTTTTTTGTGATGTCTAAAATTCTCATTCAACACATTTTTGACGTTATCTACCCTAAATAAGGTCAGTCGTTGTATTTATTTATTTAAATTTTAAAGTTAAGACAATAAAATTACAGTAATTTTTATTTTCTAAAACAGAGATACCCTTCATCCACTTGAAATAATGGTGCTCGGGTTTGGTAGAATGAGGAAAGTAAAATTGATTACAGGCTTCAGCCTTGAGGAATCAGTCTCCTTTTTGTGTTATTATGCATATTGTTTTCATTTTTTTTTTTTAACACAAAGGTGGGGAGAATATTGGCCCCATATTTTAGTGGGGGTCTATACACTTTTATTATTGATGAAAAGTCTGGAAGGAGGGTAATATTGCCATTAACACTTTAAAGATAAAGATCAGCTCATTTAAAATTAGGTGTAGGTCTATCACCAAAAAAAAAAAAAAAATTAGGTGTAGGTCACAATGAAGACAGGGACAATTGTTGTGTGGATGATTAAAGACATCATCGGTTCTTCTTTTTTTTTTTTTTTTTTTTTTTAATTTACAAAGACATCATCATTTCGTCGGATCAAATCTTCTGACAAAGTGTGTCAAGATTACTATACCGTACTCCCTTCAAAAAGACAAAAAAATACTCTGCTACTTATGATAATTTAAAAGCTCTAGTTAACTAGTATTTTTAGAGCATTATTTTGTTAAGATTCCTAAAATAAAATATATATATATATATATATATCATAAATTTGTATTTATTTTTTTCTTGAAAACATTAAAAGCTGTATTTTTCAAAAGTTTTATACTATTTTTAATTTCCTAGTTTAAAATATAAGAAAAAAGTTAAGTAGCATTTTTAAATTTTATTTCAAGTTTAATATTATTTTTCTAAAACATCTTTAAAAAATATTATTTTATTTAATTTTTGTTTTATTTTCAATGCTAATTTCTTAGAATACTTTATTTTTTATTCATTTTAAAAAATTAAATTCAAACAACTAATTTCTTCAACAAGTATGAAATCAATTTTTTTTTATATATTTTAAACCAGAAGAAACATGCAATAATCGATGAATCAATCCCATGTTTTTTTTCCCAAATTTGTGAGGATATAATGCTCAAGTTTCAAAGGTGGAAAGTAAATTTTAAAAGACTAAAAACTTGGGTTCTAATATATTAAATACATTATATTCATTATTCAAGGTGGATTTTATATTTTTATATTTTTTTATTCATTATTCTTTATGCGGTTAACAAATTTCACTTATGATTTACTCCTATAATTTTTAAAAAGATTTCTCATTAATAAGTGTTGTTATTATAATAAAAAAAATATCATAAGCATATACACTATCTCAAAATACCGAAAATCACATTTTAAATAAATTACACTCCTTAACTTAATTTATTTGGAAATAAAAATATTAATAATGTTATTTCGACGATTATAAAGAAAATTAATGTTATTTAAATATTTACATCAATAGTGATGTTATGAATACATCCAAAAATGAAATATAAATATACATATATTATTTATGCATGTAAGACAAGCAAATATATATTTAGATGTCATTTTTGGATGTACGCAAAATATTAATGCATCTAATATTCGAAACCAACACCTATCATTTTTAATAAAGATAAATTGAAAGATCCATATTTTTTTTATTCAAAATGGTAGATACTAGACTTAAATGTTAAATATAGATGTTGAAATAATATTATTGAACAAATATTATCATCCCCTCCATTAGTCACATTTATTCATGTACGAATTAAAACATAACCCAATGTTCATGGTCATGGCTAGCACTGGCAATTAGGGCGGATGCCCATGAGGTCCGCTCGTCCGCCCACAATTTTTTGCGGGCAGGGCATTGATTTTAAGCCCAACAAATAAAAAATGCCTGCTCGCCCTGCCCATTTTTTAGCGGGCATTCTCGGATTAATTTTTTTTTTTAAAAAAAAAACATATGTCATGTTTCCTAATTTCTAAGTACGGATTACTTTTAAAACAATTTGATTGTCATTCTGATCCAGCACAAATTTTAATTGATTGCTCAATTTTTATTTAACTGTTTGAGCGATTTTTTTGCTTTCAGTCTTTCATTGATTGTTTTTATGTGTTTTTTGAGTATTTTGAGTTATTTATAGCCTTACGTTAGTTACGTACCGTTAGCATTTTTCAATTTTTGGCCTCTTTATGGATTTTTTTTTCAATTTTTAAATTTTTTTTAATTAAAGCGGGCCGCCCACAAGCCAGCCCGCCCGCGGGCGGGCAGGGCCTTAATTTTTTGCCCAAAAATTTTATGCCCGCCCACCAAAATCGCAGGCATTGACGGGCATGGGCGCATGCCCGCCCGCCCAAATTGCCAATGCTAGTCATGGCAAGGCAATATGTTATGCAAAGCCATTTATTCTATGCCTCGTGCTCTCCTCGAACTTAATTGTTAGGCTTCTAGCATTGCCAAACATAACATCCACTTTTTTTTTTTTTTTTTTTTTTGGTAAACATAACATCAGCTTGTCCTTTGTTTCTTAGTTTCCTTTGTCTTACTCGATCTCTTGCACAATGAATCCTTGTAGCAAGATGAAACCTGTAGCAGAACTACTTGTCCACCAAACAACAGCAGCAGAACTACTAGTAGCAAAGAAAACACAAGTTTTTGATTTTGAGGGCACACTATTAAGATCCACTTCATTATTCCCTTACTTCATGCTTGTTGCCTTTGAAGCTGGGGGGCTACTAAGGTCTCTAATCTTGTTTCTCTCATACCCTTTGGTGTGGCTTGTTGGTGAAGATCAACTAGGTTTGGAGATTATGGTTTTCTTGTGCTTTTTTGGTATAAGAAAGGACACGTGCAGAATAGGGTCAGCTGTTTTGCCAAAGTTCTTCTTGGAAGATGTTGGGTGGGAAGGGTTTGAAGCTGTTATGTGTTGTGAGAGAAAGGTGGCATATAGTAAGTTACCTAGGATTATGGTTGAAGGTTTTCTGAAGGACTATTTATGCGTTGATGCTGTTGTTGCTAGAGAGTTGAAGTCCTTCAATGGGTACTTTTTGGGATTGTTTGAGGAAAAGAAGGCAAATAAAACTACCGCTTCATATGAGGGTAAAGTTAAAGCCATCAATGACAACACTACTGGCACTACTGACAAAGAGCTTCTTTCCCATCTCAAGGTTAGGCCATTTTAAACGATAACAATGTTATGTAAACATCAAGTTGAATATCAACATCCAACATTTATATTTTTTTAGAAAATAAAGGAAATATTTTTTTAATTTTCTAAAAAAAGGTAGGTGTTAGATATTAACGTTGGATTTAGATGTTCATAACATTATTGTTTTAAAAATATACTCAAATGTGCATACACTTATTCATATAAATATCTTATGCCCCTTTTTCTTTTCTTAACTTTCCTTTTTTAATTTGTTGCAAATCGAAATTATTTTAAATTGTGATTATGATCATGCTTATTATCATATTGTGTTTTAAATGTTTATCGTAGTTTCAACTTATTACAAGAACAAACGTAATCACGATTGCTACCGTGACAAAGACTATCGAAATCGCAATATTGTGACTACGAGCAATTTATAACCTAGCTATATGTTTTGTTATGCTTTTTTTCTTTTTTATATTAAAAAAATGCTAAAAAAAATGCTAAATAACTCTGTTTTCTAACTTTCTCTGTTTCTTCAGGAGGTTTACTTAATGTTGAATTCTGAGAAGAGAAACTGGCATGTCCTACCAAGAGAGAAGTACCCTAAGCCATTGATTTTCCATGATGGAAGATTGGCTTTTAGGCCAACCCCTGCATCTTCTCTAGCCTTAATCATATGGTTACCCTTTGCATTAGGCCTTGCCATTTTTAGATTCATATTTGGTACTTTTTTACCCTTCAATGTGTCTGCGCCAATATTAGCCTTCTCAGGAACAAGAACCACTCTCTCAAAACCCCAAAACCCTTTGTCTTCCATCCATAACCAAGAAGAAAAGGGCATGCTTTATGTGTGTAACCATAGAACCTTGCTTGATCCACTTTACTTATCTTATGTTTTAAACCAACCACTTTCTGCAGTTACATACAGCTTAAGCAGATTCATTGAGCTAGTTTCTCCCATCAAAACTATAAGACTAACAAGAGACAGAGAGAAAGACAGAGAAGCAATGGGGAAATTATTGAAACTAGGGAGCCTAGTGGTTTGTCCTGAGGGCACAACATGCAGGGAACCTTATTTGCTAAGGTTTAGTCCCTTATTTGCTGAACTAACTGATGATATTGTTCCTGTTGCTGTGGATGTTAAAGTAAGCATGTTTTATGGAACAACAGCTACTGGACATAAATGTTTGGACCCTATTTTCCACTTCTTGAATCCAAATCCTACCTACTTCATTAAGTTTCTTGAGAGGTTGCCACAATCAGAAACATGCCTAGGTGGTGGGAAATCAAGGATTGAAGTTGCTAATTTTGTGCAAAATAAGATAGCCAATGCTTTGGGATTTGCATGCACAAGTTTGACAAGGAAAGACAAATATATGGTCTTGGCTGGTAATGAAGGTGTTTATCAGAAACCTGGCAGCCATTGCCATAATTGCCAATAGTTCTAATAAGCTTTTGTTCGTAATGAAGTGATGAATATTCCTTAGTGGATCAGTTATGGTATAGTGAGGAATTTCATATGTGTGGGTGTGTTGTTTTAAATGAATTACATGTTGTATTGTATGAACTACAATGCCACCAAGTCTGTGTTCCACTTTTTGTATTAGTGAAGAAAAATTATAAAAAGTGTGTGTAATTGTGAAACTTAAGGTGCGATAAAAAAAAAATGATAATTTAGCTTTGATGTTAGAATGTGCTTTCTCCTTATTATAAAAATGTGACATATTTTACTTGTTGATAAATCATTGATAAATTGCTATAACACATTATTCATGTGTGATTAGAAGAATATAGCATTGGTTAAATAAAAAAAAAATGCTACTATTTTTTAAGTTTATTTCTATACCTACAATGCAACACAATGTGAACTCACAAGGACCAAGATCCCGTCTCAAACCATGTCTACAGCCAATCACATTTCATTAAATATTACAAAAATATCATGACATTTAAGAAATTATTTTTCATAATTAGATGTAATTGGTTGGGCAGAGTTTGAAACGTGGTTTGGAAAGAAGATTAGTTCCGATGAGCTGTGCCATTTTGTAATGGGACATATTAATTATCATTAATGTATTGTACTTCTTCCTTGTTCCTATTTATTTGTCATATTTCAAACAAAGCACATTTTTTAAGAAATACAATCATTATTTAGATTTTCAATACATTAATTATGATTTTTCTACTATAGCCTTTTTCTCTCCATAATCATTACTTTTTCTTCACTACTTACGAAAATCAATACCCTATTAAATAGGGGAAAATGACATTTATTACTCCTTCCGTTTCACTTTAAGTGTCTTTTTGGATTTTTGCACATAGATTAAGAAAGTGTTGATTATGATGATTATTGTAAGTTTTATGTGTATTTTGTCAAAAATACCTCTTTTTAATATTTTTATTTTGTCAATGCATCATTACTAGTATTACAAATTTCAAAACTAAAACAATATTAAATGTAAGGATAAATAAGGAAAAACAGTATTAAATGTTGTCTAGGTTTGGTAGAAAGACACTTATTTTGAAACAAAATTTTGATGTTAAAAAGACACTTATGAAACAGAGGGAGTATACTCTTAAAATCATTAAAAGAATAAATTTTTTTAAAAAAACTTATTCAAAAAAAGACAGTTAAATAGGAACGAAAAGAGTATTAATTACTCCTACGGTCTTATAATAACAATAGGAGGGAGTATTTTCCAATTTCTTGTACAAAGATAAAAAATAAAAAATTACTCCTTATTATACGTAAGACTTTTAGAAAAACTTACGTTCACCGATAAAGTGAATTAAGGTTATTAGTGGTATTGAAAATATAAATATTTAATGTATTTTTTTTTAAATTACCCTTATAATTGTTAGTATTAAAATTCTAAAATGTGTTGATTTAATAAAGATGTTTTTGAAAAGAAATAATTAAATATTATTGAAAATTTAAAGATGATTTTATAATTTGGACCAAATTTTTTAGTAGAAGAATCTTAGAAATAGGACAAGCGAAAATAGTTTGTTAATACTTCCTCCGGTTCTATATATAGGACACATTTTAGAAAGTTTTTTTAGTCCTAATTATAAGTCACTTTATATTTTCTATGCATTATTTATTGATTTTTCTCTTTTTTACCCTGATTAAATGATTTGATTATCTATGTGTTTTTTGTTGTTCATTAATGAGTGTGAATTTTTCAAGAAAAGTTGAGGGGGTAAAATTGTAATGTTACAATATATTCTCATAAAATTCATAAAACCAACCATTTTTTTTGGTATGTGTAATTCGGTTAAGTATGCCTTATAATAAGGACAAGTGAGAGTACCTTATTGAACTACTAAAAAGACAATCAAATAAAAATAAAAAATTCTTTTAGAAAAAGACAAAATAAATAAAACGGTGGAAAAATCATCACCCATACTCAAAGTTCTTAAATTTGGAGGAGCCAAAATAAAAACGGACATATGACTATATGAGCCTACTTGACCTAACAATCATGAAGAAAATTTAAGGAGCAAGATGCCACTCTCCGTCTCTACATATAAAAGTTTTATTACACTTTTATTTTGTCCATTATTACATGATTTTATATCAATTTTTAATGACAATTAATTATTTTTTTTTATAAACACCCTTATTTACTTAACACTTTTTAGATTTTCAATTACTTTTAATATAAGTAGTTTTGAAAATAAATACTTATCAAATATTCTCATTTTCAATACCGTTTATATTAAATTAATCAACTTTCACAATAAACGTAAAATCTAAACGTGAAATCTACCGAAAGAATCTTACTATTATAAATTATTGGTTTGGTTATCCACTGCACGTCATTGATATTTAAATTGGCTTTTGCTAGTCCCGAGAGCCAGTTTAGTTAGTAAGCTGCCGAGTTATAAAATATTAAAACCATAGTTTAAATCTTGATAATATTTTTAATTTTTTTTTTATAAAAATAAAAAAGGTAATTAGGTTACGTTAAAGATTTTTTTAAGATAATACTTAATAAACATAAAAATGTTAAGTTAGGCTCTATTCGGTAAGGGTAGTTAGGAGCTTTTTAGTTAGCTAGGAGCTTTTAGATTTAGTTAATAAGCTACTAACCCCGTTCGGTGAACACAAATGAAAATGAGCTTATAGCTTTTAAAAAGGAGCTTGTAGCTTTTGAAAGCTAGTTTTTAGAAGACTACTTCAAGTAGCTTTCAAGAAACTAAACTAGCTTTCAATAATTCATATACCAATTATACCCTCATACAAAATTTAAAATTATTTTGCTACCCTTTAATTAATTATTAATTATAATTTAATAATTTTGTTATAATTAATTAATTAATTAATTAACTACATAATTAATAAATTAAGAAAAAGAATGAATTTAATTAATTATAATTTAATAATTTTTATATTTTATAAATTAATTAATTAATTAACTATCTATTTAATAAATAAAGAAAAAAATTTAAAAATTTAAAATAATAAAATGTTGCATGTCTTTTTTGGAGATTATTTAATAACTTTTAGCTACTTCAAAAGCTAGTTTTGCCGAACAACACTATTTCAAATAGTCAGCTAAACAGCTATAAGCTCCCAACTACAAGCTAACAGCTTCTAGCTAACTTAACAGCTATAAGTTAGACAAGCTCATAGCTACAAGATAGTTTTGTCGAACAGACCCTTAATATTGAAAAATTATAAACTTACTCTTAATACTTTAAATTCATAATTTTCTAAATTATTTTATATTTTTAGTTCCTTAATTGAACAATGCCTTAAGGATAATGTACAGTGAATCCTAGGGGTGTTTGAGGTTCAGCTTGGTTGAGTTAAAAAATCATTTGATCCAAACATAAAAATCACTTGTTGTTTTGTGTAATTGTGTGTTTGGGTAAAAAATCAAATTCGATCGGATAAAAAAAATTATTATTTGTTTTGCTTAGTTAGATTCAATTTTTCTATTTATTGTTTTAGCTATCTGAAATACAAATTTAGTACAAAAGTTGAAATATTAAGCTTTCATTTTAAATACTATCAAAGTTAAAGGTTTTTAATTGTTAAACAATATACAAATTTATTCAAATGAAAGAAATAAAAAAATTCAATCAATAACACGAGAGGAAAAAAAAAACAGTTTGGACTTTTGAAAAATGACAGCAAAAAAGTTTGTAAATGAATTGATATGGTTCTAGGCTTGCATCATATTATTATTCTATAACTTATTCTCTTCAATATTTAATTTAACGTGTTTTGATTTTTTTTTTTTTTTTTTTTTACAAGATTTGAGTGGGTAACAAATTTATCTCTAATGAACTAATGTTTGACATTACTATTTCATTTATTTGAACATTTTGAATTAACAAACCATAACATGAAATAAAAATGTAGTATTTTTAAGTATAATAAACATATACTCGTAAAAAGTAAAATATGCTGTTCTGTTTGGTTTGGTGATTGCATCTGAAATCAGATCTGATTTAACTAATTCTTTACAGAAGCAATCTAAAATGATTATCTTAAAAAAAAAAATTTGCTTTTAATTGATTTACTCTTTGCATCAGTTTTTGGTTTAGTTTTAGAACTATTTGGGTACGAATATCCGGTTTGGATGAGTATCCCTAGCAAATCCCATTTAAATTTGGGAAAAGTTGAAAAACTCTTTTTAAGCATATTTAGGATTATTTATGTTTTTGTCCCTATAAGTTCAGGGTGTTTTGCTTTTAGTTTCAATAAGTTATTTTGACCGGGATTGGTCCTTAATTTTTCAAACATTTTGGTTTTGATCCACTTTATAATGAAAAAATTGTTATTTGATGATGTGACTAGCGGAACACCATATTAGCCGTCACCATCACGTAGTGTGACGAGACGCCAAATAAGTGACATGACATGGATGATACAGATCCATGGACACAAAATGGTCTCATACGCAAAATGGTCTCATACGCAGAATTTTGCGTTTATGGGCCTGAATCATTCATGTCACAATACTTATTTGGCGTTATCTCACACCACGTAGCTGTTGGTGTAGGTTTTCGTTAACCACGTCAACAAATAATTGAATTGATTTTTTCTAACATATGGGACCAAAACCAAAATATTTGAAAAATTAAGGACCAGTCACGGTCAAAATAACTTTTAGAGACTAAAACCAAAACATATTGAACTTTTAGAGACCAAAACCCTAAATAAGCCACATATTTAAAATGATAAAATTGTGATGTTGTATTGGAAATGACGTGTATAGTGAATAAACAAGGTTGAACTTGGATTTTCAATAAATTTTTTTTCTTTTTTATTTCTTAAAAAATATTCTTAAAACACTTAGCTTGTTAATTCTACTCTTAAATTTTAGGATATTTCTAACAATTGCTATTACAACATTTTCCAAGGAATGCAATTACAACATTAAAAAAAAAACAGTTATATCATAGAATAGAAAGTTGTATTTGAAATCAAAATTCACAATTATATTGATATAAAAATAAATATTTTTATAATAAAATTATATTTTTTAGGTTTATTTAAATTTTTAGTCCTTAAACTTATTTACTCTTTTGGAATTAGTCCTGAACTTTTTTTTTTAATATTTTGTGTCTTTAAACTTTGCTCAAATTGTTAGAAATGGTCTACGTCACCTTTGTCACGTTGATAAGTAACGTGACACATAATGCCACATGAATTTTTTAAATTAAAATAATTCGAATTTATTAAAAACTATTAAAAAATCATATTTTTAAAGAAAATTGAACATTTTAATAATTTTTAAAAGGATTGATGTTTTTAATAAAAAAAATATGTGGTAGCACATAACGTTACATAGCATATAAGGTGTTGATGTTGTGAAAACATGTCATCGTCATGTCATTACTTAATTGACGAAATGACCGTTCCCAAAAAAATTTGAGCAAAGTTTAAAAATCCAAATCATGAAAAAAAATTCAAAAATCAATTTCAAAAGAATTTCTAAATTCAAAGATTAAAAACTTAATTAAACTTATTTTCTATTGTCTCAACTAGAGCGCTAACTTTACTTGTCAGCTAATATTGCAAATGTAATCACATCACCATTTTACAACATTTCATTGTAATACTCTAATCAATAACTAAAGAAAATGACTTTGTCTTTAAAAAAAAAAAAAAAAGTCCCAAAGTCTAATTGTTCATTAGATCATCACCAATCACAAAAAGGGAATGTTCTGTGACATCGAAATTGAATTAGCCGTAGCCAATGGCAACCTTAAATGACCAAATTTACATTAAATGATCAAATTGAATAAGCCGTAGCCAATGGTAACCTTAAATCATCCAAAAGTCTAATTATACTCCCTCCGTCCCTAAATATAAAGCCGTCTTGACATTTTTATTTTGTTCCTATTTAAAAGTTTAATACCAATTTTCAATGATCATTAATTACTTTTTTCCACGAACAACCCTATTTATTTAACACTTTTTAGATTCTCAATAATATGAATAGGTGTAATTTTGAAATTGTATATCAAAAGTTCACATTTCCAATACAATTAACTAAATTATTCCACTTTCTTAATGGACGTGAAATCCTCCAAGAAGGCTTTATATTTAAGGACGGAGGGAGTATTTAGTATAAATGATTTTGAATTTTTTAGAAGATATTTATGATTTATTTATTTATGTAAAATAATATACAAATTAAAAAAATAAAATTATAATATTGCAATATTTTTATAAAGTTTTAAAATATATTTTATCTATATAATGGAGTATGATTAAGTATGATTTACGTAAAATTGCAAGGAGTACAATTCATGACATATTATTGTATTCCCTTCTGTCGTATTTATACGATCTTTTTGTCATTTTTATTTTGGTTCTATTTATATGACCCTTTTACAATTTTCAATAGCATTTAATTATTGATTTTCACTAACATCCCTATAAAGTCAACATTTTTTATAATTCCATTAATAATTATAAGAATAATTTTGAAAAAGCATATCAAATTTTCACATTTTCAATATCACTAACAAATTAATCCATTTTTCTTGATAAAAGTAAAAATATTCAAAAAAATAACAAATTAATCCGGTAAAAGTAAAAAAATTCAAAAAAAAAAGTCTTATAAATAACACGGAACTAAAATACAAGACATCAAATCAACCGGTGATCTCAAATGGTCACAAATGGTTGTTGCGCTAAGCGAGTCTGTGAGGGAATGGGTTACACGACAGGTCATATCGAATTGTGTTGTCATTCATAATGGATTTAACAATCATTAATTAAAAATGGAATTTAAATGTAAAATTACACTCAAGCATAAGGAATATTTTTTGAGTGAATGGAGAAGGTCTTTTACATCATAGTGCATCATTTATCTTTTATCCATTTATGATTTTGACTTTTTAAAGTAATATAAATGAATGATAGATAATGGATTGATAATGTAAAAAATTTTACACCGTCAGTGTATACCTATTAATCTCATATTTTTAATCGAAAACTAATAATACAAAATGTATTAAAAAAAGAGGTATAAACATCTATACATATAAATAAATGTATAACGAAAATATTTTCAAAGTAAAATTTTCATTAAAAAATAAAGTTTTTCTTCCTGTCTTTATTAAAAAATTATTTTACGTTTATTAAAAAATTAGTTAATCCCTTTAATTTTTATCAAATTGATAAAAAATAGAGCTACAACAACAACAACCAAGCCTTTGCCCCACTAGGTGGGGTCGGCTACATGGATCAAACGACGTCATAAAGGCCTATTGTTCTGTAGTAGGATTACAGTACTTAGACAATTCGGTCTAAGAATCCAGCAATCCCACTTTTGATGTCTGACGTGAAATGAGCACCTTGAATACCAAGATACACACTCTCTTGTCGTTCTCAGTTTTGGGGGGTGGTGTGTGTGTTTGTGTGAGATGAGTTAGTCCATACCTGTCAGCTTACCAGATGATATAGGCTCATACCAGCAATAACTGAATTGATGGCCGCTTTCATGTGGCGGGTAAGATTCTTCCTAACGGCTCTGATATGATGGCTGGTATTAAAGTGAAAGGAATCCTATGTTGGTGTGGACAATGGGATTCCTCAGGTATCCCAGTGCACGTGTCCGAATTCGTACCGGTATAATGGTATGGAGACTGCTTGAGATGATATCCGAATCCAGCCTCCAAGATTCGATCAGGATACTGTTTCATGTCTAATTCCGGTTCAGGTGGATCCTTCCAAGCCAATCCGGTATCCGGGTTCGCCTTGTTGGGCCATTCTTGGTCCCAATCCGGAATCCGATTTGTTGGGCCATTCTGGCCTCAATCCGGCAATGGCTTTCGGAGCCAGTGGACCTCTTCGGGTCTCAATCCGGAATCCGGCCTGGTATCCGGTCTTAATGGACCTCTTAGCCCTCAATCCAGAAACCGGAGTTGGATTTAGTGGGCTTCTTAGGCCTCAATCCGGATACTGGATTCGGCATATCGGTCCTGTTCATGGGGTCCATAACACCTATCATAAATCATATATTCTTAATTGTTTCACCTATAGTTTTTCTAGGTCTTCATCTTCCTCTAGCCCTTATAGTATCCTCCATTTGGTCTACCCTCCTAACCGGAGCTTCCACCGGTCTCCTTCACACATGCCCAAACCACCGAAGACGGGATTCAACCATCTTTTCAACGATAGGGGTCACCCCAACTTTTTCTCGAACATACTCATTTCTAATCTGATCTTGTCTGGTGTGCCCACTCATCCACCTCAGCATCCTCATCTCAGCTACATGAAGTTTATTCTCTTGTGTGCCCTTTGCCTCCCAACACTCCGTCCCATATAGCATCGTCAGTCTTACAGCAGTGCGGTAGAATTTTCCTTTGAGTTTAAGTGGTACCTTCTTATCACATAACACTCATGAGGCACTTCTCCATTTCATCCACCCTGCTTGAATCCTATGATAAAAAATAGAGCTAATTTAAAAAAGTTACATTTGGAATAAACAAAAATTAAATAAGTTAATAACTTTTTAAAATTATTTTAGAAATAATTGTATCTAAATTAAAAAATTAGTTAATTTTTTTATTATATTTGAGATTAAGATAAATATAGATTTTTTTAATATTAATAATCGAAATATATATATATATATAATTAATTAATTAATTGTGCAAAATATACATAAGATAAGAAGGAGGATCCCTACCCGAGTTGTGCTCTTCTAGTTGCCATTAATTAAAGAAAAGGACTAACTAAAATAATCATAAAAAAAGTACAAACATATATAGAAGCATTAGTTGATAAAAAAAATTAGAGTTTGCTTAACCTCAACCTTTAGGGCTGAGGATAAGAAGTTAAAAGTAGTAAAGAAACCTAAAAAATTTAAGTTCATTATCACTTATTCATTAAATGTTTAGTTTTTCAATAAAAATGCATTTCTTTTAGTCTCTTATCCTCAACCCTTAGAAAATCCAAAAAAAAATATATTGCTAACAAGTGTTTTAATAGTAAGTATTTGTTAAGGTTTTTAAACATAAAAAAATAATCATAAATGCATATTAGTTCGTGTATTAAGAGTCTAAATAAGATATTTTTCAATAATTTTCTACTTCTTCCGCAATGGTAAAAAATAACAAAATTTTTTGTCTCAAACTAAAGTTAAAATAATATTAAAAGTTTAGAAATGGTAAATTTTGAATTGTGATTAGTTGATTAATGCAAAATGCATTAAATTAAGTGTTTGATAATTGATTGATATGTTAGATAAATCATTAAATACATATTCCTTAAATTTTTTAACTTTTTCAATTTGTTACTATTCTTGTGAAATGAAAAGGGTACTATTATTTTATTATTTGACTTCTTAATATTGAAGTAGATACTCACTATCTTTGTCTTTAAATATAAGACATTTTTGACACTTTTATTTTGCTCTTATTTATAAGATCCTATATTAATTTTCAATGACCGCTAATTACTTTTTTCACAAACACCCCTTTTTATTTAACACTTTTTAGATTCTCAATAATATTAATAAAAGTAATTTTGAAAATACATATAAAAATTCACATTTCTAATACAATTATCTAATTAATCAAATTTATTAATCAACGTAAAATTTCCTGAAAAATTCTAAACATAGAGATGGAGGGAGTACATCATCTGAAAAAAAAAAAGTTTCATTCAATGTGTTTGGTGGTTTCCATTTAGATCTAGTCGTATTAGATACGCTACTTCCCATGCATGAAGTGATGGTAGCTGACTTGGAAAGGATGCAAGGAATTTCGCCATATCCTGATTCCTATTAATAAACTTTTTTATTTATATAGATAGTAAAAAAAATAACAAAATTTTTTATGTTAAATTAAAGTTAAAATAGTTTAAAAAAATCTGAAAATTGCAAACTTTGAATTTGATTGGTTGATCAATGTAAAATGTATTAAATTAATTATTAAATTAGTTGATATGTTAGACAAACAATTAAATACATGTTTTTTAATTTTTTTAATTTTTTTCAATTTTTTTCATTCTTGTTAGACGAAGAAAGTATAAAATAAAGAGTTTTCTTAATAAGCAAGTGTGGCAATCTCTTCAATGATTCAAGTTGAGTTTTTAAATTGATGCACCCTAATTCTTTCAATGAAAGCCTTATTTTACTCTTAACGCATTTCCATCTTCGACTCACTTATCACGTCCCACTATAATTGGATGGTACCCTACTCCCTTCTTTGATGGTCACAGCCACAAACTCGCCGCCAGCCATTCCCACATCACTCATGGCCACGACTTGGTCACAATAAATATGTCTGCCATTTTTTGTATCCCACAGCCATGACCTATCTCCAACCACCATCCCTAACATCAATTATTCGCAATGACCGTTTTGATAGCTCTAGTGATATCCCTTCCATCAAGGTACACAATGGAGTAGTATTGGGGTTCATTTTTCAAGGTCACAGTCACAAGCGAGTAGGGCTTGATTTTTTGATCCATTTTTCAATTAGGGCCGGGCAGGGTCGCCCATCAAAATTACGGGCATTTTTGGGCGAGCAACGGGTGGCCCGTGGGCTTTTTTTTTTTTAAATTTCTTAATTTAAGACTTTGTTTTTATTTTTTTTAAGACTTTATTATCCAATTGCTTGATGAGTATGAACTTTTGAGACTTTGTTAAGACGTGGACTTTTATGTTTTAATGAACTTTGTTTCGGACCGCTTTGTGCGATAAGTGAATAATTAGTAAAAAGATAATGGGTTCGTAAACTTGATGAAGCTTTAGGCTTTTATTACTTTGAAAGGGGGAATTCAGAGAGATAAATGTAAGAGTAGGGCTCCACACTTGTAGTGTTTTTACAGGGCGAGGGATGAGCGCCTTCGCTTTTTACACCTTCCTCTATATTCTAAAACTTAAGTCGAAGCTTCTATTCTATTCCTCTCTCTTACACTCTCTGTGTATTTTGCTAGGGTTCTTTTAGTTTTCCTAGCTTCAGTAGTGTTGGCTCTTTTTTAATTGTCTTGGGATCCCCTCTTTCTGTTCTTCTTGTTTTTGTGTACGTTGGAGGAAGGTTCCTCTTATAGAGTCTTTTCTGCCCATCGGTCTTTGCCTTCCTGTTTCTTGGTCCATTAGTCTTCTCTCCTTTTCCTTCTTTGTGGCTGCCCTCTGCAAAGTCCGTTTTGTCTTCTTTACTTCTTTAAGCTCTTTCTTTGATTATCACAGTGGGAGGCTCACGAGACTTCCCTTTTTCGACTTTCCTCAAAGAAGGGGCTGCATGATGTAAGCCAAGATGCTCTGGCTTCTCTTGCACGCTCCTCATAGTCTGGGAACCGGAATCTCTTGTCTGTACGCGTACGCCTTCCACAGGCTCCGTTTCCTGTTCGCTATCATTTATCATGACTTTCTCCCCAAGTTTTCGTATCACCCGAGGCGCTCTGAGAGGGTACGTTGTGCTCATTGGCATCGGCGCACCTTGCTCTTCTTGTTGGTTGTGACGTCAGAATATGACGCCTTGAGGGCTGTCGCTCTGGGCGTAGCGCTTTAAGCAGCTCCTGGTGTTTCCACGCTTTCTCCCGATGCCCTCGTTGTGCGGTGATCTTGGGTTTGGTGATCTTGGACTTTCATATGGACTGGGCCTTGCGACTTTGGGCTACCGAACAATGGGGTATCAACAATTGCCCCCTTTGCAGTGAAAAGGATGGGATTTCCTTTTTAGTGCAAATCCCGTTTTTTGTTGCCCTGTCACCTGTTCCCCTTTTCTTATTCTTCGTTCCACGTGCCAGTTGAGGGATACCCATCAGTTACTTGCACGTTCTCCCACTCTCCTCTGCAGTTCAAAACTCCCTCCTTCAAACTCTTCGGTCCCTCTTTTTCCTCAACCACTCCTTCTTATTCACCCTCTTTCAAAACCTCTTTTACCTTCTTGTTTCTTTCTAGCGGTAGAAGTCTTTGCCACCACCTTTCTCTTCAGCGTTGCCATTCTCTCTTTCCATTGCAGATTCTCTCTTCACCTTAAGTTCTCTTTCTGGTTACTGCTCGCCCTTAATCATGGGAAGGTCGAAATCTGCTCCCCCCGTTGAAGTTGAAGATGACATTACCCTTGAAGAAACCGAGGAGGAGATCTCTCTCCCAAACCCTATCACTTATTGCTTCATGCAAGGTCTCCCTTGCCCCCGTTCCTATCCCATAAACGCTGGTCACCGCCGTTGGGCGACGGGGGTGAAGGCGACACTCCCTTTTGGTCCCTTCCCCGAATCTGGTGACCTACTCAACGGTCCTCCTACCAAAGCAATGGTGATTCCTGATGACACCGCCAAGCTCATTTCTTCTCCTTCTTACCACAGGGACCACCGCGAGTTGGGTCCTTCACTGCTTCGTTCTCGCCTTCGCCGTGCAGAGTTTCCCTGGGTGGACCTGAACTTTAATGTTCGTATCGGCGGGACTACCGGCTGGCAAGACTGGATCAATCAAGTGTTTGCAAGTGACCCTCCCTTCGTGGAGGTTCTTAAGAAAGTTGGAATAGCGGAAGCAATCAAGGTGTCTCCTCGTATTGGCGCTAATCGTAGGTCAGATTATTTGTTCGCTTTGATCCAGCGCTGGTGTTCTTCGACACATACATTTTTGACGTCCTGGGGCGAGTTCACTCCCACGCTGGAGGACGTAGTTGTCTTGTTAAAGCTTCCTTCTTTTGGGAGCGTTGATCTTGACATAACAAAAGTGGATGAGAGCCTTTCTGATTTGGCCCTGGAGTTGAAGGCGGCTTCCATTGCCAGCGCCAAGCACTCCCACGAGTTGCTGCAGCAGAGGCGTGCTTCGCTTGCCGAAGGTTCTTCCTCTCAGAAAGTCAGAGGTACATGGAATTTGGTCCCTAGAGAACAGAAGGCGAGTCAGCGTTCCTCGCTCAAATACATGTTTGCTAGCTGGGTTCGGTATTTCTATGGCGACCTCCATGATGGCAAATTTCATCCTGGCCCTGTGAAGGATCAGAGGCTCCGCCGTGCTGCTTTTGTGGCCTTCTGGTTGAGCAGGCATGTGTTTCCAGGCCCTCCATGGGAGTCTGTCAGTCCTTGTGTTTTCTTGTTGGCCTGTCTTCTAGCTGAGGGAACACGCCTTCCCCTCTCTTCGTTTTATTTGGGTGGCTTGTATGCTCGCCTCGATCAAGTTTCTGAACAAATGCGAATTTCTCATGGTCGTTTTCCCATCAATTCTTTTGCTGATTTGGCTTTCCTTCAATACTTTTTATTTGAGCGCTTTCCTGAATATGGTCCGGTTAGGCTTGCCCCTTCTGACGATGCCTCGGGCCTCGAGCCTCGCGCCTGGTGTTGGACCAAAGGCTGTCCCAGAGAGCCTTTAGTTGCTGTCATTGATCTAGAGGAACAGTTCGTCTTTCGCCCTTATTTAGACCATATTTGGGAAGGGTGTGACCCCTTGCATCCCTTGTATATTGAGGAGCGTCTTACCTCCAGAAATAATGCTCAAAATTATACTGAGGGTATGTATGACCTATGGAAACTGATTCTGACCGCTCGCTGTCTTCCTGGTTTTGTTCCTTTGGATGATAAGAGCGCTAATGGGGGTGCTTTGTGGCCCTTTGCGTATCGTCCTGATCGTGTTGCAAGGCAATTTGGGCGCGATCAGCCTTCGTGTGTCCTTTTAATTGATCAAGTTTCCTTGCATAAGACCATCTCATCTGTTCTTTTCGATGCTGATCCTGATGTTTCAAGTGCCCCTTTGGTTTATATCCCTCCCCTTCATGTCAAATGCGTTTTGCGCAGTTGGGTGACATCCCATAAAGACATTTTACAGCATCTCCAGAGTTTTGAAGCTACTCCGAAGCGTACCATCCCTGCTCTTTTGTCTATTGTGTGTAATGATCCTTATTACTCCACCTCTGTGAAGAAAGGAAAAGGTAGTCTCTTCACTGGTCTCATTTATTTTATTGATTACTGTTTCATCCATTTGGCTCCGTTTTCATACTTTGCCTTGTTTGTTTCAGCTGAAGCGGTTTCTTCCGTGCGCAAGCGTAAAGCCACTGCGTCCTCGCCTTCCGCTGTTGTAATATCAAAACGAGGTAAGAAACAGGCTTCTTCTCTAGCTCCTTCTGCTCCTAAATCTTCTTCTCAAGGCGGGGGTAAAAATGCTGCACCCTCTCAGAAAGGGAAGAAAGTTGTTGCAGCTGTGCCTTCTCGACGGTCTTCTCGCTTGCAGCTTCACAATACTCCTCCTGCCTCTGCTTCTCCTACTCGTGTTGATCTAGTTGAAGCTGAGAGCGACAATGAAGATCAGTCGGGCGACGCTCTCTTGGCTTATTATGACACTTCAAAAGGAGATGGTGACTCCTCTGAGGGTGAGAGCGACGATGCTGATGAGGAAAACCCCCTAGGTTCCGCCTCTTGCTTCCCATTTTCTCCTTCGTCGTGGCTCTTTTCTTTCCCCTTCGGCCTTTCTGCTTTTATTGTTGTTGCATTTTTTCAGATTTTTAGTACTAATGCACATTTTCATTTTCCGTTATTCCGTTTGTTTGTTTCGTTGTAGGTGGTTCTGCAGATGTGGTTCGGCTTCGCCTTCACCTCAGGCTTCTGAGAGCCTTCCGACTCCCATTAGCACTTCTGTTAGCTCTCCAACAATTCCACCATTTGATCGTGCGGATGCTTCGGACTTTCGCCGTCAACCCACTGCTAGTGGAGGCGCTGCGCCCACCGGATTTGCCACTCATGTGCCTTTTGGTCGAGTCGGCAGCCCCTTGTTTGTGCAACCTTTGTCGGTCGTTTCCGCTCTGGAGGCCGTCGCCGTTAGTGTTCCTACTCATTCTGGTGTTGCTTCCGAACCTGCCGGTGATGTTGGTTCTGGTTTGGAAATCGTTGCGGTTGGTGATTTTTCCTTGCCCCCTATTGAGGTCCCAAAGAGCGTTCCCATTGCTCCCAAGGACGCTCCTGCTGATGTTTCTTCAAGTGTTGTTGCTGCAAATGTTTCTGACATTGTCATAAGTGAGGGTATTCCTGTTGATACTGTTTTTGATAGTTTGGATGTTGAGGTGATGGATACCCCTGCCCCCAAGGAAAGCCAAGTTGATGCTGCCGCCGAAGTTCCATCTGAGGAACGCGTTGTTAATGAGGGCGATACCGGCCTCACTCCGAGCTCTGCTAACGTGGCTGAAATTTCAAAAGGTGCTGCGAATTCCTCCGAGGGGCGCCCTGTGAGCGAGATTCCCTCGGTTCGGCTTGCCCCTGTCAAAGTCACTCAGGTTGCTGCGTCTCCGGCTTCCTCTTTGGTTTGTGAGTGTTCCTTTAACCATTCATCAAGTTGGGTTTCCTTTGCTATGTGTCCATGCTTTCATTGGATTTGCAAATAATGCTGCTTTTCTCATTCATTTCCGTTTTGTTTGTTGTTGTTGTTTTTTTTTTGTTGTCTTGCAGCTGCATTTTCTGCCAAGTCCCGTGGTTCTCTTGATGCGGAGGAGCAATCTATGATTGAATCATTCCTTCTTGCTCATCCTGACTTGGTGCCACCAGGTGCTTCGTTTCCACGTTTTTTAAGAGAGTCTGCTGCGCGCACCATGGTACAAATGCTGGGCTTAGTGAGCTCTGTTGATGTTGATGCATTGCCATGGGAAGATAAGGTTGAGCTTTTGGATTGCCTTCATTCTTTGAAGATTCAGCACTACTCTGGTGTTTGGCTTGACGAGGCGATTGCTAAATTGGAGAAATTGCGCCCCCCTTTCGATGCTATTGGCTTGGTTGAAACCA
This sequence comes from Crotalaria pallida, assembly GCA_037953625.1. NCBI lineage: Eukaryota > Viridiplantae > Streptophyta > Magnoliopsida > Fabales > Fabaceae > Crotalaria > Crotalaria pallida. The sequence continues at coordinate 146,219,068 of CM075651.1, read as the reverse complement.
AGCGCACCTTGCAGGAGCGTCGCACCACTTTGACCGTTTGTTCAAAGGAGCTTTCGGCCCAACTTGCGCAGGTGACTGCCGACTTGGAGAATGTTGACAAAGAACTCAATGATTTGGCTGCTCAGGAGCTCTCTTATGAGGAAGCCTGCAAACTTATCAGCCTGAACACTCTGTTTAACGTTTGATAGTTATCATTGCATTATGGTTTGCTGTTTCGAGCATGTACTTTGGGATTTATTTGTTGAACTTTGAAGTTGTGGTTGTAGCCGTTTCTAATGGCTTCTTTTGTATGCTCTTCGAGCCTTAGACTTTGCTTTGTGTGTTTGTCATCACTTTGACAATGAACATTTTAATTCTGCTTCATACGCCTTTGTTTGCTTTGTTCCCTGGACTTGTACGCAGGTCTTATGCTTTTCATTCTTGTGTGCCTTTGTTGACTTCGTCGCTTTACACTCTTGTGGCTTGCATCGTGTCTTTGCGTTTATTTGGTACTGCTTGTATTTGCTACCTCTCCGGCATGCTTTCCCTTACTTAAATGCTTTTCACCCAGTATTTGAAAGCGCACAATTCTTCTTTTCTTCTTTTTCTCCCTCGCCCAGTTTTTAACGCTTTCGAATTTTTCAGCAAGTTTCAGAGGCCCCTCATGTCATTGGTGCCGAATTTTCTTCAAGGTGCACATTGGGCACGTTTTTTTTTTCGAACAGTGGCCCCTCATGTCATCGGTGCCAAATTTTCTTCAAGGTGCACATTGGGCACGTTTTTTTTTTAACAGTGGCCCCTCATGTCATCGGTGCCAAATTTTCTTCAAGGTGCACATTGGGCACGTTTTTTTTTTTGAACAGTGGCCCCTCATGTCATCGGTGCCAAATTTTCTTCAAGGTGCACATTGGGCAAGTTTTTTTTTTGAACAGTGGCCCCTCATGTCATCGGTGCCAAATTTTCTTCAAGGTGCGCATTGGGCACGCTTTAAAGATTTTGCCGCTTTGGGCTTTCTCCCTTTTCTTTGGGGTTGTCACTTTGGACTTTTCAGTTCGCCACTTTTGGGCTTCATGAACTAACGGATCGCCTTGGATCTTGCATTAGCCAACCTCGTTTACAGATTTTTTCCGCCCGCGTTTAAGACTAGCGCCCTTGTTTCCCGGGACCTTTTCTAGTCTCGCGATATGGCGTACTTCGCCCGCATCTGTCCCGGAAATTTTCTTTTCAGGAGGTCTATCCGGGTACTGCGATAAGGCGCTTGTGCCCGCGGTACGGCCCAACACTTTATTTTCACCCTGTCAAATGCATATTCATGTGGATTCACCTCTTTTTCCTTTTTAGTGTTGGACCTCGCGTTTGGCATTTTGGCTCTTTACTTTGAGAGCGTTTTCTCTTTTTTTTTATATATATTTTTTTTACTTGTCTGAACCGTGTTTATCTTCAGCATGCATATTTCATATTAACATATTTCTAGGGAGGTAGTTCAGGAGAGAATGTCTTCAGATTTTCATTCATTAGTCAGAGGCGTACAAAACAAGTTACTTCCTAGATTCCAACAAAAAGTGAAGACTACAGCTCTTTCATTATATTATACAGTGAGCTAGGCATAATATTTCTTAACATACTTGAAATTTAAAGGCCCTATTTTCCTTTGAGTGTCTGATTCGAGTAAGAAACAATACCCATTAGGATGCGCCTCTTGCACGATGTAGGGTCCTTCCCATTTTGGCATTCACTTGCTCGTATGCAGGTTCCTCATGACTGCGTCTGTCGCCTTCAGCACGAGTTCGCCTTCGACAAACATCCTTGGCCTCACCATCTTCTCATATGACAGCATAATACGCCTTTGGTGCTTGAGCAACTCTTCATGCGCTTTGTCTCTGGTGCCTTCCAGGGATAGCGCTCGCTCCTCCGGCCCGCCTTCATTTTGGGCAATCATTCTCGCCGAGGGGACCGCCACTTCTGCTGGCAGCGTCGCTTCCGCACCATACACCAGGGAGAAAGGTGTTGCCTTGGTTGCGTTGTGCTTAGTCACGCGATATGCCCACAGGGCGAGTGGCAAGTATTTGCTCCAGTCCGTAGGCGTGTCTTCCACTGTCTTGGCCAAGATCTTGATCAGTGTTTTGTTTGTGGACTCAGCTTGGCCGTTGGACTGTGGGTAGTAGGGGGTGGACCTGTGGTGCGTGATCCCGTATTCTTCCAATACTTGCTCTACTTTCTTATTGATGAAGTGAGTGCCATTGTCAGATACTATTCTCTTGGGTAGCCCAAAGCGACAGATAATGTGCTCTTTGATGAATTGTGTGGTGGCGTCGGCGTCACCTTTCTTGAATGTTGCTGCTTCGACCCACTTGGTGGAGTGTTCTGTTGCCCCCAGGATCCATCTCTTCCCTTTAGAAGGCGGGTCAATTGGACCAATGAAGTCCATTGACCATGTGTGGAAAGGGTAGGGCGAGCTGAGGCCTTTCATAGAGAGAGAGGGTGAGTGGATTCTGTTATCATGCTTCTGGCATTGTTCACACCTTCTCACAAAATCGAGGGCGTCGTCTTTCATATTTGGCCAATAATAGCCGATTTTCAACAACTCGCTCCAGAGCGATCTACCCCCTTGGTGCCTTCCGCAAGATCCTCCGTGGACCTCCTCCATGACTTTGTTTCGTTCCTCTCTCCCAATGCATCTGAGAGCCTCTCCAGTGAAACTTCTTTTGAACAACTCCCCCTTTTCAATGAAATAATGTTCTGACTTTTTCCTGACCCTTTCCGCTTCCATGTGATTCTCTGGCAAGGCGCCGCTTTCCAAGTATGCCTGAATTGGCTTAGCCCAATCTTCATCTACCAGATGGACCTCCAGTTCTTCTTTGGCCTCCTGGCATTGACTGCACGCCTTCTGAAACGAATCGCAATGTGCCTTCACGTCTGGCCAATACACACCTAGTCTTTGCATTCTCCTGTACAGGCCGGGGCCAACCTGCCCACATATGCTGTCGTGAAGGCTTGCCATCTTCCTTTCTCCCTCTTCCTCGGTGACACACTTCATGAGCAACCCCTCCGTACTTCTTCTTTACAAAGCCCCCTTTAGAAGGCAAAAGTCTCTGGATGCCTTCGTCAATGCTTTGCTGTGGAGCTCCCACATGATCGGGACTCTCCAATCTTTCCTTGCTTGATCTGCTTGTGTATCTCTTTGGACCTTGGGTTGGTACGCCTTCCTGAAATGTACCAGATGTTCGCCTTCCGCTATGCTTGCTTTGCTTCCTAGGGTTGCGAGAGTGTCGGCCTTTCTGTTTTCGGCCCGTGGCACATGCTCGAGAGATTCTAATTTGAATTTTGCCAATGCTTGGTGCGCTCTCTCTCTGCATAGCGCCAAGGACATTTCCTTTACTCCATACTCCCCTTTTAGCTGTTTCACCACCAGGTTGGAATCTCCTTTCACAATGAGTCTTTGAACCCCGATTTCTTCAGCCATGTCAAGTCCCAGAAGGAGGGCCTCATATTCTGCTTCGTTGTTAGTGCATTGGAACTCGATTTGGAAGGCGAAGGCCAGTTCCTCACCCTTCCCATTCGTCAGAGTAACTCCCGCTCCGCCTTTGGGTGCCGAGGGCGAGCCATCAAACATCAAAGTCCATACTTCGGGCTCTTCGCACGCGTTGACAGACTCTATTGCTTCTTCTTCTTCTTGATTTGTATAGATGGCCATCAGATCAGCCAGGGCCTGCACCAAGGTTATTTCATACTCTGTCAACGTGAGCGCCTACTTACTTATTCGCCTGTGAGAACAGCGCCTTGCAATAAGTACTTGATTCCCTCAGCTTTAGTCATCACATGAATGGCGTGCGCTTGAAAGTAGTGACAATACTTATGGGCGGCGTACACCAAAGCAAGACATTGCCCTTCTTGGTTGGAATACCTAGATTCTACCTATTTTAGCATTCTGCTCCAGTAGGCTACGGGGCGCTCTGAACCTTCAACTTCTTGTGCAAAGAGTCCACTGATCGCCGTTTGGGTAGTTGCCAGATACACTCTGAGTGGTACTCCTTTTTGAGGCGGAATCATCACTGGTGGTGTTGCTAAAGCCCTTTTCACTTTGTCGAAAGCGTCCCGATGCTCTTTTTCCCACTTGAAAATTTCCTTACCCTTGAGAAGTTTCCTCATAGGACCCAACAGTTCTCCCATGGCTGGTATGAATCTGCGGATATATCCCAATTTCCCCATCATTTGTTGCAATTCTTTCTTGTTGCGAGGCGCTTTCATTTCCCTGACTGCCTTGACTTTTCTCTCGTCGGCTGAGACACCTTCCTTATGAACTCTGAACCCCAGGAACTCACCAGAAGAGACCCCAAATTTACATTTGAGAGGGTTCATTCTGAGTTTGTACTTCTTGCATCTGGAAAAGACAGCTCTTAGATGTGTCAAGTGTTGCTTTTTCTTCCTTGATTTGACCACTATGTCATCAACATAGTCTTCTACTATATCATGCATCATGTCATGGAAGATCGCTGTCATCGCTCTTTGATATGTTGCTCCGGCATTCTTAAGACCGAACGACATCACCAAGTAGTAGAAATTTCCCACCGGGGTTCTGAAAGCGGTTTTTTCCTCATCGCCCTCTGCCATCTTTATTTGATTGTAGCCGCTGAAGCCATCCATAAAGGAAAAGCGTTCATGCATGGCTGTTGCATCTACCATGCAGTCTATGTAAGGCAGCGGGAAATCATCCTTGGGGCACACCTTGTTTAAATCTCTGAAGTCCACGCAACATCTAATCTGGCCATTCTTTTTCTTTACAGGGACTATGTTGGCCAACCAAGTGGGGTGTTGTATAGGCTTGACGAAGCGCGCCTCCAGTAACTTCTCCACTTCGTCTTTTATTGCTTTCTCAATCTCAGGGATAAACTTCCTGGGATGTTGTTTTATAGGTATTGCATCAGCTTTGACGGCCAAGTTATGAGTGACTAGCTTGGGGCTGAGTCCTAGCATCTCCTCATAGCTCCAGGCGAACACTTCTCTGAACTCTTTCAGCAAGGCAACCAAGTCCGTCTTTTCAGACGGGGTAAGTGAACAGGCAAAGAAGAGAGGCCTATGCTCGCCTTCTCCTCCTACATTGACTTCTTCCAAACCTTCTGGACCATTAGCTTCATTCCCTTTTTGCTGGGCGTGCATAACCTCCTCCGTCGAAGCAAACCATGCTTCCCCTTTTATGACGCCCATGAGTGTGGGGCTGGCCAAGTCGCTCAGCTTTGGCTTGGCTGGCCCCGCGAGTTCCTAGAGGATGGCCCATCTGGCCCCTCCTCCAGGAAGGCGTTGCTTTTGCAGCTTGTATCTTGGTTTGGTTGTCCGCTGCTGTGCGCTTTCCTCTTCTTCTGGTAAGCGGAGTCTCTTGAACACTGACTGCCTCTTCTCTGGCTCTTTCATTTTCTCTTTTCCTCTGATCGAGATCTTGGGTTCTCTTCCAATCCTGTTGGTCCCAGGGGGAGCTAGTTCATCGAACACTGTGGCATCAATCAAATGTAACTCCGAAGCATCAAATGGCGCCTTCGTTGCTGGGATCTCAATGTCTTGTCCATTATACATTGACTTCACACACTGGTGCAGCGTAGAGGGAACACACCCGTGTAGATGGATCCAGGGGCGTCCCAGTAGGATATGATAACTAGGCTCTCCGTCAACAATGTGGAAAGTGTTCAGAGTTTTTATGGGCCCTACCTCCAAATTGAGTACTACGCACGCCCTTGCCGTGACTGTTCCTCCGTTGAAAGTTCCCAGTGTTGCCTCCGCTTTCTTGAGCCTTTCTTTAGCAACTCCCAGCTTCACAAATATATGGGTTGGGATGATGTTTACTCCTGATCTGTTGTCCACGAGGGCGCGCCGGACGTGTACGCCTTCGACGGTTGCCTCCACAAATAGCGGCCTGTTGTGACAAAAGCCTGGATGTATTCGCTGCGGCTCTCTAAACATCACTGCCGAGACGTGCGCCTTGGCTACCCTGGTTGCTGGTGCGTAGGCGGCACTGGTGTTCGCCCCTCTTCTAACTATCACATCAGCTAGAGCATGTGCCGCTTCTTCCCTGATGTCAGCTCCCAACCTTAATTGGTCAAATAGGGCTCTGAACCCTCTGGTCTTCACAAGTCCCCTTCTCAGTTCATTCTCCACCAGCTCTTCTTCTTCAATCTCCTCTAACAAGTTATCGCCGTGGGAAAGGATAACATTCACATTGTGTCTAGGCAAGGGATGATCGCCTAGAGTTTCTTCGCCTTCACCCTCTGGCAGCAATATCTTTCCCGCGGCGTACTGCTTCTGAAACACGCCTCTAATGACGTAACAATCCATAGTACCATGACTTTTCTGTCTGTGCATAATGCAATACTCTGGGTTATCGTACTCCTCACGCGTCAGAGGGGGTCTTGTCGCCCTTTTAGTGAGGATGCCTTCCTTTAGTCATTCCTCCACCAACTGATAAGTAAGTTCCCTAGAGATTGGGAGCTTTGGTGGGGGTTCTTTCCTTTCATAGTTCCTGGGAGGCGGCATGGTTCTGTAGCTTTTCCTCCTCTTGTCATCCACAGCGTTTACGTCAAAGGCGATATGGTCTTTGGTTATCTTTCCTTGTTTCTTCATGGCTTCGGTAACATCCATCGCTCTCCCAAGCAACTCATAAAAAGTGGTGATCTTACTGAGTGCCAAGAATATTTGCGAGCCATCTTCAATACTTTTTATGCACCCGTAAACTAGGTCCGCTTCAGGGAGAGTCTCTTTGCAATGTAACGCTCTGTCCCTGTATCTTTTAATGAAGGCGGTCAGACTCTCTCATGCTCGCTGCCTTACACGACCAAGGTCCATGATGTGGATAGCGTCTTCCTCTTCTAAGAACTTGTTACAAAACTCTATAGTCATTTCCTCCCAAGTCCGAATTGATGCTGGGCGCAACTTGGAATACCAAGTGAAGGCGCGCCCAACAAGAGACTTTGAGAACTCCCTTAACCTTAAACAGTGGTCTGCACTGTATACCCCAAGATCATCCACATACGTTATCAAGTGCTCGCGCGCGCTCCCAGTTCCGTCAAACTTTCGGAACATTGGGGGCGCATACCCTTGTGGGTAGCGATAGGCAGCTACATCAGCGGTAAAAGGAGGGTTTAGATTTATTACCATATTTTGTCCTTCCTTGTGCGCCTGCAGGATGCGTTTCAACTCTGCTTGTGTGACCAGAGCGTCTTCTGTACTTTCTCTCCTGCCACTTGTCTCGTGCTGAAATTCCTCCTCTGATTTCGCTCTCGCTTTCGCCAACTGATCGAGGCCGTACCCGATACAAATAAAAACAGTTTAAGTATAGTACTAGGAAGTGACTCCTAGGTCGTCTCCCAAGGAATATCTTATCAAGCAAAAGGTCGAACACATAGTATGCATAGAAAACAGGGGGTTTTTTTTTTGTATTGAATATTGAATAATTGAAATCAAAACAGAATTAAATCAAAACGAAGAAACAGATAAGGAAAAGCGGATAAACCCCTTTGGCTCGCGTTCACAACTCTATCATCGGTCACAAAAGATCAATTTCTTTCCTCTTCACTGTCCAACTCGTGAGAATTAAATACTAAGCGAAAATTCAATTCTCACCCCAAAACCCAAACCTCTAATTAAGCATTAAAAGCCAAAGCATGGAGTTTTTACGAGTTTGCATAAATTAAGCATTCATACACATGGATTATCTCTATAGAATGGAACTAAGCGAACCATAACATATCAATAAGCATGAAAACAGTGAATAAAAACGAAATAGCATTAAGAATAAAACCTCAAGAGTATGTGATACATTACCAAAGGGATTTAACCTAAGAGTTTAGCCTTCCATGAAGAAAAATACCAAAAACGTGTAGAAAAGGGAAGAGAAAGAAACCCTAGCAGCCACCACAAGCTTGGAGAGCAAAACTAAGCCTTCTCTATGAGAGAGAATGTAAAAAAACGTGGAATGATAGATCTCTCCTAGGGTTTACACGAATTTGGCTTTTTAAATCACAAAACGGGCCTAAATCATGGGCCCAAATCCTAAGGAAAGCTTATCTCTAAATTAAATCTAAAAATATCCTATAGATAAAATCTAAATCTTAAAAGATATAACTAAATCTCAACTAATCCTAAAGATAGATTACAATCTTCACTTCATCATATCTTCTCTTCCAACATTAAATCTTCATTCCCAAAATGTCCAAAAAGCCCTTGTGCCAAATATGACCTGAAAATAGAAATAGACTTAATTAGGCTAAATAATCCCAAATTAAACAATATTCAGAATAGTAGTCCAATAAACTCTAAATCACTAAATCAAGCTAAACAATGTCAAATAGGCAACAAGTATCAATAATAGGAGTAAAATAATGCAAGGAAAAATGGGAAATAAAATGCTCATCAAATACCCCCACACTTATCCTTTTGCACTCCTGGGCAAAACTAAGAATTAGGACTGAGAAAATCAATATGCACCAAAGTGAATCATGTAACAAGATTACTAAAACTAATGAATGCAAACCTAAGAGATTACATACTTCACAATGAATTCTAGGAAATGCAAAGAAATGGGCAAAATCGAGCACATGAAGAAAATAAGGACCAAAGAATCAAGGCATCCATGAACATCATCCAATTATTTCAAATATGCAAAGAAAACCAATGACATCAAGAGGGTAGTCACAAAGATGATAGAAACTCACAAGGATCACTCAATAGTGTTTACACTCAAGTGTTTAAGGTTAATCAGTGTTTACACTCAAGGCACGTCATGAAAAACAAACACAACCATAGGCTTGACAAGCCTCTAACATCAACAATCAATACACATGCACATTAAGATCAAAAGGTCTTTTCAGGGTTGTAATGGGGCCAAGGACAAGGTAGGATAAAAATATGGGAATGTAGCTAAAACCCAGGGAATAGAGGAGCAATGGGGAACAAGTAAAAAAAATAAGCACAATCCACCCCAGAATGAAATGGTAAACATAACAACAACCTCTAATTCCAATCCTCCATGCCTCAATCAACCTTTTATTCCATTTTTTTTTTGTTTTTTTTTTCTTCTTCTTCTTCTTTTTTTTTTTTGAATTGCATTACATTGCAGAACTTCATGAACGAAAGAAAAGAAGAAACAACAAAAATGGCATAATGAGATAAAGCCATAATTACATCACCGACCATAGAGGCAAAACCCAGAACTCACAAGAGATGAAGAACAAAGCACTCTCGCTTACTTAATACCCATTCCCAAAACAATTCCAAAGCTCCAACATTCCCTAAGGTTAGGACAATCATGGTTTTTCAGTCATAGGCTTGTAATGAGCTAAAGAACAAAGAAAAGGGATATAAAGGCTCAAAGGGGCTATCAAAGGATAAATTCATTCAAGGTAGGCTCATATGGCTAGTGGCTTATTCAAGAAAAAAACAATGCCTAAATCATTTCAAAATGTGCATGGGAATATCAAGTATCAACAAGAGTCAAGTCAAGTTCTAGAGTGCAAGTAATCCAGAGTGCAATCACACATGAAAGAAAAATTAGGTGGCATATATAGCAATCCACCCACAATTAAGGCTCAAATCCTCACAAAAGGGACAATTCTATCACAGTGTTACCACCTCTTAATTATCAAAAGCAACTTTACACACAAAAATGCATGAATTCAGACACAAGATACCAAGACTCTACTAAAATGAAGCAAAAACATGCAAGAAAATGCCCAAAACTTAGCAAAACCAAAAAAATCAAAGCAAAAATATGCAACCTAAACTACTCTCCCCCCCACACTTAAATCACACATTGTCCTCAATGGAACACAAATAGCAGAATCAGACAGATATAGACAAGTGCAATAAAAAGAGTAAGGAAGGAGAAAAGAAGACTCCCGAAATCATGGTGGGTCAAAAATGGGGTCGACCAATGAGGCTTCCTCCACAGGTGCATCATCCAAAGTAGGAGAGGTTAGGAAAGGCTTGAGTCGGTGGCCATTGACTTTGAAGCTCTTGTCTGTGGACTCACTCTTGATCTCCACAGTGCCATAAGGAAACACCTGGGTGACTACAAACGGTCCAATCCATTTAGAGCGGAGCTTTCCACTCATGAGTCCAAGCCTAGAGTTGTAGAGCAACACTTTTTGACCAACCAAGAACTCCTTTCTGCAAATTGAGCTATCATGGAGCTTCTTGGTCTTCTCTTTGTAGAACTTGGAATTCTCATAGGCCTCCAAACGGATCTCATCTAGCTCACTCAACTGCAGCTTCCTCTCCTCACCCGCCTGATCAAGAGCTAAGTTACATTGCTTCACAGCCCAATATGCACGGTGCTCTATCTCCACAGGCAGGTGACATGCCTTACCAAAAACAACCCGATAAGGTGACATCCCTATGGGTGCCTTGTAAGCAGTCCGATGGGCCCATAGAGCATCCTCCAATCGTGTGCTCCAATCCTTTCTATTAGGCTTCACCATCTTCTCCAAAATCCGCTTGATCTCTCTGTTTGAAATCTCAGCTTGCCCATTGGTTTGGGGGTGATATGGTGTAGAAACTTTGTGCACAACCCCATACTTCTTGAGCAAAGCTTGCATGGATCTATTGCAGAAGTGTGTGCCTTGATCACTGACTATGGCTCTAGGTATGCCAAACCTGCAAAGGATATTAGTCCTGACAAAATCTACAACAACCTGAGCATCATTAGTCCTGGTGGCCTTAGCTTCCACCCATTTGGATACATAATCCACAGCAAGTAAGATATAATAAAAACCAAAAGAAACAGGAAAGGGGCCCATGAAATCTATACCCCAGACATCAAACACCTCACAGAACAACATAGGTTTTTGCGGCATCTGTTGCCTCCAAGATAGGGTGCCTCCTGCCCTTTGACATTGCTCACATGAGCTGCAGATTTTGCTTGCATCCTTGAAGATGGTAGGCCAATAAAATCCAGAATCCAGCACCTTTCGTGCTGTCCTTTGAGTGCCAAGGTGGCCTCCAACTGGTGAAGCATGGCAAAATTGGAGAACCGATTGGATCTCCTGGTCTGGAATGCACCTGCGAATGACCTGATCACTGCAAAAACGCCACAAATAGGGGTCATCCCATACATAATACTTGGCATCGCTCTTCAATTTGTCTCTTTGAGCTTTGGATGCCAAGGGTGGGAAAACAGATGCAACTATATAATTTACAATATCAGCAAACCAAGGAATAAGGGGAGGGGGATGTGAAACATGCAAAACTAAAAGCTGCTCATCCGGGAAGTCATCCCGGATAGGAAATGCATCCTCCTCTCTCTCTATTCTACTCAAGTGGTCTGCGACAAGGTTATGTGCACCACTCCGATCCTGAATCTCAAGATCAAACTCCTGGAGGAGCAACATCCATCTAATCAACCTAGGTTTGGAATCTGTCTTTTTCAAAAGATACTTCAGAGCAGCATGATCAGTATACACCACAACCTTAGAACCTAATAGATATGATCTAAACTTATCAAGTGCAAAGACAATGGCTAACAACTCTTTTTCAGTTGTGGTGTAATTAACTTGAGCTGAATCTAAAGTCCTAGATGCATAATAAATCACATGAGACATCTTACCAACCCTTTGGGAGAGAACTGCTCCCAAAGCATAATTCGAGGCATCGGTCATGAGCTCAAATGGGAGAGTCCAGTCAGGTGGTTGGATGATGGGAGTGGTGGTGAGTGCTCTCTTTAGCTCATCAAATGCCTTCTTGCATTGGTCTCCAAACTCAAATGTGGTATCCTTTTGAAGCAAGTTGGATAGTGGAAGGGCTATCTTGCTAAAGTTTTGAATAAACCTGCGATAGAAACCTGCATGGCCAAGAAAAGAACGCACCTCTCTCACGCAAGAGGGGTAAGGCAAATGTGATATTACATGCAGCTTAGCAGGGTCAACCTCTATGCCCTTATGCGAAATAATGTGCCCTAAGACTATGCCTTGTTCTACCATAAAATGACATTTTTCAAAATTCAAGACAAGGTTAGTCTCAATGCACCTATTAAGCACCTTAGACAAACTATCAAGACATGCATCAAAAGAGGAACCATATACACTAAAATCATCCATGAAGACCTCTATGCAATGCTCAAGTAAGTCATTAAAAATACTGATCATACATCTTTGAAAAGTGCCAGGAGCATTGCATAGGCCAAAAGGCATCTTCCTATAAGCAAATGTACCAAAAGGACAGGTAAATGTAGTCTTATGTTGGTCCTCTGGTGCAATACAGATTTGGAAATAACCAGAGAAACCATCTAAGAAGCAATAGTGAGATTTACCTGCCAGGCGCTCCAACATCTGATCAATGAAGGGAAGAGGAAAGTGATCCTTGCGGGTCGCCTGGTTGAGCTTCCTATAGTCAATGCAGACTCTCCAACTGTTCTGCACTCTAGTGGGAATCAGCTCATCCTTCTCATTTTTGACAACTGTCACCCCAGACTTCTTGGGAACTACTTGAACCGGGCTTACCCAAGTGCTGTCTGAAATGGGGTAGATAATGCCAGCTTGCAGCAGCTTGGTGACCTCTTTCTTCACCACATCAAGAATCTGGGGGTTCAACCGTCTCTGGGGTTGTCTCACTGGTTTAGCCCCATCCTCCAATAAAATCCGATGCATGCACATGGAGGGGCTAATACCAGGTATGTCTGCCAAAGTCCATCCTATTGCCCTTTTGTTTGATCTAATCACATCCAGCAGCCGCTTCTCTTGATCAACAGAAAGGGAGGTAGAGATGATCACTGGAAGTTTCTGCTCAGCCTCCAAGTAAGCATATTTGAGATGAGGAGGAAGGGGCTTCAGGTCCAATAAAGGTGCCTGCATCACAGATGGAACTAAAGGAGCAGCAGAATTGGATTCTGCCGCCTGCACCTGAACAAGTGAATTAGACTCATGCAAAACATAAATGGGGTTAGCATGATCTGAATCTATATCATATGAATCAACAGATGCAGTAGCAGAATTTAAAAACTGGTCAATTTCAATGCATGCAGTGCACATTTCGGAATCAGAACATGCAGAACAAGTAAATGAGCTAGTGAAAGATGGCAAATCATAATCATGCAAAAAGTCTAGAACATGCTCATCAATCAGATAATCAATCAAGTCAACATGAAAAACAGAGTGGTCATCAGAAAAATGTTTCATAGCATCAAAAATATTGAATCGAACCACACTGTCATCAAATTCCATGGAAAGTGTACCTGCATGCACATCTATCTTGGTTCGGGCTGTTTTCAATAATGGTCTCCCTAATATGATAGGGACAGCACTACGAGAGGTGTCCTCTTCCATATCAAGAATATAAAAATCAGCAGGAAAGATAAGCTCTTCAACCCGAACCAGGACATCCTCTATCAAACCTGCGGGGTAGGCAGTAGATCTATTTGCCAAGTGAATAACCACACCCGTAGGTTGAAGAGGTCCAAGTGAAAGAGACTTGAAAACAGACATAGGCATAACATTAATAGATGCTCCTAAATCTAGCAAAGCATTCTCAAATTTAGTATTACCTATGATACAAGGCACAGAGAAAGTTCCAGGATCCTTACACTTTTCAGGAATATGAGGGACGAGTTTACCTATAAGAGCAGAGACATTTCTTCCCATGTTGATCCTCTCATTGCCCTTGAGCTTCCGTTTGTGTGTGCATAGATCCTTCAAGAACTTTGCATACCTTGGAATTTGCTTGATTGCATCAAGAAGGGGTATGTTGACTTCCACCTTCCTGAATGTGTCAAGTATCTCTTTGTCAATCTCTTCCATTTTCTTGCTTTGAGTCACCCCCCTTGGTGGGAAAGGAAGAGGAATGGGGGGTGGTTGTTGGGCAGCAGCAGGTGTTGTGCTTGTGGAAGGCTGAGCTGGATGGGATTTTCTGGTACTTGTGTGCTCACTCTCCTCGACCATTTGGCTCTTCTTGTTGGTTGAAACTAGATCATCTTTGTTGAGGTCAGATTCTGGTGTGGGTGTGACAATCTGCTTCCCTGACCTTAGACTAATGGCATTCACACTCTGGTTTGGATTGATCACTGTTTGGGATGGCAACTTGTTAGAATTCTGAGATTGCATAGTGTTGATTGCTGTTGCCATCTGTCCCATCTGATTGGTCAAAGATTGAATGGAGGCCTCTTGTCTTTGAATGGATGCTCTAGTTTCCTGTTGGAATTGGAGATTTTGCATGGTCATCTGTTTCATCAGCTCTTCCAATGAAGGCTGCTGCTCAGTACTAGGAGCTGGTGGTGCAGAATTAGCCTGTTGTTGTCTCTGTTGCTGGACTGGAGGAGGTACATATGGTGGTCTAGAATTGTTCTGAAATTGAACCTGTGAAGGTTGCTGATCAGACCATCTCAGGTTGGGATGGTTCCTCCAACCAGGGTTGTATCTGTTGGTAGAGAGATCAAAGTTCTGTGGCTGCTGATTTCTACTGTTGAAGATGTTGGCGGCATATGCCTCAGGTTGGTCAGCACCAGTCGTTGGTTGCTGCTGCACAGAAGGACATGCATCTGTGGGGTGCTCAGCGGATGTGCATATGCCACATAATCTAGCAGGCAGAGACAACTTCTTCTGGTTGATGGCCAATTGAGTGACCAAAGTTGTAAGTGAATCTATCTTCTGTTCAAGCTTCTCAACCTTACCAGAACTTGTGCCAACATCATTCACTCCTCTCACTATGATTGCATCGTTGTTGCCCCTTGCATGGAATTGTTGACAATTGGAAGCCATCTTCTCAATCTTGACTCTGGCTTCTAAAGGTGTCATGTCTCCTAGGGCACCACCACTTGCAGCATCAAGCATGTTTCTCTCCATGAGGTTGAGACCTTCATAGAAATATTGAATAAGCAGCTGCTCTGAGATCTGATGGTGGGGGAAGCTCGCACACAGTCTCTTGAATCTCTCCCAATACTCATAGAGACTTTCTCCACTTTGTTGCCTGATGCCTGATATATCTTTTCGGATTGCTGTTGTTCTGCATGCAGGGAAGAATTTCTCCAAAAATGCCCTCTTCAGGTCATCCCAGACTGTGATAGAACCAGGGGCCAGATCGTACAACCAATCCTTGGCTAGCCCTTCTAGGGAGTGTGGGAATGCCTTAAGACAAACATGATCCTCTTGCACATCATGTGGTTTCATAGTAGCACAGACAATATGGAACTGCTTGAGATGTTTATGAGGATCCTCACCTGCAAGACCATTAAACTTGGGCAACAAATGAATTAGTCCAGACCTTAGCTCATACGGGTCATCGGGATACTGGATGCACAAATCTTCAATAGTGAAATCAGGTGCAGCCAGCTCCCTCAATGTCCTCTCACGTGGTGGAGGTTGAGCCATATTTTCAGAATAATCAGAATAAGAATCAGAATTTATAGGAATAGAAGAAAAAGAAGCAGACTCACTATATAAAGACTCAATAGACTCACTACCTATGGACTGGTTCCTATTTTGTCTAACTAGTCTGTGATAAGTTCTATCAATTTCAGGGTTATATGGATGAAAGTAGCTTGGGTTGCCCCTAGTCATGTACTGAACAGAACACCATTAAGCATAGCAAACTGTCACTAATATACATGACCAAAATAGGCAACAAAATTTTTTATTTTTTAAAATTTTTTCTTTATTTTTTTCAGCACCCTAAAATCATGAAAACATACCACAAAAAGTTTGAGGACAAAATTCAAAAGGGAACCAAGTCAAACAATTAAATCAGAGACCAAAAACTAAGAAAATAAAACTTGTAAAATAAAAAAGAAATAGTAAAACGGCTTTTTCAGGATCCAGACGAAGGAATTTTCTGACAAAGTCAAAAAAATCAGATTATTCAGAAAATTCCCTTCGATTTGATATAAAATTCGTCAAATTCCGAGTTACGGGTCAAAAGTTGCGACGATTTGAAGAAAGTGCTGCTAAAACTTGGAAAATTTTTCTGGAACTCACAACCAGTGGTGATCTGAGTGATCGTGGTGCCTCGAAACCTTTTTATATGATAAAAGTAGTGTGGATATAAATTTTCGTGCAAAAATTCCACCCACAACTATGTGAACTAGCAACCACAGAATCAATCAAATACACTAATTGCAACAAAATATCAAAACAGCAAACAGTGCAACTTCAACCGGTTATCAGAATTGACTACTAGACCCTAAATCAGACACGACACACTATAATAACTATACTAACTACGACACTAACTAACTACTAATGACCTTTGGCAAGAACCGATGTTCCCCGGCAACGGCGCCAAATTTGATCGAGGCCGTACCCGATACAAATAAAAACAGTTTAAGTATAGTACTAGGAAGTGACTCCTAGGTCGTCTCCCAAGGAATATCCTATCAAGCAAAAGGTCGAACACATAGTATGCATAGAAAACAGGGGTTTTTTTTTTGTATTGAATATTGAATAATTGAAATCAAAACAGAATTAAATCAAAACGAAGAAACAGATAAGGAAAAGCGGATAAACCCCTTTGGCTCGCGTTCACAACTCTATCATCGGTCACAAAAGATCAATTTCTTTCCTCTTCACTGTCCAACTCGTGAGAATTAAATACTAAGCGAAAATTCAATTCTCACCCCAAAACCCAAACCTCTAATTAAGCATTAAAAGCCAAAGCATGGAGTTTTTACGAGTTTGCATAAATTAAGCATTCATACACATGGATTATCTCTATAGAATGGAACTAAGCGAACCATAACATATCAATAAGCATGAAAACAGTGAATAAAAACGAAATAGCATTAAGAATAAAACCTCAAGAGTATGTGATACATTACCAAAGGGATTTAACCTAAGAGTTTAGCCTTCCATGAAGAAAAATACCAAAAACGTGTAGAAAAGGGAAGAGAGAGAAACCCTAGCAGCCACCACAAGCTTGGAGAGCAAAACTAAGCCTTCTCTATGAGAGAGAATGTAAAAAAACGTGGAATGATAGATCTCTCCTAGGGTTTACACGAATTTGGCTTTTTAAATCACAAAACGGGCCTAAATCATGGGCCCAAATCCTAAGGAAAGCTTATCTCTAAATTAAATCTAAAAATATCCTATAGATAAAATCTAAATCTTAAAAGATATAACTAAATCTCAACTAATCCTAAAGATAGATTACAATCTTCACTTCATCATATCTTCTCTTCCAACATTAAATCTTCATTCCCAAAATGTCCAAAAAGCCCTTGTGCCAAATATGACCTGAAAATAGAAATAGAATTAATTAGGCTAAATAATCCCAAATTAAACAATATTCAGAATAGTAGTCCAATAAACTCTAAATCACTAAATCAAGCTAAACAATGTCAAATAGGCAACAAGTATCAATAATAGGAGTAAAATAATGCAAGGAAAAATGGGAAATAAAATGCTCATCACCAACTCTGCCTCTCTGCGCGCCTCCTCTTCTTCTTTCAATCTTGCACTCAAGGCCTCCTTTTCTTCTCTTGCCTTGGCAGACTGGGCTTTGTGTTCTGCCACTATTTCGGATAGTGCGCCTTGGTTCGCCACCAGAGAGTTGAGCAGCGCAGCTGATATCACGACTTGAGTGTTGGAGTCGCCTTCTATGTGGGGGATCTTGATGTGACTTAGCGTTTCCTTGTCGCTGCCGAGCTCTTCTTCTTGAGGCTCTTGGTCATCCTCTGGAGTGTCTGAGGGAGAGCGAGTATTATCGCTTCATTGGTTGGCTGGGCTGAAACTCAACCTTCTGGAGCCCTGTCCCGTCCCACGACTTGCGTGACTGGTCGCTGGGTTTTGAACGGTGATCACAGGCACCACCTTCGGAGCTACATCTCCTACAGATGCTTGTTGCACAACATGAGCCCTTTTCCTTCGTGATTGGAAGCCATAGCTTCCCCAGTGGAGTCGCCAATTGTTTTGGACCGCTTTGTGCGATAAGTGAATAATTAGTAAAAAGATAATGGGTTCGTAAACTTGATGAAGCTTTAGGCTTTTATTACTTTGAAAAGGGGAATTCAGAGAGATAAATGTAAGAGTAGGGCTCCACACTTGTAGTGTTTTTACAGGGCGAGGGGTGAGCGCCTTCGCTTTTTACACCTTCCTCTATATTCTAAAACTTAAGTCGAAGCTTCTATTCTATTCCTCTCTCTTACACTCTCTGTGTATTTTGCTAGGGTTCTTTTAGTTTTCCTAGCTTCAGTAGTGTTGGCTCTTTTTTAATTGTCTTGGGATCCCCTCTTTCTGTTCTTCTTGTTTTTGTGTACGTTGGAGGAAGGTTCCTCTTATAGAGTCTTTTCTGCCCATCGGTCTTTGCCTTCCTGTTTCTTGGTCCATTGGTCTTCTCTCCTTTTCCTTCTTTATGGCTGCCCTCTGCAAAGTCCGTTTTGTCTTCTTTACTTCTTTAAGCTCTTTCTTTGATTATCACAGTGGGAGGCTCACGAGACTTCCCTTTTTCGACTTTCCTCAAAGAAGGGGCTGCATGATGTAAGCCAAGATGCTCTGGCTTCTCTTGCACGCTCCTCATAGTCTGGGGAACCGGAATCTCTTGTCTGTACGCGTACGCCTTCCACAGGCTCCGTTTCCTGTTCGCTATCATTTATCATGACTTTCTCCCCAAGTTTCCGTATCACCCGAGGCGCTCTGAGAGGGTACGCTGTGCTCATTGGCATCGGCGCACCTTGCTCTTCTTGTTGGTTGTGACGTCAGAATATGACGCCTTGAGGGCTGTCGCTCTGGGCGTAGCGCTTTAAGCAACTCCTGGTGTTTCCACGCTTTCTCCTGATGCCCTCGTTGTGCGGTGATCTTGGGTTTGGTGATCTTGGACTTTCATATGGACTGGGCCTTGCGACTTTGGGCTACCGAACAATGGGGTATCAACAAACTAAGATATTTGTAAGAGTCAATATTATGGTTTATGGAAGACCCCCATTTTTTTTTTGCTATTTTTTATGATGTTTTTCTTTTTTTTATTTGGAAAAAAATGGGCGGCACGCATACCCATCTGCAAAAAATGTGGGCAGGAAGGACATGGATTTGCCGTCCTAAAATCAAAACGGGCTGCCCATGCCCGTCCATTTAAAATGCGGGCGATTGCAGGGCCGATCCATGCTGACCCATTGATCCTAACAGAGTCGTCCCTGGGCTATGGCAAGAGGGGCACCTGCCTAGGGCCCCCAAATTTTTGGGGCCCCCGAAATTTTTTTTGACCTAAACTTGAATAAAAAATTAAGTAAAAAAAAAACTGTGGAAAATATATGATAGGTACTTCTTTCGATCTTTAATATAAGAAAAAAAAACAACATACTTATTTTGATCACAAATATAATAAAAAATTAATTAATTTTATATTTTCAATACAATTATTTTAAAAATATTCCTTTAAAGTTATTGTGTTATTTAATTTTTGTTTTATTCTCAATGCAACTTTCTTAAAGTAATTAATATTTTTATGAATTTGAGAAAATTAAAAATACATTCAACTAACTTTTTTAATTAGTGTGAAGTTTGTTAATTTTTTTTTATAATAGAAACTGGGGGAGTATATAGATGATTGAAGGTTAGTGATAATTATATAAGGGTGACTTGAGATGGTTTAAAAAAATGGGAATTTACATTGCATGGAGTTGTATTATGTTTTTTAATTTTTGCTTGAAGCAAATGATAGGAGAGAATAATATCAGCTATGATGCATATTTAAGCTTGCTGTGATTAATGAAATTTATTAGTTATAAAAGAAAATCGTTAATGTATTATGTTATTGTGTTGTAGTGTATATTACAAAAATTTTACGTACTCATAATTAATTTTACATAATTATTTTTTTATAAGATAGGGCCACTATTTTTAATTTTTGCCTAGAATCCTGAAAATGCCAGAAACAGCTCTGGATCCTAATTGTCAATGCTACGATGGAGGAATGTGGCTCCTAAAGATAGTTTAACGCCGTCAAAAGCGTTACCTTCCCACTCCCAGTGGTCCTGTTACTTTAATTGTTACACCTTTTAGAATATTAATGGTTATGCCCTTAAGAATTTGAATACCAGCATTGAAAATTTTGGTTAGGTTTCGTATCTTGAATTTGGGTTTCGTGTTGGTGTGGTCTTCATCACCATTTTCAACCTTTAGCATGTGCTCCTTCAAAACTAAGTGGTTTGTGATTAAAGGTTTGACACTTAAGGGAGAAGGCATAGTTGTTGTTGTGATGATGGAGAGAGAAGATGAATGGGGTGGGTGAATAATTAGGATCGGGGTTGAAGATGAGGGTAGAATTGTTATTCTCATTATTATTATTTTTTTTATATTTTTATATTTTCTAAATCTTAACCATCACTTTATTTTTATTATTAAATTCAATGGTGTTTATTTGTTCAACTTTACTTAGAGCATCAATTATAAAACAGAAAATGTGCATCAAATAATCACCCATCTTAACACTAGCCCTTAGAACTTAGGATATATAATAGACTAAAAATAGATATCATTTGTTAAAAAATGTTACATTAGAAGAATTAAAACATTTTATATTTTATTTTTCAACAAATCATATCCATATTTAGGCTATTTAGGCTCAAGATTCACTTTGTTTTTTTTTTTTAAAAAAAACTTATATAGGTTATATATTTCCTTTTAATTTAATATAATTCTTCCGCTATAAATTATTAATTTTTATTTAAAAAGGGTTTTGAAATTATTTAGGCTTGAAATAAAATTTACAGCAAAAAAACCAAAAGACAAATAACAAAGTTATGAGTTTTGGAATTTCCACCTCCCGAATTATCTCCACACCCCATTTTTTTAGTGAAATGACAAAAATGCTCTTTTCCATTTTAAACTAAAAACCCCAATTCTTCTCCTTCTTTCTTCTTTCTCCTTTCTTCTTCTCCAACACCACTTAAACACATGCACAACTTCTTCCTTCATTCTCTGTGTAAGGCATGCTCTCTTTCCATTTTCTCCTTTGTTTTGTTGAATCAAAGAGGTTTTGATGAAGATAAATATATCATGAGATCGGTTCTCAGTCAAGGTTTTGATGAAGACAAATGAATAAGCTCGTTGGTCTGATGATGCTCGGTTCTCGGAAGTTGATGAAGCCGAATGAATCAGCGCAATATGCTCGGTCCGTCAATTACTTTGATGAGCTCGGTTCTCGGCCAGGGTTATTGACAAATCAGCTCGGAATGCTATGAAGTATCTCGGATGTCGGCCTAGTCAATCCAATAAGCTTATTGTGTTGATCTCTGATCTCGGCCATCGACGGAGACAAAGAAATCTGATCACTGGGATGAAAAGAGTCAAAATTCCGAGATGAGCTCAGTGTTCACATTGTTCTCGGCATCGTTGCTCGGTGTGTTCACATTGGTCTCGGCACCTTGCTCGGAAGGCTAAAGATCGGATTGGTGTGTTGATGAGGTCGGAGTAAATCAGCTTAAGCTCAGGCGTGCTCGGAAATGATCAATCTGAGCTATCGCTCAGAGCAAAACAGTCGGCCAAAAGATCAGCTCGGCAAGCTCAGCTCAAATCCGCCACTCAAGTCCCCAAGCTCGAACAGTTTGTAAGCTCGACAACATTGTTCATCTTCTTCAATAATCAGCAGTACGACGCCGCTAGCACCTTTTCATTCCTGTACTGGTTTTATCGTACTGAGCGTGGCTGACAATTTTGTTTTTATCTCAAAATGCCTATCTGTCACCAAGTTTGAATTTCAAATTGGAATTTTAAATCAGCAGTGAAAGAGGGACTGATTTGGAACGTTGTAGAAAATTGGATATTTTCTGGAATATCCGTTGGAAAGGACATACGTGTCCCAAGATATTTTTTCCTCACTTTCGTACCTCCTGTGTGCTGGAATCAAGATAAAAGGACTGGTTTTTCTTCTCCAAATATAGAATAGCAATACACAGAGAAGCACAAGAAAGAAAAGAAGAAAAACACAGAACAGAGAATGATAAGAGCAAGAGAGAGAAACTGTTACATTTTGAAGCTTCAATCGTTCTCTGCCAATCTCTTTCTCAACCGAATACTCATCTGGCTTTCAATCTTTCAGAATCACTTTCATTTGAGTTTCGGGGTGGAGCCATCATTTTTCTAAGTTTTTTGTACTCAAGTCTTGGAAGGTTTCCAAGCTAGCCTAAGAGGTTCTTAGGTGAATTGAAGTCTTGAGAGGTTCTCAAGCGGTGAAAGTCTTGGAAGGTTTCCAAGCTAGCCTAAGAGGTTCTTAGGTGAAGTGAAGCCTTAGGAGGTTCCTGAGCAGAAGTCCAAAGAGGTTCTTTGGCGAAAGTCCTTGAAGGTTTCAAGGCATCTTGAATGTTTCAAGATCTGTGAAGTCCGAAGAGGTTCTTCGGCCATCAGTTCAAGTCGGGGTAGAATTCAAGAGTTTGGTACACTCTTGAAAGGGTTATGTTGAGTGAGGTTCACTTGTAATTCCTGTTGTATTCCGATTGAATTGATTGAGTAAAGGCTCCCTAAAGGTTTTAGGGGGGACTGGACGTAGCTCACAGTGGTTGTGAGTGAACCATTATAAAATTTGTTGTCTCTCTTCTTTACTGCTTCAGTTTTTATTCCGAGCATTTTGATCGGCTTTGCTATAATTTATTTTTGCTCGGATAGTGCGAGCTCTTTTCCACTGCAAATCTGATCTTTGTGTGGAACAGCTCGGATAATCGGTGGTCGGCCTAGATAACAAATTATTAGAATCTGCTCGGCCCAAAGTCAGCATTTTTATTTTAACAACAAGCATCATCCGACCGATTTCAGTTATATCCAAAAAATTAGTACTATCGCTTCCAACTACTATTCACCTCCCCCCCCCCCTCTAGTTGATTGTTAGGCCGATTGTTGGTTTCCAACATGTTTTAGTGTTTAAGGTTCATTGTTTTCTTTGTTTAGATTAGGGTTTAGGGGCTATAATTTTCCTGTTTTGTGTAGGTTAGTTCATGTTTTTTTTTTTTTAATTTTATGTGTATTAGTATAGGTTAGGAATATAACATTAGCATTTTTCTGGCAATGTGTATTAGTATAGGTTAGTTCATGTTTTGTTGCTGCGTTAATCTCAGAAGTGAAATTTTCCAACTCCGAGGTCTTGGAAAATTTCATTTCTGATTGGGAGGTCTTGGAAATGTCTTAAACGTGTATTTTTTTTTTAAATCTGATTAATTTCCGAGACCATATTCTCGGAAACAATTATTCCGAGACTTAGTTCTCGGAATTTGTACTTGGCAAAATTTTAAATGGTTTCTGAGAACCACGTGTCGGAAAACATTTTTTCCAACACTGGTTCGTTGGAAAAGTTATGCACAGTGAAAAAAAAACCAGAAGTGTATCTTAAAATACAAGGAGCCATCACACCAACAATGCAGCACGAAGCAAACCTTAAACTTGGTAAGAAGACAATATGATGTAAAGGAAGACAAAAAAAACTCGGTAAAAAGATGAAAGATTGTGGGTGAGGAGATGTTCGGCATGGGGAGGAAGATGAAAGGGTTATGATTGCTTTGGGGGAAGAAATGTGGTGTGGGGGATAGTTTCTAGAGTTGAAATTCTATTTTTTTTTTAATAAAGGGCATTTTTATCACTTCACTAATAAAAATGGGGTGTGGGGTAGTTTGAGGTGAAAATTCCAAGAGTTTTAATTTTTGGCCCCAAAAGTAAAAATTTTGGGCCCCATTTCATATTTTTGTGGACAAAATTGCCCTTTTGTGTGTTATTTTTTTTGTCTTTCCCCTGACGGAAATGCTTTTTCGTCCCCAAAGAGACGAAATATTTCCAGCTGCTACATGACAAAAATTTCCGTCCCTGGAAAGACAGAAACCATCCTTGAACAAATTTTCTCCGTACCTGGACAAACGAAAATAGGTAAATCTTAGATTCTTAGATTTCTGACACTGAAACTCCACTTACATATTCTTAGATTTCTGTCAAACTAATTTTTATGTTTCCAAGTGCTGCAGTTTTAATAGAAATAGTATATACTACTCTGTGTATGCTTGTGAAACAACAATCTTACATGGATCAGGGAATATCAGAGTTTTGGGTTTAGATACCAAAGGTGAAAATATAAACTTTTACGTCCATATGCATACAGAAAATTGTCGTCTCTCTGCAGATGGAAAATTTCAGTTACGGGGAAAACGAAAATGTATATTTTTGGCTTCCGTCTCGTTGGAGACGGAAAAAATAACATGAAAAAAGGTAATTTTATCCATGAAAAATTAAAATGAGGCCAAAATTTCACCTTTGGGGGCCAAAAATCAAAACTCAAATTCTAAAACTTCAAAGTTATTGGGCTAAGGCCCATTTAAGTCAGCAGGGACCAATATGCAAAGCCTGAGAAAGTTAACCTGGATCAATCTTGTCCTCCCATTTAAGAATGAACTGTTCAGATTTGGCTTGCACTGAAATTTGTCCTGCATTGGAGAATGGCCCACCTAAAATCTTGAGCTAAGAGCCCATTCAACACACGGTCAGATTTCTCCAGTATGAGCAAGCCAAAATCCTGAATAAGGCTAAAGTTTGCAAGATGATATGCACAAATATTTCCTTCACGTAACATATGGACAAAGTTGATAGACCAATTCTTTTGGCAAAACAGCAGAATACACGACAGCAGGTTGCAAGCTGTTATTGCATTATGACCCACTACTGCATTATTGCATTTTAGATTACTCTATTCGTTCTTTAATATAAAATTTTATTTTATTTTTTTAAAAAATTCATATTCATGAGAAAATAAGTTAATATTGTTAATGATATTAGAAATATTAATATTTGATATATTATTTTCAAACGTATTCTTATATTGTTAGTTAGATTTAAAAAATATTGCAAAAATAAGAATATTTATAAAAAATTAACTAAATATATTTGAAAATTGAAATTGAATTTTATGAGTAGCATAAATTTTCTTTTTTCTAAAAACATCTTATACACTATTAAGAATAGGAAGATGTATAAGAGTAAATAATCAATTTAATCCTTCAAAGATTATATTGTCACTAATCTAGTCTTCTAAAGATATATGACATCAATATAGTCCCTCGAAAAATAATTATGTCATCACTTTAGTTTCCTAAAGATATTGATCGTCAATATAGTTCATCAAATATCAATTGTGCTAATGCGATAGTCCCTCGTGCTGCTCCATTACAAATCAGTTTAACTTTGCGTATGCAACACACTAAATTAAAAAAAATGTAAAATAAAATTTAAAAAAAAAGCCTTAAATATATAAGCAAACATGATGAAAAAAAACAAATATACATACCACCCAATCTTCTAAACAAGGATGACAATCGAGCAGGAAATATACGGAGAATATTATCCCTTTCAACACATTAAATAAAAAAAATGTAAAATAAAATAACTTCAATATACAAGCAAACATAATTAAAAGAAACAAATACCCACAATCCACAACTCAATCTTTTAAACAAGGATGATAATCGAGCAGGAAATATGCAGAGAATATTATCCCTTTTACTATCCTCCCTGCTTCGAATGTTTTTACGCCTCATCCTCGTTCCTTACTTCGAGATTTTTTTCCGATTCCCCGTATAATAATAAACTTATTAATGTAGCCAATATATTTTTATTTTTATATATAATAATTTTTTTCGAGATTTTCTTTCAATTTTTCAAATATTTTTTAGAAATATTTTTTCCATCCTTATCTCCACAAAAAAATATTTATGATTAACTAAACCTCAATTCGGTAAATCCTTGTGGAGATCCCAAAAGATGAGTGTAAATTGTCTTTCACACTTCTAAAATTGTAAGTATTTAACTTTCACCTCAAGTAAATAGGTATTTAGTGATTTTTTTAATTATTTTTGTTTATTTATTTATGTTCTTTCAATTTTATTTTACAATTTTTATTTAATGTGTCATGTAAATACGGTTAAATTAATTTGTAAATGGTCAACACAAAGGATTATTATGGTGGCTCAATTGATGTTTGAGAGACTATGTCGATAATAAATAGAGAAAATAGTTTGTACACTGACAGTGTAAAGGTTTTTTACATTGTCAGCACATCATCTATCATCCAAGGTTGTATGGTTATTAACTTCTAAATAAAAATAATGCAAATGAACGGTTGATGATGTATCGACAGTGTAAAAAACTTTACACTCTCAGTGCACACATCTTAAACTCTGATAAATATCTTTAGAGAACTAAATTAATGACAAAATTGATATTTGAGTGACTGAATTAATGACAAATATCTTTATAAAAACCTACTCCCTCCATCTCTAAAAATAAGCAATTAAGCTGGACTTTAACACAAATTTAAAAAATTAATTAATATTATTAGTGGTATTGGAAATGATGATATTATGTATACATTTTCAAAATTACCTCTATAATTATCACTAGATCTCTAAAAATTGTTGAGTAAATAAGGGTGTTTGTGAAAAAAAAAAGTAATTAATGTCTTTAAAAATTGAGATAATGACTTGTATTTAAAAAAGAAAATTTCACACTATCTAGTGCTTATATTTAGAGACAAAGAGAGCAAATTGATATTACCTTCATTTCTTAACTTTTGACCTTTTAGCTTTGGCACACATGTTAATGAAATATTGAATATTGTAAGTTTTATACTTATTTTGTCTAAAATGTCCCTATTTATTTTTTATTAAAATTGTAATAGTATTTAATTTTTATTAAGAAATATGTTTATTAATGAGGAGTGAGAAAAATGATTGAATATATGGTTAAAGTTGCAAAAAACGTATTTATACAATGGAATTGTAAAAAAAAAAAACAAAAAAACCTAAATAACCAAAAATTAACAAAGGAGTACAGTAAAAAAAATTTTGTGAGCCGAAGACATTTTCCTTCCAAAACAAAAAGATTACCGAATTGAATTTTACTTCTACCAACAAATTTAATTATTTACTCAAATATCAAAATTAGGCACATGCATCGAAGCACCTTGTCAGTCAATTTTGAAATTCCCTCCACTGTGGCCCATCAATTTTGATCCATCTCAAATGGAGTAAAACTGGTCACTTGCACAGTCCGCCAAAATGTTGTTCAATTCTCTACTTATCTTAAGAAGATGTTGTTCAATTCCAAGTGAATATTTATATTCTCATTAATTTTTCTAACTTGGTCTTCAACTTGAACCGGTGGAGCATACAGAATGGGTAATTGATCTCACAGGTATTCATTTTCTTCCATGGAAAGTTTTTACCTTTGCTTTATGGTCAAGTCACGTATTAGTTAACAATTACAGTTTTATTGCAGTTAAGAGATGATCACAAAGAGAGGTTTGACACATTTGAAACCAGGGAAAATCATTATGGGGCCATCACAAGATCAATGCAACGGAAAACCTAAGCTTCTAACTCACCTCAAACTCGAATCGTTAATTGTTCAGGTAAAACCAATGATATGTTAACCTTTTATGTAACCAAATTGTTAACTAATATGGTTACATAAATAATATAATCTACTTTCACAAGGAACAAGTTGTAGGAACGAAAGACCAATGCAACGAAAAATCCGAGCTTCTAACTCACCTCAAACTGGAATAGTTGATTGTTCACGTAAAACCATTTTTTTTAGTCTAAAGTAAATGATATGTTAACCTTTTATGTAATCAAATTGTTAATTAATATGGTTACATAAATAATAATCTACTTTACAAGGAACAAGCAGTTGGAACAAAAGACCAATGCAACTGAAAATCCGAGCTTCTAACTCACCTCAAACTGGAATAGCTGATTGATTGTTCACCTAAAAGCAATTTTTTTTGTCTAAAATAAATGATATGTTAACCTTTTATGTAAGCCAATTGATGTTTTGTGGTTGTGGTATCTTTAGATGATGATATGATATTAAATTGCCAATTACTTCCGGAAATTTTTAACTTTGATTTATGGTTGAGTCGGCGTATTAGTTAACATTTACACTCTGTTTGGTAGGAGGAGAGAAAACAAGAAGAGAGAAAATGAGAAAAGAGAAATAGGGAAGAGAGATTATGATGAGAAAATGAGTAGATTTTATAGTTGTTTAGTATGAGAGAAAATGAGAGGAAATGTGTGAGAGAGAAAAGTTGAGTTTTCTCTCCTTTTGTTTGATTGGAGAGAAAAGTAGGAAGAGAGAAAACAATAATTTGTTAAAAGACAAATATATCCTTTGTTTTACATAGAATATTTTTTCATTCTATTTTTTTCCTTTCTTTATTAAACATAACCAAATATTTTTTTGTTACTTAAATTATTTTTTGAATAATAAAAATTCTATATTCAAATATATATATATATATATATATAATGTTTTTTTATTAAAAAACACAGTCAATAGCTTTTTTATAAGAAAAATGATTTATAATCTAAATTGAAACCAAAAATATATGATGCAGTGATTTATGAGGAAGTGATGCACATACCATTCTCTGTTTATGATGTAGCGATTTGTTGCTTCTCAATATGCAGCAGAGGAACAATGGAAAAGCCAAGAGACTGAGAGAGGGGAAGAACCAATAATGAAGAAAATAGATAGGGTAAGGCCGTAAGGGCAAGTTGGGTTTTCAGAAAAAATTGGCGCTTTCCATCTCCTCAGTCGTTGGCTGCTCAGTCCTTTGGGAATTAGTCTACAAACCCCAGTTTTATCCCCAAACCCCATTTTAAAGAAGGAAATATCAATTATACCCTTTATCATTCAAAACACACAAAAAAAATCCTCATTCAAATCAATTCCCCAAACCCCACTCCATCCACTCTTTCTTTATGACTCCTCTACTCCCCTCACTCCCCCATTCTGGTTCCTCATCTCCACTACCACCACCTTGAAGCACATCACCACCGCCAACAACATCATCTTTAGTTGTGCTTCTCTTTGTTCTCTTTGGTACGTTTTTTTTCTTCTTTTTTTTTATTTCGTTTTTTTCTTCCCTGCTTCTCTGGTTCGTTAGTTTGATGCTCCATTCTTCTTTGGTTTTTTGCCTTCTTTTTCGTTAGTTTCCCATGGTTTTATTCTTGTCCTTCGTCTTCTTCGTCTCATTCTTCCTCTTGTTCGCTGGTTTTGTCTTCGTCTCGTTATTTTTTTATGTGTTCTGAGTAATTCCGACGACCTTGTGTCGGAATTTAGTTAAATTCTGACACGGGGTTCTCGGAATTTTATTAATATATTTTTTTAATTTTTGTATGAAAAAATTCCGACAATCCAGTATCGAAAATTTATAAACTTTATATATATAAATTTCCGACACGGGGTAGTCTGAAATTGCACAATTACGTAAAAAAACAGAAAGAAAAGAGCTTTACCTTAAAGAAAAATTATGAATGTCCATTAGCATAGATGACAGATTTCGGGTTTGAAATTTGGGAGAATGATGAAGGTGGAAGAAGAGGGGTTTAGGGTTTGAGTGGGAAGGTGGAAGGTTTTGGGGTTTGGGGTTTGAGGTGGGAAGTTGGAAAGGTGGCTGGGGGTGTGGGGTTTGGGGTTTCTTTTTTTTTTTGTGTGTGTTTTGAATGATAAAGGGTATTATTGACATTTCCTTCTTTAAAATGAGGTTTGGGGATTAAACTGGGGTTTGTAGACTAATTACCCAGTCCTTTTCCCCTCAAAATCTCGCCTGCTAAGGAGAGAAAAAAATTTTGGATAGGTCCCACCAATTTTTTTCTCTCCTCCCATTTTCTCCTTTCAACCAAACAGAGGAAAACTCTATTTTCCTCCTGTTTTCTTCTCCCTCAAATTCTCTTCTCCCCAAAATCTTCTAAACCAAACAGAGTGTTAGAGCTCACTTACAATTAAGGAAATGATGACAAACACAAGTTTAACACATTTGAAGCCAAGGAAAACCATTGTGGGACCGTCACAGTAAAAGTCATTGTCAACATAATATAAAATAGGAGAAGTTGAAAGTAAATTTGATTTCTCTCTTAAAACCCATCCATTTTCCCTCTAAACATGTATTTCTCTCCTATATACATTATTAATGGTGAGATAAAACGTAAAGGTAATTTTGTATTTTCCACAATGAAATTTTTTTGAGAAGTTTTGTTGATGGGTGAAGACTCTTTCTATTTTTTTAAAACATTTTTAACACAAATCCTTCGGTTTTTTGAATTTGGGGTTTGTTGTTTTTTTCCTAATGGGTTATTTTTTTTCAAATAGGTATTTTTATGTAAAAAAAAAGTTTAAATTAAGAATAAAATTTTGTAGGGTAGGTGATTAAATATCAGTTGGTAATCCGGTAGAATTGTTATTGGGCGATTTTTGGGTGATGAAAATTGTATCATTGTAGGTTGGAGGGCCTGCTCCTTATGCAACAGGTTTAAAATTCTTTTGAACCTACCTCAGGTCTATGATGACTTATATCAGTCTGTGTTGAATCACAGTAAATCACCAATTACTCTTTCTTATGTGGTTTTTAGGGATATTCTCTAAATCACCCTTTATATTGAAGCGAGGTCTTTTTTTTGTGCCTTTATTATGTATTATTCACACTATAGTGTAATGAAAAACTTCAGGTTCATGAATTTTCTCTTTGACGAGATTTATTTATGATTTCAATCTTTACATTATTTGTTGTTCGACTTATTTTAACCTTGCTCTGCTTTGTCTTTTAGCAATGAGAAAGATCAAAATTTAAAAGAATTTGATTATAATGCTAAATTATGAGGTGAGGTGAGATTATTTGAAGAAGTGTAGATGAATTTCATATGCATCCTTTCTTATGGGGAGCTTTGGGAATACTCTCTCTGGTCTTATTTATAGTGTATACTTAACCATATCACATGAACCAAGGAGGGTAGTTAGATTTCTTGAAACTTTAAAAAATACTTCAACATTACAATCTTACCCTCTTAACTTGCATTGGGAATTTCACATTGTATTAGTACTTCACATTAATGGAAAAATGACAAATACGAGAAAATAGCAATAAATGTCTCCTAGAAAATACAAAGTGACTTATAAATAGAACCAAAGAATCTTTCTAGAATATGACTTATAAACAGGACCGGAGGGAGTAACTTACTATCTAGAGCATTTTGATAAGTTGCTTGCAATGATATTATTACTCAAATAAAATACATGTCATTCATCATTAAATAAAAAGTCCATATTTAACTTATTATCTAAAAAACACATTTTCAAAATCTATACTCAAATCAATATATAGAAAAGACAATTAAAACCCGTGCATTGCACGGGAAAATTTATTACTAGTCAACATATATTAAAATTGTAGAAGTTTGAGGGCAAAGTTGATTTCCTTCCTAAAATCATCCATTTTCCCTCTAATATTGTTTTTCCCTCCTAAGTCCATCATTAATAATGTGTTTTCTTATTTTACATCTGAACTATCTATCAAATTGGGATTAAAATTGCATCTTAACCGTTCATTGTTCAAAGCTTCACAAAGAAGCTTCCTTTCTCCTTCCTTCTTATTTTTGATCGGTTCACCTCCTCCCTATTCGTTCCGTTCCTCTTCATCTCTCTTCCTCACTTTTCCCAAGAATCAAACCTACAAATCAAATTAATGAAAATATCCAGAATAATAAAAAAAACTATTGAAAGTGAAGATGGATGCGGTTCCTGTGCGCTTTGGTCCTTGGTTTCTCCTTCCTCTAGGTCTCTCTGTTCTACGCTGCTGCCGCTGCGATTTTTGCTGTCTTCGGTTCTTTTCGCTCTATCTCTCTCGCTCTATTTGTTCGGTTTCGCTCTCTATTACTCTCTCTCCTCTGCTTTGTATATCACTGTCTCTATTGTCTATCTTTTTTTGCTGTTGTAGCGTTCCTTTTATAGGCCTTCATAAAATGCACGTGGTGAAGATTTGAGAAGGAGAGGAATGCGATGCTCCCTTGATTCGCGCAGAGAAATTGAGGAGAAGAAAAAAATGCCAATTTCCCACTTAAAGGCAAGTACGGATTTTACATTTTAATTCGAGATTTGGGAGATTTAGGGAGAAGATTGGGGCTAGGTTTTCTTGATTTGGGGAAAAGGGGAAAGCAAGCAGCAGCTGCTGGTACTACGTGTGAAAAGGAAAGAAGGGGGGAACCGGGTCATGTAACCCGATTTGGGCAAAACGGTCCAGCACCTTTTTTTTTTAATTTTTAATAAAAATAAAAAAAAATAAAACTTAACAAAAACTCTATGCATGAGTCAAAGATAATGGAATTGAGGAAAGAAATTTTTTTTTATTATTATTTTTTATTTGGAGGCTACCTGTTACTATTCCATGGTCGCTCTTTATTGGCTGAATTATTTTGATAATGTTACAGGGTCAGCATGATGAAATAGAGGCAAAGTTTTTTGAGGTAAGAGCCTCTTGAGGCCAAATACCAAAACTGTATCAGCCACTGTACACTAAGGTATAACAACAACTTTTTGGAGTGCAATGTTAGCAAGTTACATATGTTATAAGCTATATATGTAGAATTTATTGCAAAATCTCTATTGCAGCAAGTTGTTTTCTTACAATTAATTTTATAATCTATAATAATCATGATTTTGAATACCATTGAGACAATTGATGTATTCTTAAATTTTATTGTGAATGGATGCATCATTGTGAAATAGTTAATGGTGTTACCGAAGTTGAAGATGCAACAAATGAAACAAAAGCTAATACTGAAGGTACTATTTACCCATGAGTTCTTTTTCCATTAATTTGCAATTTCCCAATAACCCGATATAACTGCCTTTCTGTGCAGAGAGAGGAGTGCCTGGTTTTTGGTTTGAACAATGAAGTGTTAGCTGAGGAGGTCGGTCGGTTGCATTCAACCATTAGTTTTTTTTTGCATTATAGTCTTGGTTTCACGTTCATTAATTTTCTCCACCGCTATTTGTTCTACAGTAGTTATTTGATAACATTTTTGTTTGAAATAAGTTTACAACATTGTCTTTTTATTCTACAGTAGTTATGCTCTAATTATCATTTGCTTTTTTTGTGAGACCTCAAATCTGTTTATAGAAAACAAAAATTTTAACCTTTATGCTATAAATCCCATATTCCCATACTCATGTTTTGCTTGCTTTTGATTGAAAGTAGTTTCATTATTTTAAAGCAACTTTGGTGTCACAGTAAGATTTATTTTCGTTATTTGGTTTTCTTAATCATTATTTCAAATAAACTTCTTAATGATTTGTTTTCAATATTTTCTCTAGGCCTTGATGTCTTTTAGGTATGGGAATCAAGAGCCAATAACAATGAGTAATAGAATTAGAGGAGGTCATAAAACGATCTTTCTGGAGAGAATCGGATCAGGTACGAAATGATAATAACTGAGGCATAAAACTAATCTCTTCTTAGTTTTGAGTTCATTTAAATCATTTATTTGAAATGACAATAGTAATAGGTTTGTTACAAGCTGTAATTATAATATTCTTTTAGTTAGCTTTGACACTAACTATTGTTGTTTTTTATGTTTTGGCACTTCAGTTGCTGATGTTTAACCTTTACACAAGTAAGGAGTTACAATACGTTTACAAATTTTTCTTTCCTTTTGATGAATGACATAATAGAATATAGCAAGGACTCTTTTTCCGTTCATTTTGCATTCTCACAACTATTGGATGACTATTTTAACAGTATGAAGAATGCATTCAAGGGATTGGGAATACCACTCAAGGGAATAATTCAAGATGTCAAAGGAAGATGTACATGCTTATGGTATTGACAAGCAGGACTTAAATAGTGCAAAGTGATTATATAGAAGGTAAAATGCAATGATTTGAACACAAATAGTGTGATAGTCGTTAGTAGGTCTAAGGATATATTCACTTTTGTGCATAATTTTTTAAGCATGCAAAGATAAATGCAAATGTACTGATTCTTTGTAAGTTATTTTTAAACTCACTACATTATAATTTGAATTACGCAGAAGACAAGCTTTTTAAACTTCACTTTTTATACTTGGCTGTCAGTGTATTAATTTTTTGTAACTTATTTTTAAACTTACTTTTCTATGTTTCATGCTTATTGATATACAATCTATATCTATTTTCCATCAATGTTAGACTATTAGTGCCCTGTTTTACTAAATATGTTCACTCCCAAATATAATCACAATATCTAAATTCATTCAAATATAAGTATGAGGGAGTGTGCCAACGTGGTTAAATTCATATAATACACGTCATTTATCATTTGATCATAAAAAAATTGTACATTAAGTTAGAGCTTTTGAAGGAAAAAAGATAGTAACTATAGACAAGCAATTGGAGGAACATAATGAAAGATGCACCTATTTGAGTTGAGACTTCCAAAAGGTTGAAAAAGAATGATGTTATCTAAATATCTCTCTATAGGTTGTTTTTTGAGAGATTTGATTTTCAATTGTGATTTATTTTTTCAATTGTGAGATGGTGCGCACTAAACTAAACAACGACTATTCTTGCGGTTCAAGGCCATTCAATTTGCTGCTGATGTACACTATACTCTCCTGCTTAGCTTTGTGCATTTCGATGTTGTTTAAGGTATTAATCTCAGCTTCAAATTAGATTCTTGGATTATAATGATATTGATCACTCGAAGAAATTAGTTACACTCAGGTTCTTGGATTAGAATTATGTGCTTAGCATCTAATTTTTTGGGATAAGAATATTAGAAATTGACTTAAAATTTTATTAATTAAAACATGGTTTGATAGTATGTATAACAATTCTTTCTCTTTTTCTTCTAATGTGTATCTAAGTATTGATAGAAGTGTTTCTCTGCATTCTTTTGTTTGTTTTTTTTTCAAGTGTATCTATGTTACTACCATGTATTTTTTTTTTTTTTTTTGGTTTACATGGGAGGTCTGGGACTAGAACCCATGACCTGGGGAGAGGGAAATCCTAAGTGTCCCTGCAACCACCAACTGGGTTGTCTTATGCGGACTACTACCATGTATTTACCAACTTTATTTTTAACTATGTAGATGTGACAAAGGAAAATGTTTTGAATGAGAAATAATGTGTTCATCAGGTTTTAAGAACTATGTTCAATAAGGTAGATACTGAAATGCGTGGACTTTAGAGTGATCTCTTCAGAATGAGTAGACCTATATCGAATATGAAAAATTACTTGAAATATTCTGCACTGATTTGGTTGAAAGAATCATCTAGCTTGATGTTACGATGGATGGTTTGAAGATTGATCATGCTAGCATACTGTTGTGCAGCCTTTGTTGCATAACAATACTGTCAAGAAATAAATGATATTGTCAAGGCTTTACAAATTGTTACTATGATTGGTTTAATTGCTTTGAGGTGATGTATGCATGCTTTACATCTTTAGAATAAAAGTTAGGTAAGATACAAATTGTATGGATTGTAGCAGCAATTGATAAACAATTGAAGGAAATTAGATTGAAAATTACTTAATGATATTTTGTTTAACATCACAATTGATACAACTTTGCCAACTTGGATTAATGATGTCATGATAAAGAACACTTGAATCATGGTGTGAAATGATGCAGGGGACATGTTACACATGTGTTCAATGGTTTTGTTGTTTGAAGTTATTACATCTTTAAGAGATGCAAGTGGTTACACATAGCCATGGTGTAAAAAAATTGAATACAAGATAGGAAAAATCACTTGGTATAGGTAATATATCATTTCTTTGCAATGTTATTCCCTTTTTGTTCATTGTGTCTAAGGTGGAAAAAAAAAGCAAAAAAGTATGACATGTGTTGCAGAATACTTGCATCTTAAAATAAATTATACTAACCATCTGGGATTTTAAACTTGCAAGATAAAATAACTATCATCCCTTAGTGTAAGTGTTAAGATAATCCTAAAATTAAGGAGATCTTTTTCTGTAAGAGTGTAAGGAGATTTTAGAATTACAACAAACTTGGACTCCATTTTTGGTCTATCGGGTATGCACATGTAATCAATCTTTCGAGTAACTAATCCCATATTTTTCCTGTATACACGAGTAACTAATCTCTCAGGTATCCATGAGTAACTAATTTGCTTTTTAATGATTGTTGTCATTAAAAATTGTGTATTTAATCCTAAATATTAATAAATTGATTTTAATAATCGATTTTTCTAGCCTATGCCCCAGGTGCATATGTTAATCATAACTTAAAAAGTAATAGTAATTGTTTAGTTTTTCAATGCAATGTTACTATTTATATTATCTTATCCTATGCAAACCATTTAATAATACTCAATATTAATGAGTAAATATTAACTCATTAACTCACTTTTTGATTAACCAATCGCTTGGTATCGTATGCCCCCATGCATCTCAAAAATTAATTAAATCATTCTTCATCATAATCGATTATTAATTTTGACATAAATTCAATATTATTCAAATCAATCATCAAAATAATTGATTGCAAAATATGAATAAAGTCGATCTTGCGATGTTAATGAATATAAATTATAGTTACGAAAAATCTAAATTTATTTTAATGTGCTTTTTAGTATTTGATTCTTTTGCAAGTAAAGCTTAGTCCTTCGGTTTCGTCCTATTTTATGCTTACTTTCATCTTTCTGTAATGTGATGTTGCTTTGTTGTAAATATAGAGATTATTTTGCCAAAATGTTGAGAATTTTTTTTTTTTTTATGGACTAAGACCACGGGATGGAATTTTGTACATGATTTCGTGATTTCGGTGTAAACTCACAGTTTTAGGATAAGTGTTTTGAAGTCTTTTGGGAAATAACAATGGTATTTGTGTATTAGATTTTTTTTTCTTTTATGTAATCATTGCAAGATATGATAAATCTTTTTAATGGTATTTTTTTTCATATAATCATTGCAAGATATTAGACTAAAATATTCATGGTTATGTCACATATTATAAATCTTTTTCAAAATCCTTTTTCATTCACAATACTAATTATCATCTAATTATAAGAATTGTATTTTGATTTGATTAAATAAATTTATTTGATCATAAATCATTTTATTTCACCATAATAATTCAAAAAAATAATACCGTGTAAAATAAAATTCCAAAAAATGATAAATATATTGTCCTCTAAAAAAATAGTCACACGTAAACAAAATTAATATTTAAAAAAACACAAAGAATAGTGCATATTTAAGACCCGTGCACAAAATTAATACTTAAAAAAACACAAAGAATAGTGCAAATTTAAGACGCACGGGTAAACTTACTAGTATGTTATAATAGTTTCAGGTCATTTGTGCATAATACGCTGAAAAAAGAATTTATTTCTGCCTTCAATGTGTCTATGGTTCTAATTGTTGTAATGTAAATTTCCATGATGTGTATTGAACAGATATTAATACTCTACTTTCGCAAGGAATGAGTAATAAGAATAAAAAAACAATGCAACTGACAACACAAACTTCAATCTCACTTCTTCTGGAAGACATAATTACCCAGGTAAAAACAATCTTTTATGTGGTGTAAATGAGATGTAAAGATTATTTTTATGTTTCTTATATAAAATCATTTCATGTTATAGAATTAGAGGATTCTTTCTTTTATATCATGTTATAGAATTAGCACCCATTACAAATTAAAGAAGAAGCATCAACTAATTTTTGTAATGTTTTTTTACTGGAGGATACATGAAGTTTGATCATAACTACAAGTGTTTACCTTCATACCGATATGTTTATAATTTACATCGCTAAACTAGGCTTAATCATGGTGCTAATTTTTATTTGGCTAATATTGGGTACTCACATCTTGCCATAGCCAATAAGAATTATAAGCAATATATTCATATTTTAATTATTTTTGTCTTAGTTGTACTTGATTAATCATTTATCTTTCTTTTTTCTTTTATTAGACAGTCTAGGTGATGTACACAGTTTACTATCTTCACAATTTGGATTGTTATATGCATCCTCTTGGTTGGAAGGAAAAGGTGGTTGGAAGGAAAAGGTAACAAAATAAAGAAATGTTACAGATTCTTCTCACCATATTTTAACAATCATTAATACAGTTTGGTCACCTCAAGAATATGGCTTGAATTTTAACCAATAAACTTTATTCTTACAACTGATGTATGTCAGTTAAATCTGTTAGAGATTATTATGAGTTAAAGAGTTGGAGAATATGTTGATAAAGTGTTCATATTCATGTGTTGAAATCATTCTAAAAAGAATGTCACAAAGTTGGCTCTATTTGTGGTTAGTTGTTACGTTTCTTTTCTCTAGGAACAAAAATTATGTTGATTAAAGATTTGTAAGAACAATATATGTCTTCTTCAACTTCTTTATGACATATTGATTTTCTTGTGAGTGGCGAGGTGGGCATGGCTTTCTGACTTTTCATGGTGTTGGATCGTGTTGGAAGAGATGTTGTTGATTTGTTTGATTTGTTAATGGATGTATGTACAAAAGATTTTTGGACAAAGAATCATCTCTTGGAGTAGCTCACGGTGGCAGTGGCTAAACCAAAATATAGGATATTATGAATAAACAGCCAAAAGATTTTCAATCAAAGAAACTTTTTGATATATAAACACTATAATGGATATTAGGAATTTTGGCATTTGTAGTCATGGTGTAGACTTCATCAATATGTGTTGGGGATATTGCTAAAAATGTGAAGAGTAAGGAGTATGATTGAAATCCATGATAAATTGTTCAATAGAACTGACATACAATTTGTTTAGTTGCAAGGATTGCTTTGAATTTTTTATGGCCATTAATAAGCATAGAGCAAGAATACAAGATTGAGGTTAAGGTTTAACATGAAATTTTTTATACTCCTGGTATAATAAATAAAACAGCTAAACATGGGTACTATGTTAAGTTTTTTGTTTTGGTTGCCCAGTTCCCTAAGTACTACCTAGGTAGGTCTGGATCTGACCCAGGTCGCGTGTCTGGTTATGGCAGGTGAGTCTCCTAACATGAATTTTCTGCATTCACAAGGACTCGAACTCGAGACCTTGCTTAAGCGAGACCGAGTCGCTTACCACTCGTCCCAACCCATGTTGGTTATGTTAAGGTATTTTTAAAGTCACTCAAATTTGTATTCCTTGCTTTTGTCATTTTAATAAAAATTATATTAATTTTATACCACCATATTCATTTATTAAAGTCTATTTTTGTAATTTCCAATTAAAATAATATATTTCACCATATATTTAAACCCATAATAATTCCTTACTTAACGGGTTGATTACCGTATTAGCCTCATGCATTGCACGGGACGCTTTCTAGTGAAATGCAACACCAACAAGCTCTAGTCCTTGCTAAGATTAATACTACATATTTTACTTTTTTAAGATTTCAAATTCTTTAAAAAAAAATTGTTTAATTTAATTAATGATATTAAAAAATGTGAATATTTGATATGTATTTTTAAAATTATTTCTATTAATATTATTGGAATATAAGAAGTATTAAATAAATAAGGATATTTGTGGAAAGAAGTGATTAATAATAATTAAGAATCGAGTATGATTTTATAAATAAAGACAAAATAAAAATATCAAAATAGTCTCATATTTAAGAACGTAGGTAGTATTATCACCATTACATATTGTATTTTTTGCCGTTTAATATTGTAAGTTTTATATGTGTTTTATTCAAAATATTTTTATTCATTTATTTTTTAAATTGTATTGATATTTAATTTTTATTAGAAAATATGTTCATTAATTAATGTACGATACTCCCTTTGTTTCATTGAGTTTGGCCTTTTCGGCATGAATACACAGATTAAGAAAGTGTTAATTATTGTAAGTATTATGTGTAATTTATCCAAAATGCCCCTATTTAATCCTTATTGAAAATTGTAGTAGTATTTAATTTTTATTAGTAAGTGCATTCATTAATTAATGTATAGTGATTTAGAGATGAGAGATGATAAAGTAGAATTAAAGAGGAGTAAGAGAAATGATTGAATGAGCTTAAAATTGAAAATAAAAATGTTTATATATTGAAAATGTGAAAGACTAAACATTGTGAAACAAGAAAAAAGTCTAAAAAGTCAAACTCGATGAAGAAAGAAAAAAGTATTAATAAGGAATAATTAAAATGATTAAATGAAGATTTAATTTGGAAAAGAATATTGATTATATTTTGAAAAGTCAAAAGTACAAAAGATATAAAATTAAAAAAAAATATTAAAATTACAAAAGATGTGAAGGGATGATTTTTGTGTTCAATCAACGAGACTAATAACTTATTGATTGAATCCAAAAACTCCTAACTAATTACTTAAAAAACTCATTAATAAGAATATCGAACATAGGAAAATAACATCCTAATTTACCTATTTATACGTCTTATCAGTTGATCACAATCAAAAAAAAAAAAAAAGTGAAGTATCTCCGTCATGTTTTTTTAGATAGGACACTTGAGTCTATTCGTTTACTCCGTCAAGCCAACTGCCTCAACTGCTGACTTAAGGGTCCCATAAAAAATCTTAAAAGAAGTATTTTTTTCCCTTATATTTCAAATTGGTGGGACTAAAAAAGCCTTTCCATTTATTTTATTTATTTTTGACTTTTTCTTTTTGGCCTCCATGTTTTACTTCTTGGCCCCCATTTGTTTTTAAAAGGATAAAGTTGCCCTTATTGTACCGACTGGAATAAGGCGGAAGTCACTTTCCGATTTTAACAAGGTGGAAACAAATAGAAAAATGGTTCCGATCTCAAAAAGGCGGAATAATTTTTTCAACTTCCGACTCTTAATAATCGGAATAATTATTCCGATTTCTACAAATTGGAAACAAATTTATAGATTTTTCCGACTTATACCAATCAAGAATATATTTTTAATTTCCGACTACTACCCGTCGGAAACAGCTGCCTCCACAATCTGCATTTTATGAGCCTTCCAATCCACAATTCCTCCATACTTGGAAACAGCTGCCTCCACAGTCTGCATTTTATGAGCCTTCCAATCCACAATTCCTCCATACTTGAAAACAGTCTGCATTTTATGAGCCTTCCAATCCACAATTCCTCCATACTTGGAAACAGCTGCCTTGACAGATTCAAATGGAGCTGCAGTATCAATAATGGTTCTTGTGTTTGCATGAGTGGGTAAGTCAACTGTTTCTACAGCATCATCGGCAACATTGGTTTGAGGTGGATGTGGATCTATCTTTAGTTCATTGTGATCATTCTGCAAATCTTATATTTCTGAAGAGGAAGCCGAGACCGTAATTTCATCATCAACAATAACATCCTCTTGAAATGTATGGCTGTCCGAGATATTTCCGACTAGTAGTAATTGGAAATTAAAAATATATTTTCGAATTGTATAAGTCTAAAAAATCTATAAATATATTTTCGATTTGTAAAAATCGGAAGTTAAAAAAATGATTCCACTTTTTTGAAATCGGAAAATAACTTCTGCCTTGTTTCAGTCGGTACAATAAGGACAATTTCGTCCTTTTAAAAACAAATGGGGCCAAGGAGTAAAACTTGGGGGCAAAAAGAAAAAGTCTTATTTTTTCTTTGGTCTTAAGAGTAGGAGAGGCTCACAGGAGTTGCACGTGGAGGGGAGAAGAAACTAGAAAAAGTTGAAATTTATTTCTGAGAGCTTCAACCTGAGCACGCACTTCATATCTCAGCTTGACTAATCAAATTAAATTTAAAGAAAAAAACCATAGGCAAATATTCTTTTGTTGGGAAGGGGAGAAAATGCAAGATTTAAATTTGGATACGCTAACCCTTATATGGCACAGTTATACTAGACCCGTCATTTGTTTCACATACTCAATGCAAGTTCATTTTTACCAATTCAGGCAAAGGGGGTCCAGTTGACTCAGCCTTCAAGTTGAGACTTCTTAACCAGTCTTTTTATTTAGGTAACCAGATTTCCATGCTAATTCAGTAATCTTAAATATTTTCTACTAACAAGTGCGTACAATCGCACAAGTAGTTGGCAAGAAAGAGTGTTAACAAAGCACCTAACACCCAGATATAACTACAGTCTACACAGTTTGGCATTACTCACTGGCCCCATCAGTGTAGCGCTTAAATAGCAGAGCAAATTTTGACGGGTCATCATTAATTCATTATACATTGCATTCCACAATAGAAAATAATTACAATAATTGTGAACATCAGACAAACAGGCTTAGGGAAACACAAGGTGTTGATCACTTTAGTTAAATGTTAGTAATTTTTTTACTCTCCATCCGTCTCACAAGAATGGTAAAAAATTTGAAAAAAAATAAATTAAGAAGACATATATTTAATGACAACTAATTTAATATATTTTGTATTGATTAATCAATCACAATTCAAAGTTTACAATTTCAAAGCTTGTTGATTAATTACTTTAACTTTAGTTTGGGACAAAATTTTTTGTCTTTTTTACCATCTTTATGGGACGAAGAGAGTAATAGAAATCAAGATGAATATACAATAGCTCAAAAGAACATAATCTAGCAGTTCAAACCCCAGTCATAAGGCTGATATATCACCTTCAACTCAGAAGTGGCAAGCAGGTCCAACAGTGCTTGTGAGTCAGCTGGATCTAAGTAGTTCGATACATGCTTCAGTACCTCTGCCTCATTCTTGCCAAAATCTATGCTAAACCTGAGTATCAATAACGAGAAATGTGAGAATCCCCAAAATAAAACATGAATTGCACCCCTGCATGTTATCAATTATTTCATTTAATGATCATACATATATTAAAGTTTCACAAAAATTACAATAAATATTGGAAATATTTTCACTGATGTGTACATTTGCATATATGTGTAAATGTTTTATACAATAAACGTATTCAAAGTTCAAGGAATACCACCGGCCAAATCAACACTTCTAAGGTAAAAGCTTAAATACATAGAACAATTCAGGCATGTATGGAATTTGAAAGGTGCACTTTCTTGCTGTGAGAGAATGTGTTAGTGAACATGAAATATTCAACTGAGTTCTTAGTTAAAATGTGCCTAAAATCACGTCAATCGTATTTAGAGTCTCTTAAAGAACTCACCATTTGAGGATCTTACTAGCATATGCAACCTTTGCAGTCGAATCAATCAAAATGCCTCCACTTCTCAAGAAATTACGGGCTGCATCCATTAATTCTTTGTCAATGTCCCCAGGAGAATAACACCGAAGTAGAGGCCCAGATCGAGTACCACATACTAAAGCAAAATGAATAAGAGGTTCAGCATAAGGGAGGGCCACCTGACAAAAAAGGAATGAAAATTGAGCGTCAAGTTATGTGCTTTGATAATGTAGTGGAGTAACTTCATGGTTAAAGCATATGGGTGAAACACCAAATAATAATCCTTTTCTTGCCTCTCATAGACCTAGTAAAAACTGATGATATACTCACTCAAAGCCATTGTCAATAAGTAACACTAAACCACTAAAATTCCAATTAAATCTCAAGTAAAAGTTAATCTATTTCACAAAGTTGTCGAGAGAAAAGGAAATGTTGACTAGGTTACCTTTAAGCGATTATCTTTTGCACCAAATGGCTTCATAAGGTTAAATGGTGGTCGCTGGTTTCCCCTTAAAATGCCATTCTGAATAGCTGAAAGTGAGTAGGTGGATGCACCAATAACATATTTGAAGTCTCCAAATAATTTCCTTCTTTCTAGTGCTCCAGCTGGATGACCCCATACTAAGATGGCATGGATGGTCATCATATTATATAGATTAATAAAGAAACCAAGCTTCTCTTCTCTAGACAAATCCCATACTTCCGCTCGTTGGAGCTCTTCTACTATTCTTAGATACCTAAATAATGATAAATAACAGCAAAAGATTTCCAGGAATAACTACATTGATTGTCATGATTATATCGCATTTCTTAGTTTTAAAGTAAGGGGAAAAAAAAACTGTGTTAAAGAAACCTTGCAAACTCCTCACTTCCATGAATGCTTCTGTAGTCAATATGACGTCCATCTTCAGAGGCATAGGCTTCAAACATTGCATAGGACAGAAACCTCAGCCTTGACGCGATTTCTGTCATAGGTTTGGGCTTCACAGTAATTATCCCCTTAGGTATGTTGTGACATTGAGATGCCACAATTGGATCGTCATCCAAAAACCGATAGAAATGATTACCATCCTCAAATAGGTTCTCACTAAAGCAGAACAAAGTA
Organism: Crotalaria pallida; assembly: GCA_037953625.1. NCBI lineage: Eukaryota > Viridiplantae > Streptophyta > Magnoliopsida > Fabales > Fabaceae > Crotalaria > Crotalaria pallida. The sequence continues at coordinate 146,175,165 of CM075651.1, read as the reverse complement.
ATTGAAAACAGGTAAGAATGGTCAAATATGTAACAAAATGTTATTAAAAGAATGGAATGTGAATAGAGAATACTTGGACTCACTCAAGAACATGCTGAAAGAAGAGTTTTTTTGCAAGCTTTCGTGCAAACTCAACAGCCTATACCATCTAAGAAGAATTAGAAAGATAGCAATGACATCATGAAACTAGAAATTGTATACAGTTTTAGTTGGATATTCGGAGGTGGATATGCTTAAGGACATGATCGCAAATGTAGCAAGACTAAAAACCTTTCAATGGGATACATGCCACAAATATAAATAGGGAAAATGATTAATAAGATTGATCTAAATCTCATCTGAAACTCTGGCCTGCATTATGCGGAGTTATGTAAATCACTAAATCTAATTACAACTTTTATGAAGGCATCAATTTATCATTATCACCAAATTTCAAAAGTGTTAATATATTCACCAAAATAGTTTGTTCAATTTTAAGTATCATTAGTGCAGACTAAGATGCACATAATGCATACGGATTATAGAGATCAAGTGCAACAATTAATAGTTTAATACAGCAAAGCCATATCAAATCACCATAGCATAGACTCAGTATAAATTACCCTGGTTTAATGTCGCAAAAGGATTATCTCCTCCTTCCAGTCACAACATGATATGAAGGAACCATATACCAAAGTATGCCACCAAAGGACATAAACAAAGTTCAAGAAAATAAATGTTTTTGGATGTTTGTCTTTTTCATGTTTGGGTAAAGGCAAGTGACTATTTAATTTGAACTAGAAAATGCCCTATATAAATCACCAAAATCATAGCTGTGAAGTCAAGAGGTTTTGATGACAACAAGCATCTCAAGAATGAACAAGCATCCAACATGAGAAGAAGATTACTAATTAGATTTATTACTCCATGATAGTTTAATTGTATTATTTACATCTTTTATTATGTCTCTTAGTATTAGGATGTATGGGGTAGTGATCTATTATGTTGCATTGAATCTCATAAGTCTTAAGGTAAATATGCTTGAGAAAAATGCATGATTAATCTTGGAAAATGATGCATAAAAGAAAAATATTTTTAAAATAGAAAAATGCATCATTGAATGACTTTGGGAATTGTTTTTAGTAAAAGGAAAAAGTTGGGTTCAAAGCTGATTTTCTGATTTAATTTTTAAGCAAATAAAACAGCATGTATCCGATAGGTATCTGACCTGTATTCAGATACATAACTGTGCAGTATTTTAGTAACAGAAAAAGCAGATCAGTTTTGCAAGCAAAAACTCAGTAAACCAGCAAAACGAACTTTCCCTTTTATTAGAACAATATAGCAATAACTTTCTCTCATATATATACATATTCCCAAATCAATTTCTACAAGATTCATTGAAGAGAAACATGTTTTTCATATTCCAAGATTCATCATCTTCTTCATCTTCTTTACAAACTGAGGTTCAATTAGTTTTGTGCTCTTATTCAAGTTGTAATTCGTACATCAAGAGGTGCAAACATTCTACAACAACAACTTAGTTACTCACGTGATTGGTGAAGGTTTCACCGCAAGGATCTTGAAGGTTTCAAGAAGGAATCAAAAGTGATGAAGGTTTCATCGTGTTCTTGAAGGTTTCAAGAAAGGATTGCAGAGTGTTGAAGGTTTTAACATCTCAAGGCTCAATTGAAGAAGTAATTGGAGGTTTGGGTACAATAGGAGTAAGGTTTACTCATAGGGTTTTAGCAATTAGGGAATTGTTTTGAAAACCAATTGTACTAACCATTATTCTTCATAGTGAAGCAACTCTCCCGAATCCGAAGGGGAGGACTGGATGTAGCCTTTGAATTCGATTGAATTCAAAGGTGAACAAGTATAAATAGCCGTGTCTAGCTTTTCTTCCTTTCAATTTTATCTTGATTAAATTCATTAATTCTTGATAAGTGTCAATCTAACAAGATCTAAACAATAATCAATTTAATCAACATGTTGCTGGTTGTTTTATTGTTTTGACATATGTTGCATCTTATCTGTGTGTTAATATTAATTTACTTGTTAATTTCTGCTAGATCTGATTATCTGAACATGTTTATGTCATTCTGGTTTCTGAATATCTGATTGTTATCTGACCTATATCTAACCTGTATCTAACTCTTAGTTGACTGATTTTCAACCAATACTAGAAGTCTGTCACAGTAGATATCTAATATAGTTTTTGAAGGATTTTTTTAAAATTGACATAGGTTCACCTTCACACCTATTCACCCCCCACCCCCCCTCCTCTAGGTGTTTGTTCACTCACTTTTAAATCCCAACAATAGCTGCATGAAACAATGTTGGAACCCATTATTGTAGGAACCTGAAAGGCAAAACACCTAAACACAACAAGTTATATAATAGAAAAGAATCAACAAGCACAAGAAATCTTGAGCAAGGAGTATCTCAAACCCTAATTGATTCCACCAGTCCACTTAATAAAGCTTTAAATTATGAGACATCAAGGAAAAGCACCAGCTTGTTAGAATGCTAATTGTATCACCTAGAAATTATTCTTGTTTGGGACAAACCAGATTCTATCAATGCATTAAATGGTTACACCTGAAGATTCACACAAGGGTTGTTAAAGGGCACGAGATCATGTGTAAGACTTAAGATTAAGCTCACCTCTTTTCTTTCCAAATATTGATCTTCTGTCAAGAAGTCCACAGCTTCGGAGCCAAGAAAGCAGTTACTGAACCTTCGCATTTTGCTAAACCGGTCCTTCACAACAATAGATTCTTTCATTTTGCGGACAATTAGAGCCATTTCATCAAGTGCCCCACCAGTGGATACATCATCCTCCCCAGAAAGTGGCGGCAAAGGAGCTTCGAATGATGGTGCTTCAGCAATAAGAAAGTCAATCTTCTCATCAAGCTTGCCACTCTCGTTTAAGGTCTTTATCTCTCTCAAGCCTCCGATAAGTATTTCATTGAAAAAAATCTTGGGAACAGAAGTAGATCTAGAGTTCTTCTCCAGCTCCACCTTTCTACCGGGGTACACATCTATGTTGATTTCAACATATCTGAGCCTTTTTACATACAAAAATTGTCTAACCTCTTTACATTCTTGGCACCCCAGTCTTGTGTAAAGTATAATCCTTCCTTTCATGGCAATGGGTTGTGGTGGAACTTCGATTATCGGATCCTCCCTCTGATCATTCTTCTCAGGAACCTCTTTGGATTCACAGCTTTTTGATAAATTTGAGACATCCTCATCCTGATTATCAGTATTATTCGCAGGACAACCATCACGTTTTATAGAAAGGTGACGCAGCATAATGGAGACTGCTACTATACTTTTCTCCCTAACAAAGTTTTTGAGAGCTACTGCCTTATCAACCACACCGGGAGTTTCCAGATTGGCATCCAAATTATTGGTAGATGTGCTCTGGCTAGCTTCCATCCCAGGAACCTCTGTTCCATCAAATACTGGCTCCATCTTATAGTCCTCATTTGGAATGTCATCTGTCATTTGATTCATTTGCGTTGAATCCATGCTTCTAGTGTCATCCTTCTCTTTAGCCAAATCATTCTGACCATAATTATTATCTAGACTTTCAGACTCAAAATCTTCATTGCCATACACCTTTTCACAAAAGTGCTCTTGTCCAACATTATCGCGTTGAATTTCCAATTTTACAGAATTACACTCCTCCTTTGGAAACGATTCTGATGGAACAGTACTGGTCTCAAAGTTATCCTGTTGAGTTCCACACTGCAAATCCCTACTCGCATCTATCCTCTGAGCCAACTCAGATTCTCCAATCACATCGCCTTTCGTTTCCTCACCACTATTCAACTTTACATATTTCACCTCAATCTTGCTTGATATATCATCTTGTTCACCATCAAATTCAAGTGAATCAAGACCAATATTTTGAGTTATCACCTCTTTTGATTCCTTGTCCCGATCTTCACCCTGAACTTTAAAGGCATCTCCTTCTAGCTTTTCAACAGCTAGAGGGCTTGTCTCCTTTGTCTCTGCTAGCTCCTCCTTTTCCATGGCGAATGCGAGCTAAAGGTTGCACACTAGCTCAAAGCGACGAGAATTGACAAGAATCACATTTTCCATACATATGCTATATAATCCTTGCACTACAAGAAATCCAGACACGACGTAAATTAGTAACATTAAAGGCTCGACTAATCGTGACTAACGATGAGAGGCATCAAAGGGACAACTAAGAAGAGCTCAATCCACGCGAATGAATAAAAGAGTAAAACATAATCCCAACAACCATGGCAGCATTAGTAAGTAGTGGCGCTATACGAAATTACAAGGCAGAGAGATACAAGTAGTAGTATTAAGTTAAGAATGTGAAAGTTACTGCAACTGCAGGGTTAACAAAGTTCTAACTTTTTAATAAATACCACAGCCTTCAAAACTTGGTTTCACAATTACATTTCTTAGATAGCATTAGCCGCATAATTCCAAGTGTGAAAAAAAAAAAGCGATTCATATTAGAACCAGAAGCAGACATGCAATAATAATAATAATAATATAAACAATTCTCTACGACAAAAACACGACAATGGGAATGTGGGGACGACAGACACATAATAACCCAGTTTCAAAGGGTTCCCTTCACTGACCGGTTAAACAGTTACGAAATGCTGCCAAACAATTAAATGGGAAAAAAAAAGGAAGGCAAAATAAATTGATCTATAAAGAAAACAGGGAGAGAGTGTATCAATCGTGAGAAAAGAGAAGGGGGTAAAAAGAAAGAGAGCAATAAAGCATGAAAGGAAGAAAGATTGAAAAAGAAAAGATGATTAAAATTGGGAAATGAAATGAACCTTGAATGAATCAAGGGAGAAGATAAAGATCGAATGGGGGCAAAAAGAAGGTGAGAGGAAGAAAGGTTTGCGTATGAAAGAGGAGGAGAAGAAGAATGAAGAAGAATGAGGAGGGTGAGTTTCGGACAAGATGCGCGGGAGAAGCGGGGGGAAACTCCGTGCGCCTAAAATGATGATATCATGTCATGAGTTTCAGAATTCCCATCTCTATACAATACTAGAAACACCCCGTGCCACGCACGGAGCGAATACGATGACTAATCAAGTTAAATATGAAATTATCGATGTGATGCACAGATTAATTGTTACTTAATTATTATAGAATAATAAAAATACATATCACAATGTAATTTTTAAATAGTTTATTTATCTTATTATTCTATAGCTTGTATGATATATAATGGACACAATCTTATCTCTTTTCTCTTTTGAAAACATATTTTATTAATATAAAGAATTATGTTAATGATATTATTGATATAAATAAATTTTTGGCTTGATTGTATTTTGAGTAATAATATAAATAATTTCAATGAAAATATAGTACTGATATAATTTAATATTTCCCTTATTTCATGGAAATGGAAAAAATTGTTAAATTTTGAGTATTAAGAAATATATATTTAATGAATTATTTAATACAACAATCAATTTTAAACACCTATAATTCTCAATCAATATTCAAAATTTACTATTTCTCGATAATTTTATTAATTATTTTAACTTTAATTTATGACAAAAAATTTATTATTTTTTATTATACTTATGGTTTCGAGAAAGTGTTATTTATGATTTATGATAGTATTCATATAAATAATTTAAATGAAAGTAAATAATATTATAATCAATATAATAAATATAAATAAATTTGTATGCATTTGGTGTTGTAGATTATGTTAATTCAGTGTGCTCTGCTTAATTTATATTCTTTGTCGTCCTAAATATAAGTTCATTTTGAAAACTTTTTTTTCCTTAATATAAGCCAATTTTCCATTTTTCAATAGTATTAATTATTTCTTTTCCATAAACACTCCTATAGTATTTAATTAACACTTTTTAGATTTTCAATAGTAATTACATGGATATTTTTGAAAAAGTATACCAAATATTTATGGTGATAGACGGATAGGGAGGAGCCTGTGTCTTTTTTTTACTCCCTCCATCCCACAAGGATGATAAAAAATAACTAATTTTTTGTCTCAAACTATAGTTAAAATAATTAAATGAAAAGTTTATAAATTATAAATTTTGAATTGTGATTAGTTGATTAATTCAAAATCCATTAAATTAGTTGTTTGATGATTGATCGATGTGTCTTTTTTATTTTTAATTTTTTCCAACTGGGAACTCCTTTTCAATTGCAAAATCCCGCTCTCAATCCACATGGGGTCACAGTGTCACACGTCTGTATTACCGCCCAATTGAAAACAGCTCATTGGATTTTTCCGCTTGGCAATAATGTCCCATTGTCTGTTATTATTCAGCACTTTTGTTTTTTTACGTTTTGTATTTTATATATTTTTTTAATGTAGATTTTGATTCTATTAATGTATGACCTCATGGGCGATAAAGAAAGAAATGTAGTGTTTTTATACATCATTGCTTGGATCACTATTATATCATTCTCACTCTTGTATTTTGTGGTTTGGGCAACCACTTCTTCTACTAATACTCAGAGTCGTCCTATGGCCAGAGAGGCGCCAGCCTAAGGCCCCCAAATTTTTGGGGCCCCAAAATTTTTTTGACTCGTACTTGAATAAAAAAATTAAGTAAAAAAAAAAAGAAATAACACTATGGAACATTCCAACGCAACTTTCTTAAAAATATATATTTTTTTTTATGAATTTGAGAAATATGTGTGAATTTTTTTTAATAATAGAAACCGAGGAAGTATATAGATGATTCAGGGTTGATAATAATTATGTAAGGGTGGTTTGACATGGTTTAAAAAATGGGAATTTATATTGTATTTGATCTTTTTTGTTTAATGATATTATGAGATATTTCTTATATTTATGTAGGGGTGTAAGTGGGTCAGAATTAACCCGCAAACCCGATGAACCCAACCCAACCCAACCCATATTTGACGGGTTGGGTTGGTTTTTTATTTTGTAACTCAATCAAGTATGGGTTGGATCACAGGTTTATTATCTTAAAAACTGATTAACCCAACCCAACCCACTAATATAAATATATTTTATTTATTTATTTATTTATTTCTAACATATTTTATGCTTAATTTATCATAATTTGATGAAAAATCTGTAACTGTATAGTTTATAGATAATATGGTTCATAATTATGTAATTTGGTTGATTTGGATAATATTTAATTACTTATTATGTGATTTTTGTTCTATTTTTAATTTTATTTTTATATTTACTTATATTTTTTTAGTTTTTATTTTATAAAAATCAAAATACATAAACTCAATCACCCAACCCAACCCGAATTTTCATGGGTTGGGTTGGGTCGGTTTTAACACTCAAATTAAGAATAACCCAACCCAATTTATTTTGGTTGGGTTGGGTGTTAAACCTCATCAAAACCCAACCCAACCCGACCCGTTACACCCCTATATTTATGTGATGGATAGAGTAGTTTTTTTTTACAATTAATATTTTTTAAACATGATTATCACATTTATTGTTATTAATTATAATTAAATATTTTTATTTTTTATCGATTATCTTATTTTGAGTTAATAATAAGATTATTGAATCCTAAAAATCTTATTTTTATTGTTCTAATGATTTTGATTTAAATTTTTTCTGCAAAGATGATGTTGTCTATTGGTGTGAGCAATTTGGTACTTGTCATTGAGATTAGAAATAGATGGATATGCGCGGAAGAAAGACCCTTCTTCTTGAAATCAACAATATAAACAATTGCACCTATTATTATTAAAATGGTTTCTAATGTCAGGGTTTGATGATGTTTTTGATTTATCTTTCCTTTTATCATACCTTATTCTCTCCACTATGCTTTGAATATTATTTTCCCCATTAAAATCAAACAGAAAAACTAAAATCGGTTGAATATTTTTTAGGTCCAAAAAAAAAATGAAAAACTAAAATTTGTTCTCACCGTTTTTTTATTTACTTTTATTCTTCGGTTTCCCACCCCTCATTTCCCAAGTAGATTTTTTTTGTATTATTCAAATATATATTTTTGTACTTTAATATAAGTTCATCTCTTACCAAAATTTATTGCCATAAATAAAATTAATTATAAGCAAATATTTCAATCCTTTTTAGATAAATATAAACTTTTGTTAGATATTTAGGTTTATTATGGGCTCTTTGCTATAATCATAGAAGTTTCATCTCTTTGGGTTTATCTTTTTAGGATAATGATTACTTTTTTTTTATATCAATAAACTTTTGTTAGATGTTTGAGTTTATCATAGACTCTTTAGTATGATCATATAAACCTCATCTCTTTGGGTTTATCTTTTTGAGGATAATGATTAATTTTTTTATCAAAATGATACTGCGGATAATGATTTCACAAAAAAAAATTAATTATAAGCAAATATATCAATCTTTTTTAGATATATATAAACTTTTATTAGATGTTTGGGTTTATGATGGACTCTTTACTATGATCATAGAAGCCTCATGTCTTTGGGTTTATCTTTTTTTAGGATAATGATTAATTTTTTTTAACAAAATGATACTGAGGATAATAATTTCACACAAAATTAATTATAAGCAAATATATCTATCTTTTTTAGATATATATAAACTTTTATTAGATATTTGGATTTATGATGGACTCTTTACTATGATCATATAAGCCTCATTTATGATAATAAAAAAAATATAAGCCTCGTTTATTTGGGTTTATCTTTTTGAGGATAATGATTTATAAGCAAAATTAATTAAACAAAATTAATTATAAGCAAATATATCAATCTTTTTTAATTAAAATTGTTGATAAAGAATTAATTTAAATCTGAAAAAAATATTATTATTGTTTTTAGTTTGATATTTATGTTGTACAACATGTCTGAGTGCATTTTTCAATATGCTATCCCAAATTTTTGCACTTCGAACAAACTATTCAAAGGGTTTAAAACATAAAATTATGGTGTCGATAGAAATTGTTATTTCATTATATATTTTCTCTGTTTTTCTTTTTTTTTTTTGTTTAATTATTTTGACGCTATTATTTGTGTGTGTATATATATATATATATATATATATATATATATATATATATAGAGAGAGAGAGAGAGAGAAATATTGAAAAGAGACATTGTAAAAATATAATACTTGTGATCATAGCAAAAAATATAGTTTTTGCAAATGCCATACAAAATGAAAGCCATATCTCTATTTTCTTAATGGTTTCTTTCATAATGGAAAGAGAGAAATGAAACTTCAGACGTAAAGGAGAAATTATAAGAAAGGGTGGGTTAATTCGGTTTTAGATTTATTAGGGATTAGCTTTTAAAAAACAATATAAAAAGTAATCTATTTTATTAAAAAAAAATTGACCCCATTAAGATGGGTGGTGCATCACTTTTGTTGTAGAGCTGCCTATCTTTAAATCTAAAGATTGTATATTAAATTGTTATCATGAGAAGGAAAAAAAAATCATTTATGGTTTATTCTATCTTTGAAACGTTTCCATTATCCTATATATATTTTCTGGAATTAGAGTTTACTGGTAAGACATAAGAGAACATAATCAACCAAGCACAATATAATATAATAAATAATTATTGAAGAATTAATTTTTGGTTATTTGGTGACCAAATAATATTATAAAAATTAAATAACAAAGGGAATGGTAATCATGTGTGTTTTACTTGCTACATCATTATTTACATTTTAACAAATCTAGACTAATGATGAGGCTTCTGCCAATGTAAAATGACAATGGTGATGAATGTGTGCAGTCGGATTGCAACTTATATGGTGACGCATTGGAAGAGGCGGTGGTTCATGAACAATAAAAAAAAGAGGAGAATGATGAAGAAGGTGTCTTTCATGACTTGAGAAATCATCATATTTATAGTTTGAAATATGTGATAACTAAAAAGATATTTGAGTTTATCATGAACTCAAGCATCATCTCTTTGGGTTTATCAATCTTTTTTGAGGATAATGATTTTTTTTAACAAAATGAGGACATATTCCACATATAGATAATTTATTTAATTTTAAATATTAAGTTTGAACAGATAATTTATTTAATTTTAAATTATAATTTTGATTAAAGACGATCTTATCTGCTTACAAATACTCTGGTGCGAGTATTCCTTAAGCGGACAAACGTGGTACCTCGAAAAGGGATATTTTTATATAAGGATAGTAGATCACGTTTTTAAAAGTAATTTTATTTAAATAATTTTTTCCAAAAGCTTTCTTAATTTTGTTTAAGTGAGTATCCTACATCGATGTAAATTAGAATAAATTAAAAAGGCTAAACTACTCATTTGGTCTCTTACCTTATTTTTCAATTTCAAATTTGTTCCTTGTGTTTTTTTGGTTTCAAATTAGTCCCTTATGTTTATTTTTTGATGTCAAATTGATCCATGAGTCACTATTAATCATACGTGTCAATATCATATTGGTCTGGTCCACATAGGACGAATAGTGACTCAGAGACCAATTTGACATAAAAAAGAAACATAAAGGATCGATTTGAAACAAAAAAAAACGTAAGGGACCAATTTGAAATTGAAAAATAAGGTAAGAGACAAAATGAGTAATTTAGCCAATAAAAAAATATTTTATGTGGATTGAAGAAAAAATAAAATTGAGATAATGTTGATTAATTCTCGAAATTGTGATATGAATTGGAGAATATTAGTGAAAATATTTTTTTAATCTACTATTTTACTGTAAAAAAATCCCTTTTCGAGGGAAATACTCGGAACACGTTTGTCCGCTTAAAGAATACTCGCACCAGAGCGTTTGTAGGTAAATAAAATTATTTCTAATCAAAATTATAATTATCGATAATTATCCTTAATTGTCGTCAAAAAATAAATAAATAATTCAAATTTATTTAATCTTATATGTGAAATCATTATCCTACATTGTCGATAATTAAATAAATAATTCAAATTTATTTAATCTTATCTTATCTGTATATGAAATCATTAATTCATTATCCTTAATTTTACAAGTTTTCCAAATCATTATATATAGTACGCAATATGTATTGGATGACTCCTCAACAATATTTTAGCATTTCTGCAAATTGGAATTGGCTCACGAACTTATGGATTTTCAGGTAAACAGCAATTTCACAACTTATTTATACAACTTATCCTTCATTATCCTTCAATTTTTTGTATTTTTCTTCGTTAAATTTTTTTAATTCTAATAATTCGCGTTTATTTTAATTTATATTGTTTGATTCTTAAGTTTCTCTCTAAATACTTACTTTAATTGCGGGTGACAATGAAGTGCATCAAAATCTAATGTTGCATTAATTGTTTCAGGGTGACTATCATAAACTACTAAGGAATATGATTATTTATTGTTATTTGCATCAATGGTCTCTTTAATCACGATGGTGGAAGATGGCGTATGATGGTGGCCGATATACCAAATCCTATCATTTCACCGTTTTATTTTCTTGAGAGATTCAAGTTTTAATTTAAGAATACTCCATTTATGACTGAGGCAATAAAATAATAGGATTTGATTTCTTTTTTCTATAATATATTTTGTCTATTATAATAGATAAAAATCACCCCTATGTAAAAAAATAGGATTTGATTTTATGTTTGATGTAAATATTTTTTTGTTTTTTTTTTGTTTCTTATTGTGACAAGAGAATTAAAACTACTACTAACAAACCAAATGTAATCATCCTATATAATAATAGGATTTTATTTTCCTTCTATAATATATTTTGTCTATTGTAATAGATAAAAATCATCCTATATAAAAATAGGATTTGATTTTATGCTTGATGTAAATATTTTTTTGTTTTTTTACTGTGACAAGAAATTTAAAACTTTCAATAACAAACCAATTTTTTAAAAAATATTATCTTTCTATTTTTTTTCCTTATATGATATGGACCATTAGTATGAGATCAATTAATAATTTTAAAAATCAATTGCGAAAAAAAAACTAAAAATTATGTTGATAAACTAAATTTATGTTCAGTCACTCACATCGCTACAAAGATTTAGATTACTACTTATTATGTAGAAATGTGAATATATATAAATTCCAATAAAACTTTATTCTTCTATCATATTATTACATTATCCCAATACTGTTTAGGTATATAGAGATGACAGCTTATTTAAAAAAATAAACTAATAGTTCATCTTCTTTGTTATTGGCATATGTCACCGTGTTTTAATATTAAGATATTAGAAGTGTTAAAAAAAGGAAAAGAAAAGAAAATAAAGATCAAGATCCAATAAGATAAATATAATAATAAAAATATTTAGCTTGAGATAAGATAAAGATTTTTATGATTCAATCTTATTATTAACTTGAGATAAGATAATTGATTAAAAAAATAAAATATTTAATTATGATTAATAACAACATATGTGATAATCATATTTAAAAAAAAATACTAATTGTACCAACAAAAAAAACTACTTCATCCATCACGTAAATATAATAAAGATAAAAATGTTCAATTCTAATTTAATATTTATTTATCACAATAAATTTGATAATCATATATAAAAATGTCAATTTATCCATAAAATAAATAATGAATATCTCAGATAAAAAAGTGTTACATTTTTTATTCCATTTAGATTAATTTTTTTGACTTTCTCTTTTTGAACCCCACCTTTTACTCATTGGCTCTCACTGCCTCAAACAAGTCGGATAAACTTTTTGGCCCCCACCCATTATTACCAATTTGCATAAGGCGGAAGAATTACTGAATATTTAAAAACAAAAATACTTCCGACTTTTAAGAAGCGGAACAATTAAAGTGTTGAAATCCTAGAAATACCCATTCGTAAATCCTCCACCTCCCTTCTTTTTATTGTTTTGTACGTAAATGAACGGATGGACAATTTTGATATTATAACAAATTTTTAATGTTTTCCGCCTGATGAGAGGCAAAATACTTTATTTTATTTACGACTTTGGAAAGACGGAAGATAATACGACTTGCATAAGACGAAAAATGTTTTATTTTGTTTCCGCCTTGTTTCAAACGAAAAGAATCTTCCGACTTGTTTCAGGTGGTGGGGGCCAATGAGTAATGGGTGAGGTTCAAAAAGAAAAAGTCAATTTTTTTAAGTATAGGATTTGGTTTGAACTTCTACCTTTTTATATAATTATTTTTTTTGTTTACTAATAATATTTATTTTATAATAAAAATAATAATAATGTTTAATTTAAAATATTTAATATAAAAAATTAAAATATCAACAACCTGTCCATTTCACAGGGTAATGTACCGGGTAAGAGCTACTTAATTAATAAAAATATCTTAGCAACAAGGTGTTCCTTTGGAGGTGAAATTTAGATAATCTGGTTCAATTATTTAATAACTAGTTTTTAACTCGTGCAATGCACGCGTTGTACGAATATTTTTCATTATATTATATATTATTATCTAATAATAATATTTTTGTAATACTATGATTAGTTCAATACACGATATATATCAATCATTGTATTTGTTATTTAAAATCAAATAATTGAAAAAAATTAAATACATTCAATTTAACATTAAAAAAATATATAATTAAAATCATGATAGTCTAGGTAAACTTTATAGAAAAAGAAGTAATTGATATCATCAATAACTTTGAATTTAGAATTTTGCAAGAATTGAAATATATATATATATATATATTAATTTTAATAATATTCAGGTTTTTTTTTTAAGATAAAAAAAATTCAATCAAAAAGTGAAGAAATATAATACTCCTCACAAAAGAGTACAAAATGCAAAACTCTAACAGAAATAAAAATAGAACAGAATCCCAAGTATAAGATAGGGAATGCACATGCAACAATTGTGTGTCTACATGAATTTTACATGTAAGATAATAGTTACCCAACAAACCAGCCAACTCCCACATAAATTGTGACCAATGGTGCTAAAATATTTTACAGCTAAACTGCAAAACTAAGACTCCCCAAATCTAAAGACAATAAGATAACATGCTTTGAATTGCATTTGTTTGTCATTCAAATATGGACATACACCGCATATTAGTATTTCCTTTTAAGCATATAATTTTTATCTTCTCCACTATATCCTATGTTATTATTGAATAATATCGAATAATTTAACGAACTTTTCTAGCAACCTGAGAAAGTAAATATTGAATAATATTGCTGAAAGTTAAAATGTTACACTAACAATATAGTTACTAATTAACAGGTAATAATTTATAAGCGAACTATTATAGAGGTTACATAATTGATATAAACAAATTAATATAAAACAATAATATAAACAATGTAGTACATATAAATGATAATAGTTATTGAAAACTATGCTGCACGTTTTGGAAACTTCATGTCAATACATCTGTGTTTATATGATGAGATAGCAACATACAATTGATCATGAGTAAAACTGGATTTGCTAGATATAGTATAACATTGGTTAAAAAAATTGTCCTTGGCTGTTATTAACAGTTATTGCATAACAATAGGTCATTGGAAATTGCCTTATCTGCTCTTTACTTCGTGATGAGACCATGACTATAGCGGAATGAAGACTTTTTCACCCAATTTTGTCCAAATCATTGCACTTTTGTTTTTTCTTAACCAAATTCCCAAAAAACGCAGGAAAGTCTTACAAACAGAAGCATATATAATTTAGAACGAATGATTGTATTTGAAGCCAAAGCATTATTTCTTCGCACACCCTCTTCGTTATTCACAAGATAATTGAGATGAATCTTCTTGAGCATTATTACACAGCTCATATTCCACATGCACCAATACTCTTCTCTTCCTTATATTAATTTTAGTAGAAATTCTATGCCAAAGTAATACTACATAAATGCATGAACTTTTGCATACACCTTGATTTTCCAGTTTTTTTCAATGTAGTTAACAGACCAAATATCACTTACATCAGAGAACATTTGAGCCATAAATTATAAGCAGTTTTGACTGAAAAATGCCACCATTTCTAAGACTCCAACAGAAGAGTCCTATATATTATATAAAGATACATCATATTATTTAATTCCTCAAATTGAGCAAGCTCCTAATCAAATGGTCCCCTCCGCCATATGAAGTTCTATATACTTTCAAGAAATACTTCTTTTTTATAAATAAGTCTTTAGCATTTGAAATAAAAACAGAGTTGGAAACATATCCTTAATGGTCTGGCCACCAAATCAAGAGTCTTCCCAAATTTTAAGGAATTTTCACTACTTAAGATTCTAGAATGACTTTTATCAAACCATTCTCCCCCAAACTCTAACCCCACCCTTAAATTACACACATCCTTCCACCACTTCCACCTTACTCTCCTATTCGCCAAGTTTTCTAATTTGAAAGTGTCAATCTCCCAAATTTACTATACAACACTTTTCCCCAAAGCTCCCTCCCTACCACTAGACGTCACCTCCACTTATTAAATGAGCCTGGTTAAATACTAATGGATCTTTTGTTCCTAAGCCTTTTTCCTTACTTTGACATACTAAATCTCATCTAATATTTCTTCATGTCCTCACACCCATCCCACAAAAAATTTCTCTGAATTTTAACTAAAATATCATGCAGGAAAAGAGAAAAAAGACAAGAAATATATGGGCAAATGCGATAGAAAAGAGTTTATCAGAGTTATTCTACCTCCCAAAGACAAGTTCTTACCTTTATAAAAAGACAACCTGTTTTGAAAGTTTAGCCTTTGCAATTAGAGGAATTCCAAGGTAAGAAAAAGAAAAATGACCAATTTTGCAGTCCAGACAACGTTAACACCCATAATATAAAGCTACTTGTTATGGAAATTTATTTTTAAACCAGATGCTAATTCAAATCCACGAAGTATAACGTTAACCAACCAGAAATTTTCTCGAATAACCTCTAGAAGATACTGGTGTCATCTGCATACTGAATAATGAAGATCGGAACTCCGCCCCTACCAACAACATCTATTTTTTTTTTCACAGCAACATTCTAAAAGGTATTGAGATGGAAATTTATTTTTAAACCAGATGCTAATTCAAACCCACAGTGTTAACCAACCAGAAATTTTCGCGAATAACCTCAAGAGGAGGTGTCACATGCATACTGAAGACCAGAACTACGCCCCTACCAACAACATGTAAAAAGGTTGTTGGAATAGCATTGAAACATTTTGCTATTTTGCTACGGTTGAAATAATGTACTTTTACTCAGGACACAGTGCTTAAACTGTGCATAAAATAATATAACGATATTGCTTCACTTGGAACAATGTACTGTATGGAACAGTACACTGGTACAGAACAGTGTACTGGTACCAAATGTTATATGGAATAGTACACTGCTATGGAACATTGTACTGGTATAGAACAGTGTACTGGTACCAAATGTTGCTATCAGTATATTTTATTTTTTATTAATTAATCTAAAAAAATCCTTAGGACACGTGACATGCCTTACTATTTTCTCAACTTTTATTCTGAGCTCCATTTTGTGAGGAGCTCTCAGATCGCAGTATTTGGTCTCGTGAATATAATATAGAGTTTGATAATAATATTTCAAGTCAAAATTCTTAATCTCTTTAAATTATCCTTTATTTATTTCTATTTCTAATTTACATATATAATCAACAATAAAGAAAAACAAAACCTACTTTTAATTAAAAAAAAATGAACTTAAAATAAAAATAAGAATAGTATGAAAAAAGTTACGTGCTGCAAAATTGGCCAACCGCCTCAAAATTGCATCAAATCATTATGCGTTTTAAATTGAAGATTAGAAGCGATGTTCCTCTGCTTCCTCAGTCGCGTTGTTAGGGTTTTGCAGACTCTGTTTCCTTTTCGTTTCTCAATTCCATCAGCGTTATCATCATCACAGCAGCTCCGGTTAATTCGTTTTTGAAATCGATAAATATTTCACTCCACAAAATCCTCCGTCGTTTATTTTCAGTAATAACTCGCGAAATCAAAAGATATAATATCGTTTCTCTTGAGAAAGGTGGAGATGGCGAGAAAAACCAGCAGTTGTGCGATATGCGAGAATTCGAATCTAGCTTCGATTTGTTCCATTTGTGTCAACTACAGGTATTCGCTTTCATTATTCACTTTCTACTTCAGGATTTAGAATTTTTGTTATTTGATTTATTCTTGTATTTTGATTTGATGATTTTTTTTTTTATATAATTGTATTTGCAGGTTGAACGAGTATAATGCTAAATTAAAATCTCTGAAAGACCGTAGGGATTTGTTGTACTCGAAATTGAGCGAAGTTCTTGTTCTAAAGGTATGAATTATGGCTTGGCTTCACTTGTAGTAATAGTAATACTCCAAATACGTGATGATAAATTAACTAAGTTTTGAAAATGAGTTTAATCATTTTTGATTTAAAAAGCATTAATCTCGAGTTTGAGTCCATGAGAATGCATCTGCGTTAATTATTTAGTATGGAGAGCTTGATCACCCATGGTGGTCTTACCTGGCTCAAGCATTGATTGTCTAATTGGTGTCAAATTTTTGGTAACTTAGGGGGAGGACACCGGAGGATTACAATAATATAAAAATAGAAAAGGAAGTAATAAACCAGAAAAATAATACCATTTTTGTCGCATTCGAACTTCAAAATTTCGACAAAAGTCTACATGCTATAGTAATTTGAGCAATCAAAGATACCTCAAATTCAATGACAGTGAAGTTTAAAAGAGTTACGGAGAGTGCCTAGCATTTACCAATCTTAGATTGAAAGTAATACCCTTGACCGTGCTGCAGTTAATTGAGGTGCTCTTAATCAAGTTAATTGACAAGCCTGGTGAAAATTCCTGTTCAGTGATTGACCCTTTTTGCTTTGCATGTTTGTATCAGTTCCCTTTTCTTTTCTTGTATTTCCCAGTACCGATTCTTTTATATTGCTTTATGGCATTGGTGACTTCTAGTGTGCTTTAGGAATTTCCCATTTCATATAACATGGCTGGCAGCTTTATATTTTTCGAAGGCATCTTGCGATATCGTTATTCAGTTCAAGTAATACTTTTGTGCATAATTTTGTTAAGGGAAAGGCGGATGATCAAAATAATTGGAGAGTGCTTCAACATGAAAAGCTTGCGAGGCTGAGGGAGAAGCTCCGTCACAGCAAAGAACAAGTGACTCAAGGTTAGAAACTTCCATATACCAAAATGAATTTGTAGATATGCAAATATCACTAGTTGGACCTAGAGTAATGAGTAACCTTACAGGAAGAGCCAAGATAGAGACTATATCTGCTGATATGAAACTTAAATATGGCGTGCTTGATTCTGCCCTTTCTACGGTATTTTGGTTACTATTTTCGGCCTTTCTTTGCTAAAGCTATCATGGCTATGGTTGTAGCGTTTAACGATCAAGTTTGATGTGAATGTATATGAAGATGCTAGATGATTTATTTTTATCTTTGCAGTTGGAAAAGAATAGAGTGGAACAACTGGAAAAGTTCTACCCGAATCTTATATGCACCCAGAGCTTAGGGCATGTAAGACTCTTTGTTTTATTATTAATAATCATTGTGAATTATACGCTACTACAGATTTTTACTCCTAAAACAGTAGGATATACAAATTGGTATTCAAAATCAATCTGCATTGCCTTAAAGTTCAACCACATGAATATTTATGTTCATTCAATGCTTTCTTTATAAAACCATATTTGCAGTATCTTTCATTTTTCTAGAACTTCATAATTTATGCTCATGCTTTTATGATGAAGGTGGCGATTACCTCTGAGCTTCTCCATAAACAGTCTGTGGTCATAAAACAGATATGCAGGTTGTTTCCACAACGACGGGTAAATTAATAAATCTATGGTGATCAATATTCTATTGATTTATCTAAATAAATGTGATTTATGAAATTGCATTTCCTTTCAAAATGCTCTTTTTCAATGGATATGATCAATATGATGAAATTGGCAAATGGCAAATGGCAATGCACTCTTCAAATTTGTTGCTATACTGTGATTTTATTTTTCCCCTTCTAGGGAAGTCATTTCAAACATGCCTATGGTGCTCATGTCCTTCTGGTGTCAGGTGCTCATTGAGGGAGAGAGAAGGGATGGTTCTAGTGGTCAATATGATCAAATTTGCAATTCGCGCTTACCAAGAGCACTAGATCCCCATTCTGTTCCATCGGAAGAGCTTTCTGCTTCTTTGGGGTAAGCTGTTTTTCCTCTAAGATCTTATGTGCATACAAAATGCATTTTTACAAATGAATTTATATAGTGGTATCAGAAAACACTATGCTTTCATGGTTAATTATAATTTTATATGTTGATAAAGCGCTGCTGTCAAGAGGCAAAAGTGGGTTGAGGCCAAAACTGCCTGAATTGGATGCTGTGAGGTGATGCGGCTGGTTGCATCATTTAAGTGATGTGAATATTTAAAAAAAAAAAAAAGCTATTTCTTGTTTTAAGAATATCAAGTATCAACAATTCAGCTAAATTGAGATGTAAATGCAGATTAAATCATTGCACTACCTTAAAGACATACTAACGTGCTAAACATGATAATGTATATGAACATCCGATCAAGATGCCAATTGACAAATGATAGAAAGAATAATGCAAATATTTTGTCTAGAATATATAGATATGAGTCTGAATAAAAGCCTTCATTCAGAGGATAGATGAGGCTTAAGCTTCCAGACTGTAAGTCCCACATAGTAGTTAAGTTCAGATGATGTTTTAGGGTTTTTCATATATTGCTAGCTTATATCAAGTTCAGATGGTGTCAGTAAACTGAAATACCTCTTTATATTAGTCGCCCATTGGCTATTGCGAATTTTAACTTAGGTAACTAAGTAAGTTGGCCGGAAATGTTTGATGTGGCTGCTTCAGTCACATCAGTAAACCTACTTTGCCACTGTTCATCTGAGGCAACAGGGCCATTTTCCACCTGCCTCAGTGTCAGTGGCAGTGCCTAGGCAGCCAAATCAGCCGCTTCTGACAACTTTGTTCGTAAGTTCATTTATCTTATTTCAATCACTTCCTCCACTGGACTGGAATCCTTATTTTTACATAAATAGACTTTGCTTGAATATTCTTATTACATTGTAACCTGTTTATTATGTTTGCCATTTGCAAAGCAGATACATGGTGCAACTTCTAAATCTTGTTGTTTACAACTTGGCTGCCCCAGCACTTCATAACTCTGGATTCGCGGTAAGCATTGATTCAGAGTCCAAGTAATGGTTCCTTCCCCCCAAAAAAAAAAAACGAACAAGTAATGGATTGATGTTCTGATGAAGATCAAGGTTTTCACTGTAATCTAATATTTTGGTCATGTTTGGTTATCTTACTTAAATTTGATAGTTGTTGTGTTAAAGGCTTAGTTGTTGTAGTTGTTGTTGTGTTAAAGTGTTGACAATATTCATTTGTTTGGGTGCTGATAGAGTATTAAAGTCTTGTTTGCTGAAAGCATTAGCCAGTGATATACAGGGTATTATCCACATAAAACTATAAAAGTATTCTCACAAGATTTTACCTTGCTCACTGTTGACTGGAGTCTGGAAAAAGAAAAGTTGCAGAAAATGTTTGAAGAGATTTTTTTGCATGTTTTTCATATGTTCTATTTAATGTTCACAGGATCGTGTTTGAGATTTATTTTTTAATTTTTAATGTGTCTAACTCTATCCTTTACCGTTTTCTTCCCCGAGTCATATCCTCATTTATAGTTTGGTATTTGTTGTCGATGGCCAATCTTCCAATATGGCCTTAATGATGCACTTGTTTTTCTCTTTAGAAGTTAACTTAATGTCATAATTTCTTAGTGATTCCTTTTACTTCACCTCAGGGTTCTTGCTCTCGAATATGGCAACGAGATTCTTATTGGGATGCACGTCCTTCCTCAAGGAGGTATTTTACTGAAAATGCATTTGCCATGGTTTGTGATGAAGCAATAACTTTAACCGGGAATTACTTTCTGATTTTCAGCAATGAATATCCTCTATTTATACCTCGCCAAAATTATTGCTCAGCTAGTACGGAAAACTCATGGTCTGATAGAAGCTCAAGCAATTTTGGTGTTGCTTCGATGGAATCTGAGAGGAGGCCTCGCCTGGATTCATCTGGGAGCAGTAGCTTTAATTATTCTCTAGCTTCTTCACATTCTGTTCAATCGCACAAAGACTTGCAGAAAGGGATTTCGCTTTTAAAGAAAAGTGTAGCATGCATCACAGCGTATTGTTACAACTCCTTATGTTTGGATGTCCCGTCTGAGGCATCTACGTTTGAAGCATTTGCAAAATTATTAGCTACACTCTCATCATCCAAGGAAGTTCGATCTGTTTTTTCCTTAAAAATGGCTCGCTCTAGGTATTGTCCTTCTAGTGTCATAATATGGATGTGAAATTCTGTGACTACTGTATATACATCGTAAAAATGCTAGTAAACTTTAGAAATTAACTGTATCATAATGTTAATGCCTCTGTAAAATAGTTAATGGTTAGTTAAGCTTGTGTTTTGTTCTTCCCCAGAATGTTTGCTGCAATATCCACTTGTATAGATTGGTGACAGCAACTCTTCTTTTTGATTCAGGACATGTAAGCAAGTTCAACAATTGAACAAATCAGTGTGGAATATGAACTCTGCTATTTCGTCAACTACTTTGCTGGATAGTGCGCATTCTGTGCCCACAACGGTATAGGTTTACTCAACACTTCTGTGGTGTTCTTTCCTTTGTTTTCTGTTTTGTTGGTGTGAGAGTGTTGAACGTGTGGTTCTAATATATGTAATTGGATCTTTATTTTCTGGTATAAAATAGTTCTTATCAGTTAGTATTTGACTATTTGCAACCACAGATGGGTTTATTCTTTTCATTCTCTCTTTTTTGCTTTTAGAAGCTATTTTTGGGGAGAAAAGCTTAATTTGGGAATTCTCTTTTTGTATGCCTTTGTTAATTCATTTCTATTTTATGCATAGCTCAACTGTATGTTCAATAGTTAAATCATTGTCCCCATGATAATGGCCTCCTTGGGAGCAAGACTCATAGTCACAATACCTAGTTTCTACCTGTAATGGGCATTCTCTTTTGTATTATGAATCTTGATCTCATTGGATGAAGTTGAAATATTTGCTCATCATACATGGGTTTTATAGGCTTTTATCTTCTTTTGTAGAGAATTGAAAATTATCTGCCAAGTTCTGCATCCAGTTTTCTTTACACAACCGATTTATCTGATGGAAAAAATGAGTGCCTAATTGAAGGCTGGGATATTGTAGAACATCCTAAGTTTCCTCCCCCGCCATCTCAAAGTGAGGATGTTGAGCATTGGACTCGAGCCATGTTCATAGACGCTAAAAGGAAGTGATTTTCATATGCAACAGGCTTCTGCTTTCTGTAAGTTCCTTTTCAATAGAATTTTCTCTTGAGAATTGTTAACCAGAAGTACCACCATATAGTCCTCACATCCACGAATATGGACTTTACACTTTAAGTGCACTAATTATTTTTTTCTTTAATTAAGAAAAAAAAGTCAAATTCAGCTAAGGATGGGAGTTGGGTTAACTGAAACGGTAATTTAGTTATAGAATATGGTTATGAACTTGACTGTTCTTATGGCTTCATGCTTTCTCCCACCCTTCTTTTTTTAAATTGTCTCCTGATTAATTCACTTTACGTGCATAAAAGAGTTGATATATTGTAAGGATGAGCTACAACTTTGAAAGATTCAAGACTGATGAATTCAAATTCATGAAAAGTTTGTCTTGGCTTGAATTTTAGTTGCACTTTCCCCTGAGCCATTAGTTTAAAGTTTCGTGCTCAGACAGTAGCCAGCTTAGTTTTCAGACATAGATATAAAGACATAGCTTTAACAGCCGAGCCTTCAGCACTGTGTCTTAGAGTTGTTTTATTTATGGCTTACTGACATGTACTTTTCTTTTTTCAATTTTTTTTTTAAATTTTTTTTTGCTTGATATATCCTGTGTTTCTGTGCCAGGTTGAAGGTCATGAAAGTCGACAAAACATTCCGGAGGATTAATTTGTACATTACTTTGAACTTGTTAGCTCCCCGACCCCCTCTGCGGTTGTATATGATTACAGACTATGAGAACTGTGAATATGTAAATACTTATAGGAAAGGTTCATATGATTCTTAAACGCGGCAATTCATCAGTAACTGATTGTATATAGTTTTAATTCTTTATGGCTTTGCTACAGAGGTATAGAGATCTCGTTTAACCTTTAGGACCCGGATTATGTGTGATGGATGTCCAGTATAATTATGATAGAACACTTTCTCTGTTTTACAGGCACCATAAAAGATATAAATGTTTCTTATGGTCATCATAACTGAGTTTTGAAGCCTCTTTAGCAATGCCAATTATGAATTAATTCACTGATTGCACCTTTTTTCTTTCTGAATCATTTCTGCTAGTAATGTTTTTATATCTGTTTCTCTAATTTTGGGATGATTTTAATTTTCCATACATGTGCTTGCTTATTAATTTTATCCTGCCTATCCAAATATGATGTGTGTCATGAACTATATTAGTTTATAATTTTATATATCAATATCTTCCGAGAATTAGTGTACCAGAAATCACTTGTTTCTGTAACCGTGTTAGTCTCCCTCTCATTTAAAGGTCAAAATATCTTGGCACCAAATTTATACAGTAATTTATAAATATACTCGGCCTCCCTATAACAATGGCTAGCTATCTTCTCCTGACAATACCAAAACCGTAGACGTTATCCTCAATTTAGGTATTCACGAGATGGTAATGCTGCAAGGAGTCATTGTACACCCCATTGCTTTCGTCAAAAATACATGGCAATCTGTGCTCAATGTACCATTGCAATTTCAAATTTATATGCTTCTTGGGGTAAGAGGTGTAGACTTCCGAAGGGTTTATGCTTATATGTGAAATGAAAATGTTAGTTAAAGAGACAATATAAGTCATTTTTCATGCTGTCGATGTTAATTGAAACGTAGAAACAGATATAAGAAATAGCCTTAAACGATAATCACTCTCTCGAGACAAGGTATTGTACATCAAGATCTATTGATTTTTTATAGGTCACCTTACATGTATTGTAGAGATATTCGTATCTCCCTTCCCTGGTTATATCATTGGAGCTCCAACACATTTTGATAGTTTGTTCAACTAGGGCATCCTGGTTGCTGAACTCTTCTTTAAGGATTTCCTTCAAGGTCATTTAGTTTGTTATAGCTCTACCTTCCCAAGCCTTGTCACAATAAGTTGTACAAGGAATATTTTCTTCACTTTCCCAGTTGTTAAATTTTGGTACATGAGAGCCTTGCTGTCAAATTGACACATTAGTAAAGTTTTAATAAATGAAGACCTTAATTTTCATATAGCAGACTTAGAAAGCTTACAGGTCAAAGAGAGAACTCTACAAGGTTTCACAAGTTGTAAAATTCAAAATAAAAACAACTTGCACTGCACATTAAAGACATAGACATTAGAATTAACAAAAGAAAATGATCAAAAGTCAGAACTTTTCTTATCCATTTGCAAATAAGCTCATGACAGAAAAGGTTCAAAGAAAAATTTTGCATTGAAAAGTAACAATTCTCTCCCTCTATGTTACCATTGAGGTATTAAGGTAAACAACAGTGGACAATATTTATCGCTAAGGATAATTCATTTCACTAGATCCACCAAGGTAGGGAAAAATGAATGAATTGCTTGTTAGAGAGCTTCTTTCTTATGTGTTTAATTGAAAAGAGATTGAAGATAGAAATATAGAAAGGTTGAATTTTTTACCCTTATTTCTGTTATATTAACTGAATGCAATTGTAATTGACTATTAACAAAGTTAAGAGGATGAGGGAGAAAACCAGAGAACTAGTCAAGAGCTGATCATCATGAGTTTCACCGGCTCTTTTTATACAAATTCTTCAAGTAAATTTTCTTTAACTTCATTATTATTATATTGCATTTTAGTTCTTGTTAATAGTAATTTTACAAATAACTCTATCCTTTTTTTTAGGTAAATCATTTTCTTTTTATAACTGCCGAAAACTTTTTTTTCCCTAAACTATAGATGTCTTTCACCCATCAGTTCTAAGATAATAATAAAATGCTTATTTATGTTTTTAATTCCTGAAAGTTGGGGGTGTTTATGTTTTGATCTCTAGAAGTTTTTTGACCTTTTTTTGACCTTGACTTAGTTGTTTTGAAAATTTGGTTTTAGTATCCGCCATCAGTAAAAATCGGTTAATTGTTGATGGGCTAACGAAACATTGTGTTCTAAGGTAGAATGACGTGAATGATCGGAACTCACAGGAGCAAAAGGGTCAAGGCCCAATCCACAAACACATTTG
The DNA here is from genome assembly GCA_037953625.1 of Crotalaria pallida. NCBI lineage: Eukaryota > Viridiplantae > Streptophyta > Magnoliopsida > Fabales > Fabaceae > Crotalaria > Crotalaria pallida. The sequence continues at coordinate 146,149,930 of CM075651.1, read as the reverse complement.
GGTTGGGCTTTGGCCCTTTTGCTTATGCAGGTTCGCATTATCCACGTCATCCTACCGGTGACACCCAATACTTGCTCACGTGTATACTTGATGGATTTTTTCTAACGGTATGGATTGAAACCAAATTTTTAAAACAATTAAAGGATGAGTGGAAGTCAAAAAAACTTCGAGGCACTAAAACCAAAACACTCCTAACTTTTAGGGACAAAAAACATAAATAAACCAAAATAAAATAACAGTTCTTGATATTTTAGTAAAATTAATTAGTAATTTTTATTAGAATTAAGTATTTTGTTAAAATATATGTATTGTCAATGTATTACTCTGCTAAGAAGTTCAACTTAAAAACAAATATATGTATTGTCAATGTTTTTTAATATGATTCATAAAACCGTAATAAGAAAGACGTTTGAGTTTTTTTATAAAATATAAAAAATTAATTAATCAAATAAATAGTAATAGATTTTTAATAATCCCTTAAAATATAAGTGACTAATTAAGATTTAAAACTTTAACTTAAATAAATTTTTTTAGGGTAACTTATAGACGAAGTTAATGACATGTAATTTCGATTATGAAAATTGTAAGTAATTAAGAAAGATAAAAAGACAAATATAAGTGCCGATGCAGATAGTCTCATTCAACCATGAAAGATTTTCAACTAGTATTATGTATTCTTTCTCTATAAGTTGATTTTCTAATCTCTAACTAATTATTCCCTCAAAATGCAAAAACGAATAATCGTTTATGCAAAGAATGGTATGCATGCTTATTAACAATGAAGCAAACATGAGATGAAACAATAGAAAATAAATAAATAAACTGGTTTCAAAAATCAGTGCTGGAACTAGAATGTAGTTGAGGCATTGAGCTTGTACGCCTTAGCTGGTATCTTGGAGTAAGAGTTGTTTCTGCCTCTATTTCCTGCAATATTGATATGAAGAACATTATTCATCAAAAAAATAAAAAATAAAACAAAAAAATATGAACGACATGAAAAGATAAATCATAACAATAGGTAATATACGGTTCTAGTTTTTTCCCCCTTTGTTCTAAGTTCAAACTCCAATTTGCTATTTTACCAAAAAAAAAAAACAAACAAACTCCAATTTGCTATGGTTAACCTTTAATTGCAATGACATGGCACAATCTTAATTAAGAAATTGCGGTCACCGAGTCGCTCTTTTAAAACCATGAAGTTGTTATCCATATTCACATAAGAACATAAATTATTGTTCAGTTCTCATTGCAATTAATTAATCTGTGTAATTACTCAACGAAATACATTGCTGGATGGTAAAATCATACGTATAATGCTAATTGCTACATTTTTTTTGTCACATTCTTGAAATGGATAAAAAAAAAATTAAGCTAAAACTTTTTTCGAATTTCATAACCAAAACTTTTCGTTATATCTAATTTTCTTATAAAAAGTCATTTATATTTCCTGAAACTTTTTTATTAACAAAATTTAGAGTGAAATGTCAGGGAAGACAAGACCACTCACACGGTGAAAACTACAAATAGAATTTATTTATTTTAGTGGAACTTCTGATAGAATTTAAATATGCTTATCAATAACAAAAATATGATAATCAAATTCAAGCCCCGATGATTGTGAGCTTTCCTAATTTTTTATATATAATACAATAATATATAATAGATTATTACACTTATAATTAAACTACATAGTCAAACCAATGTGATAGTAAAATAATTTTAGACCCTTAGGCCATCATGGCGATGCCAGTTCTCCTTTAGATCCATGTGTTTTTCACTATATATTAACACAAAAAAAAAAAAAAATAAACCGATAGGTGAATCGTAATAAAAATATTATATTAACATAAAAAGACTTATATTAGTATATATTTTTTTGATAAAATATATTAGTATATATTACTAACAAAGAGAAGTAATATTTCTATCAAATTCTTTAATTAATACAAATGATATTAAATTAAGAACTATGATGAAAAGTCTCATACTTCAAAACAAGGCCTCCACCATAATCTTTCATTGTACACAGTAATATTGAACGTATATCATCACTTTACCTATAATATATAATTAACATTAGTTGGTCTAAGTGAAAAGAAATTTGATCTAAAGTTTAAATATTGTGAATAAAACAAATAAAAAGTTTTACCTCCTTGAATAGATCCTTCCCTCCAGCCTTGACCCGAATTAGTAAGAGTTAGTCATATATCTAATGTGATAAGCATTCTCTTATACACGTGATTTTCTTAGTTTAAAAACACTTCAATTTTCTCTTTTATATTTATAGATTTTTTGCATGACAATATTATATTAATAAGAATAGGTTACTTGAATAATTCCACAAGAAAACTCAATCATGGTTACAATGGAATATTACAGATATATTTATCTAGCTCAGCTCACAAGGCAAGTCAATGCAAGCTAGTTATTACAAATTATAGAAGTTAATTAGTTTTCTGTTATGTTATATACAGCTAGTCACTAATTATGTATAGCTTTTAGCTTGTGTACATTATTAACATCAATCAATACAATTCAATATTCATTTTTTAATTCTCTCTTTAATTTCTCAAGATCATATCAAAGCTAAAAGCTATACATAAGAAAATAACTAATTCAATATAATTAGTGACTAGCTAAAACATAAGAAAAAAGAATAACTAATGTCAATAATTAGTAATAACTAACTTGCATTGAGTTGGCTTGTGAACTAAGCTAAATAAATATATCAGTAATATTGGTCTAAGTAGATAATTTCTTACCTAATTATCATCCTGAAAATGTTAGAGCTAGTTATACACATGAGAATACTGATTAGAGCACAAATAATATCACTATACCTGTGAAGATACTCATCTAAAGACAAAAACTAATACCACATGATAGGCACTAGTTATTTGTCTTAAGGTCCAATGGAAGGAGTCACAGCCCACCCACAAAGATTTTCAATAGAGAGATGAAACACAACCAATGGAGGATTTATACTTATGGCTAGATCAATGGGTTAATAGCATATATTATATATATATCTCTTCTTTTCTTTGGTGTACAAATAGCCAGAGGCTCTACATGTTTATAAACCCTTGAATTTGGATTTGGTATATCTCTATGCTAAAATAATGCAGAGCACACACATGTCTTGGTCTCTGCCACATACAACATAATTTCCCTTTTTTCATCCTTTGGTCCTTCTTCCTATCCCATAAGTGGGAAACATGCCTTCACCAAATTATTTGTTACACAATATATATCTCAGGTTCTCAGTGGTGCCTCTTCATGGAACATCACCCCTGGCCTATCCCAAAATTGCCGTGACCAAATCATTTGTTACACAATCAGGTTCTCAGTGGCTAGCTCCAGCTTCATGGATCATACTTAACTTTGTCCCAGTAAAAATATTTAACTGATCAAACAACCATGAAGGGCTTTACTATAAGATAGGATTATCTAATATCACTGCCAGATGTTCCCACCTAAATTTAATCACAAATCACAAATATGCGAAAATCAGGCACAAATAAACATCAACCATGTTGTTTGTACTCCTAAGTTTGTATATCAAAATTGTACAACTTCAATTTTCTCTTTATTGTTATTGTCCCAAGTTTGAGGTACAAACTTGGAGCACAAAACAAACATTGTAAAGAGGATTAGATACAAAAATTACCTTCCACTTGCGGATTGAAGCATTTGTTCTCAGCAAGCGTTCCTTGTCTGCCTCTAACTTATTTATATATGCCTTGAAGCATCAGATAAAGAAGAGTGATAAATTTCCATTGTGAAGATTGGCATGACAAACTCGATGCTTGCATCCTTTTTTCTAGCTGGAGCAAAATTGAAAACAACAATGAATTTTGTACTGCTAGATTTGACACTCTAGAGTCTAGACGCACCGTATTTTTATGTGAGTGAGTATATACGATATAACATCTCTTTTTATTTGTAAGCAAAAGAATATATTACTTAAGCACAAGGGGTGTGAATATTGGAGTCAAATTAAGAACTAGGATGATATGACATCTCATGTACAACTATTTAATCGATGTGATCAATAACCGTACCGCCACACAAAATGTCACAAACAATGTTAATTCTTAGTATAGTACATTGTTTGAAAGAATCGTTGGACTGAGTGTAGATGTTGTGAGTGAGGTGTCGTCTAGGTGTCAAATCCGCGGTACAAATAACATAATTGAAAATAAACTTATAATTACAAACCTGCTTCTTTGCCCTTGATTTAGCAGCAGATTCTCTGTTCTTGGCCATTCTCTTCTGCCTCCTCTCAATAGTCTTCTCCATCAACTCATCCGAGGACATACGTTTCCTTCCAACTAAACCAACACCTCCCTTGGTATTTGAACTTGTTGATGACATTGATGCTACCACCAACGATGAGTTTTCTGCGTAACCCATCTCGAAAACCGGATTTTCGTAAACCACCGACTCAGAAGAAGCACTAATATCCTGTTGGTGAATATTAATAGCAGGCAATTGCATTTGCATTGGCATTGTCATTGCCATTTGCATAGGCATTGGCAACCAATCTTGCAGTGGTTGTGACGCCATTGCCATTGGTTCAATTGGCATAAGTGGCTGAGCATCACCAATAACAATGTCATGATGGTTTCCTACTATAGTAGTAGCATGATTAGGAGGAGGAGGAGGAACAAAATAATCTTCTATTTCCCCTACTAAACTTGAATGTTGCAATTGCAATTGCAAGTGGTTGTTATCGTTGCTGTTTTCTATTGATCTCTTAAATTGTTGTTGTTGAACCATTTCCCTCCACATTTCATTCATGCTTTTATTATCACTAAAAGTTGTACCATTCAAGCCCCCAAGAGGAAATGAATTAGATGTATTTGGCACAATTTCAGCTGATGAAATCACATTTTTTAGAAGCTCATCTACATGCATGTTATGCATAGGCCTCCCTGCTGTGTGTCCCAAATGGCTATGAACCTCATCAAAGTTGAGGTTATATAGAGGGTACTGTGGCCCCTGCTGACCCTGATGAGCAGCTCTATTAGGAGAAGAGGCCATATCCATACTCCTATTAGCCATTCAACAATAATAAAAAAAAAAAAAAAAAAAAAAAACAAAAAAAAACTATAGTGTGTGTTGAGAAAAATTAAATGAGAAAGCTTTAAGGAGAAATAATAACACCAAGAACAAGTTAAGAAAACAAAACAAGCAATGAAGTGCTACACTCTGAATCTGACTATAGTGGAATTCCTGAGTGTGGAAAAAGTTTATATCCTATATTTGTGCTAGGATGCAAAATTAGACAGCGTTACTGATGTTATTTATAGTAGTTATGAGCTATGTGCCGCCGAAGATGCTTTGGTTGTTAGATAAAAAAATAATAACAATAAAAATGCATTGGTTGACTTGAGTGAATAACAGCTAACCCGAAATTTAAGCCGCCACAAAGATTGAGGAATAGGTTGTTTAGAACCAACCTGAATAAAATCCTATTTTTAGATAGATAAATATAAATATTATTGTGCTCACCTCAACTACTACTTTTTTATTTGTCTTTTTTTTCCCTGTTTTTATATAGATAGACACTCTCTTCGAATTAAAATATAAGGAAAAAAAACTAAAATCATGTTTATTAATGAATTAGTTAATTGATCTACTATCTATATATAAAAGGATTCCTTTTCGAGGCACCACATTTGCCGGAGAAATTTTCGAGGTACCATGTTTGTCCGGTGAAGCTTTCCTCGCATCAGAGAGTTTGTAGGTAGATAATCATTATCTCTAATAAAATTACAATTTATTACAATTTAAAATTAAATAAATTATTTAAATTTATTTAATCATTATATGTATGTAAAATTATTATCCTCAATTATTTGTTGGAAAAAAAGTAATCATTGTCCTCAAAAAAACTATTTAAAAAAATATGAAAAATCACAAATTTATTTAATCATTATCTACGTGAAATCATTATTTTCAATTTGTTAAAAAAAAAAAGTAATCATTATCCTCAACAAAAATATTAAAAAAATTTATAATAGGATTTCACATTCAATTTTACATTTTTTTCACATTTAGATCTCTCTAATTCTAATAATTTTGTTCTCCTATTATTTCTTATTTTATATCCTAACTAGCTCTTACCCCGTGCAATGCACGGGTTGTTGACATTTTAATTTTTTTATATGAAATATTTTAAATTAAAGATTATTATTAGCAACAACTAAAAATAATTATATAAAAAGATAGAAGTTCAAACCAAACTGTACAACGAAATAACATTATCTCTAACCAAAATTACAATTTGAAATTAAATTAATTATTTAAATTTATATAATCATTATCTGTATGTGATCCTCAATTTGTTGAACAAATCATTATCTTCAACAAAAATATTAAAAAAATCACTATATATATATATATAATAGGCTCTCCCATTCAATTTTTAAAGTTCTATCTAATTCTAAGAATTCTCTTCTCCAAATTCTCTCTTTTATTTTTATTTTTTCTCTCATTCCTCTACTTAAAGCTCTTAATTTTTGAGTGTTTGATGAATTACTTATTAGATGATGCATATTTTGTTATACTTATAATTGCCTTTTGTTTATTCCTCAAAGCTCTTAATTTATATTTTTGAGTGTTTGATGAATTACTTATTAAATGATGCATATTTTCTTATACTTTTAATTGACTTTTGCTTAATGCTAATTTCAGGAAGAATGGCAACAATGAGTTACTTCAAACAAGAGCATGACCTTGGTAAGTTGATTTTTTTTTTTTGAAATTTTGGTAAGATGTTAAACATACTTACTTTGATTATTCTTTGTTGAAAGAATATGCAAATAATTGATCATTTTCTCTTTTCAAAGAAGAGAAGGGCTAAGGCTCCTAGGATTAGGAAGAAATACCCTGATCGTATTTCGGTGAGAAATAATTTTGGTAAGTCTTTTGCCTGTTTGAAGAAACAATGTTTTTCGTTTTATTTATGGTTTTTTTTCGTTTTTGTCATGAGATAAGATAAATGATGAAAAAGATCAAAATATTTAAATATGAATAATAATAATAATAAATGTGATAATTATATTAAAAAAATAATAATGGTAAAAAATATTAATTTATCCATCAAATAAATATAAGAAATATCTTATAATATTATCCAATAAAAAAATCAGAATGTATAATTTTGGTTTAATTATATATAATTTTTCATATTAGATGTGATAATTTTATTTAAAATATGCTAAATTATCATGTCTTATGCAATAGAAAATATTTTGATTTATCTTTAAATCTATTCATAATACCATCAAACAAAAAAATATAAAAAAATTTAATTTTCATTTCACTCTAATAATTAATCATAATATCATGATAAAACGTGTTAATTCATCGATCAACTAAATAAGGAATACATTAATTTAATACTCATCTATACATAGAGAAATATAATATTAAATATATATAAAAAAAGAGCCAACATTATATTCATAATAAAATGCACTGTGTTATTTCAATGTCGTCTTAATGTTCTATGAAATAGTGAATATTCCAATTTATCCTTAAATTTTCTCATAATACCATTAAACAAAAAAGATCAAAATATTTAATTCTGATTTGTTTTTAATTATCATAATAAAGTTGATAATCATATAAAAATATTAATTTATCTATTAAATAAATAAGGAAGATCTAATTCTGATTTACTTATGATTCATCATTAGAAAGTTAATAATCATGTAAAAAAATGTTAATTTATCCATTAAATAAATAAGGAAAATCTTAGATAAAAAATGTTATTTTTTATTTATATAAAGAAGTACAAAATTTTTCAACAAGCTCATTTTTTATTGTTGTTTAATAATAATATTTACTTTAAAATATTTCAATATTAATAATTCGTGCATTGCACAGGATAAAAATAAAAAAAGTTTAATTTTGATTTCACTCTAATTAATAAAACATGCTAATTATCGATCAACTAAATAAGGAATACATTAATTTAATATTGATCTATACATAAATAAATATAATATTAAAAAACAATCCGTCATTATCTTCCAATGATTTCATGTCCAAGGAAATAAGGGATATTGTGATTTATCATTAATTATTCTCATAATACCGTCAAACAAAAAAAAATCGAAATAATAATAATAATTTTTCATTTATCATAATAAAGTATATTGAATAATCCTTTTTTTATAATTATTTTTGCTATTGTTTAATAATAATATTTACTTTATAATGAAAATAATAATAATATTTAATTTAAAATATTTAATATAAAAAAATTTAATATCAACAACCCGTGCATTGCACGGGGTAAGAGGTAGTATATTGATAGGAAATAATGAATTCAAATGCAGATAGTATCTTGATTATCGTGGTGGTTCGAATATGCATATTTTTATATTTTTGTTTAATAGTATTATGAGAAAATTTAAGGATAAATTGGAAGACGACATTGAAATTGTTATTTTTTACTATCTTGGTTAACACATTACATTTTATTATGAATATAATGTTGGTATTTTTTTATATATTTAATATTATATTTGTCTTTCTATAGATCAGAGGAGTATTAAATTAATGTATTCCTTATTTAGTTGATCGATGAATTAACACGTTTTATCATGATATTATCATTAATTATTAGAGTGAAATGAAAATTAAACTTCTTTATATTTTTTTGTTTGATGGTATTATGAGTAGATTTAAATATAAATCAAAATATTTTCTATTTCATAAGACATGATAATTTAGCATATTTTAAATATAATTATCACATCTAATATGAAAAATTATATATAATTAAACCAAAATTATACATTCTGATTTTCTTTATTAGATAATATTATAAGATATTTCTTATATTTATTTGATGGATAAATTAATATTTTTTTACAGTTATTATTTTTTTAATATAATTATCACATTTATTATTATTATTATTCATATTTAAATATTTTGATCTTTTTCATCATTTATCTTATCTCATGACAAAAGCGGAATAAAAATCATAAATAAATCGAAAATTATTGTTTCTTCAAACAGACAAAAGATTGACCAAAATTATTTCTCACCGGAATACGATTAGGGTATTTCTTCCTAATCCTAGGAGCCTTAGCCTTTCTCTTCTTTGAAAAGAGAAAATGATAAATTATTTCCATATTCTTTCAACAAAGAATAATTAAAGTAAATATGTATAACAACTTACCAAAATTTAAAAAAAAACCAACTTACCAAGGTCATGCTCTTGTTTGAAGTAACTCATTGCAGTCATTCTTCCTGAAATTAGCATTAAGCAAAAGTCAATTAAAAGTATAACAAAATATGCATCATCTAATAAGTAATTCATCAAACACTCAAAAATCAAAATTAAGAGCTCTAAGTAGAGGAATAAACAAAAGTCAATTAAAAGTATAACAAAAGATGCATCATCTAATAAGTAATTCATCAAACACTCAAAAATAAAAATTAAGAGCTTTAAGTAGAGGAATGAGGGAAAAAATAAAAATAAAAGAGAGAATTTGGAGAAGAGAATTCTTAGAATTAGATAGAACTTTAAAAATTGAATGGGAGAGCCTATTATATATATATAGTGATTTTTTTAATATTTTTGTTGAGGATAATGATTTGTTCAAAAAATTGAGGATAATGATTTCACATACAATGACTATATAAATTTAAATAATTAATTTTTTTTCGTTGTACAGTTTGGTTTGAACTCCTACCTTTTTATATAATTATTTTTAGTTGTTGCTAATAATAATCTTTAGTTTAAAATATTTAATATAAAAAAATTAAAATATCAACAACCCGTGCATTGCACGGGGTAAGAGCTAGTTGTATATAATTTTATCAAATTTATAAAAAAATATTGACATTTAAGGATAACAGTATTGGGAATTGAACAAAAATAAAATAACTATTTTTTAGGAATGTTTTAGAAAAAATAGTATTGAAAATAAAATAAAATTTAAAAAGTTAGTTATTTTTATTATATTTTAAATCAAAATAAGTACGTTTGTTTGTTTGTTTTTTTTTATTTTTCTTTTGGGTTTATATTCCACATCGGATGGAGTTGATAAATATTAGAGTGTGTTCATCCCAAGTCCCAACAACCAATTCTTTTTTTTATTCTTTTTATTTAGATTGATAAATATTTGAAAGAGATTGGGATCTCTAGGTTTTATTAGTTCTTTTAAGCTTCAAGTGCCTCCTCTAGAAAAATTGACAGAAGAGATTCGAATCCCTTGTGAAAGAAATAAGAAGAACAGATAGATGACATTGGAAAGGAGATAAATCTCTAAGAAAGGTAGTTAAAGAATTAAATAAAAAATATGGGAAATTGGCCTAGAGAAATTAAAAACATCAATTCTCTAACAAATTTTGCCTTTTTTTGTTATACTCTTTAGTTAGAATTTTCCTCAGAGTGATTATATACTCTCTCATCCCACAAAAAAGGTAAAAAGATGCAAAATATTTTTTTTTAATCTCAAAGTGAAATCAAAGTAGTTATTAAAAAGACTTAATTATGTCACATGTCCCTAAAGTTTGGAGTACTTTTGTGGATACCCTTATTTTTTTTAATGTTTGACTTCCCGAAGTTTACTACTGTATTTGTCATATACCCTTTGTCATATGCCCCTATTACTAATTCTGGCCAATTTTGCTTATATGTAATATCTCCTGATACGCAGGAGGTTAGACACGTGATGTCCGTGGGCGAAATTTTTTTTTTAATTAAAAAACTAAAAAACTTAACATTTTTATATTTTTAGTTAAATAAAAAAAAGAAAAAAAAAGGATTGAAGAGAGAGGTCGTCTTCGCCTGTGTGACATCGCGGGTCACCACATGACCTACCTCCTGCGTCTGACTAGGATTATGATGTTACATATTAGTAAAATTGGCCAAAATTGGTAGTAGGGATATATGACAAACCCAAAACTATCTTCGAGGAGTCAAACATTGAAAAAAAAAATTTGGTAAAAATTATGTGGCATTTTAACAATTTGTTACCGATTTTTTATTTAATAAAAATACTCCCTCTGATTTTATTTATAAGACTCTTTTGAGGTTTTTATTTTAGTCCTATTTATAAGATTTCATTTCAATTTTCGATAGTATTTAATAGTTCTTTCCACAAACATCCATATTAAGTCAACACTTTTTAGTTCCAATAATAATTGTAAGGATAGTTTTGGAAAAATATATCAAATTTTTACATTTCTAATATGCTACTAACAATTTTAATCACTCTTCTTGGTGGGAGTAAAAAATCTCATAAGGGTCTTATAAATACGACTGGAGGGAGTAATCACAAACATGGGAAAAAGATTCATTGAAACTATCATAAATAATAGGCAAAATTGTTCCATTGGTCTTCTAAGTTATAACCTTGTTTCAAAGTGATCCCTCAAATTTACTTCTATTAACATGGTTGGTCCTTCCGTCAATGGCAAAGGATATAAGGAGTAGGTGGGAGCACCTGCTCTCCCTCATATTTATTAAGGTACATATACAATATTTGCATTACACATCAAGATGTGAGTTGTTGTGATGGCATGGAAGTTAATCATAAATCAAGGAGTTGTGGGTTTGAATCCTCCCATGGTAGTTTTATTTTAATTTTATTTTAGTTTTAGCAAAATTACATCGTCACATGGATTCAAGCCCATGACTAGACTAGTACCGGTGAATAACTCAGGCCACTTTGGCAAATCAATTCTATGCCATTAAAGGCAAAATTTTAATCATAAATATCAAAATTTACCCTCTATAATTTTTTGTTTCTTTGAAACACTCTGCTATGCCCCCTGTTTTTTGATGAAGATCCGCCACTACCTTCCGTTATTTTTTCCGTCCCCGATCATTTTTTCTGGTGGAATTTTCGACCAACACTATTTATTCCGGCAATAAAACTATACTTTTTTTTTCTCTTTCTTCTCTCATTCTCCATCAACAAATATTCAGATCAGACCACCAATCTCCGCATCATTCTCTACCACGTCCAGTAGATGGTATGGTGGGATTTGAGGGGATGGAGATAAAAGATATTGGCCGGAAAAAAATGAAGTTTCGTCGGAAAAGATGACCGAAGACGAAAAATTTGACTGAAGGACCAAATGTTCTAAGGGAAGTAAACTTAAAGGACCACTTTCAAACAAAAAAACTTGGGGGACCACTTTAAAACAAATAAATAACTTAAAGGACTAAAGAAACAGTTTTGCCGAAATAATAGGATTAATGAGAATAAAGAATCAACCACTTTTCAAATTTATAGTTGATTAGTAATGAAACCAATCAATTTATATAACTCATACTTTCGATTTTTATTTTTTTAAAATAATAAAAAATGATTTTTTTTTTAAATTAGGAATTGAAACAAAAAAATAATTACCCTGAATAATACGATAAATAAGGTATATTATGAAAAATTGGAGTTTGTGATTAGTGAAAATTAATGAAAATTGGCAAGATTCATTATGGATCATAAATTTAAGGCTCAAATGGACTTTTGATCTCTTAAGTTTTTCAAATGTGCAGATTCAGTCCCTCTACTTTTTTTTTGAGCTAAAATAGTCCTTCATGTTAATTTTTTGGCTTATTTAACTTTTTAGTTCCTGAACTTAGTTGTTTTTTTGGAATTGATCCTTAAAACTTTTTTCGATGCTCTGAGTCCCTAAACTTTGCTCAAATTTTGGAAATGGTCCTTTCATCACTTAAGTAGTTATATGATCGAGAATATGTCATGTCACATTCGCCACATCGATAGGTAATGTGCCAGATGATGCCATATGATTTTTTAAATTAAAAAAATTCAAATTTACTAAAAATAATTAAAAATTATATTTTTTAAGAAAATCGAATCTTTTGATAAATTTTAAAAGAAAATATTTTTTTAATAAAAAAATCATGTAGTGTCCCTTGACTCTACGTAACACGTTACTTGTCGATATTGCGAAAGTGACGTGACATGTCGTGGGCTATATCATCACCTAAGCGATGAAAGGACCATTTCCAAAAATTAAACAAAGTTCGGGGATACAAAGTATTGGAAAAAAAGTTTAAGGGCCAATTCCAAAAGAGCACCTAAGTTCAGAAACTAAAATGTTAATTAAGCCTAATTTTTTTTTGCAGATTCTGTCCCTCCGTCATCTTTATGTTAAAAAAATAAACGGTGCTATCCTATGTGGCAACATCCACCAACCATATGCTAATACGTGATATTTTAATAATTTATTATTAATTAAATATTAAATAAATCAAAATTAATATAAAATCGGAAAAATAAATAAAATTTAAAAACCCAAAATATAAAAATTAAAAACTCAAAATATAGAAAAAAAAATAGTGAAAGTATCTTTCGCTCCTGCATATGTTCATATGGTACTATTTGTAAACTCATTTGAAGCATGTTTTGATAGAAAGTGAAATAAAGGTAACTCTGAACGAAGCATATTTTTAATATTTTAAAGAATTTTGATATTTTTATTTATTTTTAATTAGTTTATTTTTTTTCTTGACTTTTTATTTATTCTTAGATAATTTAATTTTTCTTTAATTTTAATTTTTTAATTTAGTAATCTAATTTTAATTTTAATATTTAGAATTTTTAATTTTTTTATTCTTTCGATTTTTTATTTAATTTTGATTTATTTAATATTTAATTAATAATTACATAATTAAAATACCGCGTTTCAGTATATGGTTGGTAGATGTTGTCACATAGGATAAAACCGTTTGTTATTTAACGGAAAAATGACGGAGGGACGGAATCTACACAAAAAATTAACACGAGGGATTGTTTTAACTCAAAAAAAGTGGAGGGACTAAGGGACCAAAAATACATTTAGAAAACTTAAGGGACCAAAAGTACATTTTAGCCTAAATTTAAAATAAATACTTATCGATTTTATTATTTAAATAATAATAATAATAATAATAATAATGAAAATACAGTTCCTCCTTTAGGGAGGCTAACAGAAGCACTGATGCTATGGCTAATATGGGTCATGAGGGTCAATATGGTTGTGTGTTTTATAACACTGCTCCTTCTTTAGTTTTTTCTCTTATCTGGGAGGATGCTTATGGGATAAATTTCCCTAAGATGATTATGTAGTTTTCTTCGGTTGTTTGGGCTGTCGCCCCATTTATTTATCAAAAAAAAAAATAATGAAAAAAAGTTGGAACTGAAAAAATTACCCTGAATAACAAGATTAATGGGAATCAATCTATTCACAAATTCATGATTCAAAATATACGTAATCAATTTAGAATAAACAATTTTAAATTTTTTGTTTTGATCAATTCAGATGTTACTACATTCGTTTTTATATATAAGATTCTTTTGGAAATTTCAGGTCAATTTAAAAAAAGTAAGTTGGATAATTTGGTTAATGATATTGGAAATGAGAACATTTGAAATGTCTTTTTTAAAATCACCCCTATTAATATTAATATTATTGAAAATCTTAAAAATGTTAAGTAAATAGGGGTGTTTATGGAAAGAAGTAATTAATAGTCACTAAAATTTGGTATAGGGTTTCATATATATGGACAAAATAAAAGTTTCAAAAGAATCTTATAAATAGAGACGAAAGGAATGTTAAAATTGCCCTAAACCATAGAATTAATGAAAATTAATCAGTTTTCAAATTTATGATTCAAAATGTACTTGATCAATTCAGAATAAATAATTTTTGATTTGTTTTAAATGTAATACTAATACAAAAGACGAAAAAAATTGGATAAAAAAACTAGGCAAATCTGAATTTAAAAATTTTAAATAGAATCAAATTTTCCTTCATTTGGAATTTTGGATGATGTTGTCCTTTCGATTCAAATATAAAAGACTTAAATAGAATCAATTTTCCACAATTTAAAAATAGCTACGTTTTTTAGATTTCAAAATATTAATGATAAAATGTGCTAACCATATCATCACTCCACCAAGGACATTAACAATGATAAAATACTTTGGATTATAAAAAATTTGATTAAACTGACATTTTGATCTTTGAATTTATATGAATATTCATTTTGGTTGAAAAATTAAAAAAATTGCTTTTTAACCCCTTAATTTGTAAATTGTTACTATTTTAGTCTCTCAATCATTATGTCGTCGTTTATGTTTATTAACTACTAGTTGATTTGACCCATTAAATCTGTTAGCAAAACACAAGTTTAGGAACGAAACTAGTAATTTAAGCGCCTACCAGATTAATGAAGCTTGATTGATAGTGTCAAGAAGTGGGTCATAGATTAGATGTGAAGAAAGGCTGACGAAGAAAGGAAGAAAAGAAAACTATCTGTCAGCTCTTAGCAGCAGAAGGCCTTGAGCTTAATCCAGATAGCGATGAGACACTGTAATGGTCAATGCATGAAGGCACTTAAATACTTGATCTCTCTACCTTAGAATTTTTTTTTTTTTTTTTGCATCTTTAGAAATTTCACTATACATTTCTCCTTTTGCTAATCGTATTTCATAAACCATAAATTATAGTAGTATATCAATTTTGACTTAGATATTGATAAAAGAATATGATGGTAAAGTAAACCTTTTTTTTAAAGGTAAAATAACACTTCATATTCCAAAAATGTTGATCTTGTCCTGATTTCTACATTTTAGAAGAATCAGAAAAATACAATTCAATCATTTAATAATAAATATAGGCTTAATTATGTCACAAGTCGCTGAAATTTTGTGTACTTTTGCCATATACCCTTATTTTTTTTAAATGTCTGACTTTTCGAAGTTACTTCTAGGTTTATCATAATACCTCACTACCAATTATTGTCAATTTTGATGATATGTAATATCGGAATCTCAGTTAGACGCAGGAGGTTAAGCACTCGGTGTCCTCATGAGCGAAGATCTTTTTTTTTTTTAAATTTAAATAACTACTCCCTCCGTTCCATATTATCTGTCACTTTAGCAATTTCACACAAAGAAAAAAAGGGAATTGAAGAAATATGTCGTCTTCGCCCGTGTGGTATCACGCGGCAGCACATCACCAACCTTCTGCATCTGACTAGGATTC
The DNA here is from genome assembly GCA_037953625.1 of Crotalaria pallida. Classification (NCBI taxonomy): domain Eukaryota; kingdom Viridiplantae; phylum Streptophyta; class Magnoliopsida; order Fabales; family Fabaceae; genus Crotalaria; species Crotalaria pallida. The sequence continues at coordinate 146,133,898 of CM075651.1, read as the reverse complement.
TGATGTTACATGTCAACAAAATTGGTAGTAGGGATATATGACAAACCACTTCAAAGATTTGTGACATAATTAAGTCATATATATATATATATATATATATATATATATATATATATATATACCAATTTTAATCCAAAAAGTGAATTTCCAGTTACAGTATTTTCACTCCTTGTCCTATTTATTTATTTTTTTTCTTCAAATATCATTATCACTCACTATTACGGAAAGGTCAGACAGAGGTTTATTGACCTGTAAAGAGGCAAGGACAAAGATAAATCAGGGTCTCCAAAAGGGTCAATAAGTGAAATGAAAAAATTATCAGCGGATAATTCAGGATTTGAACCCGACGTGAATCGAACACGCAACCTTCTGATCTGGAGTCAGACGCGCTACCATTGCGCCACGGATCCGCTTGATGCTGCTGTTGAACATTTAAAATAATCAATACTTAAGTCATGCGATTTTCTATTTCGTAAAAAAAATAAAAATTCAAATCTTCCAATTTAAAAATCTATTAAATTCTATGTAGTAGCTCCTTTTCATTAATCAGATTTAGTACACATCTAACACAATAAATAGATAGCTGAATTGATTAAATATGATGTTCTAAAGTTTAATCTATATTATATTATTATGTATATGACAAAAATTTTGTTAATAAATATAAAATTTACTTAAATAATCTTTACTTCTAAAAATAAAAATTAATTTATAAAGGGTTACGAAGCAAGTTCAATCATTTCTTTTTTGGTCTGTAATTTTTGGCCAGTATTACAAGTGTACCCGAGACTAAGAAATCTCATGCCACATTCTCAAGTTTTCAAGTTGGCATAATCGCACCACTTGAGCCAACTCCGTTTATAGCTCAATCATTTCTTAAAACTAATATCTTATATGTAACATTGAACAAATTAAATTTATCATAGAAATGGTGTATTTGACATCTGCTCTTTTTATTTTACTTTCATTTTTTGGATCTTGATCGAATGATGATAATATCTTCACTAAGTATGATTGGTAATCCGTGTATGATTTGACAACTTTTTTTAATCGGTTTAAGAAATATATTAAAAAAAACTTGCATTGAAAATCCAAATCCATTATTCTTCAATATTTTAAATTATTCAACCTTTTTCAAGCATAAAACTATCTCTTTAAATTCATTAGCCAACATCCTAAAGACATTTTTTAATATTTTCATACATATAGCCATACGTATGAAATCATTCAAATAACTTGCTTTGGTATTTAAATCCACAAAAGAAAGAGGTAGCCTGTTATCGATGTGGGCAGAAGGGACATTTTGCTAATCAGTGTGCTAGTGATACAGTTAAGAAAGAGGTGAATGTGGCTAGGGCACAAAAAGCTGGTGGCAGTCAGCCACTTCTCAGAGGCAAAGTTTACACCATGGATGGCGAGGAAGTCTCTGATGCGGATGAACTGATTAGAGGTATTGGTTATGTTAACTCTATACCCTGTGGTATTCTGTTCGATTGTGGAGCAACTCATTCATTTATTTCTATTAATTGCATGAAGAGGTTAGGATTAGCTGCAGTTGAGATGCCTTATAGATTATCTGTTTCCACTCCTACCAATGCGGCAGTAGTCACATCTTTAATGTGTTTGAATTGTTCACTTAAGTGTTGGAGCGGGAATTCAAAGTAAATCTGGTTTGTTTGCCTTTAGCTAATTTGGATATCATTTTGGGCATGGATTGGATGTCCCAATATTGTGTCCTAATTGATTGTCATCATAAGTCAGTTATTTTTTGTGATCTTTCCTTGTCGGCTATGGAAGTGGATGAAAAGTCCGATGTCAGTCAGATCCCTGTAGTCTGTGAATTTCCGGAAGTCTTTCCTGCTGAGATTCCCGGACTACCGCCAGTTAGAGAAGTGGAGTTCGACATTGATCTTATGCCTGGCATAGGTCCAATTTCTATAGCACCCTACAGAATGGCACCTCCAGTGTTGGCAGAGTTGAAGAAGCAACTGGAGGATCTTTTGGCTAAGAAATTAATTAGACCGAGTGTGTCACCTTGGGGAGCTCCGATTCTTTTTGTTAAAAAGAAGGATGGAAGCCTTAGGATGTGCACTGACTATCGGCAATTAAATGTTGTGACAGTGAAAAATAAATACCCACTCCCTCGCATCGACGATTTGATAGATCAGCTTCGGGGAGCAGCAGTGTTTTCAAAGATTGACCTCCGATCTGGATATCATCAAATCCGTATCCAAGAGGAGGACATTCCTAAAACCGCATTCAGGACTCGATATGGGCACTTTGAGTATGTGGTGATGCCTTTTGGTCTTACGAATGCTCCTGCTATCTTCATGGATTATATGAACAGGATTTTCAGGCCTTACTTGGACTCGTTCGTCATAGTGTTCATTGACGACATTCTAATTTATTCTAAAAGTCCAAGTGAACATGAGGAACACTTGAGAACGGTGCTGAAGGTTCTCAAAGACAAACAGCTTTATGCAAAACTTTCTAAGTGCAGCTACTGGTTAAAAGAGGTACACTTTCTGGGTCATGTAATTTCGGAGAAGGGTGTTGCAGTGGATCCTTCTAAGGTGGAAGCGGTGTTAAAGTGGGAGAGACCCAGGTCAGAGACCGAGATCGTAAGTTTTCTTGGCATGTCAGGCTATTATCGGAGATTCATTGAAGGTTTCTCTAAAATAGCTCTTCCTTTGACCATGCTAACTAGAAAAGATGTTCCTTATGTATGGTCTGCAGAATGTGAGCACAGTTTTCAAGAGTTGAAGCAAAGGTTGACTAGCTCACCTGTACTGACTTTGCCGGACACAACCCAGTCTTTTGATGTGTATTGTGATGCGTCCAAGCAAGGGTTAGGTTGTGTTTTGATGCAACAGGGAAAAGTTATTGCTTATGCATCAAGGCAACTTCGTCAGCACGAACAAAATTACCCGACTCATGATCTTGAGTTGGCTGCAGTTGTCTTTGCTCTTAAAATCTGGAGACACTATTTGTATGGCACGAAGTTTGAAGTCTTCAGTGATCACAAGAGTCTTCGTTACCTCTTTGATCAAAAAGAGTTGAACATGAGACAGAGGAGGTGAATGGAATTCCTAAAAGATTATGACTTTCATCTCCAATATCATCCAGGCAAAGCGAATGTGGTGGCTGATGCACTAAGTCGCAAGACTTTGCATGTCAGCAATTTGATGGTGAAGGAGATGCAACTGATCCAAGAGTTCAGTGATCTCAACTTGAACATGCAGGTGAAAGAAAAGAGCATTGTTCTGGAGATGTTGCAGGTTACCAATGAATTGATTGATCTTATCAAAGAAAGACAGATTGATGATGAAGAGCTACAGAAGTTATTTGAAGGAGCATCGGGCAAAGAAGAGCCCGATTTTGTGAAGGGTTCTGATGGTATTATTCGGTTTAGGGGTCGGATATGTGTTCCTATGGATTTTGAAGTTAGAAGGGATATCCTATGGGAAGCTCAACGAACCAAAATGAATTTTCATCCCGGTGCAACGAAGATGTATCAAGATTTGAAGAAGATTTATTGGTGGCCAAAGTTGAAAACAGATGTGGCAGATCATGTGTCTCATTGTTTGACTTGTCAGAAAGTTAAGATTGAGCACCAGAAACCAGGTGGTCCGTTGCGGCCACTAGACATTCCTGAGTGGAAATGAGATAGCATTGCTATGGATTTTGTATCCGGTTTACCCAGGACTGTTGCAGGATGTGATGCTATTTGGGTGGTGGTGGACCGGTTGACAAAGTGTGCTCACTTTATCCCGATAAACATGAAGTACAGTTTGGAAAAGTTGACACAGTTGTACATCCGGGATATAGTGAAGTTGCATGGTGTACCTTCTAGTATAGTATCCGATCGTGATCCACGATTCTTGTCTCGATTTTGGCAGAGTCTCCAGCAGGCTTTGGGTACCAAATTGAGATTCAGTACAACATACCATCCACAAACTGATGGGCAATCTGAGTGCACTATCCAGTCTTTGGAGGATCTGCTGAGAGCTTGTGTGCTCGAACAGGTTGGAAGTTGGGAACAGTTGTTACCATTGATGGAATTTACTTATAACAACAGCTTCCACTCTAGCATCGGTATGGCACCGTTTGAGTCACTCTATGGCAGGAAGTGTAGAACGCCTCTCTGCTGGTTTCAGATTGGTGAAAATTTATTGACTGGTCCAGACATTGTACAGGAAACTACTGAGAAGATCACTATGATTAAGAACAAAATGAAAACTTCTCAGGATCGTCAGAAAAGCTATGCAGATAAGCGAAGGAGACCTCTAGAGTTTGAGGTTGGTGATCATGTTTTTCTGAGGGTGTCTCCTACCACAGGAATTGGTCGGGCCATTAAGTCCAAAAAGCTGACTCCACAGTTTGTTGGACCGTATGAGATCTTGAAGAAAGTGGGGCCGGTTGCTTATAAGAACGCTCTTCCTCCTCATTTGTCAAATCTTCATGATGTATTCCATGTCTCTCAACTCCAGAAATACATTCATGATCTGTCGCATGTAGTTACAATTGATGACTTGCCCTTAATGGAGAATCTGACTTTTGAAGTTTATCCGGTCAGAATTGAAGACAAGCAGGTGAAGCAACTTAGAGGCAAGGACATTTCTTTAGTCAAAGTGATTTGGAACAGGAACAATGTGGAAGAAGCTACCTGGGAATTGGAGAGTAAAATGAAGGAGTCCCACCCACATTTGTTCGCTGACAACTGAATTTCGAGGACGAAATTCTGGTAAGTGGGAGAGGATTGTAACATCCTCAATTTTAATTTCCAAGTAAATGTATTATGATAATTATTACCTTAGGATATTTAGAATGTGGAATTTTATCAAACTAAGTTGAATTTCAGAGTAAGTTTGATTTTAAGAACACTCTAAGTTAGGAAATTTGAAATAAATTTTCCAAGCCTTCAAACACAATTTCCACCGTTGGATGTTAAGTTTAGGGTCTTAGGAAGCTTGTCTCAAAATTTGAGCAAGATCCGACGGGTAACGAAGAAATACGACATTCGTAAAGATGAAGGAAAAGAAAAGAAGTTAAAAAAAAAGAAGAAAAAGGGGCTGGTGCGTGGCACCTTTCCAACCACAGCACCGTGGCTTCCTTGTGAAGCCAACCCACCCCACCCCTTAATCTTTCCTTCATGCATCAGATACCCCCCCTAAGTTGACACCAAAAAAATAATAATAATACACTCACTTTCCTTCACTCACAACACCCACGTCTCTTTCTCTCTAGGATTCAGCATCAACATACACCATTCTCTTCTCTTCTAACATCAAGCAACAGCAATAACCCTCTTCCTCCTTCATCATATACGTCCCTCTCTCTCACTCTTAGGGCAACATACTTCCTCCATCTCCATCATCAATCACTTGTAATAATCATCATCTCTATCACCATTTCCTTCTCTTCATTATTAATCCAAGCAAATAGGTAAAGTTCCTCTCTCTCTCTCTCTTTCCTTTGGTTACAAGTCTCCCTCTCTTTCTTATTGTCTCTCTTTGGTTTGCATATTCATGCTCATAGTCATGGAGGACTCCCTACCTCATGTCTTCTAGTCAAGATCAAGTCAAGAGCAATCAACTCCCCTCATACAACCCACATAATAGAGTGATTTATCAACATTGGATATTGGCCTTGTGGAGGTGGCAAGCAAAGCTAAGAAATTAAAGTTCAAGGTCCCTAGATTCTAGAGCTCAAAAACAAGGTTCTTTTTATTGTTGGGTATTTTGAGGTAAGGAGTGAGTTTTACCTTATCTTAGGGATAAGTTTCTAGTGTGTATATAGTGCCTGCTGAGATTTGGTTGTTAGTTAGTATTTTTGTACCTTAGGGTAGTTAATAAATTGATTAAATAAGCCTAAAAACTAAGGAGAATAAATGGAAGTGTAGCCCTATATGTGAATGTTGTTGTTGCTATGCTATATGTATTCCTGCTACATATATTGTTTGGCTAAATATTTGTTTATTTTGGAATATATTAATGTGAAGGATAATTAGCAGACAATATTTAATAAGGAAAAGATGATAATAATAAGCTAAATTAAAGAGGGAAGTAACTAACAAAATAAATGTTATTTTGTGTGGAATCCGACTACGATGTGTTCGCGAATCGGATAGTCCACGTTAAGGAATAAAGAGTTATTTTGTGTGGAATCCGACTACGATGTGTTCGCGAATCGGATAGTCCACGAAAGATTTGAGGGGTAATTCCTTGTATCCGACTGCGATGTGTTCGCGAATCGAGTTCCGACTGTGATGTGTTCACGAATCGGATATACTACGATAGAGGAATTACTTGGTGCTCCTTGCAGCCGACTACGATGTGTTCGCGAATCGGGTTCCGACTGTGATGTGTTCACGAATCAGATATACTGCGATAGAGGAGTACGACTCAACCTCTTGCGTCCGACTACGATGTGTTCGCGAATCGGACAGTATGCATGAGGGAAAGTTATTATGAAAATTGCTAAGAATTAAAAGAATAAAAGAATTATGCGTTGTGAGAAAATGCTTGAAAAAGAATTAAGCTAAGAGAGGAGGTATAAAATGAGAATGTTAAATGTATGAAAAATGACCTTACTTGTGAGTGAACATGATATACTTTGCTTTTGTGATTATATGTATTCTTGTGCTAAATGTGTTTGGCTTAGTTGGGTATTATGTCATATTTAGAAACTGTTATTCCTACTTTATGTGTAAAGCTCACCTCCTTACCATTTTTCAAGTACTGAGTCGGAGCGTGCACTTGACCAGGCCGAGCAGGATTACTCTCCCTTACAGGGAGAGTAGGGGTTTATTTTAGGAGGACGTGATGACGTCCTGGACCTCATGACTGAGTGATTATGTGATATTTCTGTTTTGATGTATATATGTAAATAGTATCTTTTGGAGGTCCAGGACAACTCCTTAGGAAAAAGGAGTTCTTTTGGGAAACCAACTAGTTCCACCAACTTGTTTATAGCTGTTAGTCTGATATACTTATATGCTGCTATGCGAAATATGCTGATAGCCCTGTTGGCTTAATTATGATATGATTATGTACTAAACAGGTTGCAGGAAATTTTGGTAAAGTTTAGAAAAGTTCGAAAAACAAACGAAACTCCGTCCGTTTGACGGGTGAATTTTCATAAATATAAACCGAAAATTTTAAGTTCACGAATTTATTAATGGGTAATTAAGGGTAGAATTGTAGGTGTTACATCTTATGCAAGTCGTATTATCTTCCGCATTTCCAAAGCCGTAAATAAAATAAAGTATTCCACCTCTCATCAGGCAGATACATTAAAAATTTGTTATAATACCAAAATTGCCCCTCCGTTCATTCACGTACAAAACAATTAAAAGAATGGAGGTGGAGGGTTTACGGAGGGGCATTTCTGGGATTTCAACACTTTAATTATTCTGCTTCTTAAAAATCGGAAGTATTTCAGTTTTAAATAGTCGATAATTTTTCCGCCTTATACAAATCGGTAGTAATGGATGGAAGCCAAAAAGTTTATCCGATCCGACTTATTTCAGACGGTGAAGACAGATGAATAAATGATAGGGTTAAAAAAGAAAAAGTTTTTTTTCAAATGATCAATTCATTTTCACTTTCACTGGGTGAGGGATGATTATAGTGATGGCTAACAGCCAATGCCACCCAAGCCTAGAAGAAATTGGGAAATCTTTGATGGACCCTTTGGACAGGATATCACCAAGCTTATTGGCGTCTTTTCACATTTCAAGTTTTGCAATGCTGCACTGTTATAGGCCTTGTCATCAAATTTATTCAGTGTGATCTTTGCGGAAAATCATCTAGATTCTAGAGTAGGACTGTACAGTTTGGACCACGTATTTTGTTTGCTGAAGGTTTCCATTTCCAAGCATTCATTTTTCAGGTTAAAAAAATTCAGGTTTATTTATGTTTTAAGTCCTCGAATTTAGATGTTTTTTTAAATTGTTTCTTAAACTTTTTCTTTTCCAATGCTTTTTTAAACTTTGCTTAAATTTTGAAATAGTAATCCTTTTATCACTTAAGTGGTGATATGATTGAGGATATGTCTTGTTACCTTCGTCACATCAATAGGTAACGTATCAGATGATGCTAAGTAAATTTTTTAAATTAAAAAATATTCAAATTTATTAAATATAATTAAAAATTATATTTTTTTTAAAGAAAATCGAATCTTTTAGTAAATTTTAAAGGAATTTTTTTTTAATAAAAAAAAATCATGTAGTGTTTCGTGGCTCTACATAACATGTCACTCGTCGATATTGTGAAAGTGATGTGACATGTCGTTGGCTATATCATCACTTAATTAAGTAACGAAAGGACCATTTCCAAAATTTAAACAAAGTTCAGGGACCCAAAGCATTGAAAAAAAGTTTAAGGACCAATTCCAAAAGAGCACCTAAGTTCAGCGACTAAAATGTTAAATAAGCCAAAAATTTACTACATTCTAAACCTTTTTTTTTTAATATATGCTTAACAATGTACATGTTAAAGATTCGTTCAAAAAAAAACGTACATGTTAAAGATATTTAAAAAAAATTAATTTATTTAAAAAATATAAATTTGTCTAATACAATACAATATAATATAATATAATATTTTAAGTTTTTACATAAACATTTGTTATTTAAAATATACTTAATATATTACTTAGAAGTTAGAACAAATATTAAAAAACTCTAATTCAAAATTAGTCGTTGATAGGGTAATAGTTACTCACTAACAAGTAACACTTCGGAAAAAAAAAAAAAAAGTGAAGGGTTGTCCCTCAAGTTTTTCGACAGGGACACTTTAGTCTCTCAAGAAATTTAATTCGTTTTTAGTTCTCAAAGTTTTCCAAAAGTGACAATTTAGTCCATGTCCAATTTCCGTTAGCCACTTCGTTAAGGGATTAAATTGGTACTTTTGGAAAACATGAGAGACTAAATTGGTACTTTTGAAAAACATGAGGGACTAAAAATGAATTAAATTTCTTGAGGGACTAAAGTGTCCCTGTCGTTTTTCGAGGGACAAAAATTTTCCTCACTAAAAAAACAAACTAACAAGTAACACCAACCATTAAAACTTCATTAATCTTTACTAAATTTATGGGAATCTATTTTTTTTTTCCAGTTATGAGAATCTATTTGAAAACTAATATATAAATTGTGCATGCGGATCTATTTGATAAATAAAATAATTGAATTTAAGTGCTTATTTATTTAATTTTTTAGGTAGTTCGTCGTAGTTTAATAAAGTTGACTATTATCCAACTAATAATGTTTAAAGATATAAAGACTTGGTTAAAATAATTTAAATCACAAGGTCTAATTTTAAAAATAAAAAAAATGTCTAATTTAAATATGTAGTGAAAATATATGCTTACACGGAGTATATCATGATGTAATTTAACTATTAGTTTAGGTGAATTGCATTTTGGGTTAGGTTTAGAGACGGATTTTTTTTATAAGCTCTAGAGACGGAATTAAGAAGAACGACCAAGGATCTGGATCCCATTCCCTTAAAAAAAGAAAATTTGTCGTTTTTAGCGACAATTATAATTAACTGTCATAAATAAATTTTAACTTGTGGCTAAATCATAATTTTCAGGTGTTCATAAAAAAGTCGTCATTTTCATATTTTTTACTATTTAACCACAATTTTTTTATGGCAACCCAACAATTTTGTACTTTTTTCATAGTTTAATTATGATTTAAATTATAGCTAAATTAATTTAGCCACCAACATTTTCACTCATTTTAGTCAAGTCTAAAGCATACCTGACGACTATATGATGATCCGGAAAAGCAGTTATAAATTACTCATCAAGAAAATTCTCATAGCCACAGTGAGATGATTGTTAATCGATTCCTCGTGAAATAGATCAATTCTTTTATATTAGTGTAATTTAAGTATTTAATTACACCAAGGTTTTCTTAACACAACATGTATGTCATTTTCAACCCATTTTTCAAGTCCCTGAGTGATGGCCATTGCACGCACAAGGATCCTTTTCTATAGCACCTCCGAAATCTAGCTCCGATCCTACTCTTTTTAACTGTCTACTTCTACTTTCTATATATGCACTCTGACCATTTGAGTTGTTGAGACTACACCAGCCGCCACCTTTTACAATTAAAAAGAGTGCTGTAGATGAGTGCACTCAATACTTTAACCATCCCATGCATACAGCATGGGCCTATAGCGGGACGTTATAGCATGGTCCTGAAAGTCAAGGCACCACATGTGGTGCCCATTGACTGACCTTTGACCTCAGTCATGAAGCAACAAGGACCCAGTTGCAATTACATATAACGGTAAAAATCTATTTGTTCCGGCTCCTTTTTTTTAATTTTAATTAATCTAATATATTTAAAAAAATCTGCTATGAGTTTTCTGTGTTCTTTTTATGTACATGTTTTTGTTATTTGGATTTGAATTTTTTTATTATATTCTTCCTGACACAAGTAATGGTCCAAACAAGTAAAATATAAAACAAAGGTGTTTCTACCATGTACCGGTTTTTGGTGCTCCGGTTCTTTTTTTTTAATTTTAATAAATCTAATAAATTAAAAAAATATGTTTTTGGTTTTCTGGATTCTTTTTATGTACATGTTTTTGTTATTTTGATTTGAATTTTTTTTACTACATACTTCCTAACACATGTAATGGTTCAAACAAATAAAATATAAAATAATGGTGCTTCTACCATGCACCGATTTTTGGTGCTCCGACTTTTTTTTATTTTTTTTATTTTAATAAATCTAATATATTAAAAAAATATGATTTTGGTTTTCTTTGTTCTTTTTATGTACATGTTTTTGTTATTTGGATTTGAATTTTTTTATTATATTCTTCCTGACACAAGTAATGGTCCAAACAAGTAAAATATAAAACAAAGATGTTTCTACCATGTACCGGTTTTTGGTGCTCCGGCTCTTTTTTTTTATTTTTTTTAATTTTAATAAATCTAATATATTAAGTGGTGTGGGCTCCGGGAGCAGTACTCAACAAGTACTACTTCTTTCTTCTTCTTTTTTTATGGAAGTACTGTATCTACCATGCACCGATTTTTGGTGCTCCGACTATTTTTTTTATTTTTTATTTTAATAAATCTAATATATTAAAAAAATTAGCTTTGGATTTTCTGTGTTCTTTTTATGTACATGTTTTTATTATTTGAATTTGAATTTTTTTTATTACATGCTTCCTGACACATGCAATGGTCCAAACAAGTAAAATATAAAACAAGGATGTTTTTACCTTGTTTTATAATTAAGAATATTACATTAATTAACAACAATAATTAAGAATATTACATTAATCTATTATAAAAATTAATTATTGTACTGACAATCGAATTTTATATGAAAACTTCAAAACAAAAAATGTACTGCATCTTGCAAATATATGAACAAGACAAACGCAGTTGCATCTTGCAAAACGGAACGGAATGCAAAGTGAACTACTCCTCCCAGTTGCAGCTATCGCTTGGATGCAAAGTGAGTAGAAAAACTCAGCCATTAGATAAATGCACCAACAAATAGATGGATAGGATTATGGGCACCACAGCTGGTGCCTTGACCTTGGGCACCATGCTATAACTTGTCGCCTATAGCATCCTCAATATTGTTGTATTGGGTTCAAAGCTTCTGCACGTAAAGTGCAAATTTGAGATGTCAATTAGTTTTCAAACCTCATTTTTATCTCTCAAACCTTACTTTTATCAATAATAATATTAAAACTACTCTCTTTTAAATCTCTCATTATACTCTCTTTCTTTTCATTATTTCACAAACACCACACCTTACATACCAAAACTGTTTCAACTCCCTCCTTCCTTCTTAATATTCTTCTTCTTCCTCTTTCACATTTCCTCCTTCCTCACCATTCAACTTCCACCGCCGTTCTTCTCACCACTGCCGCCACCTCCTTCACTTTCCTCTTCTTTTTTTTTTCTTTTGGGTTTTTTCATTTAGGGTTTAGGTTAGATGATTAATAGGCTGTTTGAAGTTAGATTTTCATTTTTTTAGTAGTTTTTTTTCATTTGTTATATTTTAAGCAATCCCATTTGTCTTCTCTTCGTTGTTAGTGTTTTTTTTTATTTTGACGCTGTAAAATTCCGTTGAACCAGTGTCAGAATTTTAAATTTCCAACACGGGGTATCAGAAATTTACACTGTTTTATTTTTTTTTTCATTAGAAAAAATTCTGACATATATATGTCGGAAAACTCTTTAAAAAAACTACCTAAAAATTTCCGACATACCCGTGTTCGAATATCAAAAAATTCCGACACTGGATTGTCGGAATTTGCAGAGTAGCGTTAAAAAAAATAAAAGACATGAATTTTACCTTCAACGTACAAGTATGGAACGTCCATTGGTACTCCTTTTGAACGTGAAGGAGAAAAAAAAACTTGTCTTTTTGGAGGCTTTTTTTTTTTTTTTAAGTGAAGGAGGTTTGATGGTAGGAGAAGAAAGAAGAGTTTGTGAGATGGTGAAGGGATGTGGTTTGGGGTTTTTGGATATTGGGGTTTGAGATTTTGGTTTTTGAGGTTTCTTTTTTTGAATAATAAAAGGCAATATGAACATTTCTCATTGAAAATGAGATTTGAATGATAAAAAGGAGGTTTGGGAACTAATTGCAATTTGAAATCCATTACGTAATTGGAGTAGGTTTTGTACACCCTACCTATCCATTAATTATAATAATTATGCATATGAACACAAAAAGATATGCATGTGGAATGAAAACAATTTATTTTTTTTATTTGTTGTTTGTTGTTTTTCGATCACTTTAGGAAAAAAAAATTATTTTTACGACAATTTTTATTTTTCAACTTCAATTTTTTTTCAATAATAATTACATAAAAATACTATAATAAAAATTCTCCCAATTCTTATATTATTTAATAATTTATTAAAACTTATAAATAATATTAAAATAATTTACTTACAAAACAGAAAACAGATGGAATAATAATTTGTGCGCTCGTCAAGAGTTGAGTAAGCTACAAATAAGGCCACTTATACGTTAATATCTCTGTTTTACATGTACTTTTTAAAGTTTTTTTTTTCATATTGTTTAATGCATATTGCTCTTTTATAAACCCAACGTATAATTATCATTGTTTTTTCAATTATATCTTTATTATCACAATTTTTTTATTTCAACTCCAATCTCGCTCTTTTTTTTTTTTATAATTAACGGGGCAAAAGCCCAAAGAAAAGGATTTAAACAATCATTCGAGGGAACGCAGTCCCATAACCATCCTCACAAAGAAGGGAAAAAAGTAGCGGAGAAACAACATTAATAACAGTAACACAAAAAGTGCCTGAATGTCCAGCATTCGCTAGATAATCCGCACAACGATTAGCTTCGCGGTACACATGCCGAATACTGAAATGTGGAACCTGCACAAGAAGAGTTCTAATCTCCTGAACCAGCGCTGAACAGTGATGGTTAGACCTACAAAACCCCTTGACCATATTAACAGCAACGGAAGATTCCAACTCAATCTCAAGACGAGTGTAGCCCAAAGAAATAGCATGCTTCAGACCCAAGACCAAACCCCAGCACTCAGCAAGAAGAGATGAGCAAGAGCCTAAAAAACAATGAAAACCAGTAATAAATTTTCCTGTAGCATCACGAATGAGACCTCCACAAGCTGCTGTTCTAAGACCAGACTTAAAGGATCCATCAACATTCAATTTGAGAAAACCATCTTTCGGAGGTGTCCAAGAAACAAGTTCTTCATGCTTAAGAGACCCTGAAAAAGACAGACAATTCTGACAATTGATAATACTCTTCGAAAAACTGACAGCACGCATAAGGAAAGAACTATCAATAGTACTGCGGTTATTAAACACAAGCTCATTTCTCTCTTTCCACAAGCTCCAGATCATAACAGCAAACAGCACCTGCCAGTTCATGTCACCACAACCCAAATTATCTTTAGACAGATTCAGAGTCAACCAGCTGCTCACAGTCATGGAATTAAAGAACCTGTCATGAGCACTCCTGTGGACCATCCGAAGCCAAACACGCTTCACATCATCACAATCACGAAGCAAATGAAGGAGACTTTCAGGTGCACAACAACACCGAGGACAGGAATTCGATGACGCCATTCCCCTACAACATCTCTCAAGATTAGTTAACAACCTTTCATGACACACTTTCCACAAGAAGCCTTTAATACGTTGCGGACCAGACCAGTGCCAAACCGTATCAAAGAGGGAATTAGGAAGATTGCCACCGAAAGATCCCTGCAAAATAGATGTTACCGCAGATTTAATAGAAAAGATGCCTGAAGACTCAAGGCCCCAAGCTATAAAATCATCACCCTTCTCCGCCGCAGGAGGAAGCACACCCATAATATAAGACCTGATAGTTTGAGGCACCAACTCATCAATCAAATTCCAATTCCATAAGCCACCCACAGAGAAACTAGCAACTGAATACCCTTTACACCAATCAGGCACCTGAACATCAGCCAAAGTAAGCAGAGGAGGCATACCAGGAATCCATCTGTCAAGAAAAAATCGGGTCCTATTACCATTCCCAAGAACCGAGTAAGTTGCATCAACCACCTTGGGTAACATCCTGACAATACCACGCCAAACAGCAGAAGCAGGCCCTTTACTTTGGCGAGGAACATGATGAAAATCAACAATCTTGTATTTCCCAAGGATAACCCGAACCCATAATGCATTAGGATCATTCATAATCCTCCAACCCAACTTCATAAGAAAAGCTTCATTCACCACTCTTAGACTTCGAAACCCCAAGCCTCCCTCAGATTTTGGTTTGCACACTTTCTCCCAAGACACTAGATGACATTTCCTTGATTCAGAACTCTTCCCCCAAATGAAGCTCCTACAATGTTTCTCTATTTCATCACAAATAGATAAAGGAATCATTGTAGCCTGCATAACATAGGTAGGAAGAGACATGATGACAGACTGAGCCAAAGTAACTCGCCCTGCAAAAGATAAATTACGCATTTTCCAACCAGACAGCTTTTTCCTAACCTTATCAACAAGAAAAGAGAAGGAAGGGATAGCATCACGGACACTTCGCATAGGCACGCCAAGATATTTACTAAAATCACCAGAAACAGAGATACCCAAACTAGCACTAATCTCTGTTACTACATTATCATGCACATTCTTCGAAAAATAAACAGAGGATTTAGCTAGACTCACCTTATGACCAGAAACACTGCAGAAAATATCCAGAATATAGTTAATCTCATCAGCCTGATTAAGAGAGGATTCACCAAAGAGGATAATATCATCAGCAAATAAAAGATGAGAGAGTTTGGGGCCACCTCTCCCCATGGATATAGGAATCCAAGCATTTCTGTCCAAAGCATCCTGAATCATATGAGAAAGACGTTCCATACAAAGCACAAAAATATAAGGAGAGAGGGGGTCGATCTCCTTGCCGTAAGCCACGTTTGGGAGAGAAAGAAGAAGTATGAGTGACATTCCAATTAATGCACATACTAGAAGTAGATATACACGCCATCACCAAATCAATAAACATCTTATCCAAACCAGCCTGAAATAGAGTATCCTCAACGAAGCTCCATTTTATCCTGTCATAAGCCTTCTCCAGATCAAGCTTAATAGCCATAAAACCCTTACGGCCCTTCAAGCTCTTAAAAGAATGAACAACTTCTTGGAGGATGATAGCATTATTTATTCCTTGACGACCAGGCACAAAGCTGCACTGATTTTCAGAAACAAGGGAACTCATCAATGGCTGCAATCTATTCGCCAAAACCTTAGTCACCACTTTATAAATAACATTACAAAGGGAGATGAGTCTGAAATCCGTAACCTTCACAGGGTCCACCCCTTTCGGAATCAAGGTAATTAAGGTTTGATTGACCAGATTAATCTGAAGGGGATCATCAAAAACAGCCCTAACAAAATTCACAATAAACGGATTCAGGATATCCCACTGCGATTTAAAGAAGATCGCATGCAATCCATCAGGACCTGGAGATTTGAAATTTCCCATGCTAAACAAGGCTGCCTTAACCTCCTCCACAAGAACATAGTTGCTAAGATTACCAGACTGAATAGTCGGGAAGCCAGAAGAAATAGAAAGAGCGTCCCGGTAATCATCATTATCCGCAAACAGAGAGCAAAAATATTGAATAACCATACTCTGAAGAGCAACAGGATCAGAAATCCAATTACCAGCATCATCCATCAAAGCATCAATGTTGTTCTTACTATGCCGAACCAGAGTAGATTGGTGAAAGTACCTTGTGTTCCTATCCCCCATTGCAATCCACTTAGCTCTAGACTGTTGGAACCAGTAAGCCTCCTCGTGCAAGAGAATCTGATGATACTCATCCCAAAGCTGTTGTCTAAGGTCCAGCAAATACGGATTATAACAAACAGCAAGAGACCGATGAATACCATCTAAACGATTCTAAAGCCTTCTCTTCTTCTTAAAAATATTTCCGAAAACGTCCCTATTCCAAACGGAAATGTTATCGGTAAACCTACTAATATTATCAGTCCAACTGCTTGAATACTGCCAGGAAATTCGAACCTGATCTGAAAATTCAGGATGAGACAGCCACAGAGAAAGAAATTTAAAGTATCTTCGCTGACCAGTACGGTTCACTTCAAGCCGAAGCCAAAGCGCAGTGTGATCAGATGAAGGAAGCGAAAGATTAATCATAGAGAAATCAGGAAAAGCAAGAAGCCAATCAGAATTAGCCACCACTCTATCTAAACGAACCATAAGATCACCTCGCTGCCATGTAAAAGGAGGACCCTTGAACCCAATATCTTGTAACCCGCAAGCCTCAAGACAGGAAGAGAGCCGCAAACCAGAAGCATAATTAAAAGCACCCCCACCACGTTTCTAATGAGCAAAAAGTGCCTGGTTAAAGTCACCTCCTAGACACCAAGGACCAGACACTGAATTACTAAAATCACGAAGCTCTATCCAAACAGAAGAACGAAGATGCTCCTGCGGGCTAGCATAGACTATGGAATAAATCCAACACAAATCAGCTTTTTTACATTCCAAATGAATAACGGAGGATGAGAAGTGAACAACCTTAATTGAAA
Source organism: Crotalaria pallida (assembly GCA_037953625.1). Classification (NCBI taxonomy): domain Eukaryota; kingdom Viridiplantae; phylum Streptophyta; class Magnoliopsida; order Fabales; family Fabaceae; genus Crotalaria; species Crotalaria pallida. The sequence continues at coordinate 146,116,810 of CM075651.1, read as the reverse complement.
CTTGCGTTGTCCTCCATAAACACCAAATACCGCCAGAAAAGCCAACTGCATCAACTCTAAAGGAATCATCAAAACCAAGACAGCGAATAATAGAAGAAGCTCTGTTTCCACTAACTCTTGGTTCTAGGATAGCTAAAAAATCAATATTATACATACGTTTGCAATCCCTAATCAAACCAGGAAAAGACTTTTTCCCAGCACCCCTACAGTTCCATATAATAGAATTCATCATAGGAATTAAGAAAAGGAAAATACCCAACAAAGGTAGATCAGACATTGTGGAGAGACACACCCACTTCATTTGTGACCAATCCGGCCGCATTGACATCTGGGGGGACTGAACCGCCATCAACTTTGGACCCAGACGAGCTCCCGGGGTCAGGTGGTTGCGAGTGAGGCTCAACAACAGAGCTCCCTTTAGCCCTCAACGATTCAACAAAGGAAAGCACCTCATCAGAGTGTTGTTGAACAAATTGATCCAGGAATTCTCGGGATTGTTTAGCTTCCATGAAAGCCCTCTTAACTTCCTTTTCCTTCAAACGCATAACCCTGAGAATCTCTTCCTCCTTCTGTTTGATAATTTCTTTCTTCGTAGCATCAACAGTAGCTGGTTTGGTAGAAGACGCAGGACTAGAAGAAGCATTCCCACTACTTTGTTGAATTCTCGGTTTAGCTATTGATTTGGTGGGCTGGCCTTTGTTTTGACGCACAAAAGGCTTAGAGTTGTTGACTTTTACTCCTTTGGGCTTGTTATGACCAAAAGGGCCCAAGAGTTGTTTAGAATTTAAATTAGGAGCCTCTAGATCACGTGCTCCACCATTAACCGTAGAATCACCATCATTTTGTTGCAATATTTCAAAGCGGGACCCATGAGGATTCACTATCTTATTAGAATTATTTTTCCCCACATTAGAAGGTGCATGCTTGCGTCTATATGAAGACCTAGCTATCATCCAGGGACCAAAACAAGATTCTCCCTCGGTCAACTCCTTATCAACAACTTTTCCTTTATTTTCGCTCATCATGCCTTTCAAACCGGGATCATGATTCCCCCTCATTATTGCAAATATCTGTCGCCACCATTGCAGGACCCTGAGCCACCACTGCACCGCCTTGCTCCTCCATACCCGAACTAACATCTGCTGGGTTTATCAAAAGCAACCCTTCAGGACAACTCTCCTTCCTATGACCAAATCTTCCACAGTGAAAACACATCAAATGAAGACCCTCATACTCAACCTTATATTCTTCACCCAGTGCTTGAATAACAGGGACAAGTTTATTTCGCAAATCCACTTCTACACAAATGCGAGCAAACTTTGCCCTTGAATGAATGGAAGTATGCTCATCCACTTTGAGCATAGTACCAAGACTGTTTCCAACCCGCCAAAGAAACTTCTGATTAGTAAGTTCCACAGGAAGAGCTGGAATCCTAACCCAAACCGCAATCCTCCCAAAATCATGCTTAATCGGTTTGAAGTTGGGTCTCCACCGCTGAACTTGGATATAGTGATCCGCGAACCTCCAGGGCCCCTCAAAAAGCGCATGCTTGTAATCAAAAAGATCCTGGAATGTCACCAAGAAATAACCCTCACTAAGATCAACCACATTAATCCCTGCATGGACCACCCATATATGTTGGAGTTTTGCTTCCATAAAACGGAGTGCGACATTTTTCCCTATCAAATTAACAATAAGAGCATTTTTCCATGGCCTACACCATTCCTCATACTCCTCATGAGATACCTCAATAATAGGTTTCATAACAAAGACCTTGTCATTCTCTTTGGCCTTCAACTCCTCATCCAGAAAAGGGCAAAGTTCTTCCTGTACCATTTTGATTATTTCTTTTGCATTAGGCTTATACCCCTCAGCCCCCATGACTACCTCCCGATAAGAAGGCTTGTGTTGCTCTTGGACTCCATCCCCAAGAATAATCCCATCAGATGCTTCATCAACATGATCATCCATGATGATTTCACTACAGTCGGCAGCATTTGGTTTAGGCTTCTTAGTGCTACGATCCAATAAATCTTCTTCTTCAGCCGTAGGCTTGATCTCAATGTCATTCACTACAGTCGGTAGCATTTCAAGCTCGTGTTCCAATCTCGCTCTTTCTCTTCAATAATGATTACATAGACATATCATAGTCAAAATACCATAATTTTTTTATATCATTTAACCATTTTTTTTAATTCTTTGTGTATAATCTTAAAATACAATATATATATATATATATATATATATATATATATATATATATAATGGAGAGAGATTATGGGGAGAAGGAGAATGGTAAGAAAATAGACAAAATTTTAATTTTTTTTGTACGAGAGAAATGGAAAAAAAATGTAGAAAGAAGAAGTGTTGAGTTTCATTTTCATTCATTTGGTTGAATAAAGAAATGTTGGCAATATAAATTAATTAATTGCCTAAGTAAATAAAATAAAATAAACAAAAAAAATATCACACCCACTCAAAAATTTTGGAGACTCGTTGGAGTACTCCTTCTTTTTATTAATTACTTTCTCTCTGAATTTTCTTGAATGACTTATGTTACAAGTTTTTTTTCCTCTGAATTCTGAATAATACAATGCATTTGTGGGGTCATATTTATACTTATAAATTTTCTATTACAAGTCCCTAGAGTTTAGCACTCTCTTTGACGTACACCAACATTCTTGGTTGTTAACTACTAAACTTGGCAATGTAACCTTTTGTTAGCATTTGCCATCCTGTAAAAGTTTTACTGTTTTGTTAACTTTAAACAAACGCGTATGGAAAAAACTAAGTTTAGTTTCCAACATCCTCCCTTAAACTTAGTTTCATGATTCCGAGCATGTTTTTCAATTTCAAGAATAAGTTAGTTTTGAGTGGTTTCGTGAAAATATCTGCTACTTGATTTTCAGAAGAACAATACTCCACCACGATTTCTTTGTCTCTAATTAAGTCTCGAATGAAATGATGTTTGATGTCAATATGCTTGCTACGTCCATGAAGCACTGGATTCTTTGATAAAGCAATAGTTGATTTATTATCACAAAATATCTGTGTCGGTCCACCTTGTTGATGTTGCAATTCACCCAATATTCTTCTCAACCAAACTGCTTGAGTAGCACAGTTAGTTGCGGCAATGTACTTTGCCTCTGCTGTCGAAAGTGCAACAACTTGTTGTTTCTTGGAGGACCAAGAAAATACACCTCAGCCTAGGTGAAAGGCATAACCCGATGTGCTTTTTCGAGTTTCAGTTTCACCTGCCCAATCACTGTCTGTGTATCCAATTAACTCAGGTTTATTTGAACTTGAATAAAAAATACCTTCGTCGATTGTGCCTTTGATATATCTCAGGATTCTCTTTGCAGCTTGCCAATGAGATTGTCTCGGTGATTCCATGAATCTGCTAATGAGTCCGACTCCATAAACTATATCAGGTCTTGTGGCAGTCAAATACCTGAGACTTCCGACTAGCATTCTGAAATGAGTTGAGTCGACAAGATCGCCACCACATTCTTTTGTTAACTTTAGTCTTTCCTCGACAGGTGTGAGTATCGGCTTAGAAGCCTCCATCTTGAATTTCTTTAAAACATCTTTTGCATATTTATTTTGAGATATAAAAATCCCTTCATTTGTTTGTTTTACCTCAATGCCTAGAAAGTAGGACATTAGGCCCATATCTGTCATTTCAAATTGAGTTGACATATTTTCCTTGAATTCAGCTAGCAATTTTGAATTAGTGCCAGTGAATATCAAGTCATCAACGTACAAACACACAATAATAAAGTCTCCACATTTATTTGTTTTAACATATAAAGAATGTTCGTTTGGACTTCTATGAAATCCATTATTAAGAAAATATGTGTCAATACGTGTGTACCATGCTCGAGGGGCTTGCTTCAATCCATATAGTGCCTTTTTTAATCGATATACTTTATTTTCGTCTCCATGTTTTTGATAACCAGGTGGCTGCTGAATATAAACTTCTTCTTCCAGTACACCATTTAAGAAAGCTGATTTCACGTCCATTTGGAAGATTTTCCATTTATTTTGTGCAGCAAGAGAGAGAATCATACGTACCGTGTCCAATCTTGCAACTGGAGCGAACACTTCAAAATAATCAATGCCAGGTTTCTGCTTGTATCCTTTCGCCACCAATCTTGCTTTATATCGATCCACCTCACCATTTGGATTGTATTTTGTCTTATACACCCACTTGACTCCAATCGGCTTCTTTCCTTCTGGAAGCTTTGTTAACTCCCATGTGTCATTTTTCTCGATCGCTTGAATCTCCTCGTTCATTGCTTTAATCCAACGATCATCATTGGTTGCTTCTTCATATGTCACTGGATCACAATCTGCAAACAAGGCATAGTAATTTACCTCGTCCTCCCTGTCTTCTGGGTCATCGTCTCTGCCAATTATAAAATCCTGCAAGTTAGAAGGTAGGTGTCGTGCCCTTTGTGGATACCTCGGAGGCGGTGCTTCAAATACTGCTTCGTCTGCTCCTATGATATCTCCTGGATGTTCATCTCCATTATTATCTTGTTCGACCGCTTCATTTATTATTATCGGTGTAGGCAGAGTCTCCTTTGATTCCTTCTCTGACCAGTCCCATGCTTCATATTCATCGAAAGTAACATCTCGACTGATAATTACCTTTTGAGTCTCTGGATTGTACAACTTGTAGGCTTTTGTTTCCTCACTGTATCCGACGAATACACATTTTTCTGCCCTATCATCTAACTTCTTCCTCATTTGATCGGGAACATGTGCATAAGCGATGCAACCAAAGACCTTCATGTGACTAAGATCCGGCTTCGACCCATTCCAGGCTTCTTGTGGTTTTCGATCTAAAACACTTTTAATAGGACACCTATTCAGGATATAGACTGCACAAGCTACAGCTTCTGCCCAGAAACTTTTGGGTAGTTTCTTGCAATGTAGCATGCTTCTAACCATATCCATGATAGTTCTATTCTTTCGTTCTGCCACTCCATTTTGTTGTGGAGTATATCTGGCAGTCATTTGATGTTTAACACCATTTTTTCTTAAAAAATCATCACATACAATATACTCAGTTCCCCTATCGGTTCTTAGGGTTTTTAGGGTATGACCACTACGCCTCTCAACATACGCCATAAAGCTTTTCAGCGTATCACAAGCATCATATTTATTTTTTAGAAAATACACCCATGTCTTCCTACTAAAGTCATCAATGAAAGTGATAAAATATTTATTACCTCCATTGGATTGAACCTCCAAATAGCATAAATCAGAGTGTACTAGCTCGAGTGGTTTTGTGGCTCTCCAAACACGTCCTTTAGGAAAAGGATCTCGATGCTTCTTGCCTGCTACACACGCTTCACATAGCTGATCAGGAGCTTGGACAACAGGCAAACCAGTAACCCATTTTTTATTGGCGAGGAATTTGATGCTTTCAAAATTGAAATGCCCTAACCTCATGTGCCAAAGCCAATTATCATCGACATCCCCTACTTTGCAACACAAATTAGCATCATACCTGATGTTCATCGGAAATAGACGATTTCTCGACATACTTGTCTTCGCTATCAGGCCCATCTTGACATCATTTATGGTGCAACCTTCCTTATTGAATTTCAAATCGTAGCCTTTCTCTGCTAGTTGGCCAACACTTAAGAGATTTTGACATATTCCAGATGCATAGAATACATCAGAAATGTAATTTAATGACTCGTCATTAAGTCGAATAGTTATTTTTCCTTTCCCCAAAACATCAAGCTTTGAATTATCACCAAGCTTGACAACACTGCGGAAGCTTTCATCAAAGGAGGAAAATATATCTTTATTTCCGGTTAAATGATTGCTACAACCCGTGTCTAATAACCATTGATGATTATTTTTGTTAACTCCTGTGTGACTAGTTAATAGTACTGCTTTCATTTCATCTTCATTTTCAGCAATGTGAGCATGTCTCTCTCTATTATTCAATGTTTTAGTACGACATTCTTGACTATAATGCCCATATTTGTTACAATTATGGCATTGAATATGAGATTTGCACTCATATTGAAAATGTCCATACTTGTTACATTTATGACATTGAATAGAGGATTTATTTTGAAAACCTTCATTACCTCTAGTGGCTTGTGTCATAGAATACCTTCCTCTTCCTCTCCCTCTGAGATTCTGGCCTCTTTGATTGTGCTCCACCTTCCTTGGAAAAGCTCGATCATTTCTTAGATTTGCTTGAGCTTTTAATGCTTGCTCCATTGTGCCACTTGATTTCTCATTCATCCGCATCTCACGTGATTCTAGAGACGCTTGCAAGTCGTTTAAGGATACCGTGCTAAGGTCTCTTGATTCTTCTATCGCAGCTACCACAAAGTCGAATCGACTTGTGAGCGTACGCATGATTTTCTCCACTATTTATTTTTCTTCTATATTATCACCATTATTTTTCATCTCATTAACCAGCTTATCTACTCGTGAAAAATAGTCACGAATAGTTTCACTCTTACCTTGCTTCATCATCTCAAATTGTCTTTTTAGGCCTTGCAACCTCGTTCTTTTAATTGGATCACCACCTTCATAGGTTTTAGTTAAAATTTCTCATGCTTCTTTTGCTGTTTTTGCATGGAAAATTTTCTCTAAAACATGCAGCTCCATCGATTGATAAATTAAAAATAATGCTTTTTCGTTTAGTACTCAGTCTTTTTCAACTTGTTGGTCTCCATCTCCATCTTCTGTTGTTGGTTCAGTGAAACCTTTCTCCATAATGTCTCCGTAGCCACTAGTTTTTAGACACAACTCCATTAATCGCTTCCACATGGAAAAATTTGTTTTTCCATCAAATTTAAAAATTGAGGATGACACCTGTTGTTGTGCACTTGTACTTGAACTTGTTGCCATTTTAAATTACCTGGGTCTGATACCAGATGTTGGCAATATAAATTAATTAATTGCCTAAGTAAATAAAATAAAATAAACAAAAAAAATATCACACCCACTCAAAAATTTTGGAGACTCGTTGGAGTACTCCTTCTTTTTATTAATTACTTTCTCTCTAAATTTTCTTGAATGGCTTATGTTACAAGTTTTTTTTCTCTGAATTCTGAATAATACAATGCATTTGTGGGGTCATATTTATACTTATAAATTTTCTATTACAAGTCCCTAGAGTTTAGCACTCTCTTTGACGTACACCAACATTGTTGGTTGTTAACTACTAAACTTGGCAATGTAACCTTTTGTTAGCATTTGCCATCCTGTAAAAGTTTTACTGTTTTGTTAACTTTAAACAAACGCGTATGGAAAAAACTAAGTTTAGTTTCCAACAAGAAACGAGTAGAGATAAATTAATATATTTGTTGAAAGATAAATATAACCAATAAAAATATAAATATTTTTCAATCCTGCGTGAGAAAGAAGGGGTTGTTTGATAAATGTACTTCTCACTTCTCTCTTCAAAAATGAGGAAAAAAAAAAAGAATTTTTGTGGGTCCAAAAATGAGAAAAATTTTGGTCTTATTTAATTGTCATTTTAGAAACTCAATACAACGTTAATTACTATTTTATTAACTTTAACCTCATCTAATTAATGAGAGATAATGAGAGATAGTAGGTGGAAAAAATGATTAATTACTATAAAGATATAAATGACAAAATAGATATTTTTTCGATTTCTTAACTTTTGGCCTCTTAGATGGTGCAAGAAAATGTTGATTATTGTAAGTTCTATATCTGTTTTATCCAAATTGTCCCTATTTAATTCTTATTAAAAATTGTAATAATATTTAATTTTTATTAAGAAGTGTGTATATTAATTAATGTATAGTAGTTTAGAATGAGAGCGTGATAAAACTAAAATTAATGGCTTATAAAAAAAATTAATGAGGAATAAAAGAAATGATTGAATAAAGGGTTAATTTTTTTTTTAAAAAAATATGATCATGCATTAAAATTGTAAAAGAACAAAAATTATGAAATTAAAAAAACTTAAAAACCAGAAGCTAAGGAATAAAGGAAGTAAAACAAGCATTAATTTAATAAAAAAAATATATTAAATATATTTCTTAATTCACACACTACATCATTAAATGAAAATGACAAATGAACGAAGGTAATAACAAGAGATTTTACTAATGGAGGTAATAAGAAGAGATTTTATTAGTGAAGACTAACACAAATGGTAAAAGATTTGTTTTACGTTTGATAATTGGTGTATGAACACGGTAGAATGCCTTAAATAGCTTTCTTGACTTGTATTTATTCCCATTGTAAGAAGGGTGAGGAGTCGGTGGATGTAATTTCTAGGATTTATTATACTCTTTTTGTCTTGTTTTGGATTTTTTCAATGAAGTTTTTCCTATCAACTTTTTAAGGAGATAAAGATGCTAGTAATGCATGATTTGACATGTGATTTTGGTGTTGGTGGTAGTTAATGCTCTACAATTGTATTTGTTGCTTCACACTTTGTGAAGTGAGCTATGTGTATTGTTCTATGTTGGTGTAGGCTATTTTGAGCATATAATTATGCACTCATGCTCAAATCCTTCATAGAAAGTGGGGTGTATGTGTACAATGATTTCATTAATATTTTTTTATTATAAAAAAAAAACTATTTAAGCAAGTGGTTGGGGGTTCTATCTTTGCCTCTTGTGAATGTAAGAAGTCTTACTGGGACCAGGGCCGACCCTACAGGGAGGCAAGTGGAGTGTAGGCCCAGAGCCCAGAAAATTAGGGGGCCCAATTTTTTTTAATACCTATACATATATAAAAAAATAGAAATATTTTTAAATTAAAATTAACATAAATTAATTTTTCAATTGTAGTATTTTACCTTTAATACTTTATTTTTTGTTGTGATTGTGCGATTGTTTATCTCCCTTATTTGCTTTTGATAGGTTCCTTTTGCTTTGTATATTTGTAATTGGTGTCCCCGTCTCTCAATCCTGAATCCTCTAGCAGGTGTTAGGTGTTATTGATCACTTTCTAGTTTAATTGTTCCGTTTTCTAAGATGGTACCTAGAAAATATTTGTCTGGATTTGAAAAAAAGGAAAAAAAAAAAAACTAGCCGACAAACTTGTAAAATCTCATTAGGATAACTTACTACATGGTAAAACTTTTTTCTTATTTATTTCGGCATTAGGATTTGGGCAAGTCATGAAGGATAACCTACTTCTAGGTACCCATTTTGTTATTTTGTTTATTTTTTTTTATAATATCATGCTATCAAGTTATTATATTTATAGCTTACGTAATCTTATTGATTGCATTTAATGACGTAGACTTGCGAATATCGAGAAAATTTACATGAAATTCAAAAAAAAAATTATAAAAAAGGGCCTCTTCGTCCAGGACCCGAAATATGTCAGGACCGGCCCTGACTAGGACACTACTCCCCGAAAGGATCAAACAATGTCGAAATGATTAGTTACCCAATTAGGCGAGGTGGATACCTTATTAAAAAAAAGAAGCTAAAATGCACTTTTGGTTCCTTAAGTTTTCCTTTTGTGCATATCAATCCCTTTAATATTTTTTTGAACTAAAACAGTCCCCAATATTAATTCTTTGTGCATATTCTCTTCCTTTGTCATCCTTCCATTAAAAACTAACGATGTTATCTCATGTGGTAGCATTTATCAACCATGTGCTGACATGTGACATTTTAATAACATAATTATTAATAAAATATTAAATTAATTAAAATTTAACAAAAAATTGGAAAAAGAAATAAATTTAAAAATTCAAAATATTAAAATTAAAATTTCATAAACATAAATTAACTAAGAATAAATAGAAAACCTAAAAAAAAACTAAAAATAAATAAATTTTGGAAAAATAAATAAATTTTAAAAATTAAAATTAAAATTCTAAAAAATATCAAAATATGCTTTGTCGATCTTACACAATCTTTGTCACCAAAATATTCATATGACCAAAATATTTTAGGCTCAGTTATGCAATATTGAATTTTAATCATAGTATTATTAATTGAGATTAATGTGACGGTGTAATGTTTTTTACATCATCAATCCATCATCCATCATTCATTTGTATTACTTTAATCTAAAAGTCAATAACCATAAATGGATGAATGATAAATGATGGATGTAAAAAACTTTACACTATGAGTGTATTAATACCCATTTTCTCTTATTGAATTTATTTATTTATTTGATCAAATTTCTGTTGAAAAAGTGGAAGTCTTTTTCAATGGTCCGCCATCCTTAGTAGTTAATGTCGGCTGACAAATTATACGCAATCCAAATACTTAGCTTGAACCTTTAAAATCCACCTCAATCCTCAAATACTTTAACTAGCATTTATGTATGAGGTTGATACTTGAACAATGACATTATATGGTCCAAGGACTATCTATAGGTAGCTGTCCATACTTCTAACATGTACAAGGGATAATATATTACTTCCTCTGTTCCACTTTAAATATTTTTTTAGTGTAAAAAGTTTATTTTTATTTAAGTGTTTTTTTAAAAAATCAATACAGTTTTAATTTATATTTTTTTAAATTTTATTCTTATTTAATTAAGAACAGAAATAATAAGTAAGAAATATTGTAAATATAATTTTAAAAAATAAAAGAGAAATTAAATAAAAACCATATTAATTTAATTAAAAAAACACAGTAACTAAATCTTTTAATCTTAGTTTACCAAAAAAAAAAAAATCTTTTAATCTTAGCGTTATACCCTAACTAAAAACACACTTGAAGAGAAAGAGTACTCCCTTACCAAACATAATCCATTTAGAGGTTTGTCTTGATTTTTTTATAAATATTTTACTCACTTTATTTATCACATTATTTAGATTTAAAAAAAAAAACATAGACTTCGTATTTTATTTCAATTAATAAATATTTAATACAATACTTTAACACTTTCTATTTTAACATTTTCATAAAATTATTATTAAATAAAAATATGTGTCATTATAATTAAAGACATGCTAATATGAAAATGCGTCTTTAATCAATAACAAAATTAATATTATTATACACTCTATCCGTCCTTAAATATAAGACCCTCTTGAACTTTTATTTTGTCTCTATTTATAAGACCATATACCAATTTTCAATGACCATTGATTACTTCTTTCCACAAATACCCCTATTTATTTAACACTTTTTTAGATTTCCAATAATATTAATAAGGGTAATTTTGAAAATATATAACAAATGTTCACATTTCCAATATCGTCATCAACTAAATTAACCAACTTTTTTTCTAAACATGAAATTACCCAAAATGATCTTGTATATAGGTACGGAGGGAGTCTTAGTTCGCATGCATAAATTATGTACCCAAGAACTTACATTATTTAAGAATATGTATTATAATGTACTACTTCCTTTTTTTATTTGTTCCGTAAATTTTTGATTTTATTTATCGATTCCGTTTAAAAGTTTAAGGTCTAATAATTATTATTTGTCATGCTTATTTTTATTCAATATTGTCTTTATTTACATAAAAAATAGAAAAAATTGATAGCCACATACATATTGAGAATTGGCATATTAATGAATAACACAACTAATATATTAAAATTCACTCCCTAAATTTCATATGTAGTGCTTACAAAACTTTTCTCTCATTTTTCACACATATTATCTTTTTTATAAATTCAATGCATGATTAAAATTGTTTTTTTTTAATCTACTCTTATTTATCATAAATCGCTTTTTTTTAAAATATTCAAAAATTTTATATCATTTAATTATTTCTTAAAAGACAGTATAACAGAATTTCTTAAAAACTGTATTTTTGGTTGGGACCGGATGGAAGAGGGAGTAAAAAAGCAATACTAGGTATATCATATTGGAACCCATCCTTATCGAGATCAGTTGGAGTGTCATCTATCACAAATATGTACAGTGCTAAGTGCACTGAAGCATCTCCCCCACAAGGCACGAGGCTCTTCTTGTACCGGCATCACTCAGAGTGGCAAAACCATTAGTTTTGGAGACATGTGGCATCTTCCCATCACTCATAAATTATGCATAGGCTTTAAATATTTATCATAGAAAATACTAACACAATTATACAATTACCCAGAAAACACTCTCACATAACAATGAATAATTATTGTAAGATGTAGAAATTAAGTAGTAGTAATTGAATTTTTTAACCACTTGTTTTCATATATTTGTGTAAACAAAAGTTTATTTATCTATTAGCCTTTCAGTAATTACTAATCTTTATTACTACTATAAGTTTATATGGAGTAACTTATAAGTTGAGGGTAAATTCAGTCATTTATCAAAATCACAATCATTAAAAGGATAGTGCAACATCCCCACATAAAAAGCGTCCCCCACACAAACTCCCCATATTACCATAAACCATAAACTTTCAATTGATGGTAATACGTTTTCTTGCAAATCAGAATGTATAATTATAGAAACCTCCTTCTTTAGGGGGCGAGAAAAGTTAGCAATAGTGGGCAGAAAACCTGAACAAAAGACCCGACGAAGAGATAGAGATAAAATAAACAGTTAATATACTCTCACCATCAATGTCACACTGCTACTCAAACAGTACAATTAGTTATACATGCAAAATGATAGCTATAGGGAGTGGTGGTATTGTGGTAACCGGGGTGGTGAGCCACCATTTCTCCTAAGGAAAATGTTAGAAAAATATAGATCTGTATTTGACACAGTAGGTGATATCTGTCTTTTTGGGTAAAAAGTGATGGGTTCTTATTAAGAAAGAGAAACTGTAGGACCCATCAGTTTTTACCAAAAAAAGACAGATGTCTCATACATATGTCAAATACATATGTTTATGTAACAGAGTTGTTCTCCTAAATTTTGTATTTATATAGTTACACATCATGCAAAAATATGAGATTATCGATAAGCCTACTGACTAGTTGGATCCAAAATAAGCACATTTGATTAAATAAGTTTTTTTTTAAAAAAATAAAGATAAATTTTATCTATTATAAATATATCATTTTTTATAAAACCTAATTACTTTTAGGTTTTTATTCTCAGTTCTAATGACCGATGTTAAGCAAATCCTTTCTCCTAAGGGTTAAGATTAAATTTCAAATACTTTTTTGTTTGCTTAAAATTAAATCACTTTTTCTTCAAATTAAATACGAAGAAAATTGCAAAACTCAATATGCGATTCGAACCTTGGATTTAAGTTGTTAAGACAAAGTGCATAGAATAAATTATTTATTATAATGTATCAATTGAATTTTGGCTCCTTCCACGTTTATTCTTAAGCTTTGCCTCTGCCACCGGCCATAGCTACATCTACTTTACTCCTTAATTAATATAAGGTATTCCCTCCGTCCCATTATCTTGGTAAAAAAATGCACTTTTTTTGTTCCAAATCAAAGTAAAAATAATAAATGAAAAATCTTAAAGATTATATATTATATTCATGATTGATTCATGATTGAATAAGTAAGGAAAGATGCAATTAATTACCAAAAAAAGAAAATTTGATGAACCATTAATTTTTCAATTATTATTATTACATCCACTAAATATATTATTACATTCAATTATTATTATATATTCAAATATGTATTAATTATAATAATATAGAAAGTTGTATGATTGAAATTTGTAATCATACATTATATTTGATTTTGAAAATCGAATTAGGCATTGTATCAAAAGGATATTTTCTTATTTTTGTTGACTTCGTTGACTTTTACCAAGATAATGGGACGGAGGGAGTATATCTAAATAAATCATGTTTAGATTACCAAATTAGGTTTATTAATAAAATTAGTTAGTTTTCTTAATTTTTTGAGAAGATATTATTGTATAATATTTCTTTCGGTCCTTATTATAGGTCACATTCTAGAAATTTTTTGGTCCTAATTATAAATTACTTTATATTTCTCATACATCATTTATTGTTTTTTTTTTGCTCTTATTAAATGCTTTGACTTTTTTTTTAACAACAAACGAATAAAAATTCAATAAAAAAGGACCAACCAAGTATCAAAGTACATACCTAAGATCAGACTAGGGATGGCAATGGGAGACTGCAAATGGGGATCCCCACGGGGAACGCCCCGTTCGGGTACCCGAGTTTGGGGATTTTTCCCCAGCGAGGGCGGGGATGGGGGGATTTTTTCCCCGAACAAATTTTGGGGCGGGGAATGGGATTGGTTCCCCGTCCCCGATAATTTTACTTATATGCCCTTAAATATTTAGGCTTTATATAGTTAAAAAATAGGTTTTTTAGTAACTTCAAATATATTATTATAATTATAATTATAATAATTATTATTAACGATTTTTTTAAATTGAATCTTTTGAATTTTAACGATTATTTTTCTGTAATGTACAAGTTTAAAAATGTTATTCGAGAATTTTATAACAGGTCAAATTGAAGTTAGATTCCCTGTGGGGACCCGTGGCCGTGGGGATCCGTGGGGTGGTGGGGAATGGGGATGGGGGCTAATCAACCCCCGACATGGGGAATGGGGATGGGGATGGGGATGGGGGGCAAATGAGACCCGAGGATGGGGAATGTGAAAGGTCTCCCCGAGCGTTCCCCGCCCCGTTGCCATCCCTACCTAAGACCCTACCTTATATGAAGGGTTTGCCAAAGGGTACCCTGTCATGTGCTCAAAGTTGGCCAAATACCAAAGTATAGAGTTTAACTTCACACTATTGGCACTACTGTGAAGTACAAAGAAGGTAGCTAAGACATATATAAATGATTCCCCAAAGCCAACCTGTCATGAAATACAAACGTAATGACCCCTAACACCAAACTCCTCTTGATATGACCCCTATCTCCTTAAAAACTTTGTCAGAAAAAAAACCCAATGGAAAAAGAAAACCTCTGCCATCTTATTAAATGTTTTGATTATCTATGTATTTCTTGTTGTTAATTAATGAGTGTGAATTTTCCAAGAAAATTTGATAAAGTAAAATTATAATGTTATAATATATTACTCCCTTCAACCCTTATTATAGGGCACCATTTTGGTAGAATTGGTGTCCCATTTTGGATTGACAACATATTTTTTTTGCTAAATTTGAGAGTAATAATTACTTTTTTTCATGTGCGTGAATCGGATAAAAGTGACTTACATTAAGGGACAAAGAGAGTACTATCATATGATAATTCATAAAACTAACTATGTGAAATTCGGTTAAGTATGCTCTAAATGAGGACTGGAAGGAGTATTACAATTTTACTCTCTAAAACCTCGTGAAAAAATTCATACTCGTCAATTAACAATAAAAATTTAGATAATCGAGATCTATCTATAACAATCGCAGACTCAAATTTAAAACCTTACAAATTATCTTATTTTCTCATTTTGAATAAGATTACATCTTGATTGATAAATATTATTATTGCTGATGATTTTAAGTGGATGTTAAGCTCTTGTCAGTTGGTCTTTTTATTATCAGTACAAGTTTTGGTTGCTAATAATATGAAAAATATCTTTAGACCTTGACCAGTAGAAAAGTATACCTATGCATACAAAAATAATCATTAGCATTCATTCAAATAACATCCTGGCTTGACTTTCTTAATAATTGCTTGTAAAAAGCCATTAAATTTACATGTTAACGATTATTCTTTTGAATCATCTTCACTCCATAATAAGAGAATAAAATAGTTTAATGAAAAGATTTTTTGGATTAAATTTAATTAGATAAAGATGCGAGGATTATGTTTTAGATGGTGGTATATATCTTGATATCTGATATTGCATCCTAAAATTATTATTTTTAGGGTTATGTAACTATATTGCTTGTTAATTTTTGTTAAAATTTGTTTTTAAGAGTGATTCACTTATCAGATTGGTAGTTTTTTTTTTTTTTTTTTTTGCGAATTATTGCATGAGTGTCAACTCCTATTCTCATATCCAAATAATGCAAGGTTTTTTCTGGTTTTTGCTCAGATACCTATCATACTTGATGCTAATATATGTCATTTGGTTAAAAAGAATAGTTGAAGATAAATGAGACGTACCCAATTGCTTCCCTTAAAGGCCATTTACTTTGAGTTGATCAACGAATAGGCCCACTCTGATTATCCAAAGGATATTTTGAAAGGAATTACAATAAATGCCAGCTGTTCCTTTTAGTTAATTTTTCATTGAGTACCACATGAAGCATCAGAGTTTTCAGTAATCCCGTAGAGGAAACGGCACCTTTACTATATATGAACAAACAAGCTCTAGCCCACCACCACCACCAGAACCTACACCGCAGCAGCAACTACTCCTTTTTAGTTAATTAACGAATTTGACTCAAATCAAATCAATTGATTTGAACAAATCCATCTCAAACAATTTTATTTCTCTTATAAGCTAAGCCCGTCTATAAATTAAATAATTTGTGAACTAAAGGAAACAAAAATTGTTAAGAAAAAAGATACAATACTTAGGATGATTAATCTATAAAATACAAGCATGAACAAGAGTCAATATCATCTCCGTTTTGTAACGAAATGGAAAAGATCTTAGTTGTTAAATAATATAGTAATAAGTTAAATTTTTAAATTAAATATTGTTAGATAATAACAATCATTAGATGAGGTAAATGAATATTACATGAAGAGGATTTCAATATATGAATAATATACTAAAAAGTTGAGAATTTCAATCGTGAATTGTATTAGTAAAAAAAGTTTTATATTAGATGTTAATAGATAAGTTGAAATGTACCTAAATAATAAGATCCGTAAATAGGGATGGCAATTGGACCCGGACCAGTGGGTACCCGCGGGTAATACCCGCAATGGGTCCGGGTCTGGGTCCAAAACAGAGACCCGTGGGTCCAAAGAATGGACCCGTTTGGGTACCCGCTTTGAATGAGTCTGGGTCCGGGTATGAGATATTCAGACCCGTGGGTACCCGGACCCGTTCATATTTACATATATGTGTGTGTATATATATATGTGTATATATATATAATTTAGTATGTTTGTGTTTAACGAGAGAATTTCTTTGATGTCTGCGAGTGTTTAATGGTGGTAGAGATTAATATTAAGTAGAATGTGTAATAATTTATTAATGATCCATCGGTCTATAAAAAAAATAGAAATTAATATAAAAAAATAATTTTTTCTTTAAAAAAATTGCTAATGGGTACCCGCAAAACCCATCTGGGTACCCGAAGACCCGCCTACCCATTATGCAGCGGGTACCCGGGCGGGTTCGGGTGGGTCCGGGTCCAGTAATTGAAGAACGGGTCCGGATCCGGGTACCCCATTACCCGGACCCACCCGGACCCATTGCCATCCCTATCCGTAAACTGTTTTGAATCAATATATAATATTAAACTCACTTATATACTTCAGTTAAACAACACGAAATATTTTAAAAAAAAGCAACAAAACTTATAATGGAATTAAAACTATTAATTTTTATGATGTCAACAAAACTCATAACGCATTTGAGAAAAAAAAACAAAACAAAACAAAACTCGTAATGGGATGAGAGATTTGAAAATAATTTATTATAATTTTATGATGTCAACAAATTAAAAGAGTTTTTTAAATAATCATGTTTATATTATTATTAATAAAATGAAGTGAAAATAAGATAATTTAACATTTATAATAAAAAACAATAAATAAAACTATTAAGAGTATCATTCTATACACATCCCTTCTTGACTTTTTATCTTCTATTTTTTCCTTCATAGAGCTCGCTGATATTTCACTAGAAATTTCGGGTATTCATGTTTTTCATCAATAGTGATTTTTCACTTTAAATTTTCATTATGAATATTTAGGTTGGTCTCAAGAAGTAGCTTAGTTATGGGATATACAATATGAATATTTGGGTTCTAATAATCCTAACAGCGAGCAATTTTCCCTCACCCCCTTCATCATCAAAACTTTGTCTATAAAAAAAATAAATATTTAGATTTTATTTTGATTTTAGAGAAAACATTTTTTTAAAAAAAATTTCATCATAATTCATTTACATGCCATTTTATCATTATAAGATTTTATTGGGTGTTAAAAAGCATTTTTTTTTTGGGGTGAGTTGGGAAATAAAACAAAGAAAAAACAATGCCTTTAGCCCTTACAAAGTTAATCTTCATGCCATCAACCAAGAGGATGCCGGAAAGTTGTTGATGTTATGGGATCACCTAAGTAAACATTTTCTCTTAGGGTCCCACCTTCCACGTGTACCCGGTAGACCCGCTCAAGCAGTCAGACCGAACCGATCCGAATGAAGCCTGAAGACTAGGCAAATCGGGCCCACACGAGTCCACAACCAATCCAGTTACGAACTTATTATACGTTGACCCGGTTTGCTATACTCCATCCGGTCGGCCCATCGAAAGGAGCCGCCTCGCACTGTCTTATCTCACCTGCCACCGTCGTCGAATTTCCACGAATCCCGCTGAGACGTGTCGTCTGTCAGCACCTAGACTCTACCGACGAAATAGTTAGCTTGTAGGCCCAAGAGGCCTGGGGACCCTTATAAATACCCCGTTACACAGTGAGAAAACTCAACGGAGAACACCCCTCCATCCTTCCGACCCAATCCAATTTCCCTAATTCCTCTCTTAATTACTCACTATTATGCTTTATATTTACCCTGTAAGTCTTTAGTAAAATAACTTACTTGAGCATCAGAGTCAGCGCAGGAACCTCACCCAAGGGCGAATCAAGGCCGAAACTAGACCAGTTGATCAACACGAGCCTTCCTCAACCGGACCAGTCTTCCACGTGTACGAAGTCAGCTGTCAATCAGCTCAGTCCAGCTCATCCAACCATCCTCCAGCTTAACACTTGAGGAGGAGAGTTAAAAAAATAAAACATAGAATTGTTGCTTGCTTTATTCATGCTAGGCAAAAAAATCAGAACATTTATTACTTTCCTTAAGAATATCATGATTTATGAATAATAGAAGCATACACATGATTATCAGGCAAGTGCTTGAGAATCAGATTATAGGCATTCTTTGAATCCAATATGCATATGATTTTTTTACGGTCCACCCTCTAGCACAAAGAAAAGTTGTGAAATAGAACCAAGAGCTCTGTTGTGAGGTAAGTTATAGCATGGTGCCATTGGTCAATGGCCCAGCTATAGTGCCATTATAATATTCCGTTGGATGTTAGGTGTATAATATGAAAAATTGAGATTTTGCACTCCATTTACTCCAAACCGGTAACAGTAAAAAATGAGTGATATGAAGTTAAATTTTTTTCCCATTTCGTTTCCCATTTCTAACAATAAGCCACGTTCATTTTTTAATCACATAACTAATGCAACATAAGCCACGTTTTCTTTTTTAAAAAAATTAAATTTGCTGATTATTTTTTTTTTGTTGAATTTCCTAGACGAATATTTTTTAAAAAAAAAGTAGTTAATGTAGTTATTACTCCATCCTTCCCTTAATGTAACACCCTTTTTATAGATTTTACGTCCATTAAAATTATCCGTATTTTCAAAAATACTTGTAGTAATATTATTAGATTTATTAAAATAAAAAATATTAGATTTATTAAAATAAAAAAAATAAAAAAAAGAGCCGGAGCACAAAAACCGATGCATGGTAGAAGCACCCTTGTTTTATATTTTACTTGTTTGGACCATTACCTCTGTCAGGAAGCATATAATAAAAAAAATTCAAATCCAAATAACAAAAACATGTACATAAAAATAACACAGAAAACCCAAAACATTTTTTTAATATATTAGATTTATTAAAATAAAAAAAATAAAAAAAAAGAGCCGGAGCACAAAAACCAGTGCATGATAGAAACACCCTTGTTTTATATTTTACTTGTTTGGACCATTACCTCTGTCAGGAACCATATAATAAAAAAAGTTCAAATCCAAATAACAAAAACTTGTACATAAAAATAACACAGAAAACCCAAAACATATTTTTTTAATATATTAGATTTATTAAAATAAAAAAAGAACATAGAAAACCCAAAGCATATTTTTTTTAATATATTAGATTTATTAAAATAAAAAAAATAAAAAAAGAGCCGAAACACAAAAATCGGTGTATGGTAGAAGCACCCTTGTTTTATATTTTATTTGTTTGGACCATTACGGAAGCATATAATAAAAAAAATTCAAATCCAAATAACAAAAACATGTACATAAAACTAACACAGAAAACCCAAAACATATTTTTTTTAATATATTAGACTTATTAAAATAAAAAAAAAGTCGGAGCACCAAGAACCGATGCATGGTAGAAGCAATACTTCCATTAAAGAACTGAAGAAGAAAGGAGTAGTACTTGTGGGCTATTACTCCCTCAGTCTCGTATTATAGGGCATCATTTGAGTAGATTTTTGTCCCTTTTTATAAGTCGTTTTGGAATATCTAGGTAGAATTAAATAGTTTATTCCAAATACACCCCTCATAATTACATAAGGGGTGATAGGGTAATAATTACAATAAAAAGATACAGTAAATGAATAGAATTGTAAAGTTTTAAATAGGGATAACTTTAGAATGACAACATATTTTTTGATAAATTTAAGAGTAATAATTATTTTTCTTAATACATGTGAATTAGATAAAAGTGATTTATATTAAAAGATGGAGGGAGTATATAGTATAGATTACTTTGTTACCGTGTTTTCAGTTGCTTTTGGGTAATGTAGCAATAAAAACTTGTAGTAATAAGTTAGATAACCTGCACCATAGCTGGGCCATTGACCAATGGCACCATGCTATAACGCACCCTGTTGTGAGGTTGTCAGCTGATATGCTAACTCAGAATGAAGTCACGAATGATGCCTCCAAACTCAGCGTGACTTGGATTACTGAGAGAGCTTCCATCTATGTTGAGTGCCACATAACCATTATGGGGTCTATGGGCATGGCAATGGACCAAGCACATTGAATCTGGATTAACAGTGGAGAGATAAGTTGAATCAAGATCAATAATCATTTATCTTATCTGATAGGTGGTTGCCTAAATGCTTTGCCTTTCATTTCCATTACACTCAATTTTTGCTAAAAAGCAGTTTGTTAGAGATACAAATTTTAAGAATTATTTTTTTTTTTTAAAGGATTCATCTTAATGCTAATTCAACTACAGTCTACAAGCTTAATTGACCTTTAATTTTTCCATAGACTGGAATCTCTATAATAATAATAATATAAAAATAACACCTCAGACACTATTGGGAGTTAAGGAATTTTTCAATAATTACCTTATATATGCAAAAAAAAAATAAAATAAATAAATAAATAAATAAAATCAAAACTTACTTTTTTAATGAAAGGAAGGGGCTATAGCCCAAACAAAAGAAATTCTTGCAGTAATAAGCTAAAACTTGATTTTAATTAACTAAAATTAATAGAAAGTAAGAGTTTAATCATGGCAATGATTAGCATACAAAATCAACTCTTACAAAAATGTGGTAACAAATAAATAGAAAATTCATAAAAAGTAAATTTACCTAGAAAAAAGTATGTTATAAAAATGTTACATTAATATGAAACCCAATATGAATGTAACACCTTTCGTCTTTGTGTGGTGAATTTTGTTATGAATGTAACATTTTATAACTTTTGGCTTCTACTCTAGTATGAATTTTTTTTCTTATAAAAAAAATATATGAAACCCAATGTGAGGGTTATTAGGGTTATGAGGGTTATAACATTTTATAACTTTTGTGCTGTCTCCCAAGTTTATAGTGATACCCGGTCAAAAAATAATATAAGGGTTATGGTTGTTCTCGAGTTAATAACTCTTAAATTCTTACGAATTTATGTTTCTAAATTACAAAAACGAGGTGAAATTTATGTAATTTTTTTTTAAATTCGTACGAGTTTAAGTAAAGTCTAATAAAATCGATGAACTCTCGAATTGACTTTCGAATTACGAGTCTACATTAAGACATTAATTTTGTCTTAAAAAGTACTCCCTCCGTTCCTTATTATTTGTCCGTTTTTGGAGATATTTTTTGTTTCTTTTTATATGTCCTATTGAGAATGTCAAGAGTGTAATAAATGTTATTTTCCATATTTGCCCCTATTCAATAAATCTTGGTTTAGTAAGTAGTGAAAAAAATTAATGATTATATAAGGAGAAAGAGTATAGTGGGGAAAAACATAATTAATGTATTGGAAATCTAAGTAATGATTGGATTTCTTAAAGGGTATGTTTTGTTTGAAATAGGACAGATAAAGAGAAACGGAGGGAGTAATTTTTTCTTAATATTGTCTTATAATTAAGTTGGATTACATATATCTTACAATATATGATAAATTTATTTTGTATTGTTGTATCCGACAAAAAATAAAGTAAGTGATCGACTAAAAATCGTATAACAGTGGGGACAAATATTGAGTTATGATTATACTTTATATTTTTATTTACTTTATTATTATATTTGAATGTTTAAAAATATTTTTGGATAAGACTTTAAATATGTTTATGTTCTAAAATATGTTATTAGTTAACATTTTTATGATTTGTAAAGACTTATATATTTATAAATCAAATTTACAATTCAAATTTATTTAAATTCCACAAATTTATTAGAACTCTCGAGTTGGATCACAACATTATTACTAGTACTGTAAAATAAACTTTTATGTAAGCTGCTGGCTTTGGTTGTATGAGATGACAGAAGGGGCGGCCATAGTATTGATTGTTCTTAGGTTATTCGGCAAAATTAGCTTATAGCTATGAGTTTGTAACTTGTAGCTGTTAAAATAGCTAGGAGCTGTGAGCTTGTAGCTATAAGTTTATAGCTGTTTAGCTGACTATTTGAAATATTGTTGTTCGGCAAAACTAACTTGTGGTGTAGCTGAAATTTATTAAATAACCAAAAAAGACATACTACATTATATTATTTATATTTATATTTATATTTTTTCTTTATTTATTAAATAGATAGTTAATTAATGAATTATTTAATAAAATATAGAAATGATTAAATTATAATTAATTAAATTAGTTTATTTTATTTATTTATTAATTATGTAGTTAATTAATTTTTTATAACAAAAATTTTAAATTATAATTAATAATTAATTAAAAATTAAATTATCATTAGTATATTTTAATTTGCTCAAAAAACTTTAGAATACAACATAGTACAACATAGTACAACATAGTAATAGAATACATATGCAATATTACTCCATTAATTGATTCCATATGCAATATTACTCGTTTCATTGTTAAAGTACAGTACGTATGCAATATAAATAATTCTAATAAAATCAACCAGAAAAATAAATAATTTTAAAATTTGTTTAAGGGTATAATTGGTATATAAATTATTGAAAGCTAGTTTAGTTTCTTGAAAGCTACTCAAGTAGCATTCTAAAAACTACAAGCTCCTTTCTTAAAAGCTATAAACTTTTTCTAATTTGTGTTTATCGAATGAGATTAATAACTTATTGACTAAATCTAAAAGTTTTTAACTAGCTAAAATGCT
Source organism: Crotalaria pallida (assembly GCA_037953625.1). Lineage (NCBI taxonomy): Eukaryota > Viridiplantae > Streptophyta > Magnoliopsida > Fabales > Fabaceae > Crotalaria > Crotalaria pallida. The sequence goes on along the minus strand of CM075651.1, from coordinate 146,093,429 downwards.
CATAGTTCGTGTTGTCGGAACAAAGGCTTGACCGCTTGAGCAATCTTCTTTATCCTTCTCTAGTTGCTTTATTCACTTTCCAATGAAATCTTAGAAGACCAACATGCCTCTAAGATGTCCCATTCTCCAAAAACCCACGAGCACTCTTCTAAGCCTAGCTAATTGAATAAGATGTTACATAACCCAACGTTTAATTTACATTGTTAGGTGGTAATGGTCCCCTGCTTAGCCTGCTACCCCACTCTTCCAACTAAGGGAATGAAAAAAAAATGAAAAGAAGTTCATGAAAAGAGTCACATACACAACACAATATACTTTCAATAAGAGAATATTGGAAAGGAAAATACTTGTGGTCTCTTTAGATTAAACATTTCAATTCGTGGTCACCAACTATTTACTAAGCGATCAATTGATAAAAACCCATTTGTAACGATGCACGTATTTTGGGACCCAATTACTTGAAAATCATCGAGCAGATGCATTTCAGAACCCATTTTTCTAACAATATATATGTCGCTTTGATGGGTAGTAAGGCCTACTCAATCAATAGCATAGACATATTTATTTCTTTTTTTACTTGCTAATAGCCATGAATAGCATACAATTACAATTTACAATTATACTTTTAATTTGGATTATATATAATATATGCTACTTTGAAGATATAATTTGAAATAAAATATATTCAATTTCAATGACAAAGAGGGGTAAAGTGCATGAGAAAGCATCAACCTTTTTTTTTCCTCAGTCCCCACAATCAAAGATAATGGAATAATTAATTAAACTAGTAAAAAGACTATATATAGCTTCAAAAGATTGATTTTTTAATGGTTTAGTAGAAGATTACGAAAGACAGAGGTAAAAGCAACCTCATCATTTCAGTTCTCCCTTTTGGAGAACTCTAGAGAACAATATATATCTAGGAAAAATAAAACTGCTAGTTTCAATAGACTATAGTGGAAGAAGGGGAGTAAATTCATTAGCTCGAGGATGAAATTGAGGAAAGAAGAAGCCAAAGATCACTTAAAACAAAAGAGAATTTGTATTAGAATGAAAAATTGGATGCCGTAGAAACTAAATCTAGAGATTAGTCAAATTCTCATTTCCTTGCACCCTCTTCTATTACTGTTCTTAAAAGGTGTAATTATAATGTATGTAATTTGAACGAGATTGGAGAGAACTCTTCTCCTAATGCTATATAAAAACATAGAAAGAAAAGAAAAAACCAAGATGCAACTAAAATGTTTTTAGCTTTGGTAGTTATGCAAGGCTAGGTATTCGAATTTTGTGGTTGTCATTTTGAAAAGAGTTTTATTCTACTCACCATTATGATGACTTGTGTGTTAATTGTTGGTGAGAATGATTCTTTGAAGTCTATCATATCTATATAAAAAAAAAAAAAAGTAATTATAGTTTAGCAAGATTGGAAACTTATCGTACATATCCTCTAGAGGGCAATAGGGAAAATCAAGATTACAAAATCTATTTAACAGTATAACATGCAATTAAACATAGATTTGGAGTTAGAAAATTTAACACGATAGATGTCTTTAAGGCATGAGCAACACTTTCCTTTAGGCTTATCAATTCGCCCACACCTATGCCAAACCTTAAGTGCAATTTGGGTGCGAATTTTCTGCAAGATACAATAAAGATCCATAAATGTGGTTTGTATTCTCAAAACTCAAAGCAAAACTATATCAATAAAGTTAAGAAAATAATGGTTCGCTTCTGCCTTTGGGTGCACTCAAAGGCAAGCAAATTTGGGATCATCTCTTGAATGTGGCATGTGACATATTTTGAAATGTTGGTGAGTGTTGCCTTTTATAGGTACTTTGAGTTGTTTCACACCTTTCATGAACTATCATAACTTTTAATTTATGGAGTATTTCATGAACAAATACATCCTCTCATCCATAGTAAACATTTACCTTGATAACTTCTCATATATTAATTCCGATGACATATCTTTTCAATTTAAAAATTCACTCACATTAATCTCTCAATTATGCTATTACTTTGGTAAAGAATAGGGGAAAAAATATTTGAGTTCATATGGATGAGTTTTTAAAAAGAAATATGTTATTACTTTGGTAAAGAATAGGGGAAAAAAGATTTGAGTTCATATGGATGAGTTTTTAAAAAAGAAATAAGTGATTTTTTAAAAGCATAAATTAAGGTAAGTGTTATTTTATGTTTGGATTTAGTATTTAGAAAATGAATTTTCTTAACCTTAACCTTTATAGTTGAGAATAATAATCTAGAAATTGATAAGTTTATTGGAAAATGGAGCATTAAATGAATAAAAAAAATTTGTATTTAGTTTCTCAATAAAAGATGTCTACTTTTGGCTTCTTATATCTTAACTAAACCCTAAGAGCTGAAATTAAATAAACCTAAAAAAAATATTCCAAGACTTACTATTATTAGATTATAAAAAAATAATCTTTATCAAACAGAAAATATTTAACAGTTTCTAGGCACAATTATCCTGTACCACATAGGCCTTTACTTTAAAAAAAAAATAATAATAGATATCTACTAACCAAACCAATCATTATATTCAAAAGTATTTCAAGAAAAGGAATCTTTTTTAAGAAGCTCTAAAATTATCTTAAAAGAATTATAAATTTTGATTGTATAGTACTTTTTTTAAAAAACAAAATTAAGGATTCATTTGATGGATAAGATAAGAATAATAAGATATGATAGTTTGTCCTATTATGTTATAATCTCGAATTTGGTGAATCAGCATGATATGATAGTGTTATCCCGTTGGCATATCCTATCATGTCTACTTAATATTTTCTATCATAGATAAGAATATGAGTTAGAAATGAGTAGGATAGAATAGTGAAATTTTTCGCTCATACCTTCACATAATAAAAATATGACATCATTATTTGATATGCACCAAACATCGAAGAAAATAAACATTTCCCTACTCATATCTTAATATCTTATTTTGCTCTCTCTCATATCTTATCTTTATCTTATGATGATCACCAAACCAGCCCTAAAAATTTATCCAACTATCCTAAAAAGGATAATTTTTTTTAAAAAAAAATAAAGCGGTTAAAAAATATATTCGTTTATTTAAAAAAAAAACATATTCAAAGAATTCTAAAGTTAATGATCTTTATTTTTTTATTTTTTTTCTAGTGTGTTTAAATTTTGATTTTTACCTCCTTTCCTCTGTGCTGTGCCCATTAAACAATGAAGATGGCATATTACCAATCATCCTTTCCCCTCTATAGGAAACACCCATGATTGCCTCCAACAATCTTTTTCAACCTTAGAAACCTGAGCTTCCAAGATATTCCCTCTCTTCCATTCTTCCATTCCTTTTCCACTTTCTCTCTTTTTTATTTTTATTTTTTTTGCCTCTTCTCCCTTTTTCCTTAAATCTCATTCATGCTTCTTGATGCTTCCTTCCACTCACTCTCACTTTAAATATCTCCCTCATTCTCAACTTCTTCTCCCCTCCCTACTCTCTACTTCCTACTACCTCTTTTTTTTTTTTTATTCCTATTCTCTCATTTTCCTTTTTATCACAACATAACATAACATAACATACTCTTTAAAGTCTAAAGTCTAAAGAAGAAAAAAAAAAACATAGTACTATAATGGATCCTTCATCCACAAACTCAGTGAATGGGTTCTACAGTTTCCTCACTAGAGGAATTGATGACCTTGAGAGAGTGTTCCTCTCATCAAATTTCATGTCTATTCAATTCCTCCAAAAGGCACTCTCACTCCTTAGATCCTTCCACACTCAGTTGACTCTTCTTGTTCACAAACTCCACCTGCCAGTTGGTGACAAGTGGCTTGATGAGTACATGGATGAAACCTCTAAGCTATGGGAAGCATGCCACGTCATCAAGGCTGGTGTCTCTGGCATGGAAGCTTACTACTCTGCTGCGTTCAACATCACTTCCTCCCTTGACTCTCACCCTCTCCTCACTCCACAACTCTTACGCCAGGTCAGGTTTAATTTGATCACAAAGTCACTACTACTACTCACTAGTACTATCTTTCAAGTATCTCTGTTTTTGAAATGACCTTTTTAACCATAGGTAATGAAATTAACATTTGCTATGTGTAAAGTTATGCTATACTCCTATTATAGTATTATACAGTACCACATATTTACTTGTCTTGTAAAGAGTGTTATTTTAACATTGTAGAGATAGTACAAATGAGATAGTTGTAATTGGAATTTTTAACTTAATCTTATACAGATGTTAGATTTTTATGGGCAATGGACAAAGCATATACATTTCACTTTGCATAACTTTACATGTGCTAAAGTTTATTATAAACTTGAGGTAAAAAATTGGATAAAATTTAGGTGTTGTGCTTTTGGATGATTTTGACACCACATGTGTAATGACATAAATAGACATGGTATAGTATACATCATACCATATATTATGAGACGTTATAAATGTTATATTTTCAGTCAAATGCTAAAAAACATTTTAAGGACATTTGTTAAGAATCTTAATATAATAAAAATGCATTGGAAAATGTATATTTTTTTTTTTTAGATTTTTGAAAAAAAAAAGAGTAAATATAAAGTTAGGATTGGTTTTCCCCTGTTAATAACCTTAACGTGCACTTAGCAAAACCCATATTCTTAATACTACCGCAGCATATAGAAAACAACACTCAAGTTTGTTACAACAAAAATGCATCTACTATCTCAAGATATTTTAGGCATATTATTACTTGAGTGTAAATAACTTAAGAGAATGCGCTCTAATTAAGAATTTGTTAGAGTTTATGTGTGTTGGAAATGGTTGATGTTGAAGCTTTTTCTTTATTTGTTTCATTGGCATGGAAAAACAGGTTATGAGAGCCGTATCAGGTTGTAGAAGAGAAGCTGTAGGGTTGGAGGAGGAGAACCGTGGCATGATGGAAACAAGGATTGAGCCACTTTGCCTGCGTTTCGACGAAAGGTTGTCTCTAGAATCGAAGCTGAACGGTTTCAACGGCTTCAGGGGCGTTTTGTATGCAATGAGGAATGTTAGTTCCATGCTGCTCATGATTTTGCTACGTGGTTTAGTCTATTATTGGCCTCAAACCTCGGACTTTGGTTTCGGAGGCTACGAAGGTCGCTTGTTCCAGGGGTCAGGGCTGATGATATCGGCAGCGAGGCTGCAGCAGAGGATGGCGGCAGAGATAGGCCGGATGAATGCACCGATGGGGGTGTTGATGTATGAGTTCAGGAGGTCAAGGGTGGCAGTGGAGGAGCTAAGAGGGGAATTGGAGATGAGGCAGGGGATGATGGTGTTGGAATGGGAAAGAGAGGTTGGTGTTATGGAGAGAGTGGAGAGTTTTAGAGGGTGTTTTGGTGTGCTGAGAACTGGTGCTGAGAATATTGTTAGCCAGCTTGATGATTTCTTTGATGAGATTGTTGAAGGAAGGAAGAAACTTTTGGACTTTTGCAGTCATAGGTAAAGGTAATTTAGAGTGAGTGAGTGATGGAGAAATCAAATAGGTGCCCATAAAAGGAAAATGAAAGAAACTAAAATTAGGTAGAGTAAATGAAATTCAGTAACTCAGTTCTTAGTTGCTTCAGGTTGTTGTACCTTTATTAACCCCCTTTTTTATGACTTTTTTCCTCCTTTTATATCTCTTGTCTTCTTTCTTTAGTTAAAACTTTGGTGATAGTACAGAAGTCACTGGAGATTCTGAACTTGGATGTGATTCTTGTTCTGGTTATTGAAAACAAAAAAATGACAATAGATTAATTATCTTGCATGAAAGCTTAAAGGAATATTTTTTTTACACTTCAAATATAAACACTTGTATGAGGGACATGATGTTTGATGTGAGTTTAATTGAATACTATGGTACACACATTGTATATAAAGATAAAATTCGAACAAAGTGTATCATATGCAAAATTGGAATTAATGTGTATAGTAGATGTTTAAGTAACAGAACTCTAAAACTTCGTTCCTCCAATTACAGCTATGGACAAAACAAAAGGTAGAACGGATTAACCATTAAATAACATTAAAGAAGAAAGTATAAAGAAACTCATAAAGTAAGATAAATGCCAATTACCAAAGAAACAATGTCAGATTATAACTTATTAGATTCCTTTTCTTCAACAGTGAATGATTTTCCTCTGCAGCATTGAAATTGAAAGAGTGCTCTCATGAGTTGTTATAGTAAATGATTAATCATCATTCCAGTCCCGAAATAATAGAAAGGAAAGCTGAGAACTGTAGGGAGCAGCACTCTTGAGATTCCTGAACTCCTTTAACGTGAAAAGCAAACTTCTTTTACTCCTAGGAAGCTTTTGTCTGATTCTGTTCGCTTTGAAAGCAATGGAGCTTATGATGAAAACTTCTCATTACATCTCCCTGGCAATGACAGCTATCTCTCTCAATGAGAATTTTGTTGTGTTTCAAAATACAGCTACCCTTTTTTGGGGTATGGGAATGTTTTAATATATCACTAAATTTTAGCAGTCACTTTCTCATTTCTAACTGTATCTAATGCTTTTTGTCCCATGCCGCAAATTCATGCCCTGCCTCCTCACAAGGGTTCATATGAGTGCTGCTTTAAAATGAAACAATAATATATAATACTAATACTGAAAGGGAAAAGAAAAGATGCAGACAATAAAAGATAACTAATATATTGGCCAGACTCCCACATGCTGGATGCTAGACTGACACAACTGCTGAGCCACCCTCAATAAAGCAATGGCCGCCTACTAAGGTGGACAGCCACTACCCCTAATTAAAACTACCATGCTCAATGTACAAAAACAATGACCGCTTCTTAGATAGAATTGGATGGTGTTCTCAAATTTAATTAGACTAAAATACATGCATTAATTAGGACCGGAAACAGGAATAAGCAGGGATAAATTTTATTCAATAGTTGACATGTATGAAGACATTTTTTTTTAAGATATTGGACCATTCTTAACATGAAATACTTCACACATACTTAATATTGAATGGAGTTTCTATGGTAGGTCATGTCTGACCAAACTAGGCAGAGAAAAATATAGTGAGATTACAACAACAGCAACACACTTCAAATGACATATCAAGATGAGAGCACACAAAAGTAAGACCTGTCTACTTGTGTCTTTCCTGTTCTTGGGGAGAAGGGAATATTTTGTACAATATCAAATTCTGCAGTAAGCACACTGTTACTCAGTGTCATGAAGGTCATGGCAATATGAACTCAGTTCTGTACTTCTATATGCATATAGTAATTTATTGGTGCTAACTTTGTTATGATATATATGAGCAAGGAGCAAAATCAAAGAGGTCACCACACAAAATGTGGTCAGCCAAGACATATGTTTACTGGTTGAAATCGAATATTTAATCCTCGCACTGCAAACTGGGAAGCAAATGTCTCAAGTAGATTTCTGAGCTCAACAATATCTTTATTATTCTGATGACCACTGAGAAGATCTATGCAAGATTTCCCATGTTCCCTCTGTACAATGTTTGCAATCCGAGCCATCATAAAATAAATATCAAGTATCATCGCAAAGTCATCTGCTAAACAGCTTTTTGAATTCATTGCAGGATTACCTAACACAGATGAGATAAAGGGACTTGAGTAAAATATAAATATGTTCAGAAGACTCAATAGTAATTAATTTGTTTAAACACAGAAACTGCATATAGCCTGGGAGTCCAAGAATTCATGTAACAAAATATAGGAACTATCTACTCATGCATGGAAATTACTCCCTCAGGTACATAAGACAGGACTTGCATCGGATTGGTGCATACGTTAGCTTAGACAGTGCCAAACTTAACCAACAATATCTCATGCAGAAGATTGGCATGCTCAAGATAATTAAGATTCTTTTGTTAGCATCAATTCAATGGAGAGGGGGTTGAAGAACCATATACTTAATATGTGAAAGTTTAACCAAAAGAAATTGATTAAATTTAGAGATTTAGATCAAAAACATGCACAAAAAATTCATTAAAATCACCTGAGGAAAGGAAACTTGGTGAAAAACACTCTGTTTTCACCATTTCCTTCACAAAATTACAGCAACAAGAAAAAAATTCAAAATAAGGTGGCTTTTTTGTAATTATTAGTGAAAACATATCATCTGAAAATTAAAACAGAAAACAAACCAAACACTACCTAAGGTATTTATCCCCTCTTTCCTCCACTTCTTAATTCTTATATGTTCAATTAACTTCAAGCTTTGCAGATCTGTTTTCATAACCGGACAACACTAGAAGGTCCTCTTTCTAAGCCTCTAGTTTGATCTCGCCAAATGGCTGGATAACCCAGTATAACACTAAATCCTCTGTCATATGAATACTCAAAGCAACCAAAATTTGGTCCTTAATCATTATTGTAAGTTTAAATCTGCCTATGTTGTGCTTATGCTATACATAGTCAGTTGACCAGTTCTAAGCCTGGATAAAAAGGTCAAGGTTATGTTAGGCAGTTGACAACTATTACAAAACTTTGTAATATAATGATATGGATCAACAACGCCTAATCCAAGGACATGGTTTATGACAGAGCATTATAACACCGTTTGATCCATATAGCTGACCTCATGTAAAGTGGGAATAAGGCTGGGTTGTTGTAATCATCTCCAAGACCTGTAATAAACATCCAATCCACCGACCACTGAGTTTCTTGGCCTTAACATATCCTTAAAATCTTAGTTCCTCTACAGTTTGTCATCAATTAAGAATAGATAAGATAAGACATTAAAAAAATCAATAATCCACCTATTTATCCCCCACAAAAAGAGCAACTCCTATGGAGTTAATTCGGTGTAATCACGATAAATGTCCAGCTTGGTAACAACAATATTCTTAATCACGCAGCAAAACCACCACAAGTGTATCAAAGAACAACTTGTATTACCTCCGTTCCTAAATATGAGCACTTAAAGTGGCTTTGCACGTGAACTAAGAAAGTTAGTTAATAATGTTAGTTGCATTGAAATTGATGACATTTAGCATTTTTTTTCTAAAATATAAGAAGGATCTAGAAAAGTCAAAAATCCAGTACTCCCTCCGTCTTTATTTGTAAGTCACATTCTATAAGTTTTTTTTCCTAAATATAAGTCACTTTACAATATCTTAGCAACATTAAATAACTTGTGCCAAACATACTCCTATTGACCTATTGTTCCACCCTAAATTTAATTAATCTCCTCATATTCTAATAAACATTTTTACTTTTCCTATGATGATGACTACAACAATATATTTGGAATTTTGACATTTTTTTAATAATTTTGACAATAATAACTAACTCTAAGTACTTTTCTTAATCCATGTGAATTAATGAGAAATGTCTTATAAATAAAGTCGGAGGGAGTACTTATATCTAGAAAAAAAGGGAGAATTATACGGTTATAAACACATAATTTTGGAGACATGTTACAAAAATTAGCAATTACTAGTAAAAATAATTTGGCACAAGGTGTAGGCGTAGTGGCATCCTACGACGAAAGTTTGATTCATGGTGAAAACAGTTAGGATTTAGGAGGCCTGATTACACCAAAGGGATTAATCTATTACCCTGATAGTAGTGTTAGAATGAAACCAGGTAAAAACACAAAAAATAAAATAAAAACAAAAATAAAATTCAATTGGCACAGAAGCAAGTACTCCTTGTTATTGGGCATACTTAACCGAATTAAGTATACCAAGGAGAAACTAGTTAGTTTAATGAATTCAATCAAAATATACTTTAACATTACAATTTTACCCTCTCAGCTTTTCTTTTTCACACTCATTAATGTATGACAAAAAACAGAAAAAACAATAAATAATGCATAAAAAATATAAAGTGATTTATAATTAACATCAAGAAAACCTTCTAGAATATGATCTATAACAATGACCGAAAGGAGTAGTCATATATATATATATATATATATATATATATATATATATACATAATTTTAATTAATTTACACCTTTACTTGTTGGAATGGAAGGACGATGAATAGAGAAAGAGATTGAAGAAGGTGGGTGATTCAGGGGGAGGAGTAAAAGCAGCAGAAACAGCGGCAAGAGCGTTTGAAACAAGAGCAACGGAAGAAGCGGAATGAAAGTCGAGGTCCGGGAGTGTTGGCTGAAGCTGAGGCTGAAGAGTGACCTGCCGATGAAGTTTCCATTGAAATTAAAGGAAGTGGGCGGTGACGTTGAACAAGATACTGCACACGGTGGCGTGGCGTGAGGAGGGATAATATTGAGTATAGCTTGTTGATTCGGGAAAATAATTTTTTCAATAATTCATCTTTATTCCTTCACTTTGAAAAAAGCTACCCAAGTTAATCCTTGACAATTTTTTCTGTTTATAAACCTTAACATCTTACACACGTGGTAATTAAATAACTAATACGACGTCTAATTGTTGTGATGCTACAACAGATTCATCAGCTTCTGTATTTCTGCAGCTGGTTAGAGCTTCAACAGCAGCGGCCTTACTGTCTTAGTCTCTCCTTCCTCCAATTTTATCTTTTGAATTCAGTATCATGTATAAGATGTTAACGGCACGTATATGTTATTTAACGGCTACGTATGTAAGACGTTAACGTCTATGAACAGATAAAGTTGTCAGGGACGGATGTGAGTAACTTTTTTCAAACTGAAGGACTAAATAGGAATTATTGAAAAGTCAGAAACTAAAATAAAAAATCTTACAAAGTGAAGGATTAAAGTGACAGTTCAGTCTTACACTTAAAAGTAGGGAAAGAAAAAAGAAAAGAAAGAAACAGTAATCCAATACTCATCTTACTAGTTTGTTGGGTGAGTAATTTGGGCCCATACAGATCCACATTCTGAGTCAGTAATGGATCGTATCTGAAGTCAAGGCCCAAAGTGAATAGAATAGAATATGCAGCAAGTAGGTTGGTTGCAACGAAGAAGAAACGTTAAACATGGAATCATCGTCGTCTTCGCTATCTCCTTCTTCTTACTGGGATTTAATCGTAATCATCCTTCTCCGCCCCCTTCTCGCTATAGCCTTCGTTCTCTCCTTAATTTCCCTCGGTAACTCTTCTCTCTATCTATGTATCTGTTATTTTTCATCGTTTTATAATATAATAGTAATTAGGATTTGTTTGGATAGGTTGGTTATTGGCATGGAAGCTGGTTCTGGTTCATGTGCCTTTGGTGCAAGAGATTTTTGGCCTTAAAAAGAAGAAGCCTCTACGATCCAAGCCCCCAACTGGTCGCCTCTCTAAAATTTATAGCGCCATCAATGCCCAAAATTTACCTCCTCCTTCCACTTCCACATGGTAACTTCTACTCTCTTTCTCTCTGTAATTTCTTTTATAACAATAGTTGTTTATTAATGAATTCATTGATCTCTATGGAGCTATCTTTTACCTATCAAAAGTTCACATTCTCAATAATATTAACAGGGTTACATATCAAAATTCACATTTTCAATACAATTAACTAAATTATTCTACTTTCGATTTTATATTTAGGAACGGAAGGACTAAAAGAAAATAACATTAAAATATCTTGTAGAAAATACAGAGTGCCTTATGAATAGAATCAGAAAATCTTTTTGAAACGTGACTTATATATATAGAACGATAGCCACTACTCCCTCAGTTTTGAAATATAAGAAAAAAAAAATCATTCTCTTTTTTAAAATATAAGCAAAATTAACTAACTTTTTTAAATTTTATTTCATTCCCAATGCCACTTTCCTAAAACATTTCTAGAAAATTGTTATCTTATTCAATTTTTATTTCATTCCCAATGCAACTTTCCTAAAATACCTCTATTCTTTTATAAATTTTTGAAAATTAAATACAATCAACTAATCTCCTTAATAAGCGCAAATATGGTTAATTTTGCTTATAATATGAAACGGAGGGAGTATCTATTTATGGATACGAGTTAAGCCTTTTTATTTAGGAAATAAATGCCAAATCTGATTAGTCCTTTGGAATTGTAGTGAGAAAACAGAAGGTAGTTTTATGAATTTAGGCACTAAGTTCAGTAATTTGTAAGTACCTAATAAATATAAGTTCAAGAACTAAACTGCCATTGGAGAATAACTTCCACTTTCAAGACTAAGTTTTGTATTTATTCCGCTAAGTAATGCCTCATTAGTCATCTCATGCTTTAAGCCCGAAATTTGTGACACTACTAGTACCAGGAGTAATTGTTAAGTATTGGCATTGCAACAACTCTTAAGCCTTTTCCTACTCCCACTACTTAATAAGATCAAATGATGTTAGCGTTTTTATATCATAAATCATGTCATCCAAAAAGCCACTTAAAGCTAAATCTTTTTTCTAATGTATCAAAATTGCGCTTTGTTGCAAATCTTTAAAAGGATAAAAGGGGAGGGTTGTGTTAGGTAGTAGACAAAAAAAGAAAACTGTCAAACCTTTATTTTCTTTACTCTTTAAGGTTTGGTAGTACTTGATTTCATTAATGTTTTGTCTCGTCAAAATTTTGGAACATGATGTAGGTTACATGTTATCACCTCTTAATAAAGAAACAATGATGGATGCTAATGGTTGCATTCTTGCCATTGCAGATAAATGTCATTGAACTGTAAATTGGTATGCTGAAGATAGCAAATTTGGGATCTTGAACGACAGAACAGTGACAGCAACTGGTTAATTGAGATAAATGAAAGAAATCCAAGTAGCAAGCAACATGCCTGAAAAAATTCTGGAGATGAAGATATTATTATACACCTTGTACAGTTGTACTTATTATTGAAAACTAAGCTGAGCATGGTCTTACTCCAATACTCCGTATTGTGCTTTGTGGAAGTAGCTTTTTCAAACACACGTGATGGTTATTTACTTATTAATGATTTAAAAAATATCATATTGGTCATCCAAATAAAACAATGATCACCAAGTTTATCCTATCTCCTACCACACTCTTGGAGAAACTAGTGTCACAGTTGGTTCCACTTGATGTCGTGCTAGTTGTTATTAGTATTCCTGATAGTGTTGTTTCGACCTCATTATTCACAATAACAAATTTGCTATTAGGGATAATTGGATTTTGATTTAATGGGCACTTGTAGAAATCGTGAATGTTACCATCAAATGAGAATAAGGATGAGTCCAATTAAACATTCGCAAAAATCGTGGATGTTACCCATCAAAGCTGGGGTATTATGCAATCCCACTCCGAGTTAGGACATCTCATGTTTCATAACTATTTGTCACTCTATATGTCACCGCATTTGAATTGTTTAAGAAAATAGGATTAGTAGATTGAAGAATTATTAAGTTTAAAAACTCAACTTAATATTTTTAAACCAATCAAATATAATGGAATATTGAACGGCCCACGAAATGTCAAATGTTATCCCCTCTTCATCATCCCCACGCGTGTGTATGAATTTCCTCCATCTCAAAAAGATAATAAAAAAATGCAAAAAAGTTAATTCAAAATGTTACTATCTTTCTGGGACGGAGAGGTCCCATAAAGAGTATGTAAAAAGGATTTGAAAGATATATGAATTCTTTTTAATGAAAGATATTCGAGAAAATATTACACTATCGGGAGGGGAAAAAATAACAGAACATACTTGAAAATATCACACAAATTGTCTCATACTCTATTACCATACACTTAACCTCTGTTACCATACACTTAACCGAATAGCAAGAAGCTTGGTTCATCATTTCAAGTTGCAACAACAACACAAACAAAAGATAGCCAGCAAACATATATATATTTTAGCTGGGCAAACAGATATTAGTAGTTACTATACTGCAAGATCAGCAGAGTAGTCAGCTTCCTGTCTGCCTTAAAGTACCTACAAGAAAAGGCAATCACAGTTAAGCAAAGATTTATTGATACACAAACTTTAGTGGCATAAATCATTGAGTGCCCTTAAACCAAAAAACAGATCAAGTTAACAAGGATAAGATGTTCCAAAATATAATGAGTGAAGACATTCACTTCTGAGGCCAGAGTTATACATTTCTCTTTTTTGGCCTCTGAATTTGATGCAATGAGAAGCTGTACCTATGGTAAACTACTTTTGGCTGTAAGATGAATTAAACTTAAAAATGATAAAGAATAGAAAATCTTATAAATGGATTAAACCACTCTTTTAAACTCAAACAGTCATAAACAGGTGGACAATGAACCAATTCACAGTACTCGGAATTTTGGATAGATATAGACTATGACCAGCACGGTTTCCACTTCACAGAGTTGCAAGTAAACCGTCCGTGATGACCTAGGTTTGATCCTTCGGGTCACAATTTTTAAGATCTCATCCACAATATAAAAGATAATCTAGTCTTATCAAATTACCGTGAAGTATTATTGAAGCCAATGAAAATTCATTACAAATTCAACTATAATATATATATATATATATATATATATATATATATATATTTATCACACTTCTTTTGGGGGTGGGGATCGAAAAATCAACTTGTAAGAATATATATGGAATCAAATTTACCTAAAAATTAGACAGAACAATACTTCCATTGTAAAATAAGCAATAGGTTAAAATTAGATTTCAGACTGCAATAAAGCAGCATACAGAAAAATATAGTATCCATTTCTTGAGCACTAAGTTTGTCAACAAAGCAACAATAGATTATTATATCATAGGATCAGTGATAAATTAAATTCACTTAAGATATAAGCTTACCTGTACAGCTACTTAGCTGCAATAACTGCTTCACAGATAACACGCCTCAACTGGTGAGGGTCGTTGGCTTTGAACATCAAGCCTGTTGAGTAATTTCGAGTAAGAAGGAGAATGATCTGGTGGGTTGTCAATGCCTTCAGTTTCAGCATAACTACAGCCCTTACTGCCATAATCTTCCTTGCAACCAGCATCATGCATATCACGTTCAACGGGCTGTATGATCTTACCAAATAGCAGAATTGAACCAGAGCCAACTTTTGCGGTGTTAAAATTATGGGACACAGGAAACTCTGTGCCAAAGGAAGGCAAACTACCCTGGCTATTTGGAGACAAGTCATCAGATTGAGAACTTCCGATGTTTAGCTCCGTTGACACGCTCTTCAACATCGGCATTGTATTGTTCCCAGAGGAACTACTACCCATTAGAAGATAACTGTTATCGACATCATTTGTTAAATTGGAAACATTTGATGCTGAAAATACATCATGCCTGGCTCCCTGAATGCATGCAGGAAACGTTTTAGAGCTCAACAATGTTTGATTCCAGTGTCCCATTGTTGAATTAGTGAACCATGTCATGGGAAAGTAGGGATCTCCCTCTCTATCACTTAACACCCCTGAATCCTGGGCAGCCCTAAACTTTTTTGTGGGGGGAAATGCTGAATGAAGTGAAGATGTGGGCGAAACAAGTTCAACCTGCCAAGGGCTGACTCGCTTTGCATTCGGCAAAACTTCAGGTTCATCCCACGCAACCTATGATATTATAGATAGATGTTAAATTTGAGATAGATGACAAATTATAGATATTCAGTATCTTCTGTGACAAAAGTTTCTTATCAAACAAAAGAATATGTTGTTACAAATGACAAGATATTAATACTTACAAGGAATTACAGAAAGAACAAAAAAAGAATCCCCTATGAATTTACCCAATATATATTCTGACATAGATAGAGACATGCATGGAAGTTGGGATTCTCAATAAAACTTGTTGAAAATTAGACATTGCAAGTATAATCAAATATCACATAACACGGAAAAAAAAATTGATATTCATTTGTCTTCTGATAAAACAACCTGTTTGCGTTGCTACAAGCATGAACACCAGGGCATGTGGAAAATATTTACATCATTCTTACTCTCCATTCCCAGTGGCATCAGAGGTAAGAAGGCCAAAAGATTGCAATCAAGATTCAAGACTGTATTTTTTGAGTTGCAGTGCAAATAAATACTACTCCCTCCGGTCCTTATTATAGGGCATACTTAACCGAATTACGCATACCAAGGAAAGTAGTTAGTTTTGTAAATTTTATGAGAATATATTGTAACATTACAATTTTACCCTCTAAACTTTTCTTGGAAAATTCACATTCATTAATGAGCAACAAAAACACATAGATAATCAAGACATTTAATAAGGGCAAAAAAGAGAAAAAACAATAAATAATACATTGGAAATATAAAGTGACTTATAATTAGGACCAAGAAAACCTTCTAGAATGTGACCTATAATAAGGACCGGAGGGAGTATTAAATATTAATGGCATAAATGGACTCCTTCAACAGTCAATACGAACATTACTCATTTTAATGAATATTGGGAATGGATACTCATACAAATCATTTATGTGCCAGGAACCAGATTTGAACTGGTGACACGAGGATTTTCAGTCCTCTGCTCTACCAGCTGAGCTATCCTGACCATTCTTGATGCACCATCCCCATTATGTCTATCAAATTAAGATAGATAAAAATTAACTGCCAAGCTTGATTATAGTGACTTTCTTTTTTTTTATTAGCAAAATAAAAGGATATTTATGGGAGTAGCAGGGTACTCCAAACCCCAAATACAAAATCAACAGTGTTTGATACATTCTATTAGGTTTATTTATAGTGACTTTCTATGTCCCATAAATGCTGACATTGGATGGATAGGCCAAATTAAACCCAGCATAGTCGAACACTCGGGCACGAACATAGAAATTAAAGACACGACAGGACAACTTATCAAATCAAATGCACTAAAAATGTTACAAATCACCCTTAACTAAAAGATGTAGATATTTATCATACTGTATTTCTCAGTTCAATCTCTTCATGAATATAGAAGTTGAAAGGTAAAAAATGTAAACAACCTTGAACCTTCTCCTATCCCATAATTTAAATGCCCAAAATCACATGCTAGTCATCTATTCTCACATTACATCAATCACAGAAGAGCATATATTTTCTAAATTTCCCACATACTATGACTATCAACTCGAGAGCAACATTAAACACAGTAACACACAACCATTCATATAAAGCTCTATGGCCCAAAATCCATTATTGCCTGTAGGGATATGTTGTGATTCCCTAACCTCCTCTAATTTTCAAAACTTGACCATTTCAAACAATAAGTTATCAGCACATTTTATGTCTTATAAACCGTAGACACCAAGGTAACGTTTGGTGCATTGACAGAGCAGGACAAAACAGG
This sequence comes from Crotalaria pallida, assembly GCA_037953625.1. Lineage (NCBI taxonomy): Eukaryota > Viridiplantae > Streptophyta > Magnoliopsida > Fabales > Fabaceae > Crotalaria > Crotalaria pallida. The sequence continues at coordinate 146,076,304 of CM075651.1, read as the reverse complement.
TGTTCTAGTTTGTTCTCTTCGGTTTTATCATGTTCCATTTTCTTTGGTTTCACCCCCAATCTTTTGTCATGTTATATTCTGTTAATGGAATACACGAAGCCCATAACAGAATCCATGTTTTCAGCAACGAACTATTCTAACATGTCTATCAAACACTATCCAATAACGAGATTTTATTTAGAATATATATAAGACACAAATAAATTTTAAAGCATTATATTATACCTGAAGCATGCGCCAAGGAGAACCAGACCAGGGTCCATTATCAAGAGCAGAAGCTGATGTCACTGTCCCCTGAAACCACGTCATCCTCGACGAATCCTCCGTCTCCACAGCCATCTTCACTCTCATCCCGTGACCCCACACACCTTTCATTGCTTCCTCCACTACCTCGGCCTTCACCACGAAATCCGACCACCCGGTCCCTCTCGGATAATACACCACCTCGAACGGCATACCCTGCGCCGCCGCTTCCGCTGCCTCCGCAACAGCCCTCTCTGACACTCTCCCCCTCCCTCTCCTCCAATACCCTTCTCCCTCCTGCTGCAGCTCCTCTCCCTCCTCCTCCTCAGCCCTGTAATTCCTCTGCGGTGCCGCGTTGGAGTGTCGCAGCACCCTGCGAATCCCGACGAACACCTCTTCCTCGGAATTCTTCATGAAAACCACCGAATCTCCGGCGACGAGCTTCTTCGCGGTCACGAACTTGCTCCAGCCGGTGGTCAGCAGGTGGCGCCGGGGCGTGCCGCGGTAGATGTGCCGGAACTGCCACACGACGCCGTGAACGTCGGTGACCTTGAGATTCTGCACCGGAGGCTCTTTCTTGAAATTCAGCGGCGGGAAAACAGAATCAGCGCAGAACCTCGGAACCGAAAATCCACCGCCGTTATTAGCATCCGACGGCGTCAGAATCTTAGCATACGAAACAATCTTGTCACCACCGCCGCCGCCGTTGCCGTCGCCGGTGAGAACAATAGGCGAACCGGCGACGAAGCCGTTGGGAATAGGTTGGAGTTGGAGCTTAGCGAAGACCTCGTCGGAGATAGGATCGGCGAGGAATTGAACATTGGTGAGGTGGCAGTGAACGGCGGGGAGAGAGTGGAGTGAGGAGTAGTGAAGGGAAGAAGGAGAGAGAGAAGCTTGTTCGAGATGGCCCTGGGGGAAGTAGTAAACCCTAGAAAGGAGGTTCGGGATTTGCACGGCGGCACCGGCAACCGCCCGCCATATTTTCGGTGCCACGTGGCTCGGAGAGGGCGGAGAAGAGCGGCGGGTGTCAGAGGGAGACATAATGAAAAGGGAAATGCGAGAGAGAGAGAGAGAGAGAGAGAGGGAATTAGTTACGGTTAGAGAGCGAATTGAGGGATTGGGTTTTAAAACCGTAACAGAAGAGAGAGAGAGAGAGTGTGTGAGAGTGAGAGAGGGAATGGGTGGGTGTGTCTGTTTGGACTGTGCACTCTCATTCTCTCTCTATATATACTCTCAGGGGTGGGTGCTAACAAAATTATTCTGTCCGTTTGGATTTTTTTTGTGATTCCAAGCTAGGACCATTGTCAGGTCAGATTGGAGAGAGAGAGAGATTAAATTATATGTGATTTAAAGAATGTGATAGACTATATTAACTGCAATTTATTCATTTGACTAGATTATTTAATAAACATTTTAATGCTAGTCTTTGATATTTAATTTTAATAATGAGAGGAATATGAAATATACTCTCTTCACTCTTGAGAGTTACTATGATTTAGAGATATTCATAAATCTACACATAAGATTTTGACATTTATTATTTTTTAAGTTAAAAAATAAATTAAAAGAATTTAAATGACAAATGTCACAATTTTATGTGTAGGTTTATGTATAGGTCTCTTTATGTAGATCTCTAAATCATTTTTCTATATCTAAATCTCTTTAAAAAAAATTGATTTTAATGTAAGTTTTATTTTCAATTTTTAATGGGCAAATGCTAACAAGGCACTTGTTAAGGAACCAATTATAAAAAAAGTTATTAGAAAATGAGATTTTTTATGTTTACGAGAAAATGATAAATGTGGTCTTGAGGTTATATATATATATATATATATATATATATATATATCTAGCAACTAATGTCACTTGTTAGGATAACCCTTTCTAATAATACTCTCTTTATTTGTGTATATAAGATTCTCTTGATAGATTTTACGTTGGTAAAGAAGAAAGTTAGTTAATTGAGAGAGAGGAGATTAAATTATGTCTGATTTAATGAATGTGATAAACTATATTAACTATTCCTTCCGTTCCTAAATATAAGACCATTTTGACACTTTTATTTTGTCCCTATTTATAAGACCATTTACCAATTTTCAATGATCATTAATTACTTTTTTCCACAAACACCCCTATTTTTTTAGATTCTCAATAATATTAATAAAGGTAATTTTGAAAATACATATCATAAGTTCACATTTCCAATACAATTAACTAAATTATTTCACTTTCTTAATGGACATGAAATCTTTCAAAAGGTTCCTATATTTAGAGACGGAGGAAGTACAATTGATCCATTTGACTAGATTATTTAATACTACTAGTCTTTTTACATTAAAAAAACATTTTAATGCTAGTCTTTGGTATTTAATTTTAATAATGAGAGGAATACAAAATAATTTCTCCACTCCATTATCTAAACCTCTTTTTTTTATAAAAAAAAAAAGTTGTATTGACGAGCTTTTTAAAAATAATATAAATGAAGTAGTTTATTACTACCTCCGTTTTTATATATAAGATCTTTTTGGAAAATTTTATGTATATTATAAGAAAGTTGGTTAATTTAATTAATAGTATTGGAAATGTGACGCTTTATATGTATTTTCAAAATTACCCCTATTAATATTATTGGAAATTTAAAAAGTGTTAAATAAATAGGGGTGTTTGTTGAAAGAAATAATTAATGACCATTGAAAATTAGTATAGAATCTTATAAATAGGGACAAAATAAAAGTATCAAAATTGTCTTATATTTAGGGACGAGGGCAGTATTAAAAAACTAAGTTCAACACTCCTCGAATTACAAAATACAACATTTTCTTATGCAAAACTTCCTCTTTAAACTCCTTAAACAAGGTCATAAAGGCACTTGTTGACATTTCCTTTGAAAAAATTGTCTTTAATGTAAGTCTTATTTTCAATTTCTAATAGTATTATTTCATCCGTTCATATATATTAGACCTTTTTGATAGATTTTATTGTTCATTAAGAAAATTGATTAATTTAGTTAATTGTATTAGAAATATGAATATTTGATATATATAATGTACTATTTTCAAAACTATATCCCTATTAATAGTATTAGGAATCTAAAAAGTATTAAGTAAATATGAGTATTTGTGGAAATAAGTAATTAATTGTGATTGAAAATTAGTTTAATGTCTTATAAATAGGGACAAAATAAAAGTCTCGAAAAGTCTTATACATAGGAACATAGATAGTATTCATTTTTTTCCACAAAAATCCTTATTTATTTACCAGTTTTTAGAATCTCAATTAATTATAAGAATAATTTTGAAAAATATAGGAATATCAAATTCAAGATAATTAACAACATTGACTAACTTTTTTAAAAAATATACTACCTCCGTCCTTAATTATAAGGCCCTCTTGGAAGATTTCACGTCCATTAAGAAAGTGGAATAATTTAGTTAATTTTATTGGAAATGTGAACTTTTGATATGATTTTCAAAATTACCCCTATTAATATTATTGTAATTCTAAAAAGTGTTAAATAAATAGCTAGGGATGTTTATGGAAAAAAATAATTAATGTTCATTGAAAATTGGTAAAGGGCCTTATAAATAGGAACAAAATAAAAGTGTTAAGAGGGTCTTATAATTAAAGACGGAGAGAGTATTTTTTAGTCAATCAAAATTATATATAATGATTAGAAATGTTGGTTGAATTCAAAATGAAATAAAGATGGGTTTTAAATAGAGAGACTTGTTGTAAGAGATTAATGAGTGTGCATTAATGGTGTAAAAAATTTTACATCATCAGTTCATTATCCACTATTTATGTGTTTATGGTTCTTGACTTAAAATAATATTAAAATAATATAAATGAATGATGGATGGTGTAAAAAACACTATTGTTGCAACATCTATTTTCTCTTATTGTAAATAATGACATTTCCGTTATAAGGCATTATCAAAAAAAAATTGGTGATTTTTTTTGGGTTTTCTTAACCTCAGCTCTTAGGGCTGAGGATAAGAGCTTAAAAGTGGATGTATTTCATTGAAAAAATAAATACAAAGTCTTTTTATTCTACCAATACAACACTTCCCAATGAAATACATCCACTTTTAGGCTCTTATCCTCACCCCTTAGGGCTGAGGTTAAGAAAACCCATTTTTTTTTTCACTTTTTTAATGTGGGCATATATTAAGAATATTTTAATAGGTCAATTTGCAAAGGAAATTAGTTTATTAAAATTTTGGGATATTATCGACGAGTCTTGGTTCAGTTGGTGTAAGGTCCCAACTGAAATCTTGGTGCTCCGGATCAGTCTCAAGACTCCCTGGTATTAAGGCTGCTCTTGGGAATACCGGTGGCTCCGCAAGGAATACGGACCAAAAAAAATTTTGGCATGAAATTTTACTCAATAAAACATTCTTAACATGTAGTAGTACTTCTTCCGGTCTTTATCATAAGAAAAACTAACTTCATATTTATTAAGGAATTAGCAGTTGAGTGCATTAAATTTATCGAATTCATAATAACTATAGCTATTTTTTGAAAATTGCATTTATAAGAATAAAACAAAAATTAGATAACACAACATTTTTACGAATATTTTAAAAATTGTTATATTGGGAATAGGTAACTTTTTTTATATTTGAGACCAAAATAAATATTTTTTCTTCTTATATTAAAGATCAAAAGGAGTACGTTCATAAAACACAAAAAAAATCTCTTTTTTAAATTCATTTTGTAATTGTTATGAAACGTCCATATTTATATCCCTTATACTTATACCAACGGGAGTTGACTAAGTTGGCATTGTGGAACCAAAGAGATTTTAGGAATGAGATCCGGGTGATAGTAACCTCGCGTTCAATTCCTAGGAAAAACATCCTACTAAGAGAAATACTTTTATGACTTGAAGCATATTAGTCTCAAGAAATCTCATTAGTAGTGGTGGACTCCTGAAAATACCGTGGGCTTGGAAAAAGCATAGAAAAAAAAAATCTCCCTTGTATATGTTCTTATAAAATACTTTAAATTTTTCTATTTTTGGTAATTGATTAAAGAGAAATTAATTGAATAAATTCATAATCTCTATATATGTAGTAGGAGTAGATTAAAATTTTATTAGTTTCAAGACTATCAATCATAATGTTTCGATATTTTTTTTTCATGGGTAAAGTTTTTGCAGCTGTCAAATATCAAACCCAAATACTTGTATTATACGTTTTGGATATCTGCCAACTAAATTACTTATCAGAGAAATAATACACTATTAAATGAGAGTAAACAAAACTTAACTAACTTTGTTGATTTATATACAATACATTTGTTTTGGTTGAGTTTTTAATCTTAAGTAATATCTTTATAACACTCATTAATAAACTCATTTATTTTAATTTGATATGAATATAATATGATAGTTTGAATCATACATTTGATTGACCAAATATATTAATATATGTGTTATTAGGAAATTAAATGAATTAAATAAGATATATTAAAATTTTATAATATGTGTGTGTGTCTATATATATATATATATATATATATATATGATATGATATCAATTTATATATATTATGACCTTTATATTAATTTTAAAAAATTATATAAATTTGACTTGAATTAAAAATAACATGCAATGTGATTAAAAAATTGGGAAATGTTAGTGAATATTCTTTAAAAAAAAACAAAGTATTTTTATATAAGAAACTACTCTTGTCGATCTTTAATATAATACCCTTTGGAAAGATATATATGTTTATATAAAAAAGTAATTAAATACCATTAAAATTAAAAGTAGATCTTACAAATATGACCAAAACAAAATTTTGAGAATAGTCTTATATAAGAACTAATAAGTGGGTGTAGTCCACGTGATCATATACCAAGTCTTAAGGCTTAGAAGTTAGAAGTCTCGAATTCGATTTTATGCTCCACCATTCGATGGATACCTCTTCCCTTATCCTCGTGAAAAAACAAAAAAAAATGCTATAAAAAAAATCTAATATAAAAGCTAAGGGAGTAATATGTTTGGCATATGGAAAAGTGTTAAACTTAGTTTTTAATACTAATTTAATACTTTGTTTGAATTGGTCAAAAAATATTTTTGGCAATCGTTAACGTAACAAACAACTTACTCCCTCACTCCATATCTATAAGAATTGTTTGGAAGATTTCATGTACATTAATAAAGTTGATTGATTTAGTTAATGGTATTGGAAATGTGAACATTTGATATGTATTTTCATAATTATCCTTATTAATATTATTGAAAAACTAAATTAAATAAACAATGGTGTTTGTAGAAAGAATTAAAAATTGGTATAAGACCTTATATATAGAAACAAAATAAAAGTGTTAAAAGTGTCTTATATTTAGGGACGGATGTAGTAATTCATATGTTTCAAAGATGTTGTATTTGAATGTTATGCACAATGATTAAAAAAATATTAAATGATATAAGAATTTGAGATATTTTGACCATACTATTTTTATGTAATCATTGGGAGTATTGAAGAGAGAGAGAGAGAAATTGAAGGTGAAAAATATATTGTGATAGATCAGTGTATAGTTGGGAAAAACAATATTCTTCTAATCCTCAGTATAAATTACTCCCTCCGATCCCTAATATAAGCAACATTTGATCAATTTCACTCCCTTTAAGAAAGTTAGTTAATATTGTTAGTGGTATTGAAAATGTAAATATTTGGTATACTTTTTCAAAAGTACCCCTATAATTATTATTGGAAATCTAAAAAGTGTTGAGTAAATAGGGGTGTTTGTGTAAAAGAAGTAATTAATGCTATTGGAAATTGGAAATTGGGCTTATATTAAGGACAAAAAAAAGTCTTCAAAATGGGCTTATATATATGTAGAGCCGGAGGGATTTTTTGTCTAAAAGAATGGAGTACTTTCTAAAAGAATTTTTTGTCCTAATTATGAGTTACTTTGCATTACTTGTGTATCATTTATTTTTTTCTCTTATTAAATGTTTTGATTATTATTTTTTTTCAATAATGAGTGTGAACTTTTTAAAGAGACTTGAAAGATTAAAATTGTAATATTATAATATTTTTTTCAAAAAGTCAAGAAAGTGAACTACTTTATTGATATGTATAATTTGATTAAATATGTCTTACAATAAGGATTAGAGAAAGTATTAGTTATGTGTTGAATTTGTAAATATATATATATATATATATATATATATAAACAAAAGGGAAATGTTTAAAGAACAGTGCATATAAAACGGAAAGAGTGGTCGAGATCTCTTAATCTCATCCTCCAAGGCAATCACACTTCTTTTAGGCTCTAGTAAATGTTGAGGTAAAATAATAATTTAAAAAATTGGTTTTTGTTATGGATTATCCTATGAATAATGCATAATGCATAAGAAATTTAAAATGTACTACTTTTTTGTCTTAAATATGAGAATTTTTTGGAATAATTTGCTTTCACCGAGAAAATAGATTAATTTTGTTAGTGAAATTAAAAATGTAAGTATTTAATATACTTTTTCAAAACTACTCTTATAATTATTATTGAGATTCTAATAAATACCCTTGACTATTATGTTTTTGAAAAGAAATAATTACTAAATGTTATTAAGAATTAAAATAAGATATTACAAATAAAAAAAATCTCAACGTTACCAACATGAGGTTGGTCAAGTGGTAGCTCACATGGTCTTTTAACCAACTAATTTTGAGTTCGAGCCTTGGATATGGAGCAACCCTGGCTGAGAAACTCCTACCACTTATTATGTGTTCAGTTGAATCGGACCGGGTGAGTCAGATTTTGGGTAAACAAGATCCGGATATCGGTTGGTGTAAAAAAAAAAAATCTCAACGAACTTACTTACTCCTTCCGATACTAAATATAAAACCCTTTGGAGTAAAAAACTTTGGTCCTAATTTTATGGGAATGTTTGTATTGAAAAGAGAACTAAACATTTACTTTTTTGTTTTTCTATGTAATGAAAAATGTAAGAGACAAATAATTTAAAAGATACACCAGTAAAATAAAAGAAACAATTATAGCCCATGATAATTTTAGTACATTCTTGATAGATGTAAAATTTCTCAAAAATATGATATATTAAGGATCGAAGAGAGTATTTCAAAAAAAAAAGTAAAAAATAAACATTGAAAAATCAGAAAATTGTGCTTTAATTAATTTTTTTTTAACATTGAGCTTTAACTTATTAAACATACATTACTAGTACTGTTTTTAAAATTGACGTAACATTTTTATTCTTTGCTACGCCTCCGTCCCTAATTATAAGATTCTCTTAACACTTTTATTTTGTCCCTATTTATAAGGCTCTTTACCAATTTTCAATGAACATTAATTATTTTTTTCCACAAACAACCCCTATTTATTTAACACTTTTTAGATTCCCAATAATATTAATAGGGGTAATTTTGAAAATACATATCAAAAGTTCATATTTCCAATACAATTAACTAAATTATTCCACTTTCTTAATGGACGTGAAATCTCTTAAGATGGCCTTATAATTAGGGACGGAGGTTGTACTTAATACTATTCCCTCCATCTCATAAGTTATGATCTTTTGGAGATTTCACACATATTAAGCAATGAGTAAATGATGTAAGAATTTGATATAATTTGACTAAATTACTCTCATTTAATAAAAGGAGAGAGAGTAATAATAAATGTATGAAGATTATATTGAAGAGAGATGAAGAAATTAATGATGAAATAGAGAATGCAATAAATAAGGGTATGTTTGAAAAAAAAAGTAGTCCTATAAACGAGTCTTGGATTTCTAAATGATCATGACTTATTGGACAAAAAAAAAAAACTTCAAAAGATCATAATTTATGGGACAGAGGGAGTAATAAAGGATCTTACTAACAAGTGTTTTAAGGACACTTGTTAAGGTTAATTTAATATGAAAAACAATTACTCCCTCCATTTCATAAATAGAGTTTTTTAAGTTTATACATGTGTTTTAAGAAATAATTAAATGATGTAAGAATTTGGGGTATATTGACTCTAATGTCTCCGTATAATCATTATTGGAGAGAGATAATTATTGGAAGCGAAAAAAAGTGTGATAAATAAGGGTGTGTTGGGAAAAATAACATTAATTATGTGAAACATGAGACAAAATCTCTATGAACACTAGTACATATGAAACAGAGCGAGTATAAGTTAGTATTTATTCCTTTCTTGAAACTCTAAAAGATATATTGTACTATTTTCTAATACTCCCTCTGTTTCATACGTAGTGTGTTTTAAGGTTATGCACAGATTTTAAAAAATGGTTAAATGATGTAAGAATTTGTTGTATGTTGACTATCATGCCCCTATATAATCACTAATATTTATCCCGTGCAATGCACGGGTTATGAGATTTTTATTTACCAATAATTAAAGTTTAAACATTTCGCATGTAAGAAATATTTTTAAAAATAAATGAGTTAATTAGGATTATTGTTTAAAATTGTTAAAGAAATAGAAAAAAATTAGAAATGCAAGGATTATTATGCATTAAAATTTTTTGTATAAAGTAAGTACATGTGTGAAGTAGAATTTTTTCTCCATTAATAAATTAATGCAATAGAATAGGAACATTAGCTTATAAGTACATGTGTATTAATAAGCAGTATTAGTTGATATTTTAATTTTCTCTTAAATAGTTTGAAATATTGCACCACTTTATTATATCGAATCGTTGCATCTAATCATGCATCAGTTTGAAACAATATATTTTTTTGTGATATTTGATTTGAAACAATATATCTCTTGGTGATATTATTAATTTTTTTGAGAAATTTAAAATTAATATTTTGAAAATAAAAAAAAAAGTTATCACAAGTGACAAGTCGTTTCAATAGTGAAGTAATATGTCGTTTCAACAGTAAAGTGATATCGGTTTTAGCCCAAAAGACATATCTTTTCAAGAATTTTTTATTTTTTTAAAACTATTATGAAAGAGTGTTAATCCAAAAGACATATCTTTTAAAGAATTTTTTTATTTGTTTAAAAACTACTATGAACGAGTGTTAATCCATAACTCATATGTTTTCAAGGAATTTTTATTTTTTAAAACTATTATGAAAACGTGTTATTTCATAAGACATATCTTTTCTTATAAATTTTTATTTTTTTAAACAATGAATGACGTGACACGTGCCACATCTCATGCATGTCCATTTTCCTAACCTTTATTGTGAGAGTTCCATTTCATGATGAACTTTCTGGATTCAGTATTTGGTCTCAAAATTATATAATCGTGTTTGATTATTAAAGAGAGAGAGAAATATATCGGAAGTGAAAAAGATAGTTTAATAAATAGAGGTGAGTTTGTAAAAATATAACATTAATTATGTATTGAGTTTATAAAATAACAAGACTTATGAAGCATGATACAAATGCTAAAACAACGTTTTGAATGAAATGGAATGAGTAATTTTTATCTCTTTTTACTCCCTCCGATCCTATTTATAAGACCATTTTGGTGCTTTTATTTTTATCCTATTTATAATATCTCTTTTCAATTTTCAATAGCATTTAATTACTTTTTCCACAAATACCCCTATAAAGTCAACACTTTTCAGAGTTCCAATAATAATTATAGGGATAATTTTGAAAAAGTATATGAAATTTTCACATTTCCAATGCCACTAACAAATTTATCCACTTTCCTTGGTGGAAGTGAAAAACTCCAAAAATATCTTATAAATAGGACCAGTGAGAGTAATTACTATTGTACTCCACTTATCAAGTATTCTAAATATTGCTCTTTGGACAATACACGAGAAAAGACTAAAAAGAAACTCATTGGCCTTTCGCGGTTGGTTTGGAGTAGATCGAGAACATGCCTAAACTGAGTGAATTTATGCCTTATAAAGGTTTTGAAATTACGATATTGACCACGACAGTGTAGTTACAATGGAATGTCGTCAGACCAGTGTGAGTGGGACCACACTACCTTTTTCTTTTTTTTTTTTTTTTTATCAAACACTACCTACTTACATTGTTTCGTACCTTCATCAATCGTCGTCACATCACATCAACGACCATTATATATTCCATACGACAGGTATGGTTAATGCATTTGAAAAAAAAAAAAAACAGTTTATTCCATTTGTCCATGTTATATGTCACTTTTATCTAATTCAAGTATTCTTTCCGTTTCAATTTAACTATTTCTTTAGAAATTTTACACGAATTAAGAAAGTCATTTAATACTTTAATTTTCAAAAGAATTACTCCCTCTGATCCTATATATAGGGCATCTTCTAGAAGAAATCTTTGGTCCTATATATAGGGCACTTTATATTTCCTATGCATCATTAATTGTTTTTTCTCTTTTTTGCCCTTATTAAATGTTTTGGCTAACTTTGTCTTTTTGTTATTCATTAATGAATATGCACTTTTCAAGTAAATTAGATTGATTGATGATGTTAATTTAAAACCAAATTGATGATTGGGCACTAATGTTATTGAAATCGTATCGATGATCGAATTGGTTAGGGTAGCGGTATATTGTGTTGGAAACCAATAAGTGGTATCAGAGCCCGGTCGAAAGATCGAGCGTAAAAGCTTTTTTGAAAAGATCCTAGGAAACCATGGACTCTAACAATCCATTTAGAGGTGAAGACTCTTCAATAAATCGTCCACCACTATTTATTGGTGATGGATATGCTTATTGGAAAGCCCGGATGAAAATCTTTATAGAAGCTATAGATATTGATGTTTGGGATTCAATTGAAAATGGTCTTTTTATTCCTAGAAGAAAAATAGGAGAGGAAGTTGTAGAAATCCCAAGGACGAGCTGGGATGATGATGATAAAAAGAGAGCATCTTACGATTTAAAAACCAAAAACATCATCACCTCGGCCTTGTCCTATGATGAATTTTTCCGAGTCTCGCACTGTAAAAATGATAAGCAAATGTGGGGCATTTTACAACTTACTCACGAAGGGACCAGTGAGGTTAGACGAGCAAGATTAAATACATTAATGCATGAATATGTGTTATTTCGTATGCTGCTGAGTGAATCTATGAATGACATGCAGAAATGATTTACTTCGCAGCATAAGTTTCATGATGTACCAAAATTTCATTAAATAATAAAAATTAGTTCCTTACAAATCCTTCATCTCAAACTTTTTCTTTAAACAATTTTTAGCCTTTCGAAGCTCTTTAGGAATTCCAACAATATTCAAATCATCAACATAAACATCAATTATAACAAATTCCTTGCCACACATTTCCATGGAAATTCATGGACAAATTCGACCATTTTTATATCTTTCCTTGATTATCCAATTAGACGATTATACCACATGCATTCAAATTACTTCAATACGTAAAGACTTTTATTCAATTTATCATACTAAAGTATGTGCTTAACTTCATTCCAATATCTTCTTGTAAATGAATAACAATATCTTGCTAATAATTTAACATCAGATGACATATTAAGTCATGTATGACATTTAACAATCTAACAGAGATTAACATATAAATGAGTTGTTATTTATCAAAGCAAATCACTTTAGAAGTTGTTTTCCCCAACTTGATAGACACAAATTTAATTTGCTAAATGCTCGATCTTCAGGTCGAGCTATTTCATTTTGAAATGTTTCTTTTAACTTTAGGTAATTCAAACAATATTGAAATAAAACTATACAGATACTAAAATAAACACATAACATGAACCATAATTATATAAGTATTATCAAACAATTGCAATAAACATATCCATAATTGCATGACATGACATCATATATATAACTCAAACAATATATAACTAAAAAACATAAATTATTAGCTAAATCTAAATAAATATATACATGTATATATCAATATCCTTAATTCTTCTGTGATTTCTCATATTTATGTAATGATATCATTCTCGAATGAACCACGATAACGGTTATAAACATATAATATGCATGTTGTGTTTGTTAGAATTAAAACTTCGAGTTTATTAAAAATCTCTTGGAGTTTGAACTATAAATTCAAAATTATTGCATTTTGCAATTTAACTAATTAAAGTGCATATGTCGACATTTTACATTTTATGCTTCAAACATTTTAATGATCCATTGATATGGTTCAACCATATTAAATAGTTCAAACACATGCTTCGAACATATTGAATCCTTAAGGGGTATTCATATATATGTTATTAATCAGTTAGCCATAAAAATAGGCTATAGCATCATTTGACACAAATTGAATTCTTTATATAATGTCAGACTAATCAAGTATCGAAAATACTTGCATCCACCACAGGGAAGTATTATTCCTCATAATCAATGTCAAGTCATTGTGAAAATCTTTGAGCAATCAATCTTGCTTTATATCTCATAATTTCTTCTTTACAATTTTGCTTATGTACAAAAACACATTTGTATTCACCTGACTTTACACCTTTAGGTGTATGGACTATACGTCCAAATACCTGTCGCTTTTCAAGTGAATTTAATTATGCCTCAATTGTGATCATGAAACAACAATATTTTTGAAACAATAAAATTCTAAAACAACTATACATATGAAACGAACGGAGACTTAGAGTAATGCAAAGAAAAAAAATGATGAATTAATTACAATTAAAAAATAAAAATTATATACATAAATATAAAGTAATAAAAGCATTGTTCACCAAAAAAAAAAGTAATAAAAGCATTAATATGCCTATTTGTTAAGTAATTAAAACATTAATATGCTATTTATTAGTATTGTTCACACCTTTGACAACAATAAAGGGTATTTACTTCTCCTTAATCATTTATTGTGGCTTAAACTTATTAAATACTCCCTCATGTCTCTTTTATAAGAAAAAAAAACTAACTTTACACATATTAAAGAAAATAATGCTATTTTAAAAAAGTTGCATTAAAAATGAAATAAAAATTATATGAGACAACCACTTTGCATGAATATTTTAAGAATAATTATATTGAAAATAAACATTTAATTAACTTTTTCTTATATTTCAGACGAAGATAAATATGTCCCTTTTTCCCCTTACTTTAGAAACTCAAGGGAGTAATACTAATAAGTGTCATAAGAGTATTTGTTAAAGTTACTTTAGGATGTGTTTAGAGATTTGAAATAATTTTAGGAATTTCTAGTATTTCAAGTCTCTTTTTAAGACAATGGAGCATGAAGGTGAAGTAGGAAGAGAAGATTTGGAAAGTGTTGAGATTAGAGGTTAACTTAAATTTTGAAATCCTTTATCAAACTCTAGTATGAATATTTTCTAAATTTTCACTTCTTATTCTACCTTTATAATTCATACTCCCTCCGTCTCATTATCTTGGTAAAAAAATGCTAAAAAATTTGTCCCATATTAAAGTAAAAATATAAATGAAAAATCTTAAAAATTGTATATTGTATCGATGATTGATAAGTAAGTAAGGAAAACATATTTAAAGATTTTTTTTGAGACAATATTGTAATATGTATTAATTGTAATGATATGAAAATTTGTATAACATCAATTTGTAACTAATGAATGAACCATGCATTATATTAAACAGATACTCTCTTATTTTTATTGACTTGTTTGACTTTTACCAAGATAATGAGATGGAGAGAGTACTTGAATTGGTTTGGAATGCATGAAATTCCTTGAAAATAAAAAATCCTTTATCAATATACACTTATAGGTAAACAAAACGTTATTACCTTCATCCCGGTATATAAGATTTTTTTAGTAGTTTTGACGTCCATTAAGAAAGTTGATTAATTTAGTTAATCGTATTGAAAATGTGAATATTTGATATATATTTTCAAAATTACCCTTATTAATAGTATTAGGAATCTAAAAAGTGTTAAGTAAATATGTGTATCTGTGAAAAGAAGTAATTAATTATCACCAAAAATTGGTATATGGATTTATAAACACGGACAAAATAAAAATCTCAAAAAAATCTTATATATAGAAACAAAAGTACAATAAATCAACATTATTTTTTCTCTCAAATTTTAAAAGCTACATATTGCAATACGTATTTACTATATTTAGTTACTTAATAAATACCATAAAATGCATTTGTTATCATCTATCTATATATAAATTAGGCAAGATTCCCCTCACCCACTCCCAAAATCCCGCCCATTCCAACCTTCTTTTTTTTTCCTATCCCGCCCATTTCCTTACCTTTTTTTTTTAACTACTCCCTCCTATTTTGACTATTCTGCCCAAACAGTACAATGATGCTTCTACCATGCATCGGTTTTTGGTGCTCCTACTCTTTTTTTTAATAAATCTAATATATTAAAAAAATATGCTTTGAGTTTTCTGTGTTCTTTTTATGCACACGTTTTTGTTTTTTGGATTTAAAATTTTTTAATTATATTCTTCCGGACACAGGTAATGGTCCAAACAAGTAAAATATAAAACAAGGGTGCTTCTACCATGCACTGGTTTTTGGTGCTCCGGCTCTTTTTTTATTTTTTTATTTTAATAAATCTAATATATTAAAAAAATATGCTTTGGGCTTTATGTGTTCTTTTTATGTAATTGTTTTTGTTATTTGGATTTGAATTTTTTTTAATTATATGCTTCCTGACACAGGTAATGGTCGATACAAGTAAAATATATATAAACAATGGTGCTTCTACCATGCACCGATTTTTGGTGCTTCGACTCCTTTTTTTATTTTAATAAATCTAATATATTTAAAAAAATATGCTTTGCGTTTTCTGTGTTCTTTTTATGTCCATATTTTTGTTATTTGGATTTGAATTTTTTTATTATATGTTTCCTGACACAAGTAATGGTCCAAACAAGTAAAATATAAAACAATGGTGCTTCTACTATTCACCGGTTTTTGGTGCTTCTACAATTCACCGGTTTTTGGTGCTCCGATTCTTTTTTTTATTTTTCTAATTTTAATTAATCTAATATATTAAAAAAATAACATGCTTTGGGTTTTCTGTGTTTTTTTTATGTACATGTTTCTGTTATTTGGATTTGAATTTTTTTATTATATGCTTTCTGACACAAGTAATGGTCCAAACAAATAAAATACAAAACAAGTGTGCTTCTACCATACACCGGTTCAACGACTCCTTCCTAAACAATTTTTAAACAAGAATGTTTAAATTATTATACTTTATTTATACTTAAACATTATTCATATTAAAATTCCTCATAACTATTCAATAATAAATTATAACTAATATTAATAATAACTTTGTGAAATGTTTTATCAATACATTAAAACCAATATTAATTGCAACTTTATGAAATGTTTTATGGGGCTAGTTTGACAAGTATTTAATGTTTGACTAAACTGCAATGAATTTATTATTAATCATTAATATTATTATTATAACACAACACAGTGCGTTATAAGCTGCACAAGCCATTACAAATTGGAGCCATTACATTCCAACCAGCCAGGTTTGTAGGAGACACAGTCCCACAAAGAAGAGAGGTCTCCGGTATGAAGACTCGTACTTCTACCAAAATCTCTTCCAAATGGATTCCCATTTTCTCTGTTTTTTCATTCATGT
This sequence comes from Crotalaria pallida, assembly GCA_037953625.1. Taxonomy (NCBI): domain Eukaryota; kingdom Viridiplantae; phylum Streptophyta; class Magnoliopsida; order Fabales; family Fabaceae; genus Crotalaria; species Crotalaria pallida. The sequence goes on along the minus strand of CM075651.1, from coordinate 146,059,570 downwards.
GTGGAATGCTCTTCACAACAAGGTACTGCTCTTTTCTCATATAGTATCAGTTTTGCATTCATTTTGCTCTTTACTTTCATTTTGCTTTGTTATAATCACAATGAAAATAAAATAAAGTTGGAAACTTTGTTCTCTTGTGTGTTTTTACGTTTTATTTTTTTCTTCAAGTTCATATTTTTATGATTGTTTAAACCATTGTGTTACTTCACAGGCTGTGGGAACCACCTGAATTGAAGAGTATGATGCTTCCAAAACATCGTGAACATCATGAACAAAAACTTGAAATGGTCTCAGAGGACACTGCTAGTAAAAAGGTACTATGCTTTACTCACATTTAGTTTCTGATTCCAAATTCCATTTTTTTCATTATTGTTTTCAAATTGGTTTTCATGATTTTGAAATCTTTGGGATGTGTTTTGGATTTGGATTGCATTAGAAGCAACCTGTGCTGGATAAGGATGTGATGGATGGAGTGTACAAAACCCATGAAGCCATTAGGTGAGTGAAAAGTAGAATATGTTTCCAATTTTTGTTGTTGAATAATTGAAGTGTTTGTTGAATAATTTGGTGTTTTTTTTTTCTTTTTCTTGGGTGGAATGTTAGATCTCTAGATAAGCAGGTTTCCATGCTTCAGATGGAGTTGGCAGCAGCTAGGAGTACACGAGAAACAAGGATATCGGATGGCGCCGGTTCCACCGAGGGGTGGGGGATCTCTGCTGGAGAGCCTCCCAAGAAGAAGGTGTTTATGGTGATTGGCATAAACACAGCTTTCAGTAGCAGGAAGCGGCGTGATTCAGTTAGAGATACTTGGATGCCTCAAGGTATGTTATAATTCTATTGAAAACTATTTTTAGTCTAATCTAAATGGTGATGGATTAATTTCTAACGAGCTGTGTTTTTTGGCTTCCTTATGTAATCAGGGGAACAGCTTCTTAGATTGGAACGTGAGAAGGGAATCGTCATCAGATTCACGATTGGTCACAGGTAATTTCTCGCATCACATCCTTCATCCATTTTATAATGTTAAGAGTTTGGGATCTGAAATCTTGTAAGTTAAAAAACATCTTTTCACCATAACACATTAACTATTGTCTATTTGTATTTTGGTTAAATTGGGGCATGTGGTTTGCCAACTAGTATGGTTGGCCTTGTGAGGTCTCAATTGTCAATTAATACACAGATAGACTAATTTGATCTATCTAGAGAGATATAAAGGCATAGCAATATTAATTTGAAATTCAGTTGCTTTACCTTGATAATATATTGTCGTTGCAAACTTGCGATGTAGCTCTGTGCTGACAATGTAAGGAGTATACGCGGAAGGGTGTAATTATGATGTTTCCATTGGATGTTCAATTCTATTCTTCTAATCAACACTCTTAATAATCCAACACAACATGGTCTTATTAATGCTCAATCTGAAAATAGGTAGATGTTTGTATGGGTTGCAGTAATTACACTTAATGGAATTGACATAGTGTTATTGCCATTGTTCTCTCAGTGCAACTTCCAACAGTATTCTAGACCGAGCTATTGATGCAGAAGAAGCCCAGTACAAAGACTTCCTTCGCCTGGTAACATATCTTAATAATTGCTTATGGGAGAAAAAATATGGATAATCTTGCAGGAATATGATTTTGTTTATTCTTTATCTTGTAGGAACATGTTGAAGGCTATCATGAACTGTCTGCAAAGACAAAAATTTTCTTTTCTACCGCAGTTACAAAATGGGATGCTGATTTTTATGTTAAAGTGGATGATGATGTCCATGTCAACTTAGGCATGTGCTGTCTCAGGATTCTCGACATCTTTCTCTGTTTCCATGACATTTTTACTTCACTGGTAAGGTTTATTCTAATATTTGCGTCTGTTCAGGTGTACTGGCTGCAACCCTTGCCCGTCATCGCTCAAAACCCAGGGTCTACATCGGTTGTATGAAATCTGGACCTGTTCTTTCTCGAAAGTAATTCCACTGGACTTATAAAGGAAGAGGCTATTCCTTTTCTATATGCCTCATTGTGGCTTTGTAGTTATGTGAATATCTTTATGTTCTAGGGATGTTAAATATCATGAACCTGAGTTTTGGAAGTTCGGAGAAGAAGGGAATCAATACTTCCGACATGCGACTGGGCAGATATATGCTATCTCAAAGGATCTGGCCACTTACATTTCAATCAACCAGTAAGGATATGCTATCCGCAATTGTTTATGCTACTCTATTTTCAGAAAAAGAAAATCTTCTGAATGTGAAATCAAGTGCCAAACTAGATTTTTTGTTGTGGAGAATGATTGTTCTGCCAATTTTTGAAAGTGAAACAATAAGAAATACATTTTTACTACAGCAAGTTAAAATGTTTTTAGATTTTACATAAGAACTCTCTGAGCTTATGGATCGGACCATGTTTATATAATCAGCAAGAGTCTGATGTATGTTTTGGCAAGGAATATTCTGTCTGTCAAGACACAAATTTCACAGGGTTCCTAATTATGACTGCAGGCCAATATTGCACAAATATGCTAATGAAGATGTCTCACTTGGTGCATGGGTTATTGGTCTTGAAGTTGAGCATGTTGACGAGCGCAGTATGTGCTGCGGGACTCCTCCGGGTATGGCATCCAAAATATATGTAGCTAGCAAACATTGTCTACTTATATCTCATTTACAGTCAGAATGTCAGTGAAATAGAGAATCTATTTTTGCTTCATAAGTACAGTATTAGAATTTCTAGCATTTAGCATGCATGTTGGTGTCACTGGATAACTTCCTCATGATTTCTACCATAAAAATTTCTTCCTTATATGTTTCTCAGCCATTTCTTCAAGTTTTCCTTGTTAAGATTTGTTTTCTGCTGGGGAAGCTGACATATTCAGCAAGTTTAATAGCATATGCATTGCCATTAACATTCATGACTCTACACCTTTTTTCCCTTTCTTTTGGAATTTGGATGTGGTTCTCATTCTGATTTGGACTAATGCTTCAACAGACTGCGAGTGGAAGGCACAAGCCGGTAACATATGTGCCGCATCATTTGATTGGAGCTGCAGTGGAATCTGTAAATCAGTGGAGAAGATAAAATATGTGCACTCAAAGTGTGGTGAAGGGGATGGAGCTGTTTGGAGTGCTATGCTTTAGGTTGATTCAAAAGAAGAGCTACTTAATACTTATTGTTTTGTTCCATGTTTTTCTGTGTTGAGAATGAAAAATCTCAGTAAATAGAAATAACATGGAAGATTTTTGAACCTTTTGAAGCCACCTGCGATGATGGTTGACCGTACCGTTTTGGTGTTAGCTGTTGTTTCAAGTTCAGACTACTTGCCTGAATGTGGTTTCAAGGATTCATATATGTTTAGGGTATAGAAAGATATAATAAGTATAGCTGGTGTTATGATGAAACATAGGACTCTTATATATTTATGTGTTGCTCCTTTTACTCAAAATTTTGGATGTGTAGTGAAAAGCTTTGACTTGATAATTTTGTTGGTACATCCAATTTGATAGTTGATTTTAAGTTATGAAAGGACAAATTTCAAAAGCTTTATATTTCTCTGGTGTGTTAAAATGTATTTGAAGATTAGATCCTCTGCAGTTTAAAATAAAGTACAAAGGTAGAAATAGATTGTTTTTATGAAGAAAAAAATAAATAAATCAAACATACTTTGACGAATGAATAACACTACATCCCCTGCACTTCAGCAGCTCAGAAAACTTGACTAAAGGATGTAGTTTTCTCAAGTTATATAGCATGAAGAATGCAGGGACGAATTCAGAAATCATCAGAGAGAGGGGTCCGCAAGTAATATTATGTACACGAGTGCAACAAATATTTTCTAAATTTAATTTTATTAAGAAATAACAACATATATATAGGTAATTATACAAAATATATGCAAGAGGGGAGGGTTTGGACCCCGGGTTGGCCTCCCCTAGATCTGTCCCTGGATGGAAGCCTTGTATGATACAAGCCAACTATCTATCAATCATGTTGGATGGGATCTTGTTTGAATCAGAGGTTATCTTCGTTTACCAAAACAAGTTTTTTATTTATAAATTTATGTATATAGCATATGATTTTGTTTATAGGCTCTTTTCAACTTAGTTCAACAGGGAATGACTCAAATGCATGGAAATATGAAACATGCATCGATGCATGTGATAATTTTATTTTTGCTTTTTAAATTTTTTTAATATAGATTTATTCAGAATATTTTTTAACACAAGTTCGTATACAAATTTATCAGAATATGTAAATGTAAATTTTGAATACAGTTTTACTCAGTACAGTTTTTTAAGAATACAGAGTAAAGAAAAAAATAAATCCAAATTATAAAAATCACTTACATATTATGATAAATCTGTATACGAACTTGTGTTAAAAAATATTCTGAATAAATCTATATTAAAAAAATTTAAAAAACAAAAATAAAATTTTTACATGCACCTGTGTATGCATGTTTCATATTTTCATGCATTTGAGTCATTCCCATTTATAGAGCTCCCGTACAGTGTGAATGCATTCCAACAACAATTTTGGTTGAGTACCGAAATGTGTCACAAATACCGTGTTTCTCTAAGCGTGCACCGAAAGAAGATTTCAGTTGCCTTCAGACTTGGTGAAAGGAGAAAGCAAAGGAATGGGACCCATGCATGTTTGGTTTAATTATTCAACAGTTATCCATGATATTTCTTAGGAGTTCTGGCATCAAGAAACTATACATAGCAGATCAATATATGCATAACAATTTATTTACTGCTCTAGCTGAACATGTCTAGCATTCAATGGTTTACACATATTCTCCTAGATACTTGCAGGACCAACATACTTGTGAGTTTCTTATGCAGGATACAGAACTATGCAAAAGTAACAAGTTTAAAAAACATACAAACAAATCACCACTCAACCACAAAAATAAAAAATAAAAATAACCTGTTACTCAATTTTGGTGTGACAGTTAAACCTACTTTAACTATAATAGGAAGGGGATTTGGAAGAGCTGTGTGTAAACTGAACTTGGCTTAACCATTATATCCAAAACACAGGTTTTGTCTGCGAAGGAATATATGTAAATGAGAGAAAGCCTTATGGTGTGTTGCTGATAGCCTGATACAGTGAATGGGCATGTCACTATGTCCCTGCCAATGCATCACACCAACAAAACCAATGTTCTGATGCTTTATCAGCAATATGTTGACACTGGTGCAAATCAAAATCACTCACCAATGAATACTTTCTATAGGATTATTTCTCACAAAATTCACCATTAGATTGCAAAGTTGCATTGTGCACATCATGGGTATCAAATTTTGAAGTTAACTTAATATCAATGATGTAGTCTCTCTATGCATACCAGTAACAGGAAGGAACTTCCATGGAACAGACATATGTAAAATGAAAAAGAAAATACATCAACATAATTTTATAACATATTTAGGGAGAGAGACACCAAATATCATACCCGGGTGATTTTGGATACTCACTAGGGAACCTAAGCTTAAGAGCTAGTAAAATGATTCTATCCCTTCCATAGACCATAGCCCATCATAGAACCACAGCAAACGATAAATCAAGTTGCAAACATCTAATAAAAGATAGGGCTGCACCACACATCTATGAGGACAAATAACAAACAACAATGATAAAAACAAAAACATATCATTAATTTTTTTTGCTGCACTTCATACACGGAATCAACTATTCTAATTTATTCAATATAATTATTCAAGTACATATGTAAAACTTTGATATGACAGTAATGAACTAATCCAGCACAACTAGTTTCTGATATTCTGGGCCAGAGATAGCAGCTTCCATGGCATCTTCGGGGCTTATATCCCCTTCGTTATCCAAGAACAAAGTCAGCAAATTCTTAGAAAACCCACTAACAAGCGCCACTCCTTTCTGAGTGGCCGGCACCGGAGTGGCCCTTGAGTCTCTCAGGTTCCAAAAAACTATCTGAGGCACGGCGGAACCATACCCCTTCTCATTGAACTTCCTAGTGATTGCTTGGTAATCTGTCTCCCAAGGGTTCAGCGATGCTTCATCAAACTCCATGTCACTGAATACAAACACCCTCTTAATCATCTGATCCTCCTTCAGATTCCCACTCACAGCAACATCCAATATGAGATCAAACACCCTCTGGAAATTAGTGTTCATCCCCCATTCCATTCCCCTCACAAAATCTGTTTTCGACTCCAGATCATTCCCTTCAATCAATTGAAGCTGAGGATTCTCACTGAAGGTAATAACCTTCCCCTTCCAAGGTTCAACACTCAATTCAGACACCAACAATCCCAATGCCACACTCACCTCCATAGGGGTCCCACTCATACTTCCAGAAACGTCGCAGATCGCAAGGCAGTTCTTCATCTTGCCTTTCTTGAGCATATCATCCACCATCCTCTTCCACTGCAACTCAGCCACCTCTCCGCCATCTCCATCCCCTAATGACGCTATAATCTCATGAGGGAGCAGAGCGCCTGCAGCGATAGTCGCTTTCCCCGATTTCACATCCTCCAGGTACTTCTCAAACCGCTCCTTATCATGCTTCAAAAACTTCTCCTTATAAAACTTCATCGCCACAGACGCAACCCTGTTATAAGGAATCGAATCCCATCGATTCGCACCAATGTACACCTCAGGCAACTCCAAAGCCTTCCTCAGCGGCACCAGAACCTCCTTCCTCAACCGATCACGCACCCTGTACGCATAATGCGCCTCCTCAATCCCCTCGTACTCAGGATAACCCTCGCGAGGGAAGACCCTCCTCGCGACACTCTCGCACAGCAGAGTCGAACGATCGAACGACGAGTCGACAGAGGGGCACCATTTCGCAGCAAGGCTAACCTTGTTCGAATTCCCCGATTTCAAGAACTCGAGATCACGCCTCAGGCACTCGGCAAAGTGATCGGAGACGCGATCGTGCAGCAAGCGAAAATGGAGGTCAGTTAAATAACGGTTAACGAGCTTTTTCGCCATTGAGACCTTCTTGTCTTCCCTAGAATCTCTGGCTCTCTCTTTCTCCGCTTTCGCTCTCTCCATTTCGTTCATCACCCTCACCTCTCTCGAAACCAGAGACTTCATCTTATTCTTCTTCTTTTTTATCTTCTTCCCAATCTCCAATCCGTTTCCGCCACGTGTCCGACGGTTTGATCCTTTTTTCCTCTGTCGCCATTCTTCTTTTTGGATTTTGCGGACTTCGGAACCTTCTAGAAGGCGATAGAGGAGTTCGGGAAGGTCCTTGAAGTAACCGAATTCGGCGAGGGAGGGGACGTTGTTGGCGAGGGTTTTGGGGTGGTGGGAGAAGAGCCAGAGAGCGGCGGCGTAGAAGCCTTCCTTGTCGGACTTGCCGGTGCCGCGAACGGCGCGGAGGTTGCAGAGGAGTTTGAGGGTGGTGAGGGGGTTGTGGGCCCAGGAGAGTTGGAGTCTTTGGAGGAGAGAGTCGGAGGGAGTGTTGGGGACAACATGGAAGAAGAAGTCGAGGCAGGGGTTGCCGGAGGTGAGAAAGGTTGGGGAAGAGTTTTCGGTGAAGCCCATTGGTGGTGGTGGTGGTGGGTTGGGGTTGGTGGAGGTGAGGTTGAATTTGGATACAAGAGCATCAATGAAGGGGTCGGAGGGAGTGGTGGTGGTGGTGGTGGTGGTGGCATTTTTTTGGTGGGGTTGGGGTTTGGGGGTGTAAAGTTCAGGTGGGCCTAAAAGAGGGGGGGTGGTGGTGGCCATTGTTTGGAAGAAGAAAGGGAGAGAGGGTATTGACTATTGACTTCTATTGAAGTTGATGAGATGGATGGAATGATGTGAAAATGATGACAGAATGCTTTGGGATTGATGCTGATTTTGTAGGCTTGTTTTACTTGGGGGCTAAGGATTTTTATATTTTATATTACCATTTTGCCCCCAGCCCCCACCACACCCTCACGCCTACTCTCTCCATTCCATAAGTTAAGTTTTCTTAGAAATTTCATGTAGATTGAGAAATGAAAAAATGATGTAAGAATTTGATATATTTAAATTAAAATATCCCCATTTAATAATAGGAAAGGGAGTTATAATAAATGTATAAAAATTACAGTATATTAAAAAAAGATAAAGAGATGAGTGATGAAAAAGATGATATAATAAAAAATGGTATGCTTGAAAAAAGAATTATAAATGAGTATTGTATTTCTAAAAGAACATAACTTATGAGACAAAATGAAAAACATAACTTATGGGACGAGGGGAGTAACTTCTTTGCTACTCCCTTCCCTCCTTATTATTTATCTTTTTTTCTAGAGATTTTTTTGTTCCATTTTATTTGTCCTTTTAAGGATTTCAATACTGTAATAAATGATATTTTCATGTTTGCCCTTTTTCAATAAGTCTTAATTTATGTAAGTAGTGGAGAAACATTAATGTTTATGAAGAAAGGATGAGAATAGTGGGAGAAGACATAATTAATGTATTGAAAATTTAAATAATGATTAGATTTCTTAAAGGGTATGTTTTGTTTGAAAAAAGACAAATAAATATGAATGGAGGGAGTAAATGTGAAGTTAGTTTTTTTTTCTTATATATGAGACTAGAAGGAGTATCTAATTTTTTATAATTTTTTTCTTTTTATTAGTTTTTTAATCATTTCAAGAGTGAAATAAATACTATTTTTCATATTTACACCTATTAAACAGATATTGAGTTACGTAAGTAATTGAAAAAAATTAAAGATAATAGAGAGAAAGGGAAAAAAACATACTCCTTCCGTTTCATATGTAGTGTATTTTAAGGTACATATAAAACGGAGAGAGTAATTAATATATTGAAAATCTAAGCAAATATTACATTTATGAAATGTGTGTTTTGTTTGAAATACGAAAGATAAATAAGAACAAAGAGAGTACGCTCTCATGTGTCATTTTTTAAGCAAAAATAACTAATTTCACATCTATTAAGAAAGTTACTACCTCCGTTCAACATTATCTGTCACTTTAACCTTTCTAATTTGTTCCAAATTATTTGTCGTTTTAGGAATTCAAGGATGTATTAATTGATTTTTTCCAACTTTAATCTTGCACTCAATGTGTTGAAATATGTAAAATGGGTGATAATTAATGTAGTTTGAGGATATTATAGTAAAGTTATCTAACACAGTAATTCTCTTGAAAATTGAAGTATTAAATGACTTTGTTAATCCGTGTAAAATTTCTAAAGTGACAGTTAAATTGGAACGGAGAGAGTAATCGAGTGTATTTAATTTTTTCAAATTAATAAAAAAAAATAGACTACTTTAATAAATTTAAATTAAGTATACGTTAATTATTACTCTCTCAAGCTTATTAAATATACATTAATTTACATTAAATGGACATTAATTATTTTAATTGCACTTTTGGTCCCCCAATTTTAATAATTTGGTGATTTTGGTCCCTCTACTTTCAATTTGGCCAATTTAATCCCTCAATTTTCAATTTGTGGTGATTTTGGTCCTTCCGTTTAGATAGTGCTGACTTGTCTAAAAAAAGACACGTATTAGCACCTTGTTTTCGACGTGGATTATTTTTTTTAATTAATAACTTAAAAATAAAAAATAAAAGAAAAGAAAAGATGTCAAAAACCAGGGTGTTGTTATTTATTGTTATTTTATTTTATTTTTTCAAATTATTAATTTAAAAAATAATACATGTAAGAAAATAGGGTGTTAACATGTGTCCTTCCGTGAGATAAGTCAAGATTGTTAATGTCAGTATAAATAGAGGGACCAAAATCGTCACAAATTGAAAATTGAGGGATTAAATTCGTTAAATTGAAAGTAGAAGGACCAAAATCATCAAATTATTAAAATTGGGGGACCAAAAATACAATTAAGCCTAATTATTTACTGTACTAACTTTGAAGTTTATTACTCCATCCGTTCCAATTTAATTGTCATTTTAGAAATTTTACACAGATTAAGAAAATCATTTAATGCTTCAATTTTCAAGAGAATTATTAGATAAATTTACTACAATATCCTAAAAATACATTAATTACAATATCACCCATTTCACATCTTTCAACAAATGAAATGCAAGGTTAAAGTTAAAAAAAATCAATTAATACACCATCAAATTCCTAAAACGACAAATAATTTGTAACTAAGTTAAAAATGCTAAAGTGATATACTCCCTCCGGCTCGAATTATAAGCAACAAAAAACGTACTTCTCTTGGTTTAAAATATAAGCAAAATTAACTAACTTTATTAAATTTTGTTCCATTCTCAATATCATTTTCGTAAAACATCTCTAGAAAATTGTAATCTTAATTAATTTTTGTTTCATTCCCAATATTATTTTCCTAAAATATCTCTATTTTTTTATAAATTTGAGAAAATTAAATACAATCAACTAACCTCCTTAATAAGCGTAAAAGTAGTTGAAATTGCTTTTAATTCGACGCGGAGGAAGTATAAAATAGACGGAGGGAATAGATAGGCAATAGAACGAAACCCCATTATTTTTACTCGTTCTTTAAAATTAATGTCCTTGTAATTATCCTTATTAATAATCATTTAATATATTTATTATTATTTATTAAATAATAAAGTATTAAATTAAATGAATATTAACAAAATAAATATCAACTACTTTTTTTATGAATGAAAATAATTACTCCCTCTAATTCTTATTACAGAGCATATTTAACCAAATTACACTTATTAAGAAAGTACTCCATCCGTTCCTTTTTATCTGTCGTTTTTTGAAGAGATTTTTTGTTTCTTTTTATCTGTCGTATTGAAGATTTCAAGAGTGTAATAAATGTTATTTTCCATGTTTGCCCCTATTTAATATGTCTTGGTTTATGTAAGTAGTGGAGAAAAATTAATGATTATAGAGAGAGAAAGGGTATAGTAGGAAAAAACATAATTAATGCATTGGAAATTTGAGTAATGATTGGATTTCTTAATGGACGTGTTTTGTTTGAAATATGACAGATAAATAGGAACGGAGGGAGTAGTTAGTTTTTTAAATTTTATGAGAGTATATTATAACATCACAATTTTATTCTCTCAACTTTTTTTTGAAAAGTTCACACTCAATGATGAAAAAAATAGATAATCAAAGTATTTAATAAGGGCAAAAAAAGAAAAAGCATAAGTGATGCATAAGAAATATAAAATGACTTATAATTAACACCAACAACATCTTATAAAAGGGACTTATAATAAAGACCAAAGGAATAAACAGTAACTTTAATATTTAAAGACATTATATATATTATTCCCTTTTCCCATTATATTGATAAAAAAAATGAAAAATCAACAAAAATAAGAATTAATGTTCTGCATTAATTACAAATGAATATTACTATATTTATTTATATCATTTTTCTCTTTTACCAGTAATGGATCAAATATTTACTTTTCAGTAATCGAGACTATCTTTCCTTAATTACTTAATCATAAACATAGTAATCATAAACTATCTTTCCTTAATTATTCAATTATAAACTTTAATTTGGGACAAATTTTTTTATTTTTTTTACCAATAATATAAGATGAATGGAGTATTTATTCTTTACTTTTTTTTTCAACATAAAAAGTTAATTTAAAATAATAAAGTATATAAAATTACTTTCTTATATAATAGGAGCATATCTCAAGATCTCCCTTCTTAAATAAGTTATTGACTTCTTAAAGGGTAAAATTGCTTTTTTCTTCTTTTAAATTATTTATTTATTTCAAAGCGGTTTCTCAAGTTTTTTTTTTAGTTTATAAGTGGTCTCTTATGTTTACTTTCGTTAGTATGGTTGGTCATTTCGTCATATTTTTCGTCTTCAATCATCTTCTTTGACGAAACTCTTGTTTTCCGTTAATATTTTCCTGATAAACTCCATTTTTTGCAGCAAATATATTTTTTTTCTAAGTCATCCTTATTTCCAACACCACTAATCCCATCATACCACCTTCTGGACGTGGTGGAGAATGATGGTCTAATTTGAACACTTGTTGACAGGGAATGAGCGAAGAAAAATATAAAAAAAAAGTAGCCCATTGTCGAAAAAAATAGTGCTGGCCAAAAATCCTACTGGAGAAGATGGTTGAAGACCGAAAAATTAACTAAAAGACTAATCATTCTAACAAAAGTAAACTTTTTTTTTTCAAGGGAACAAAAATAAACTTGAAGAATCACTTTAAAAAAAAACTTGAGAGATTACTTTGAAACAAATAAATAACTTAAGACACTATAACGAAGCATTCTTGCCATTCTTAAATAAGTTATTAGAAAACAATGGTTGAGAAAGAAGAACAAAGAAATAAGAATAGAGAGAATAATGGTCGATTTATTTTGAGAAATTTTTTTTTGTTTTTAGTTTTAAAAATGATTGATGATTATAATTATGAACTCATGTTTATTTTGTAATTTTTATTAATTACGAATATGATATCGCATTTTTATTTTGTTTCTTGTTTTCAAATATTTATACAGAAAACAATGGTTTTCACTCTGTTTCTATAAAAAAAAAACTGAAATAAAAACACAAAATCATAATTATAATTATAATTATTAATAGTTTTCAAAAATAAAAATATGAAACATTTTTTAAACTAAATAGACCCTAAAGAATTTTTCCTTTCTTTAAAGCTTTTCTTTTTATTGGATCACCATTTCTAAAATCATTGCTCTCTTCTCTCTCTTCTTTTCGTGGTTTACCATTGGCGCCGTCATGGCCAAAAAGAAGGGGAGGCTGCCAGCTACGCCACCATCCACGTCCAAAAAGGGTGTATCAGTTGACTCTGCTATTGACCCTTTGCTCGATTTGTCTCTTGTGGAAGAAGAGGATTTTGCAAAACTTGATTGCTTGGACGCTAAGCAAGCACAACAACTCTTGACCAGCCTTGATGTGATAAAGGCAAGAATCAAAGGGAAGGCGATCGTGAATCATGCACAAGGAAAAACAAGTGTGAATGATAATGATGGCAGTGCTTCTAACATGTCTAACCCTAATTCTGTTCCTACGAATGTGGAGACTATTAACCCTAAGGTTAGTAATAAGGATTCTGTGAATGATAATATTGCTAGATCTGCCTCTGTGTGGGCTTCTTTTGACATTACTAAGTTAAGGAAATCAGGGGAAAAACTATCTTTTGTGAAACCTGATCTGAAGGATGGTATTTCCATTGGTAAGATTGAGCCTTCTGATGTAGAAAAAGAGGTTGAATTCTGGCAGAATGTTATTGTTTGTTATGTTTTAGGAGCAAAGCCACCTTATTCTGTACTAAGTGGTTTCATTAAGAAGGCCTGGGGTCAATATGACATTGACAAAATCTTAATGAATAATGATGGTACTATAATTGTCAGATTCAATTCTTTGGAAGCCAGGAATACAGTGTTGGAGATAGGGATTTTTCATTTTGATAAGAAGCCTATAATTCTTGCTCCTTGGACTGGGAGGCCTATGTCTAAGGGTCAATTGGATAGAGTTCCAATTTGGATTCAGTTCCCTAACTTGAGCTTAAGATTTTGGGGAGCTTCAGCACTCAGTAAGATAGCAAGTCTAGTTGGGCTACCAATTATGGTTGATAAAGTGACGCTTGAAAGGAACAGGATTAACTTTGCAAGAGTGTTGATTGAGGTGGATCCTGCCACTCTTCCTGATGAGATATTCTTTGAAGATGACAAAGGGAATATTATCACTCAACAGGTTACCTATGAATGGAAGCCTGTTTTGTGTGGTAAGTGTTCTATGTATGGTCATGACAGCAAGATGTGTAGGAAAAATGTGAAGAAGCAATGGGTAGAGAAGAAAAAGCCTACTAGAGAAGATATTGAAGATCTTGATTCCAGACTAAAGTTGCAGAAGGCAGTAGAGGATGACTTGATTCCTCAAGAAAACAGAGAAGCAGCTATAGAACTAGTCAAAGATTTGAGCAAAGATGTTGATCAGGTTCAATTGTTGTCAGATCAGAATCAGAAGGAGCATGGGGTTAGTTGTCAAGGCCAGATTAATAATGAGGAGGGCAATTCTCATGTGCTCAGCAGTGGAGGTGAGAAAGACAATCAAGGATGGACTCCTGTTAAAACTAGGAGTAAAATTGCCTACAAGGATAATTCTAAAAAGGGAGAGGCTTCTCCCCTTTTATCCCATGGATAATATTGCAGCTTGGAATATTAGAGGGCTTAATCACCCCTCTAAGCAAAAGGAGGTTAGGAGTTTTTATTTAAAGAATAAAGTAGGTTTGTTAGGTGTGTTAGAGAATAAAGTGAGGGTGAACTCTATAGCTATGATCATGCAAAATATGGCTCCTGGTTGGGGTTACTTTTCAGATGCTGATATTTGTTCTGTGGGAAGGATTCTGGTGATGTGGAAGAAGGATATGTTTGATGTGATGATTATGGCAAGATCAGGACAGTATACTCATTGCTTGGTAACTTATAAAGGAGATAATTCCAAATTCTATGTATCCTTTATCTATGCTTCTAATGATGCTATTGAAAGGAAGGAGTTATGGAATCTTATTAAAGGGGTTAATGCTTTTGTAGATCTGCCCTGGTTATTGATTGGAGATTTTAACTCTATGGCTAGTTCTAATGAAAAAGATGGAGGATTACCTCTTGAGGCGGTGCATTATGAGGACTTGAGGGACTGCCTGCAAACTTGTATGCTTGAGGATATGAAATACAAAGGTAATTATTACACTTGGTGTAATAATCAGGATGGGTTGGCTAGGATTATTTGCAAACTGGATAGAGCTGTTGTTAATTCTCTCTGGATTGACAAACGGCAATTTTCAGAAACTAGCTTCATGTTGCCAGGAGTATCAGATCATTCCCCAATTTTGGTGGAATGGAGTCAGCAGAGTGAGACAATCAGATCAGGTTTCAAGTTCTATAATATGTGGACTGCTCATCCAGAGTTTTTGGCTTTGGTGAAGTCAGGTTGGTCTATTTCAGTGGAGGGCTATGATATGTTTCAGGTTGTTCAGAAGCTGAAACATTTGAGAAGGTTATTATCTGATTTGAATAAAATTTGTTATTCAGATATTGTTGTGAAGGAAGCTGAGTTAAAAGAGAAGTTGCTTGCAGCTCAGGCTCAGTTGATGATTAATCCTAATGATTCTACCATTCAAGCTGAGGAGAGGAGATTGTATTCTCAACATAGGCAAGCTAGTGTTGATGCCTACAGTTTCTTAAAACAAAAAGCAAAAATAGACTGGTTGCAAGAGGGTGACCAGAATTCCAAGTTTTTCCATCAGGCTATAAGGCAGAGAATCTACAGGAACAGAATTATTTCCATAAAGGATGCTCAAGGAGGTATTGTGTCAGGTCAGCAGAATATTTCAGATGTTTTTGTTCATTATTATAAAGGGCTTTTTGCCAGGAAGTCTGGATATGTGTGGCAAGAGGATGTTGTTAATAAGGGCAGATGTTTGAGCATGGAGCAGCAAATTCAGTGCATTAAAGATTTTTCTAATGATGAAATAAAGCATGCCTTTTTCTCTATTAACTCAGATAGTGCCCCTGGGCCTGATGGGTATGGGGCTGGATTTTTTAAGGCTTCTTGGGAGGTTGTGGGTGCAGATTGCATGAAGGCTATTAAGGAATTTTTCCAGTCTGGGAAAATGCTGAAATCTATCAATTCTACTACACTAGTCATGGTGCCTAAAAATGATTGCCCTAACTCAGTTTCTGACTACAGACCAATAGCTTGTTGTAATGTAATTTATAAATGCATTTCTAAGTTGTTGTGTTCTAGATTGAGCATGATATTGCCTTGTATCATTCATGATAATCAAGCTGCATTTGTGCAAAACAGGAGTATTGTGCACAATATTCTAATTACTCAGGAATTGATAAGACTCTATGGCAGGCGTAATGTGTCCCCCAGATGCCTAATGAAGATTGACATTCGCAAAGCCTATGACACTCTAGATTGGAATTTTATTGAGGATATGCTCAGAGCTTTTAAGTTTCCTGACAGGTTCATTAATTGGGTGATGGTGTGTATATCCACTGCTTCTTATCAAATCAGTATTAATGGTGGTGTTTCTGAGAGATTTCATGGAGCTCGTGGTATTAGACAAGGAGATCCTATTTCTCCATTAATCTTTGTTTTGGCTATGGAAGTTCTCTCTAGAGGGTTACAGAAGGCTGCTCTTCAGAGGAATTTTAGATACCATCCTTTATGTAAGGATAGCAAGCTTATTAGTCTAGCTTTTGCGGATGAACTCATGCTATTCTGCAAAGGTCATCCAGCAAGTGTGAGGATCCTTTGTGATGGTTTGAAGGCTTTTTCAGATAGTTCTGGTCTATATGCTAATGAGGAGAAGTCTAAAATTTATATGGCTGGTTTAAATGATTTGAAGCAGGAGGAGCTTATTGGTCTAACTGGATTTTCTAAAGGATCCTTTCCTTTTAGATATCTGGGTATGCCATTTTCAGCTAAAAAATGGTCCAATAGTTCATGTCATATTCTGGTGGATAAGGTTACTAACAGGATAAGGTGCTGGAGCTCTAGGAGCCTCTCTTATCAGGCTCGTTGTTGTCTTATTAATTCGGTTCTTATGTCTCTTCATGTGTATTGGGCTAGTATTTTTGTTATTCCTAAAGCGGTTCTTCGTGAGGTTGAAAAGAAATGCAGAGCTTTTCTGTGGGGGAAGAATCAAAATGGCCATTATACAGCAGGTGTTGCTTGGGATTCAGTATGCACTCCTAAATCAAAAGGTGGATTAAACATCAAGAACCCTATTTTATGGAACTATGCAGCTCTGGGAAAACAGATTTGGCAACTTATCAACAATTCAGAATCTTTATGGATTAGATGGATTAGTTCTGTTTATCTAAAAAATTCTGATTTTTGGGGGTATGTTACTAAACCTACTGACAGCTGGCATTGGAAACAATTAATCAAAGTAAGAGATAAATTAAGGCCTGGGTTTGTGAATAATTCCTGGATTTTTGCTCAGTCTCTTGAATTTTCGATCTCCAGTGCTTATAAATTCCTGGTGGGTCCTCTATCATCTGTGCCCTGGTTTCGATTTGTTTGGAATCAAGTGTCAGTTCCTAAGCATCAATTCATTGTTTGGTTGGCTATGCGCAAACGATTAAAGACGAAGGATAGAATGCATGTACCTGATTTGTTCTGTGTGTTCTGTGGGTTGGAGGTGGAGTCGCATGAACACCTCTTTTTTGAATGCAGCTGGACTCGATCGATTCTGGAAGAATGCTGCAGCTGGTTTTGCCTTAATAATCTCCATTACAAGTTTCAGAGGTGGAGTAGATGGATTAATCGAGCCTTTCCAGACAAGACGAGAAGAAGAACGGTCTTTTGTTTGTTTGCAAGTGTGATCTACAATCTTTGGTCTGAAAGGAACAAGAGATTGTTTGCTGGCACTCTTCAATCTAAGGCTGTGATTGTGACACGTATCAAGCAGGAGATAGCTATTAGAGTTAATTTTTGTTACCCTATGTTCATTAATTGGTCTAATAAGGTACTTGTAAATAGAATTAGAGCTATTCTTTGATCTGGCATTTTTTAAATCTTTGAACCCTTCCTAGAAGGTGGCAAAGTTTCATTAAATGGCCATTAGTTTTGTGTTAAATTTTCAAGTGGTAATAGATTTTTTTCTTATACCAAAAAAAAAATAGACCCTAAAGTTTTATGTCGTTTTCTATTTTTTTTACTGAAAAAAATCAGACTCTTCCTAAAAGAGAGAATATTCCAGTACAAATTTAATATTAAGACTGATATCGAAAGCCCAAAGTGAAACTTAATAAAGAAATAAGAATAGAATAAAGTTTTCCGATGTTTTCCATTTTTTTTACGGAAAAAACTCAAACTCGTGCTAAAAGCCTAAAAGAGAATACTCCGATAAAACTTTAATGTTAAGACTGAGATTTTTTTTTAATGAAGCTGAACAATAAAAACAAAAGGAAAAAAAAAAGGAAAAATTACATCCTTAGAAAAGCTGCGCCAGAGGCATCCGCCAAGAGCAGGGAGCTAAGAGAAGCTGGAGCAGAATCCCATATTCTTAACTTTGAGGTATTTCTAGAACCATCCTTAGCTAGCCAATCAACAATTTCGTTTCCTTCCCTTAAAGTATGATGCAACTAGTGATGGTAATTCGGGCGGGTGGGCGGCCATTGTCCATGCCCATCAAAACCTGAAAATTAATGCCCTGCCCGCCCTAAATGCAGGTAGGGCATACCTATGGGCGGCCCATTTAAATAAAAAAATAAAAAAAAACATATATTCTTTTTTTTTTTGGAACATAAAAACAAAAAATCATATATTCTATCTTCAAAATTCATAAAATGTAGACTAAGAGATTGCACAACATATAAATGTTCACACTCAAAATTCATAAAAACATAATAAAATTTGATACCCGACAAAAGATGTAGGGCGACTCCTAGTTGTGCAACTCCTAATTTTTATTTTTTTTAAAAACTAAATAATGGGCAGCCCGTGGGCGGCCCACCACCCGCCCAATGATGCCCGACAAAATAAATGGGCATGGCGGGCGGGACCCATTATAAAATTGGGCTAAAAAATGATGTCTGCCCACAAAAATGTAGGGCGGGCGGCGGGGCCCATGGGCATCCGCCCTAATTGCCATTACTAGATGCAACGAAACCACCCATTCCAAAAGAAGCAATCGACGAATAGCAGAGATAAGAACCACATACCGGCGTTGTTTAGGAACATGTTCAAATATAAGAGATAAAGCTAGATTATAGTCAGAATGGCAAATCACAGTCTGAAAACCACGATCCCAAGCTAATTGTAAACCAGTATAAATGGAAAATAACTCAGCATGGAGACAACAAGAAATACCAAGATACCCAGAAAAACCAAAAATCCATTGGCCAAGATTATCACGAAGCACCCCTCCGAAACCTGCCTTGCTCGGGTTCCCAAGTGCACTACCATCTACATTAAGCTTATAAACAGCATGAGGCGGTCTTGTCCAGCAAACGAACCTCTGAACCTTAGCGGGGAGAACGTTAAGGGTCAACACGCGAGAGATATCTGCATAAGAAGGATGAATACAACACAAAATATCCCACCAGTTCAATGTGACATCATCAAAGATAAGCTTATTACGTGCCACCCACAAGTTCCAAAGAACAGAAATAAAAAGAACACCACGTTCAGCATAACATGATTTCTGAATCCAAACCTGAAAATCAGGATTAGAAAAATCATTATCTATATCAAAGCGGAGATATTTCCAAATCTGAACAGCAGTTGCACAAGACTGGAAACAATGATTTAAGTCTTGATCAATATTCAAACAGCAGGGGCAATACTAATTAGAAGAAATATACCTCCTAACACACATCACATTAAGAATGAGCCAAATGAAGAATTTCATTTTTTCCAGAACTTTTAACCCCCAAACCCAAGAAAACTTTTCTTCTAATTGCAAAACATCAAACCTGGAATGAGAGAGCCAATAATAAGCAGAACTAACGGAATAAGTGCCAGACTAATTCTCAGCCCAAACCACTTCATCCAGCCCCACATACTGATCATCAAAGAAAGTACTCTAGATTGCTGAAATTACAAAAGTAGGTAGCATCGTATAAAGAGAATTGAAATTCCAGCCATTATTCAGCCGCACATCCTTCACCAAAAGAGCTGTATCATGAATGTCTACAAAGGGAACAAAATTACAGATGAGGCCAATATTCAACCATTTATCAAACATGAAAGAGATATCACCTGATCCAACATTGATTTTGAAACCATCTTTTAAGGCCGAAACAACCTTAGTTATAAATTTTCATGTGTATGAGTCCCCCTACTTAGCTGTTGTTCGAAGGATGCTATGGCCATTGAGATACTTTGCGCTAAGAATCTGGATCCACAACTTTGAATCACAGTGGAGAAGTTGCCAAACATGCTTACCCAACATTGCAATGTTAGCCAAACGCGCCGAGCGGATCCCCAACCCACCATGCCTTTTAGCCTTAGTAACTGTTGATCAATTAACTAAACTCCAACTTTTGCGATGATCTGAATTTTTCCCCCAAAGGAAGCTTCTAGCAGGAGAGTCAAGAGAGTTGCAAACACCTTCCGACAACCAAAGATTTTGCATGGAATAGAGAGGTATGAGATTAATAATTGAATTAACAAGAGTCAATCTACCAGCTTTATTAAGAAGCTTACCCTTCCAACTGGTCAAGCGAGAGGCTGCCCGATCAAGGATAAAATTAAAGTCCTGTTTAGTCACCCTTCTAGTGAGGAGAGGCTTAGCGACCTAAATTAGTTGTTCTCTGAACATTGGAAATCCTCGCAAATTTGTCACATTTGGAAGCAGGAACATTATTCGAGGCCAGGAAACGAGACTTATCCACATGTTAAGACTGAGATAAAATGACCAAATTAAAACTTCTTGTAATAAAAAATTATTCCCTCTATTCTATAACTTTTATATTTCTTCACAATTCCAATCCAAAAACATACTCCAATGCATAAATATACTCCAGATTTTTAGGCATACGCGTATCGGGTATGGATACGGCTTGTGTATGCCTGGCTACATATGTGGCATGTATTGAATAAAAACAATTATTTCCTCCGTCCCTAAAAATAGGACTCCTTTGGGAGATTTCACGTCCTTTTAAAAAGTTGATTAATTTACTACCTCCGTCCCTAATTATAAGGCCTTCTTGGGAGATTTCACGTCCATTAAGAAAGTGGAATAATTTAGTTAATTGTATTGGAAATGTGAACTTTTGATATGTATTTTCAAAATTACCCTATTAATATTATTGGGAATCTAAAAAGTGTTAAATAAATAGGGGTGTTTTTGGAAAAAAATAATTAATACTCATTGAAAATTGGTAAATGGCCTTATATATAGGGACAAAACAAAAGTGTTAAGAGTGCCTTATAATTAGGGACGGAGGGAGTAATTAATTATATTGGAAATGTGAACTTTTGATATATATTTTCAAAATTACCCCTATTAATATTATTGGGAATCTAAAAAGTGTTAAATAAATAGGGGTATTTGTGAAAAAAAATAATTAATGATCATTGAAAATTGGTATAGGATAACAAGGACAAAATAAGTGTCCAAATGATCTTATATTTAAGGACATATGGTAAAAAAAATTGGATACAACAGTGTTTTTTTTTTTTTTTTTTGCAATTTGGCTCAATTTTTTGCTTTTTTTTTAATTTTAATTTTTAAAATGACTTGGTTTTTGGGATTTTCCCTTGTATCCTTATTAATTATTTAAGTTTGCAACTCCTTTGTGTTTCCTCTGTTTGAATTTATATTTTTTTAATTGTTTTTTAAATTATATATATTATGACATACTTGTATCTTAGTCTTTTAGAGAATGACGTATCGGATATCGTACCTGTATTCATGCAACACATGTTTTCAATTTAATGTTCGCTGATGTTCATTTTATTATCAATTTTTATCACCGCAAAGAAAGGGACAATCAAAGTAAATCTTCTTGGGAAGGTTAGAGTGGGGCAGTAGCTACTTTAAAATCTGGACCACAGAGAAAGGTTCTCTACTATCAAAGGCGAAAGGTTGTCTAAAAAATTGAGCAGCTCCTCAATCAGTCACAAGAATTTCACAATGGCTTAGTTGTGTAGGTTCATCTCCTATCAGTAGTACTTTCAAGGAGTTAAAGATTTTTACAAGATCATTGAGAACAAGTCAGCGCAATTGCATTAAAAATGATATTTTACGACACCACAAAATGCATGCAATCTCCATGGCATTTTTTATGATTCCAATTCTTGCAGGCATATAGCTTTTCCCCCATTGGAATCAAAAGAGTCACTCAGTAGAATACACAGCAACAAGAGTCCGCAACCGTGATAGCCAAGTTGATGTATAAATATGATAGATTGCATGAACTAAATTGTATAGAAAGAAACAACACACTAGCGAGTACTATTTTCTTTTTTCTCTTTGAAAGCGCACTAGGCCAATGGCACATTCACGTAGTGAAGAAGTTCTAATCAGTCACTCAACTTGCATATGTCAACGAACTTCTGTATTGCATTATGGTATTGGGTTCCCTGCAAAGAAAAGGCACGGGAACATGCATGTTAGATAGCCAGCTATATGGTACAACCATGTATCTGGAATGCCACAACAATCACTATAAAAGAAACTTCTCTTCCTTTTCCATTTTTCCTGGATAAAGAACCGAGAAACGTATACGATGCTGACCATAAACAAATAATGAGAATCTGTTTGCCTTCCATATATAATAATATCAGGAGTTTTTGGGAGTAGTGAGAACACCGACTCTTGACCATTGGATCTCACTGGAACGATCAAGATATTCTCACTATCAAGATATACGGCCCATAAGTGTGAGTGAGAGCATATATATATACAGGGAGATGTTATTTACACCCATGTTTTTGTTACATACACCCAGCTTTTATAATTTTTTACACCATCTTTCCTATATTACCCTTCTACTAAAAAGTTAAACCTTCTTTTCATTTTACTTACACCCATTTCTCTTCCCTTCTCTTCTACACCCCTTTTCATTCAAAACTAAAGCTCCTTTTCATTCACACACAAAATCTCACTCCCTCCTCTTCTTCTTCTACGCTGTTCGCTGTCTTCTCTTCTTCTTCATTTCTTCCTTGGCTTAAATATCAAAATGGTCCCTATAATTGTTGCTCATTTTGAAATTAGTCCCTATAAAAAATTTTCTTTGGTTTTGGTCCCTGACATTATTTATTGTTTTGGTTTTAGTCCCCAATGTTTAAATTGGATGGAAATCACTAACGTGGCCTACCAGAATAGTGGTCAAGAGGCTGTTGCTACTGGGAATGGTGGTCTAAGAGGTTGTTGCTATTGGGAACGAGCAACCATCTGCACAACCTGCACAGTCATGTAGAAAGACGGCTAGATCAACTGATAAAGCCTCTTTCTACATGACTGTGCAGGTTGTGTAGATGGATGATCATTCCTAGTAGCAGCAGACTCTTGACCACCATTCCCAGCAGCAGCCGCCTCTTGACCACCATTCCGTTAGTCCATGTTAACGATTTCCATTCAATTTAAATGTGGGGGACTAAAACCAAAACAATAAATAATGTTAGGGACCAAAACCAAAGAAAAATTTTATAGGGACCAATTTCAAAATGAGCAACAATTATAAGGACCATTTTGGTATTTAAGCCTTCTTCCTTCAACATTTTTAACTTCTTCTCTCTTAAAGGTTAGTGTATTCCTTTCCTATTTAGTTTATATTTTAGTTCCATGTTTGTAATGGGTGGTTTCGGTTTTTTATTTTCGTATGTTCTTCTTCATCTCTTCTGCGTTGTCTTCTTCGCATGGCAGATCCGTGCCCTAAACGGATCAGCCGTCCGTCATCTACAATGGATGAGTAATCCGTCCCCTTTCACGGATGGCTTGTTCGTCATCTTACTCGGATGTTTCGTCCGTTCCATTTCACGGATGCCTTTCCTATTGATTTTCTTGCATCGTCTACATCTCTCACGAATTGAGACTGGAAAAGAAGAAGAAATTACCTTCGATTGTTTGTTTGCAAGTTTTAAGTGAGAGTAGTGAATAGGGTTTTGTTGGAGAAGAGTATCTGTATGGAGGAGAAGAAGGAAAAGTTGGGTGGAAGCAGTAATATATAAGGTGTATATATAGGATTAGGGTGTAAATATTAGTGATGGGTGTAAATAATAGTTGTATGGGTGTGAGTAGTAATGATGAGGGTAATATAGGAAAGATGGTGTAAAAAATTATAAAAGTTGAGTGTATGTAACAACAACAAGGGTGCAAATAACATCTCCCATATATGTGTGTGTGTGTGTGTTAGGGAGCACATGAGAGCATTCCATGTCAGCCCTTAGATAAAAACTAAGGGTTCTAATCAGATTGCGATTGAAAATGTCACGGCGCAGCAATTTTTTACACCGACACCCTGTTTCTCTTGCATACTCTCGGTGTCCTTTCCCTCTACCAAATTTTTTTCCTTAGTGGGTCCTTTAGTTTTTTCTTTCCCTTTGCAGAATGCAGATACGTGACAGGCCTTGTGGCTGGAAAAAAGGGACAAAGTGGAGCTCCAAGCTACAAGGAACTCTAAGAAGGGTGATATGAATATGACAATAACTAATAAAGAGCCTTTTCCTAGTCTGTTTGGACACTGTTCAATCTGGTCTTGCCATTACAAATAATGAATTTTGTTTATTCTCAACACTAACTAAGCTTTCTGTGCACTCATTTCTCTCGTCTCTCCCCATATATATAAAATCACTTCTGTTGTTTCAGTCAGACTAATCTGTCTAATTATCCATCTATCCTTTCACCGGTATGCCCCCTTAGTGGTTAGAACTTAGAACTGGGGCCTGACATTCTCATAGGAAATTCATTCTTGATATGTCAAAAATCATGCATAGAAGCAGCAACCCTTCGGCACACAAGGGATACAAGGTGACCAAACAAACAGTAAAGAAAGACTGTATTGTCCATGCCATAAGGTAAATTCCTCACGTGTCAAATAGAAAACCTATGTTATCATGCTTCAAAATAACAAGTCCAACTGACCAAATAACAGCAATGGAGATATATGATTCGGCAATGTTAAATAGCAATGCCAAAACAAACTAAACTCGAAAACAATACCTCCCAATAAAGTTGGTGACAGTCCATGCACTGCCAAAATTCCAAATTCTTGTCAAACAGGCAACTTGGAATTCTTTGAAAACCCTTTGCAGCTTCAATAGCCTCTTCAGCTGACAATGGCTTCTGAATAAATCTACCATTGCATTTGGTGCACCTTGACATAAGCTTATCCTCACTAATTTTTAGTTGAAATGTTTCAATAACCTGAAACATACTTCAATTTTAGCCTTTGTGATACCATGTCACCAGTTTCTCAATCATGGCTTGCTTTAAAAAATTATCTACTTTGTAATAATGTTGAACTAAGGAAAATAAAACTGTGTTTGGGTATTCTATGGAGAAATAGACTCTGCCAAAATAGCAAAGGATATCTTGCAGTTAAAATAGGGATATATAACCTCAAAATCTACAGGCTCAAGTGCAGCCTATTATGAGCACTTTCGCATTATTCATAGAAGTTCACATTTTTAAAATAAGAGTTCATAAAAGATAAAGCATTTACACAAACTTTAGATGTCCATAGAAAATGTATATAATTATCAATCTCTTTTATATGAATAAAGTACTCATACCTCAAGTAGCTGGTCGTTTTTCAGAAGAGTCTTCACTCTATATATTTGGTTGTTTATTAGATACTCATGCCTTAGCAGCTTGGCATCTCGTGTCAAAAGCACCCTTTTCTCTTTTTGTGCTTGCTCTATCAACTCCCTGAATATATTGAAAATAGAATTTCACCCCAAAGAAAAATAGAAAGTTTAATCAGCTGTCAGAAGAATAAAATGAACTTAAACGAGAATCAACAATTATAAAATCATAACAGAAGCATAATGTACTTAAAACCTTGGTTCGGGCTTCTTTAAATATGGTATTGCAGCATCTATTCCAACGCACCGCAAATGTTTTGCTAAGCCTTCAATCTGAATAAATTACTTACCAGATTAAGCTCACATTTATTTGATAAGCACAATTTATCCAGACCTTACTTTACAACAAAAACCCCTTTTTTGGCTAAAATCATTTCATCAAAATGGTCATAAAATGCAACGCCGGAAAAGAGATGCTAATGACTATTGGTATTAGTAATGATGAGAAGGCTCATATCTTATGTTTTCTAGATGTGATTGTAGATATTTTATGAAAACAAGTATTTGGATCTTACTTTACAAAAGAAACCCCTTTTTGGGTAAAAACATTTAAATAAAATATTCTCAAAATAGAGGGCCAGAAAAAGAGACGTTGCACCTAATTTTTATTTTTTTTTATAGGCAAAGTTTTTGGCGGAAACAAGAGAGGGGAAATTAAACCACTAATATCCACCAAATAATGTCCCTACAGGATTAAACTCAGGACCTTCAACTCCCAAGCCTAAAAGACTTGGTACATGCCCATGTGGGTTACACCCACTTAGCGATGCTGTACACTATTGGTTTTGGTAGTAATGAAAAGGCCCCAAATCTTTTGTGCCGTAGAGATGATTGAAACTTAAACAAATAAAAAGTGGCCCAATGCATGAGACTCCAGCCTAGTAGGGTCTAAGGAGGGTAGATGTACACATCCTTACCCCAACAAACGGAGAGATTGTTTTTTCCACATCACAAGGTAAACAATCTTACCTTATGCCATGTTCGCCCTCCATAAACCTAAAAACATCAACATCCTAATATTGAAAGGATCAGATGTTCATAATTGAGATGCTTACCATAACGTCACAAAGGAACTTTGGATACCCATCTCCCCCCACCGATGGATCCCAAGGTGAGGTGCCATGCCACTCATCAGATTGCTCTGAATGTTTTTCTTTGCAAATCCCATTAATTGGTGACTGCTTCTTCCCTCTCTTTTTAGAGGTCTTGGGCTTTTTGTCCGATACCTTTAGCAAAATCCTATCACCATATGTTTTGACAACCTTCAACAAAAATTCATCCATGGGGCTGGTAACCCTACATAACGATTTTTGAATCATTCCCCCTGCTGAAGGAGGTGATCCCTGAGAAACATCAGAAGTACTGGCTTGGACTATCGCTAAAGCTTCACAAAATTGTGTTCTTAAGACTTTATCATTCACATCATGCTTCCCAAAAAGCACTTTCAACCCAAGATTTGAATCAGGATTAGACAATTCAGTTGTGATAACCAAATCTCCTGCAGTGAAAAATTCAACAAAATGTGATAACCCAAACTCCGATCTATATAAGAATCACTGTAAGGATGGAAAAAATTCAAATTTTCAAATATGAGATGATACGTGAGGACAAAATGTTTATATCCTCTGATCTGAAAGATTGCAGAATATATAGAATTGTTTTTCCATATTTACCTTATGTGTTGTACATAAATAGTTTATCTTTGGATGCATAGGGTTGTTATAACTACAAGTCACACAAAATATCAAGATGTTGGTTGGCCAACCCATAAAAAATTAACTTATCAACCATTCGTAAGCATTCGAGCATGTTTGGTAACACAAGCTTATGTCTTATTGGGCAGATTATGCCCTGTGGACTTGATCAATAAGCTTGCAGAGCTGTTTGGTGAACTGCCAATAAAAGGAGATTACAGCTTTTGAAGCTTGCTTTCCAAAGCTACTTCAAAGCTTGTCTTTGGGATGGGAGCTGCCAATAATTCTTGGACAATATTGCTGTTAAAATTTTCATCAAATGACTAGTTACAGCAATATAATATTATATATGTTGTCATTTAACAAATTTCAGCTAGTTGAGCTACTAGTTTGTCAAACTACTTTAATTCAATCAGTTAGCTACATAACTATTAGCTTTCATCTAGCTTCACAACTATAAGCTAGTTTTGCCAAACAAAGCCTTCAACCAACATCTAAATCTTTTAAAAGAATTGATCCCAAGCATGGTATAAGAGCCTCTACAACCAAGTGGTCAGAAGTTTGATCTTTGCCGCCCTGTTGTTCTAGACTAAAGCTGAATTACAGCACATGATGAAAAAAAAAAAAAACCTTTTATGTGGTGGGCATGTTAGATATAAAATCAGTCATGCACCTTTACCAATTAGCTTAGGTTTTTGAGACAGTTGGTCGTGACACCTCCATGAAGTTTTTTTGTATTACGACGCTTTGATGATAGTATAATAGGCCAAATCATGCTGAACATGCTATAAGGATTTAGAACATAAATAATATTCACAATTTAGAGTGACTAAATAGCAAAGGTAAAAGCAAGAGACTCCGAATAATGATCTGATTACATGAAATGTATGCGGTAGATAAAAACCACTAACACATTTATCGCAACTAACATACGAAAAGTAGTACAACTAGTACAAGGCCAGCCAAATAAGTAATAACATTAACATATTACATTTTTTTCAATTAGAAAAAAGTGAAAAACACTACCATAAAGTACAAATTCTAATATTCTTAGAAGTAGAATCTCAGATAACCCACATCTTGGCGATAGAATAGACTAAAATAACTGATACAAAAATTGTTAAGTTCTCTCTTACAGCACACATTATGTATATTTTAAAATCCAATTGACTTATAACTAGACAATCAAACTCAGTGCAAAAATCCCTCTCCAAGATGAAAGTTATTCAAGAGAAAAGCATACTTTTTAATGCCATTCCATTGAAGAAAAAAGTCTCAACTCTCAACTATACTTTTAAGCTTAGTTTCCTCTCTTTTTCCCAGTATTTCAAAGACATTCCCCTAATTCCAACAACAGCAGTGTCACCCTCCTAGGTTCAAATTTTGTGCAGCTTGTCCCTGTATAAATTGCAGCCAGTTGTAATGTGGCCATATTTTACGCAAGGAGCCTAGTGTATTGACATATAGAGCAATACATATAATCTGTAGTCATAAAATAATGACGGTGTATCTCCTCCCTTGCACTACATCATTTGACAGCTTTTGCTAGTGCCATACCAGCACATCCCTTTAGCAGGGGTTAATCTCCGATACCACTAAAATTTTATTGCTCCAATTTGAAAAATGCGAGGATGACCTTGCTACAAGTGAAACTTGGTTATGAATTTGCAACCTTTTGCCAAATAGGATGATCAAATATTGATTTAAGGAATAAAAGAAAAGTTTGAAGCTGCAATGGAAAAAGATAACACAATTACAGACGGGTGGTTTGTCCAGAGTTGGTAGCATAAATATTTCCAGGCATTACAAACCTTCTTTGGCAACTTTTTCCTGGAAGACCTTAAATATTTCAAGCAAGCAATGAGCATCCATAGCTGCATATGTTATCTGCTCTTCCGTGAGAGGACGAAGTGACCAATCACTACACTGGAGTTCCTAAAGCAGACATAACTTGGGTTAACGCCCTGTAGGTGATTAGGGATTCAAAAATGCCATTTGGACCAAGTCTTAACTTGAAATCCAAGTGAACAAAACACATCCTCGAGTGAATAAGAGATTCACCTTCATGTTCTATTGCAGGCATCCTCTTTCTACAAAAATACAAAAATTATCTACTTGGGCCCTTGCTAAACTTCCATAATTAAATAAAATTTCATCGTAGGGTAAAAGTAAACCTAAGCACTGTCTATGCTTCAAGCTTAACTGATTCTTGTGTGAGGGGCACGATAGAGATTTAAAAATTTTCATGTGCCTCCTATAGCTTAACTTTCTTCGATGATTGATTCTTAGCAAATTTAAATGTAGATTTTTCCATTAGATGACACTACATGGATGGAAGGCAAGAATTGAAGAGCCCAACCGCCGGTGCCTGGTAATACTACAAAACTAAATGATAACAAAAAACTCATTTAGCCTACAACAAAGAACCACTCACATTGATTCTTTTAATTTATTCACAAACATCTAAAATTAACATCTGGTCAAGCATAGAAGCAGCACATAGACCAAATGATAAAATGCAACTCATTCCTAGCTGTAACTCCTTCAAGAAGATGCTATCCGTCTTCTTAATGAACACATGTATATTAAAAAAGATTGTTGAATTATAAAACAAACCTTTGAGAGTGGAAAACCCAACACTTCTCCACATATAGTTGACAAGCTCTTAATTTGCTTTGATGCCTTCCTTCCCTGTTTCTTATGCTGCAGATGATTGTACACACTCATGATATCCAAATACGGCTCAACCTATTCACAATTCATCACCAACTATGATAAGCACAATTATCTCAAGCAAATAATATGTTTCGTTAATTTCCATTAATAATTGCAAAAAAAATGCTATTCTGTTTTCTCTAGTTTTCAATGCTTTACTATTTTTTTTTTTACTCGAACTTTAGGATCACTTTGTCACAGATCCTTGTTCTTTTTTCAATGTAGGATTTGACGTGTATACTCCTCATATCAATTTCAGCCAAATTTTGCTAATATGTCACACCGGAATAGGTATGACAAACCCAGAAATAACTTTGGGAGCCCGACATTGAAAAAAAAAAAAGGACATATGACAAAACGATCCTAGAATTCAAAAACCGGATGCATAATTAAGTCTATTTTCTTCACCAAATTTGAAGGCAATATAATAAATTAGAAATGGCGGCAATTCAAACTTTTGTTAACCAATTAATTAACTGAGTTGATGATCTCTTACCCTATCGAAACCGGGTTCGCAGCCGTGGGAGCAGAAAGTGGAAGAGAGGTAAATCAAATCCTGCTTGAAAATGAATCCCAATTTCAAGATATCGGGAGAGACGAGCATTTCTCGAAGCGGTTCCCATAGCGAAGAGAGAGGAAGGGAGAACAGGTCGAGCAGAAAAACCGCGGAGTCGCCGTCGTGAAGCTGGCACGCGATTTGGAGAAGTGAGACGGTGGGGAAAGAAGAAGACGACGTCGTTTGGTGAGTAGTTCGAAAGGGTTTCCACTCGGCGTCGAGGCCGAGGAGGGAGGTGTGAGTGAGGGAGCGAGTGAAGAGGGTGAACTCGGGCGAGTCGGTGGAGGTAACTAGGTGGACTTTGAGAGGCTTCTTCTTCTTCTTCTTCGTAACTGTATCCATAAGAAATGGGGGAGAAAAAAAGGGACACAGAATACACTCACTAAAATGTCTTCTCATATATGCAAAACAAATATTTTTATGTGGGTACCAAATTCAAAAATGAATGTTCGTTTTCAAATGCTGTTTTTTAAATTTTAAATTCCATTTTTTATGGGATTCGGTTGGATTTTTTTTTTTTTTTACATTCATGAATTGGAAAATGTATTTTTCCATT
The DNA here is from genome assembly GCA_037953625.1 of Crotalaria pallida. Taxonomy (NCBI): domain Eukaryota; kingdom Viridiplantae; phylum Streptophyta; class Magnoliopsida; order Fabales; family Fabaceae; genus Crotalaria; species Crotalaria pallida. Next base: position 146,028,819 of record CM075651.1, on the reverse strand, counting down.
GATACTTTGTAAAAAAAATGTATTTTTTTTATCAAGGTTATCCTCCGGCCGTAGTCGAAGACTAATCTCTCTGAAGCGTAGAGATCAATCCCTCTGAAGCGTAGAGATCATCGAAGTGAGTTTTGTTTATATCAATAAAACCTTTTTCATGCAATGGCGGGATCGAACCCCTGATATCATGGTTAAGAAACTCAGTTATGCTGGACCTTGTTGATAAAAAATAATAATTTATTTTAAGGTTGAAAAATACATTTTTTCTGATTTAGGAATATCGAAAAAAAATCTCATTGAATATCCTAAATAGATGAGATTTGGGTTAAAGAATGGGATTTAGAAACTCCTACTTTATTAAAATCAGCTAAGTTGGATTGGGTTGTACAGTAATATATTATGGAATATAACATATAAATTAGTAGAGGTGAGACTAAGGGAATGCATATTCTCTAATATTGAAGAGAGAATACAGTCATGCAGTAAATACACCCTTAGATTTATTGAGTGGTTCATTTTCTACACCATTGAATAATTTTGATGGTCTAAGATGTATTGAAGTCATAAAATTTTTGATGGCCTAAGATATATTGAAGTCATGAAATTACAAGATTTTGATGTTAGAGAATCCATATTCAGACTACGGTGCCAAACTATGAAGATGTGGGAAAGAGTAATGAATGAAGATTGAGACAAGAAATTGAGATTTTAGAGAACCAGATTGTTTTTGGTATGGGAGGTCAATCGAAATAGAAGTAGGCAGATGCTAATTTGCTACATTTAAGTTTTCGTAGTATTCTACCTTGTATCAAAATCGGTAACATGTGATTTTTCATCAGTGAATGTAAATTGTAACTTGGTCCAATCTATATTATTATTATTTCCGATAACTTGATCCAATCTAATGCCCTAGGTTTCAATTAAGACATATGAAGTAATATTTTTTTTAAACATCATACGTCCCACCTGAGACGTAGGGTAATTTTTTTTTTACAGACAATACGTCGAAGCAACAACGTATGAGCATTTTTATTTAAACACATTATGTCCTAGCATGGACGTGGGTATTAATTTTTTTTAAAAGCACCCTACGTCTCATCTAAGACGTATGGGTCAATATTTTTTTTAATGCAGATTTATTCATAATATTTTTTAATATAGATTTTTAATACACATTTATTAAAAAAATTTAACCCCTACTACGTCTTAGTTGAGACGTAAAGCTTTTATAAAAAAGTTGATTAAATTTAAATTTAACTCCTACGTCTCATCTTAGACGTAGGGGTGAAAATTTTCTAAGGCCCCACTAAAGCTAGTCTCAGCTAAAGCTACGTAAGGGTGACATTTATATGTGCATATAAAAAATTTTCTATTGGGTTTCAGCTAATTCTAGTTTACATACATTTGTATAGTGACATACTACCCTTACGTCTTGCGTGAGACGTACGCTTTTTTAATTTTTTTTAAAATCTCTACGTCTAAATTTTGACTTAAATTCACACGTCTAAGTTTTGACATAAGTATTAATTTTTTTAAAATTCACACGTCTAAGTTTTGACATAAGTATTAATTTTTTTTAAACTCCTACGTCTCAACCAAGACGTAGCTTTTGTATATAATTTTAACACCTACGTCTAAGCTTTGACGTAGGTATTAATTTTTTTAAAACCCCTACGTCTCAACCAAAACGTAAGTATTAATTTTTAGCCTTACGTCTCAACCAAGACGTAAGTATTAATTTTTAACTCTTACGTCTCAACCAAGACGTAGCTTTTGTATATAATTTTAACACCTACGTCTAAGCTTTGACGTAGTTATTAATTTTTTTTAAACGCCTACGTCTCAACCAAGACGTAAGTATTAATTTTTAGCTCTTACGCCTCAACCAAAACGTAGCTTTTGTATATAATTTTAACACCTACTTCTTGGATAAGACGCAAGGCTTGATGCAAATATGCTCATTTACTTATATTTCGGTTGTCCATAAATTAATATGGTCCGTTGACATCATCCAACACTTATAACAAAGGGGGAGCATTTTAACAAAACATGTTTTTTAGTGGGAGCATCACATGCTCCACTTGGGGGGTGCAAATTAGAAATAGCTATAGAAGTAATCACTGACGGACCTTGACTACTTATTTAGGGGGTGCATCTAATAAGTTAATATTGTACCTAAAAAATGACTTTAAAAAAAATGGAGTTATTTATTATATAGTGTTTACTTTTAATAATATGCATGTAGAGGACAATTAACACTTTAGCCTAGTAGTATTTGTATTGCTTAAATGCTTCCCATATCTAGGTTCAATTCCAACTGTGCCCTTTTACTGTTAAATTTTAACTTGATTTTAAGAATAAAAAGAAAATAAGTGCAGCTGTGTTTCGTTTTTTCTAGATAAGGAAAATTTTTATTAAAAGAACCAAAATGGCCAAGTATAAGTAATACTCAGGAACCCCAAACTAAAACCAGATACAAGAGAAAAAAAACGTGAGAACAGTGCAGGCTCATGAACCAACAAAACAAAACAGAACTAGCAGACTAACAAGTGCTTTCCACAGCATCTATCTTAGGCCAAAAAAGAAAAACAGAACTAGCAGCTGTGTTCCATTAACTTTAAGAATAAAAAGAAAATAAGTGCAGCTGTGTTTCGTTAAGCATAACTCGAACCTGGCAACTCAAACTCATAGAGAAATAACTTAACCACTAGAACAATTAAAGTTTCATGCACTATATTAGTATTAGCAAATATATATAATTTTAAATATTTCAGCACTTGCTCCCAAGAAGCTTCGTCTCTCAAAATAATATAACTTCTACAAAGATTGATTGATAGAAATATAAGGACGCAAAAAGACTTATACATGATTTTCGTGATTTAGAAAAGACCTATAATAAAGTGCCAAGAGAGGTCTTGAGGAGGGATTTGGAGAAGACAGGACTTCATATTCTTGACATCGGAGCAATCACAATATGTATAACAGGGTTAAAACTTGTGTGAGAGCATATGGTGTGGTCACCAAACACTATAATTATAGAACTACACCAAGTGTAAACTTTTAGTAACTATTTTTTACCTAGTATGTGATGTGATTATTGAGTATATCTAAAAGGCCAGTGGCAGCAAGTTCCTGAAATTTGAGGTACTTTTACTAGATACTTTTATTTTTTTTCAATGTCCAACTCCCCGTCGAAATTACTTCTGGGTTTGTCATATACCCCTACTATCAATCCTGACCAATTTTGATGACTTCGTAACATCGAAATCCTCCTTAGACGCAAGAGGTTAGACACGTGGAACCCCGTGTAGGAAGATCATTTCTTTTTTAAAATTAAAAAACTAAAAAACGTAATATTTTTTAAATTTTTAGTTAAATAAAAAAGGGAAAAAAATGAAGAGAGAGATGGTCTTCACCCATGTGACATCACGCGACACCACATGACTAACCTCCTGCGTCTAACTAGGATTCTTTGATGTTACATGTCAGCAAAATCGGTAATAGGGTTATATGACAAACTCATAAGTAACTTTGGGGAGCCAGACATTGAAAAAAAATAAGAGTATGTGACAAAATTATCTCAAACTTCAGGGACTTCTGACATAAATAAGTCAATTTTTTTTTTAATGGTATGGTCCTAGTTGGAGAGTCAAAAGGTGGAACTAAATGGGAAGTAAGAGCTATGGAGCCAAGCTTTGAAAGTGCATGGCTTCCATTCAAACAGAAGTAAAATGGAGTAAATGGAATACAAGTTCACAAGAAACCCGATAATACTGGCTTAGAGGTGAAATCAGAAGTTATACCAGACTACAAGTCACATGGTTTAAGTATTTTGGATCCATCGTATAAAATGATGGAGATATACTGGCTCCGGTCTCAATTATAAGCAAAAATAACTAACTTCACGGGTATTAAGTAAAGTGAGTTGAATACATTTAATTTTCTCAACTTTATAAAAAAAATACACTACTTTAGTAAACATACATTAGAAATGAAACAAAAATTAAATGATTCAACCACTTTATAGATATATTTAAGGAATGATTGTATTGAGAATAGAAAATTAGTTAAATTTTGCTTATATTCAAGACTATTAATAAGATGTTTTTTTTTCTTATGATTAAAACCGGAGGGAGTAAATCATAAGATAAAAAAAGTGCTTTGAGTGTTATTTGCAATAAAAAAGTGCTTCTCAAGCTTAAAGGATAATTTTACTGAGCAACTATATGACCCACAATGCTATATGGTACTCAATGTTAGGTGATAAATGCCAACAAGAGCATAAGTTTGTGTTGTAGAGATGAAGATGTTGCATTGGATCAATGGTCAAAGCAAAATAAGATGAAGGATTAATGCATGAGAGTAAGTAGGGATAACGCTTATAGTGGAAAATATAGTAGAACACAATGATGTTGCTTGATCCATGTAGCCTACCCCGGTACAAAAAAAGGCTTCATCATTGTATATTTTCTTTTATGTTGTTTGCATTATTATTTTCTGCTTTAAAGACTAAGTGCTATGGATTGCTTATGGGTGCAGAGCCATGACATTATCTGTTGATCGAAATGTTTTCTTTAGAGTTGTTTAATTTATTGTTTGCTCAAAACTGAAGAATGATGAAACTGGATAAGTGAGACTGACTGCAGTTAGAGACAAAAGAACATGCAGTAAATTACAATGATTTTCTCCTGCCTATTGGAAATCCATGTCATTTATATATATTACCCAAATTTTGCATAATGGCCTAGCATTTGCATGCATTCTCTTGTTAGGTTCAATTTTAAAGTGGAACTAATGATAATATGCAGGCAAACCCTCCACAGCTGCATTCAAATCTGCAGTACATACAAAGGTTTAGACGTCAATCACGATTGGTTGCAAAAGCAGCGATGCAGCGTATTATTTTACAAACATGCTCTCTGCTGAGTCCTTCATCTCAAACATTGATGGAAAAGCCATTTCAATGGATGAAAGTGATGAAACTGAGTTTGAGTGAAATATGGAATTTTCTCGTGCCCTTCTTTCTGAATTTTCAATTGGTAAACAAGATCCCACTTCAACTGCAGCATGTAATAAGCACAAAAATGCAGCTTTTAATGATGATAAGGACCTTGCATTGGGAACTATATCTGTTGCAAAATCTGAAAGCAAGATTGTAACTTATGCAGATGAGTTATTGATTGCAAAAATTCCACCTCTCTCATCAGATTTGGAGAATAATGGGGTAACTATGCTTTTAAAGGAGGATCAGGTAAAGGATGTTTTCAGGGAGTATCCATATTTGTTTGCTCAAGCTGGTGACCTAACAGCAGGTACTAGAACTTCAAATAGAAAACTGATATTATTAGGACTACAAACAGAAATTCCAAAGTATGCAGCAATAAGCTTGCTGTCCCAGAAACCAAAGTCTCCTACTACACGCACATTACAGCAATGACTCGCTGTCCCAAAGACTAAGTCTCTTACTAAGTCTCTTACGAAGATTGTTCTCTGCTCCAAAACTCACAAATGACAACACACATAACCCCTTAACATACCTGCAGCGCATATTTATAATATGCTTATACATAACTTCTCTTAAGTCTTAACAGTCACATGATGACGGTTATTAACACACAAACAAATATATTTCAGACCTCATTACAACATATTTTGCTGATATACCCTAATACATAATACATAACTTTTTCCTAAATACATAACTATTCATAACTCATTATGACAATTATTATTCAGTGATCCAAGTTCCTATCAGTAGGTGATGTGGAAGAGCAACTAAATAGTTACAAACAACTAGTTTTTAAGTATGTTTATGTATCCCTTGCCAAGGGGTTAGGTGTCTCAAGTATATCTCATCCTCCATCTAATCCACAAAATTTTGTCCAAGACTTCGCGGAAAGCACAGTAGTCTTCTTGTAGTATACCTGTTGGTACCAATGATAGCTCAGAAAAATCAACTGATAGGCCAAAGAGTTGTTCGAAGGAAGTATCACATATTGAGGAGACAAAGTTTGTATCTGATCTGCCACAGGATGAGGCAGTTTAACCTCAGGATGGGGGCAATTTAGAATCCTCTAGCTAATTTGAACCAACTATAATTTTTTCCCCCTCTATATCATATAACCACTAGTTTATTTTACTGTCATTTTCATGTAAAGTTTTGATATTTTTGGTTCTGTGGTAGCTGCTCACAACCTTGCTTATGTATACATAAAAATTTTCTCAAGAACAATTAGAAACTTGGGATTCCGTTTAGCAATGTATTACACAAAAGAACGTAGATATTCAAATGCAGTTTATTTTGATTAAGTTTAACCCTTAACCAGTTCTACCCCCTCAAAATAAAATAATAGGCTTAAATATGAAAATGGTCCTATAAATATTGACTTTTTTGAAATTGGTCCCTGTAAAATTTTTCTTTTGGTATTGGTCCCTACATTTATAAAACATTTTGGTTTTGGTCCCTCCTGTTATATGTGGATTGAAAATGCCGAAAATGTAATATATTATATTCTATGACCTATTAAGGATGACATTCTTGCATTAATTCTCAAGAGTAAACAGAAAACTTACATTAAATAAGAAAACCAGTTCAAAAACCATGATATTAGAGGGACCAAAACCAATTGAATCTAAATAATAGAGGGACTAAAACAAACTACCAAAATAATATGGGGACCAAAATTTAATATGAGGGACCAAAACCAAAACGTTTTGGAAGTGCAGGGACCAAAACCAAAAGAAAATTTTTACAAGGAACAATTTCAAAGAAGTCAATATTTATAGGAACCATTTTCATATTTAAGCCTAACATAAAATAAAATAGACACATACCAATCCATACAAAATAGAAAAATTAAAAAAACCTTCGAGCGAAAGGAGATAATGCATATTTTTTTTTTTACATGGGAGGTCTGGGACTAGAACCCATGACCTGGGGAGAGTGAAATCCTAAGTGTCCCTGCAGCCACCAACTGGGCTATCTAACGAGGACGATAATGCATATTTAATTTCAACTGTTAACTTTCGGGGGGAGTTTAATACAAGGAATGTTTTAATATTTTCGGGAATTTTATTTGAGAATTTGAGATTATCATGTTTGGTAGATTAGAAGTGTTGGAATAACCAACGAGGCTTGGTTCAGTTGGTGTAAGGCCCCAACTGAAATCTTGGGAATGGGACACGGGTGCTAGTAGCCCCGGGTTCGATTCCCACTAAAAACATCTCGCTGGGAGAGCCAGCCACGCAGCTCGCTCCGGATTAGTCTCAAGGGCTCCCTGGTATTAAGAGTGCTCTTGGGGATACCGGTGGTTCCGCAAGGAATACGGACCCAAAAAAAAAAAAAGAAGTGTTGGAATAAAATGTAATCATAAAATGCGAAAGATATGGAGATTTTGAATTCTCGCTTTTTTAGACGAGAATAGTGGATTTTCATTGGAATCTTAATTTTTAACGTAAAATGATTTATTTGTCTTTCTCTTTGCACTCTCTTATTTTGTTAATAAATGGTCACATTTTTAGGAAAATAAGAATGTTTATAGCAACTAAATATGAATCAAATACAGAAATATAACTTGTCTGAATATCATATTATAAAAAATCACATCCCAAAAATGTGCTAAAAAAATATTCCTTGTCCCAATCATAACATCCTGGTTTCTTTTCAATGTTCTATGTGAAGGGAACCTGATTGGATATCAGATTCCTTAAATCTTGCCCACCAAATCAAGAAAATAATTACTGTAGATATACACTATACAGCTCTACTGCCTTGGCTCTTTCTTGTTATATTCTTGTAACAGGTTTTATTCATTAAATAATGCAACTATGGAGCCTCACCGGTCACCAGTCACCAGCCTCTTTGTAAAACACATACTCTATGGTCTAACATTTGTATTCATAGATATTGTGCGTGAGAGCAATCAATTTGGTAGTAAAAAAAGTACGGATATAACACGATATGGACACAGCAAGACGAAAAAAAAATAAAATTGTCAAAGTAAATAATTATAAGTGTCTAAAATAAATACGTATCTTATATGAAATACAATATGTATCTGACATGATACAGCGATAAACATGAAATATCGATATTTTCTTATTGGGTACCTTGATTTATAGTACATGTAGCCTAGCACATCATGCGGATTCAGAGTTCATGGACAATCATGCATGTCCTCCGGTTTGAAGACAATCTTTGACAGTGGCTATGTTTAGATGTAGGTTCTCTTTCACCAGTCTTATCATAATTATACTCATCATAGGTTATGTTAGACTACTTGCTCTCTGCAAGTGCAAATAATACATGCTTGCCTTCCTACCGATTAGACAAGTGGATCGGTCCACTCACAAAATTAGTCTCATTCTCAATAACTCGGATCAACATTTTTAAAATTTTGAGACGAAATAAAGATGAGAGTTCCTAATTTATTAAAAAATTCAAATTATACGAATTTTTAATATAGAACAAAAATGAAGGTTGCATGCGTTATGCAGAGCTGTAAATTTAGGTTGACCCGGCTCATTCGGGTCATTGATTTTTCAACTAGATTAATCTATGAGCCAAATTTTTTTGTTTTTCCAATAAAAATAATAATTAATTACAACCAAATAAAATTTTATAATATTTTTTGATTAAGATGTTATTATTGATCATGAAAACAATAAATGAAACGAAAAAAGACTATCTCATCTTAATTTTATTATTGCACAATCATATTCAATAGCAAAATATTATAACATAAAAAAAAAATAAGTTCGAACCAACTGGATTGGCCCAACCCATATCGGGCTAACTCGTGTCGGGCTGGGCTGGATTGGACAAAAAAATCGGGACTAGAATTTTCCCTAAATCAATTCATGCTTATGTCAGGTTAAATGGGTCCAACAGAAGCTTGGTCCACTTTTGACAGCCCTCTTATGACCCTTTCCCTTTGGCATGGGAATGGAAAATACACAAATTCATAAATTGCATAAGTTAGTTGGAAAATTGTTCCACTAGCTTAATGTTATAATTTTGTCCATGTCATCTTACCATGTAGTTTCTAATTAAGTGTCTCATCTAATCTTCCTCAATCTTATCATTAGTTTGAAACCTGAGTTGAGATTGCATCAATCTCGTAGCTTAATGCTTTATCTATCCCTTTAGCAGCAGATTCCTTCCACATTCTCACTAACACATACATATAAGTTATAACCCTCTTCATCACTTAGCTTAGGCACATTATTTGCGAACCCCCAATCAACTAAAACAACCATCTTATATCATTGGTGGTTTCTTTTCATACCAACCGCAACATTTTTCATTTGTCATCATCCCATTTTCAGAAATATTTGTTTCTAAAAAGTGCAAAAAAGCTTCTGGAAATCAATTTCTGAAAGTGTAACAAAACACAAGGGTGGTGCCTAATGAAAAAAGGTGGTATTAAAAGGAACCACCTATCTAAATTGCCGGGGGAAGCTAGTTAAATCACTTGGGCTATTTAAGCTAAAATGAAAATTGATGTTTAACACTACCATTTCACTTCATAAGTCAATTGTAGGCACCATCAAGTAATTAACAGAAGTGGACCCTTTGGGGGAACAATGGGTTGTTCAGCCTATCATTTTACCACTGATAGCGTGTGCACTTTAGCATGATCAATTGGTTAGAATTTACCCCACAGACATACGCAAATAGATACAAACCAGATTTATTAGTCTTTTCCTCTCCTAAATTTGTACTCCTATTGAAGAAGACCTTATTCACACTGAGAGACTCATGTCTCAAGATAATATACTACTTCGGGTCTCGATTTTACTCCCCTTGTTTTATTTTAGGTTACATTCTAGAATAATTATTTGGTCTCATTTTTAAATTACTTTATATTTTTTTATTTGTCATTTATTGTTATTCTTTTTTATTTATCCTTTATTTATTAATGTAAAACAATATATTGTGAAATTGTCAATGAAAACTAAGAGAGTAAAATTGTAACATCAGAGTATTTTTAAAGTTTCAAGAAATATAACTACTACTCTCCTTAATTCGTATGACATGATTAAGTATGATCTATAAATAAGACTAGAAAAAGTAAGAAAAAGAAACCAACTTCACATTTATTAAAGAAGTTGGTTGATTACATTTAATTTTTTCAAATTCATAAAAAAAATAATAATAAAGCTACTTTAGGAAACTTGCATTAGAAAAGAAACAAAAATTAAATAAGAAAATCACTTCATAATAATATTTTAGGAATAATATTATAAATAAAAAATTAATTAATTTTTTTTATTTAAGATTAAGATAAGTATTTTTTTTTTTAAATATTAGAGACAAAAAAAAATGCATCCTCTTAGTTTGATGTGTACCGATATTTGATGAGGCCCTTCTCTGCAATGATCTCATCTATTTTATTTTTTTAAGGGGATTTGATCTATTTTATTCTGTCCTGTCCTTAATAATTTATTTGCTAATTCTTAACTCTAAAGTAACAAGTAAAAGGGTAAAAGAAAGTCCAAATGAACTTGTGTATATATATATATATCAGCCAATTTTTTTTTTTTTTTACATGGGAGGTCTGAGACTAGAATCCATGACCTGTGGAAGGGGGAAATCTAAGTGTCCCTGCAGCCACCAACGCGGACTATCAGCCAAGCTAAAGATGAGATGTCGCTTACAATTCTTTCCAAATTGTTAAACCATGACCAAAATCTTAATATTATTTGGTCAATTAAATCGTTCATATCAAAAGATTTATTGTTAAATATATATATTTTTACAATTTCTTTTCTTACGCCTTTATTTGTAGGAGTATCTTTTTTTTTTTTATACCACACTACCAATCATTTCCTTTTTTATATATATTTCTTCCTTACATTTCCTTAACAATGCAAAATTTTAAAGTTGTTTCTTCTCGATTTTCTTCCTTTGAAAGCTATCTATGCACATAATAATTTTACAAAATTTGATCTATATCTTGCACCGAAATGCTCAACCACAAATAAGACAGACACCATTTTAAATCACATTATCCATAAGGAAGTACAAATATTTCATATTCATCACCTTATTGTGTTAGATATTTATCTAATTTTTTGTTAAAAACTTATCAATTTTAGATATTTCTAATTAATTACTTTAACGTATTGTATATTTTTTTTTGTGTATCCTTGTATCCGCCTATATTATATCATGTCTCGTATTCTTTTTCACCTCTCCCCTGTTATAATAAAAAGCACGGGAAGGGTGAGAAAGATTGAGAGAATAGGAAGAAAGGAAAAAAAATGTAAAAATAGTTAATTAAGAGGAGAAAAACAAGAAAATATAAATACCAAAATATATATCATTGAATCAATTTAAAATAAACGATTAAGATCAGGTGTAACTTAAATTGAATTACACTTGGTGTATAAACTGATCCTGAGCGTGCGCATATATATATATATATATATATATATATATATATATATATATATATATATATATTATAATATCAAATCCAGTGACATCTTCTTACTTATTTCCTGCCAGATATAAAATATCAAATCCAGTGACATCTTACTTATTTCCTGCCATGCCATTCTCCTACCTCACTTTGATCTTCACACTCAAACTCATAACTGAAATTGTGCAATCTAAAGAAACATGAGCAGTGAAAATCATCAGCATCAGCATCATTCTCATCATCATCACTTTTACCATCACAACCTGCATATCCATCAGAGAAGCATATTCTTGCCTATGCTATGTTCAAGGCCATCAATCAAAGATGTGAGTCTTCCACAGAGTAGTAGAGACCCTCCAGGGTCCTTCTCCAATGACCCTTTGTCCCCTAGAATTGGTTGCACAGGTCAGGTGAAGAAGCACAACAAAATAGCAGCTGGACTCTCATTCTCTCATAGATTCAGCCTCACCCCTAAAAGTAGCACCACTATCACCTCCACCACCACCCCAATTGTCAAGTATTCAAAGCTCAAAAGGCTCTTCTCAGGAAAAAGCTTAAACACCAACACAACTACTACTGCTACTGCTTCCAGCTGTGGAAGTAGTAGGCCAAAAGCAACAGTTAAAAGTGGAGATGTGCCCAAGAAACATAGGTGTAGTAGGAATGAGAATTTTGTTGCCATAAGCATTGAAAATATGGATCCTCCTTTGCCTGTGATCAAGAGAGTGCACAAGTCTGATGAGGAAGGAAGCAAAGTTGATAGTCTTTGGAAAAGAAGGTCAGGTGGGGCTGCATTGAAAAGTTTACAGCTTCAACAGATTCACCATCCAAGACATCATCTTCAGCTTACAAGCGTGTTTGATGGGTGATCAAATGAGACATTTTTTTAATGTTTTTTTTTTTTTATTAATTATACATCAGATTTATCTAAATGATCAATGTTCATTGTTCTTTGAATTTCTGGTGTATCTAATCTAACAATTGTTCTTGGCTTTACATTAGAATATTGTAATGGATAAATTAGTGAACAGATCATTAGATCTAGGGGGTATAAGGGTAAACGGCTTAATTAATTATACAAAAGTCATATATAGCTTGTTCTTATTTTTTTAGTATGCTTCAAAGATAACGTCTTGACGATAATCAAAGACTAATATCTATCAACATAGAGAAATTATCAAAATAGATATAACGTTCCCGAATATATAACACATTTTTTTATACACATGACAAGAATCAAACTCTAATGTTATGTTTAAGAAATTTAGTCATGCCTTGTTGGTAGGTCATATCATAAATTATTCTAAATAAAAATAAGTTTTATATAAGGTACCAAAACAACCTACTATGTGGTTTCTTTACAAAAGTGACTAGTTTTGTACTACTAATAAATAAGCAAAATTAATATTTCTTTGTGCACGGTCAAATGCAACTTAGCAAATGTCATGTAGTAATAACCAACACATATCAATAACATTGATGCTAAGAATGTTCACATTACCAGGGTCTGTCTCATAAATAAAGGCCGTTGTGCTAGCTGGATCATCCCCATGGACCTAAACATTGGAAAAATAGTTAGCTAAAAAGTATTTCCTCTAATTCGAATTATAAGCAATTTCAAACACTTTTACGCTTACTAAGGTGGTTAGTTGATTGTATTTAATTTTCTCAAATTTATAAAAAATAGAGGTATTTTAGGAAAGTAGTATTGGGAATGAAACAAAAATTAATTAAGATTACATTTTTCTAGAGATGTTTTAGGAAAGTGGCATTGAGAATAAAACAAAATTTAATAAAGTTAGTTAATTTTGCTTATATTTTAAACCAAGAAAAATATGTTTTTTTGTTGCTTATAATTCGAGCCGAAGGGAATAACCGTGAAGGACGCATTTTTTGAAAGACATAACGTGAACATTGGAAATTGGCATTCCAAATGGTGAAAACAAAGTGAACTGGTAGTAGCCCTGACATATTTATTTAATAAAATTAATGATTTTCTGATGCTGGATAAAGAAGTTGGAGGATCAATTCAAGACTTAATAGTTAGTATTAGTCAGCAACGTCATGCTGTCTTAGAACGGTATTTATTATTTAATGGAGAAAGGTCAAGCATATCATTTATGATTACAGCAGGTGAGAACAAAATGCAAAAGTCAGCTAAAATGAATATTTATATCTTCAAGACGTCAAAGAAGAAAAGCAATGAATGATGTGTTAGGATTGGGAGCCTCGTATTAGGGAGATCATCGTTCATGAGTTAAATAAAAAAAATATTTAAGTGAGTTAAATAACATATTTTTAACCAAGTTTTAAAAAAAAAACATATTTTTAACCAAACTTTAAAATATTAAATCTACAAGTCTTTTTCGACCATATTTTCTTTAACTCATCAATATCTTCCCGGTGGAAATACATGCACGACCACATATTCAACATTCGGATATGATACATGCTTGGATGGTTTTGGGTTTGGAAGATACATGCATTTAAACACTTCTAGTAAAAAAAAAAAATTATAACGGAAATGCTAACCATCGTTATAAGTGTTATGAAACGTATGAAAATAAGGAAGAAGAGAGGAAGCAATATATTGTAATATATTCAGTGTACACTTTACATCATAGTTGAATCCTATTTATAGGGAGATAGGAAACCCTAATATGGAGTGATATCAAGTAAATATAAACACAATCCACCCTAGTGGTATCAACTAAATATAAACACAATCCAATAGATAATCATTCACTAATTAGATAGATATGAATTGTTTATAACACTCCCCCTTGGATGACTAATAAGAGTACACAATTCTTCTTACGCAATTGGATGCTGCCTCATTAAAAACCTTGCGAGGAAAACTCATCGGGAAAAAACCATGACTAAGGGAAAAAGAGTGCAGTGCGTATTTATATCTCCCCCTTATGCGAACAATTATCTATGAGATATTACACTATTACCTTCGCAGCATAGGTTTCATAATGTACCAAAATTTCATTAAATATTCCATTTGTAATTCAAAATAAAATTTTGTTCTTTCCAAATCCTTCATTTCAAATTCTTTCTTTAAGCAATATACAACGTTTGGAAGCTCTTCAGAAATTATAATAATATTCAATTTATCATACTAAAATGTGTGTTTAGCCTCATTCCAACATCTTCCTGTGAATGAATAACAATATCTTGCTAATAAATTAATATCACATGACATATTAAGTCACGTATGACATTTAACGATCTAATAGAAATTAGCATATAAATTAATTGTTATTTATCAAAGCAACTCACTTTAGAAGTTGTTTTCCCCGACTTGATAGGCACAAATTTAATTTACCACATAAATACAAAAATAAACACATAACATGAACCATAATCATATAAGTATTCTCAAACAATAAACATATCCATGATTGCATGACATGACATCATATATATAAGTCAAACAATATATAACTAAAAAACATAAATTATTAGCTAAATCTAAATAGATATATACATGTATATATCAATATCCTTAATTCTTCTGAAATTTCTCATATTGATATAATGATATCATTCTCGAATGAACCATGATAATGGCTGCAAACATATAATGCATTTTATGTTTGCTAGAATTATAACTTCGAGTCTATTAAAAATCTCTTGGAGTTTGAACTATAAGTTCAAAATTATTGCATTTTGCAATTTAACTAATTAAAGTGCATGTGTCGACATATTACACTTTATGCTTCAAACATTTTAATTATCCATGGATATGGTTCAACCATATTAAATAGTTCAAGCATATGCTTCGAGCATATTGAGTCCTTACGGGGTACTCATATATATGTTATTAATCAAGTTAGCCATAAAAATTTGCTATAAAATCATTTGACACAATTTGAATCCTTTATATATTGCCAGACTAATCAAGTATCGAAAAATACTTGCATCCACCACAGGGAAGTATTATTCCTCATAATCAATGTCAGATCTTTGTGAAATTCTTTGGGCTATCAATCTTACTTTATATCTCATAATTTCTTATTTACAATTTCTCTTATGTACAAAAACACATTTGTATTCATCTGACTTTACACCTTTAGGTATACGGACTATAGGTCCAAATACCTGTCGCTTTTCAAGCGAATTCAATTATGGCTCAATTGTGTCTTTCCATTTTGGCTAATCATTTCTTTGTCTATATTCCTTAATAGACTTTGATGCATGATCCTCATCTTATATCATTTAAGCGCTATATCATATGTAAAAGCATTATCAACGTTGACTTCATTTCGGTTCCATTGTATTTCAGTCATGACATAATTTATTGAGATCTTTTTGTTTTCACACTTTTCAGGTACCTGACTTTTTCTTGAACTGAACTATTAATTATGTCTAAGGACTCTTCAGGAGTCTCTACATCCTCGAATTGACCATCTTATTTATTTGCTCCTTTTCTTTTTTGAGGATTTTTGTATTTTTTTTTATTTTGGAACCGATGGATTTATCACGCTTCAAACGTGCCTCATACTCATTTGCAATTTTAATTTGTCCAAGAGAGACATCAATTTCATTGGAGCATTAGCAGTTGAAATATGTGACTTAGTCACTCTTTTTAGGTCAGTAAATGCGTCTGACAATTGGTTATCTAAATTTTGCAAATGAATTATCTTTTGAACTTAAGTTCAAATCGTTTTGTTCGAGGATCAAGATAATATAATGATAACCCTTTCGAAATTATTTCTTTTTCCAACTGCTTATTTTCTCCCCCTAATGTTGGGAAACAAATTCATCAAAGCGATGATCGAAAATCGATCCATGAATGACTCTCTTATTGTTGGTTTGAGTTATTTTATCATGGATGAGGATTCATATCCAACATATATTCCCAACCTTCTTTGAGGTCTCATCTTATTAGTGCGTTGTGGTGGAAAATATACCGCACATCCAAAAGTTCTTAGATGAGAAATATTAGGTTTCTGACCAAAAACCATTTGTAAAAGGGACATACATGTTCCCAATTAGTAATGGCAATAGACATACAATAGTTAATAACTAGATTTTGGTTGATTTAATTGCACAAGTAATCTCGCAATCTTTTGGTTGTGAATTGCCAATGAGCAATCATGTGACCATTTAGTTGATGCATCAATTAAAAATATAAAATACCTAAATGATTCACATGATGGAAGTAATGTCACATAAATATCACCTTGTATTCATTCCAAATTTTATGGTGATGACCAAATAAACTTTCTATGGGAACAATTATTAGCACATTGAGATAATCAGATTGAAGAAACTTCGATTTCTTCATTAGATGTCAACATAAGTTTTAATTTTTTTTCGCATCATATAGTTGATCTGGGATCGTCTAACCAGTCAAGCCAAACAAAACAAAAAAAATTATATTATAATTTATAAACTTCTAGTTTATAAACTTTTGGTTTTACGATATGAGGTATTCCAATTGTACTATATACGTGTAAACTGAAAATTTTTCCAATACATCTAGATAACAACTCTTTTAGAGCTCTAAATTATCATCGTACTCGAATATAGTGTTAACAATGACTTCTAGTAATACTAAATAGAAGAAAAATTTTGTATAACTAGTAGAGTATAGAGGAAACATTTTGTAGAACATTTCAAAAAACTATTTCCGCCATAAAAATACTCTATCAAAGTTAATATTGCAAATTAATGCAAAACAAGTATGAAAATGTTACATCATAAACTATGTTTTGATTTTTATTTTTTTAATTGAGTCTATTATAGACACATACTTGTATAAAAGATTAAAAAATATCAGACTAAAATTTGTTATCATCAAGTTCATTGAACTTTTAAGATTGACCATGATATTTTCTTACAAATAATAAATTTACTCATAATCATGAAATATAATCAATAACATCAAGAAGAAATTAAAACATGAAATAAATATTTGAACAATTTAATTTTGATAAAATATACTAAACTATTTTGAAAATAAAAATTTGTCATATACTTTTGAAACTTGGTATATTTATTCATGATCCACTACATTATAACACATTGTTAACCTCAATAAAAAAAAATAGGATATGCTATTTTAATATTTTATATCCATAAACTTTTGTTATAAAAATATATTATGTATACATGTGATCAATTATTTATGTGGTTCGTACAATCCAATCTAATTAAGCGGAGACTTAATTTTTGGAAAATATCAAAAAAATATTTATATTGAAAATAGAATTCAAAACAAGATCATACGAGATCTTGCATAGTTTTCCTTGCTAAAACTAACAAGCATCAAATATTTCCAAAAAAAAAAAACATATGTGATCAATATCATTCAATAATATCATATTCAAACAAGTATTGACGTCACTCAATGCTATAAACAAATGCGCAAATATATCCATAATTATATTTGGCAAATTTTCTCTTTATCATAATGGAAGTAATCATTTTCAATTAAAAAAATATTAGAATTTTTCATCACTAATAGTTTTAAAACATGTCAATAAAGAAACACATAAATTTCATGTTGTGAGATTGTCGCATTCTTAAAATTTCATATTCAAAAACAAAACGACAAGGCACATGAACTCATTTATAATAAATTTCTCCACTTATTCATATTCTTAATATGACAATAGCTTAAAAATTTTATAACTAACCTCGAAAAAAGTACTACTCAACATGTGTGTGGAGTCAAGAAAATAGAAGCCGACATAAGATATGAGTCAACTTGATGAAGTATAATCTTTCTTATATAACTTTCAAAACAACTCATAGAGAGATCATTAGGGAACAATAACAAAAATTATATCAAATAAAGATCTACTTTAATGTCAAATTGTTAATGATAGAATATATAAATCATATTAATTTACTTCATGAAAAACATTAATATTTTCATGTTTCAATATAACGTTCAATAATAATTGACAACAAACGCAATTAAATATATAAGGTAAAATAAAGAAAATTATTTTTTCTCAAAGTAAAATCATACTTATTTGACTGATCTTTGTATCATAAAATAAATGTGCTAACATTTAAAACTAATAATTTATGACACATGAGCAGTATCATTGATACATCAAATAATGATTACCACTACCAAAGAAATATTTGCATTAAAATTAGAACTTGTCGATATAATAGTGAAATTATCCAATTTAATAGAATGATATCAAATATTGATTTCATCAATAAAGGCACAACAATCTGGTGCGATTGGAATGACCCGTGGGATCCCGAGTACAATACTCGGTGAAAACAACAATTTTTTTTAATAAAATTTTTATTAATTCAATAAGACAATCAGCCCAAATGGTTGGAGTTGCACAATGATAAGTGCCAGTGTGTGTTCAAATTCCAATGATGTATTCACTCTTTAAATTCTCTAGCAATACTTGAAATCCTTAGCACTAGACATTATTATCCACATCTTGGTTCGATGTGTATTCTTCATTTTGTGGAATTTGCACACAGTTGAAGAAAGAGTTAGACATTACAAATTGGAGATGAAGAATGAATAAAGTCCCTCGATTGCTTTAAGAAATTGTCACCATTAATAGTAAGATTTGGGTACTGAGAACCTTGCCATCGATTGACATAGTATTAAATATATTGTAACTCCTTGGACTGGTGGAACAAACCAAGTCCCATATCGGGTTTTATAGATTCCAATCTTAGAAAAATTTTGCTATTTTATTTTTCGATCATTCTTTGGAAAATATATAAAATAGAATTCAAGGATCAGTCTTGAATCCATGACTTGCCATTATTGCAGTGATTATTGCTATCACGGTTACTGCAGAGCTATAAATCGCTTCTGCCTTATTTGCATTTTTTCAAATCTGTTTCGATTTGCATACTTTTCAAATCAATCAACACTGCTTCTGTTTGCATCTTTTCAAATCTGTTTCGATTTGAATCTTTCTTTCTTTCTTTATTTCTTTCTTTTTTTTTATGATGATGGGCATAATAAATGCTATAATTCTCAAGAACTTGTATCTCTTATAAAATGTTCATGTCCATATAATATTGATACTTTGGGATCAATATATAATATATCAAAAGAAAAAAATGAATAAATAAATAAAACATTAATAATATTAAAATTTACCTTGCTTCAATACTCTTTGATGTATAAGCTTCAACACACCTTTGATGTATAAGCTTCAACACACCTTTTGGTTAGAGTTTCGTGCTGATAACGTGTTATGAAACGTATGAAAATAAGGAAGAAGAGAAGAAACAATATATTGTAATATATTCAGTATACACTTTACATCATAGTTGAATCCTATTTATAGGGAGATAGGAAACCCTAATATGAAGTGATATCAAGTAAATATAAACACAATCCACCCTAATATAGAGTGGTATCAACTAAATATAAACACAATCCAATAGATAGTCATCCACTAATTAGATAGATATGAATTGTTTATAACAATAAGATATTTGTTAAGGAATTAAGAAAAATATTTTATAAGGATGCGGTAAAGTTATCATGCTCAAAAATGTTTATTTTAGTTTTTAAGTACTCCTTCCGTTCATAATTATAAGACCCTCTTAACACTTTTATTTTATCCCTATTTATAAGGTCATTTATCAATTTTCAATGAACATTAATTATTTTTTTTCACAAACATCCCTATTTATTTAACACTTTTTAGATTCCCAATAATATTAATAGGGGAAATTTTGAAAATACATATCAAAAGTTCACATTTCCAATACAATTAACTAAATTATTTCACACTTTCTTAATGGACGTAAAATCTTCCAAGAGTGCCTTATAATTAGGGACGGAGGTAGTATATTTTTTTCTTCGTGAAAAAGCAGTAGTGTACAAAGTTAGCACAATTCTCTTGGGTTGTATTATAAGGATATCATAGTATATCACATTATTACCTTGCGCAATTTAACCACTACTCTTCACTTCAATCATGTTTTGTTTTTTTTGTTTTTTTTTTTTTCAACTTCAATGATGTAACCACCGCAAAGTTCAACAAATACGTAAAGTAAATTTGATTTGGGGCATTGATTGTGAAATCAATAATTAATCCGTGGGATGAGAGATATAATTAAATCCTATCTAGACCATACAACTATGGCAATAGAACTCGAACTTTTGCATAACTCGTGTAATAATTGCACAAGGCCCTAGCAACCTCATCTAAATTTGCGAGAAAAAATTTATACCCCCCCGCCCCCCACCCCGCTATAATTTTATACTCCCTCCGGCTCGAATTATAAGCAACAAAAAACACACTCTCTCCGGTCCTATATATAGGACATATTCTAGAAGCAATCTTTGGTCCTATATATAAGACATTTTGTATTTTTTATGCATCATTTATTGTCTTTTCTCTTTTTTGCCCTTATTAAATGCATGTGTTTTTTGTTGTTCATTAATGAGTGTGAATTTTTCAAGAAAAGTTGAGAGGGTAAAATTGTAATGTTACAATATATTCTCATAGAATTCATAAAACTAACTACTTTTCTTGGTCCGAGGAATATGGTTAAGTATGTCCTATATATAGGACCGGAGGGAGTACTTCTCTTGATTTAAAATATAAGCAAAATTAACTAACTTTATTAAATTTTGTTTCATTCCCAATGTCACTTTCCTAAAAAATCTCTAGAAAATTGTAATATTAATTAATTTTTGTTTCATTTCCAATACTACTCCCCTAAAATACCTCTATTTTTTTTTTTATAAATTTGAGAAAATTAAATACAATCAACTAACCTCCTTAATAAGCGTAAAAGTTGTTGGATTTGCTTATAATTCGAGCCGGAGGAAGTACACCCCACTAATAGGTAGAAAAGACACAAATACCCCTTACATTAATTAAATTATCCAAACCCTTCTTCAACTCTACTTTTCCAGCCACACCCCACTCTCCTCTTTCCCTTTCCAGAGCCACCACTCACAGTGTAACACCCTATTTGAATTTTACCCTTAAAACGAAAATTGGGACTTAAAATTTTCATATTTAAACAATTATGATAATGGTCAAAATAGTAATTCTCTTCATTAATATTGAATCCTCAGAGTTTCAGCGGAAGACTTAGATCATGCGAAAGTAAGAAAGTAAAGTCACTTAGTTACATCAAATCAACTATCCAAAATACAAAATACATAAGCAGTGTTTTTGCTCGGCCAACTGGCCGAGACCAAACTTAATTCTCTGACTCAATGACTTACTCTCCCTGTGAGGGAGAATGAACCTGTTCGGCCGGGGACTGCGTCTGCTCGGTCTCAGTACCTGAAAAATGGTAAGGAGGTGAGCATTACACAGAACTTAAGTAAGCAGTTTCTAATATGACATACCGAACTACCAAGCCAAACACAAGTAATCAATTAGCATATATAACAGGTAATCAAGCAGATACATATCACATGCATATAACCTCATTTTGATCGGTCCATGTTATTGTCCAGTATATCCTTTACCAAACAGTTATACTTCTACTTATCCGATTGACTACCCTTGCACTCTTTCCTTAATTCCTACACTTAATTACTCGGCCATTACTTCCCTTCCTCGTTAATCCATTTTCTATCTCGGTCTCATTATTCATTAATCATCTTTTACATATTTTCCAATCTTTTACTCTTCTCGGCTGCATACACACAGTGCATGTCTTACACCATTTAAGGTCGGATTCCGGAGTGTCCATAACTGCGAGTACCCAGTACCCGTCTTACAGCTGCACATACCCAGTATGCGTCTGACGCGATCAATGCACGCACCCAGTACGCATCTTCTATGACCAGGAGCACTACCGCCGATTCTTCTATGGAGTTAAGGAGTGTCCATAACTGCGAGCACCCAGTACCCGTCTTACAGCTGCACCTCTCGGCGTCTTACGCCATCAATGCACGCACCCAGTACGCGTCTTCTATGACCGGGAGCTCATCCCACCGATTCCGTTCTCGGAACCTTGTGTGAGTCATATCTGCGAGTACCCAGTACCCGTCTTATAGCTGCGCATACCCAGTATGCGTCTGACGCGATCAATGCACGCACCTAGTACGCGTCTTCTATGACCCGACCACACAACCATTTCTTAAGTAAGGAGGTGAGCATTACACAGAACTTAAGTAAGCAGTTTCTAATATGACATACCGAACTACCAAGCCAAACACAAGTAATCAATTAGCATATATAACAGGTAATCAAGCAGATACATATCACATGCATATAACCTCATTTTGATCGGTCCATGTTATTGTCCAGTATATCCTTTACCAAACAGTTATACTTCTACTTATCCGATTGACTACCCTTGCACTCTTTCCTTAATTCCTACACTTAATTACTCGGCCATTACTTCCCTTCCTCGTTAATCCATTTTCTATCTCGGTCTCATTATTCATTAATCATCTTTTACATATTTTCCAATCTTTTACTCTTCTCGGCTGCATACACACAGTGCATGTCTTACACCATTTAAGGTCGGATTCCGGAGTGTCCATAACTGCGAGTACCCAGTACCCGTCTTACAGCTGCACATACCCAGTATGCGTCTGACGCGATCAATGCACGCACCCAGTACGCATCTTCTATGACCAGGAGCACTACCGCCGATTCTTCTATGGAGTTAAGGAGTGTCCATAACTGCGAGCACCCAGTACCCGTCTTACAGCTGCACCTCTCGGCGTCTTACGCCATCAATGCACGCACCCAGTACGCGTCTTCTATGACCGGGAGCTCATCCCACCGATTCCGTTCTCGGAACCTTGTGTGAGTCATATCTGCGAGTACCCAGTACCCGTCTTATAGCTGCGCATACCCAGTATGCGTCTGACGCGATCAATGCACGCACCTAGTACGCGTCTTCTATGACCCGACCACACAACCATTTCTTAAGTAAGGAGGTGAGCATTACACAGAACTTAAGTAAGCAGTTTCTAATATGACATACCGAACTACCAAGCCAAACACAAGTAATCAATTAGCATATATAACAGGTAATCAAGCAGATACATATCACATGCATATAACCTCATTTTGATCGGTCCATGTTATTGTCCAGTATATCCTTTACCAAACAGTTATACTTCTACTTATCCGATTGACTACCCTTGCACTCTTTCCTTAATTCCTACACTTAATTACTCGGCCATTACTTCCCTTCCTCGTTAATCCATTTTCTATCTCGGTCTCATTATTCATTAATCATCTTTTACATATTTTCCAATCTTTTACTCTTCTCGGCTGCATACACACAGTGCATGTCTTACACCATTTAAGGTCGGATTCCGGAGTGTCCATAACTGCGAGTACCCAGTACCCGTCTTACAGCTGCACATACCCAGTATGCGTCTGACGCGATCAATGCACGCACCCAGTACGCATCTTCTATGACCAGGAGCACTACCGCCGATTCTTCTATGGAGTTAAGGAGTGTCCATAACTGCGAGCACCCAGTACCCGTCTTACAGCTGCACCTCTCGGCGTCTTACGCCATCAATGCACGCACCCAGTACGCGTCTTCTATGACCGGGAGCTCATCCCACCGATTCCGTGCTCGGAACCTTGTGTGAGTCATATCTGCGAGTACCCAGTACCCGTCTTATAGCTGCGCATACCCAGTATGCGTCTGACGCGATCAATGCACGCACCTAGTACGCGTCTTCTATGACCCGACCACACAACCATTTCTCTTTAATTACTCTTTTATCCTTTTAACCATTTCTTTACTCGGCCTCTCTCGGCTCAGCCCTTAGTTATTCCCTTTCTGTTCTTTTCTCTCACTACTTAATCCTTTAGCTTACAATTTTCTTCCTTTAACATATGACCACATGTCTCTTATCCACTCTCGGTATCTTACGCTCGGTTACAGACAAGTTTTAATATACAACGTAAGCAAAGAATATCACAATTCATAGCATTGATACAACAACATAATATGACTAAAAACACTTAGCAGATATACAAACATTTCATCATATCTCCAAATTATATACTCTTAGTTCATCTATTAGTTTTTCTTGTTCCTTTTATCCTTTCTCCCTAACATTATCCTATGTCTCTTCCCTATTCTAATCACCCAATCTTAGCACACGTTATGAACACACTAGCAACCCAAACTCAAGTAAAGGTAACACTCATTCCTTACCTCAATCCGTGAGAGATAAGAATTTGAGAGCTTGAGTGTGGTCCCCCCCCCCCTTTGTGGTTCGACTCAGTGAGCTTAGAACTCCTTTGAATTGTTCCCTCCAAACCGCACACTCAACCCAGCTACGGTTCAGGAAACGCTTGACAAGATGAAAGAGAGGAGGAAGAGTAGCCTTTGATTCGTGAAGATTTGATGGAGAGAAGAGAGATATTTTCGTGGGTGAAGAGAGTATGTTGTATTTTGGGTGTTGGAGTTCCAGAGAAATGAAAGAGACGAAGGAGAAAGAGAGTAGAAAGTGTTGTTGTGTTGTTTGTGAGTTTGTTTTTATCCTCATGTGGAAATTATTTGTGTGGCTCTCATTAGAGGCTTCTTGGAGAAGCTTACAATATGTGGACAGGATTCATTGGCTTCTAAGGGAAGCCACCAACAGTAGCTTGACAGGGACATAAAGTGATTGACATAGACAGCCGTACGGATGGTACAAAAATCAAGGGATCAACAACTCAGCATGAGCTGTCACGGGGAAGCAAGGAGACTTCGGCTCGACACGGAGAAGCAGTAATAGTTCGAGTCTCCTCTCGGCCAACACTGCAAGGTTTCGTTGTGGTCGGCTAATCCGGGTTGACACCAGTTTTCGTGTTTGTTCTCATTTTGCTCGGCTGAGATCGGTCCGAGGTCTAGCATTTACTTATCTGGTCGGCTTACGTTTCCTATTTCCCCCAATCGCCACTATACAACTTCTATAACTTAATCTTATTCTTAGATAAATTTATATTTAAATCTTATTATATTAAATATTAAATTTCGAGATGTTACACACAGCCCACCGCCGCTGCCATTCGCCCCCCACAACCACCGCCATTCGCCCCCCACCGCCCTCTCCAGCCAACACTCCACTCTCTCCAGCCAACACTCCACTCTCTCCAGCCACTGAGCCAACTCCACTTTTCAGTTTCCACACCACCCGCACCACCCCGCCCTTTCCCCAACCCCACCCCACCCTTTCCCTTCCCTTCCTTCTTCTTTCTCTTTTCTCTGTTTTTTTTTTAAATTTATTTTGACCTTGGGTTGTGAGGTGGCTCCCAACCACCCCCACTCCATTGTATAGGTTATGACAATCCACCCCATTGTATAAGTTGTGACACGGGTTGAGAGTCACCTCACGACCCCGGTTGGGAGTTACCTTACGACCCAAGGTCAAAAATTAAAAAAAAAAAACAGAGAAAAGAGGAAGAAGGAAGAGAAGGGAAAATATGTGGTGGCGTGGTTTTTTAATTTTTATTTTGACCTTGGTCGTGAGGTGGCTCCCAACCCGTGTCACAACCTATACAATGGGGTGGGGGTGGTTGGGAGCCACCTCACGACCCAAGGTCAAAATACATATATATAAAAAAAACAGAGCAAAGAAGAAGAAGGAAGGGAAGGGAAATGGTGCGGTGGGGTGGGGTGGGGGTGATTTTTTTAATTTTATTTTGACCTTGGATCGTGAGGTGGCTCCCAACCACCCCCCACCCCATTGTATAGGTTGTGACGCGGGTTGGGAGCCACCTCACGACCCAAGGTCAAAATAAATAAAAAAAAACAAAGAAAAGAGGAAGAAGAAGGAAGGGAAGGGAAATGGTGGGGTGGTGCGGGTGAGGGTGGGGGAAAGGAAGGGGAAAGAGAAAGGATGGGATGGGATGTGGTGTGGGAAGGGAAGAGTGAAGTATTTTTTGTATTTTTTTTAGGGTGGGGTGTAGGAATTGGAAGGTGAGGTGTCTAAATTTTTTCTCTCCCCTCTACTGCTTAGATAGAGATTCAGAAAAAAGAAAAAAAACACAATGTTAGCAGCCTTAGGTACTACCATGGCGGACTCAGGTGCTATATATATGAGGGAAATTGCTTTTTGGCCCCCACTTTAGACTTTTTGGCCCCTATTTTTATTTTTCAAGGATAAAAATATCCCAAACGTTTTAATATTTCCAGTTCTACAAACTCGGAAAGGTAATTTCAGTACTACAAAGACATAATACATTTATTTCATATTTCCAGTTTTGCTAAAACGGAATATGGTTTCCGGCTTTGTGGAATCGGAAAAATTAATAATTTTCATATCTGTAGAGACGGAAATGATGTGGTAAGTAGTATTCCCTCTTGTTCTCACTAAGATGTAAACTAGGTGGAGAATATATCCTTCTCAAAGATGGCCTTGAATATATCATCCAATCAACAATACTGGCTTCCACATTATAGCATGAATACAAAACTATTCCCATTAGACTTTTGCAGGTTTTTACCACTTCTTTCACTCCATTTGTTGTGATGAGTGATTCATCATCAATTTTGGAGTATGGCAAATTCAACACCCCCAAATTGGGAAATTGAAAGCCTACTATACCAGATAGCTCAAATCTTGAACAGCACCTTGAAGATCCAAGTGTCGGATGTTTTGACATTTCGAAAACAAGCAAAGCAATCCAACATAACTATAATTACAGCAACTTAATAGGACGCGCTTCGTCAATGGAAGACCTGCATTCGCAATAGAGAATAGGAGGCGTGTCATTGGACATGTCGAGAGAGGAATGAAGGTTGTTAGTGAGAGAAAGGAATTGTTTGGAAACCAAAGAGATAATACAACATCATTTCTGTCTCTACAGAGACGGAAATTATTAATTTTTCCGGTTCCACAAAGCCGAAAACCATATTCCGTTTTAGCAAAACCGGAAAGATGAAATAAATGTATTCCTTCTTTGTAGTATCGAGATTACCTTTCCGAGTTTGTAGAACCAAAAATATTAAAACGCTTGAGGTATTTTTGTCCTTGAAAAATAAAAATGGGGCAAAAAGTCTAAAGTGGGGAACAAAAAGCAATTTCCATATATGAGAGGATAAGGACCTTTGAAGAACAAGAACCAGAACAATCAAGAAAGGCACAACTAACCCCTGGGAGGTTGTCATCACACAGCACTTGGAGATGCTATAAAAGAAAAAAATTTCTTTGCACCGACTATGCATAAGAAATAATAGGAGACAGAAAGTTGCCCATCGAATCTAAAGCCGAGCACAAATCTTTCTGACATTTTTTTTTTATAATATATACACTAGCTTTACAGTAAAATAAGTCATAACCTAATTTTCCATTGTATAGTTACAAGAAGGAATGCTTTGAAGGGAATGCAAGCAAGCCCTCCTAATACTAGTAAAATGCAAGAAACTGCTCATCCACTGTACAGTTTAATCTCACAACAATGCTAAAAACACCACTAATAACGGACTACTGTTAAAGACTGCTTATCCTATGTTTGGGTATTTGGGTTCCAATCCCCAAGTCTTACATTTTTAGTAACCGAAAAAATGAACAATGCCAGCAAAATATCAACCCCCAAAGCCCTTTCTCCAGATACAGGAACTTGAGCAAAATAAACCATGCTGTGATCCAAAATTCTACCCATCATGTTCCACTGATCCATTAGCATCTACATCCTGGTTAGACTGCATAACATTTGACAAACAATCAGCGGGAACATAGGCATACCCTTTAGGTAACCTTGAGTTCTTCATAGATGCTTCATCGGATGTCATAACGAGCTCTTTCCCAAATGTCTCTGCATGCTGCAATTGCAAATAAAGGATGAGCACTTGTCCCACTAACTAAACCTTTCAAAGAATATACATTGAATTTTTATTTTGAAAAAAAAAAAAAAAAAGATCTAATTGAAAAGATAAGTGAATGCATCATTCACCTTTCTTGAGTTTGATCTCCATCCATCATCATCTAAATTATGTGATATGGCAGAAGCTCTATGAGGAATCTGCTTGCCAGAATATTTCACCCTCTCTGCAGTCTTGTGGTTATAATCGCTATGTGAGGTTGAGCAGTCATCATCCAATTTTGAGTCAGTGTCCATGGATACAGTAACTCTGACACGGTGTTTATCAGAAACTGAGCTGTCCACAGTTACATCATCTGATCTTTGAACTACTTCACTGCATGATCTGTTTCCCTCGGTGTTCACTTTAAGGGATGTTGTAGCTGATTCTGAACTCCCGCCAGGAAGGGAGAAAGGGCTCTGAGCTAGCATAGACCTAGCAACATGATCTCTTTTAAAGGCAAGTATTTCTTGTGAGCATAGAACCAATTCCCGCTGTAAACGTCCACAGTAGCAGAAGTTAATAATAGGTATGATAAAACTACAAAGACAGCCATGATAGTGTAATGAAAATGAGGCATGAGAGAATCTGCAGCCTAACTGAAAAATGCTAAAACGGAAGGAACTTTTACAAAAATTTATATCAAAGTTGGAATATTGTTGGATTTGCCATAAGATCAGGCACTCGAGAATATAGTTCCCAATAGTGGAAAAGCTCATGGGTCTATCTCAATACTTTTTGTTAAAAAAAAAAATACCTTTATTTTTTCCCGCCTGACAATTCTTTCGCAAAGGAGACGTGATCTCTCTAACTCACCCTGCAAGCATTTACAGAGAATCACCCAAGTCATTCACAATAAACTGAAAAAAGAAGCAGCCCAACACTTACACCTAACAGTAGTTCTAATACGGAGGTGAGCTCATGCTTATATAACTTATAAGAACACCGATCCATTTGAACAGTCCACGAGACTAATTCTCGTCCTACCACAGGAGCAAGACACTTATGCAGTCTCCCCACAAAAGATACTTCTCGGATATTCAAACTGTCTTCCCAGAGGGTGAGGTTGCTTACCACATCAACTCACCCTTTGTTTTGGTTGGGAGGCAATTATTTTAAGACTGCTTTTTCTCTTTATATCCTATAGATGAAAATATAATATGAAAACTGAATTGACACACACAAGTGAGTATTAAGACATTACTAATTTGAACCAATCAATAGCCATACAGAAACTTTTACAGACAATAGTTTGCCCAAGAGAACAAACTATTTCATCCTATTCACATCTCCTACAAGATACTTACCAACCCCAAAAAGTCAACAACCTTTCATTTCCCTGACTTGGGATAAAATCTGCAATCTCTTTAACTGATTTAACTTGATCAAAGGATGCAACCAAAACCAACCACCCTGATCTTCCATCATAGTTTTCAGGTGACCAGCCCATCCAACTATAAGGCCAAGACCAAGGCAACTAAAAGTCTTATTTGGATGAAGAGAATTTAGAGAGCTTCAAGTTCATACAGAGCTTGCGAGTCTACCACTAAAAAATGAGGAAGGATATGAGGAGAAGGTCAGATAGAAGTCTCACCCTAATTTGCCTTAAGCTTTGTAACTCTTCGATTCCAGGTTTTTGAGCTTCAGCCTGAGCAAATGAGGAACACAAACAAAAGATATCACTATCCTGGACGAACAAGACAAACGTTTTGCCACCATAAACAAAAGAAAAAGGTTATATCCAACTACAGCTTCCTCCTAGAATAAAGAACATATAGAATTTTTTGAAGGTCCCAAGACATTACATGCATTTTGTTATTCATTCAATACTTTTTCATTTAGTATAGGAGAATTTGGGAGGAAGTTGTAGGGGGATATAGCAAAGCTCTAAACAAAACCAAACCTTTGCCCTCTGCTCCGAACAATGTTTTTCACAGTAAGCCCTGTGATGCAAGTAGTGTTTCGGCTTGCCAGTCCTCACAGTCATGTACAAACCAGCACTTCTAGCACAGGATGGATGGAACTTGGTCTGGCAATTGCCATAGTTGCACTGCATTCACTATGTTAGTACTCGCTTGGCAATCAAGAATAAGAATTCCAAAAGTTTGTTGATTGAAACAAAGGACAGAAGTGGGAAAACAAGTTCTGGCATTCTCATTACCTTAATGCATACACCATGCTTGTGGCGACAGATGCAACAAATGTCAACTCCCTTCAACACAGTCTCCTGGAAGTTAACAAATATACAAAGATGTGTGTTAAATTAGATAATTAAATGCTCAAATTTTAAGTATGAAAGAAAGGAATGAAGGTAGAGTTCCAAGTCTGAAACACGACCATTTTCAAAAACCAATGCACATACCATTCCTTCAACAGCATTTACTTGTCCTCTTTTGAATGTCGACTCAAAAATCCACTATAACATATTGTGCCAGGAAGTCAACACTTCAGCAAACTAAGGTATTAAAAGATGACAGAAGCACTTGAAAAGAAATCAAATGGGAATAATTAACCTCAGCACAGAAGGCATGAACCCATTGGCCATCAGAAGACTTCCTAAAAGCACCAGCAGTACCACCACAGAGACCACATTCGGCAATAAAATAAGGCTTCTCCCCAAAATTTATAGCAGATGGCCCAGAGTTTCTAGATGATAAATCTTCACACAATTCACAGTGCCAGGGACCCGTTGTTTCTTTCACACTGCTATAGCAATCCAAGTGAACTGCAACCTGCAACAGAAAGAAGTTACTAAGGGATGCATTCAGAATATAAGCTCATGAAAAGGAAACCAAGGCTATGGTCTACACACCTTGCAACCAGAGCAAATTAGTAGAGTGTTTGACCAAGTCTCGGGTCGTCTGCATATATCACACAGTCTAGGATGTTCCTTGGAAAGATTTGAAGATGACAAGCCAACATTTGAATATTTCTCTGATGACGTCCTGGTCACAGCTAGTCTTGAACGTGTCTCTTTGGCTCGTGGCATTGGAGGAGAACAAACACCAGCCCTCCCATTTATTGAATCCAACTTTATCAAACTCTGGAAATAATTATATCCGATTGTTAGTGAGAATAGCTAAAAAGTAACTTAGAAAAATTAAATAAACTAATGCATATTTGACCTGTTGCATTGATTCATCTAAAGAGTCTTTCCGGAAAGAAGAAACTCTAGGAGATGGGGCGGCAGCAGTAGCAGCAGCGAGAACTGCTTGTGCTTCCTTGTGTTTTCTCTCTTTTCTGCCCTTCTTTTTTGCCTCCCTAAGATCATACATGTATTGATTAACAAGCACAGCATCCCATCTTTGCTGATGTGCTGTAGCTATCTCCTCTGGCAAACTCTTGGTAACACTGACGATTAAGTTATCTGCAATCACAAAACCAAACACAATCAAATATTGCTATGTCACAAAGAAGGGGGAAAAAGGTTTCATGCCCCATCATAGTGCAATAAAAACAAATTAAATTGTTAACAAATTCAATTTTGTACAGAAAAAAGAAACACAGATCTCAAATATAATTCACACTAAATTGAAGAGAATACAAACCAGAAAACTGCCTTCTTCTAACTGCATTCCGCAATAGCCTGTGCTGTAAATATATAAGTTCTCCCTCCACTTCATCTTCTGGAGAATATTCCAGAACGCCTGTTTCTTTGGCACTATCCAACTGCTCCATATTTACTTTATCAGACATGCAACTGGCCGTCAGGGATTCAGCCAAAGAAGAATTTCCCTCCAGCCTTGGACCTGCCAAATGTAAAATCAATTAAACTATTCTAAATGTAATTAAAGGGGGAAAAAAGATATTCAAATTTAACTCACAGAGAATATCCTCTGAGAGCAGTTTCTTGCTGATGTATGGGTGAATGTAACTAGAGATCCCTTCTACCCTTCTGCAATTTCAAAAAATGAAACTTTGCTTTTCAAAAAGTTCTAACCTACACAAATGACATCAAAGTTCTCTACTAACACACAATCATAGACAGAACCAGCACAAGCTACAGCACACAAATAACAAAATAGACACTTTGGAAAAGCTCACATGGAACCAGAATCGGGAGCTTCTGAATTAGAATAGATAGGAAGATGCTGATCAGAAAACATAGAAGCATTCTGCAAAGATACAGTCAACTTTTCATCGGATATGCTACCAGTTAAGCTGCTTTTGTGGGGTTCATCAGTATTGTCTGCATAAAATAGCTATACTCATCAGGAAAAAAACGATAATAAAGAATTGAAAATGACAGAGGCACAAATACAGTGAGAACTAGCTCAGACCTTTCTTCACAAATAAAACTTGAAACCATCTCTAAATACATATACATTAAGCATTTCAATATATATAAAACCATGTCTTATCTTTCTCTAACAAAAAGGAGTTGGAAAATAAAACACAAAATTTGGAAAGAAAATACCATAAGCTAGTATCTTAAAAAGATAGTTTGAAGACAAAGCCATACCTTGAACTTCAGGAAAAGTATCCTCAGACTTGGTCAAATTCTGCACATAATGGAAAATACAGGTTAATAAACTCCCTCAAAACTATAATGTGAAGATAAGGGTGTCGTGAAAGATATCAGATACCATTAATCAGGTTTTGAACTTCAAGGAGGGGGTAAGAAAAATCCAAAAACAAACTTTGGTGCTTTTACTATTCACTAAAAACATTGCAAGAACTCTAAGTCACCCAGAATTATGTATAGAAATATTCTATAATTCAAGGTCACGAAAGAAAATAACTAAACACGAAAGAACGATACCTTTTCAGTTGCTTCAGGAATGGATGCTTCATTAGAGCTACCTGGATTTTCATGGTCATGTTCACCTGCGATGAACTTGTCCATTGGCATCCCATTTTCACCAGAAGATGCAACAGATGAACATATCACTTCATTATCCTTCAAAATCCTAATATTGCTGACGGTTCTCCTAATTGGTGGCACTGACTTAACAGAAACAGGATCCAGCAAACCTGGATCTGATATCAGTGAAGTATCAGAATCATCAGTGGCTCCATCTTCATTCTTGGATGAATTGGCTGATTTGAATTTGATTTTCAAAACTTTACGACATGCATTATTATATATGTGAGCTTTTAGCCAATTGACTATTTTGACTCGCACATCAGGGGGTGTGCAAGCCTCCTGCAAAAAGAAAGTTAAGACATCACTTATATAACAAAGATATATAAAAGAAAATATAACACTCTGAAAATAATCCTTTTCCCCAAACTCGACATGATGAATTTAAATCATTACATAGATATTTGGAGTTAGTGCCTCTGGAGAAATGCCAATCTGTTCAGCTACATCTTTCACATCAATTTTCCTTTTCTCTATCAACTGCCAAAAGAGCAAATTTAGACTTAACACAAACAATTAATCAGACCAAATAGGCAAAATGATAGTTTCATCCTAAACGCACATGCATGCATATGCTTAAGATGCAGAATACCTTCTTCCAAATAAGTGCATATTTAAGGGTATCGGATGCATTAGCACTCTCATTGGTCCTCCCCACCATCCCAGTATTATGCAGTTGCTGTTCAGCATCACATCCCGGCATGTTTGGAGAATTTAACAGACTATTAGACAAGCCTCCATCTCCTGGTTCATTATGGCTCAATTTGTCAGGACTACCTTCAGAAATTATCCCAATGTTATCTCCACTCCTGCAACAACTTTTTAAGTTGTTTTCACTGTTCACCGGCAATCTCTCTTGAAGGCCATTGGCATCAGAAAATTCACTTCCAACAGCAACAAAGTCTCCGGATGGCAAGATGCTGCTGTTCTCTTGTAGACCCGAGTGCTTAAGGCAAAAAGCCCGCAATTCAACCTGATCAAGCATAACATATGAACATGTGCTACAGTTCAAACACTTGAGATTTAAAAAGAAGACAAAGAAGCAATATTAACAATGTAGGAGCTCTTCCCATATTCATCTTTGTTTGATTTGTCTTTCACTTTTTCTGGGAAGATGAAAAGGGAAAAACACGTAAAACTTACATCATCAGAACAATCCTTTGCCCAAACCTCCATCCTATGTCTAGCTTTCCTTGCGCATAAAGGATGGAAAGAAATCCGGCAGACTCCTGAAACATAATCCAGCAGTAAAATGTTAAAAAAGCTATTAGGCAAAAGAAATTGAAATGTTAAAGTCTGTTAGAGTGTAAGATAGTTTTGAATGCCGGCAACCAACACAAGTGACATCCCAGATCAAAAAGGAACACATCAATTGAAATATCTACTACATCGAAGAATGGAAACAATAGCTGCAGTTCATCAAACAATCAACAGTACAATAAAACCTTAATCAAACATGGAAATTAAATATATGCATATCCTTGCTCAGAGAATCCTGCACAACAATACTGAACCATAAATCATATATCTCAAAATTTCAATTTCATAAACACCAGGAGGCAAATCATTATGAAAGGCAAAACACCCAACTTTCAATAATAACACTTTTTGGCTCCCATTGACAACATATATCACCCCTCATTATGTATAAATAGGTACTATGTCACAATTGTAATGACTTAGACTAGTCATTCATAAAAATGAAAAATGAACAATCATTGCTCTCTCATCACCAGCAAATGCAAAAATGGCAAACATGCTATCATGCTATCCTGCCAAAAATAGAAAAAAGATAAGCAAAAATCAATTGAGTCTGCTGTTAAAGCCCATCATTTTAATTTTTTAAACACCAAAATGTGTGTGTGTGTGTGTGTGTGTGTTTTATACATTTTATATAGAATTGGAACATATACTCAGCAAATTCTGCGATCCTACTTTTCAACCTTGAACTTTGAGAGGAAGACGTGACCTGGACCCAAGGTTAATTAGCAAACAGAACACTTCCTCTATTTTTTCCTTCAGCCAAACAACATTAATACAGAGCGATGAAGAAACAGCCAAACAACATTAGAGTGACCAATTCAAAGTATCACAATCAGCCAAAGTGGCAAACAACATTTATGTAGAAACAGGTTTGATGTTCCTCTGATGTTAAATCGCATCGATACACTGACAGTTTTACAGTAACAGTAACAATTGAATCAGTTTGACAGCAATTCAAGTTTTTAAACTTTAAGCAACATTTTGCATTCTAAAAATTCTCAGTATTTCTTAAATCTGATGTTTGTCTGATGGGTACAAAAATACCTCCGTGCAAGCCTTTCAAAATGTATGGTCTGCAGTCTACATCATAATAACTGACCCAGAAAATTGATAAAATGCACAGCAATAATCGGGGAGAATATGGAGCCATTTTTCATTCGCTACAAATTTAATACACAGATTATTTTTGCATAGAATAACCCAACCATCTTTCTACCTACCAACAAGAAACATACATGCTAAAACTGAAAGGGCAATGGATATATACAAAAAAAAAAAATGTGTGACTAGAAACACAGATTTATAATATAAGACCAAATCAGGTGCCCAGCAGATGTAGAATCAGCTATAGTATCCAAAAACTAGAATGTTCTTCATAATAACAGCATAAATAATGAGAAGTGCAGAGTTCAAGAAGGCACAAAACGTACCATGGCTACACCGAACACATGCACCAAACTTCACCTTGCAGATATGACACACTAATTTCCTGCGGCTTTCCTCGATTCCATCCACATTCATAATAGGCTCCATCTTCTTCAAATCATCCACATAAACCTCAGGCATCCACAAGCAACAAAACAAGTGAGCATACTGCACAGACTCAACACCTTCCCCACTTCTACTAACAGGTTTCAAAGCGCCACCTTTGTTCGGACAAAGCACACAAGGATTCTCAGTTTCGCCGATTCCATCCTTCTGCTCACACCAAGAACACAACCAAGACTCATCATCCACATCACCCTGCACACCATAACACTTCCTATGAACAGCAACTTTACAAGATCCGCACACAATCAACCGATTAGACTCCGAACCAGCACCTCCCCTGCCACAATAATGACAATGAAATAAACTCCCATCACTAGGGACAGTAATCGAAACTTTCTCCAACCCAGCATCAGCACCCAAAACCTTCCTTCTCTTAGTAGGGCGCTCTGAAACAAGAGAAACTTTATTCCTACAACCTAAAAGCCACTCTAAACCAACAGCACAATCAGAAGCATCATAAATAACATCATGATCCATGTCATTAACAATATCAACTTTATCACTAATAACACTATCAACTTTGTCATTAACACTATCAGTTACTACGTCTACAATACCACCCTCGTTTTTCACAACCACGCTGCCATCCCCATTTTCGCATCCGTCCCCCTTTCCATCCTCACCACCAACAGCTACATCGACCCTCAGTTCATTTCCCGCAATAACCGGAATCGAAAAACACTCACGAGCAACTAAACTAGTCACCGAAGCCGATGCGTCCATCAAGGTGTCGATATCAGGCAATGCCAAGTCCCTGAAGCACTCTTGCGTCCGAATCCAAATGTTCAAACCTCGAGCCTTGGCTTCTTTTTTCTTCTCCGCCGCACCGGAATGGGACTTCTTTTGGCGCTTCTTCCGGTGGTGATCGGAGCTTTGGTTCAAAAAGGCAGCCATCCCTTTAGGCAGAGTGGCTCTAGTAGGACTCCAATTCTCATCCTTATCTTCGTCGAAAGGACAACGCAAAGCGAGCGCTTTCCTCGCCTGCGTAAAGTAATCAACTTCAACACCACCACCACCACCACCGGAGCCTTCAAGAATCTCCGGTCCGGTGACCGGAAAATCCGACGGAGCTGTCATTTCCAGCGTAACAAAATCACCTTCCGAAAACAACATAACAGTCAAGTTGGTCGGTTACAATATATAATTACATGATAATAATAAATGAAACATTCCATGGCACGCACAGAAAAAATTGGAACCCTAGTTTCAGGGAAAAGAAACCTAACCCTAAAATCAGGTAAAGCTAAACCCTGAAGGGTAGGTAGTAGGGGTTAGGGTTTGGTTTTTTTTTTTTTTTTGGGTTTTTCTGAGATCCGTTTTCTTCCTTAGAATAATAATTTTTGTTTTCTGGTGAAATTGTTCGGTGAGAAGAGAAGTCAGAGAGAAATTCGCGGTTTTAAAAAAAGGATATCGAAAGTGAGTGAGAGAGTAAGTGAGCGAAGGGTATACGAAAGATTGGAAAAAAAAAGGCAAAAAAAGCTGTTTTGTTCTTATTACGAGCTTATTACACAGTATACACTGATTACTACAGCAAATTATTTATAGTGGTGGTATTATCTCTATTGTGAATCTGTGATGTTGCAATGGTTCATATATTCTCCTACTAAAATGAATTTAACATATGTATCCTCGCCTATCTAAGATATAAGAAAATAAAAGTGCTTCATCCGTTTCATATGTAGGGTGTTTTAAGGTTATGCATGGATTTTAAGAAATGGTTAAATGATACTCCTTCTTATCTCTGATATAAGTACCTTTTAACCTATATCACTCTCTTTAAGAAAGTTGGTTAGTGACATTGGAAATGTAAATATTTGGTATTATTTTCAAAAGTACCCCTATAATTATTATTGAGAATGTGAAAAGGGTTAAGTAAATAAGGATGTTTGTGAAAAAAAACAATGGGGCTTATATTAAGGACAAAAAAAAATCTTGAAAGGGGGCTTATATATAAGACCGGATGAGTATAAGGGTTTGTTCTACTTTGACTATAATGACCCTATAT
This sequence comes from Crotalaria pallida, assembly GCA_037953625.1. Taxonomy (NCBI): domain Eukaryota; kingdom Viridiplantae; phylum Streptophyta; class Magnoliopsida; order Fabales; family Fabaceae; genus Crotalaria; species Crotalaria pallida. The sequence continues at coordinate 145,990,964 of CM075651.1, read as the reverse complement.
AATCATTATTGAAGAGAGAGAAAGGTATTGGAAGGGAAAAAGGGAGTGTAATAAATAAGGTGTGTTTGAAAAAATAGCATTAGTATATATTGGGTTTATAAAACAACAGGACTTATGAAACATAGTACAAATGTTAAAACAACATTACATATAAAATGAAGGGAGTAATTTTACATTTATTTTATTAAAGAAGTTAGTTGGATGTGTATTTTATTTTCTGAAATCATTAAAAAAAATAGACTATTAAAAAAACAAACGTTGTAAATGAAATAAAAATTAAATGATATAACCATTATATTGAGATATTTTATGAATGATTGTATTGAGATTAAAAAATTAGTTAAATTTTGTTATATTTAAGACCACTAATAAAATAATTTTATTTGTTTGTATTTAAGACCGCATAGAGTTTATATCTATGCGTGTGTCATACTCCATCGAGTTTGAAATATAAGAAAACAAAACATATTTATCTTGATATAAAATATAAGAAAAAGTATCTAAGATTCTTAAAAAATAAATTTATTTTCAATGTCATTTTTCTAAAATATCCCTAAAAAATTGCTATCTTATTTCATTTATGTTTTATTCTCAATGCTACTCTATTAAAATACCTTTACTTTTTGATAAATTTAACATAATCAATTTTTTTGGTGTACAGCAACCGGTACCCGAATCTAGTTTACCCAGAATCCAACTCATCCGGTCCGACCGAACTGAACTCGCACTAAGCGGTAGGGGTCTCCCAGTTAACATAATCAATGACTAAACTGCCACTTTAGTCCCTCACTTTGTAAGGAGCTTTCACTTTAGTCCCTGACTTTTCAATAATTTCTCTTTAGTCCCTCACTTTCAAAAAAAGCTACTCATATTAGTCTCTGACAACTTTCTATGTTCATAGATATTAACGTTTTACACACGTGACCATTAAATAACTTATACACATGTGGTCGTTAACGTCTTACACATGATGCTGAATTCAAAAACACAGAAATTAGAGAAAAAAGAGGGCTAAGGCCGCTAAAAAGACAGCTAAAGCAGTTGCAGAAGCTAAGGCAACTACATATAAGGCAGCTACTAAAGCTGTGACATCCGCAGAAAATACAGTAGCTGAATCTGTGGCAGCAACACAACAACCAAACGTCGTATAGGTTATTTAAGGGCCACGTATGTAAGACGTTAACATCTATGAATGGACAAGGTTGCCAAGGACTAATGTGAGTAGCTTTTTTCAAAGTGAGGGACTAAAGAGGAATTATTGAAAAGTCAGAGACCAAAATGAAAGCTCCTTACAAAGTGAATGACTAAAGTGATAGTTTAGTCCATAATCAATTAACCTTCTTAATAATAGTGAAATTATTATTTTTTTTATTTTTTTGGTTTACATGGGAGATCTGGGACTAGAACTCATGACCTGGGGGAGGGGAAAATCCTAAGTATCCTTGCAGCCACCAACTGGGCTGTCTTACGCGGACAAATTATTATTATTTTTATTTAACATTGAAGGGAGTATGTTATATGGTGGTATTGTATGTAACTTGTTAGTGATTATTAATTTATAAGTAATATATATCTTATTTTTATATTTTTTCGTTAGATTTTATCACTCATTTTAATCTTTTTAACGTATATCAAATTATTTGTAACTTTAGAAATTCGATTTTTTAAAACTTTAACTTTGCATTTAACTTGTTGAAAGATGTAAAATGAATAATAAGTACTGTAGTTTGTAGTGTGAAAATATTATAGAAAAGTTTTTTAATATTTCTCTTAAAAATTAAAGCATTAAATAACTTTTTTAATTCGTGTAAAATTTCTAAAACGTTAAATAAATTATAACGAAAAAAGTAATTAAAATTATTTTAGGCTTATTTTTTTTAGAAATATACTATTTCTGATCTTTATTATAGGACATACTTAATTAAGTTACACATATTAAATAAAGTAGTTAGTATTCTAAGTTTTATGGAAATATATTGTAACATTATAATTTTATTTTTTCCACTTTTTTTGAAAAGTCTATACTCATTTTTTGTCCAAATATTTAGGTACACTTTGCTAATATAATCCTTAACAAAAACAACCTTACTCATGTTAGCAAACCCCTATATATATATATATATATATATATATATATATATATATATGATCAAAGCATTTAATAAGAAAAAAAAAGAAAAGTAATAAATAATGCATAAAAATAAAAAATAATTTCTTGTAATTAGAATAAGAAAATTTACTAAAAGATGATGATATATAATAAGAACGAGTATATCATGTGTGTGTTATTGAAGTGTCATTTTGTGGTTATTCATGTGCACAAATAAAATAGTGTACATGTGGCACGCGTAGAGGCCAAGGGGATTACAACTTACAGTGAAAACGTGAGTTGTTTGCTTTATGCGGATAGATACATTGACAGTAACTCAAAAATCACATAACAGTTAGCATAAATATTGAGTTATGATTATACTTTATATTTTTATTTGTTTTATTATAATATTCGAATGATTAAAAATATTTTTCTATAAGACTTAAGTATGTTTATGACTTAAAATATGTTGTTATTAGTTAAGATTTGTAAACACTTACGTATTTACTAATCAAGTTTACAATTCAAGTTTACCTATGATTCACGAGTTTACTTGAACTCTCGAGTTTGACAATCATGGCTTTAAAGAGTTTTATTAGGTTAAAATGAATTTATTAAGAGATTTATTAGGTTAAAATTAAAAATAATAAGAACTAAAATAAAAAACATCAAATGAAATTAAAATATTATAACATATTATTAATTTAAAATATTAAAATTTTACCAAATTAATTTTTATATTTAGTTAAAAAATTATTTATTACATTAAATAATTCCTAAAGGTTTTCGCAGTTACATGTTAAATAATCAAACTTAAAAGGAGTTAAAATAAAGTTTATTACTTTAAATTTAAATGAAAGCATTTCACATATTTAAATTTAGTAAAAAGTGTTTTCCTTACATAATCAAAATTTTAATAAAACATTATTAATTACTATATTAAAGTTATTCTACATTTATTAAAAGAATTAGGTAAATACTAAACATATAAATATAGTTAAATGTACCAACAAAGCCCAGCACAGTTGGTAGATAGCTGAGTTCCTTAAGCATGATGTCAGGGGTTCGATCCATGCCGTGGGCATGGAAAAGACTTTGTTGGTAGAGGCAAAACTCACTTCGATGATCTCTACGCCTCGGAGGGGATTAGTCTTCGGCTGTCAGCTGGGGGATACCCTTGGTGTACACAAAAAAAATATAGTTAAATGTTATTGAAAAATGTGTTTTTTGATATTCTGGAGAGATGAAATATGATGGACTTATGATTAAACATCCTTTTCTAATAATCTTAACAAGTAAGACCCTTTTTTAAATTTATTTAACACCTTTCCATGAATATTTAACATTATGAGAAAATGGAGAATGTACCGACAGTGTAAATGTTTTTTAAACCATGAGTGCATCATTCACCATTCATTCGTTTATGGTCGTTGACTTTTAGATTAAAGTAATACAAATGAATGGTGGATGATGAATTAATGGTGTAAAAAAATTTACACCGTTAGTGCATACCCATTAATCTCTAAAATTATTTAATAAATAATTCATTTTAAAAAAAGTACTTTTAGTCTTTTATATTGAAACACTAATAGTTCTTTTAATACTTCATCATTCTTATATATAAGTTTTTTAAAGTTATGATACATGTATTAATAAATGTAATTAATATGTTTATTTAAGTTAAATTCATGTATATTTTTCTTATTTTGTCCGTGTATTATTTCTAAAATATCAATTGCTCACTCATCATCTCTTTATTGCTAGCAAGTACGTAACAACTAGTTAATATTTTTTTTTCGTGCATATCAATGGTATTTTTTTTATACCCACAACAAGGATCAAACCCCTGATATCATATTGAAAAAACTCAGTAATTTACCAACTGTGTTGGACTTTATTGGTATGTAATAACTGGTTAATATTTAAAGAGACTTTTATTATTATGAACAAATTATTTTTCTTATAAAGACTTATATTGGGAACTAGATGGAGTATTTTTTACTATCAATAAAAATATTTAGTGTATTTCATATTTTTCCAACATTGTAAAATACATTTAATGTTTTTTAATAGTATTAATTTTTTTTATTTATTACTTTTTTAATGAAAAAAGAGAGCTAAGCAAAGTAATTGAGGTATAAATGAAATGAATATAATCAAGTTTTGGTTAGCCGACTCAACTTGATGAGGATTGGTTGGAGTTAGGTTTTGAGCCACTTTCAATATAAATTATCTTTTCAGCTCAAATTTAACTCGATTAAAGTTTATGAGCTATAGGTATGATTGATGAGCTCTAATTTATAGATATAACTCATCAGCTCGAATTATATTTATTCATATATATATATATATATATATTTATTTATACATACATATATAATAATATATTATATTCACTTAATAATGTAAAAAAAAGTATAAACATGTATGTAATAACTGGGTTTTTCTTATGTGTGTATTAAGGAACATGCTAAGGATACTTTAAAAATGGTTTATCTAATATTTGAGGATGCAATATTTTGAATTTTTCCATAAAAACCAACTCATTAAAATATGCTTAACATATGCCATAAGGCACATATTTTAAAATTCTATGATAATTATAATTTTTTAACTAGCAATTCAAATATATATTTGATTCAAGTTCAACTCATTTATTTAATATGCTTAGTTTTAAGCTCAAGTTCAATTCACTTGATTCGTAAACAAAATTCAGTGAACTAATTAACAAATCAAATCTCCAACTAATTTCAACTTGTATGGCTTGTCAAGCTTTCAAGTAAGACAAACAAATTAATAAAATTATTTTTTTATTGGAATATTTTTTATTAGTTTTGTAAAAAGTTCAATTCTTTATTTTGTTTAAAAAATAAAGGCAAAACTAATATATATTGATCCCTTAATAAGTTATCTTTAGGTTACAAAGTAGTCCCTTAAGTTTTTTTTTTTTTTGTTTCAAATAAGCTCGGTAAGTTATTATTGTTTAACAAATTCGTCCTTTTTGTTAAGTGACACATGTCACTCAACTATTGGTGCAACATGTTAAAAAATTGGTTTAATGAAGTGTATTTTTAAATTTTCTTATGATGTTATACGTCACGTAATGAAAAAAAATATGATAATGACTGATTTGTTGAATGACAAGCAACAATTTATAGGACTTATTTGAAACACCAAAAAAAAAAATTCTAAGAAGACCAATTTGTAACCTAAAAATAACTTAAGAAAGCAATATAATAGTTTTACCAAAAATCAAACTGAATCATACTACATACATGTTTATATATTATACTCTAAAATTGTACAATTTACTATTAGTTGATACTTTTATTGAATATCATTGTTGATTGAAATTTTTTGTTTTACTTTTATATGCTATTTTATATCTAGAAAGAACAACCCATATCTTGGTTTGAAATATGAAGAAAAAGAAAAACCATAGGGCTTGTGATTGAAAAATAAATAATAGTTGAATGATGAGCATTAGATTAAAAGCGAAAAATTGTTTGTGTTGATCTTTATGAGCAGTTTGCATTCTAAAATTTGTACTTAAAACGGTGAAAAGATAAAAAGAATGTTGTTTCTCCTATTTCATATATAAGTTTTTTAAAACATAAAACGAATGTAACATACTTAAAATTAGAAAATGACAAACTAATTGAACACTTATTATTTTCATTTGAAAGTTATATTATAATTACAACTCAATTAAATTTAGAATTTCCTTCTTTAATTTATGGGGAACAAAATCTAGGCTTTTGAGAGTAAAATATTGGTACGTATTAGAATATCTTATGCAGTTGTTACCAAACCAATCTTTAGTTACCATTTTCTTTTGGTCTATACATGTGTTGAAAATGATAGTTTAGATATTTGCAAGGACTTTAGCGCTAGTGTATCGATCATTTGATGACAACTAATGATCTATCACCATGATCAAACTCCAAATCAGTTGTGACACTAATAACAATAAAATTTTAGATGAGCCATCAAGCAAACCTCAATTGGAGAAGGATACTACTTTAGGCCTTACAACTAATTCAAATGAAAAGTGACAAATAGAATATACTTCAATTCCATTTGACCAATTGTGCAACATAATCCTAAAAAAAGGGAAATGTCTAAGAAGATTGTGATGAAAAAGACAATGAAATAGGGAATAAGGAGCAACAAATGAGTGTTACAAGTATTTGTTGAAGCTCGAATCAAGTGATAATATTAGAAGAATAAGCACTTCATTAAGATATTTTTCTTCAGAGCAAATATGGTAAATCAAAAAAAAATCATGGATTAATCTTTAATGAAAACAAAGAGTGAATTATGAATTTATCGAAAAGCAACTTCTGAAAAAATGATAAAAGTTATTGGCTTTTGTTTTGTCATTTACCAAGGTGCCCATTCTTTTAATAATAGGTGTGTTCTAGTCGTGTAGCCTCCAAATGAAGTGGATATGTTCATGCAGTATCTTAGCTTAACTCATTCTTTACTCTTTTTTTTAGTAATTGGTCACATTGGTCCCTGACTTTGTAGGCGTCGGTCAAGTTAGTCCCTGACTTTATCGAAATAACAATTTAGTCCCTGAGATAGCATTTTAATTCATATACGTCCCTGTCTTAATATCATTTTAAAGCAAATACATCCCTATGATAGTGACGGCAGGGACTAACTTGATCGACATTATCCTATCTCAGGGACTAAATTGTTCTTTCGATAAAGTCAGAGACCAATTTGACCGACACCTACAAAGTTAGGGTCCAATCTGACCAATTAGTCTTTTTTTCCATTAGCCAATTTATTGGTTTTTTTGCACAAGATGCATGCGGGTATGACAATGTTGGCAGTTTTTAGGCTAGTTTGGTTGCAAGGTCAAGAACTTGTTTTTTTTTTTTTTAGTTATGTTGTAACTCCTTATTCTTTATGATCTCTTAGTTTTATTTTGCTCAATCAATGTCTGTTATGGTCTACTTCAAAATAATGTTTTTAAGCTTTAATTTATTTTCAAACAATATAAAAGTTTCTTTAATTACCAACGGGGTTTGGTTCAGTTGGTGTAAGGCCCCAACTGAAATCTTGGGAATGGTACACGGGTGCTAGTAGCCCGTGTTCGATTCCCACTAAAAACATCTCGCTGGGAAAGCCAGTCACGCAGCTCACTCCGGATTAGTCTCAAGGCTCCATGATATTAAGAGTGCTCTTGGGGATACTGGTGGTTCTGCAAGGAATACGGACAAAAAAAAATAAAAGTTTCTTTAATTATTTTAATAAGAAGAAATGTTTAATCATCATTTGGTTTCACTTGCAATGGAAGTTAGCCATGAAGGGTTACATGAGACAAAGGTAGTGTTAGCTACTTAGCTTGGTTAATTAGTAACATAGAATACCTTTGTTATTTCAACGATGAGATGTTTATTTCAATTTTTGGAGACTTTTTCTTTTATATTCTTGGTTAGGATACAACATTGTTATGTCTGTTATTATTATTGGTCTTTACTTGCAAAACATGGGTACTTTTAATGGTAAAAAATGAAAAAAAAAATCAATTTGCTATAATTTTGTGGCACATTGTTTTGTGGTCATCTTCATAAATGGTGATTTTGATATTATAGGATCATTTGGCTTAGTTAAAGTCATACCTTGGTCATCACGAGTAACAGATATTCTAAACAATGTATTGTCTAATTTTGATTTATACACCAGCTTCAATTTTCATTTTTACTTCCAATAATTAATTTTGGATTATAAAAATCTCTATCATCCTAACTGGTTATTAAGGAATATATAGAGAAAACATATTATTAAGCAAAAATAGTGTTGAATATATTATTTTAAAGGTTTTTGTAATGTGTTTTTATGCGTATTTAACCACATGGTCAACCTCCTGCGTCTGACTAGGATTCTGATGTTATATGTCAGCAAAATTGGTCAGAATTGGTAGTAGATGTTATATGTCAGCAAAATTGGTCAGAATTGGTAATAGAGATATATGATAAACCCAGAAGTAACTTCGGGAAGTGAGACAAAAATAAAAGTATCTGACCCAAATTTCAGGGACTTGTGTCATAATTAAGCCTATTTATTTTATAACTGTATGATAATCCAACAACTTGATTGTGTTGAATCATTAGGAAGTTATATATGAAGTGCTTATACTTTGTATTGTGTATATATATTCACATGTTGGCTACGAGAGACCTTTACAAGGTCCAAGTGTGTGCACTTTGATCCTCTCTTTCATGATGTTGGACATGTTATTTGTAAAAGCTATGTATCAATTTGTTCAATACTTTGTAAATAATTTTAAGTACCTCTCATGCTTAATTTTCAATTCCTTTTGTTAATAAAAAAAATAAATCAATAATATACATTACTTCTATACCATGACTTTCACATACAAACTCAAACTATTCTCTTATATATTCTTGCTAGCATCTCATGCTAGTAAATTGCTCCCATCTAAAACTAAATAGCGTTGAGATTTCAATAATGCAGTTATGTAGTTACTCTTAATATATACATTGGACACAATCTTGTCATATTATGGCATACAACCATTTCACTAATGTTATATTGCTAAATGTTATTGAAAATACTTTATTGACTTCTAGGGCACAAACATCTTAGTATTTTATCACTTCATGCTAACATTCTAAAAGATGATACCTTCAATATGAATTAAACTCGTGATATGGACTAACTATTTTAAATTAGAATAAAGTTGACAAATTTTGTTAAGCAAATAATGGAATTATTTAGTGGAAATGTTCACAAGCTAAGGATATTTATTCATCAAGAGCATTAGCATGCACAGGGAGCACACGTTAACTATTATGCATTAGCAAATGCTCACCTTGATTTTGCTTCTACCTCGACATCACGTCTTGTTATACTTGACCTTTTTTTTTACAAGGTAAGCTAGGCTTTTATTCAGAAAACGAATTAAAGCCCCATCAAGGGAATTGTTTACAAATTTAAGACAAAGAAAATGTGGCATAGTATCAAGCCACAAATTGATATCTACCATAAAAGCATGCCTAGTTACACAATCAGGTAAGGAATTCAATTTTCTTGGTTTATAAACCAGTGAAAAAACTTCGAAAATGTGATGCCAGCTTTAAGAGAAGCATCAATAAGAACTATTAATTGGTTTCATCGTCAATTTCATGATCTACAATATGAGTAATATGGCTTATTTTAAGGAATAGAAAAATGATTTCTTCACACCTTATTTGGAGGTATAGGAGGTGTAATGAAAAGAGAGATAAGAACATGAGAGAGAGAGAGAGAGATAAGTGATTAGTGGTGTGATGTAAAAGAAAGAGATAACAAAATGAATTGTAAATTAAATGAAGTTGTAATAAAAAAATAAAGTATAGGAATATTATTACTCGAGGAATATTTTTTTTGAAGAAAAATCAATTAATATGAGTTCAAGGTGATCTCAACCCATTACAAAAATGTTCACTCATTACTTGAAGGAATATGGTTTTCTCATACTACAAATAAGCCAAAAACGATTGGAAATGGAAAAAAGAGAGGTAACTATTTAGAGGGGGTTGATTTTTTCTTATTAGGGTTGTTAATGTTGATAATAAATCCATAAGTTATTGTTTGCCATGGTGTTGTCATCATTTTTTTAACTGTGAGGATTTATATACTTGGTTATTATTGTTGAAGACACTTATTAAATACTAGTGTGTTTGTGAAGTTATATATTAAGTATTTAAAAAAAAAACTTGAAGTTATAAGAGTGTTATCTTTATGTTATGGAATGCTAATGAAATGTGAGAAACATAGAGAAAAGGAGAGTCAATAGACATCACATTTGTCAAAATCAAATTAAGGCAAAAAGTATAAAAATAATATTGTTAACACAAATTTGACAAAAACTTATTCATTCCAAGAAGTGTTTTCTTTCTTGTTACTTTTCTTTCTTACCAACAAGCCTGACTCAGGACTTTGTTCTCGGTCCGCAAAGACACGGGTTCGAATCTCACCTCGGCGGTATGAGCTTGTTGCTCCTTTGGAAGTGGTTCGGGCAGTTTGCAGGCTATGACCTGGAGGCGGGGTTGCCCATCACTCCATCAGAATCGTCAATGTGCGGTAATGACGATGAGATTTCCTCGTAAACCAAAAAAAAAGTGTTTTCTTTTTGTCACTAGGAGCAAGCTCGAATGATATACTTGCAAGACATGTATAAGGTATTAGCTCACACATATTCAAATTTTGGGTAGTGCGCTTTTTCTCCTTCTATTAAAAAAGGAAAAAAAATGTTAGTCAATAAAAAAACTAAAAAGTATCTTCAATTCATAATTTATTGTATAATTGAATTGATTTTGAATATTTCACACTATATTACCGTTTGTAATGGTGAGGATGAATATGGAGGTATACAATAATATCATTTTGCCTTTCTTGAAATGTGTTTGTTAATTAAGTATAAGAATTGATCTAATTGATTAATTATTTACATTTCTTATTTTAGATTTTTCAACCACCCATGACTTACCAATCACTATGTTTTTTTGGTGTCTACAGTTTTTGATTTCTTTTCTTGGATAAATGTCCTCTTTAATTTGTACACAAAAATCCTTCATATCAAATCATATCACTATTGACGTATTTTGATTTAAATTAGATATATTGTATAGATGTGAGAGATTTTTAAAGTATTGTTAATCAAATAAAAAAATCTTTTGCATTATAAAAAAAATACATGGGAGATATATCGTTTGAACTTTGAAACAATAAACATGATCAGTTTTTTTATAATAAATTTAACATTTGAAACACGTGCAATTTATCGTGACATCAATATATATATGAGTTTGTTTTGGGTATCTTATTATTTTCTAGCTCTAATAATGAATTAGTATGGTTGAGAGAAAATGGACTTCTGCCAAAGAATTAATGATCTCTCATTATTAAACATTAAGATTATTTTTACTAGAGTGACAAAATTGTCTAAATCAAAGTCTCATATCATAGCAATTATGTGTTGAAATATATTAAAATCATTGTGTGAAAGGAATGGTTAACATCTTACAGATGTTTGTTTGCAATTCAATTATTTTAAAAAGAAGTAATTAATTAGTATACATGCTAAAAGTGCAAATAACAAAACATATTACTATGATAATGATTTTAAGATTATCAACTTATAGTGAATAGTGCACTCTTAATATTCAATGTCACAAATTACATTAGGTTGTTGTAAAGATCTATCTATGTATATAAAATTCACTTATATCCTTATGCACTTATTATATAGGTTTTTTATGTTAGGTGTTTGCTTGAATGTCTTATAAATGAAAATGCATGTGCGCTTAAATGAATTTGACTCACGTGTTTACTTGAATTGGACAACTTTAATTTATAGATTAGGCGCTATACATTTATTGGGCTTGATAAGTTGGATTTTGTAATTATAGATGTTGTCCTTAATAGGATTACTATAACAATTTGTTGAATAAATTCAAGCAAAGTTATTAAAGTCTACTCTTTAAAAAAAATCATGGGTTTACTCAAATAGCATAATGAATAGTACTTTTTTTGTTTTTGGTAACATAATGAATAGTATTTTGACAATACTCTAGGCTTGGGGAATGGTTTTATCTAGGCTACAGGGAGCTTTTTGTTCCTAGTTGATTTTTATGTAAACTTGTAATCTATATTTTTTTTTTCACATTATCGCGATGAGTATGTTTTATACTTTGACATTGTCTTTGGAATGAAATTTCTCTTATCCAAAAAAAATAAATAAAAATTAACACAATACTTTAACAAAAATATTAATACGTTGAGAAACAGTACTAACAATAATGTTGAAACCTTTGCATCAAGTTTTAAGAGCCCAAGACACATTGTCATAGACAACGAAAATTATACGCGGATTTAATAGTATACATTCTTAAACTATTGAATTTCCAACACCCTTTATCTTTTACACCATGTTTAAGAGATATCGAGTTTAATAAAGTAAAGAGTTTGTTAAGTAAGGGCTTTTCCCATTCATAAAATTCTCTCTTACAACTTAATGGCCACACCCATTGATGATCCCTCCAAACCCTCGCATCACCTACCCTCACCTCCTTGTCATTGGCTATAGCGCGGATCCTACTATAGCAATAGCTTAATCTTACTTCTTCTCTCCACTTGCATATCCTTCCACTCAAATTCAAGGAATCTAGGAATTAAAGAGACGACAATAGAGAAAAATTCATTTACGATAAATGTGTGCAAGTTAATTTCCATTTCCATTTAATTTTTAAGTGATAGTTAAGTTAGTTTTCCAATGCCTTTTTGCTATATTCTTTTTTATTTCTTATCCTAATACATTTATAGGTAGTTGCAAAAACATTTATTCTCAAAGAAAATAGAGTGAAATTGGAAACAAATGATCACTTTTCAAGTGAATTTGATTTCAAAAGAATAAGAATGCTTAAAGCTCGCTTAATAATAGTTTCTAAGTTTTTGGTGCTAGGCCCCTCATGGCCATGTTAGGATAAAATATTTTTGTCATATTGCCTTATCATAATACATTTACTATTTTACAGGAGGGATAGATTTATAAACAATCAGGTCAAAATCTTGTTTTTCCTTTTCACTCGCCCTCGAACACCACTATCATCATGCCACTGTACTGTTACATTGTCGCCTCCCCCATCATTGTCGTTTTGTCGTAGCCAACTATTACACCACTTGCACCCACCCTACCACAAACACATTGTTGTTGCCACCACTACCACCTCATCATTGCTGCAACATCACATTAGATATTGAGACAGACTTTCAACAACTAAAATTAAAAGAAATAATGATTTATTTTGGCAAAAATAATTCTAAAAAACACGCTTTTGGACAATTTTCTCAACATGAATCAAACAATCCTCCTTTCCAAAAATCATAGTAGACAAAGATGTCTTTGTTATGAAGTTAGATTTTTTCCTTACTAATCAAGGAGAGGGCATATTGAAATAAAATATGAATGTAAATAGTAGTACTAAAAGTCTACAAGAATGTTAAAAGCATAGTTATCAAATTTAGATACGTATCATGAATCAAAAGATTAATTTTCCAAGAATCAAATGAATTTTAACTAATAATAAAAGTAACATAAAATATATACTAAATATAAGATTTTTAAGTCAAATAATTCAATAATAACCAAAAAAAACTAAGATAGGAATTGGGCCGAAGAAAATGTGAAGAAGAGGGAAGGAAGGGACAAAAGAAATGTGAAGAGGAATGAAAATGTTGAAATATACTCCCTCAGGTCTTAAATGTTTATCCTTTTGAAAACTTTTTTTTTCCATTTGTAAAACCTCGTTCTAATTTTCGATAATATTTAATTACTTTTTTTAAAATAAAAAATACATATTAAGTTAACATATTTAAGAATTTCAATAATAATTATAAGGATAGTTTTTAAAAAAGTATATAAAGTATTTACATTTTCAATTAACAAAATTAACTCACTTTCTTGTGGACATAAATTTCTCCAAAAAAATTTATACATTTAAAATCGAAGAAAGTAATAAGGATTGATGTTTTTCCACTTAAAAAATATGCAACTAGCATCCAAAAATCAAAAAACTCGACATAGAAATGAAAAGCCAAAAAATCCCCAAAAAAATTCCTAATTTTGTAGTTGTTGTTGAGCGACTCAAGAGTGATCCGATCGGTTTTTATTCAACTAAATAGTTACTTTGGTCCCTGAATTTGCACCAAAATTCACTTTTGTCCACAAAATTAAAGAAATTATTTTTTAGTCCCTATATTTATAAATTTGCTACTCACTTTAGTTTCTCGTTTATGTCTGTAAGCAACAAGTTGTAACCCGTTAAATGGCCAAATGAAGTCATTTAGGTCAAAACGACAAAGTTTTGGCTTTAAAATATATTAACAATTAATACAAAAAAAATAAATTAAAAAAAGTCTCCTTAGTCTCGTACATCTTTCTACTTCTTCACTAACATTAAGCTACAATCAATATCTATAGATATCCCCCAATCACCACCGCAATCTAACAACTTTCAACTAGTTCTCTCATTCCCTCCCCTCCCGCCTTCTCCCTCTCCCTCAATCTGAATTATCCTCAATAACTAAAGTTATTATTGACTTCTCTTATTCATTGCAACCACCATTGATCCTCCCTCTTTAGCCTCAACTTCATCAATTCTGCTTTCTGAAGCTCGTCCTCAACTTAGCCATATAATGATATAAGTGAATCTGTTATCCTTTGTATTTCAATATGTTATGAGTTTGCTTTGATTTACTTAACCAAATTCAACTTGTTTTAGAATCACCCCCACCTTCCTTCTTTGCCTTTCATTTATTAGAGTTTGCTTTGGTTCTCAATTAGAGTTTGCTTTGGTTCTCCACTATATACGTAGGATTGTTCAGATTAGTTTGATTCGATATCAATTTGTCGAAACCGATTCTCTCCATTTTCATCATCCAAAATGACATCGTTTTAATCATTTAACTGGCTATGTCAACTTGTTATTAACATATAAACTGACGACATAATTGAGAAATAAACGTGAGTGAAAGATAGACATTTGCGATTCATCATGATACGAAGCCATTTGCGATTCTATAGCCAAATCATATCACCATCCCTTGCCTTGAATCAGCATGGAATCGCTGTACGAATAATACTATTCATCTGATACCGACCACAATGCCTAAAATTCGTAGAGCAAAACAATTTATAGAGCAAAAATATCCAAGCGTGTCTGATATTCATTCGTGATTATTGGGATAGTGCATTCAGCATTGAGATTTCTTCAGGTTTAAACATTAAAGATAATAACTCAAGCCAGATTTAAATATAAAAGGAATGAAGGAAAACTATTAAAGATAGCGAATATCCATTATGTATATCAAGGTTATTCATGTGATCTGAGAGTGAGGAGAACCTCTACGAGAATGTGAAACAGGATATCAAAAAAAAAAAAAAATATCAACATGTTCTAAAATTAAAAGTAAACTTTTAATTTCTTTTTTTTTTTGTTTGTAAAATTGACCAAAAATATCATAAACTTTATCATGTAGAATTGTAGATCATACCCTCTTGAAAGAGAAGAAATGGATCAAAATACCCCAAAAGCTGAAAACCTTCCACAGCAGACAAAATAGCCCCTATCCTACCAACCCTATAACTTTTTGACTAAAAAAGAAGGAAAAAATTATACCCTGACAAGCAGGCAGGATTGAGGCACCTGTAGCTTTATTGCAATATTTGCAAAATGCAGGGTTCCAATCAAAACCCACTCTCTTCTTTCACTCCTAAATCACCAGCTTTCTTTCAGAACAAAAGGGGAGAACAGAACTAACCATCTGCCATTAAAAACTGAAGCTTTAATCTAACGATTGAAAAAGAAAAGTACATCAAGCTTCAGATCGCGGATCAGATGAGCTCGGCTCAGTAGACGCCTCACGCAAGTTAGATGCACAGGATTCAAACAACTTGGACAGCGGCTGCATGCCTAATTTCTTGCACTGGAGAACAAAGGACAACAAAGAATAAGTAAACCAACCCCATTTGATAATCATAGCAAACCTATAAAATGACCTCTTGGTCAAACATGAATTGCTGACTCCCTAAACAAAAGTCACTTGAGCAAAAGGGCTCACTCAAGCAAGTAATGTAATCTTCACTCAATTATAAAGCACAGACACAAAATTAGAGTCAGACATGTCAGACACTGACATTTGTGCAAAGTATGACATATATCCAATTTTAAATTTATAACATTAATGCATAAAGAAAACTAAGCAAGTTTTCAACTAAAAAGATCTCAATAAATAGAAAACTAAATCAATGTAAGAGATTCTCACCTCCTGATAGAATTCATTGATCTCCTCTTCTGTAAGGTCTTCTACATCCTCATACGAATTCTCCTCCCAGCCCATAGAACGAAGGAATGCAGCTTCCTCCTCATCAGGATCAGGATATATTGTAGCACTGGGAATTGAATCTTTCTCTTCACGGGCATGCCAATTGCCATTGCTAGTCACCTCAGCGCCATCTATAATAGATTGGGAACTTGCGGAAGGGCTAACTACTTCCCTATTGACTTCACCAGATTTCTCCATTGTAGGAGAAGAATCCACGGGGCCAGAATTAGGAAGAACTGTAGAGGAGTTCGTCAATGTTTTCTTCTTAATTAGATTGAAGAAATCATTCCGACTCTTCACTTGAGACAAGAAATGTTTCTTATCCAAAGTAGAACCTAATTTCAGATCCATAGAAACTGGCTTTCGATCTGCTGGGAAATTGTTATTGGTGTTCCTTGAAGGGGCAGAAGCAGATGCTGAAGTAACAGCATGCTGATTTCCTGGTTTGCTAATAGAATGCTTTGTTTGATTTGAAATATCCTTGGAGGTAGGGGAAACACCATTTTCCCACACCACTGATTTAAGATCAGTAAACTTTCCAGATGTCTTCGGAGCATCAACTTTGGCATTTACACTGCGAACAGATTGACTAGCAATGTGCAATGCACAGGGTTGCTGCGGCACACTCTTGGCAGCCACATTCATCTCAGCATTTCTAACGGCTGTTTTTGGCTTTGATTTTTCAGAAGAACTAAGCACCTGAGAAGAAAACCACCATAAAAATCACTAGGGACATAAAAGCGAAGAAAGCATAACTTTTTATTGAAAACAAGAAACATACATGATGCTAGAGAATAGAAAATTCAAATAATATGAATGTGTGACTAAAACACCTAGGAAACATCCTGGAATTTTCATACCATTGACAGCGCAAAGACAGAAAAGACGATATTCACACAATCTTTGTTCGATTTTGATATTATTGATATTGATACTTTAGCAAACACATACATTATACCATCAAAAATAATTGATACTATTGAAACATTAACACCAACCTCCATACATACCATACCCCACTTCACAAAATCATTTAATGTATCCTACAGAAATACAGTAATTTTTTCAATAATCAAGACAACCCATCAATGGTGCATTAACCAGAGCAAGCATGGAAAACCAATGTAAGAGATCACAAGAATGGAAAGAAATTAAACAAATGCCGATTAAAATACTCAAAACTAAAAGAGGCCAACATCTGTCAGATAATCAAGAAACAAATGCAATTTAACACGAGCGGTTATGCATGAAAACGTATTGCCCCTATTTCTTAACAGAGTTCTTGCAAAATCATTTTAAATAAATATCATTATGGCTACACTATGTTACTTCTTTAACTAATAGTTTTTCTTTGGCGATTTAAAATCAAACAATAACATTACTATCTGGTGTTAACACATCGTCACAGCTCACTGGGTCCCAATAACAGAAGCTAGAGAGACAAACAGGCCAGAGTCCATATTCCAGATCACATATAGGGGGGTATTCTTGGAAATGCATGGTGCACCAGCACAACCACAGTTATGCAATAGAATAAAGTCAACAAGAAATGGAAAGCTGACATGGCATTTTCATATATGGAACCCACCAAGTAGTATTTATGAAATGAAATGCTTGTTCATATTGGCCCAGTGTACAATGAGCATGCAAATAGCTATGTTACAGAAAATCATCTATAATACTAATGCTTAATGACTCAAATTAAGGGTATAAAACCAACCCAAAGAGGACTATTGACAGAAAAAATAAAAAGCAAAATCATGTCCCCAAGAGGACTATTGACAGAAAAAATAAAAAGCAAAATCATGTCCCCGGCTAATTAATCACTTCTAATGCTAGTAAATAATGAACTTTGTTTTTAAGTAATGTTGAGGATCAAAACACAGTAATTTCAAAAAGGAATTTAAAAGACTTCAACTAAGAGATGCCTAAAACACTACATATTAATTCTAAGGATACTAGCATGTGCCCTTCATATAGGGAGGGCAGCCGAGGGAGGATAATAACTATCTACTTATTATATGAAACAAATAGAAGTTGGTGCAAAACAAACTATATAGTCATTTTATCCATACTTTTATCTTTATAAATCCAGTGTTTCACACTTTCACCATAAGAATACCCCTCAAGGTCTCAATCACCTCAACCATTCTAGGCCATCCAGAAAGCACTCAATACAATTTCCAGTACTTATGCCATATTTTCAACCTCAACTCACTTGATTACCACCAAATAAAAGTCTAAAAGATAAGTTATATGTGAAAAAATCAACTAAAAGATAAGTTACACTAGAACATAGATTTAAGATAAGAAAGCTTGTACAATATACAATGCAACAGAACCTATAAATAATTATTTCATGAGGCAATTCTCTTACCGAAGCCTTAGGCGTTGACGGTGTTACTGGAATCAACTGTCTTGACTGTTTGATAGCCAGTTCTTCAAGCCTTTGGGTTTTAACCAACACCTGAAATAGATTAAAGCCTTATAATTTGATCATGGAAATAAATAAAATCATTATCATTAAAGGAATAAGAATGAATAAGCTAGTAACACAGGCAACTAGCTCAAGTACCTGAGGAGCAGAAAGAGCTCTAGATGGAGTCTGTGCTAATGCTTCGGCCATATTAAGACCACTTGTTGTACTTGAAGTTACAGACCCAGGAGGTGTAGTAATAGTTTGTTGTAATGCCAGAGATCCAGTACTACTGCTTCCAATTATAGTGGGTACTTCTACTAACGCAGATGTCCAACCCTCCCCACCGATCAAAGCTGAGCTCCCAACAGGGAGACTTTGACTAGCGGTTGCACCCAAACCAGGAGATGAAACTCTCCTAATTTCAGATATTCCCTGCTTCTCTTCAGCTCCAAGCGATGGAAAATCCTTATCAAAGACAGCTTTCTGAATGCTACTACCAACATTACCACCAGAAATTAAGCCATTTCCATTGTTCTGATTGCTAATGCCACCAGATTTTGAATCTACTGTAACTCTACGGGGTAAAATCTCACTCTGTTTCCCGGAAATCATCGAGCGAGAACGCGGCAATGAATCCCTCTCTTTCCTTCCGGAAAAGAGGGTAGCCAATGGGTCAGAACTGTCACGATAGTGGACCCCGAAATTGGATCTATCTTTATCTCTGTCGCGTTCCTTGTCACGATTACTTCTATTGAAGCTACTGTACGGATGCTTGGCAGAACCATTGATAGTGCTCCTCCGAGAATTGGATGAGGATGTCCGTTCAAAAAACAAAGAACGCGCACTATCAAAATCACTGCTGGTCTTAGAAGATCTATTCCTTGTGTGATGGGCTACGGAAGAAGTATCTACACAACAATATAAAAGGCAGTTATTATCTCCATCCTATTGTAAGGGGGTAACAAAGTTATAAACTTAATAAAGAACATCAAATGCCCACTTTTATGTAATAAGATAACATATTAACATACATTATGAATTAAATCAAAGCAGCAATAAAAGAAGCAAATAATTCAGAAAGAATATCAAAAGCACCTATGTTAGTAGATGGGGTTGCAAAATGTTGAGCTGAATTTCCAGCCCCGACAACACTTCCAGCACTTCTCAACCATTCTGGAACTAATGCAGGTTCACTTCTTTCCATAACTAACACTGAACATGATCAGATTAACACGGAAAAGCACACGCAAACAAACCTCTTCTCCGCCTTCACTCTCGAGCGAGATACTGTATGCAAAAAACTACTCTCTCTATCTAACTATGACAACTCATATATTTCTTCTATTCTAGATGCCGAAACCAATAACGAATCACCTGCCAATCCGCAAGAAGGTTCCAAACGGGGAATATCAGCACTCCCCCACTACGAAATTCGATTAATCACGAATCCGTACCTGTTACTCTACAAAATTACCACCGATTCAATACCGTAATTGCTCCAGATGAACAATGTACAGTTTCCTCTGTTCTTCTCCTAATTCAGCAATTGAAACACGATTCGGAGAAGCGCTAAGCCGCCATTCTTTTTTTTTTAAAAAAACAAAAGATGAATTTGCAAAACACTACAAATCACTCAGAGATGCTTCATCTCTCCATCACGGAGAGAGAGAGAGGGGGAAAAAGAAACCAATTGCAAAATTTGAAGCACTCTCGAAACAATGGCAACAATGATAGAACTTCTAGGTATTGTTAAAAGAAATTAAAAAAAAAAAAAAAACCCGAAGAAAAAAATAGAGCCCTAAAGGGCAACGATGTATTCAGTGAGGAACACCGATTAAAAAAAATAAAACCCTAAGAGAAACGCGCACGTGATGAATAATGAGAGTATGGGAAAAGGCTTCTCTCGAAGCTAGGGTTAAAGAGAGGAAGAATTTAGGGGGGAAGCGGAAAAAACGAGAGGGAATGAAGCAGTGATTGGTGGTGGTGATGAGAGTGAAACGACGGCGTTTTAGGAATAACCGCCAATAGGAGGAGAATGCGTTGGAAGAAAAAAAGAAGACGAGTTGGTTTTATAATGAAGTACGGAAAGGGAAGGAGCAAAGAGCGAAATGGGGTTGCGAATGGAATAGAAAGAGAAAGAGAAAAGAGAGAGAGAGTGGAAACGGGAAATAGGGTTTTGTTTTGTTTTGTTTTGTTTTGGTGATGAGGAGTGCGATGTGTGAAATTGAGAGAAAGGAGGCTGCGAGAGAGAGAGAGAGAGAGAGAAACGAGAGAAGGTGTAAATTTTGTTTCTGTTTAAGTTTTTGGATACTCGGAAGCAAAACGTATGACAATTGACACCCTTTCAGTAGTCTCTTTCTTTTTTTCTTCTGTCTATCTATCAAATTCTATAAACCTAGTAGGTATTGTATTTCTCTGATTTTCTTTTCATGTGTTTAAAAAAATAAAATAAAGACTTTCCTGGGCCTCCCAATTTTCGTATTCCGTTCTCTGGATTCTTGAACCTTCTTTGAACACATGGGCTTTTATTCTTTTCTTTTTTTTTTTCTTAATTCTTAAGAAATTTTGACTACTGTTTTTATAATAATTAATTAATTAATTATTTAATTAACTAATTAATAGTTAGTGATTCGAAATATAATATAAATTTAATATTATATCTAAAAAATTCAGTAAAAAATGTTTTTTTTAAACTAACATTAAAAAACTAGGTTCAAATTTTTTCGATATGTGAATACATAATTTTGAAGACAAAGTTTTTATTCTTTTTATTTTTTAAAACACTTCTTAATAATTCAAAAATATTATCTATAAAAAAAATAAATTTAATTCATTATAGTGGATACAGTAATTAACAAGTGAATTATTAAAAAGTCTAATGTTATTAAGTTATTGACCAAGTCAATAAGATACAAACTACTTAAAGAAGAAACGCAATCTTATGCTACAAAGTAACAAAACAATGCTTATATATTTATTCTAACTTTACTTTTTCTTGGTAAAGCCGTGTTTTGGTCCTCCAAGTTATTTTCATTTTTCAGTTTGGTCCAGTTGTTTTTTTCTTTTAATTTAGTCGTATAAGTAATTTTTTGTCTAAATGTATCCTAAAATTCATTTTTCGATGGTAAATTTTAAAAAAATTGATAAATGTATTATGTATATCTTTTCATTCTGAACTTGACGATAACAAGATCATGAATTTTGGTTAAAAATTGAGAGAGTTGTGTAAGGAACAAAAACTTATTGTACGAAATTAAAAGAAAAAAAAGTTAAAAACTGAAAATAATTTAAAGGATTAAAACATGAGTTTTGCCTTTTTTTTTTTCTTTTTCTAATTTCTCATGGCATTCTCTTAATTTGTCAATGAATTTCATAGAAATTTTTTTAGGTGCCGGAGTGAGACCCATTTTAATAATTTAAACATGGGACATTATATCTTATTATAATTTTGTACTCAAGCTACTCCTGTTGTCTCATGAAGGTGATAAAAGTTTGAAAAGTTAAAAAAATAATGAAACATGTTTTAATATTTTGTCAAACAATTTGACCAATGATCAACTCAGTGATTTAGTATATTTTTTTTATTGTTTACCCAATCTTCTACTATAGTATGTCATCTTCAAGTCTATTATTTTATTCATTAACATGACTAAGCTATAAATTTTTTTAAATAATTTTACTTTTGTTATAAAACGACGGGAATAATATTTATGCGAGGAATAAGCTTGAGTCAATTAAATCCAACATCCAAACAATGAATTTTTAGTGAATAAAACTTAATTATGTTATGCAGCCAATAATTTTTAACACAATTAAATTCATCTTCCAATTATATATATATATATATATATATATATATGAGGAGGGATCCGTTTACACCAAGTTAAATTACACTAATTCTTACACCGATTATAACTCTTACACCAAGTCAAATTTAATAGAATGAACCATTGGATTGAAAGTTTCTATCTTGTAGATCATCTATGTCAAATTTTATAAAAATCCAAAATCATTTAGTACTTCAATTATATACGTCAAAATTAACGAAATATATGTCTTAAAAATATACGAAAATGGAGCTATTTGAATATATATTCAATGATGTTCAAATTTTCTCAAATTTGACACAAATGATCTAGACGACATATAGTTATTATTCAACGGATGGATTAGTGAAATTCACGTTATATAAAAAGTTATGAATGATGTAAGAGTTGGTGTAATTTAACTTGGTGTAAACGGATCCCTCCTCTCTCTCTCTCTATATATATATATATAGACCAACGAGATGTTGGTGTAGTAGTGCGAGGGTTGCACTTGGTATGGTGAATCACGGTTCAATCCCCTGCAACAACGTTGGGAGAGGAATAAAACCTTAACCCCGATATCCCCTCGAACTGGATTAATCGACCCAATGAGTCGAATACCAGGGTGCAAACCAATATATATATATATATATATATATATATATATATATATATATATATATATAAAGAAGTATTTGTAATTACGGCATACTTGCCATTTTAATTTTTGACACCCTTAAGTTAAAAACTATTTCAAACAGAAAGTATTTTAGTTTTTTCTGGGTGCATAGAAAGTATTTTAGTTTGAGAAAATACATGATGTATTGACAATATAAATGCTTTTTTATTGAACTTTTAAAATAATACTACAAATGAGTCATGGAGGATGGTGTAAAAAAAAATTCACCATTAATACGCACCTATTACTAATTTCTTTTATTTTCTTTAAAAGAAAATCGATGAAAAAAATTAATCAAGGTGGTAAAAAATCAAAACTCAAAACTTTTCACATTGCTACCCTAAGAACCTGGGTCAAAGCCCAAACCCGGAAAAGAAAACCCTAACCGAACCACAAAAACCCTAATAGCGGGAAGCAGCAGCAGCAGCAACAGGGAGAGAAGAAGAGAAGATGAAGTTCAACCCGAGAGTTTCGAGCAGCCGCCGCAAGAGCCGCAAGGCTCACTTCACCGCACCCTCGAGCGTGAGGCGCGTGATCATGAGCGCCCCTCTCTCCCAAGACCTCCGCTCAAAGTACAACGTCCGTTCAATGCCGGTACGCAAAGAAGACGAGGTGCAGGTCGTGAGAGGCACGTACAAGGGACGCGAGGGCAAAATCGTCCAAGTCTATCGCCGCAAGTGGGTTATCCACATCGAGCGCATCACGCGGGAGAAGGTTAACGGCACAACCGTCAATGTAGGTGTTCATCCGTCGAAGGTCGTCATCACCAAGATTCGCCTCGATAAGGATCGGAAGTCGCTTCTCGATCGGAAGGCGAAGGGTCGCGCCACCGCTGATAAGGAGAAGGGTACGAAGTTCGCTCCTGAGGATATTATGCAGAGCATTGATTAGTTTTTTTTTTTTTTATAATTTTTTTTTATATTCTCTATCTCTTAAAAAAAGGATTTGAGACTTGGTGCATGTTTGTAACGAATTTAATTTGGGTCAGAATTATTCATTTGTGATAGCCTTTATCTTTATGTTTGCTATGGTTAAATGCTTGCTGAGTTATAATCATATTCGATTCTTGAATTTGTGCATTTTTAGTTATGAAGATGTGGTTTTTTAAGGGCTCAATGTTAAGACTTTGTTTGGCGTATGCTGTATTTTGAGATAGGATTATGCTAACAATTGGCAAGTGGCACGTAGGCATTGTTTAATTTAATCAATGTTGGAAAATCAAGTTCAACCATGATAGGTTAAATGCATCATTTCCCATGGTAAACTGCTGATTCTATGTCATCAAACAATGCCCTTATGCCCTTATGGCACTAGTTGGTATTTTCATTTGAGATATATAATTCGTTCTTGTTATAATAAAGCGAGGTTTTATTAGGAAAACTAATGGCTTTTTTGGAAGAGCTTATTTCGAGAGCTTATTTGGATTTTTCTTTTGCATTCATGTTTTAAGATCTTATGTAGTAGTTTGTATCATTTTTTGGAGCTCTTTTTGTTTTTTTTAATGATTTTAGTTTTTTTTTTTTTAGGAAAACAGAGGTTATAGGAAGGTTACAAGCTTCCGTGTGAATATGAGAAATGCCTTGGCTCTGTATATTAATTTTTAACGTTAAAATTATTATTTTCAGGACTAACTTGTTTATTGCATACATAATGTGTGAGTGGTAGGTTTTGCCGTGTCTTCATGTATGCTTCCTAATTAAGTCAAAGTTTTCAGTTTGTTTTGCACTGGTTTTTCATTTTGAGATGTTTAAAGTTGTCTGGGTTTGTGTTCAGAGTAATGTGGATGATGAGACTATCAATTTTACAGTTAACCCTGCTGATATAGCAGATGCTGAAAATTTTTAATCCGACACTTACCGAAAGATTCCGTATAAGTTTTAGTGTAACGAAGCCATAATTTTCTCTGTCTTATCTGGTCATAGTTTTATTCTGGTTGCTTAGTGCTGTGGATGATGATATTGTTAATTTTATAGTTATCCCTGGCTGATATTTCAGTTGCTGAAAATTTGTAATCCGACACACTTTTCGGTTTTATACTAGTTCTTATATATTCTTGGATCACAGTTTTGTGCATTCCTGCAATTCATCTGCTGATAATTTGTTTTGCGGAATGGCTCTTTGGATGGGTTTGAATATGGTTTTGGGTCTAAAAAAGGGTCTTCACTCGAGATTTTAAGTTGTTTTGATCTGTGTGCACAGTTCCGTGGATGATGAGATTATCAAATTTACAGTTATCCCTGGCTGATATTTTTCATGTTGATAATTTATAATCTGACACGCACTGTAAATATCCATTCAAATTACTGATGCTCTGAATTTTTATTGTCTGATTATTATTTTTTTTTAATCAAAGTCATAATTTGGTTGGGTTTGAACTTATTTTGATGATGTGCACTTTGTTGTAATCAAACTAAGCCTGCATTCAAATTTTCTTGCTTTTTTTTTAAAAAAAAAAAAATTATTTGCATTCTGTTCCATTATTGAGGTTGGAATTCCTCACTGCAGTCTTTCTTTCTCATGCCGTGGGCTTAGATATACCTTTATGTTCCTTTTTTTTTTTTTTTTTAAATGTCTGAGTATTTTTATCTGCTAGAATAGTGTAAATCATAGTTTTCATGTTGTATCATCAGGGTATTCAATTTTGAGATATCTATGTTGTTATGATCTGTCTGCTCAGTGCTGTGGATGATGAGATTACCTATTTTACAGTTATCCCTGGCTGATAATGCAGATGTTGAAAATTTGTAATCTGACGCTCGCCGTTTGGTTATCTAAGTTAATATTTTTAGATTTTAGTTTTCACATTTTTACTTTTATTAATCAGCAAAGTCTGTGCAGTTGGCTTTTCGCATTATTTTTGGGCCCAACTTTTTAAGTGGTATCCTTTTATCAAGTATCTAATGTTGCTATGTTGGACGAAAAGTTGTGTAGTTGCGACGTGCAAGTTCTTCATATGTGATATAGGTTGCGTCATTTTATGTTATTCCAATTTTCTCTTGATTGATATCTTGTTAATCAATTGAGCTTATTAGGTATGGGTTCTGTCCTTGTACACATCCGCCATTTATGCTGTGGTTTACAAGAACTTTAATTTTTTTTTTAAATTTGTGATAATGCACTAATTTATCATCAAACGTGGTTGTGGGAAATCCATTATAAAAAGGAATTTATGGTTGTCTTTAAGTTGTACTCCCTCCGGCCCTATTTATAAGATCTTTTCGGGTTTTTCACTTCCACCAAGGAAAGTTGATAAATTTGTTAGTGGCATTGGAAATGTGAAAATTTATTATACTTTTTCAAAATTACCCCTATAATTATTATTGAAATTCTAAAAAGTGTTGATTTTATATGAGTGTTTGTGAAAAGAAGTAATTAAATATTATTGAAAAATGAAAATGTGTCTTGTAAATATGACCAAAATATAAACCCAAAAAATGGTCTTATAACTAGGATATGAGGGAGTATGCGTCACTTATAAATCACTTTGTATATTGACATTAACTCTAAGAAATAGATGCTAGCAAGGTACCTACCTACTTCAAATGTGCTTCACATATCAAAAGAAAAATAATGCCTATTGCTTTTCAAACATACTAGAAAAAAAGTCGTATATATTGGTGTATTTGTTTTAGGCTTTGTTAATTTCATATCATATACCTCCCCAAACGAAAATGTATTTTTTTTAATGAATATAGTATACTGCATCTAGTTTTTTAGGTATATATGGAGTAAAGAGGAGAGAGATAGAAAAAGAAGAGAGATATGGATCATGTTTTTTTAAAAAAGAAAGAGATAGAAAAGTAGATTGAGTGTTGATGTGAAAACAAAGAAAGAGATAGAAATAAAGATTGAGTGTAAGGGATTGTGTAGGAATTAAAAGAAAAGAGGAAAGAGAAAAGTATACAAAAGACATTGGTGAAAAATATCAAATCAAAAGAATTAAAGGTAGTAAATAAAAAAGATATGTTTTTAATTAATTATAATTAATACTAATAAATGTTGTTGCTGAAATAAATGAAAAGAGAAAGTTATTTAATGCTTAAACTCAATCCTAAGGGTTGAATATATCAAAACCATTTTTTTAAATACTACTCCCTCCGTTCCTATTTATCTGTCATATTTCAAACAAAACACGTCCATTAAGAAATCCAATCATTACTCAAATTTCCAATGCATTAATTATGTTTTTTCCTACTATACCCTTTCTCTCTCTATAATCATTAATTTTTCTCCACTACTTACATAAATCAAGACATATTAAATAGGGGCAAACATGGAAAATAACATTTATTACACTCTTGAAATCCTCAACATGACAGATAAAAAGAAACAAAAAATCTCTTCAAAAAACGACAGATAAAAAGGAACGGAGAGAGTATCTTTTTCCACATAAAAATCCGTAGCAAGCTTGAATAGTGTTTAGGAATCCAAACGTTAGAGATATGTATTTTTATTGTATTAAAGGATTTTGATATTTACCGCTACAAATCATATTATTATTGTTTTAAATAAAATGTTAACAATCTTCATATTCACCTAATTTTAGTTATCAACCTCTTTTCTTGAGATATTTTTAGTATTTTTTTAGGTCTATGTTGATGATATTTTCAGGGGTCCCTTACTAATAATGGGGGTCATTGAGATTAATCCGCTTTAAGGTTATAAAGTGTCTCTCTCAAAACTGTATTTTTTTCATAAGAATCGAATCCGGAACTACTAACATCCGAATCTTATTCCTAGAATCTCAGTTGTTTCCACAACTGAACCAACTTCCCTTAACCTGAAATACTTATTTCTTTTGGTGTACATTACTTTTTTTTTTGTACCATTTGAGATAATTGTACCATAAATCAATTTTAACATTGCTCATTTATAATTTTTGCATATATATATATATATATATATTTATTAATTTTGATTTATATTATAAATTCTTCTAAAAAAATCATACGATGAACCTATACATGTTACAAAACAAGTCTATCATCCTCTTAATTCACCTTAATTTAATTCTCAACCTCTTGTGCGAAGATGCTTGTATCGCATATCAATATCAATATTGCTAATTTATAACTTTTGTGTGTATATATATATATATATATATATAAACTTTCGTATATATATTTTTTTAACCTTAAGCAATCTATCTCTCCCTCTCTTTCTCCTGATCATCTCATGATCAATCCATCAACAACAGCTTCTTCCTTCCTTCCACTTTGTCCATTGCAATACAGTTAATCAAAATCAATCAAAAATTCAAATTTAAAAATTACTATTACTATATTCCAATCATTAAACCCTAGCCACCTATGATGAAAACACCACCAGTGATGCAATCTCCCTTGAGCCCCTAGCTTGCCCAACAATTCCTGAGCTCCGTTCTCTCTCATCGCTACCCCTCCGCCCTCCCCTATTTGAAGAACATCAAGTGGTTCATTCGTCTGCATCTTATATCTAGGGAAAACGGGAATGATAAAGAAGGAGATCTATTTATAAACATTTTAAAACCTCCTAAATTATGGATAATGCTAAAATAAAATGTTCTTATGACACTTATTAAGAAATTAAATATTGTTAAAATTATGAGAAAACACACCTTTTTTTTATTTTCGAAAAAAAATAACTTAAATTTATAACTTTTTTTTTTCATTTTTAATATATTTGACTAGAGTATTTGTTTGCAAAATGCTTAGAGTATCTCCACCAATTACTACATGTAATTCCAAACATGGCTTTATTGCGATCTCTTGGACTTTATTTGGTTACGCGAAAGAATATGGGAAAAAAGAAATAGGGTAGAGAAAAATAGGGAAGAGAGATTATGATGTGAAAATGAGTAGATTTTATGGTTGTTTGGTATGAGGGAAAATGTGAAGAAATGGGGAAGAGAGAAAAGTTGAGTTTTCTTTCCTTTTGTTTGGTTTGAGAGAAAAGTGAGAAAAGATAAAACAATAAATTTGTCAAAAGACAATTACACCCTTGTTTTACACAATAGAAATAAATACATTTTTTTTTCTTTTTCACAGTATGAGTATTAAACATAGCAAAAAAAATTTCTTCGCTTCAATTCTTTATTACATAATAAAAATTCTCAGTCTAAAATACATAAAAAAACTATTTTTTTATTGAAATAAAAAAATTCAATTAAAAAAATAAAAAGAAAGAAGACACTTTTTTTTTATAATCAACGGGATTAAAAGCAATTCCATAAGCATCCTCATACACTAGGTGAAACAAATTAGGGGGACAACAATATAAAAAAGTACAACTATAATCACTATCATGACCACAATTTGCAAGAAAATCTGCACACCGATTAGCTTCTCGATAAATGTGACTGAGGAAAATATGTCAATCCAGTCGCATGAGGTTCCGAATTTCCTAAACCAAGGGAAAACAATGATGAGAGGCATCACAATGATTTGTGACAAAAGAGATAACCACTCTATAGTCCATCTTCACCTCCAAAGCCGTAATATTTAGATTCCTAGTCATCCTAAGGCCCTATAACAAACCACAGCTCTGCTTTAGTTGATGAGTTAGAACCAACATTGCAATAAAAGTCACACACATACTTGCCAGATGCATCTCGAATGATGCCACCACAAGCTGAAGCATGAACATCCCTTTTAAAAGAGTCGTCTACATTAAGCTTGAACGAAACACTTCTAAGAGGGGGCCACACAATTAGCAATTCTGTTTTGGCACCCAAGGAACCAGAAGTACTAGCTGCTATGGACTCTTCGATGAAACGCACTTGAGAGAGCGTTTGAAGTAATATATCCGACAACTTCAACGACTCTTGATTAAAGACTAAGTCATTACGAGCTTTCCAAAGCAAAGATACTAACACACCAAAGAAAATACTCCAGCTACAAGACACAACACCAACAGATTGATTAGTGAGATTATACTCCAGCCATCTCAAGGTATCAATCATAAAGAAACTGCCCAAGCATGATCACCAACCACCACACTCCAAAGTGCAGAAACCTCATCACAATCACGAATTACATGCATCAACGTTTCTGGTGCTTGCTGACAGCGAGGACAGAAACTATCACTGATCATTCTACGACGAAAACGTTCCATGTTGGTAAGCAACCTTCCATGACAAAGATTCCATAAGAGAGAGCAAATGCGTCGGGGCCCCGTCCAATCCTAAACTAACTCGAAGAGCTTCTCAACATTGACACTAGAAAACTACCCATGCTGATTTAAAATAGCATCAACTGCAGATGAGATGGAAAACTCACCGTTGGATTCTCTAGCCCAAGCTATGCAGTCATCATCAGCTTAGGAAGATGGAGGCACGATACTTGCGATGAGGTCCTTAACTCACATAGGCAGAAACTTGTTGAGCAGTTCCCAACGCCAACTTCCATTCTCAACAAAACTAGCCACAATGTAATTCTCTCCCTATGCAGGCACCACGAAGTCAGAAATATCCTTGAGTGCAGGGACATTAGGGATCCAAGGATCTCTCCAAAACCGACAACGAGAACCATTGCCCAAAGATCCAATACGAATTTGCATAAACAAGGCTGCTAGCTTTCACAATGCCTCTCCAGGTCATTATTGTTGCAGGCATATGAGCAGAAATGTTGACTTGGAAAATGTCCCTAACCTTATACTCCCTCTGTCCCTTAATATAAGTTATTTTTACCTAATTCACGCATATTAAGAAAAATAATTATTACTTTCAAATTTATCAAAAAATATGTTGTCATTCCAAGGTTACCCCTATTTAAAACTTTAAAAATCTATTCATTTCTCTCTATTGTAATTATTACTCTATCACCCTTATGCAATTATGAGGGGTGTATTTGGAATAAACTTTTTAATACTACCTAGATATTCTAAAACGACTTATAAAAAAGGACACCAATTCTATCAAAATGATATCCTATATTAAGAGAGAAAGGGAGTACTTAGCAGCAAGAGCTCTAGCCCACACCAAATTTGGATTCGAAACAAATCACCAGTTTGAGCATAAACACCTTATTAATCATCCTAAAACTCCTAAACCTCAAACCTCCTGAGAGCGGACATAGGGGCTGAAACATGATTTTACTTGGTCACATTACAAAATACGCTGATATGCAATCTAAATTGCTAAATATTGTAATTTGATGAGAAATAAAAATAAGGGAAATG
The DNA here is from genome assembly GCA_037953625.1 of Crotalaria pallida. NCBI lineage: Eukaryota > Viridiplantae > Streptophyta > Magnoliopsida > Fabales > Fabaceae > Crotalaria > Crotalaria pallida. The sequence continues at coordinate 145,959,909 of CM075651.1, read as the reverse complement.
CTTTATGACACTTGTTAAGGGAGTAATTATAGATAAAAATTATTGGAAAGTGTGATTTTTTATGTTTTCGAGAGAGTGATGAATGTGGACTCATGATTTTTTTCCATACATAATAACCTTAACAAGTGCCCTTACTTGTTAGCAAGACCCTAAAAATAATAATAAAATGATCATTTTGGGTACGGAATGAGACACAGGGGCACTTTTGGTATAAATCACGTTCGGTATTTCCAAACATGCTCTAATATATAAATTACCCATCATGATGTCAGTGCAGACACTTTTTTTAAACAAAAAAGAAACTCCAAGTGAACGTCAGTAGTCCACGTGGCACCGCGTTTTTCTTTGTAGTCTTCTACGGCGTTTACCAGTCGTCTCTCTTCACTTCCTCTTTCCCCTTTTCCCTCAGCTCACAATTCTGGAAAAAGAAAAATATCTCCCCCTCACTTCAACTCCAACTCCAACTTCTTCCCCAAGTTTCCTAATGCACCCAATAATCCCTTTTCCCAAACCCTAAAACCCATTTTCAACTTCTCTCTCTCTCTCCCTTTCTTTCTTTAGATGGATTTAGTCAGCCATGAATCACTTACCTCGAATTTTCGGTCGTAAAAAGCAACCCAAACAAAACGCCACCATGGATTCCAACAAGATCCACAGAAAACCCAAGCTCGAGCGCCGCAACGCCCTCAAGAACTTCGACTACGAGGCTGGTTCCGAGGACTCCTCCTCTTCCCGCGGTTCGATTCTGTACACGCGCTCCATGGATTTATACGATCGGACCAGCTTCCGAATCGAGGGCGTCGAGGGCGAGTTCGACCGGATTTGCCGCAGCCTCGGGTTATCGGGACCGGAGGATTTCTCCATCCCCGCCGCCGCGTGGGAAGCCATGAAGTTTCGCTCTTCTTCTGATCTTCTTCCGAGGTTGAAGCAGAACGAGTTTGATGATGAAGCAGAGAAGAAGAAGAGAGAGGGAATTAAAGTAGCGGAGGGTTTTGAAGATGGGGTTTCGATTAGGGAAAATGATGATAGTGTTGTTTATGCTGAACCTGCTTTGACGAGTGGTGAGAAATTTGAAGAGAGGGTTTCGATTAGGGGAAATGATGAGTGTGTTTATTATGCTGAGCCTGCTGAAACTAGTGGTAGTTGCTGTGGTGGTGGTATTAAGGGGATTCGGCCACCCATGCTTAAACCGCCGCCAGGGATTAGGGTTTCGGTTGTGGATAACGCGTCTTCGACTTGGGATTTATTGAGGGATTTTGCTCCGGAAGGTGAAGGAGGAGGGAAGGAGAATTATGTAGAATTGAGTGGTTCTGATACTGAAGAAGAAGAAGAAAAAGTGAAGACGGATGATGAACCGGTGAGTGAGAAAATTGAAGAGGAGGAAAACGCAGCTAGGTTTGCGGAGATTGCTTCGGAGCTTGCTTTGGAGCTTTCGGGTTCAGGGTCGTGTTCGTTTACTACATCGAATGATGATGATTCATGTAGCAGTAGCACGGGGCCTAGGTCTAATAATATATCTCCCAACGAGAGATTTAGGCGTATTATTACTAATTGGCAAAAGGGTGAGCTTTTGGGGCGTGGTTCTTTTGGATCTGTATACGAAGGAATTTCTGGGTAAGTGCATTTAATCATGTTCTCCTATTTCTATTATTAGCAAAATGACCGATGCTTATTTATTTCTTTATTTATAGCTATGTGCTGTTTTCCTAATTAGGGTACTAAGGAAGTACATATCATTTATTCCAAACTTTAGGGTTGGTTATATAAGTTCATTATGGCAAAATGTACAGAAACTTTATTATATTGGATTGGATGGGATTTAGACCCAAAAGTGGTTGATTGTAGTTGAAGTATACTACAAGCCTGCAACCCATTTGAACTTTACCTGTAATGGCAGGTTTCGAGATCCTAGAATTTCCACCAGGGGAGGGCTTTACCTAAGTACTACCCCTGGCTTGAGGGTTTATTTCTTGGTTATGCTGCCTAAATTTATGGGGTTTGATGTTTGTACCTATTACAGTAATATACTGTCATTAATTATGAGTTATACAAGTCTTAATGGGTAGTTTTTAATATCTTCTATTTATAATTGTAGAGACGGGTTCTTTTTTGCTGTAAAAGAAGTTTCACTGCTTGATCAAGGGAGTCAGGGACAGCAAAGTGTCTTTCAACTGGAGCAAGTGAGACAGACTTACTCTTTCTATTGAGTTATAATTTTTTTTTTCGCGCTGTACTTTTCTATTAATGAAAATTCTTTGATGAGAAAAAAAGGTTTTCTTACCAAAATATTTTGCTGTCTTATCACTTGTGCAATTTCTCATCATCTTCTGATGGGATTAATTCTATTTATCTTTTTCTTAATATTTTCCTTTCCACATTTCTTCTCTCACTGTGCTTCTTTTCTCTATCAGGAGATTGCACTCTTGAGTCAGTTTGAACACGAGAATATAGTTCAATACTATGGGACAGAAATGGTACTTTTCTCCCTGACATTCTTGTCTTCTATCTTTTCTTTTATGTTCAATTTGATATTTCTTGTTATTTGCCATCATTGAAAGTTTCCATTGAAGATTATGTTTTGTGTAACAAGTCTTTATGCATTCTGAAATGTTTACTGGATTCTGAAAAGTTCCATTGAAGCTAAATTTTTTTGGTAATGTTTTGGATTCTTTCTCTTAACTTGAGGTAGCACCTATTGTAGAAACAAATGGTAAAATTTTGCCCTAGTTGGTTTGGGCATGTGTGGAGAAGACTTGTAGAAACCCCAGTAAGGAGAGTAAATCAGATGGAGTGTAGCCCTATATTTAGAGGTAGAGGGAAACCAAGAAAAACTATAGGCAGAACCATTAAGGAGGATTCAGCTTTAAATGATTTGTCTATAGGCATGATTTATGATAGGACACAATCATTGTTTGATCCATGCAGCTGGATCCACTTATTAGGAAAATGCTTGGTTGTTGTAATATAGAAAAGTAAGAATCGAAGTTTAATTATATTTTGCATGGCAAAACATTTGGATACTGCAAGATTCCATCAATTTTTTTTTTAATCAGTTATGCTGCAGTTATCATTCCAGCAGTCTCCAGATTCAGATCTTGTTAGCTAGAAACAAGTTTAGCCTAAGCTTTTCTCATTCTTCTCAATTCCTTTGTTATAGCTAGTTGTCTTGTGTGAACTTTAGTTTGTTACATTCTACTTGTTGTTTATTGCAGAATGAATCAAATCTCTATATCTTTATTGAGCTTGTAACGAAAGGATCCCTTGCCAGTCTCTACCGGAGGTATAATCTTCGAGATTCCCAGGTATCTGCCTACACAAGGCAGATTCTGCATGGCTTAAAGTATCTTCATGATCGAAATGTCGTTCACAGGTGAACCCATAATATATTAGTTAGTATTGTTATTATTGTTGTTGTTTTGCTTTCTGTTGTGATATGAATGGCTTCTGGTGCTAGTCTTGGACAAAGTTATGTATATGGTTCTTGCCTTACATGCTTAAACAAAACTCCCATGTTTGCTTGCTGACTCATGATTGCAATATAAATAATCTTGAAAATGACTTTTGTATTTGAGGACTAGGAACTATTCCACATATTGGGCCAAGGAAGAGGGGAGAGGAAGAACCCAAGAGTGACAAGGATTTCTCATCCAAATATTGTCCCTGCTACCCTTTTCTTTCCCGGAGCAAATACTCTTTAATGCTTATAATGTAATGCTTCTAGTATTTGTGGAGGAATTGTGATGTTTTTCGCTTTCGGTGATTGATTACTTCAGACTTCCATTTGATGTGAATTCCCCTGCAAAGGAAAACCTTTTCCATCAATATCAAACTAGGGTAAGGGTATGATTAAGAGGTTTAGTGATCTGCCACATCTAAAGGGAGATGACAATTAGCCCTAGAAAAAAATAAGTATTTAGGCACTAGATGTAGAGTACAAGGATGATTTCCTCTTGTTTGTGGAACTTAGTATTGCATAACATACAACTCATGCAAGGGTTTCAGTTTTGGAAATTTTAATGGGGTAGAATATTTTCCATGGCTTTAGCTCAAGATTTTTTTAACATCTTGTATTCTGTATTTCTATATCAGTTATTTGAATGCCTCATGGCAATCTTTGGAAATGTAACCTAATTATTTTTCCCCTCAATTGAAGGGATATTAAATGTGCAAATATATTGGTGGATGCAAATGGATCTGTCAAGCTTGCAGATTTTGGATTGGCCAAGGTGAGCAATTCTCTATATTGATGCTTTTCTTTCCACTCTTTTTTTTTTTTCTGTCATTCTTATTTCCGTCGTAGGCATCAGAACTATCTTCAAGACTTCAACCTCTTGTCAATTCTGTTTTCTGACATTTCTTTATGGCATATTGTTTTGCAGGCGACTGTCAAATTGAATGATATCAAATCATGCAAGGGAACAGCATTCTGGATGGCTCCAGAGGTTTGCCTTCTACCTTCTCATCAATTGTGGATGACAATTTCCTTTCTGATTTCTTTATACCGTAGCAGTTGATTATCATGCTTTACCATGCAGGTTGTGAAAGGAAAGAACCACGGTTATGGGCTTCCAGCTGATATATGGAGTCTGGGATGCACCGTGTTGGAGATGTTAACGGGCAAAATTCCATACTCTCATTTAGAATGCGTATGTATCTGTTTTTACCACTTTGACTCCCATTGCCGTTCACAATTTTAGTTCTGATTTCAATATCAATCCCTATTATTATTGTTGTTGCTTAAATTTATGTGAAACATTGCATTAATGCTGACTTTGACTTTTGAGCTTTGATGAACTCACAACAGATGCAGGCATTGTTTAGAATTGGAAAAGGTGAGCTACCTCCTGTGCCCGATTTTCTTTCAAGAGATGCACGGGATTTTATCCTGCAGTGTCTTAAAGTTAATCCAGATGATCGTCCCACGGCTGCTTATCTCTTAAACCATCCATTTGTCCAAAGACCACTATCCCAGTCATCTGGCTCTGCATCTCCATATATTCCCAGAAGAAGGGTTTAAATTTGTCATCTCCAACTATGAAACATTGCGAAGGTAAAGATTGTTACATACTATCTCATTTTGCTGCCCTGGTTTCACTTTTCATCATCACATCTGAGTTTTATCGAAACTATTCCCATGCCTGTCTGATCCTTTCAAGATTTTCGTTCATAAGTCATGGAATCTTTTTTTTTTTTTGTGTGTGGGGTACAGTGGTGCCCCTGTGAGGCTATGACCTTGTGCAAACTACCAAACCCCTCACCTCTAGCCCAATCCTAGTGGCTTAACTCTTGGCATCTTTTGGATGGAGACAAAATGTCTCCAAGATGCTTGAAGTATTAGTTTCAGTCGGATTGGATGCCTTCAGTTAAGTTGAGTTGGGTTCAATGTTCAAGTGTGGTGTCTTTATTTGGGGCCAAATGTTCATTAATTCTACTATTCTAATAAATACAGTAATAAATAATTTCTGAAATAGGAGAGGAGGAGGAGCTGAACATTTGAAACTTGTCTCTAGTTGAATTCTCAAACGGCAAATTTACATTTTATGCATATTATTGCAGCATTGGTTGATTTTGTCTTCTTCATTGAATCACTGGCTTATTTTATTCTTTCGCTCTTGATGACAGATCTATCCTTCATTGGATTTAAAATATCTCCGATGATCAGTCTTCAAATTGCCGGAGTTGGTCCTGGGTACATTGTTGGTCGTGTTGTGCTATTCAGATTTCAGAGTTTGCTGTGTGCTTGTAACTTAAATCATTTCTTTAAGCGCTGTTTTGGATCTAACACAATTGATAGGCGCTCCAAAGAACCAAGTTGTTATAAATTTAACTTAGGTATCATATTGGAGAATTATGTTATCCAATCACTTGATGATTTGTCTGATGTAGCAAGCTAAAATATGAACGTAGAGCTGTAAAATGTATAATAGAAGTTAGAATTGGACACCGTGCTATTTGTAAATATCTACCTTCATTAGCTAGCCATTGTTTGTTTTCGTCTTTATTTCGGAACTTATTCTCATTTTCATCTTGTTGCTTTTATTCCTTGCGTGTTTATTGTTCTGTTGCTCATTTAAATATTGCACGAGATATGTTATGGCTTCTATCTATGTTGTAAACTGGAGCGGCTAAAGTGTGGAATATATTAGTTATGTTACCCTTGATACCATTCATCACGAAGTAGTTTTTCTTTCAAAATCTTACATAGGGCATACATTATGGCCATTCTTTGAGCATTTGCAATTTTGAATTCAGAGAAAGTAATTTTTAAGGAATCAAATACAAAGTAAATCTTGAGTTCAGTTAATGAAATCTAATTTTAATTTTTTTTTTGGTAATTGGTCAATTGTTCACAAGATTAGTTTTGGTCCATTGGGTTCAAAATTGATCAATTGTGTTTCAAATAGGTCGAAAATCACTAATAGAATAATTGAATCTAGTTTTACCCGAAGCATTGGTAGTGTAAGGTTTGCCCATTTATTAAAAATGTTTCATCTCACCTGATCAATCATCAAGGGTGATGCTATGGTGCTTGGGGTTTTAATACATTGGGTTTTAAGGTTTTGCCCATTTATTAAAAAAATATGTTTTGGATTTTCTATGTTTTTTTTTATTTGTGTGTTTTTGTTATTTGAATTTAAATTTTTTTTATTATATGCTTTGTGACATAGGTAAAAAAATTATATTGAGTAAATATGTATTACAAATTGACATATTTCAATAAATCTTCATTAAAAATCTGTTTTAAAAAATTATATTGAGTAAATCTGTAAAAAAAAATTATAAACAAAATAAACTAAGATGCCCAATGCATGTTATTGCCCGCATCTTAGAATTTCCCATCAATCAATGTAAAACATACTTTAAAGTACTACCGAAGAGTCGTCCATATTACATACCTTTAAAGTAAGAAAAATGTTTGTCTAACATCTGTATTTGACAGGGTTGACATCTGTCTTTTAAGTAAAAATTGGTGGGTCATGTAAGAAAGAAAATTGCAGGATCCACCAGTTTTTACTTAAAAAAACAGGTGTTCCGTACAGATGTGAAATACAGATGTTTGAATGACAGGATTGTTAAAGTAATTAAATAAAAATCCAAAAGACCAAAATGATGTTCATATTGTAAACGATTTCATGAAAAACAATTATTTCCTCTCCTTGTTTAATGTCCGCCTGTGACTGATAAGTCGATGTTATACACTTAAAATTCATCGAATCAGTTAAGTTAATTGAGCTGAGACCTAACATTATTGGTGGCAGCTTCGGCCTGTGCCAACTGCCAAGAGACACCATAATAATTCATTAGGCCGTCCACACACTGTTTTTAGGTAAAGGATGACAGATAGGGAAGTAAATATATAGCACGAAACGATACTTTTATTAAGAATATTCTTCATTCTAATATTCCATAACCTCTTGGTCAACACATGGAGTGGCGTTTATCTCTCCCATTTTGGTAACCTTCTAAATATTGGACTAAGAACTATACCGTGACATTGGTGATGAGCTGCATGATATTTAACCGTTTGAAAAAATAACGGATCTAGTAAAATCAGTCTTAGCTTCCAACATTTCATGAAATTTTATCACCTGTAATCTTTACTTAAATTTTATATTCAACAATCAACAATGCCAAGTTTCTGGTATGAGGGAAGAAAAAAAAAAAGAACACCAGGGAATTGAAACTTAGCTTTCTGTTGCCCTGCATAAGACCACGAGGATCTCAATCTTCTTTAACACTAATTTCTTTGCATGATAGTTTTTTCAACATGCTCTTCAGTTTCCTCTGCAAAATATTAAAACTTACTTTAAAAAAATATATAAAATCAAGGACATGAAATCCATATCAAAATACTCAATCAGGTCATTCAAGATGCTAGTAGTATAATGTAACACCAAATGAAACATAGCATGCATAACGAATCACAATGTGTAATAATATTAATTAATCTCATATAATACATTACCAAAAATGAGTAACAGATGTTTCCACTGCCCTTTCTCTTCTTGTAATGGTTCATTTCTATGCTCTCTTCATTAGGTTCCACACTTTCATTATGCATGCACCGGGTACTTGAGCTTGGGGCCATTTGTGTTGATGAAGAGCATATTCGAACCGGTTGCGCTGACCACAAACGTTTCTGCTAAAATTTGCAAAATTCGAAAACTTTGATGATTTATTGCATTGTGGTATGACATTATCATATCCATTTTCCCTACACATTCTTTGTGTTTGATGAAATCCAAGCAGTTATCAAATAAGATAAGAGAGAACTTGCCTTGCTTCTACTTCCAGGCAATGACTCATTATTGCTGTGAATTTGTTGAACTTTTTCAGACCCTTCATTTCTGAGCTCTCTAGAGTATGCAAGAAGCTGAGCCCTACGATCATAGCCTTGTGGAATTTTGAAACGTGGGTATTGCTTAGTTTTCTTGATAGAGCGTGATCTCATTGATTCAACATAGATTGTGATCACCACCCCATCATTTGTGATAGGGTTTTTATGTTGCATATTCTTCTGGCTTTGTTTCTTCTCTCCCATTGTTTCTTTCTATGTGATGAACTTTTTTAGAAACTACTATTGAGTTTCTGAAGAAGAATGAATTAGAAATGAAAATGGAGGGTTCCCATCAAATTATTTCGTCCTTTCAAGGACTAGGAAGCAAATTAACAATAATTCATGGGAGATCTCAAGGATTTTGCATTGTTAGCCAGAGTTTTATTGTTTTCAGATCGAGTGCATGTATGTGAAATTCAAGGAAGAGATGCCTTTCACATTCACATACATAAATTGTTCCCAAAACAACACAAGGAATGAAGATCTGAGATTCTGGCAACAATGAATTTGGGAAGTAATAAAACCTCTATATATGAGTGGAGATTGTGATTTGAGCTGCGGTTACAACAATAAATATGTGACACCTATGTATATAGGAAAATAAATTATGTGACACCTAATTATCAAGAAAAATAAAAAATAAAAAAACAAAATTATGTGACACCTATATCCCACCTCTTTCATCCCAACTTAATATAGTGACAGTAGTACTTAATCACATTTTTATTATTTTCACTAAATATCTTTTAATCGGAAATCAATGATTAATTTTTTCCTAAAAAGTTGAGATCATCAAAGTAAATTTTATCATTATCAACAAAATATTTTTCAAGCATACAACAAAGATGGAATCTCTAGCAATATATTTATAGAATACAATAATGTACCAATTACCAACGATACTAAATCTTGTTTGTTTGTTTGTTTTTTACTGGATCTTGTTGGTAGTAATTAATCATAATTACATCTAACAGCAATACAGATGTCATATTTTGAGTTTTTGACTGAACTCATTTCTTTTTTTTTTTTTTTAGAATTTAGACTTTGGAGGATAGTACTAACTAATAAAGTGTTTCCTCTTTTACCTTTTTTTTTTTCAATGCAAACTATTTTTTGGTATGCTTTCCTTTTTTAAATATTTTTATTCTAGCTTATTTTGGGGTTCAACTTTCTTGATTCCTTGTGTCCTTTCTTTTTCAGGTCCAATTCAGATCTGGGCCCAAGTTCATTTTCTACTCCTCCTTCGGTTCTGTGCTACTATCTGTTCGACCCTACTCATATTTGAGCTGAAACTCTTCGGTCTAGCTGACAGAGGCAAAGAGCTCTTAATGGGACCATAAGATGTATATGAAAGGCAAGATCTTGATAACAAATGCTTTGAAGGGTATTTGTTAAAATTTTTTTAATTGTAAAAATAATTATAAATTTATATTTATTTTTTTCTCAAAAAATTTTAAAATGGGTTTTTTAATACATTTTTACCACATTTGATTCTTTATTAAATGCCTTTAAAGCATTAAGGACTTCTTTGGTGGTCAGAATAGAATAAGAATAATATATGATAGAAATAGAATAAAATATGAGCATGATAACTATTATCCTCTCCAGTGTTTGATATACACTAGTTAACGGTGACGATGGTGACGATGGTGGTAGTGTGATGATAATCGTGGCAGTAGTGTTAATGTGTAAAGGTATGCGAATGAAAATTGCATTATATTATCATACTCATTTCTAACCTAACTCCTTCCATAGAATTGAAAATGCACTAGGTAAATAAGATAGGATAAGTCAACAGACTTGCACTACCTTATCATGCTGGCTCATTATACATTGGATAATAATACGATAGATACAACATATTATTCTCTCCTATCTTTGCTGCTATCCTGTCCACCAAACGAACCCTAATATAACTCGGTACTTTTGATATAGACTAACTCTTGAAAGTTTCAAAAAGGTCTCCAATACCAACAAGGTCCACATAGTTGATAAATAGCTAGGTTTTTAAAGTATTATGTCAAGATTCAATTTTTACCGTATGTATAGAAAAAACTTTGTTGGTAAAAACAAAATTGATTAAATTGTCACTTAAGTCTCTGAATTTACATCAATTTTCACTCTGACCCCTAAAATTAAGAAAATTGCTTTTAAGTCTCTGGATGTGCAAAATGTTTTACACATTAGTCCCTAGTTGTCAGAGTCGTTAAGACAGAGATACGTTGCATATTAAGGACATAACTCTTATTCAATTGCTCAATGTCTAATCCAATTATAGCAGAAGAAGAAAAATAAGCAATAGAAGCAGGTGATAATTACGATGATGATGAAGATAAACAAACATACATAATAAATATATATATACGTATGTGTGTGTACGTGGATAGAGAGCCCAGAAAGATAGAGCTATTTGTAATTTGAATGAGGAAGGATTATCAACAAGTACAATGTTGAGAGACGGGCAAAGCTCTTTATATCACTGCCTCTTTTTATCAATATTGAACAATCAACAACAATAAGAATAACAGCAACAACCATAAAACATTAAAAACCATGCAATGCATTATATTATACAAAAATACTTGAAATAATTAAACATTAAATTAAAAGTAACATGTAAATGAAACCCAAAACTATTAGATACTTGCCGCCAAAGCATTCACATTTCATGCCTTTCGAAATCATCTATAATTCTCTACAATTTGAATTGGACACTCTATCCCTCTTGGAGCTGTAAGATTTTAACATCTTAGTATGTCTCATGTGATGTGCATGTGACATGTATTGACGTGTGTTTAGTAAATAAATAATTAAATATTAATAGGTTTAATCATAATTAGATATACTAAAGTTTTGTCTCATGTTATAAGCAAAATAATATAGTTAAGTGTATATTGAAGTTATTATTTGCTTGTATGTTGATGACATGATTATATTTGGGACAAGTGCTAGTATCATGTAAAATAGTCACTGTTAATATGCATTATTTTCTTATGCATGTTCCCTCATTAAATTTATAAATGATGTTATGTGATGTTAATGATGTTTATTATCACTGTTATATTCATTGCACTTGTTAAATGGAACTAAAAAGTTTCTATCTTTGAATTTAGGATGAAAGTTCTTAAAGAGATATAAATTATTTTAGGGATTAAAGCGAGCAAAGATAGTGGGGGTTTACTCGCTATGTTGTTTTGCACATATTAGAGAGAATTTCTAATTGGAACTTTGCTCAAATTGAGTGATAGTGTCATTGATATTCTTATGCATGCATGTTATGCATTGTACTAGAACATATATTTCTTTTATTTTGAATGCTTGCAAGGTACATAATTGATCATGGATTAATCATTGAAAAGAAATTGGAAGAGTTATAGGATTTTCAAGCGATGCCAGAATGATACATAAATGCTAGTTGGAATAACTACTGCAAGTGACAATAAACTTATGCCTGAATGAATATTAATCCTTGGTGGATAATTAGTTTCTTGAGATTCAAAGAAATGGACATGTAAATTTTTCCACTTTGGATTTTGAGTATGTATGTTGATTTAGTAGAGGCATGTAAAGAGGTAAAACGGTTGTAAGACATGTTATAAGAAATATTGTTGTGGCCTTACATTGTGACAGTGAAGGTACTATGTCTAGAGTATTGAATAAGGTATACCAAAAGTCTAGACATGATAGTAGATACGCGAGTTTGTTTAAAGATTGATTTGTGATGTTAATTTGTTTAAAGATTGATTTGTGATGGTAAAATTACAAATTAATGTGTCAAATTAAGAATGATTTGACTGATATTTAAAAGAGAAGTTGATGGAAAATCATAAATGAGAATGAGATTGAAACCCTTTAATAAAAGACGCCAATAATAGAAGTCCAACTCTTCTCTGGAAGACCTCTGGTCCAAGAGTTCAATGGGTAACAACAAGTTATTCATAATCAACTTTGACACTAGAGGAATTCACCATTCCAAGTCTAGTATGAAATACTAAAAGTATGAGGAGGATGAGTATCAAACTCTTAATGAAGTTAAATAAAGGCTAAGACCTTAAAAGAACTTCACCTATATGAGCATTAAGGAGTGGTGCCACTTCTGATCAAAAGTTTTGGGTTGATTTTTGGAAATGTTCATGAATACTAGGTGGTAGCACATGGCCATTTACGTGCTGGGTATTTTCTGTGAATTAATCTTGAAGTATTATATAATCATGTGGGTGATATTTCCAGTTTTAGCGGATTATGATTATGGTTAAAAGCACATTGTTACTATTAATTATGTTTTAACTTTGAAGTGTTTATCCAATGAAAAGGTTAAAAGCACATCACTACGTTTTCTTATGCATGATACTATATGGATGTGAGAGAATTCTATAGTTTTACAAACAAAGTGGGGGATTGTTGGTGATAGTTTGTAAAACCGTCATGTGAAAATGTGAATTGTTGCATTGATTCATCGATGAAGAGAAGCATTTGTTCATGCGTAGACAAACGTGAATGAAAAGAATTGCTGCAAATAATCTCTGGGTGCTTGGATAAATCCTAGAATCGATTTGCCATAACCCTGCAGCAAATAGTGAGGGCGAATAACGACTTAAGGACAGTGTTGGAGAACACGTTTAAAGTTCATAACTATTATTATTGTTGTTTTCTATTATCCTTTGCAAATACAATTATCCAAGTAAGTTTTTTCTTTATCCCATACCATTTTCCTACACTAACTTTATAAAGGAAAGGAAAATGATTTTTTAATTTCACTAAGATAAAGTAGTACAATCGAGTGGATGATACACTGATGAATTAATATTGGTTGAAATAAATATTAAGTGGCTTGATTTTTTTAGTAAAATCATAAACTCATATTTTGGGAATATAAAAAAGTTATGATGAAACACTCGGTCAAATACGTGATCCGAGTCGAATCTGAATGTACCGAAATAATAAGGTGAAAAAAGGGGGAGAGATGAAAAATGAAAAAGACCAGGGAGATATATAAACTACGGAGTTAGCGAGGCACCACATAAAAGAGATGACTCCAGACTTCACCTAAGAGCCAACCTTTCTCTCATTAACCCCTTCTTCGCTACCAAGTTGCCGCCCCCAGTTGCTGACTGACAATGTCCCATTTTTCCAAATGCAAAACCAAGATCTATTACACTCTCTGATCTAGTTCTTTGTTTTGGGGTGGTCCTTGGCTATTGGGAGCACGATGCGCCACTTGGCACTTGCAAAATTGCCCCCCCTTATATATGGCTTTCAATTCACCAAAACAAAATATACGGCTTTCAATAATAACATCACAATGGAATTCTTACACTTGGGTTCTTAAAATAAATTTTTTTTTAAATTTTTTAATTTTATTATTAGACTCTCAAAATAAAAAATGGGATTTATGGTTCATTGTAGTTGTAGCACACTACTCTCTCCGATCCTTATACTTAACCGAATTACACATATCAAAGAAATTGGTTGATTTTATGAATTCTATTAGAATATATTATAACATTACAATTTTACCCCCTTAACTTTTCTTGGAAAATTCGCACTCATTAATGAACAACAAAAACCACATAGATAGTCAAAGCATTTAATAAGGGCAAAAAAGAGAAAAATCAATAAATGATGCATAGAAAATATAAAATGACTTATAATTAGGACAAAAAACTTTCTAGAATGTGACCTATATATATATATATAACCAGAGCGAGTAGCACTTTAGTTATTCACCTTTTTTGAGACATGAGTTAAGTGAAATGATTTTTAAGTTATATGATCCATTTCCGAATTTGTGTAAGAATTGTTGGAATGATACTAAACAGTACTCCCTCCGTTTCAAAAGTATTGTTTTTTTAGCCTATGTATCATGTTTCAAAAGTCTTGTTTTTTTACAAAATCCAATACATAATAAATGCTATTTTTCCCAACACACCCTTATTTATTACACTATCTTTTTCACTTTCAATATTTTTCTCTTTCTTCAATAATGATTATATAGGGGCATTAGAGTCAAAACACCATAAATTCTTACATCATTTAATCATTTCTTAAAACTCGTGCATAACCTTAAACAACACTACTTTTGAAACGGAGGGAGTATTAATTATATAATCATAAAAATACTCCCCCGTTTTGTATGTAATGTTGTTTTAGAATTTGTATTATGTTTCATAAGTCCTGTTGTTTTATAAACCCAATACATAATTAATGCTATTTTCCAAACACACTCTATTTATTACACTCTCTTTTTCACTTTCAATACTTTTCTCTCTATTCAATAATGATTATTTATGGACATTAATAGGCAAAATACAACAAATCCTTACATCATTTAACCATTTCTTAAAACTCGTGCATATGAAACGGATGGAGTATTAATTAAGTTAGGGAAAAAAAACTAAGCAACTCTAACATAATAAATCGATTAAAAAATTTCCGAACTACACAAAAGTAGTACAAGTCATATATATAAGCGTCACCCTAAAATACATCATCTATATGAATATAGGTTAATTTGTTAAGAAATTAAAATATATATAATTGCTTCTTAAAAAATTGTAGTGTGATTTACGATTTTTATGCATCTCTTAATTAGTTCATGGATAGCATGAATATAATTGTTATTCGGCTTTAATTTGCTGCCCTCTTTTATTTAAATGGAGGATCCATTGATATTTCTCACCCAATGTATCACCCATTTTGGTTAAAAAAATATATAAAGTTATATATTTAAGTTATTAGAACATTAGAAATTTTTTTTCCAATTAGAGAGAGTGGTATATACTATATAGAGTGACTTCTAATTTTTGGATGATGACCTATGAAGTATGGATACTGCAATTTGCCTCATATATTTCTATCTGATACATATTTAGTATTGATACGCATTCATTCATGAAGTATCGAAATCAAATTTTTAAAAAAATAAATAAATATTAATCAAATACTTTTAGGATACTCTCAAATATTCTTAAAATATATTTTGATACTTTGTGAATACTTATATATTACATATATAAGAGAGAAAAGGAAATACAGATGCATAAAAGACATGCTATATTCCTTTTTTGAACATTTGGGATCCTGCTCCTCTACTAAAGTGGAGCTATGAGGCCTTTTGTGGGGCCTTAGACTGGCCAAGAATTTAAATTTTTTAGTTTTGGAGGTGAAAATGGATTCCAAGGTGATTATCTATTTGATCACTAAGCATTGCGCCTCTAATCATCATTGTTTTCCTTTTGTTCGTGAAATTAGAAAACTTGTTTGCTTGAATTGGAGCATTTCTTTTTGTTTTATTTTTCGGGACCTAGCAAATTGTCGTCATCACAATCAGTTTGATTGTATTCCCTTAACAACTTATTCCTGTGA
The DNA here is from genome assembly GCA_037953625.1 of Crotalaria pallida. Classification (NCBI taxonomy): domain Eukaryota; kingdom Viridiplantae; phylum Streptophyta; class Magnoliopsida; order Fabales; family Fabaceae; genus Crotalaria; species Crotalaria pallida. The sequence goes on along the minus strand of CM075651.1, from coordinate 145,944,206 downwards.
TTTGTTCCCTCTAGTTTGTGAGGATGTTTATGAGAGATAATTTCATTAAAAGGCTGTTTAGCTCCTTTGATCTAAAAAAAAAGAAATTTTTTTATAAAAAAGATTTAAAAAAATAAAAATGCATGTTTGCCTTTATAGGCAATTTGCATTGCACCAGGACTCTCGGAGAGAAAGTTGTGATAATTATATAGACAGAATCCATCTAGCCAGTGTTCATCTAATGTATTCATGTACGTTTCTTTCGCACTAAAAGTCCAAAACAAATATGCCAATGCCACACACTTAGATGGCAAGAAGGCACGGGGAAATGAGTGGGAAAACAAAAACCAAAAAAAAAAAAAAAGAAAAAGAGGAGAAGCAAAATGAAAAGGATAGCTGGATAGCAGGGCTCTCCTAATTTTGGGACACTAATTTCCTTAAAAAAAAAAATTTATTTATGGTTTTAGGAGCTGTGTTTTGGTTTTAATTTTTAGAAGTTATTTTGATCGACACTCGTTCTTAAATTTTCAAATGTTTTGGTTTTGGTCTCTTTCATTAACTAAAATCCATTATTATTTGTTGTGTGGATAACATAATATCACAACAGCAGTCCATGTGGTCTCCAAAGAGGTGATATGACGTGGATGATACAGATCACAGATGCAAAATGGTCCGATACGCAAAATTTTGAGCTCGTGGGCCTAAATCTTTTTGGTGCTATCTCACACCACGCGGCTGCTGATATGAATTTTCATTAACCATGTCCGCAAATAATAGATTTTTACTAATGGAATGGACTGAAACCAAAATGTTTATAAATTTAAAGACCAGTCCAAATCAAAATAACTTCTAAAAACTAAAATCAAAATATGCTCAAAATTTTAGAGAATAAAACCATAAATAAGAGAAAGAAAAAGAAAAGAAGAGTGATGTCACAAAGGCAAGTAGTAAATTAAACGATGATTGCAGTGGATTTGCTTGCGTAACTCACTCTCCTTCTCTGCTCTCCTCTCTCTATATAAATCCCCCACACCCCTCTTCCCCCATCACCCACCAATTTCACAATCATTTCAACCGTCTCATGTTCATAGAAATTGAAAACCCTCTCTTAATTAAAATTTAAAACCAACACCCCTCTCAAAATATAATGGCGGCTTCCGTTGATAACCGTCAATACGGCGTCGTCCACACCTGCAACCCCAGCGTCCCCATTCCCACTTACTCCCCCATTCTCAATCGCACCACAAACCATGACCTCAACCATTTCGATTCAGATTCCTCCAGCGACGACGAAAACGACGACGTTTCCATCCTCAACGCTCTCATTCAAAAAGCCAACACCGAACTCGAACCCTCCATCTTGGACCCACGCGACGAAGGAACATCTGATAACTGGATCCACCGTAACGCTTCCATGCTCCGTCTCACAGGGAAACACCCCTTCAACTCCGAACCACCCCTCCCGCGTCTCATGCACCACGGTTTCATCACCCCGGTCCCACTCCATTACGTCCGAAACCACGGTCCAGTCCCCAAGGCACGCTGGGAGGACTGGACCGTGGAAATAACCGGGCTGGTCAAGCGTCCAGCCCGGTTCACCATGGACCAGCTCGTCCGCGAGTTCCCAAGCCGCGAGTTCCCCGCGACACTGGTATGCGCTGGGAACCGTCGCAAGGAGCAGAACATGGTCCGGCAGAGCATCGGATTCAACTGGGGCTCTGCCGGGGTTTCCACCTCGGTATGGCGCGGCGTGCCGCTTCGACACGTGCTCAAGAAGTGTGGGATCTACGCGCGCACGAAGGGCGCGTTGCATGTTTGTTTCGAGGGTGCGGAGGATCTGCCTGGTGGTGGTGGTTCTAAATATGGGACGAGCATTAAGAGGGAGATTGCCATGGATCCTTCGCGTGATATCATACTGGCTTACATGCAAAACGGCGAGGTTTTGGAGCCGGATCATGGGTTCCCTGTGCGGGTTATCATTCCGGGTTTTATCGGAGGACGCATGGTGAAATGGCTCAAGCGTATTGTGGTGACTACTGAGGAATGTGATAGTTATTATCATTATAAGGATAATAGAGTGCTTCCCTCCCACGTTGATGCAGAGCTTGCCAATGCAGAAGGTATTATCAATGATGACACCCATGTTAATTTCAACTTTACTGCTCCAAAACCGGTTTCTGTTACATTTAATCTTATTATGATCTAAGTAATTTTTTTAATAAAAAAATTTTATTCCAAAGAATACCGAAGTACAAAATTATATTTCCGTGAAAAGAAATAAAATCATAAATACATCGAATAATAGTGTTAGGTGGACATTCATAATATTTTTATAACATTATTGGTATATCATATATGAACGTAGATATGCCCCTGCAGTAACAGTACTAGCAAGGAACAAAGAAAACCTGCAATAAACTCGAAGTACTAATTGATTGGTTTTTTTTCAATAATGTGCAGCTTGGTGGTACAAGCCAGAGTACATTATCAACGAGCTAAACATAAACTCGGTGATAACCACACCTTGTCACGAGGAGATCTTGCCTATCAATTCATGGACTACTCAAAGGCCTTACATACTGAGAGGCTACGCTTATTCAGGTGAGTTTTGGGGGTTTCGGTTCCACTCAACTTTGAGGAATAAGTATACATAGCAGAATATTCTTCATTTAAGTAAGAACTAGTTTAACTTTATGAATTTGTTGCACAAACATGAAGTTCTTTAAATTGAACAATAAAAGTAGATTTATTATTTAAATTTCATTAGGTTAAGTTAGCACGATAATATATTTGAAATTGATCAAGGCTAACCGATAATAAGTTTACTCTTACCCATTTTTATATAGAATTAGTTCAGTAGGTTAATGTTGCGAGAAAATGTACTCAAGTTCGACTCGGTCTCAAGAATGTGATTAATTCCCCCTTCATCTGAAAAAAAAATGCCTATTAAAAAACTATTTTATATATAGAAATAAGTTTGTTATATATATATATATATATATATATATATATATATATATATATATAGGCAAAGGTTGCAAAGCATGGTAAGACATAACTTGCATTGGTGCATGTTTGACCTTCATAGGTTGTACTAAGTTGTAACCGGTTTTTATAGATTTGCATAAAAGTCCTTTGCCCATAAATTATTATCTAATGACATCGGTGACTTAAAAGATTGTTTTACCCTTATTTCTTTATGTTAGTTTTTATCTCAGATCGGAATTGTTTCTTCCTCCAATCCTGTTATTTAAACATCTGTATTTGACATCTATACGGGACACCTGCCTCTTTAGGTAAAAACTGGTGAATCCTGCAATTTCTCTTTCTTACAAACCCACCGGCTTTAATTTTACCTAAAAAGTCAGGTGTCAACCCAGATGTCAAATACGGATGTTAGATAAACATTTTCCTTCTTCCTCCCACGTGAACCGACCTCACTTCCAAATCCATGGCATTTCAGCTCATGTTGTTTAGAGTTATTCCCAGCCAAACATTTTAACCAACCAACCACCTTTTTCTTAGTGAACAACTCATGTACTCTCTCTGTTGCACGAGCTTCCTTAGATCTCATGTCTTTCTTTGTTGCACAACTTCCTCATTATCATCAAAGCCATGTCTTTCTTTATTGTACAACTTCCTCATTATCATCAAAGCCACTAAGCTAGTTGAATCAACATTTCTCAACAGATCCAGTGGCATGCTTTTCAGATTTCTAACCACACTCCTTCAAACTTTCAATCATTTCTCATACATATATTCTTCATCTACAGCCATGAATATATTTCTTCTACTTGTGAGTTATAAGAGTAGCAGGACTATCCATGCTATGTTATGAGCTTATGATGGAGCCACAGTCAAAATATATTACATAATACTGGAAAACCAGTGGCAATGAAAAGACGTCTTAATTGTTCATGAATGTCAATCTCTGGGAATTGTTCATGAATGTCAATCTTTGGGTTTTTTTACAATCCTCACAATGTTTCTCTTTATGTAAGAAAGAGATGATGATGAACTAATGCTGATGAAATTCTTAATTATCTTTCAAATAAAAGAAATAAAGTTCAGGCCTTTTTTTCAACTTTACGGCCTACTTGTTATCATTAGAAATAGCAGGCTCAATTAATCAATGACCCGACCCACATTAGCCTGTAAAACGATGCCCTTCTTTTAAGGGCATACTAGCAAAACTTTTTTTTTTTTTTTTTTGATAAAGGCGAAACTCATATATAAGGAGCACAAGGGGTACTCACCCATATACAAAGATGGACTAGAACAACAAGATTAAATACACCAAGAAGCAATACATGAGCATACTAGCAAAACTTAACATATAATATATCACAAAGGCAAAAGGTAACAGGTTCAAATCTCTACCATTCATTACACCTCAGCAGTTATCTATGGCCATTAATATAACATGCACTAGTGCAAGTTATATCTTATAATGCTTTGCAGAATGAGCCATATATATATATATATATATATTAATGTTTGGTTGATTGGCCCTTGACATACTATACAACATCATCATCATGGGAAGGTCCTGTTTTGCCGCATTCGGAGCGGTCATCTCTACCGTTCATTTGGCAATAAAATTTCTCTTTTAAGTAGGTAGGACTAAATTATAAGCAAACAAGAACCCCAAAGTTGAAATTGGAAATTTAGAATTGTGGTTGAAACTTGAGATAGTGAGTTGGCGGCTAGCTGAAGTGTTTCTTGCCCAATTAGAATTGAGGGTAACTGTGTATTTGATGTTGCACCAACAACTTGCTTGCAGGTGGAAGGAAAGTGACAAGAGTAGAGGTAACACTGGACGGTGGAGAAACGTGGTACGTCTGCAATTTGGACCACCCAGAGAAACCAAACAAATACGGGAAGTATTGGTGCTGGTGCTTTTGGTCATTAGAAGTTGAGGTGCTGGATCTCCTTGGGGCCAAGGAGATTGCTGTCCGGGCTTGGGATGAGTCCCTCAACACCCAACCGGAAAAACTCATTTGGAATGTTATGGTATGTAGAAGCATCTAAATAATTGTTTCTTTTGTTTGTTTGTTTGTTGTGTTTTTTTTTTTTAATATAAATTATAGTTTTGTGTAAATAATGAACATTGTATCAACAAGGTCTAGCACAGTTATCAAATAACTACGTCTCAGAGAAAATTAATTTTCGATTATCGACCAGGAGATACCCTTGATAAAAAAAAATATAAAAGAACATTGTTATATGCACGCATATATCATCAATTATTACTTCTTCTATCCAAAATTTGGAAAAGAAACCAAAAATAAAGAAATGCTTTTAATACATTCTCTATAAATAAACGAATAATTTAATACATATTTCATTTATTAATCAATCATTAAATATAATACGTATTTTGTTTTATATATTCACAGTTTTAATTTTAATTTGGAAGAAAATATTTTATACTCCTTCCGTTTTATATGTATTATGTTTTAAGGTTATGCACGGGTTTTAAGAAATGGTTAAATGATGTGAAGATTTGTTATATTTTGACTATAATGCCTCTATATAATCATTATTGAAGAGAGAAAAGTATTGGAAGTGAAAAAAAGTGCAATAAATAGAGGTGTGTTTGGAAAAATAGCATTAATTATGTATTAAGTTTATAAAACAACAAGACTAATAAAACATAATACAAATGCTAAAACAACATCAGTATTTTTTTATTAACGAAAATGTATTATACTGATGGACCCCGTGAACCGAGTGAATCTCCTAGCCCAATAGTGCACACATATATTTATACAATATTTTTAGTACATGTGGCCAATTGTCATTTGCTCCTTAAGTCTTGGATCTAGTTTCCTCTCGTTGGAGACCCACCCGAAATTAAATTTAGTGGATACTTCACCATCATGAACAGCTACAGCTACAACTATCATCATCTTCATGACATACGTAGTAAATTAATTTTGAAGTGCTATAATTCTTTTAAGTAAAAGTTTTTTGAAGTGCTATAATTCTTTTAAGTTAAAGTTTTACTTGCTCTGTTCCTTAATATAAATCACTTTTACCTAATTCACGCAGATTAAGAAAAGTAATTATTATTCTAAATTTTATCAAAAAATATGTTGTCATTCCAAAGTTACCTTTATTTAAAACTTTAAAACTCTATTCATTTCTCTTTTTATTGTAATTATTATTCTATCACTTCTATGTAATTATGAGGAGTGTATTTGGAATAAATTTTTTAATATTACCTAGATATTCTAAAACGACTTATAAAAAGGGACACAAATTCTACAAAAATGGTGCCTTATATTAAGGGACGGAGGGAGTAGTTAATTTTCATTAATGATGATGACTAATAAAAAATCTGGTGTATTCAATTTTGGCTACGCAATGTGCAGGGCATGATGAACAATTGCTGGTTCAAGGTGAAAACCAATGTGTGCAAGCCCCACAAGGGAGAGATCGGTATAGTGTTCGAGCACCCAACCCAACCAGGAAACCAATCCGGTGGCTGGATGGCGAAGGAAAGACACCTCGAGAAATCATCAGAATCCAACAACCCAACCCTCAAGAAGAGTCTCTCCACTCCATTCATGAACACCAACTCTAAAATGTACTCCATCTCCGAAGTTAAAAAACACACCAACCCCGATTCCGCTTGGATCATTGTCCACGGCCATGTCTACGATTGCACCCGCTTCCTCAAAGACCACCCCGGTGGCACCGACAGCATCCTCATCAACGCCGGCACCGATTGCACAGAGGAGTTCGACGCTATCCATTCAGACAAAGCAAAGAAAATGCTCGAAGATTATCGAGTTGGAGAACTCATCACCACCGGCTACAATTCGGACACATCTTCTCCTAATAACTCCATGCATGGAAATTCTGAGATGGCAAAGCATTTGAGCTTGACCCCTATCAAGGAAATTTCAACACCACAACGTAGCGTGGCACTTATCCCACGTGAGAAAATCCCATGCAAGCTTGTGTCCAAAGTTTCCATCTCCCATGACGTTAGACTCTTCCGTTTTGCATTACCCTATGATGACCAACTCCTTGGTTTGCCAGTAGGGAAGCACATTTTCGTATGTGCTACCATTGATGATAAGCTATGCATGCGTGCCTACACTCCAACGAGTGGTGTTGATGAAGTAGGGTACTTTGATCTCGTGGTCAAGATTTACTTCAAAGGGGTGCATCCTAAGTTCCCTAACGGTGGTATCATGTCTCAGCATTTGGATTCTTTGCCTATTGGTTCCGTCTTAGACGTGAAGGGTCCACTAGGGCACATAGAATACAATGGAAGAGGAAACTTCTTGGTTCATGGGAAAAACAAATTTGCTAAGAGGTTAGCCATGTTGGCTGGTGGGACCGGTATCACACCAATTTACCAAGTGGCACAAGCGATTTTGAAGGATCCGGAGGACCACACTGAAATGCATGTGGTGTATGCTAATAGGACTGAGGATGATATATTGCTTAGGGAAGAGCTTGATGCGTGGGCAAAGAAGTATCATGACCGGTTCAAAGTGTGGTATGTGGTACAAGAAACCATAAGGGAAGGTTGGGAATATAGTGTAGGGTTCATTACGGAGAGTATCTTAAGGGAGCATGTTCCAGAGGGTTCTGGTGATACATTGGCATTGGCTTGTGGACCACCACCTATGATTCAGTTTGCGGTGCAGCCAAATTTGGAAAAGATGGGGTATGACAAAAATGATTTGTTGGTGTTTTAGGGCTCGGAGGAGTAGATGTTTTGTGTTGTATATTTATATTGGTGTGTATTGTTTGTTTGTTAGGTATCTCTGTAGTTTTTTTTTTCATTCTATAAGGGGGATTTTGAAAGGAAAAAAAAAAGAATAATAAAATTTGTGCAAAAATGTGTTTTGAACACTCGTTCAACTAACGCAGGTTTTATTATGTAGATTACAGTCAAGTGTAAATAAATAAAATTCGTATAACGGGCATGGAGAAGTAGATATTTGTGTTGTAAATATATATTTTTTTTTATCAAAAGGTAAAATACTAGTATAATGGGAATTATGACATGCATGAAGATGAATATTTATTTTATCAGCAAACAAATAGATTTTATTAAGAGGGGAGTACGAAAGATATATTTTCTATTTATTTTTTTTTAATTTTTCATTATATTCTTAATTTGTTTTCCTATAGGTATCCTATTTCCATTTTGAGTACGGAATAGTTATGCAAAATTTCCCTGAGTAATGCACGTCTCCAAAACTAGAACCTCGATAGGTTTCAGGTCTTATAGTTGTAGCAGCGTGACATAACAGAATATATATATATATATATATATATATATATATATATATATGAGAAAATGAAGAATGTACCGACAATGCGTGTAAATGTTTTTTACACCATCAATGCATCATCTAGCTACCATTCATCCGTTTATGGTCGTTGACTAGCCTATAAATGAATCGTGAATGATAGATTGATAGTGTAAAAAACTTTACACCGTCAATGCATACCCATTAATATATATATATATATATATATATCCATCCGAAGGGAAGAAAACTAAATGAGATTACCGACTAAGAAGTGATTCGAATGCATGTAAAAGGGAAAAAAAGCCTTTATATATCAAATATCTAAAAGCAATTGAGTCAACTTGCGTCATGCATGCATAATAATTAATTTGATCTATTAGCTTGTAGCTATACTAAGTTATGTTTCTTTTATCACAAATATAAAGTACACATATATTAGCCAAGCTTTTGGAAGTAGTAGTAAATAAACAACGTTTATCTTATTTTCTATCACAAAAGAAGATAGAGTGGGACATGGGGATCTTGTTAAAAGCAACCTGTCTAGTTATTAACTTGATGGCTAAGTGCATTCTGGTATCTTCGATCTGGTCCGGGGCGACACTGGGAGGTGAGAGATGCACGCCCTCACCCTTCATATTAGCATTAGGTCAAGCAAAAATATGTGCTTGTTGTTTGGTTCGCTGAAAGGTCATCTTACTATATTTGATCAACAATTAGCAATAGGTCAAGCAAGCATACGTGTTCTTTGGTACACTGAAAGGTCATCTTGCACTATATTTGATCTAGTTTCCACACACACCAATGCGTCATTCGTCCTATTAAGGAATATCCCCATTAGCTTAAAAATATCTTATTTTGTAAGTTGTTCATGCGTTTAAATTAAGTTGTGCATGTGGATAAACACATTAAATTAGATATATTTTTTCGAAAAAAATAAAAATAAATTTTTATGTCTCGTATATTCATCATTTTCTATAACTCTTTAATATTTTTAAAATTTATTCTCAATTCGAGGTCAAGCGAATTTTTAAATTATTTACTCCATCCGTTTTTTTATAAAAGATTTTTTGGTAGATTTCTTGTCTATTAAGAAAGTTGATTAATTTAGTTAATGATATTAGAAATTCGTGAACATTTGATATGTATTTTCAAAATTACCCTAATAATAGTATTGAAAATCTAAAAAGTATTAAATAAATAGGGGTGTTTATGGAAACAAGTAATTATTTGTCATTGAAAGTTGGTATAAGGTCTTATAAATAAGGACAAAATAAAAGTGTAAAAAAAGTCTTATATACAAGGACGAAGGTAGTATAATCATTTTAAAAATGATTAATAGACCTACAAAATATATAAACCTACAAACAAGCTTATACCATAAAAGAAATAACATGTGTCATTTGTTTATTACTGATTGGTTAATCGGTGTCACATCATGCCACTTTCTCATGATGTAATTAGGCTTGTTTGTGGATTTATTTTGTAAATCTATTTATGATAACTCAATCTAATAATTTACCTTGCTTTTCGAGAAAGGAATATTTTTTTAATAAGATAAAAAAATATTATTAACACAGCAGCCACAGTATAAGGGATAGGAATAAATGTTTAATTGAAAGTGAACCAAATTAATGATCTTGTTGGTTGTTACCTGCGAAACTTTATTTCTATGAACTATATGAACTACTACCAATTTAAGAAATTAATTCTTTTTCAATAAGATAGTTTCACTTTTCTTCTGATATTATATTTTTAATTGGTTAGTGTATGTTGCTTTTCTTAATTTAAACCAATATATTTTGATAAAGAGATTTGGTTAATTATGTTTTTAAATGACTAAATATTAGCAAATGCTTAGTAGTTAAGAAATCGAACGTAATATTATACTCCCTTTGTCCCTAAATATAAAGCCCTCTTGACATTTTTATTTTGTCCCTATTTATAAAGCCTCATACCAATTTTCAATGATCATTAATTACTTTTTTTCCACAAACACCCCTATTTATTTAACACTTTTTAGATTCCCAATAATATTAATATATAGGGGTAATTTTGAAATTACATACCAAAAGTTCACATTTCCAATACAATTAACTAAATTATTCCATTTTCTTAATGGATGTAAAATCCCCCAAAGAGACTTTATATTTAGGGACGGAGGGAGTATCAATATAGAAAGATAGGTTTTTTTTGTTCTCAATAATTAACTTATAATTGTTTACCTTTTCTAATAATAATAAAGGGAACTAGTTAGCAAGATTTTTTTAAAAAAATTTATCTTGACATCCTCTGTAGATATTCTAAGGCAATTAATTACTTCTAATAAATAGTTCAGTTGGTAAAGTTATGAGACATAAAAGTGTGGGCATCTGGATTCAATCCCCGATGATTGCACAATTTTTTCCCTCCCCCACCCCATCAAAATATTTTGCCTATATATGTTTTTTCCTTGTTAGTTTAATTTAAGTTGAAGATATTTTCTGAATTTTTGAATTTTAGTGTATATATTTATATTGGGTCTGAACCCAATGAACAATGGTACTGGGTTATGTTGACCAAACAACTCTGGGCCCATAAAGAGAATAATGAACTAGGGGAATTATGTTTTAGATCCCCTCAATATGTTTTGAATTAGGGTGAGCAGATCCTGACCCGTTCTATCCTAATGATTTTGGGTCGAGTCTGACCCGTCACGATTGTCACAAAAGAGACAGACAAGAATAATAAGTGACAAGTTCAAGCATACTCTCGGATCACCCGACCCGTCCTTATTTGATTTTGTTTATAGTTTTATGTCATATAAATAACGATTGAAATGAGCACAACTTCAAACATGAAATATCCTGGTATATCTTTACTATATGTAGTTATTAATATGATGTGAATGTCGTCTTATCTAAGATGTTTGTGCCAATGACATGTTAAAATTCTATTTACATATATGCTAAATCATGCATGCGTGATAGGCATTTACTGGTGGAGTATTTATCTTTGTCTCTTTGAAAAGTAAAGTCTCTTGATATTTTCACTCACCTTTTAAGCTGTACAGAATAGTTAAAACATGTAGAGTGAGCATAATCATGAAACAATCTAGTTATCCATGATCAAGTAATCACTTGAGATTTAAGTTTTAAATATCATTCTAATGATCTTACAAATAAAATAAACTTAGTGATGAATAACTTAATATATCATAACAAATTTTGACATTTTTGCCTAAAAAATATGTTCATATTTTTACAAATTTAAAGCTTATATTTTTGTTTCGAGTCAACCCGACCCATCCTTATCTTGATCCGTTCCAAATTGGACTCATCCCTATCGTATCCCTTCCTGATTAGGGACGGGTTTGAGTTCAAAAATTAATCCGATCAACATTTTGGGACGGATGAAGGACAAACATAACTCGTCCCAACCCATCTCACGCTAGCTCACCCCTATTTTGAACCTTATTAAATCAAAATAATCCTAAAATACTCTTTCGTCCTCTTCCTTACATATTAAGTCCATTAGTTGTATTTGGGTTAAGCACCCCTTATGTTTCTTTAATCTCATTCTTTTTCTTCGCAAGAAAAAATACCCACACTACCGAGAGAGAGAGGTATTTGCCAAAAGATTGAATATACAATTAAAATATATATCCTAAGGCAAAAATTATATTATTGGTATGATCCACACCTAAAATATACCTTCACATATCAGTTACAAGTACCAGAAGTATGGTACGTGTACCGATACTCAAGATGTACCACGAGTACGTCACCAATTTAGAAATACTCATGTTTTAGAGCTTTTAGTCAACACTTATTTACATTTACAACCATGTATGTTACGCTTTGTTTTTTTCCCAAAAGGGTCCACTTCTATAGAAAAAATATAGGCCCCCTCAAATTTTTTTTCCTGTACATCAACCGGTACCCGGATCTGATTTACCCAGAATCTGACTTATCCGATCCGATCCAATTAAGCTCGCACTAAGCGGTAGGAGTCTCCTAGCGAGGGTTGCTCTATACCCAAGACTCGAACTCAAGACCAATTGGTTAAGAGACCAAGTGAGCTACCACTCAAGCCACGTTGGTTAGGCCCACCAAAATTGATGGACTCTGAGTGTTCAACCCTGATTCCCCTCCTAAGGTCGGACCTTTAGTTAATAAAGCTGTAAAGTATGAAATTGTGGTGTATTATATTCTTGTTCAAACTTCGTTTTAAAAAAAAATTCTTTTTTTTATGCAAAAAATTCTGAGTTCAAACTTCAAACTTTAAGTAATGTAATTTTTTTTATTTGTCCTAAAAAATAGAAGGAATATTTACCTATAAAAAAATATGATTATGATGATGAAGGAGGAATATAATCCATCCACGTAAGTTGGAAATGAACACCAGCCTCCATGGACGATGGGAGGAAAGCGTCAAATCGTTGTGAGTGAGAGGGAAGTTTTGTCCTGGTGTGACCACCACAACATCAATTTTCTTTAATTTTCTTTTTTCTAAGAATTGCATGTTTAAGATCTCCACATACAAAATATAACAATACACAGTGATTAATGAGCTTATAAAAAAAAACCAAAGTTATTAATGAAACGTTTTTAATTATTTATGATTAGTAACCACTTTGAAGTTACAATATCACCATCAAATTTAAAAACACATTTATAGTTCGATAGTCTGTTTTATATTCTACGATATGAACGCACAACTTAATAATTGTATTATAAAAATTATTCTTAGCTTGAAGATAATTTTATGCGAGAACGATGCTGGATAGGCATCTAATCATCAAAGAATCAGATGGCTTCAACTTGCTAGTGATGTAGCCTGGAAGCATCTATGCAGAAAATAACTTTGGGGAGCGCATTCCATAGTTTAAACTTTAAACTCATGTACTCACGATTTATGTTTTACATTTTTATCTATTGAATTGACTTTAAGATACATTTGTTATAGTTTTGATAGGCTCAACCCCTACCTTGATTACACCAATCGAGTATATCTTGTATTTGTATATATGTTTTTGGAATAAAATTTTCTCCTATAAAAAAAATGTCATGTCCTTATAAGATATGAATCTTTATCAACTACTCCAACATTTATAGCCACGTATTTTTTTTTGGCGGGTCGGAACACAAATTATGTAACTTTATTCTCAATGAAAAGGATTCTAAAAGATAAGATTGAATAAATTTTACAAGAATTAGATCCTATTCCTTTTCTTGTATATGCCTTCACATGGACACAAATGCCTTAATTATATTCTCATTTTCTCTTTTCAGCTATTTATACAGTTGCTGCTTAGGCTACAAGGCAATCATCAGCAATAGATAACTTCAAACTATATATAGTACACCACATTCTTCTAAGCTCTGACTCTTACATGGCTCAATTGGGTTCACTCTCGGCTGAAATGGAGACACTAAATCATGTTCTACGTCTTGTGGAAGCTTTCAGAGCTTTCGATGCAGACAACGATGCGCGCATTACAGAGGCAGAGCTTGGAGGAATAATGGGATCACTTGGGTACAAAGCAAGTGAACAAGAAGTGAGGGAAATGATGCAACGAGGGGACAAGAACAAGGACGGGTTACTTAGTATAAGTGAGTTTTTGGAGCTCAACACTAAGGACTTGGAGGCTGGGAATCTTGCAAATGTTCTCAGCACAACATTTGAAGCGTTAGATGAGGATGGGAATGAGATTTTGACGGGGGAAGAGTTGCATGAGGTTATGGGAAATTTGGGTTTAGAGTTTTCTTTAGAGAATTGTCAGAATATTGTTACTTCTCTTGATATGGATGGAGATGGAGCTGTGAGTTTGGATGAATTCCGACTCATTGTTGATTCCCTCCTCTAAGTTAAGAATGCATATGATGGTGTGTGATCAATAATCATTAGTATATACTTATAAACTTAGAGAATGGATTTTCATAACTAAGGAATGATGATGATGCTATTTGTATATCATTTTCTTTATATGACAACAAAAATTCTCTTTTGCGCTCTCAATAAGATCCAACACAGTTGGTAGATAGCTGGGTTCTTTAACCATGATGTCAGGAGTTCGATCCCTGATGTTGGTATGGAAAATGCTTTGTTGTAAAGACAAAACCCACTTAGGTGATCTCTAAGCCTCGGAGGGGATTAGTCTTCGACTATCGCCGGAGGATACCCTTGGTATTAAAAAAAAAAATCTCTATACGCTACATTATTTACATGAGTATTAGTCCCCAAACCTCACACTTTAGACCTCAAACCCCAATTTTATTTTAATTCCAATAATACCCTCTCCAAACTCCAAACCCCACACCCCTCTCTCTCCTCCCTTCCCCCTCCACCACCGTCCTCCACACCGCCTTCTTTGGTCTCTACGTTCACGACGACAGCAACGAGTTTCCTCTGGTGGCCTCTGTGAAGCGCGAATCGGTGGTGGGTGCTATTGCTCTGCGAAGCGTGAATCGATGCGAAGTGGGTGCTATTGGGTTTGCCATCAACAGATGTGAGGGGAAAGCCAAACGATGCGAAGTGGGTGCTATTGCTTTGCGAAGCTCGAATCGGTGGTCTCTGCCCTAAGCGAAATTCGAATCAGCCGCCTTTGTCCTCTGATGCTCTTCTCCGTCTGTGATGGCCAGAAATGGAGATGGTGGCTGGCTGGCTGCAAACCCTAGTGTTCCAGAAATTCCGACAAACCAGTGTCGGAATTTTGAATTTCCGACACGGGGGTATCGAAATTTATTGAACCTATGTTATTGAATGACTTAAGAGCCAATGAATAGTGAACACTCTCAACCTCACAATGTATATCTCTCATGTGTATCAAGGGTTATATATATATATATATATATATATAATTCACTCAAGTTCATACAATGACAATGTGTTATCGGAATATTGTTACTTCTCTTGAATTTATAGAGAATCATGTATCAGAATTTTGAATAATTTATAGATAATCATGTATCAGAATTTTGAATGAGCAATTGAGAGAATGATTTAAGAGAAGTGAAAGTAATTGGTGAAAAGTGTTACGAGTTCTATTTCTCTTCCAAGTGAAAAAAAAAAGAAAAAAGAAATAATAAATGTAAAGGAAGAGAATAGAAGAAAAAATTGAAAAAGGAAGGAAGAATAAAATGTTCTTGATGTGAGTGTGAGTCTTTATTGTATTCATTGCTCATTCATGGTTTTTGAAGGAAGCTTGCTTTTGTAAATATTTTTGCGAGTTAGCCTTTGTTTTATCCCTTCTTTCTTTTATCCCACCTTACACTTGTAGCACTGGCCTCATTACAACCAAAATTAAGACCTTTTGATTTTTGCATGTATTCAATGATTTCAGTGGAGATTTGGGTCTATGGTCAAACTTATGGTAACACATTGTCATTGTATGAACTTGAGTGAATTATATATATAACCCTTGATAAACATTAGAGATATACACTGTGAGGTTGAGAGTGTTCACTAATCATTGGCTCTTGTTGAGTTTGTTTCTCTAACCAGGTTTCAATTGTATGTATTGCTTGTGAAAATAAGTGTCTGAGTCTGTGAGTTGAAGTCCTAGATTAGATGTGTACATTTTGATTTAGAGGGTAGTCTTGTGTTTTAGAGTTTTTATTTTACTTTTGCCGAGACAAAGTTTGAGGGAGTGATTTGAGTCTAATATATGATGTTTTGAGTATGATTTAGACTCCCTTTTACTATTGATTTGGCTTATTTCTCTTGTAAATTTAGAACTTTTTGTATAGTTTTTAGGAAGTTAGGTAATTTAGAATTGTCAGGGGGAGTAGGTGTTGGGAAAATATGGACAATATACACTAGAAAATATAGAAAGTAAAACTTATATGATCTGAGGCGTGTCGGAGACACTGTCCTTAAGAATCTATCCGCGCACCGCGACGATTCCCCAGGATTCAACAGACCCTTCTGATAAACATCAGGTAACAGAACTATCAGTGTATTGATAAATGATGTAACCCAGGATGAAAAATTAATAAAAGAATAAACAACAAAAGTGTAATTTTGATTCCGGTGTATTAAAAAAAAAAGAAAATGATATTAGAGTTGATGTGTTCTTGTAACAAAAAGTCTCTCTTCAATCTATTTTCTTTTCTGCGTTTTTATTGTTGCTCACTCCTACTGCAACAGAGAACAAAACAATTATATATAATAGCACATATTCAAAATGGTGAACCAATGTGTCTCTTCAATTGCAAGTTACCAAATACACCTTTTCATGTGCAAGAACCATTTCATTTCACTTGCACTGTTTGAAATTCAAAATGAACTCATGCAACTTTTGACACAATAACACAATAAAATAAATAAGTAAATATACTGCATAACTATTAAATAAATATATTTTATTTATTCAACTAATATCTAACAAAATAAATAAAGTATTTTTGAAATAATAATAATAGCAGGTTTTACAACAATCCTCCATTATTTCAAAAATATTTGAAAAGTAAATTAAATATAAACAATATATTTTTGAAATAAAAATAAATAACAATATTTTACAACAATATTTCAAAAATATTTGAAAAATAATTTGAGAAAATTCATGGGTTAACATCACGGTTGTAATGCATCGTACCTGGTGCCTTTTGGGCTATGAACCAAGCCTAGACTGATAGAATATAACATACGGTACATTGGTGGGCTCTATGAATCAATGACGCATTGATGTAAGCAGGGATCCTACCGGTCACACTCCAACCCACAATTCCTGCTGTTATCGCCGATTTGCGCTATTACAGTCATGCGCGTGCCTGAGTGTTCATGAGTGCTCTAGAAATTGTGCCACCAATTTCATAGGAGCGGCTTCACTCCACACTCATATAGGTGATTCATCAAATGTATGTTGCACTTCATACTTCTCCATAAAGGATATGAATTTCTTCTATGCTCATCAAACTCCTTAGTTTTTTCAAAGATTTGTTTCCAGCACCACTGTCATGCATAAAGGGAGAAGAAGGGGCAGCAAGAATAGATCAGATAATAGAACACCAAATACAAATCTGAACCAGTAATATGAGATACTAGATTTAAGATCCCAATAGAACTTTGATGATGTGCCTAATGAAATAAAAAGTTAGGGGACTAAATCCAAAACACCACCTAAGTTCAGGGACCTGACACTTAAAAAAGCCTTATTAATAAAGGCTTACCTATTTACAAGAACACATCAATATCTTCTATGCATGATGCTGACATTTGTGGAATAATATGAATTACAACTTCACATGGATAACTCTTCCAAACAAGATAAGTGAAAGGTTGCTATAAAAAACATACTCGAAGGATCTTAATAAAAAAAGGTTAATTCTAATCCTAAGTTGCTAACTGAACCAGCAAGCAACAAATTAGTAGTATCAAAGGTTTCTTCGTTCTTTCATGATTGCGCAAAGACCATTTCACGAACTTGTGAAAACAAAGCGGAGACTAAAATTCTTGCCAAACTTAATGAACTTGCAGAAACCTCAAACGGAACAAAAAAAAAAGGGACAATGAATTCATTCCTTTTGGCTAATGATCGGTCCACAAAACACTATTAAACAAAGCTTCATGAGTTTTCATATGTCAGCTCTCAAACAATCTGGATTCATAATGATAAAGGATGTAAACAATACCTCATAAGAAAATATTTCGTCTGGAAACATTGTAGCAAATCTTGACATAAGTGTGAGAATCAATGCACAGATCAACACTGAAAATGAAATTAAAAGGTAGAGGAAAGACACTGTAAATACAACAAGGTCATGAGTATATCTCATACTCAAGAGTAAAGATCCCAAGAAAAAAATTCTCAATATATGCATCAATGCCAAGCATAACGAACATCAAGAGTGTATGATCAAATGTTACTAGAACATTAAGCTTTGACATCAAGATTGAACACAGACTACTCTAGGAAAAGAATGGTAATAAATCCAATGTATTATTACATTCATTTTCTCATTTCCTTTGCTAAAGTAGTAGATGTCCAATCTTGATTTCAATTTGTGAAATTCAAATGCAATTATTGATAATTGGTATTGCTAATTGGTATTATGTAAATTGACAAAAAAAAAGTGGGGGATGCCACTTGAATTTACCATTTCACAGTTTTGTTCTCTACCGCTTTCATGGTTGATTTCATATCCTTTTTTGAGTTATGATTTATTTCACAACTATACATGATTTAGGTAGTTGAAAACTTTGAGATTGGCAAATAGTGATCATGAAGCCCTCATTTGTGATGTATATTAAGGTATCTGTACTATATAAAGCAATCAGTAGTTATACCAAGTTTATATTGGTTGAATTAATGTGTTTCTGGCTATTTTTCTCTATCCACCTCGCCACCTTCTTACAATTTTAGGTAGCCATCCTTTAAATATATATATATATATATATATAACATATCTTCTCTTTGGTTTCAGGATCTTCAAAAGGGAATTGATCTTGATTTAGTATTATCGAAGGTATTGTAGAACTTCTTTGATCTAGATCATTATGCTCTGATTTCAGAACTCACTTGCCGTTTCTTATATTCTATAAGCTATAGGAAACAAGTATTGCCTTTCAAGTAATAACAAGCTAAGTATTGCCTTTCACCTCTTAGTATAAGCTACAGGCATCCGGACATAGAAGAAAAATTAAAATGAATAGTATTGTTGTAATTTAACTCGCTTTTCTCATTATATGTCCTTAATTTCTAATAGTTTTAACTTTTATTTGTTTTTGTTTTTGTTATAAGAAAGAAAGAGAAGTGGAGAAATACTATGCGAATGAACTGTCAATATCTCAATAATTTGAATTGCTACCTGCTACTTCCAAAGTTAAATGTTGATGACTTTTATTCTTCACCAATTTATTTCCATAGCAACCATGCAGATTTCCACTAATATTGCAATCCACGAAGCTGCACTAATCTTTTGGCAGCATGATATAGATTATTTTGGGTATTGCCATCGTTAAATATTAGAAGTAAATGTCAATATGTCATGGCAGTTTTTTTTTTTTGAATTATGCATGACTTTTAGTTTCTTAAGCTAACGCCTCGGTAAAATAGGACAAATATGTAGCTTTTGGAAGTGCAAGGTGTATAAATTATGACAAATATGTAATGCCAACTATGACTGTTATATATTGCCACTATTAAGATTTCATTACGTTAATGTTAACCTTACTTTTCACTTTTGTAATATTTGCGTACATTCAATCATTTCTAAATTACATATGCTAAAAAACTTATGCAATAAATAATTACCGTCCCGTGCGAAATCACGGATCAACCAACTAGTTTCTTTTATGGCAGCGGGTCGATGAAAATCCACGACCATGAGTTTTCTATTGCTTGGACTATTTTGGCTATATAAAGTTCTTTTTTTTTTGTCCATAACTGGAGTGTCCACCGCCGACCGCAGTGACTAATCTCCTCGCTGGCTTGTAGGCACCTCTAATGGGTGGGACAGCTGGCCCCGAGATTTAACGCTGCTGCATGCACAAGGCAAGATTCGAACACCTGACCTTGTTTAAGCGTGGATCAATCCCTACCACTAAACCACACGCTCGGGGTTGGCTATATAAAGTTCTGAAGTATACCTAATACCCCAATGTCCCATAAGTAGCTAGCCTTTACTGAACCAAAAGTTCACGCATAAGTAGATTGAATGACCATGCGTATGTGGTGTATGAAGACATACAAGGTGTGTATAAATATATATATATATATACATATATATATATATATGGCTTATATTCATTAAAGCATGATAAGTTGAATAACATAAAAGTGAAAAGATTCACGAACTTAATATTTTATATTGAGTTAATATATGATGTTAAATTACTTATTATATATATTATTGTTCACAATTAATTTGCACTCTCCTATTTAGCAAATTAATTAAGACTTGGAGTAAAGACCCATTGCTCGCTTTACCTACAAAATTGTACTAATATTGATTGTGAAGCTCAACTCCACCTACACAATGGAAGATCATATGCCATTCTCAAGGACCACAACGAAGCAGATGAATGAATTAGACAGGTGTTATGGACCAGAAGTAGACCTGTACTTCGGTAAACCGAATTATCTGTAAGGTTTGGTCCAGTTAGGATCTTTGACTTCATGAAACCGGTTAATTATTATTAGAAGCTCTTTAAGGGCCCTAGTCTTAAGCAAATCGGCTTACCGGCATAAAGGCCTTTCTTAAGGGCCCATGACGCCTATAAACCGGATTACCGGAGTGAGTGGCCCAATAAGAGCCCAAATCCTCTCCTCCTCCCAATTGACAAAGAAGAAGACTTCTTGCTGGCAAAACTTGGGATTCCTTACCTCGCAAAACCGGTTTAACGGTTACTCTTCTGACAAGGCCATTAAGCCTGAATTCCTTGGATTCCACTATCATGATGAGCAGCAACTCTCCAATAATGACCCCTTTTTACTCCTGCCATTATCACTTGCCGTTAGCAGTAATTCGGCCACTCCATCGATGAGGAGGGAAACCCAAACGGTAAGGGTATCAGCTTATATAAGCAGGCAGAGGGTAACCAGGTATGCATCCCTCAATCTCACATAAACACACACACACCACCCCAAACAAACGACAACAGAGCTGGTATCCTGGTAATCAGGGTGCCACTCCTCAGTCTAAAAGCAATAGTGGAAGACTTGGACAGACGCTAAACCGCTTAGTTCAAGTACCAAGTTTTCTACGACAGAACATTGGCGACCACAGTGGGAGCGAGAAACCTATTCCCACCACTTTTGTGAACAAGATGGATAACCGGTCACAGGGAGAACGAATCGAACCCAGCCACCATAGTGTCGGAGATCTGAGAAACCGATTGAATGGAGGAAAAACTCCCACCCAGCAGAAAGATCTAAGGGAGCACCTGAGTGAAGGTAGGAGACGAATGGAAGAAGAACGATCCAAGCATGATAGTCCCCCTCGTACTGATCAGGAAAAATCGCGGCAGAGGCAATCCTTTAAGGATGACAGCCCCCCGCATTCTGAACATGAGAGCAGAGGATCATCGGATGGACGTTCGCAAAGAAAGATGAACTTAGAAACAGAATTGGCGCGCCTCCGGAAGCGTTTGGACGCGCAAGATAAGTTGATGAAAGAGTTGAAAAAAGGAACGACATTCGGCACACCAGAAATGGAGGAGGACCTCATAAGGGATGAGGAACCGGAAGAAAGAGATCATCCATTTTCCGATCAGATTATGAACTTTCCGATGCCTGAGAATCTCAAGGCTCCAACTAATGTAGATTCTTACTTTGGAAATTCAGACCCTCAGGAGCACATAGACAGTTTCTTGGTAGCAATGTCCTGTCAGGGGGCTAAAGATGCGTATAAATGTCGCACTTTTCCCTTGACTCTGAAAAAGGCAGCATTGCGGTGGTACTCTAAACTAGAGCCCAATTCTATCAGGTGCTGGAAGGATTTGGCTGCCAAATTCCTGGGCCATTTCACTACCAGCAAGGCTCAGCCAAAATCCGAACATCACCTGTCGCAAATTAAGCAAGGAAAAGATGAGTCACTAAGGGATTTCCTAACCCGGTTCAATTCTGAATACTTGTCGATCAGTGACATTGAAGCATCCGTGGCCCTTCACTTGTTGATGAGAGCCCTGAAACCCGGGGAGTTTACTGATCATTTGGTCATGCACAGAATTAGAACCATGGATGAAGTGATGGAGAGAGCAGAAAAGTATATCAATTTAGAAGAATATCAAAAGGCCCAGGATAACTATGTCATTGGAGGAACAGGAAAGAAGAAGGAGGCGTTTTTTCCAAAGGGATCAGGAAAAGGTAATCGCGAAGGAGAAAGGACTGGAAGAGGAGATCCAAGGGGAAGGAAGCCAGAGAGCACATATGATGAGTACACGCCCTTGAACACTTCAAGGTCTCAAATCCTTAGAGAAGTTATGAATGCAGAACTGATGGAAGTGGACAGACCTCCCCCGCTAAGAAGACCACCCACCAAGGAGAATCAGCGTAAAAGATGCAGTTGGCATGGTGGATATGGCCATACGGATGAGGAATGTGTCCAGCTTAGAGACGCATTGGAAACACTGATAAGAAGGGGGAGGCTGAAAAGGTATGTCCGGTCTCCGGGAGGCTTATCTAACGAACGCAACTCTGGAAGGAGAGCCAGAAGCCCAATAAGGAGGAGAACCAGGAGTCCCGTACGGAGGAGAACCCGATCACCAACAAAAAGGGATAGAACTCCCAGACATACCAGGCAGTCCCCCGACAAAAAAGAAGGTAACAGTGGTAATAGTAATGAAGATTTAGAACTAATATCTACGATTGCAGGAGGATTTTCAGGTGAAAACGATTCTATAACGTCTCAAAAGCGACAGCTGAAACTTGCAACAATGGTTGTCGCCTCCTCCAGCAGGCAAAAAGTGTCTTATCCTCCCATTATGTTCACTGAAGCAGACCTGGAGGGAGTCATTCCCCATCATAATGACCCACTGGTGATAACAGGAATAATTGATAGGTTCAAAGTTTGCAGAATGATGGTAGATCAAGGGAGTTCTTCCGACATCATGTTTTCCGAGCTCTTTGACCGTTTGAAGTTGAAGCCTCAAGATCTACGTCCATGCCAAAAGGAGTTAATTGGTTTCACTGGAGACACCATCAGACCAAGAGGGTATATTGACATCAGGCTGACATTGGGAACACCCCCTCGATGTCGGACTGAAAAGATATCTTTTGCAGTGGTAGATTGCCCATCAGCGTATAACGCGATTCTAGGACGCCCCACCCTAAAAGCATTCCAGGCGGTCGCTTCCCCTCTTCACATGGCAATGAAGTTCCCAGGAGAGAAGGGTGCGGTTATTACAGTACGGGCGGATCAGATGCAGGCGAAAACCTGCTATATTGCTAGCTTGAAGGCCACTAAAGAAAATGCAAAGAAACAGATGCAGATAAAGAAAGGCAAAGGCCCCGTTTCCTCTTCTGGTGTGATGATGGTAGATTTAGACATGAGAGAAGACATTAAAAAAGAACGTCCCAAGCCTGAAGGAGAGTTGGAAAAAGTTCAGATAGGTGAATCACCAGATCACTGGACGTAGGTAGGAAAAGATTTGCCAAAAGAAGAGAAGGAGAAGCTGGTCACTTTGTTAAGGGAGAACAGAGACCTGTTTGCATGGACAGCTGCTGACATGCCTGGTTTGGATCCGGAATTTATATGCCACCGTCTGTCTATAGATCCTACATTTAGACCAGTGGCTTAGCGCAGGAGGAAGATGGGTGCTGAACGACAGAAAGTCATCGCTTCAAGCGTGGGGGAGCTTTTACAGGCCGGTTTCATTCGTGAAGTCCCTTACACTACATGGCTAGCAAATGTGGTCTTGGTGAGAAAAGCTAATGGAAAATGGCGCATGTGCGTCGATTATATAGATCTTAACAAAGCATGCCCCAAAGATACCTACCCACTTCCCAATATTGACAAACTTGTAGACAGCTCAGCTGGTTACCAGCTACTCTCCTTTCTAGACGCTTATTCTGGTTATAATCAAATTCCAATGTTTGAAGACGATCAGGAGAAAACGGCTTTCATGACCGATAGGGCAGCCTATTGCTATACTGTAATGCCCTTCGGTTTGAAAAATGCAGGTGCCACTTACCAAAGAATGATGGACAAAGTTTTCGCTGGACTGATAGGTCCTACTTTGGAGGTTTACGTGGATGACATGATTGTCAAGTTCATGATACAGGAGAACCACAAACAAGATCTAGAAGTGGTCCTTGCCAAGGTACGTAAACACAATATGCGGCTTAATCCACTAAAGTGTGCATTTGGTGTCACGGCAGGAAAGTTTTTAGGTTTTATGCTCACCAACAGAGGGATAGAGGCTAACCCAGAAAAATGCGAGGCAATCACTCGTATGAGGAGCCCAAGTTCAGTCAAGGAAGTTCAACAGCTTACAGGTCGTATTGCTGCATTAACAAGGTTCCTATCCAAATCAGCTTACAAGTCGCTTCCCCTTTTCAAGTTACTAAAGAAGGATAAGGAGTTTAAGTGGTCTGGAGAATGTGAGGCTGCTTTCCAGGAGCTCAAGCATTACCTTTCAAACCCTCCAATCCTCAGTAAACCCGAATCAGGTGAAACATTGTATTTGTATTTATCTGTTAATGATGAGGCTGTAAGTGCTGTGTTGGTCAGGGAAACAGAAGAGGGACAAAAACCTGTATATTTCGTAAGCAAAGTATTACTGGAAGCTGAAAAGAGATATCAGAAGGTGGAGAAGATGGCGTTCGCATTAGTCGTCACTGCTAGACGTTTAAGACAGTATTTCCAGTGTCACCCAGTGATAGTACGAACTGATCAACCCATCCGGCAAATACTACAAAAGCCTGATTTGGCAGGTCGCATGATCGCCTGGTCAGTGGAACTTTCTGAGTATGGGATCAACTATGAAGCGAGGACAGCTATAAAATCACAAGTACTGGCAGATTTTGTAGCAGAGTTGACGCCGAAGGCAGACCCTAAAAGCTGGACTCTCTTTGTGGACGGATCTTCTAACCCCTCTGGAGGAGGAGCTGGAATCATTCTGGAGAATGCTCAAGGTATTTCCATTGAATACTCTCTTAGATTTGATTTTCAAACGTCTAATAACCAAGCCGAGTATGAGGCATGCCTTGCTGGCATGACTATGGCCAAAGATCTAGGAGCCCGCTCTATTCTCCTGTACAGTGACTCTCAACTGGTGATATCCCAAATAAAAGGAAATTTTCAAGCAAAAGAGCCTCTGCTGCAGCAATACCTCATGAAATGCAAACAACTGGCAGAAACGTTTGAGGAAGCAGATTTTGAACACATTCCAAGGGAGCAGAATTCTCGTGCTGACATCTTATCAAAATTGGCAAGTACCAAAAAACCAGGGAATTACAGATCAGTGGTGCAACAAACTATATTCCACCCTAGTGCGACACTAGCAGTGGAAGATGAAGACTCGTGGGCAGTGGCGGATCCAGAAATTACTGACAGTGGGGGCGATCCATGCATATTATCTTTGATTCTTAATATAATATTTTTTTTAGAAAACTTACATCCATAAAAAAATTAGTTATTATTTTTAGTGATATTGAAAATTTCACTATTATATATATTTTTCGTGGCTATTCATGTTTTATTATCGATAATCTAAAAAGTGTTATATAATCACAATTGTTTATGAAAAAAGTAATTGAATACCATTGGAATTCGGGAATGAGATCTTATAAATACAAAAATAAAAAAAAAGTTTCCAAAAAAACTTATAATATTAAAGATCTAGGGAAGTAAATTTGTAGCATTAAAAATGTGAATTTCTTGATCTTGATTAATAGAGGATAAAAGATTATAAATAATATCTATACATTTAAAATTCAATATAAATTTATTGAGTATATGCTCCTCTTATCCTATTCATAAGTTGTCTTTTAGAAGATCAATTTTTTAGTTCTATTTATAAGTCATTTTGTATTTTTTAGGAAACATTTATGACTTTTTTAAAAAAAATTTTATCTTAGTTGTTAGTTCTTTATTCATTAATGTTAAACAACACATTTGTAAATTTTTTAATACAAATTAAGAGAATAAAATGATAATATTAAAGTTTCAAGAGATGTAACTATCATCATTGCACTTTGTAATATAGTTAAATATATAATCAAGACTACTAGAGAACATATTAAAGATTGTATTTTTCCTTTGTAATTTTTTTATGAGGAAAAAAACATTAGTTGAAAGCAAAATAAATGCCAAGGATAGGGCTAGAACTCGTGACCTCGTACATGCAGCAGCAAAGAAAAATTAATAAGTACCATCAAGCTATAAGATGCACCTAAAATTGAAAATACACAACATGTTATATAAACATATATAAGTATGTATACTTATAAATTTTAAAAAAAAAATAGTGGGGGCACTTGCCCTCACTAACTAGAATGTAAATCCGTCCCTGCTCGTGGGCCTCCCCTATTTTGGCATATTTGCTCAATGGAACGCTTCCAGCAGAAGAAGAGGCATCCAGAAAGGTACGGAGAATGGCCCCTCACTTTATTATTCAGGATGGATTGTTGTACAGAAGAGGGTTTTCCTCGCCCCTACTTCGATGCTTGACCAGCAAAGAGGCAGAAGCAGCCATGAAGGAAATACATGAGGGAAGATGCAGCCATCACCTAGGGGGAAGGAGTTTGGCAAGAAAAATCTTAAGAGCCGGATTTTACTGACCAACGATACAGCTGGATTCCATGAATCACGTCAAAAAATGTGACAAGTGTCAAAAGCATGCAGATGTCCACTTGGCCCCTCCGGAAGAGTTACACTCGATTGCTGCTCCATGGCCGTTTTATCAATGGGGAATGGACCTATTAGGCCCTTTTCCACAAGCCGCTGGTCAAGTGACGCACCTAATTGTAGCAGTAGATTATTTTACCAAGTGGATCGAAGCCAAAGCAGTGGCCACCACCACTTCAACCCAAATCCAGAAATTCCTGAGCAATCAGATAATTCCACGTTTTGGCATTCCTAAAGTAATTGTCACTGATAACGGCCGCCAGTTTATCAGCGAAGCCTTTCAAAATTTCCTCCGTGAGTTGGGAATCAAACAAAGATTATCCTCTGTGGAACATCCACAGACCAATGGACAGGCAGAGGCAGCAAATAGATGCATCTTAAGAGGTTTAAAAAGGAAGCTAAAGGACAGTAAAGGCAAGTGGGTGGAAATCATAGAGCCCATGCTGTGGTCATACAGAACCACCCCTCACTCTGCTACTGGAGAAACTCCTTTTAAATTAACCTATGGAAGTGAAGCTATGATCCTGTTAGAAATAGGATCTACCAACTTGAGGTCAAGATATTTTGACCCTGACACAAATGTAAAACTTCTGAGGGAGAATCTTGATCTTTTGCAGGAATCCAGGGAGATGGCCATTATTCGCATGGCAACAATCCAGCAACAATCAGCCAAGCAGTACAACTTGAAGGTCGTTCGCCGGTCGTTCAAAGAAGGGGACCTAGTCCTAAGAAGATCAGAGGTGCATGGAAAAGAGCCAACACATGGGAAGTTGGCTGCCAATTGGGAAGGTCCGTATCGGATCCGCGCAAAGACAGATAATGGAGCTTACTTTCTGGAAACAATAACTGGAAACAAGATCAAGAACCCATGGAATGCGGCAAAGCTCCGAATTTATTACAGTTAAAAATCCCCTAGAGTGGAGAAAGCGACTTTTAGGACATGTTTCTTTGAATAAAGCTTACTAAGTCATTTCTTTTCAATAAGGCCTTTGTGCCATTGTTATTAGCAGAATGAAGTCTTTCTCCTGTACAAGTTTTTCTTTGCATTAATCAAAAATTTCAGATAAATTACTCTATCTTTCGATTTTCAATTATTCGAGCACACTAAACCGGATTTTCAGTTTGGAAGTGCATTATGACCTTTCTACAATCCATGAAATGGGTTAACTACTCATATAACACATCAATTCGGATTTATGATTTGATAGTGTTTTCTACGATCTAACATCCATGAATGGATTCAACAGATCGTTAAGCTGCAAATTGGTCTATTAGTTTGAACATCCAGTTACATGATTTCATTACGTCCACAAACCGGTTAAATTTCTTTACATTAACAAATCGGTTTATCAGCTGATAACTATGAATGTTCGGTTTTATGGATTAATCACGTCCACTGATTGTTTCATTTACTTCACATCACAAATCGGGTTATCTAACCTATTAGAATGATTGGTTTCATGGTTTAATTATGCCACAAACCAAAAATCCTATAATTCCTAGACCGGTTTACCTGTTTTGAAAGGTATTCAATCGTATAAAGATCCAACTTAGAGTACACCACTTGTATGGCTAGCCACCTTAAAAGGAGTGAAATGGGTTAGAAGATGTTTTAAAAATATTAGACACCACCCATGTACTGTTAGTAAGACTACTTTCGGATTCTATAAGAGTCCGATAAGGTTAAGAGAATTTCATTCGCTGGCTAGAATAGAAAATTCTTAAAGTCTACTAAGTATGGATATAATTTGGAAACAAGACATTATAGAACAAAAGCAAACTTTTCAGATTACAACTAGACTTGCTGGAAACAAAGGAAAAAAGTAATCAAAGAGAATAAGTTAAAAAGTATAAAACAGATAAAGCAGCAAGAAGTCAGCAATGAGCCCCTATGGAGTGGCCTCATCATCATCATCATCGGCCTCTTCTCCTCCGGTTGCTAAGAAATCGGGACAACCGGGGTCAGCTAAATCCACAGGCACCCTACTTCCATCAGGAAGATAGCTATATAGAACCCCATCTTCAACACGATGAAGGTAATGCATCCCTTTGGCTGAGAAAGTAAGATTCAGATAGTTAGCTTGATCGACAGCATTCATGAAGGAAGATTGAACTGAATCTATCCACTTCCCCTTGTACATGTCCCTTTCCGACTCCATGTCCCTCAATACATCCCTCAAAGTGGTGAGAGCAGCATTATGGGCTTCATTCATTTCAGTAATCTTGGAGTTCAACTTCCTAGTATATTCCTCCTCAGCTTGAGACAACTCCTGTTTGGCCTTGTTAAATTTGGCAGTCTCTGAAGCAAGTTGCTGAACCAATTCTGCTTCTCTTTTAACATGATCAGCTAGGTCTACAGCATCTTGTCCAACAAACAGGACCTTTTCAGCATTTTCGACAAGAAATTGGATAGTTGAGGCAGCCTTAACTTGTTCCCTTTTTAGGGATTTCAGCAGAGCAATGAATTCCCTTCTGCTCATATTGCCTAATTGTTGGGAAGTGGAATCAGTGAGAAGCATCCGATCGAAGCTCTCGGATAAATCATCAGGCCAAAGAGAAGAGCTTCCAACCAGTGGATTAGCCGAACTACCGGCTTCCGGATGAGAAGGACTGTTGTTTCTCCTTCGTTTGGTAGTACCAGCAGGACCAGTTCCCGTAACCTCCACAGCTGCTGATGAAGAAGGAGGTCGTGGAACAGTAGATTTGCTGACTCGGGGACGCAGATTGCGAGGAGCATTTCCAAGAGCAGCTACAAGCGCTGCCAAATCGGAGGGAGAAGCCATTTCAGCTGCATAAAAATCGTGTCAGAAATAGGAAGAGAGGAAAAAACGGAGTACAAAATATTTCAAATTAATAAAGCAAAAAATTCCTACCAAAAGTTGTTTGCAAACTGCCAGGGGAAGAGTCCACAATAGACTTTGTGCTTATGTGTCCAAAGTGATCACAGAAGGAAATAAGGAAAGAAACAGTGGACCTCTCTAAATCGGTTAACCGGTTTTCAGGAGTTGCAAATAACTTAGCTGCAATAAGAGAATTACGAGGTGACCAGAAGAGAGGGAAATAAGGATTTCCCCCGTGATCAAACATGAAGGGCCAAACGTCCTGTGCTCCAGTTATTTTAAAATATGTGTCTTTAAAATTCTTCCACGTCTCAGAATAAGATTCAAACACCCTTCTTCCATTACGGGATTTGAGTGTGACCCAAGCCCATTTTCCCTTCACTTTGCTGGATTGGGAGGGACCAAAAATGTAAAAAAAGACAGGAATTGTGCATTGAAGGTTAAAATGGTTGCAGAAAAGCTGAAAGGCTCTAAGATAGCACCAGCCGTTCGGGTGAAGTTGAGAAGGTGCAATCTCTAAATGAGTAAGAACTTGGTTTTCAAAATCGGTGAAAGGGATTCTTACGCCACATACGTCAAACAAAACACAATACATAAAGAAAAAATTTTCATCAGTATCACCTACTGTACATATCCGGTCTTGGTTATTAGGAGCTTCCACAGCATAAAAGTTGGGAGTGAAACCGGGCCTTACCAAATTGGCGTGGAGGTGGTAAGAACGAAGTTTGGCCAAATCTACAAGTTTAGAAGGTCTACCTAAAGCATCTAAGTCTATCCTCTCATAACCAGAAATATCGTCCGGTATGACGAATTCCTCTGGATTGGTTTCTGATTTCTTGTTTCCCATTTGTGATTCCTGAGAAAGATAGGAAACATTAGGAGGAGGAGTTGGTTTGCTAACGACTTCAACAAAATAGTTTTTTATTACAAATTGTCTAGCTAGTTCGTCCAGCATAAATTTTTCAGAAGAACTAAAGGAAGAACTTCCTAAATGTGAAAAAGAAGAATTAATAGGAGGTATATTATTAGTTGTTGTATTGTTTGAAAGAGAAGATGAAGAAGAGGAAGAGCTTTCAGTAGGATAAATGACAGAAAGAGGAAGATTATCCATTAGAAAAAAGCAAGGAATTACCTGAAGGTATAGGAGAAGCTGGAACTAAGAAGATTAGTAGAGGAAAAAGTCACACGAATTTCCCAGGAGAAGAAAAGCGAAACACGTTTTTCAGAGGATAAGAGGAGCTGAACAAAATCTCTTGTTTTTAAGTTCTCAAGTGATGAAGGAGTGAGTTTGAAATGAAGCAAACCCCCTTATTTATAGATGGACTTGAGCTCCCATAGGCCAAGGGAAAGACTACAAGTATCAAGTCAGAATTCATGAGGATTGGTCAAAAGAATCTCTTCAAGTCCCTTGATAAATGGAAATAGTCAGTGAAAAGACTTCTCATTAATGACAAGAGGTACTTTATGTCAGCTTGGGAAGTTGAAAGGTGGCATAAATTTACTATCATTCATTGCTAAATTCTTAGTCAGAGAAGAGACTCCTTATTAATAATAAGAGCTGGGGAAGCTTAAGTGGTTCACTGACCAGAATTCACCAATGAGGGAACGAGTTACACTCGGTAAACCGAGTTATAGGTACCCAAGTTCAAAGGCAAGTTTAAAATTTGTAATTTGCTGTTGAAAGGTGCGTTGCCCAAGGAGTGTACTTGAATTTCGAAATTCAAAAACACCTAGGGAACAACTGGATAGACACGGCAGACGAGATTCCCTTGGGAAGACCATGATTCCTTGGCAACCGTGTGCTTAGGGAAACGAGCTGACAAGATTGAAGGGAAACCAGTGAAAGGAAGCTATTAATTTGGTCAAGGTTGATGGTAAGCCGAATATGCACTGGGAAAGCAACTGTTGAAAACCGGTTCACCGGTTATACTCCAATTTAAGCAGGATGCAAGAAATCCCAATGTAAGCGGTAAATCGGCTTCTTTGTCACCTGAGCTCGAATCAACTATTCGAAAGCTACCAAATTTTGGAGCTAAAATATGCAATTCAAATTTCAAAATTTGAATTATTCCTTGGGAATTGGTACTGGCGCGAATTGCAAAGGATAAGATTCTCCTGCGAATATCAGGGTGAGGTTAGAAAAAGTGATTTCTTGGGAGACGAATACCTGACATTACAAGGCTTGGGGGACGAAAAGATTGACTTCTAGAAAATTGGTCTTTGTCAGAAAGATTGACTTCTGGAAAAGATTAACGGCTATTCGGCAAACCGTTCATGTGTGGTAACCGGTTTTCCGGTAAACCGGTTAAGGTGCTTGAACATATAGAAGCACCATTTCAGGTCCGATAACCGATTTACCGGTTAGTCTGTTTAATGCACGAATATTTGCAAGACTCTATTTGAGGTAAATTAAATCGGTTAAATCGGTGTTAACCGGTCAACCGGATTAACGGAGCATCTGTCTTGAACCCTTCAGAAATACGAAAAGGGAATAGGTCTATCAAGACCCAGCCTTTTTTGACAAACTTAAATCGGCTAGGAGTTATATATGGAGGAATTACCAGTAAGATGTTTGAATACTTCA
Organism: Crotalaria pallida; assembly: GCA_037953625.1. Classification (NCBI taxonomy): domain Eukaryota; kingdom Viridiplantae; phylum Streptophyta; class Magnoliopsida; order Fabales; family Fabaceae; genus Crotalaria; species Crotalaria pallida. The sequence continues at coordinate 145,912,249 of CM075651.1, read as the reverse complement.
CAAAACCCATGAAGCTTCTAAACAAGCCATTTTTCATGAAAACAACAAAACCAAGGTTCATTATTATAAACCATGGTCTGGGGGGCAACTGTTATGGACCAGAAGTAGACCTGTACTTCGGTAAACCGAATTATCTGTAAGGTTTGGTCCAGTTAGGATCTTTGACTTCATGAAACCGGTTAATTATTATTAGAAGCTCTTTAAGGGCCCTAGTCTTAAGCAAATCGGCTTACCGGCATAAAGGCCTTTCTTAAGGGCCCATGACGCCTATAAACCGGATTACCGGAGTGAGTGGCCCAATAAGAGCCCAAATCCTCTCCTCCTCCCAATTGACAAAGAAGAAGACTTCTTGCTGGCAAAACTTGGGATTCCTTACCTCGCAAAACCGGTTTAACGGTTACTCTTCTGACAAGGCCATTAAGCCTGAATTCCTTGGATTCCACTATCATGATGAGCAGCAACTCTCCAATAATGACCCCTTTTTACTCCTGCCATTATCACTTGCCGTTAGCAGTAATTCGGCCACTCCATCGATGAGGAGGGAAACCCAAACGGTAAGGGTATCAGCTTATATAAGCAGGCAGAGGGTAACCAGGTATGCATCCTTCAATCTCACATAAACACACACACACCACCCCAAACAAACGACAACAGAGCTGGTATCCTGGTAATCAGGGTGCCACTCCTCAGTCTAAAAGCAATAGTGGAAGACTTGGACAGACGCTAAACCGCTTAGTTCAAGTACCAAGTTTTCTACGACAGAACAACAGGGATAGTCATAAATACTACATATCTACTTTCAAAGTGGTTATACTTGTACATTTCATAATTGCTTCGATAAGAATTTTGATAGTTAACGTAATCAATGAAATCTTATTATATATAGGGGTTCAGTTTAGTTTATATAAAAAATGGTTATTTAATTTTTTTAATTAATGTAATATAGTCGTCTACAAATTCTGTTGTGATAAAACCGTTTTTTCATACTCAGAATTTGGGATCTATTTGGTCATATTGAACTATGCGAGTCTTGCTCAAATGATAAGACCGCTTCTAATGGGGTTAAGAAATTGAATGAAGAACAATTGAGCAAGTCATAGGTAGATTTAAGAATGGAAGAGTGGTTTGTCCCTTTTTTTATAGGTTTTTTTAGACAGGAAAAAGTAAAAGAGAAAATTATGCAATTACAAAGGACTAAATCACGGAACTCGCACTTTTTTGTCTCACAATTTTATCAACAACCGAGTTACTTATTTGAAAATTACAATTATGATTATTTTAGGGATTTTACTTGGGAACCCTTTGAGATGAGAGGGTTTTGGTACCCTTTTGACATGGACCAATAGATATTTGCCATGTGTTCTTCTTTGCCATGTCAGCGGGGTATTTTTTTGATTTATAAATTTTGCAATTTGATCCCTAAAATATTTAATTAAAAATATTATTTTTATTTGTAATTTGATTTACCCAAATAGTCCCGATCTAATATAAATTTTTTATATCCAAAATACCTTTATTTTGATATTATTTTTCATATACCTAAAATAGCCTTATTTTAATATTAATTTTGAAGTACCTAAAATGTTTTTATCAATTAATTATTTTTTCACTTCTATACCTCTCATGGTCCCACAAGTGTACCCTCCCACAGTCTCCCCCTCCTTACGACCTTACCCCACCAATTTTCATTTAGTTCATTCTCTCACTCTCACTGTGCATTCATCTTCTTCATCAAATTCACTCATTGTTCTTCCAACGCTTATGATCAACCTAAGCCTAAGCTAAGAAAATCCATAAATTATTAATGAAAAAAAAACATTTGTAAGAAGCGATTAGCGGACCTGACGAAAAAAGCATAAAGCTTGCGATGTATGAATTCCAAGGGTTAGTTTTTTTTTCCAGATCGATGAATTTGCAAGGATGAAGAGAAGGGGAAGAATGATCGAACCTGAAGATTAGAAAGAGAACGAGAGTGGTTTGTTTGGTGTGGAGTGGTTAGAAAGGAAGGTGATCGGAATCGTTGGAATATAGCAGCAGTTGAGATTTGCGTTGGAAGAACAGTGAGTGAGTTTGATGAAAAAGATGAATGCACAGTGAGAGTGAGAGAATGAACTAAATGAAAATTGCTGGGTAAGGTCGTAAGGAGGGGGAGACTGTGGGAGGGTACACTTGTGGAACCATGGGAGCTATAGAAGTGGAAAAATAATTAATTAATAAAGACATTTTAGGTACTTCAAAAATAATATTAAAATAAGGATATTTTAGGTATATGAAAAATAATATCAAAATGAGGGTATTTTGGGTATAAAAAATTTATATTAGATCGGGGCTATTTTGGGTAAATCAAATTACAAATAAAAATAATATTTTTAATTAAATATTTTAGGGATCAAATTGCAAAATTTATAAATCAAAAATATACCCCGCTGACATGGCAAAGAAGAACACATGGCAAACGTCTATTGAACCATGTCAAAAGGTACCAAAACCCTCTCATCTCAAAGGGTTCCCAGTCAAAACCCTTATTTTAGTATGGGTTATAATTTCTTCTACATGACAGTATAGCACGTAAAAAAAGTTTACTTTTTTATTACTACACTTCTTCATGCACGAGGGTAACATCTGTGTGCATCGATTCTACTTTGCTATTCTGAGCAAGTTGGTAGGTATGCATCTTCAAAAAGTGTGGCACGACACTGCGTTGTTTATGTTGTGTCGCATCGCATCTATTGTGCATCTGGAAGAAAAATTGTTGATTTCAACATCGATCTTTAACACAGTCTTGCTTCATCAAAGAATCTATATTGTTAAAATTTTGACTTTCATTTCCGAGTTGCAAAAAAATTAGTTATTTGCTTATATGGTTAACGAAAATCCACACCAGCTGCCACAGGGTGTGAGGTAGCACCAAATAGGTGACGTGATATGCATAATACAGGCCTATGAACTCAAAATTTTGCGTACGGGACCATTTTGCGTATCTGACTATTTTGCGCCTGTGAATCTGTATCATTCATGTTATATCACCTATTTAGCGTCCATTCAAACCACATGGACTGTTGATGTGATGTTCCGCTAGCTACATAAACAAATAACATATTTTTACTAACGGAGGGGACCAAAACCAAAATGTTTGAAAATTTAAGGACTATTCCAGGTCAAAATAACTTCTAGGGACTAAAATAAAAACACGCCGAACTTTCAGGGACTAAAGACATAAATAACAAAAGTAAAAAATCGCAGGTCGAACTCTAAAAAATATTTCACGCAGGATAATTACAATACCATTTTCACACTCTTATCACACAAAAGGCATAAATATTGTATTTTTGAGTGAAACCCTCTCTATTTAAATATTATAATTTATTGTACAAATTATAGTACCAATGAGAAATAGAAATGAAAAAAAAGGCTTATTTATGTCTTTAGTCCCTAAAAGTTCAACATGTTTTGGTTTTAGTCCCTAGAAGTTATTTTGACCGGGACTAGTCCTTAAATTTTAAAACATTTTGGTTTTGGTCCCTTCCGTTAGTAAAAATCTATTATTTGTTTGTGTAACTGACGAAATATCTCATTAGTAGTCCATGTGATATGAAGTGACGACAAATAGGTGACATAACGTGGATGATACAGATCCACGGATGCAAAATGGTCTGATACGCAAAATGGTCTCGTACGCAAAATTTTGAGTTCATAGGCCTGAATCATCTATGTAACATCACCTATTTGGTGCTACGTCACACCTCGTGGCAGTTGATGTGGATTTTCGTTAACCATGTCAACAAATAACTGATTTTTTGTACGGAAGGGACCAAAACCAAAGTGTTTGAAAAATTAAGGATTAGTCCCGGTCAAAATAACTTCTAAGGATTAAAAACAAAACACGTTGAAGTTTTGGGACCAAAACCATAAATAAGCCAAAAAAAAACATTCTCAATGTGTATTTCCCAATATATATATTCCTACCGGTATATATTTCCGTCATACACTCTTTAGGATTTACTCAAATCTATTTTTTACTCAATACCAAAAGCAATATTAATTTTTAGAAACTTGTATGTATTATATATTACTCTGTTATGTTATGACTAAACTGTTACTTTAGTCCCTCACTTTGTAAGGAGCTTTCATTTTAGTCCCTGACTTTTCAATAATTCCTTTTTAGTCTCTCACTTTGAAAAAAGTTACACACATTAGTCCTTGACAACATTTGCCGTTTATAGACGTTAACGTCGCGGTTAACTTATAATATCGTATCTCATTTTAGTCTCTAACTTAAAATTTTTAATTCACTTTAGTTCCTCATTATATCATGTTTCATTTTAGTCTCTAACTTAAATATTTTAATTCACTTTAGTCCCTCACTATAATAATAATGATGTTTCTTTCACTTTTTTCTTGTAGTGTGACTACCATAAAAATATTGACTATATGTTCTTCATGCTATTCTGTAAACTAATTTTATAGTTTATATAAGCGTTGACTCCAAACTTTCCATTTGAAGGTATCAATAGTTTTGATTCAAAAATATTCTGTTGAGTTCTGTGTTTAAGAGTCAATACCAAAATGTTGTAAACTCCTCCAATTTGTTTAGCTTGATATTCAAACGTCATACCATATCCTTGTGATAATGTATTCAAACGTCATATCATATCCTTGTGATAATGTAGATTCACTAGTTATCCTCAAAAATTCCTCCACATGCCTAGGCAAAGGAGCAGCTCTTGATAGCAAGATACGAACTCGTTCACCTAGTGCTTGTTTTGTCTATCAATACAAACAATGTTTAAGTTTTGAAATCAAATTATGTGCAAATTTCATAAGTGTAAAGTGGATATGAAATACATTGTTAAACACAAGCCTATCAAACAGAGGCGCTGCTTTGTATTATAGAAGACCCTTCATATATCTTAACTTGTTGTCCGTAGGATTCCGGTTAGTTCACACATGGATAGATAACTAAAACACTAAAGAGCTTATAAAAAAAAAACTAAAACATTAAAGAGTTTAGAGGAAAAACATACTAGTTATATGGATAATGAAATAATGTACTCTGAAGTGCTCATCCGAAAGAAACTTTCCTATTGATGCCTTCAGGTGCAAAGCTTGGAGTCAGTGCTTATATAAACTATAAAATTAGTTTACAGAATAGCAAGAAGAACAATCAATATTTTTAAAGTAGTCACACTACAAGAGAAAAGAGAAAAAAACATCATTGTTATTATAGCGAGGGACTAAAGTGAATTAAAATTTTTAAGTTAGGGACTAAAATAAAACATGATATAGTGAGGGACTAAAGTGAATTAATAATTTTAAGTTAGGGACTAAAATGAAATACGATATTATAAATTAACAGTGACATTAACGTCTATAAACGGAAAACGTTGCCAGAGAGTAATATGAGTAACATTTTTCAAAGTGAGAAATTAAAAAAGAATTATTGAAAAATCAGGGATTAAAATGAAAAGTCCTTATAAAATGATGGAGTAAAATGACAGTTTATTCGTTATGTTATTATGTTTCCCGAATGAAAGAAGAAGCTATATTTATAGATAACTTGGGAAAAGAAACTTTATATATAAATAGTGCAAAACGTGTAAAACGCGTAACCATGTTATTGCACCTAAAGAACCGGAAAGCTTTTCCTTATGGCTGGACTGGACCCCACAATAAACATGCAACCTATCAAGAAGTTGTTGGGATGATATTATATACTCCAACCGGCTTAAAAGAAAAAAATATTTTATTTGATTTAAAATATTAGCAAAAGTAATTAATTTTTTTTATATTTTGTTTATTTTTAATGTTAGCTTATTAAAGTATACGTAAAGAATTGTTATCTCATTTAATTTTTGTTTCATTTTCAATACTATTTTTTTAAAGTAACTCTATTTTCTTATAAATTTGAGAAAATTAAATACAATCAACTAATATTATTAAGAAACGTAAAATTAGTTAAATTTGCTTATATAGCAAGCCAAAGGGTGTTTGAATGCTTCAAGCTCGTTTTAAAATAAGTTGGTAATATTTAGTTAGTACGCCATCTGTTCCTATTTAATTGGTTTTTTTTTAAGTTTTTTGTTTTTTTATATGTCTTAATGATGATTTCAAGAATGTAATAAATACAATTTTTCATATTTACCCATATTTAATAGGGTATTGTGTTTCGTAATTAATAAAAAAAAGTAATGATTACGAAGAGATAAAGGGTATAGTAGAAAAAACATAGTTAATGTATTGAAAATCTAAGTAAGGATTGTATTTCATAAAAAATGTGTTTTATTTGAAATAGGACAAATAAATAGAAACGGAGAAATATTTCAATTTGTGAACCATGTTTTACTTTTAGTTACTGGTATGTAATTTTTTCTGTTTTTCTATTGAGAAAACATGGACCACTGCTATCAATCTTTAACTTTAACCATTCTAAATTCACTTAATAAAAATTTACCAGGCACAGTTCTTCACAACAAAATTATGACTCCAATACTAAGAGTTTTAAATTTTAGCCCTGTTACTGAAATTTTGGCCCCCATTTCGTATTTTCATGGACAAAAATATCCTTTTGTGTGTTATTTTTTCCGTTCCTAATGAGACGAAAAATTTTCATCTATCCCTTGATCGAAAATTTCCATCTACCAAGAGACGTAAAATTTCCATCTATCCCGTGATGGAAAATTTCCATCTACCGAGAGACGGAAAATTTCCATCTCTAGGAAGACGGAAGAATGCCAAACGTGACCTTCTCTGGACCACTTCAAACTTCGAATCCAGGTCACTCTTAATCAGGCAAAATTTAAATACATAATGGTTTTTTTGTATTAGTAATCATATAAAATGAAAACACTCACATTATATAAAAATAAAAAAACAAAAAAACAAATACATACAAAGGTTAGATCTTTTTTTTTCATAGACAGGGAAGCTGGTCAAATAAATTTTATTCAGTGTTTTCATTATATTTCAATTATGTAAATAAATAATTGTGCACATTTAATGTGAGAAAAGAAAATCGAAGTATCTACGTTAAACAGATATAGTATTATAATGACAAAGTATTTTTATAAGATTTTATTAACATTAATCATTAAAAAAAATTTAAAAAAAAATTATTAGAAAAAGATGAATTTAAAATTATAGGATTTAGTGAAGTTAATTTTTCAACTTATATTTATTATATTTTCATTTTTTATGCTTACCTTTTAAAGTTGAAGTTAAATTTTTTTAATTATTATACAAGTACCTGTATTTAATTGTGAGTGTGATACATGAGAGTAGCTGTTTGATTGTCATTTTATTTGATCAAATGGGTATACAAGCTATTAAAATATACTCCTATAAATTTTGTTGTAAAATGGTCAAAAATATTCTATTGTTAAAGTATGCATTATGCAATATGGGGACGATTAAGAGTGACCTGACTTCGAAGTTTGAAGTGGTCCATAAAGGTCACGTTTGGCATTCTTCCGTCTCCCTAGAGATGGAAATTTTTCGTCTCTCGGTAGATGGAAATTTTTCGTCTCATTAGGGATGCAAAAAATAACACACAAAAGGATATTTTTGTCCATGAAAATACGAAATGAGGGCCAAAATTTTAGTAACGGGGCCAAAATTTAAAACTCTATACTAAAACTAAAACATTTTATAACCGGGCTTATGCATTTACTGTCTTTAGAGAGCGGTATTGCCCACACCACACCCTTATATATAGCCATCAATATTAGTGTTTCACCATGTCAGAAACTCAACCCTCATTTGTGCCAAAATATCTGCAAGAAGATGATTTAACCCAAGAATGTAAGGAGCTAATACACACTTTGCCAAAGGAAAAAGGTTGGATTGCAAACCACCTACACCAATATGAAGGTTTTTGGTACCCAACTAGGATACTTCAAGGACTTTTATCTTGTCGAAAGAACTTTCAAGCACTTGATGCTGATATCCTCCTTGTGACCACTCCTAAATCAGGTACCACTTGGCTCAAGGCTTTGGCATTTGCCTTGCTTAATAGAAAGAGATACGAAGATAAGCACATTCATGATCATCCTTTGCTTACTACAAATCCACATGATCTTGTACCCTTGTTGGAGCTTATTCCTGACCTAAACTTATTGTCCTCTCCAAGGCTATTCTCTACACATCTTCCCTATGTCTCATTGCCAAAATCAGTGAAAGAGTCAAATTGTAAAATAGTGTATCTATGTAGAGATCCTAAAGACACTTTTGTTTCGATGTGGCATTTTGCAAATAAGCTAAGGCTAGAAAGTATAGGAACCAACTCACTAGAAGAGTGTTTTGATATGTTTTGTAGAGGAATGAATCCGTATGGACCCTATTGGGACCATGTATTGGGACACTGGAAGGAAAGCTTGGAAAGGCCAGAGAAGATAATGTTTCTAAAGTTTGAGGATTTGAAAAGGGAGCCAATTATTGTTTTGAAAAAACTAGCTGAGTTTGTAGGATGCCCATTTTCCAAAGAAGAAGAATCTAAGGGCATCATTGATGGTATCTTAAATTTGTGTAGCTTTGATAACTTGAGCAACTTGGAGGTTAATAAGACCGGGAAATTGAAGTTTGGTGTAGAAAACAAAATTTTCTTCCGGCGGGGTGAAGTGGGAGATTCGAAAAATCTTCTCACAGTGGAAATGAATGAACAGATAAACACTATTGCTGAAAAGAAACTGGGTGAACATGGTTTAAGATTTTAGATTAATTTCAAAGTGTGATATTTTATGCTCTCCAATTTTCATTTGCTAGTATGTGTGTTGATGTCAATGTTCCGTTGTACTCCAATCGATGTAATTTTCCTGCAATAAAATTTTATTATTATTATGAGTTGCTCTAATGCTCTTGCAAAAATAATGATTTACTCTATAACATATGTTCATGAGCCGATGCAAAAATCAGTTTTCTTTTTCATTTCAACTTATTCAATATATATGCTCATTAATTATTTTCTCGTGATGATTTTAAATGTTACTCCTTTTGTTTTTATTTATATGTCATATTTCAAACAAAATACACACTTTAAGAAATACAATCATTACTTCAATTTTAAAACATTAATTATGTTTTTTCCCACAATACCCTTTCTCTTTCTGTAATCACTTATCTTCCACTGCTTACGAAAACCAATACCCTATTAAATAAGGATAAAATGAAAATTAGAATTAATTATACCTTAAAATAATCAAAAGAACATATAAAAAGAATTCTCCAAAAACGGACAGTTAAATAAAAATAATGGAAGGTGTAAATTTAAGATGAATTGAATTTTTTTTTATAGGCAAAGTATTTTTTTTATGAGAATAGTGAAATGAGATTTAAATCTATCAAATGGTGGCATCCAGAATTGAATCCGGGACTTCCAATTTTCAAACCTTAAAATTTGGTACATGACAATGTGGACTAAACTCAAACTTGGACTAAAGACCCGTTGCTTTACCTACAATATTGTACTAATATTGATTTTGAAGCTCAACTCCACCTACACAATGGAAGATCATATGCCATTTTCAAGGACCACAACGAAGCTGATGAATTAATTAGCCTGGGATAGTCATACACTACGCCACAAAATGATTATAACAGCACTTCTTTTAAGCTTTCAACAGCATTTCAGCAGTGCTGTCAATTTGCGTGCAGTTAAAACATGTCTAAAGAAAGACAGAGTTCTAGAAGTGCTGTTGAATGTCATTCCGAAGGCTAATATTGACAGCACTCCCTTGATGAAGCGCTGTTGAATGTCATTCCGAAGGCAAATATTTAACAGCACTCCCTTGATGAAGCGTTGTCTGGTAGTTATTTAGCCACGATTTTCCATGATTTGGCCACGGTTTTAACCGTCCCTAACAATAGAATATTTTTTTTTAAAAGAAAAATTAGCCACAGATACAACTGTGGCGAAATTAACATTGGAATTTTCTAAAAATTGTCATTATTTGTCATTTCCCTGTATCCAATGTAGTTCCCTCAAGTCCTCAACCATGTGCAATAACAAAGATAAGCAATATAAAATAACTTATAAAAATTATTACAACATTAAAAGAATTAAGATAAGGATCTAAATACAAATAAAATCAGCAACAATTTTAAACAAGCAAATGATACTAATGCATAAAAAGTTAGCTAGAATACTAAATTTTATCACAAATAAAAAGTGACTATAAGGTCATTCAAAAGCATGCTTCTCGAGAATGTCTCATTTGAAAGCATGCACCGATGACCTCATCCTCTACATTCAGAAGCGCCTTGACAAGTTCCATAATCTGTGTACCTAAAAGAAGCAAATTCAAGGACAAAATTAAAAATCTAACTTCAACCAGGGAACAAATGACATTCAGAATAATATCAACTTGAAAGTGAAAGTCAATACAAACATAACTTCTTGTAGGAAGAATCAATAAAACATTAACAACTTCAATGTTAAAATATAAGTCAACATATGCCTATGAGCACATTATATTGAACAAAGAATAATACATTCATTGCAGAAAACAATGGCATGCAGCTAGTGACAACACCAACCAACAATCAAAAGACCCTATTATGCATTTATATCCCCACCCTACATCATTGTGTTTACATATACTTAATCTCATTAGTTCACTAACTCACATTAGGCCATTACAGTACTGATGGCCAAAAACCATAAAATAGCATAAGAACCAGAAGAGGAAAAAAAAAACAAAGTGTGCAGCAATTCAGTAGTAGTGAAAAAACCAGAAAAAACAGAATTGTGCAGTTCAGCAGGATCCTTCAAGTATCTAGTGAGACTAAGTGATTAGGCTTTACCATGTATTCAATAGCAAGCTACAGCTACAAATAGTAGGGAAAACACGACTTTAAAAAAAAAAAAAACACTCATTAGATATGTTCAATTATCTAAGCCAAATCAATATAATACCCAAGCTTACCTTGTTCAAGAAGTAATTAATATAGTTATATGGCACTGCCACATACTAAAACAACAAATAAAGCTTCTAGCCCAAGCACCTGCAGGAATAAATGGTCAAATAAAACATCACTAGTTTCAAAGAATAGAAATAACAGGACCATTTATGTCTGCACATGAAAGATAGTTAAGTATATCTTTTGTTAGACCCAAATAAGATCATCATCCACATTTTTGGCTCTACATGCATTTTTATTATGTTTTTCAACTGTTCTGGTATCCATCCTGTAAAGTGATTGTTTTCCACATTCCTGCGAAGAATTCAAGAAAATAAATAAAATTGGTTTTTAACAATTAAGTTCTTATCTATGGAAATTTGTGATAGGATATTTAAGCTAATGCAATATGAGGCAATTGAAACGCACAGATTTTTAAGAGGCAGATTAGCAAGGACATCAATAGTGCCAGTGAACTGATTGTTTCGAAGATACCTGCATGAAGATATTAACACATCAACTTGGAATGCAATCAATAGTCAAATACCAAGTAAAGTATTAACAGAAAAAATTAACATTTTGGGTACTTACATGGAGTTTACGCCTGAAAGCGAGCTCAAAGTCTGAGGGAGGTCACCTGTCAGAGCATTGAAAGAGACATCCCTGCAACGAGTAAAAGATTTTTTAGCCAATAGGCCCTCAATGGTCACCAAAACCCAAACATAGCCTCAGTTTTCAAGAGCGGGTAATTTTTAAAACTGTCAAAAACATATAACATGAGAGAGTGCAACAAGATATGTATATGGACCATTTTTGGCTGATGTAATAAAAAAATGCCTTGACATGCAATCAGAAGAATATTGGGAAACCATTGTTCTGTGCATACAACAAACATGGTAATTAATCCATCAAAATATCATAAAAATATGTAGTTAATTTAACAATAACTTGACAGCCATGCAGACCGCTTTTTTAATTAAATTGAAGTGTAGGAAGAAATCTCACAGTGTAGAGAGGGTAGAAAGCTTTTCAAAGTCAACACTCAGTCCTTGCTGGAGCTGATTGTGACCAAGATTCCTGCACTCTCAGCAAAAATAATAATAAAAAAATTACTCCACTTGCTTGTGGAGGTGACTGACAAGCTACAACCATGATCAATATACAAGAGAAGATAAAACTACGCACAGGTCCGTAAGAAACGTCATATCAGAAATAGAGTAAGGGATTGGCCCGGTGAAGTTATTATTAGCAAGGTTTCTGCATGCAAAAGAATTAAGAATGTCGGAAGTTAAAAATCATAACATCAAAAGCAAAATAAACTGAACATTAACACACACACAGACACAGAAACCTACAAGCGCAGCAATTTTTGAGGAAGTTGGTAAGGTATGGTGCCTCCAAGATTGTTGTTACTCATATCTCTGCAAAAATTTAAAAAGTCGTGACAACAGTAACGATGCATAGAAAACTACACATGCTATGAATAAGAGAATTAATCTTACAGGTTGGTGAGAGATGTCAAGGGTTGTATTCCGTAAGGCAAAGTTCCAGTTAGTTCAAGATTAGATAACTTACTGATAAGTAACAAAACCATATTCATCAGAAATTAGCACTAAAATAAGTAATGATCAAATGTTACAAAGTAAAAATAGGAGAGTGAGACTGTACATCTCTGTAACTCGGTTGCCGGAGCATGTAACTCCTTTGATCTTTTAATGCAGTGTTCCTAATACATCAATCAGATAGTCAAGATAGACAAAACAAGTGCATGCAAAGAAAAGAACAACAGACTTGACAAACAGCAAAAAAGGATTAGTATCAAGTTTGTGACAGTGTTGAAAAACTAATCACGCCTTTGTAACAAAATTTCTATAAGGTTTTTAATTAACTAAAAAACTGTAAAAAGGTGCATTGTGGGTAGACTTGAAATTCAAAGTTCAAATCCTTAACAAAGCTCCTTAAAAAAAAACCCATAACCATAAAGGTTTAGAAAGAAGAGCTAAATAAATTGAAGATACAATAGTGAACTGATTAGTACCTGAAACAAGAAATATTTGCAATGATCACCAGATAGTGGCTGTGAGGACATGATAATGTGATGATCCATGAGTTCATAGGCCAAGTAGACATCCTTAAAAAATTTTCTCTGGATTGGCATCATAACATCCTTCAAAGCGATCACGTTCTCTAGATTAGCATAGTCAGCATGGTTATGTTGTAATTTCATATACTAATATGACAAGAGCAAGCCACGTTGGAAAAACACTAAGAAAATAAGATTTTGTCCATGGTTTTTACTTAAAATAAAATTAGGTTTTTGATAGAGTTCAATAGCCTCAGTTGATCCAAGTTAGCGACCCCACCAATTGGACACAACTTGGCTGCTATTGTTTTATGATAAGTAACTTGGCTGATAATCCTGTATTTGGACAATCACAATGTGAAAAAGAAATATGTTCGAGCTGAAAAATTAGAGACAAAGCTCATGGAATAAATGCTACGTTTGAACAAAATAAAGGACAAAATTAACAGAAATTGAAAATTGAAGGGTTAAGAAGGAGATACCTCCACTGAATGGTGAGGTTCTCATAGTCCCAATACTCCTCAGGAACGTTGACATAGGAATAAACCCTTGCACCGGGGCGGTGAGTGGATTTCCCAATCTTCCGAGGTAGGGTGTCGGGTGGGGGAGGCGGAGGGCGAAAGCTGGGGCTGAGGTCGTTGGGGTGCGGCGGCGGAGGGACGGCGGAAGAAGAAAGTAAAAGAGGATGGGAGAGGAGGAGATGGACGGAGGTTGCGACTTCATCCTTGGAGACGGAGGTTGCGAGTTCGTGGGTCGTGGGTTTCTATTGGTACAGAGGAGAAGAGAGGTGGTGGTGGGTTCGGCCGGTGGTTTCTATCACTGAACCCGAATCCCAGCAAACGCGAGCAGCACGAGCAGCAGCGATGCGAGCAGAGATGGGAGGCGCAATCACGGCAGCAGCGAAGCCAGCACAGTAGCGGCGGCACCAGCACGACAGCACGGCGGCGACAGCGGTAGCGCGATTCAGAGGAAGGAAAGAAAACCCTAGCCGCATGAGAGGGAAGTGAGTGAAGACGGAGAAGAGACTTCTTTAAAGGAAAAGCACTTCAGACCATAAAAACAAAATTAAAGCGTGTCAAGTGCTGGGAGCGTTGTAAATTAAAATTTTGCTAGAGACATTCAAAAGCATTTCTTCAAAGGAGCGCTTTAAATTAAGTAATGCAATTTTTTAAGGCTTTTTACAGCATTTGCTTCTTTTAAAAATGTAATCTAGTTATCTTTCCCAATATTTTACAGCATTTCAGATACAAATGCTTTAAAATGTATACTTTTAAAACTCCTTTTTGGTGTAGTGATAAAAACTACATATCTACTTTCCAAGTGGTTATATATACTTGTACGTTTCACAATTGTTCGATAAGTATTTTGATAGTTAAAGTAATCAATGAATCTTATTATAATTGGGGTTCAGTTCAGTCTATATTAGATGTGGCAATTCGTGCTACTCGACCGTGTTCGGATCGGCCCGGTTCGTGTTTGGACCATAACTTTGTCGTGCCTAAAAAGCACGGCTTAATATCGTGCTTCAAAAATGCTTTCTAAGCTCGCACTATGCAAGCTTTGTGCTTGTTCGTGTGGCCTGCAAAATTTTTTAAAAAAAAATCAATGTAAAGGCAAAAAGGTCTAAAATCCATGTTAGTCTGTCACAACTCACAGTAGTGACGGTAATACTGAACCCACGATGTTTAGTTCAAATTCACAACCAATAATCCATAATGCTAACTATGATTGTGAGAGACACAAAATAATTCAACGTAACGTAATAATTCTATATCATCAATAATTCAACTTCAATAAATCAATGTAAAGGTAATGTCAAGCACATCAATGTAAAGCCAAAATAAAACCCAGACTGAGAGTCTAAGTCTCTAAGACATCAATGTAAACTGTGAGTTTGTGACATTGTGACGTGAATGAGAGATGATGATATGCTATTAGCCGTATAATTAGCCTATTATTATTATTATTATTATTATTAATTAGGGATTTATGGGGTTTGGGTTTGTTGGTTTTTTTTTTAAATTCATAAAATATATATATATATATATATATATATTAAATAAACCATCCCCGCGTACCATGTCGGGTTAGCCCGGCAAAAACCCGAACAGATTTCGGGCTTGTGTTTGCCGTGCTAAAAAAACACATGTATAATTCGGACTTCAAATTTGTTGTCTAGGTTCGACATTTCTTTGTGCTTTTTCAGCCCGGCCCGATTGTGTCGTGCTTTTTTGCCGGATCTCTAGTCTATGTAATGGTTATTTAATTTTTTTAATTAGTGCAATATATTTGTCTACAAATTCTATTGCGATAAAACCGTTTTTTTTTTATACTCAGAATTTGGGATCAATCGCACCATATTGAATCAGGCGATTCTTACTAAGATGATAAAGCCGTTTCTAATGGGGTTAAGAAATTGAATGAAGAACAATTGAGCGAGTCATGGGTGAATTTAAGAATGGAATAGCGGTTTGCCCCTTTTTTTTCATAGGTTGAGTTTTTTGACAAGAAAAGGTAAAAGAGAAAATTATGCAGTTACAAGGGACTAAATCATGGAACTCGCACTTTTTTTTTCTCACAATTTTATCAACAACCGAATTACTTATTTTAAAATTACAATTATGATTATTTTAGTATGGGTTATAATTTCTTCTACTTGACAGTATGGCACGTAAAAGAAGTTTACTTGTTTACTACACTTCTTCATGCACGAGGGTAACATTTGTTTGTATCGATTCTACTTTGCTATTATGAGCAAGTTAGTAGGCAGACCACAAGAGAAAGGCAAGTTATAGCATGGTGTCCAAAGTCAAGGCACCAGCTGCGAGGACGTTTTTATAAACCGTATGATGGTTGGTGCATCAATTGTGTAGGGTCTAACGACCATATACGGACCTGAGTCTCACCAAAGGATTCCCCTATGGGCACTTTGCTCGATTTACCTGTCATGAAAGTCCTTCGCTCGGACTCGTAGGATCCGAGCATACGAGAGGGCCAGGCTCGGATTTGATGGAACCGAGCCTAATGATCGGTCCCCAATCCATCAGGCTCGGGACTCTAGGACCGAGACATACCGTCGGCTCGTGGATAAACTCAGGCTCGCCGAGGCTTATTATCCCTTCCACAAATCTCTCCTAGATTCTCGCAACAGCCTAGACATGAGATCTTCAGCTGATCCTATCCAGATTCTAGAAGCATAATTATCCAATATTATCTCACAGAATCCTGGTTCAGCACAACTCTGATACAGGGCCCAAAGGGCCCATGTTAGCCTCCTCCAAACCCTATAAATAGCTCATCACAGCTAGGGTTTCAGGTATGTTCTCTCATCCCTACTCTCAAGAACTACGTGTGGATTGATTCCCTTTTCACTGGGGATACGTAGGACCGGGGTCACCCTCGCCAGCTACAACAACCCATCAAACACATCGTGGTGTTCCATCAATACCGGGACACTACATTGGCGCCGTCTGTGGGAACGATAAACTTCGATCCCCATCCACATTCAAACACAAAAAAAAAATAAAAAAAATAAAAAAATCTGCTAGTGGCTGTTGACGATGATGTCACGGTGTCTTTCACAGTATGGCCGTTCCACCACCACCGCTTTTTTCACAGTGAGCCCCACCACCGCCGTTCTAACGCAACAAGCATCATCGCATCTGATGGCGATGCAACACCCTTCCGTTGTCGTGTCGTGGTGGCTGTTCTCTCCTTCTTCTTCTTGCTTGAAGCAGTGTCATTCACTATCCTCGAGAGCAACATGGTGATGCTGCTGGTGCGGTTGGTCCCAAGATCAACATGACGGTATCATCGTTGCTGCTGGTGTCCCCATCACCCATCGCTGTCGTGCCAGATCGCATCAGCACCCGTCTCATCCACCGTTGGTTACCAATCCATGCAATCGCGCCGCCTTCTCACCATCAACCATGGCATCCTCTCAACCTCGCACCATTCCTCCATGAACCAGAGTCACCGAGCCTTCAGCGCCGATATCAGAACCGGAACCCATTGACGAACCATCTGCGATCCAGGCCGGCATGTGCAGTGGCATCCATCACCTACACCGTTGCCGCCGATTCTTTTTCCGACTTCGCTAACCAACACTGACGCTATCACCATCGATGCCAACCGTGTGTCCAGTCACTGATCGTAGATCGTTACACTCCCAATCGGTTCGTAGTTCTCTATCTTGATCGTTGTCATACAATGCTCTATTCGGCATCAATTCCTTCGAATCATAGATCCATAGTGTCACGAGGGGTAAGCCTCAAGACAATAGACTCCCACCACGCCAGCCACCGTCACTTCCTTACCCTCTAGCCAGCGATCCCACCGAGCCGCATCGTCACGGTCAAGCCTTCCAACGCGGTGTGCTCACACCGCCGTCTCCAAGCGAGTTCTCCCATGGTTTCTCTTGCTGTCGCCGCCATGCAGAAGCGACATCGTCACCATCTCCGAGCACTTCGATCCTCCCTGTTGGCTGCCGCCGCAACATTCCTGTTGGCGTGGGGCTTACAGCAGCACATATGCTGCATTAGGGTTTCAGCCCTAATGGGCCATAGGCCCAAAAAAAAATTTAAAAAAAATAGAATGGGATTTTGCTCTCACTTGGATTCGAGCACTGAACCTCCTGGATGAATAAGGAACAAAACACCACTGCGCCACAGAAGTTTATTGACTATGCATTTTGGACTTTTCTTCATATAATCCAACAAAGTGAAGAGCTACCCCATCAGGGAAGCAAGACTCACGCCTCTCTCAAATCCAGGGAAGTAGTCTTTTTATTTTCATCATTTATGTTGTTATATCATCATTCATATCATGACGCTGCTATTTGATTACATGTATTTGCTCAACATAATTACGTTCATTCACTTGATACATGATATGATATTCTTGACAATAAATGTTATTTAATGCTATTTACGATTATTAGTATAATCATTATTAGGGAATACAACGCATGATATATCATGCTTCTTTTCGTAGACAATCTTGCAAAATTTACGAGCATTTACTCTCCAATAATTTTCATTATCCTATTTATTTCGTGCGATATTTTTAAATCACACTACTTCTATTATAATATTTTATATTCACCTGCCAATAATTTTCATTATTGCAATTCCCTTATTATAAATTGTCAAACGACAACCGCTAAAATTATTTTTTCTGTACACATATATGAGGTACATGGTCCGAGCTACTGGACCATCCATTTCAAGATTTTCATCAATGGGCATATCATTTTCCGAGCTCCGTGAATACAATCATGTCACTCTATTCGGAACATGGTGATAACGACGAGGACCCCTCGCGCCAAATTTCCCTCTTTTACCTTGTCCCCGAGTATAGAGAGCCTCGTGCTCGGTTCCCCACTTCGAATACATGTGTCAACTGCGCGCGGACCCTCGACAGCGTCCCCCTATTGGTATCTCATACATTCAGAATAGCAGGAACCATGCACTACCTCGGGTTCATAAGACGACTGTGGAAACCTCGCACCATGTTCCCTACTTAAGTCAACTCCTGGACGGAGCTCATTTGGAAAGGATTAACAGAAGACTTCAATCCAACATTTCTCACCACACTGAATCCGGGAAGGAATTCTCGTTCCTGTATTATTTTCCTATTTACTTGGCATTTTACGTGATTACTTTACACACATGCTGATATTAATTTACCTGATGCAGTACTTTTGACATGTGCTTTTAATGCTTATTCCTTATAATTTCATTACATGTCACTAATTATTTGATATTCCCTAATTATGATTTTTTGTATACATGCTGATACGTGGCGTGGCATATTGTTAGCCAAATTTCTTTGTTGCTGAATGTTTTTAAATATATGTCTTTCTCGTCGTGATGGGATAATAATATTTGATATACATTGCCTTTCGAATGACATTAGGCAGTTTCCGGCAATTGTGCATTGTCGTTTTTCATGATTTGGCGCTTTCATCATTTGATTTGTTGTCATTAAATGATTTGACATATTTATAAATGTCATTCATTACAATTATTTCACGTGATATACCTGAAATCATGCATTTTTTCATGGGCAATCCTGTCTGGTCACACGATATTTAATTATTGTCATTATTATATTTGTTACGTGTGATCTTTTTAGAATCATACTATTTACATACCAATATTTTACTCTGTAAACTTGCCAATAGTTCTCATTATTGCAATTTAATTATTATACATTGTCAGTTCAAATGACGATTACTAATTATTAATTTTGTATACATATACGAGGTACAAATATGGATAAACAGTCCATTTCAAGGTTTTCATCAATGGACAAATAACTCTTCTGAGTGTTGCGAGCACCTCAACATGTTCGAAATCAGTTGACGGTGGAGAGGATACTAGATACTAGCCTTCTCCCTTCGGATTCATTACACGATTGTCACCACTTCTCCACCGGTTTCCTACCAGATCCCTACACCCACAGTAGAATATCAGGCTATGATATCAACCGATCAATGACATCCTCGAATTGATCGGTCCCTTCTACCACGACACTCTTGCCTCTCATGGTCACTAAAAGCCAAAAGACGATCCCCGTCAACATCTCTTCTCGAGATCCCAGCATTGCTCACAAGGGTGCTATACAACCCATAACGACATATAGGGTGTTTGGTAGGAAGAAGATGAAGAATACCAAGCGAGCACACGTTCTAGCAATAGAAGAAGAAAGGTCTCTATGCCAAAATGACGCCGAGTATATCAATGTTCATGCCAAAAAGGATGTCGAACGTATCAAAATTCGAGGATAGTCCCATAAAGACTAACAGGGAAAGATCTTTCTCATTATCTCAATTACGTCATTTACATTGCATGGTTTAAGCCTCACATTCATTATTACTGAATCACTTGCTGTACAACATTATATTATCTTAGATAATACTCATAATTAACAGTGAAACAACTCATACTTCGCTATTAATGTCATTACATATCATTTACTACTTGATATTCTAATAGTTTTTATACATCATGTAAAGGTACAAATTTGATGGTCGAAACTACCGGGCGCAATAGCCCGAGCACGATGGCCAAAAATGATTCAAGTGTTTCACGCATAACCCAAGTCAGGATTCCTATCATCAAAAAACATGCACATGCCGACCACAGGTCTAAATCCGCAAGCCCATTGTATTTACTGCTTCAATTAAATAAAAGTTCTGTTTCTGAATTCATTGTATTTACATACTTTTCCTCATAACCGATTAGCCACCATTTATGACGCGAACGATTATAAACAGCTCGAACAAGAGCTTATAACTCGTCAAGTACTTTAGAAGATTCCCGATTCAAACGTGATTGGCATAAAATCATTGTATACATCGCGGATAGAGGAACCCACCTTGGCTAAAGTGCTGGAGTTCCGAGGTCTTAACACTTGAATTCATAACACAAAGAACGAAATGAAGCACAAAATCCTAACGGATATTAAAAATATTCACTCATTTCGGATCACGTCCCGACGCACTTGCCTACGATCTCGGTTGGCCGACCAGATCGGCGTGGCTACAAGTGAAAACGGGGATTGCTACCTCGATAACTTGGCCATCGGCCAAATACGTCGCAGGATCGAGGAATGCACCTCGGCCAAGGCAGTCATTCCGACAGCATCCCCCGTAGACGTTACAATCCAGTTCATGATATTACTTTTAACACACCCCGATGAGAGAGGTGTATGAATCTCCAAATCGCGATACTCTTCCGAGTAAAAGACCTCGGCTGCGAACATTCTTTTACGTCACCACCAAGCCTCAGAAAAGAACGTCTGATCGACCCAAAAGGACTCTAAACTCGGCACAGAGTCTCTATGACTCTTCCCGAGCTGGGGGGCTTATGTCGTGGACCGGACTCCGGTCCGACCTACCCCCGTCTTAACCGACCGTACGCCGAACTCATTCCGAGATCTCCGCCAGGATTCAGGATGCGAAGCTACTCGATGGTATTGAGGAAAGAGTCTTCAACTGCATGATCCCAGTTATAAAAATTCTCTTTGGCTGCCCTTTTGTGCTTAAAGAGCTTTCGCTCTCATTTTGTCTAGAGATGCTCGAAGTCCGGCGGCCTCATCTTTGGCATCCTCGAGTTGCTCTCGATCCACTGCAGCATCCTCCTCGGCTTTCCGAGCCTTCTCTGTAGTCTCCCGCAGAGCTGTGGCATCCTCTTCGGCCTCCTTCAAAACCCCTCAACTTCCCTCCTTCCACGATGCACCGGTTGGGCCAAAGGCTCATTAACCCGCTCAACCACCCACAGGGAAAGACGTGGCAGTTATTGGAGTTACTTTTTCAAAGTTCGAAATTATGAATGATTTGGCACAACTTCCCAGGGCACGTATCATACCTAAAGAACCTAAAAACGTCACCTCGAACAAGCTATATGGTTAAGGCTGGAAATAGTTGTCACACTTCTGAACCAAGACATGCTAAAGGTTAACCCTATCCACTTGTTACCTCGCCACAGACTTTACAAGTCTTACGAGCTGGGGGGCTTGTAGGGTCTACCGACCATATACGGACCCGAGTCTCACCAAAGGATTCCCCTATGGGCACTTTGCTCGGTTTACCTGTCATGAAAGTCCTTCGCTCGGACTCGTGGGATCCGAGCATACGAGAGGGTCAGGCTCGGACTTGATAGAACCGAGCCTTACGATCGGTCCCCAATCCATCAGGCTCGGGACTCTAGGACCGAGACATATCGTCGGCTCGTGGATAAACTCAGGCTCGCCGAGGCTTATTATCCCTTCCGCAAATCTCTCCTAGATTCTCGTAATAGCCTAGACATGAGATCTTCAGCTGATCCTATCCAGATTCTAGAAGCATAATTATCCAATATTATCTCACAGAATCCTGGTTCAGCACAACTCTGATACAGGGCCCAAAGGTCCCATATCAGTCTCCTCCAAACCCTATAAATAACTCATCACAGCTAGGGTTTCAGGTATGTTCTCTCATCCCTACTCTCAAGAACTACGTGTGGCTTGATTCCCTTTTCATTGGGGATACGTAGGAACGGGGTCACCCTTGCCAGCTAAAACAACCCATCAAACACATCGTGGTGTTCCATCAATACCGGGACACTACAAATTGATTGGCTGAGATTTTGTACTCCCAATGCTTCTAACCGGTGAAAGAGAGTTGTAGCACCTGGGTGAATTTCCTTAATATTTCCATCCCGTTTGTTTAATCTCCGTTAAGAACTGTTCGGACTTTCCTTTGATATTTGGGTCTGTGGGTGTAAATCACATGTTTGTTTACATTGATGCCCAATAATCATAAATATTTTATAAAAGTTTATTTATTTGTACTGATTGGTTAATAAAAGTTTATTTATTAACTTCAACTTTTACAATTGAAGATAAAAGGTTTAATAAAAAATTTTTGCATTGAGTAAATAAAAGTTTAATATTTTGAAGAAAAAAATAGTCTTAATTTCCCAATATGTTTTTACTATTTTTTTAATCCTTTATCCTTAACCCTTAAGCAAAAATCGGAGCACCAAAAATCGGTGCATGGTAGAAGCACCATTATTTTATATTTTACTTGTTTGGGTCATTACATGTGTCAGGAAGTATGTAATAAAAAAAAATTCAAATCTTAATAACAAAAACATGTACATAAAAAGAACCCAGAAAACCCAAAGCATATATTTTTTTTAATTTATTAGATTTATTAAAATTAAAAAAATAAAAAAAGAGCCGGAGCACCCGGCACATGGTAGAAACATTTTTGTTTTATATTTTACTTATTTGGACCATTAATTGTGTCAGGAAGAATATAATAAAAAAATTCAAATCCAAATAACAAAAACATGTACATAAAAAGAACACAGAAAACTCAAAGCAGATTTTTTAAATATATTAGATTAATTAAAATAATAAAAAAAAGAAGAGCCGGAACAAAAAAAAATCGATGCATGGTAAAAACACCATTGTTTTATATTTTACTTATTTGGATCATTATTTGGGTCAAAAAGCATGTAATAAAAAAATTCAAAGGCGAGTCAATGAAATTCAAAAGTGAGTACTACAATTTTCAATAAGGATTAAATAGGGGCATTTTAGACAAAGTACACATAAAACTTACAATAATCAACACTTTTTTAATCTATGTGCCCAGACCTAGAAAACCAAACAAAATAAAATGGATGGAGCAGTTGATAAAAATTCCTTTAACTCGGTCGAGGCACAGTTACCTAACTCACTGTCAAAGGTGTTGACAACAATATACGAGTTTGAATCACTTCAAATTTTTTTTTTTTAAAAATACTTCATACGTTTTTAAATATAAGACGATTTTAACACTTTTATTTTGTCCTTATTTATAAGACCCGTTCAGAAGAAAAAAAAATTTCTCCCTCGTAGAAGAGAGAATGGGAGGAAAATGAGTTTTAACATGTAAAATTATCTATTTGTCCTTCATTTATTCACTTTACTTGATTGTTTTTTTTTTAAATTTCAATTGAAAAAAATAAAGCTTTTTTTTTAAAATAAATATTTTGGGCTCAAAATTTTTAACATGTAATAAAAAACTGCAATAAAAAAAAATCTTTGACTATGTTTAATATACATACATGTAAAAAAGAAAAAAAATATTTATTTCTATTTTGTAAAACAAGAGTTTAGTTGCCTTTTGATAAATTTGTTGTTTTCTCTCTTCCCTCTTTTCTCTCTAACCAAACGAAATTTAAAAAAAAACTCAACTTTTCTTTCTTCCTCATTTCTTCACATTTTCTCTCATACAAAACAACCACAAAATCTATCCATATTCTCACCATAACTTATCTTCCCTGTTTCTCTCTTCCCTATTTCTCTCTTCCCATTTTTTTTCGTGCAACCAAACAAAGCTATAGGGACCAAATTCTCTGCTTATAACTACAGACAACGTACCCCTTCACTGATAATAAGCATACTCTCTCCTGCTTGAATTTTAAGAAAAAGTAACTAATTTTATCCTTATTAGGAGGTTAGTTGATTGTATATAATTTATCAAATTTATAAAAAAATAGAAATATTTTAAGAAAGTAGCATTGGGAATGAAAGAAAAATTAAATAAGATAACAATTTTCTAGGGGTGTTTTAGGAAAGTGACATTGAGAATGAAACAAAATTTAATAAAGTCCGTTAATTTTGCTTATATTTTAAACCAAAAGAAATATATATTTTTTGTTTATAATTCGAGCCGGAAGGAATACATAATTTAGGGACCAATAACAATAGAGTAGATCTAGCATCTTTGAATCGAGTGCTTAATTTTTTTTTTTAATTTTTAAATACTCCCTCCGTCCCAAAAAATTTTTAAATTTTTTAAAATTTAACAAAAAATAAGAGAATATGATTTTAATGTATTATTTCCCAAATCAACCAATTACCAAAGTAAATATTTAATGCATGTTTCCTTAATTAACCAATCATAAAATATAAAATGCAATTTCCAATTTTTTTATTCATTATTTTAACTTTAATTTGTGACAAAATTTTTCTATATTTTTTACTAACTTTATGAGACAGGAAGTATAAATTTCTGTGTAAATGAAATTTAACATTCACTTACGGAGAACAGAGGTGCTGATTTTTGAAGCAAATATTTCAATAATGGACATTAAAAAAAATGGTAAATGGTACTCCCTCCGTTTCACAATGTTTGGCCTTTTAGACTTTTTTCCTTGTTTCACAATGTTTGGCCTTTTACATTTTCAATACACAAACATATTTTTTTCCAATATTAACCTTTCATTCAATCATTTCTCTTACTCCTCATTAATTCTACTTTTATCATCTCTCATCTCTAAACCACTATACATTAATTAATGGATACACTTACTAATAAAAATTAAATACTATTACAATTTTCAATAAGGATTAAATAGGGGCATTTTAGACAAACTATACATAATACTTACAATAATTAACACTTTCTTAATCTGTGTGCCCATACCTAAAAGGCCAAATATTGCGAAACGGAGGGAGTAAATGAGTTTTGCTTAAAGGTAAATCCGAGATAAATGTTGTGTTCATATCTTTGCCCCATAATGGAAATTAAAACTGTCTTTGTTGTGTTCAAATTTTTATTGTATATCTTTGTGTTTGAGGGCACTACTTAATTTGGGGAACGGAGAACGGAAACATTTTTACCAAAAATGCCCCCCTTTACCTTTTTTATTTCTTTTACTGTAGTTTTATTTTGCAAGTAAATCCTTCACCATCCGAAATCCATAGCATAAGGTCACTGACCGGCACCACCGGTGAGCCTTTGACCAAGGGCACCATGCTATAAGGCACCCCAGAGAAAATGGGAAGGTATGCATCTTCAAAAAGTGTGGCAAGAAACGACACTGCGTTGTTTATGTTGTGTCGCATTGCATCTATAGTGCCTCGGGAAGAAAAATTGTTGATTTCAACATCCTTTAACACAGTCTTGCTTCAGCAAAGAATCTATATGTTGCGAAAATTTTGACTTTCTTTTTTTTTTATTTACGTGGAAATAAAATGATCTAGGCAATAGAATAGAAAAGTGACATCCTTTTAAAGTTGAAAACCTCAAATATTGAAAATAAACATCACAGGATAAATTTTGAAAAATATTTCACTGATAATGACAATACATTTTCACACTCTTATTACATAAGAGATATAAATATAATGTTTTCGATCGAGCAAGATCCCCTCCTATTCAAATATTATAATTTACTTCCTCCGTTTCATATTATTTGTCACTTTAACTTTTTTAACTTGTTTCAAATTAATTGTCGTTTTAGGAATTCGAGGATGTATTAATTGATTTTTTCCAACTTTAACCTTGCATTTAATGTGTTGAAATATGTAAAATGAGTGATAATTAATGTATTTTGAGGATATTATAGTAAATTTATCTAATAATTCTCTTGAAAATTGAAGTATTAAATGACTTTCTTAATCCGTGTGAAATTTCTAAAATGACAGTTAAATTAAAAGGGAGGAAGTATTGTATAAAGTATAATATACCAATAAGTAATAAAAATGATACCAAAAAACATGCTGATATGTGTTTCCCCGATATATATTCTTACCGGTATATATTTTCACACGCTCCACTCTTTAGAATTTACTCACATTTCATATTTTGCTCACTGTTAAGTTAATTTTTAGAGATTTATATAATTCTCTAATATATATTGCTGTGCTACGTTTTTATGTTTCAGAACTTCATGTGCAAAAGTGAAAACGCGTAACCACGTTATTGCACGGAAAGAAACCCCCACTTTGAATGGCCACAGGAAAAAGAAGGGAAAAAGTTTTTCCTTATGGCTGGACTGGACCCCACAATAATCATGCAACCTATCTAGTGGTGATTAGGACGATATTATATATAATGCTTAATGCTCGTTTTAAAATAAGTTGGTAATATTTACTTAGTACTTCAATTTGTCAACCATGTTTTATTTTTAGTTACTTTATATAATTTTTTCTGTTTTTCTATTAAGAAAACCTGGACTACTGCTATCAATCTTAACTTAAACCATTATAAATTCACTTCATAAAAATTTACCAACAAGTAACCGGTAGCACAATTCTTTGCAACGTACAAGATTATGACTCCAATACTAAAACTAAAACATGTTATAACCGGGCTTGTGCATTTACTTTTTCTTTAGAGAGCATCATAGCCCACACCCTTATAAATACCCATCAAGATCAGAATATGCATCTTAACCAATCATTTAATGCTTCTAGTCCCAAATATTAAATAGTAGTGTTTCACCATGTCAGAAACTCAACCCTCACTTGTGCCAAAATACCTGCAAGTTGATTTAACCCAAGAATGTAAGGAGCTAATACACACCTTACCAAAGGTAAAAGGTTGGATTGGAAACCACCTACACCAGTATGAAGGTTTTTGGTACCCAACTAGGAGCCTTCAAGGACTTTTAACTTGTCAAAAGCACTTTCAAGCACTTGATGCTGATATCCTCCTTGTTACCATTCCTAAATCAGGTACCACATGGCTCAAGGCATTGGCATTTGCCTTGCTTAATAGAAAGAGATACGAAGATATGCACATTCATGATCATCCTTTGCTCACTACAAATCCACATGATCTTGTACCCTTTTTGGAGCTTAACATCTATGTTGAGAAAGATCGTATTCCTGACCTAAACTTACTATCCTCTCCTAGGCTATTCGCTACACATCTTCCTTATGTCTCATTGCCAAAATCAGTGAAAGAGTCAAATTGTAAAATAGTGTATCTATGTAGAGATCCTAAAGACACTTTTGTTTCAATGTGGCATTTTGCAAATAAGCTAAGGCCAGAAAGTATAGGAGCCAACTCACTAGAAGAGTGTTTTGATACGTTTTGTAGAGGAATGAATCCGTATGGACCCTATTGGGACCATATATTGGGATATTGGAAGGAAAGCTTGGAAAGGCCAGAGAAGATAATGTTTTTAAAGTTTGAGGATATGAAAATAGAGCCAACTATTGTTTTGAAAAAACTAGCTGAGTTTGTAGGATGCTCATTTTCCAAAGAAGAAGAATATAAGGGCATCGTTGATGGTATCTTAAATTTGTGTAGCTTTGATAACTTGAGCAACTTGCAGGTTAATAAGACCGGGAAATTGAGGTTTGGTGTCGAAAACAAAGTTTACTTCCGTCGTGGTGAAGTGGGAGATTCGAAAAATCTTCTCACAGTGGAAATGAATGAAATGATAAACACTATTGTTGAAAAGAAATTGGGTGAACATGGTTTAAGATTTTAGATTAATCTTACAGTGTGATTTTTTTTATGTTCTACTATTTCCATATGCTAGTATGTGTGTTGATGTCAAAGTTCCCTTATACTCCGGTCGGTGTAATTTTCATGCAATAAAAAAAAAGCTTATTTAATATTTTAGTATCTGAACTTAGGTGTTTTTTTGGAGTTGGTCCTTAAACTTTTCTTTTCGATATTTTAGGTTCCTGAACTTTGTTTAATTTATGGAAATGGTCATTTCGTCACTTAAGTGATGATATAGCCGACGACATGTCAGGTAACTTTCACAATATCAACGAGTGACGAGACACTACATGATTTTTTTTATTAAAAAAATAATTTCTTTTAAATTTATTAAAAGATTTGTTTTTATTAAAATACAATTTTTAATTATTTTTAATAAATTTGATTTTTTTTTAATTTAAAAAATTCACGTGGCATCTTCTGACACTTATCGATGTGGTGAAGGTGACGTGGTATATCATCGGTCATATCACCACTTAAGTGATACAAGAACCATTTCGAAAATTTGAGCAAAGTTTATGAACTCAAAGCATCGAAAAAAAGTTTAAGAACTAATTTCAAAAAAGCACCTAAGTTTAGGGACTAAAAACTTAAATAAGCCAAAAAATTATTATTTTGAGTTGCTCTAATGCTCTCGCAAAAATAATGAATTACTCTAACATGTTCATGAACCGATGCAATATGTTACTCCCTCCGGTCCTATATATAGGACATACTTATCCGTATGACATACTTATCCGTATTCCCCGATTCAAGGAAAGTGGTTAGTTTTGTGAATTTTATGAGAATTTATTGTAATATTACAATTTCACCCTCTCCACTTTACTTGGAAAGTTCACATTCATTAATTAATAACAAAAAAACATAGTTAGTCAAAACATTTAATAAGGGCAAAAAAGAGAAAAAACAATTAATATGCATAGGAAATATAAAATGTCCAATATATAGGACCAAAGATTTATTCTAGAAGATGTCCTATATATAGGACCAGAAGGAGTACTACATTAAATGCATTACTCTAACGTACTCTAAACATTCAATTCATCTTAAATTTTGCATTTACAATCATCATGAGAAAATAATTAAAATGAGCATATTAGAAACAAAAAAAATTAGGACCAAATCCGGAAAAAAAAATAAAAACTCTTGTAGGATGAAATTGAAATCCAAAAATAACTAAAAAGAGAAAATTATTAGTTTTATCTGAAACCTATTAGCCGAAATTAATATATTTTACTTGTATTGAATCGATAAACTGGATCCAAGATCCATAGATCATGACCCATTTGCATAATGGATTTGGGGTTTTTTATGCTCCGGACACATGCATCGGCATGCCATCTCGGCACCGAATTACTTACCACATATATTCATCTCCAAATAACTTCAGATAAGCTCTTGGAAAGGAACCTTAATCCTATTCACACTACATATTCTTAGAGGGCTACTGCTCTTAGAAATGAAAATGTTAATTATTTCTAGCAATTGAATGAAAACTTGATAAGTAGACTGCTCTCTTCTTCTGCTCAATATCATTGAGTGTAGCTCAAGAGGCAAAGATAAAACACGTTCTCTGGAATCTACCGAAAAATACAAAACATAAACTCCAGTAGTATATTAACAGATAAAAAGAAACAAATTTTTTTTCCAAAAAGCGACAGATAACAAGGAACGGAGGGAGTAGTATATTCTTAGTGCCAAAACCAACTAATAGACAGCATTATTCGGAATCCATATTGGAATCCGTATCCCCATCTACGCTCTTGGAATCCATATCCACATCCTCAGTCTCAGTCTCTTTCTTTTTCTTTTTCTCTTCCTCTGCCTTTACAATTTTAAAATCACTGAGAGCCTTATCAAAAGTGCCCCTAACAAGCTGGCACATAAGCATCAGATCCTGACATCCATCTTTTAACACTTCTCGTGCTGGATCCCCTACAGATGCATTAATAACATATTCAACAGAAAATTACCGGTTAATGTCATAGCGACTTGCATTAGAAGGATAAATTTTTCAAAACATCTAATTCTGAAAGCTATTTTGATATCTGTGTTAAGAGACAAGTAATGAAAACCATGTGTTTGAATTAGCAAGACTGATATATTTAGAGTTCATGTCATAAAAATAAACATTACAACCAACCTAATTATCATAAAGGTTTTTCTAACCTATCCACCTAGGGCAGGATACACAAGAACAAAAAGGTAAATTTTGGTGGGGAATAGAAGTTGATATGATATAGTCAATGATGTATTTAGGTTTTCAATATAACTTTATCTATTGTGTTGATTTATCCTATGCACATAATGCTTATGTTATAAAAATTCTTACCTTACAATTATATGATTGGGAAATTCTAAATATACCAATAAAAAACTAAATACACTCATAACTTTGCAAAATTTTCACCTTAATTTCCCAAAAATACCCTTCTAATTTTTAACCTTGAAAGTTACTACAAACCCACCCATTTCACTTCTTCAAACCTTATGCAAACTCACCCACCCACCCACCCTTCTTCACTTTCAATGTTTTCACAATGCACACCCATCCTCTTCACTTCTCTGGACTCAAGAAAATGGTGCGGATCAATAAGAATGCATAATTTGGATTCTAAGTTATACCGGTTAGATTAAATAGTAAAAAGATAACAGTAGATTGCCCGTGTTTGAAATTAAGCTTATTGAGGATTATGTTGAAAGGATCACTAGCTTCTCGAGGGAAGCTTCCAAAAATTAAGCCAAGGCTTTTTAAGCCTTCAATTGTTACTTCAACATTAGGATTCGGAACACAACCCTTTGGTATGATGTATCAAACATTCAGACTTGGAACACTACCCAATACCCATAGATTTAATCACGAACAAAAGCATGTTTCCCCATTTTAGTTCCTCTAGAACAGCTAGTTTAACGATTCAATGATTGCTATTTATGGCCTTATAGAGATTGGATTTCCGGGTGTAATTTTTCAGAGATTGAATAAGTGTGTGTGAGTTGGATGGGTGTGAGGAGATTGGATGGATGGGTGTGAGCAAGGGTGGTTAATTTTTAAACAAGGGTAATTTTGGAAGTTCAGTACCAAAATTTATAAAACCCTAAGTTCATTTTGCATTTTCAGGGTGTATTCAGAAATTGCCATACGATTTGGTTAGCCCAACGAATCCAAAAACTACTATATATTTATATAGTGCTCAAAATACTTTTACTCTGTTTATGGATGCACTGCCTAAAAAACATTCATAAAAACATCACTGCAAGTTCAACTGATAATGCCATGAGAAATTTCTTAGTATCATGAGATCAAGTGATAGGTTTGAATGCCATATAAAATTCTCTTCCAAAACTAGCAAATAAACAGGGCCAACAGGATACATTGTAAACAAAATATGAAATTGGTTGTATAAGTACAAGAACTTGTTCTTTTATTGATGCAGATATGGATTTGTAGCAAACATTTGCAAATAACAGTCACAGTATAACCACTATGACAAATAGTATAGCTGAAAGACATTGCATATGTTACCTGTTGTTTGGACTCTGATGTTAACACGATTATCTGAAGGGTGAGGAATGCTGTACCCACAAAATGTCACTCGTGGACTGCAAAACAACAGTAAGGACCTCATTGCATCAGTGATATGTGTGTGTGTGTGTGTGTATTTGATAGGCATAGTTTTGACGGGTAGGGGAGGGGAAATTGTATGCTGCCAGGGTTCGAACTCAGGTGCTCACACTATATGTCCCATAGCTTTATCAATTGAAATACCTCTTAGGGACATCAGTGATGTATTGAACTCAATAACCGATGAGAAAGAAGGGAGGCACAAAAGGCAAGGTGTGTAAAAGCCAAATAAAACTGACATTTACAGTGTGAAGACTAATAAATAACGATCTTCAAAATAAATATAACAAGAACGTAAATGGATTACTCAATTATGCAACACAAAAAGTGTAGATGAAATCATATCAATAGGAGTCTTAATCTCGGGTCCTCTTCTTTTTCTCCAGGATGAGGAAAAGGGTGGGGGTCTAGGGGATCTGTCAACCTATCTATTGTTTCATTAAAACGATCAAGTCCACTTCATGTTTATTTTATAGATGCACATATAATGCTTTTGGTGAGTTGTGCCCAGCATTGGCGCAACTTTTGATTGTTTTCAATGTAAAAATGGCTTAAATTTATTTGTTTGTGGAGAGAAATGCTTCCTCATTAAGAGGATTTCTTGGCCCCTTAACTATGTTAAAGAATATGATCATGTTCAGGACTTGCAAGCTATTGTGCTTTAAATGTTATTCTTATCCTCCCCTGGTTGTATTTTGTACTTTTGGTCTTTTCTCACTAAAATGATTTCTGTTTATATGAGATAATAAAAAATAGATGAGCAAATGATTGACAATACATGCACTTTGGAGGACCACATCAAACTCCACTGGCAGAAAATTAATTTGTATGGATTTCTGCTTTAGCCACTAAGAATGATATCTCAAAAAAAAAAAAAGCGAACAAGAATACGTAAGAATTTCCGCACTACTAACTCCTGATTTAAGGTGAATCTGACAGAATTTGCAAATGTATGATCCTCATCCGCAAAAGAAAAAGTTGATTTACTCTGATCAGAGAACGTCCCGTGTTCCATCACTGAAGATCAACCTGAAATACAATATAATATATTTAATCGCAACCTTCAAAGATAACAGTTCAGGGTAACCTTTACAAAAATGTAAATCACAAACTGATATCCTAGTATAAAATCTACCAAATGGTAAAAACAAACATTCCTGCAAGCATGGATGAATATATTTAAAGCTTACGCCGGGTGAAACTATGAAGAGGTTTCATGACATAAATATTCAGCTTATGCAAAAACGGTGTCGTTTTTGGGCCACTTGATGACCCACATGGCATTGTCGTTAAGACATGATAACGAACTATCACTCCAAGAACAAACATGACCGACAATAGTCAAAGTCCGGGACTAAATTGATATTTCGTTAATGTCAAGGACCAATATGACCAGTACGTACAAAGTGAGATACCAATGTGACCATTTACTCTTTAAACAAGTATAAAATTGCTTTTCTAGAATTCAAGTTTACATTAAAAATTAGACTTCTAAAGAAGTTCCACCAATAACAACCAACCTGCAACATGTTATTAACCTGTACTGTGACAAGTGACAACCCAACCTTAACAATAGCAACAACTAATAAAAAAAGGCCGGGTGGCCCTGGTGCATGAGGTCTATGGAGAGGTAGTTTCAAGGATTTGAACCC
This sequence comes from Crotalaria pallida, assembly GCA_037953625.1. Taxonomy (NCBI): domain Eukaryota; kingdom Viridiplantae; phylum Streptophyta; class Magnoliopsida; order Fabales; family Fabaceae; genus Crotalaria; species Crotalaria pallida. Next base: position 145,879,220 of record CM075651.1, on the reverse strand, counting down.
TTGACCTCTTGGACACGTCACGGAGCAACGCTCACCCTCTAACCTTAACAATCAAAAGGTGAGCATACAAGATTTAACTGAAGCAGCTACACCACCACCCATGAATTTAGCTATCAGCATGACTAAAATCATCACAATATAATAATTGCACGGGTATGTAATTTTGCGTGCCGTATCCGTACACGGTGCATGGATTGGGTAAGGGGGCGGTGTGGGTGTGAGTGTGAGTATGAGTATGAATGAGGGGTGAGTGAGGGGTGAATAAAGATTAGAAATTTATTGAGAACCCACCCCAGAGATGACATGAATTATCAAATTAAAGGAACATTGTCAACACTTATAATAATAATGCTACTAAATCACACTACCAGCATAGAATAGAATAGAATAGAATAGAATGAATCTAAATTGCAAATTTAATAACATAGAGAGAGAGAGAGAGAGAGAATAAAAAGAGGAGAATAATGGAAGAGGGACGAGAAACCAACCGGAAGAGAACAGAGAGAAGGTTAGGGCACCGATGGAGAGAGTTGAATGAAGCTACTGCTATGCTATTGGGGAATGAAATGAATGAATGTGAGGAGGGAAAGGAAGCAAAACGATGATGGTGTTTGTGCTTAGGTGAGTACAGTAGTACTCCCTCCTGCTCGAATTATAAGCAAAACTAATTAATTTTACGTTTATTAAGGAGGTTAGTTGATTGTATTTATTTTTCTCAAATTTATAAAAGAATAGAGGTATTTTAAGAAAGTTGCATTCGTAATGAAACAAAAATTAAATAAGATAACAATTTTCTAGGGATGTTTTTGAAAAATGACATCGAGAATGAAATAAAATTTAAGAAAGTTGGTTAGTTTTGCTTATATTTTAAACCAAGAAAGGTATGTTTTTTGTTGCTTATATTTCGAGGCGGAGGGAGTAATTAGGAAGGTGCCGGTGGTACCCTCTAATATTTATTATAAACCCTTTTACTCATTTTCACATCATCTAAGAATATTAGTTACTACTCACTTAACAATTTTTATTTTGTCTCTATTTATAAGATCCTTTATTAATTTTTAATGAGTATTAATTATTTTTTCCACAAACACTCCTATTTATTTAACACTTTTTAGATTCTCAATAATATTAATAGGGATAGTTTTGAAAATACATATCAAAAATTCACATTTCCAATACAATTAACTAAAATATTTCACTTTCTTAATGGACGTGAAATCTTCCAAGAGGACCTTATAATTAGGAACGGAGGTAGTAATATAATGGGTATTGCTAACCGACAAATTATTAGTTGATTTGTGATTTTATTGTCTAGGACAATCACCATCATTTATTATTCGTTTTTAATTTTTTTTTAACATGATAAACGATTGAGATGAGTATGGACCACCATGGTCCATGACCAACTAATAATTTTTCGTGATTCTTTGCTGAAGTAACTTTGTGTTAATTAAAGAAGAAATCAACTAACAATTGAGCAATTATTAGGTGGTCCGTGACTACATGATCCAGGATAATCACCACTGTCCATTATTTAAATTTTAAATTTATTTTAAATAAAAAAATAAACTATCAACGATTGAAGATGTGTCTGCACCACATGATCCAGGACTAACTAATAATTTTCCAAAAATCACAAATATGGAGAGCGAAAATTTTGATCTTCATATTTGGGTAGTTGCGTTTTAACATCTCCAATTATGCTAATACAATTAGAGATAAGGATTAAATAGAGATGTTTTGGACAAATTATACATAATATTTACACTAATTAACATTTTCTTAATCTGGGTGCTCAAACCAAAAAGGCTAAACATAATAAAACGGAAGGAGTATAAAAGAATATTTCTAACATGCAATCTAATTTTGGATGGTTGCATAGCAACCTTTATTAGACTAATAAAAATTTGACACGTAATACATGTATGTTATGTCATTACTTAAAGTAGTTAAAATTGATTTTTGCAATTTAGTCCAACATAAAAACTAGGTTATTTTAATTTAGTTCTTTGTACTTTTAGACAAATTGTAACTTTTAATTTTCAAAAACATTATTAAAAAAATTAAAGGTATTTCAATTATGCTAGAACTGCTTCTTCTTCTTCTTTTTCACGTTCTCAAAACTCACTCCATAATCATCTGCCACACAAGAAAAACAGTGAACTATGGCATATCTAATCATTATTAGGGGCCATAGACAATTGGATATTGGATACTGTTTTCACAGAAGATGCTTCCTGTAGTGGATGTAGCACCATTTTCATAAAGAAAAGGAAACTGTTTTTGGTTTAACGAAGGAAATAGGGATCTTGAATGGGGATGTCCATTGGAGATATGTATAGAAGAAAGAGGCTTAAAATATGTCTCGTGCTCTGCACTATTGGGCCTCCAAAAGTCACTCATTCCATATTTCTTAGAATGCCACCATAAGAAAACAGTGATTTATGAAGAAGAAGCAGCAGCAGCAAAATGTTGAGAACGTGAAGAAGAAGAAGAACAAGAAAAAAAGAAGAAGGAGTTTTGGTATAATTGAAACAACTTATACATGTATCAGGTGATAAATTCTTATTAGTCTAACAAAGGGTTGCATAACAACCATCGAAATTTAGATTACAGGTTAGTAACTCCCTACAATTTTTATGGACTAAACTGTCACTTTAATCCCTGAATTTACACAGCACTTTCACTCTAGTCCCTGAAATTAACAAAATTGCTTTTAGGTCCCTGACTTTGTAAAAAGTCATTCACTTTAGTCCCTGAAATTAACAAAATTGCTTTTAGGTCCCTAACTTTGTAAAAAGTCATTCGCTTTAGTCCCTGCCCCTAACCTCCATCAACGTACATTAACAAAATAATGATGTGGTTGTTTAGGGGCATTAAACCATATCGTTTTTGCACAAGAGGCAGATGTTGCTTCTAATCCTAATGTAGTTGCTAATGATGTTAGTGCACCTGCAGCTACTAATGTTGTTGCTCCTCATTCAGATGCGATAGATATGTCACAAACACAACCATCACAAGATTTCTCCCAACCAGAACCTCCAAATGAAGTGACTGCATCATCTAGTGTTAGGGCTAAACTACCTATCAGGTCAAGATCAGCTGCACCGGTCCCAAGATCAGCTGCACCAGTCCCATCTAATACAGAGGCATCGTCAATGGTGTTTATGCCCACGCATGGTTTTAAAGAACCTAAAAACTCTTTTGGACCATCTTCACCATCAGCTTTAGGATTTAAAAGATGAAGAAATTAGTTTTTGGTTGTGTTTTGCCCACTTTTTGGTCTCTTGTGCAAAAATGATGTGGTTTAATGCCCCAAACAGCCACATCATCGTTCTGTTAACGTATGTTGATGGGGTTAGGGGCATGGACTAAAGTGAATGACTTTTTACAAATTCAGGAATCTAAAAACAATTTTGTTAATTTCAGGGACTAAATTTACAAATTCAGGGACCAAAAAGCAATTTTGTTAATTTCAGGGACTAAAGTGAATGACTTTTTACAAATTCAGGGACCTAAAAGTAATTTTGTTAATTTCAAGGACTAAAGTGAAAGTGCTGTGTAAATTCAGGGACTAAAGTGACGGTTTAGTCAATTTTTATGTTATAAATTTTGAAATATTCATTTAAAGATCTTGAACTCAGTAATGAGGTAATAATCTTACACTCTTCAATATTACCCTTTTCGAAATCCTATCTCAACTCATTTTTTGTTAATTTTTCGAACTTTTTTCTTTGTTAAGTTGCAAATTGTAATAAATAAAAAAATGGCATAGGATCTAATATAATAGCCAATGGATATGTTGCATGCATAAAAAACCACCGAGCTTCTAATGGTGAACCTCATAATAGTAGTACACAGTAGTAGTAGTCACCCAGTCCGCCAAAATGGAATCTGCCCAAACTCAAAAAAAAAAAAAAAAAAATTGAATTTCCGCCCAGAAAAAAGAAAATAAAAAATTAGAAGTAAAAAATATGCTTTGGGTTTTTTGTATTTTTTTTATGTACATGTTTTTGTTATTTGGATTTGAATATTTTTTTATTATATGCTTCTTGACATAGGTAATGGTCCAAACAAGTAAAATATAAAATGCTTCTACCATATACCGGTTTTTAAATAATAGGTACGATTACCAAGCTATGATATTTTACACTTATGTTCTGTATTTTTTCAAATGACTTCATTTATAAATAAAGTTTAATAGTTTAAAGATTCCTCAATTTCCTATGTTATTTCTTTTATTTTTATTTTTTTTCTTTGAAGGATCGGTTAGAAAGACTAAAAAATAAATGTGAAGAAGCATGAAGTTGCATTGGTTTTTTCTCATTTTTAAGGTACATGAAATTCCTTTTTTTAGTACAAATCAGATTTGTTGCACAAAGAATAGCATTACATTTTTTTTAAAAAAAGTACAAATCGGGTTTGGTTTACCAAAAAATCCAATTTTTCTTTAAATTAAAAAAAATGAATTTTTAAATTAAAAAATATATGGAACGGTAGGAGTAAATAATTACTAAAAATAATTTTTTTTGTCTTTCATATAAATTTTATTTTTTAATTATAATGTCATTAATTACTTTTTTTAAAAACTCTTTTATTCACTTTTTTTAAAAGCGAATTTTTTAGTTTAAAAATATTACATACAAGAATATTAATTGACTCCAATTTATCAACTATTTCGTAAATAATAATATTAATCAACTCTTTCCTAAACAATTTTTTAACAAGAATGTTTACATTATTATTATACTTTATTTACCCTTAAACATTATTCATATTAAAATTCCTCATAACTATTCAATAATAAATTAAAACTAACATTAATGGTAACTTTGTGAAATGTTTTATCAATACATTAAAACTAATATTAATTACAATTTTATGAAATGTTTTATCGATTTCGTATTTCTCCCTTGCATCGCAGGGGTTGGTTGGGGTCTAGTTATATTTATAAAAGCTTATATAAGCCTATATATTATATTTCATCATTCATATACTCGTCAAGAATATGCAGTTAAGCTTATGCACCTTAATCAATCGTTTAATCCTTCAAGCTCCCAAATATTAAATACAAGTACCTTCACCATGTGAGAAACTCAACCCTCACTTGTGCCAAAATACCTGCAAGAAGATCGGATGATTTAACCCAAGAATGTAAGGAGCTCATACCCACCTTACCAAAGGAAAAAGGTTGAGTTGCAAGCCACATATACCAATATGAAGGTTTTTGGCACCCAACTAGGCAGCTTCAAGGAGTTTTATCTTGTCAATAGCACTTTCAAGCCCACAAGGCATGATGATATCCTCCTAGCTTGCTACCACTCCTAAATCAGGTACCACTTGGCTCAAGGCATTGACGTTTGCCTTGCTTAATAGAAAGAGATATCAAGATAAGCACGAACATCATCATGCTTTGCTCACTACAAATCCACATGAACTTGTACCCTTTCTGGAACTTTACCTCTATGTTAAGAAATATTATATTCCTGACCTAAATTTATTGTCCTCTCCAAGGCTATTATTCTCTACATGTCTTCCCTATGTCTCATTGCCAAAATCAGTGAAAGAGTCAAATTGTAAGATAGTGTATCTATTAGGGATGGGCATAAAACCCATACCCGCGGGTACCCACGGGTAATACCCGTGCGGGTACGGGTACGAGTAGTGAACGGGTACCCGTGGGTTAAAGTCAACGGATTTTTGACTTGCCCGTGAATGAAACGGGCGGGCACGGGTATTGGGGTACCCGTACCCGTGGGTACTCGTTAATGTGAAAGTACTAAATTACCCCTCTATTTTTAAACATTAGTAACCTAATATCTACCCTTTTTGTCCATAGCTTGTTAACCTAGGTGTATACTCAGCAGACCAGCCACAATTCAACACTTCACAAAATGAGAACCCTAGCAGAGCTCCCTCCTCCCAGCCGACCCAGCGCCGTCTCCTTCCTCCGTCGAAGCGCCGCCGCATCGTCGTCACCGTAGCTCCTTCCTCATCGCTCCTTCCTCGTCGGCCGTCGCGGGTATTCGAAGAGTCACTTCTTCCTCGCCGCTCCTTCCTCCGCCGCAGCGCCGCCGCAGCGTCGTCTCCCTTGCCGCAGCGTCGCCGTCAAAGCACTCAAGGTATCTCTTTTTTCTTCTTATTTGATTTGATTAAAGGTTAGGGTTAGTGAAGGTTTTCTCTCTCTGTATTCCCTTCCCAACTTGCTGTTGCTATGGATATGGTCATATTTTTCACTGTATTCCCTTTCTCTTTGCTGTCGCACATGCCATTGTTCATCTCTGTATTCCCTTTCTCTTTGCTGTCGCACATGCCATTGTTCATCTCTTTACTTTTTTTTTATTTTAATTTCGATCTGTCGCACAAGCCATCATTGTTCATCAACTACAAAATTATTGGAGTATCCTCCATAGGTTATTGATCCATCATGATCATGTCCATTGAAGGTTAACATCATTTTTGGGCAATAACTTTCCAACCCCTGTGTACAGTTAGAACAAGAGCCACATGTACCAATAATGTCATCCACACCAGCTATATCACCAACCTTGAATTTTGTAACATCGCTTCCCACCTTTATCACTTGACCCACAATCTCATGCCTGAACTTGTTTTGAATATAGATAGAAATAGAAAATCCATTATCATCAAATAAGGAAAAGGGAAAAAACTCCATTAGGCATAGCAGAGTTAAATCAGATCATAGGTTAGGTTACAATTTAGAATTCTTAACTTTTTTTTCTTTAAGCTAGTCCTCATATATATAAAGTATCATATTTTTCATTAATTTTATCTCTTTTGGTATTCTTTTTCTCATTAAAATATTATCAAGAAACAACTAGCTTAGAATTGTGTAACATAAAATAAACGCAAGATCAAATCTCTTTGACAGTGCTTTCTTTCCCTTCCCCGTAAAAAATATATTTGCTTATAGTAAAAAAATAATAATCACTGTTCTTTATTTTATTTTAGCATATACATATTCTAATCTGTGCTTGTTGTTGTTATCTACCTGGACAGCTTTGGCATTAAATGGTTTATGGAATTTGTCTCTAATGACTTTGAATATCTTATTTTGTAGGATGTCAACTAAGCAAGTTCCTCCTAATGCGGGTGAATCAAACCCACATCCAGTGAATGTAGATAGTCCCCAAATACAACCTGAACCTGAAAGCCCAGATCCAATTGAAATTGAAGATGAGATGCCAAAACAAATGTCTGATGTTTGGAAGCATTTCACGAGGTCTAAAATTGAGGGAGAATGGAAAACAACTTGCACTCATTGTAAGAAGAAACTTTTGGGTGACCCAATTCAAGGAACATCACACTTGCGTAATCACTTGAAGATCTGTATATATAAAAACACTCAAGATATAAGGCCAGCAGTTCTAAAAACAGCAAAAAGAAGGCGTGATACGATTTTGGTTGGTTCTTATGCATTCAATCAAGATGTAGCAAGACGTGCACTTGCTAATATGATAGTCTTTCATGAGTACCCGCTGACCATGGTCGATCATGTACTTTTCAAGGAATTTTGTGTTTCTTTGCAACCCTTGTTTAAAGGAATTTCTCGCAAAACCATCAAGAGAGACATCATGAAGTTGTACAATGGTGAGAGAGTTAAGACAATGAAGCTGATGTCAAAGAATCATAGTCGGGTTGCAATTACAACTGACATGTGGACCGCTAGTAACCAAAACAAAGGCTATATGGTTGTGACAACACACTACATCGATGATTCATGGACCTTACAAGATCGGCTTGTAAGGTATTTATACTATACTTATACACACATTTTATAAATGTAAGTTTTATTATTATTGTACTATTATGGTGACATTTTTGTTTAATATTGTTAGGTTCATATATGTGCCTGCACCTCATACTAGCGAAGCTCTTAGCGATTACTTGCTTCAGTGCTTGTTGGATTGAAATCTAGATGCAAAGTTGTCTACTCTCACAGTTGATAATTGCACTACAAATGATAAAATGATCGACTGCATACTGGGTAAGATCCCTCCTAGGTCATTTATTTTGGGTGGTAAGCTATTTCACATGCGTTGTTGTGCTCACATACTGAATCTTATTGTGAGGGATGGTTTGTCCATAAGCTCTGGTGCTATTGAGAGGGTTAGAGATAGTGTTAGTTTTTGGACAGCAACACCAAAAAGAGAAGAGAAATTTGCAGAGACATGTGAGCAATTAAATATTGTGTATTCTAAAAAACTTGGTCTTGACTGCAAAACTAGATGGAACTCTACATTTTTAATGCTTCATGTTGCCATACCATACAAAGATGTCTTTCAACGATTGGCACGTAGAGAAAATCAATACACATGTTTGCCTAGTGAAGATGATTGGGAGATGGCTAGAGATATTTGTCAAAGATTGGAGTTATTTTATGAGATAACAAAGTTGTTTTCTGGCTCTTTGTATCCAACTGCAAATATCTTTTTCCCTAAAGTATGTGAAATTAAGTTGGCTTTGGTTGAGTGGCTTAATTGCTCTAAATTTGTCATTCACCAAATGGCTGAAGCCATGCTTACCAAATTTGAAAAATATTGGGGAGATACAAGTTTATTGATGGCTGTTGGTATTGTCTTAGATCCTAGGTACAAATTTCATTGGTTAGACTTTTTTTTCCCCATAATTTATGGAGACAAATCTGATTATGAATTGGGAAAGGTGAAAGCTACATGTGATGATTTGTTAAGAGAATATGATCTGAAAAACCATGATAATGCCAGCACATCAGCAGCTCAAACTCCAATTCTTGCAAATGTGGGTGGTAGTGGAGTAAATGTTGATTGGAGGGCAAAATTTCAATGTTTTGTTTCTCAACAAAATGTTGCTACATTGCACCGTAGGACTGAATTGGATGTCTATTTAGAGGAGAATGTTCTTCCTGATAATGGTGAGGAGTTTGACATTTTAGCTTGGTGGAAGGTAAATGGGGTAAAATACCCTACCTTGCAAAGAATTGCAAGGGATTTATTAGCAATTCCGATCTCCACCGTTGCTTCTGAGTCTACATTCAGTACTGGTGGACGATTTCTTACCCCTCATCGCAGTAGATTGCGCTCGGATTCTATAGAGGCATTGATGTGTCTCAAGGATTGGCTTAGGAGTGACATGAAAGGTAATAATGTCTTTACTTTTAATCAGAGATTTATATTAATTCATTTAAGTTTTACTAGTTTTTTCTGTTTTGTGTTTCAGGCTCTTCAAGAGCACCATTAGACATTGTTGAATGCAGTACAATATTGGAGGATGTTGATATTGATATTGAAGTTAGTGCTTAAACTATGCTTTAATATTAATTGTGTTGTTTTTGTTATATTTAGATTGGTGAATGTTGTCTTTTTTAATTTTTATTTGTATGCTTTATTTTGTAGGAAGAAAATGATGAAAGTGGTGTTGGAGGGAATGATGCCAATATTTGAAGATCATTGGCAAATGTTGAAGAATGTTTTTTGAATAGGGCTTCTTTTGATGTTAAATATGTTTTTATTGTGCTGGAGTACTATGGGAGCTTTTGTTTTGAATGTTTTAATAGTTACTATGTTTGATGTGCTGCACCACTACTTTTTTGATGTGTTGGGCCACTAATTTTTTGGATTTTAGGATTTGTATATGCTTCAATAGTCAATACAATATCAAATTAAACATTGGACAGTTTGGCACGTATATGGTATTGGACAGCAATAGAAATGCACACTTCAAGTGGATACCCGTTATATATACCACTGTGTATTTAAACATTGTATATACGCATACCTGTTTATATATATTTTCTATTTATGTATGTTTTTTTTACAGCTAAGTTCACTTATACCCGTGGATACCCGTTATATTTGCGGGTATTGACATATACCCACAAAAACCCGTGAACGGGTACCCGTACGGGTAATGGGCGGGCACGGATATTATTTGTCTCTAACACAGCGGGTAGCGGGTAGTGTCTATCCGTGCCCGCCCGTGCCCGTGCCCATTCCTAGTATCTATGTAGAGATCCTAAATACATTTTTGTTTCCATGTGGCATTTCTCAAATAAGCTAAGGCCAGAAAGTAGTGGAACCAACTCACTAGAAGAGTGTTTTGATAAGTTTTGTAGAGGAGTGAGTTTGTATGGACCCTATTTGGACCATATATTAGGATATTGGAAGCAAAGCTTGGAAAGGCCATAGAAGATAATGTTTCTAAGGTTTGAGGATATGAAAATGAAGCCAACTTTTGTTTTGAAAGAATTAGCTGAGTTTGTAGGGTTCTCATTTTCCAAAGAAGAAGAATCTAAGGCCATGCTTGATGTATCTTAAATTTGTGTAGTTTTGATAACTTGAGCAACTCGGAGGTGAACAAGACTGAGAAATTGTGGTTTGGTGAAGGTAGAGTTTTAATGTCCACTTGTTTCAAAACAAGTGGACACATCCACTTCTTTTTTGGATGGTACTGATTAAAAGTTTTAGATCAATGGCTTATATTGCAAAGGGTGACTTGTTTAAGTGGTTATACTTAGTGGACATTATATTGTGTGCAAAAGAGTATGTATCGTGTTTATGGTGGGTGAGCTGTTTTTTTTTCTTTGTGTGTGGGCCGTGTGTGTTGTACATTTTCTGTGGACAACACCTTTTTTATTTTTGTTTGTTTAGGTAATTTTTTGCTGTATTAAGTTTGGTTTTGGACTATTGTTGAAATGGGCCAACTTAATTAATTGGTTGCATATTAAAAAAGGCCCAAACTTTGGTTATATATTTTTTTATGTTATTGTTAGCAATAATGTGGTTTTGTTAATGAATCAGGTTAATTAAAGTCAAAGATTTTATTATTTTTTAGAAAACATTCAGTTGCTGATAAAGTTATATTAATTTTTTGAGGGAAAAATATTAATTTATAATCGAAATATACTGTTATGTAGAAAAAAACACTTTAAATGAGCTTGTATTTATTGTTCACTTGGCCTTGATGAATTGCTAAGTGGTTCATGTCATGGACTTAAGGTTAGGGTTAGGGTTTATGACCTAGGGTTTTTGGGGTTGGTGGCATGAATGGAATGGTGGTTTAGTGGGTTCGTATAAGTACTTAATAGGGGTACCAATTGACCAGTTGGGTTTGGGTGTCATTTTATGTTGTTCTTCTTATGGATTTAGGGTTTCTGAATTAGTGGTTGTGAGAACTACAATCGGTGGATGAAATAACTAGGAGACACTAGGAAAACACCTAGAAGGGGGGGTTGAATAGGTGTTAGAGAAACCTTAAAAGATTTTCGAAAGAAACAAATCGAAATGATTAAAACAAAAAAGATTTTTACAAAAATATACTGATTAATCGATTAACTTCAGTATTAATCGATTAATGCCGAAGCTTACTTTCAAACTAATCGATTAACTAAGGTACTAATCGATTAATGCCGAAAGCAACTTAAAAATTAATCGATTAACAATTAACTTAATCGATTAATCTGAACAGTATCTGAAAAATCACTTTTTAATCAAATACGAAAATCAATCAATTAACACATAAGATCAGAGATAAAGCGGAATTGATTAACACCAATATTCTTATTGATTACCTAGGTTATGAAAATGATTTTCCCAAAATCAATTTGCACAATTAAGATTCAATTCAATCAATTATGAAAATCAATCTTTTCTAGGTTTTCAACCAAGAACAATATTGAAATGACTTGAATGTAAAGAGTTAAGAGTTTAGAGATACGACACAGTGATTTATCCTGGTTCACTTTCATCCACTTGAAAGCTACATCCAGTCCCCTCTTCAACCAAGAGAGATTCTTCACTATGAGGAATTAGAGTTCTCAAATTACAAGTAAATGCCTCTCAAGACTCCCTTCTTGATAGCCTACAAGAGATACCACACCCTTGCCTTGCAATCCTATTGAATCTAATCTAACCTTGCTTGTCAATTCCCCTCAACAAGACTTCCAATTGCTTTGAGATTCTTCAAAGTCTTCCACTTGCTTGATGATGCCTCACACCAAGACTTCCACTTTGCTTGTTATCACAACAAGACTTCCAAGATAACTTTGCTTGATTCACAACCAAGACTTCCTTTGTTGTAGATAGCTTGCCTTCTTTGCAATGATTACAACTCAAATGAAAAACAAAATAACAATCCTATGAATCTATTTCAAAAGCTATGAAAATATCAACATAAGAGATTCAAAGATTCTTGATCAAAGAATGTAAAAGTTAAAGCTTTGATCTATGAAAGTGAGAGAGAATAGAGTGGCTTGATCTTAGTAAAAATGTGTATGAAAATGATTCTAGATAGATCACAATGATTAGGAAAAGGTTTATATAGAATACCCAAAAGTTAGAAAACAATAGAAATTGATTTTGCCTTCAAAAGCTTATTTTAAAAACTGATTCTGCACGTGTTAATCGATTAACACATGGCTTAATCGATTAACCACTGTAACATGTATGTTAATCGATTAACCCTAACACATTAATCGATTAGTCACTGCTAAATTCAATTAAAAACTTGTTTTCTCAAAACTAAACTTTTTCTTTCAAACCTTTAAGCCACCTATTGATTTTAGGTTAAGTGAATACTCAAATTATGATATAATCATGACTTTGATAGAGATTCACTACCCTCTATAAGATTCTACCCAAACTCATTAAAATAAAAGACTTGAGAGGCTAAAGATATTACAATAAAAGACAAACTAAGTCTTCATGAGCTTGCTCTCTCTTCATCAATGTTGAGTGTTGATTGTTTGTTGAACTTCTTCAAACTTTAAGCTTGATCAAACCATTTGTAGCTTGTTCAAAACCTTTGTCATTATCAAAACCTTCTCACTGGATCTAACAGTGGTTAACTGAATCATGATTACCTATTATAGTTTAAGGCGTTAAGGAGTTGGGGTTATGTGATTCGGTTCACAATTTACAATTATTACTTTAGTTAGACTTGGATACAAAATTTTCTATTTCAGATAAAGGATTTAGGGTTCAGGAGCAAGGGTTTGTTACGGGTCATGATATCAATTGATGGATTGTTCAGTTGGTCATTCGTACAAAGTTGTGTGAGGTTCATATAATGCATTTACGGGTTAGGATCCAGGGTTCGTTAGAGTTCTTGATATGAACCGAGTAATTGTGTAATGGTTCTATGGTACAAACTTGTTTGTTTCGGATAAAGGATTTAGGGTTCAGGAGCAAGGATTTGATACGTCATTTAACAAATATAATCATTACTTAGATTTTCAACAAATATAATCATTACTTAGATTTTCAGTACATTAATTATGTTTTTTTCCATTATATAAACCAATACATATTAAATAGGGGCAAACGGTCCAAATTTAAAAATGTAAGTAAAATAATAAAACTATATTTAATATTATATAAAAAAATAAAATTCCGAAAAATAATAAAAAATCAGAAATTACTTTTAAAAAATAAAGAAATTTATATTTTTAAAAAGTGCAAAATAATTTTTAAAAATTTAGAAAATAATAAAAAAATTCATAAATCTATTTTGAAAAAATCTGTAAAATATTTTTTAAAAATATGAAAATTTTATTTTTCGTATTTTTTATAATCTAAAAAATAATATAAAATTAGAAAAAATAATAAAAAATAATAAAATTAATTAAAAATTTTGTAAAATATAATAAAAAAAATTCGGAAAAATAATTAAAAAAATAAGAAAAGTAATTTAAATCAGTTAAACTATTTCTAAAGTTTCAAAAGCATATTTAGTTTATAAATTTTTTTTTAAGAAAATTATTATTTTTCTTTTGGTTTGAAGGTACCGGATGAACTATTTTTTGTGGAAAAATTCCCTTTCTGTGTGGCTTCAGTACTTTGAACTGAAAGAGCGTGTACTTTTGGATGAACAATGAATACTGCTTTTGTGGAAATATAAATTAATCAGACCATGGAAGAGTGTGGAGCGATGGTGCGTGGTGTGGAGAGGGAGGAAGACAGATTCGAAGGAGAGAGAGACTGAGAGAGGGATATAGATCCAAGGGTGGCTGGATCGAATGGTGGCCATGGCTTCGGCGGCGGTGTTTGTGCCGCTGTGAAGGTTGAGAGACGCTGCTGCTGTTGCGGTGCTGTGAGTCTTGTGGGTGGCAATGGGAGGCCTGAGAGAAGGGGGTTGACGGGTTGTGAGTCTTGTGCTGTGAGTCTTGTGCTGTTGACGGGTGTTACTTTGGTTTTTTTCCCCTGCTTGTGTTTACTCTCTTACTTGGCAAAAAATTACATATTTACCAGGTTCTGATTACCTGTGCAGGAGATCCAAAAAGAGGTGAATGTGTCCACTTAAAATCGTTCGTGGTGAAGAAAACAAAGCTTTCTTCCGTCATGGTGAAGTTGGAGATTGGAAAGATCTTCTCACAATTGAAATGATTAAACAGCTCAACACTATTGTTGAGAAGAAACTGAATGAACATGGTTTAGGATTATGATTAATTTCAGGGTGTGTTTATTGTGTGTTGTGCAATTTTCATTTGCTTGTATGTGTGTTTAAGTGGATACTCTAGTAAGTGTAATTTTCCTAGTAATAAAAAGAAGGCTTAAATATGTCAAAGGTCCTTATAATTTGGGTCTCTTTTGTCAGATACCTTTGTTCTTTTTTTTTTAATGAAATTACTCCTAAACTATCCTCCGGTTTGAAATATATCCCTCCGTGCCATTTTCATCCACCGGTGCTGACATGAATAACCGGAAAATCATGTCATCCACTCGTTTTTTGACACGTGGATATTATTATTTCAAAAAAATAAAAATTAGTTTTTATTTAAAATAAGTAATTTATATTTAAAAATTATATAAAATTTCAAAAAAGAAAAAAGAAAAAAGAAGAACCGATCAAAGAAGAAAGAAGAAGAACAACGGGGGAGGAAGCCGCAGCGGCGACGGAAGGAAGAAGAGGAGCGATGCCGCCGGCAGAAGAAGAGGGGAGGGAAAGAAAGAGAGAAATCGAGAGCGAGAGACTCGTCGCCCCGGCTTCCTCTTCTTCTTTTCCTTTTCTTTCCGCCGTCGCCGTCGTCTATTCTTCCTCCCCCGTTCTT
The DNA here is from genome assembly GCA_037953625.1 of Crotalaria pallida. Taxonomy (NCBI): domain Eukaryota; kingdom Viridiplantae; phylum Streptophyta; class Magnoliopsida; order Fabales; family Fabaceae; genus Crotalaria; species Crotalaria pallida. The sequence goes on along the minus strand of CM075651.1, from coordinate 145,864,174 downwards.
CTTTTTCTTTCTTCTTCGATATGTGTTCTTCTTCTTCTTTTTTTTGTTGAAATTTTATATAATTTTTTAATAAATACATTTTTTTTATTTTTTAAAAAAATAATAATAATATCCACGTGTCAAAAAATGAGTGGATGACATGATTTTCCGGTCATCTACGTCAGCACCGATGGCCGAAAACGGCACAGAGGGGTATATTTCAAACAAGAGAATAGATTAGGGGTAATTTCATTAAAAAAAATAGAATGGTACCTGACAAAAAAAAACCAAACTACAGGGACTCGTGACATATTTAAGCCTAAAAAGAAACTTATTATTATGAATTGGTCTAATGCTCCAACCAAAATAATAAATTAACCGATGCAAAAAAAAAGTTGTTATATCCAATATGCCTGCTTTCTCAAGACCTAGAACCAGAGAGCTCCAGGGTTAAGGGAAAAGTGAGGGAAGAGCCATCCTTGAACCAAAATCATAACAAGAGTAAAGAATCAACCCATGGACCAAAACCAAAATTTTATTAACTTCAATTAATATATGAGAAAATGGGTAATGCACTGACAGTGTAAAGTTTTTTACACCATCAGTGCATCATCCACCATTCATCCATTTATGATTGTTAACTTTTAAATTAAAGAAATACAAATGAATGGTGGATGATGGACTGATGATGTAAAAAACTTTACACTGTCAGTGCATACTCATTAATCTTTTAATATATTTATATTTAAACTGGACTGATAAATCCGACCTAAAAAACATATTAGGGTCATGACCCATAAATACTTCATCATGTTATCTTGGTAAAAAAAATGCAAAATTTTTGTCTCAAATTAAAAGAAAAATAATAAATGGAAAATTTTAAAGATTAGTATATATTATATTCATGATTGAGTAAGTATGAAAATACACAATTAATTATATATATAAAAAAAGTCTCCGACATCCAACTCAGTTGATAAGTTGCATGACATAAAGCACCTGAACCTGGGTTCAAACCCCAATGACCACGCACTATAAAAAAATTACCAAATAAAAAATATTGATAACCCATTGATTTGGGCTCAATAAATGATGTTTTTGGATGATAATTTATCCTCTTTCTTAGTGATTTTGGTTGTTTCTCAAGTAATTGTAGGAAAAGATTGAGTTTTTATCTATTAACGATTTGGAATGAGATCCTTTTGGATTTTGTACCTTTTTGGTCTTAATTTCAGGTTTTGGAGCAATAATTTGATGAATTGGAGCCGAAGGAAAAAAGAAACAAGCCTTGAAACTATGAAATTGGAGCAAAGAAGGACAAAATGGTGAATTTAGCACGCGTGCGCTCAAGCGCGGGTTTCATGCGCCCAAGCGCGTGTGGTCAACTGGCCAATAAATGGGGTGCAAATGGCTAATTCTCTCAGGTACATACACGCTCAAGCACAAGTAAGGGCGCGCTCAAGCGTGTATGGGGTCAGTCAGCTTAAAAAGGGGGTCAAATATTCAATTCGTGAGCAGAATGAGCAGGCGCGCTCAAGCGCGGATCCGTGCGCTCAAGCGTGCGGCGTCAGATTAAAGATAATAATTTTATCTTTTCAGCAATAGATAGGGATTTAGTTTTAAACAGTTTTAAATAGGGATTTTTAGGTTTTCTGAGTTAGTTATCATAATTTTAGAGAGAGGCATAGTGAGAGAGCTTTTGGAGGCAAGTTGAAGGATTGCACTTTGTGATTGGAGATTCGGGTAATTCCATGTCTCTCATCATGATTTTCATTATTTTTCTTTCTTCTTCTCTAATTATGTGTAACTAAACTCCTTTTTGGGAACATGTGGATTTGTATGGAACCTATGTAGTTATTTGCTTAATGAATTGATGTTTTTCCATTTAAGTATTGTGTTTGATTATGTTTTAATTGATTATCATGAATTTGGTACCGTTTATGATTTGGTAATTCTAATTGAATAGGAATATTGAATTAGGATTTAGACCTTTAATCAAACAATTCAATTGCATAGGGATATATTTATGTCTATGAATTGGGTAACTATTTAATAATTTTGCTTGAACAACAATTATTAGATTAGGATTTAAGGCTCTACTTAAGGAATTAAGAGAGATTAAATTACTAAGAAACAAAGTTGATCTAAGGAATTAGGTTGCTTTTACCTTTGCAAAATTGGTTCAATACTTAGGAAATTCATTGATTCGTTAACAATTGCTAGAGGAACCTACAATGAAACATGTGCCCAAGTTTTCCCAAATCTTTTCACAACCACTTTTTATTTGCGTTTTTATTTTACAATTTAATTTAGTTTAAAAGTTTACAAGTCAATTGAATCGTCCTTTGAATTTCATTTAATAACTACATTTAGGTGAGAATTGTTTTAATCGATTTTAGTCCTCGTTGGGAACGATACTCAATTTATCATTATATTACTTGTACGATCTGGTATACTTGCTAGAATCCCAACAAGTTTGTGGCGCCGTTGCCGGGGACTAAAATTAGATTTTAATAATTTTCGGTACTTTTTAGTAGTTATTTAGTGGAATCATTATGTAACATGGCTTATTCTCATGATGACATAGAATGTATCAAATTTATTTTGTCGTCATCTATTCCATCCTATTTTGCACAAAATATTTATGATGAGATTAAAGTTTTTGATGGTCTTTTAGAGGAGGTGGTACAAAAATCTTCTATTACGGAAGATCAAAGTGCTTCCTTTTCTAAACCCATAGAAAAAGAAGAAATTGTGCATGATGAGATTGAGGAAGTGAAACAAGATAAATTGAATAATGGGATGAGTCTAGGGATTGAATTATGGTCCACTTTGCATGATGAATTTTCTGCTCTTGCTAAATGTATTGGATTGCATGAATATGTGGAACCCTCAAAATTTTATCCTTCAATTTACCCCTTAATTTTTTATGACTTCCCTGATGATCATGATGATGATAAGCCATTGTTCTCCTTTTTAGAGCCTGAAAAGGCAAACTTGTTAAGCCATGGAGTTTACACTTTCATAGACTCCATGCATGATGAAAAAGACAAGCACCATGTGATGATGCTTGGAGTGAAAAATGCACCATTTGACCCGGGAGGGTTTAAAACTATTTTTAAACATTTGCTCCAACATCATCTATGCATATTTCCATGGGATCCAGGAATAACTTGTTATTGCTGCATAACATGGAAGTTGTGCTATAGGATTTGGGATCCTGGTGGATTCTCTTAGTTTTGTAGTAGTGTAGGATTTGAATTTTTAATTAGAAGATTGAATAAAGAGTTTAGAGTTTTCTATATGTAACTGCTAATGGGGTGCTTCCAACACTATTTTTAGTTGTTCATGTGACACAGGTGAATAAGTTTGGGGGAGTCTCCTCCATAGTGCATCAAGAGAGAATGTTGTGCTACAAAGGGAAGTCTCTAACTCCTTCCTTTTGTTTTTAGTTTTTAATTTTTATTTTGTAGTTTAAGTTAGATTTGTTTGCTTGAGGACAAGCCACATTCTAAGTTTGTGGGAGGGTAACAAAATAAAAATTTCTGAACCTGATTTCTCCCTTAGCTTTGTGTTGGATGGTGTCCTGGCATGAGTAGGCATTAATTCTAAGTGTTAGATTTGTTCCTTGATAGGTGTAAATGCTTGATAGTGATTTCCGACTTGTTTTACCCAGATACTAATTGGATTTAGCTTTGAAATTTTTTGGAAATTAGTTGTTTGGCAAACTTGTTGTGAATGATTGATTAGTGAATTGTCCTTAACCAGTGAGATTTTGAGCCTATACACTTGAAGGAGTAATGCTTAATGAAATTGTGATGAAACTCCTATTTCTTTCATGAGTGTTGTTCGCTTTGATTGTTTGTTCTAGAACTTGAATTGTGACATTTTCAAAATTGACAATTGATTGCATGCATGAACATGATTAAGGCACTTAGGTTTGTGTTTTTGTGGCCTTCAACATATTTTGAGACATAATGATCCCTTAGTTGCCCACTTTGAGCCTTTGAGATTTAATGATTTTCTTTGGTACCTTACATAAATTGAATTATTCTTGTGAAGTACCTTTGAAATTGTGAATGAGCAATTAAGTGGAATGTTAGAAATTGGTGAAAGTGTAAGTGCTGAAAATTTGATGTTTCTATTTCTCTTCTTAAAAAAAACAGAGAGAGCAACATATGTGCTTTTAAAAAAATATGAAAAGAAGAGAATAGAAATAGAAAAAGGAAAAGAAAGAAAAGGAAAAATTAAGTGAATTGAGTTGTGATTGTGTAATTATTTCATTGCTCATTTCATAATTTAAAAGGGAAGTGTTATGATTTCATTGTTTAAGCCCTTTGTTTATCCTTTTATTCTTTATCCCACCTATCACTTTTAGCCATGGCCCCATTACAACCCAATAAAGACCTTATGATTTGTGCATGCTGTCAATAAATTCAGTGGAGATATAGATCTATAGTCAAGCTTATGGTAACATACTTTCATTGATTTGAACTTGAGTGAATTGATAAATATGACCTATACACATGAGAGATGTTGAGAGGTTGTGTGATCACTAATCTTTTGCTCACTTTGAGTTTGTTTTTCAACTGGTTTTCATTGAGGTGATTTGCTAGTGAAGAGGAGTATCTTGGGTAGATGAGTTGGAATTTATGGCTAGGTTGTTATGTCTTGAGGGGAGAATCTTATGCTGTGAATTTTTGTTTTACTTTTGCCTGGGACATGCAAAATGCTAAGTTTGGGGGAGTGATTTGGGCTCAATAAATGATGTTTTTGGATGATAATTTACCCTCTTTCTTAGTGATTTTGGGTTGTTTCTCAAGTAATTGTAGGAAAAGATTGAGTTTTTATCTATTAACGATTTGGAATGAGATCCTTTTGGATTTTGTACCTTTTTGGTCTTAATTTCAGGTTTTGGAGCAATAATTTGATGAATTGGAGCTGAAGGAAAAAAGAAACAAGCCTTGAAACTATGAAATTGGAGCAAAGAAGGACAAAATGGTGAATTTAGCACGCGTGCGCTCAAGTGCGGGTTTCATGCGCCCAAGCGCGTGTGGTCAACTGCCCAATAAATGGGGTACAAATGGCTAATTCTCTCAGGTACATACACGCTCAAGCGCAAGTAAGGGTGCGCTCAAGCGTGTATGGGGTCAGTCAGCTTAAAAAGGGGGTCAAATATTCAATTCGTGAGCAGAATGAGCAGGCGCGCTCAAGCGCGGATCCGTGCGCTCAAGCGTGCGACGTCAGATTAAAGATAATAATTTTATCTTTTCAGCAATAGATAGGGATTTAGTTTTAAACAGTTTTAAATAGGGATTTTTAGGTTTTCTGAGTTAGTTATCATAATTTTAGAGAGAGGCATAGTGAGAGAGCTTTTGGAGGCAAGTTGAAGGATTGCACTTTGTGATTGGAGATTCGGGTAATTCCATGTCTCTCATCATGATTTTCATTATTTTTCTCTCTTCTTCTCTAATTATGTGTAACTAAACTCCTTTTTGGGAACATGTGGATTTGTATGGAACCTATGTAGTTATTTGCTTAATGAATTGATGTTTTTCTATTTAAGTATTGTGTTTGATTATGTTTTAATTGATTATCATGAATTTGGTACCGTTTATGATTTGGTAATTCTAATTGAATAGGAATATTGAATTAGGATTTAGACCTTTAATCAAACAATTCAATTGCATAGGGATATATTTATGTCTATGAATTGGGTAACTATTTAATAATTTTGCTTGAACAACAATTATTAGATTAGGATTTAAGGCTCTACTTAAGGAATTAAGAGAGATTAAATTACTAAGAAACAAAGTTGATCTAAGGAATTAGGCTGCTTTTACCTTTGCAAAATTGGTTCAATACTTAGGAAATTCATTGATTCGTTAACAATTGCTAGAGGAACCTACAATGAAACATGTGCCCAAGTTTTCCCAAATCTTTTCACAACCACTTTTTATTTGCGTTTTTATTTTACAATTTAATTTAGTTTAAAAGTTTACAAGTCAATTGAATCGTCCTTTGAATTTCATTTAATATCTACATTTAGGTGAGAATTGTTTTAATCGATTTTAGTCCTCGTTGGGAACGATACTCAATTTATCATTATATTACTTGTACGATCTGGTATACTTGCCAGAATCCCAACACCCATTAATTTTTAAAATCTTATTTTTACCCTCAATTTTTTTTTTCTGGTTTACATGAGAGGTCTAGGACTAGAACCCATGACCTGGAGGAGGGGAAAATCCTAAGTGTCCCTGCAGCTACAAACTGGGCTGTCTTACCTTCAATTTTTTAAATGTTTATAAAAGATATGTGTATCATGTATTAATTATAATAAATGATAGGGTCTTGCTAAACATTCTCCTTATTTAGCACTTATTAGCCTTTTCCTATTTGTATCATACTTTTCAATCACACAACTTTAACCCTTTATTATCCTCCCTATTTAATTTTGGGTTTTACTTCGGTACCCTTTCAAAATAAAGGGTTTTGGTACCCTCTCATATTTATTCAATCAAATTATAACAACTCCAATATACTATCATGTGAAAAAGGCGTATAAGTTTAATAAAATTTTGTAATCAAATGTGTTTGATCTTATTTGCAAGATTTTTTAACTAAATCAATTCACAATCACTCTCAAATCATGAACCTTAATATCAAGTTTTTATTCATCTTCGCGCTAGCAATATCAACATCAACATCATGCCACTATTATCAATCTTCTTGCTAGATAACGATGAGAATAAAAACACTTCATCAGCTTAAAAAATTGTATTACTGCAGTTGAGACATGATCTTCAACACACAAGAATATATGTTCTCGTCTAAATTTAACGCAGATTTTTGAGCGCCAAAAACATATAAAAGATGGAGAACATCTTAACATATAATCTTCGGTCTTTATTGAGTGCCAAAAATATCTCGGTGTAAATTTCATTGGCTTTATTGACATGATAGTATATTGTACTTGTTATGATTTGATTGAAAAAATATGAGAGGGTACCAAAACCCTTTATTTTGAAAGGGTACCGAAGTAACACCCTTTAATTTTACTCGTTATTTCTCCATCAATACAAAGTAGTCCACGTTACTAAACATTCCCTAGAAACTTTTAAAAATCGCCATTTTAGTGCAAATATTCCCTTCATATCTTTACATTTTGTCCATGTAACGTAAGTAGTAACATACTTTTTTTTTTTAAACAAGTAGTTACATACTTAGATTATGTTTGGATTCACATTATAAAATTATGTTAATCTTCATTTTCATCTTGGAGTAGAAGCTGATGCAAGTAGCGTTTATATTCCATAATTGATTCTGACTAACTCACCATAAATCCAAACATGCACTTTAACTCACAAAAAAACCTAATAAAATTATTTCATACTTTAAAAAATTTTTATCTCAAATAAAAGTTTTTATAAATTTTGATGGACTGTCTCCTTGAACTATATATCAAATGATTTTTTATCATTAATAAAAGTTAAAATAATGAATAAAAAAATTAAAATTGTATATCATATTCTATAATTGACTAATTAATGAAGTATGAAATAAATTATTACTTTAATAATTAATTGATTTAGTAGATAATCAAATAAAAATATCATTTTTTATTTTTGTTGACTTTTCAAAATTTTAATAACATTATAAAACGAATAGAATAACTTTCATAATATGTTTATTCATTTTTTCATATTTAACCTTTATTTTCCATTTAAATACAGTTAATATTGACTCCATAATTATTTTTTTACTATTAATATTACCTTGCAATTTATTTTTTAATTTATCATGTATGGACATATATGAAAAAAAAACTATTAATATTTCTTAAAACTTATAAAATGACAATTATTTTTTTAAAAAAAATTACTGTGAAAGATCATAAATAAAAATGGATGGAGTATAAATTTTACCTGGGAATACATTAAATTTTAACCATGCATGAGGATTTACCATTATTATGTCATTTACGATAACAAAATTATGATAACCAAGCAAATTAGAGTAAATATTTGGAAGCATGTAGTACACATGAAAAAAATAAATCATGATCATTTAAATGAACAATATTATTTTTTTTTCCAAAAAAATACACATAACCTTTTTTTATAAGCAATATAATATTATTTCAACACAAAGGGTTTTCATAATAATTATTATACGCATGAATCACATTATATGAAGGGTTTAAAAACACACAACTATTTTAAGGGATAATGTACAATCAACTATTTATCACGTATGTTTTTTTTAGTATAAGCAAAATTATATTACTAACGAAGTATTAAAAATATTCAACCCATCAAAATAGTTTGTTGTCATGAAATATTACCCATCTAAAAAATGGATGATTCTTTAATTTCATGTACTTAATTAAGTTTTAATACTAATGCACCATTTGAATTTTTTTTCCAATCATAAATAAATTAATGATAAAAAATTAAAAGTAAAAAATTATCTTAAAACACTAAATTAATAAGAAAATGACTCTATTATCCTTACTATTATTATTATTCATTCTAAACATCCAACCCAAACCCTAGTGCACCGTCGCACAAAATCCCGTGGGCCGTGACCACTGGCTTTCACCCTTTTTGTAAGGATGGCTGGACCAATCCTACTCTCTGATAACACTGACGCACCTAATGAGGCAATCTTCCCTCACGTGCCAATTGTGGACACTGCAGCTACTGAAGGAAGGCCACAGAGGATCACTCGCCAACCCCAGCGCCTAACAGACTTTGTCATGACACGTCCCCGTAACCGCAAGCCAAAGAATGTTGAGGCACAGAAATGATTAGCATCAGGAATCTTTATTGTTATTTCCTTATTGTTATTTCCCTTTTTCTCTTTTTCTGCTATTGTAAGGTGGTTGGCCAGGGTATGCATCCTATTTAGGATTATTGCTAATGAAAAGGCAGACAGCCATTACCAGAAAATACTTTTTCTCTCTGAAATCTCTCTGTTTCTCTCTACTTTTCTGCACTTTCTTTTCATTCTCCCTGACAGTACCTTTCATTGGTGCTTTCATTGTACCAACTCCCTCCATGACTACCCCTTCTTACACTGATGAATTCAACAAACTCAATAAACAATTGGAGCAAATCATCCTTTCGCAAGCAAATTTTGCTAACGCCCTTCATGACATTTCCGAACGCACCACCCTCCTTGAATCCAAAACCACCGCCCCCTCCTCACCTCCTCTCTCCCCTAGACCCATTAAATTCGACTTGCCAACCTTTGACGGATCGGATTCCTTGGGATGGATCTTCAATGTCACTCAGTTCTTTGAATACCATCAAACCCCACCTGACCAACGCATTAAAATCTCTTCCTTCTATCTTGCTGGCCCTGCTTTATCTTGGTTTCAGTGGATTTATAACAATGGCTTGTTCACCTCTTGGGAGGCTTTCCTTCGAGCCCTTGAACTACGCTTTGCACCATCAAAGTTCGAGGACCCCATTGCATCCATCTGCAAACTTTCACAAACTCAGAATCTCCATGACTATCTTACAGAGTTTGAGACTCTAGCAAATTGCATCACTGATTTTCCCCCTACCTTTTACCTTAGTTGCTTTATCTCCGGTCTCAAGCCCCACTTGCGACGAGAGGTAATGGCACTCCAACCTTCAGATCTACCACAAGCAATTGCTCTTGCAAAGTTGCAAGATGACAAAAACAAATCTACTCCCCCTACCCATAATCGTTTTTTCAGACCACCACCACCCACCCCTTCTTCCCTTCCCACACCATGCCAACTTCCCCCTCTTCTTCCCACACCAACAACCAAACTACCAATCAAACGTCTTACCGAGGCAATGCCAACCAAAGACAAGTTTCCCATACCAACCGTAGATGAGCTACTAGACGAACTTGGCAATGCCTCTTGGTTCTCGAAATTGGACCTTCTTTCTGGATTCCATCAGATTTTAATGGTACCAGCTGATGTCACAAAGACAGCTTTTCGCACTCACAATGGGCATTTCGAATTTCGTGTGATGCCTTTCGGTCTCTGTAATGCTCCCTCGACCTTCCAGGCAACCATGAACGATCTATTTCGTCCACATCTGCGAAAATTTATTACTGTTTTTTTTATGACATTCTAGTTTATAGCTCATCTCTTGATTCTCACATTCTGCACTTGGAGACTGCCTTTTCTCTGTTACAGGCTAATAGCTTCAAACTCAAGGGAAGCAAATGTCTCATTGGCCAAAATTCAATTCAATATTTGGGCCATATAGTCTCCTTCCAGCAGGTGCGTCCCGATCCTGACAAGTTGGACGTTGTTCGTCAGTGGTCTGAACCCTCCACCATCAAATCTCTCTGGGGATTCCTTGGTCTTACAGGGTTCTACCGACGTTTTATCAAACATTACACTGCAATTGCACAACCACTGACTGACCTCCTTAAGAAAGATGCATTCCTCTGGAACAATGAAGCTCATCATGCGTATACGAGACTCAAAGAGATACTTCTTCAACAACCAGTCCTAGCAATTCCGAAGTTTGATTCTGTTTTTGTTGTGCAAACCGATGCCTCCGGTACTGGAATGGGTGCAGTTTTGTCACAAAATGGTCACCCCGTTGCTTATTTCAGTAAACAATTCTGCCCGAAATTGCGCAATTCCTCAACCTACATTCGGGAATTATGTGCAATTACCTCTGCTGTACAGAAGTGGAGGCAGTATTTGCTAGGAAGGCACTTCATTATACAGACGGACCAGAAAGCCATTAAAGAGCTCATGCACCAAACAGTCCTTACACCAGACCAGCAAAAGTACTTGTACAAGTTACTTGGCTTTGACTTCGAAATTCAATACAGGCCTGGAAAGTCAAATGCAGCGGCTGATTCGTTGTCTCGCCAAGATATTCCACAGGGTTCTCTTTTGGTGTTGACTATACCCCACTTGGATTTCTTGGACGCTCTCAAACTATCTCTCACCTCCAGTGATGAATTTCAAGAATTCAAGCGTCAAATCACAGCTGCCCCAAGCGATTTCCCTCACTACTCCATACAACAGGACCTTATCACTTTCAAGGATAAAATTTGGTTGCCTTCCTCGAGCCCTTTTATCCCTCTGTTACTGTATGAGTTCCATTCAACACCAATTGCTGGTCACACAGGGGTGTCGCGAACACTGAGTAGGTTACAAGCTAGCTTCTACTGGAAAACCATTCGTAAAGACGTCCAAGAATATGTAGCTAGCAGCTCTATTTGTCAGCAAACTAAAATTCCAACTCAGCGTCCTCCTGGTCTTCTCCAACCAATTCCTCCCCCTTCTCGTTGTTGAGAAGATCTTTCGCTGGATTTTATTGTGGGCCTTCCTCCATATAAAGGTTTCACTACCATCCTTGTTGTTGTGGATCGGTTCTCCAAGGGTGCCCATTTTGGCATGTTACCTCGGTCCTTTACAGCAGTTCATGTGGCAGAATTGTTCATCAACTTGGTATGCAAGCATCACGGACTTCCTAAGAGTCTGATTTCTGACCGTGATCCAATTTTTCTTAGTCATTTCTGGCGCGAATTGTTCCGTCTTAGTGGAACCAAGCTTCGCATGTCCACGGCGTACCATCCTCAAACAGATGGCCAAACCGAGGTGACTAATAAAATACTGCAGCAGTATTTGAGGTGCTTTGTTCATCATAAACTGTCTCTTTGGGGTAAGTTTCTTCCTTGGGCAGAATGGAGTTTCAACACTGCTGTAAATTCCTCTACTGGTTTACCCCCTTTTGAGGTCATATACGGTTTCCCTCCACCTGGCATTCCCACCTCTATCCCTGGTGATACTTGCAATGCAGCTGTGCAGTCTGAGCTTCATTCCCGTGATGAGATTCTTCACAAGTTAAAGTCAAAACTGCAGAAAGCTCAAGAGGCTATGAAACATTGGGCAGATAAAACTCGTCGCGATCTTCAATTCACAATTGGGGACTGGGTGTATGTTCGCCTTCGTCCGCGACGGCAAAGTTCAGTGACAGGTCCTTCATTGGGTAAACTCCAAAAGCGTTTCTTTGGGCCATTCAAAATCATCAAGCGCATTGGAGATGTGGCTTATGAATTGGAGCTACCACCTACTGCACAAATTCATAATGTTTTTCATGTGAGTTTGTTGCGCCCTCACAAAGGAAAACTTCCATCCTATCCACTCCAACTACCAGTTGCCATCGTGAATAATGAGCCAATTCTGGAACCTATAGCTATTTTGGACTGGAAATGGGACAACACTAAAGCAGAGCCTCGCATTCTGGTCTTAATTCAATGGAGGGACATTGCACCTGAGGAGGCAACTTGGGAACCTTGGGATATCATCAAAACCCAATTCCACCTTGAGGACAAGGTGTTGCTTGAACCCGGAGGAGATGTAAGGATGGCTGGACCAATCCTACTCTCTGATAACACTGACGCACCTAATGAGGCAATCCTCCCTCACGTGCCAATTGTGGACACTACAACTACTGAAGGAAGGCCACAGAGGATCACTCGCCAACCCCAGCGCCTAACAGACTTTGTCATGACACGTCCCCATAACCGCAAGCCAAAGAATGTTGAGGCACAGAAATGATTAGCATCAGGAATCTTTATTGTTATTTCCTTATTGTTATTTCCATTTTTGTCTTTTTCTGCTATTGTAAGGCGGTTGGCCAGGGTATGCATCCTATTTAGGATTATTGCTAATGAAAAGGCAGACAACCATTACCAGAAAATACTTTTTCTCTCTGAAATCTCTTTGTTTCTCTCTACTTTTCTGCACTTTCTTTTCATTATCCCTGACAGTACCTTTCACTTTTCCATCGCCACACCACCCTTCCCTCTCTCTATGGTCTAGATCGACAAAGAACCAAACCAGCTAGATCTTCAACGTTGATGCAGTAGTGAAGGGGTTTAGGCAAGCTTGCATTGCAATTCACAAACGGAGAGTGAGACAATAACTATGGCTTTGTAGAAGTGGCTTTATGGTGGGGTTTGAACAAGAGAGAAAGGAGCAACGATGGCGTTGAGCACGACCCTCACCAAGTCTTTGTTACCAACCAGCGAGGAGCTAGGGTTGGAAGCTCATGGAGGCGATAAACAATGGTAGATCATGTGTGGGGTCAGGAAAGATCAGAGAAGGTGGTGGCAATGAGTGAGCAAGGAGAATAATAATGGTGCAAGGATAAAGATATCACAAACATAACTCAATTCACTTGCATACACCCTTCGGCTGGAATTATACGAAAGAAAAAAGATAAAAAATATATATTTCTTTTGATTTAAAATATTAAACAAAACTAACCAACTTAATTAAATTTGATTTATTTCCAATACTACTTTCCTAAAATATTCCTAAAAATTTATCTTATTTAATTTTTGTTTCATTCCTAATACTACTTTTCTAAAATACCTCTACTTTTTATAAATTTAAAAATAAAATAAATACAATCAACTAGCATTTTTAATAATCATAAAATTAGTTATTTTTGCTTATAGGCTTTTTTTTTTTTTTAATTCCATAATTTTTGTCTTTACAATTTCAAAACATAATCATATTTATTTTAGCAATTTTAATCGTTCATCCAATTATTTCTTTTATTCATTATTAATTCTACTTTTCATTCTCTTCCGTCCTAATACTACTATACATTAATTAATGCATGCATTTTCTAATAAAAATTACTACTACATACTATTATACAATTTTCAATAAGAATTAAATAAAAACATTTTAGACAAAACATATACTCCCTCTAATCCTATTTAAGATCATACACAACCATATCAACCAATCCAAAAAGAATAAATATATTTATTGAAACTTTAAAAAAATATTTTAATATTACAAATTTATCTTCTTAAATTGCATTGAAAATTTTACAAATGAATTATTTTATATTAAAGAACAAATGACAAATAAGAAAAAAAATAACAAATACTTCCTCAAAAATACGAAGTTATAAATAAAATCAAAAGATTCTATTAGAATGTAACTTATAAACAAGACCAACATGAGTATAAAACTTGTTATATCAACCCTTTCTTTTTTTTTTTATGAGAAATGTGTATTATATTTATAGATTAGAAAATCGCATAAGTAATGATAAACATGACAATTACATGTACAAGATAATTCACACTAATAATAGTTAAAGGGAAAACAAAATACACAACAACAACAACAGACTCTTCTTGTGGACATGGAGCATCGGCAACTACCAAAATCGGACTTTAACAGGATATTCAATAACCTTTAATTCTAAGATAACAATCTCATTGAAAGGTTATCCAGATAATCTTAGAAGAAACAAACTCACAAACTTTTCCGGAGAAAAGGGAGACACATATCTCTCTCCTCTCATCGAGAAAGTGCAGGTGAAAACAAGCAAACCAAAGGAAGGGGGAGGGGAGGGGAAATCCTATTTTTTAATTATTATATTCAACACTTTCTTGATATACTTCCGAAGGCCTAAAGATATATAGTAAAACTCAATTTTAACCAAAATCTAGATGATTCAAAATCAAAATTTGCATTCACTCGTCCAAACAAATGCATGGTAAATGGATGAACAATACTACAGGCATAGGCATGCACTAAATGGTAACACAATTATTGCTATTTAACCAGCTCAATTTACAATAAGGGGAAATCCAAGGATCAGAAATTAGAAAGTCATTACAAGCACTACTTAAGAAGAGCGAATCCGAAACCCATGTTTCCAATTCACCCCGGATTGTAGAATGGAACGACCCCATCAGTTCCGGGGGGAGAATGAAAACAACGGAAGCAAAGCCCTAGCTAGACACAATCCTAAGCATCCTAAGAAAAAAAATACAGGGAAATTATGTATATATATACTATATAAAGTACTCCGCTCCTGGACTTATCCTAAGCATTCTAACTCTGTTCACAAAATGAAACCCACGGTTGATGTTTCTGGAGGGTTAGTATCACAGAACGAGAATAAAAGGATTAGCACACTATCCCAGGCTTTAAAAAAGAAAAAAAACACCCAGCTGAAATGATCATGATTTCCAAAGATCAAGAAGAACCGAAACAAACG
Organism: Crotalaria pallida; assembly: GCA_037953625.1. Lineage (NCBI taxonomy): Eukaryota > Viridiplantae > Streptophyta > Magnoliopsida > Fabales > Fabaceae > Crotalaria > Crotalaria pallida. The sequence goes on along the minus strand of CM075651.1, from coordinate 145,849,148 downwards.
ATGTACGGAATTACTGTATTAAGTGACTGGGCTAATCAGTTTATGGTTATGGAAGTAAACTCAGCTTCCAATGCTTCTTCTGGGTAGACCCCAAACATGTTCTCCCACTGTGATTCCGCCACTCTTGCGATTCCACCCGTCACGGGCTTCGGGGAATTCTACTGGCAGAAATTCGGTACTCTTGCATCTAAACACTTTCTGGTTGAATTTGTTGATCAAAGCCTCTTTGCCCTATTAGCAACAACACAACAATTTAAGAAATTAGGAAAAAAAAATTAGAATCCCGTTTCAATTTTGAGTTGGCTTAGAAAGTGAGAGCAAAACCTGGCATTGAGCTTTGTTGATCTGGCAGGTTTTTTTGTTCTTTGTGACATTCCAAACAAAGCCATGAAATTCCTTGTAAAACTTATATGCAGCAAGGGGTGTGGTGAAGTTAACAAAAGCGTATCCCAAATTGGAGAACTGCTTCTCTATGGCGTGTTTCCTGAGAAAAGAAGATGAGGGCTTATCAGATATCAAAACTTACAAAATAAAAAATTTTAACACTGAGAAATTCCAACCTATAATCCATAGGCAGATACACGAAATCATATTTGGAATAATGAGCTGAATCATCAACAGAAGTCTTGTTTTGCTTTAAACAGTGGTCATCCAATATTTCCAACAAGTCATAGAACCTAATAACAATTTTCATCAGCACATAAACAAAGCTAATAGCTTATTACTACTTCACTAACCACACACTCCCGTCACCAAAAAAAAACAAAAAGACTTATGTTAGGAAATACACATGTCTGAAAATCTATTTCAAAACCCCAAAAAAAGTTTTGATTTTTTTTTTTTTTTTGCTGTTTGCTTCTAGTAAGTACAACAAAAAGATGAAAAGAACAGGGAAGGGAAAGAGGAGGGTGGTTACTTGAACTGATTTGGGATGTTTCGAATCATTAGTGTGGTGAAGTTGGAAGCTTGTGCTTCTTCAATGGTAGTTGGAAAGGGTATGGCATTCCTAACAGGAGCAGAAAGTTTCTGTTGCTCCCTTGTTTGTTCTTCAAGTTTCTTCTCCTTGGTGGTTCCCTTGACTCTCCATTCATACTTATTAGCCACCCTTTTCATTCCATTTCCCATAGGAAGCTTCTGGTGACACCGTATAATGTTCTTGTTGGTGGAGACAGGGATCCTTTTAAAATGAGCTGTGGCACCAGAAACATGGTACTGGGTAGGGCTGAAGTGGGAATGTGGAGGGTAAAACGGTGGGTTGCGGAAGCCATGGTAAAGAAGATAAGGTTGTGAAATGAAAGAAGAAATTTTGCGTGGCTCATAGTAGAAAGGTTCAGCATTTGGGTTCAGAGCCATTATCAAAAGGTGGTTAATAAGTATGAATGGAGATGAAAAGATGAAAATAGAATGGTAGTAGAGACGAGGGTTTTATAGCAGAATTTGCTACTGCTATGGAAGATGAAAAGATGAAAATAGTATGGTAGTAGAGACGAGGGTTTTATAGCAGAATTTGGGAGAGATAGAGAAAAACATCAAAATCATTCATCTCATTCTATCTCTTGACTTTCATTTTCACTTCAATCAAACACAAGACAGTGAGTGTATGGCAGTAGGAGTTGGTGAAGGAAGCGACGAGACAAAAGGGCAGAAGAAAGAGGAATGAGTGTAGTGTGCACCTATTCTATTTGCATGAATGGTTTTGGAATTTGAGAAATATTGTTTGTTTATGAGTGTAATGATTAAAAATGGAAGTGAAATGGCAGAGCCTTTTACAGGGGACCTTATCCCATAAAATAGTGTGTATGTGAGAGAGATTGGTTACTCAAGAAAGGAAAACAAGGGTAGAAGGCTAGATAGCTTTTGCCGGACAAGGATCACCTGTCCCAGAGTGTGTTCCAAACCCTGTACCTATTACACATATCTTTAAAAATTGAAAATTAACTTCTTAATTTGCATGACATTTTTGTAATAATTGATAAAATATGATTGGCTGAAGACAGGAAGACAGAAAAATTGGGGAGAGAGGATCTCCATTCCCTTTTGCCACTGCTTACATGATAAAATGTAGACTTCCTCTGCCACCTACCTGCTCTCTGGCGGCGTATTTTTGGGTTTAACCCACTATCTCTCTCCACGCTCAGCCCTTCACTTGCTTCTTGTGGAAGTACTTCTTTTTGTTTTTTTTAAGTAGTACTTTCTCCTTTGTTTAACATTTTAGATTTTTTTTCTTCTTGTTTCATACAATGTTTTGATCTTATATAGTATTTTCAATACATCCAACTTTAATCTCATTCAACTATTTCATTCATTTCTCATTAATTAATGGAGTATATTTTTATTATTTCTCTCATCTTTAAGCTACTATACATCAATTAATGGACACACTTACTAATAAAAATTAAATACTATTACAATTTTCAATAAGGATTAAATATGGACATTTTGGATAAACCATATATAATACTCTCTCCGTCCCTAATTATAAGACCCTCTTAACACTTTTATTTTATCCCTATTTATAAGGCCCTTTAACAATTTTCAATGAGCATTAATTATTTTTTTCCACAGACACTCCTATTTATTTAACATTTTTTAGATTTCCAATAATATTAATAGCGATAATTTTGAAAATACATATCAAAAATTCACATTTCCAATACAATTAACTAAATTATTTCACTTTCTTAATGAACGTGAAATCTTCCAAGAGAACCTTATAATTAGGGACGGAGGTAGTAGTATTTACAATAATCAACACTTTCTTAATCTGTATGTCCTGACGTAAAAGGTCAAACTCAATGAAACAGAGGGAGTAGTAAGTATTATACTTTCCTCTTAGACAAGTATTCTTTCATTTTCTAAATATACACATGATTAATAAAAATTAAAAAATAGTTAATATTTGAAATTTCTTAACCAAGGGTTGAAGATAAGAGACTAAAAAAAGTATGTGTATATTGAAAAACTAAAAATTTAATACTTTAGTGATAATAGACTTAGTTTTTCAATGAACTTTTACCTATTTTACCTTCTTATCCTCTACTCTTAAGGTATGAGATTAAATCATCCTATTATTAATAATGTTAAAACTAATGCTACTTATGGTATTTGATACTCCCTCGTCCAGTCTTTATTACAAGACACACATATCAAGAAAATTAGTTTAAAAAATATTAAAAAAATAATTACTGTTATTTGAAATTGCAATAAAGATTTATAAGACAAAATCAAATTCATAAAAACAGAGGGAGTGATTATTGCTTTCTCTGGAATATAAGCTCTAGACCAAAAATATGTCGCTCGAGAAAATGTTAATAATGTTAGTATCATTAGATATACAAACATTTTATATATTTCTTGAAAATCATTGTTATAATTATTATTGAAATTATAAAAAAATTAGAGTAGTAAATAAAGATATTATAAAAAAAGTAATTAAAACTATTAAAATTAAAAATAAGACATAAATTATTAAAGATAAAAAAATGTAAAAAAAAATTACATTTCAAATCGGAAGAAGTAGTTGGTTCAAAAACAATAATCTCGAACACATCTCAATCATTCTATACATATTTTTTTAATTAAAAAACAAAATGAAAAATGAATTACAATAATGTATTTAGGGTCAGACTATCTAATAATTCCATACTCTCTTCATTCTAAAAAAAATTCACCAACAAGGTGTACTCGGAATTTTGTCCTCGATCCGCAAGGACACAGGTTCAAATACCATCTCTGCGGTATGAGTCTGTCGCTCATTCGGGAGTGGTTGTTCTCCTCCGGGCAGTTTGCATGCTATGACCTGAATGCAGGGTTGGTCATTAAAGTCGTCAATGTGCTGCAATGAGGATAAGATTTCTCTCGTAAACCTATATATATATATATATATATAAAGAACCTCATCACACTTATTAAATAAGCTAGTTAACAACAACAACAACTAAGTCTTTGTCCCACTAGGTGGGGTCGGCTATATGGATCAAACGACGTCATAAAGGCCTATCATAAATCATCTCTTTTGATAAGGCATTGATTGTCATATCCTTCTCAATTGTTTCGCATATAGTTTTTCTAGATCTTCCTCTTCCTCTAGCCCGTGTAGTACCCTTCATTTGGTCCACCCTTCTAACCGGGGCTTCCACCGGTCTCCTCAACACATGCCCAAACCACCTAAGACGAGATTCAACCATTTTTTCAATAAAGAATTTAATTTTCTAAGTTAAATGCATTTAATTTTCTAAGTTTATTAAAAAAACTATTATGAGAAACTACATTAGAAATAAAACAAAAGATTACAGAGTTCTGATTATACAATTTTACAGTGATGTTTTAAGAATAATTATATTAAGAATATAGAGATAATTAATTTTTACTTTAATTTGAAATCACTAATAAATTTTTTTTTAATATTTGTGACCGAAAGAATATATTAGAGTAGACTATTATGATAAACTAATTAAATGACTACTAGTAGTTTTCTTTTTATATTTTGTATCAAATGTATTTTTTAGCTGATAGCTAAAGACTAATCATTTTCAAAGCGTAAATATCATCGAAATGAATTTTGCCTTCACCAACAAATTTTTTTTTAAAAACCCACAATAATGTCGTATATTTGAAATCATATTTAAAGAACCAAATTATCTAACTACCCGTAGTTTCTATTAAAGTATTTAGAGCCATTTTTTTATTTTAAATCGGAAAGAGTATTAGTTTTTACTTGTATTGTTTTTTCTTTAGAAATAATAAGGTTGTTTACAGTAATATTCCAAGGAGTATTCAATTTTATTTTATTTTTTTGCAATTTTAAATTGATAAGCTCTTTTAAAACTTATGTATTGATATTATATTTATAATTGACTAAAACTTAGATTTTGTTTAAAATTTTTTGAGTGAAGATCCAATTTGGTCTCTCAACTTTTTTGATTGGGACACTTTAATCCTTCAAGAATTATAATTCACTTTTAGTCCCTAAAAATTTAAAAAATATCACTTTAGTCTCTGTTTTCATTCCGTTAACTACGATCACTGTTGGCATAAACGGTAACATTTCATTCCCAGGTGTTAATGGTCTCCCAGTAAATGTCTCTAGTGCTTCTGGAAACTGTGACAGTTGTTAACAAAATGAAAACATGGAATAAAGTGATACTCCCTCCGTCCCTAATTATAAGGTCCTCTTAACACTTTTATTTTGTCCCTATTTATAAAGTCCTTTACCAATTTTCAATGAGCATTAATTATTTTTTTCCACAAACACCACTATTTATTTAACACTTTTTAGATTCCCAATAATACTAATAGGGGTAATTTTGAAAATACATATCAAAAGTTCACATTTCTAATACAATTAACTAAATTATTCCACTTTCTTATTAATGGACGTGAAATCTCCCAATAGGCCCTTATAATTAGAGAGACCAAATTCTTTAAAAATTAAAAATGAATTATAATTTCTGGAGGGATCAAATTGAGCATTCACTCAGTTTTTTATAAGAGTATTTCATTTTATGATCCGGGTATAAGCCTTTTCCTGGATGGGTATACTCGGTAGTCGGTAAATAAAATTGTTTATTAAAAAGCATAATATTCAAATATTTCTTCTATGAATGCGAAATTTTAAAATTAATAAAGTTAGTATACTGAGTAAAATACTCCCTCCGTTCTTTTCTTTGGTCTTTTTGGAGTTGTGCACACAGATTAAGAAAGTGTTGATTATGATGATTATTGTAAGGTTTATATGTATTTTGTCAAAATTGTCCCTATTTAATCTTTATTGAAAGTTGTAGTAGTATTTAATTCTTATAAGTAAGTGTATCCATTAATTAATGTTAATGGTTTAGAGATGAAAGAGATGATAAAAGTAGAATTAATGAAGAGTTAATTAAATGATTGGATGGAATGTTAAAATTAGAAAGAAAAATATGTTTGTGTATTAAAATTGTGAAAGGAACAAAGATATGAAACAAGAAAAAAAACCAAAAATAAAAAAAAAAAAACGGAGGGAGTAATAAAACTCATAGTTCGAGGTTGTACGAAAGGGCAGAAGAAGCATTTAATGTTTGTCGACGCCTGTGCCGAAAAACATCCAAAATCAATCAACGGACTATGTGTTGAGTGATCGATCAGCACACTCATCAACCTGCAACAATGATGGTGATGATTATATATACTGACATGCTGAACTCAAATACTCTACTCCCCGGTTCTGCAACACTACTCCTCAACAATAATGCCAAATAGAGAAGGTCTCCTTCCAGCTCTGGAATGTTTCCATGCTATAAATAATACGTAAGCTTTAATTTGCATATGAAAATTCAAGACAAGTAGACATACATAAGTCATAGCCAGACAAAGAGTGAAGACCCTGTGGTCCGAACCTGAATAGCAATTGCACCCAACGGAACTCACAAATTAAAAATGAGTTTTCTTAATCTCAGTTTTAAGGTTAAGGCTCAGCCTAAGATTGAGGATAAGAGTTTAAAAGTGAATGTATTTTATTGGAAGTCTTTTTATTTTACCAATATAACACTTCGAAATACATTCACTTTTAAGCTTAAAAAAACCATTAAAAATAGCAATAAGAGATTTCTGCTACAACAACCAGCCCGGTATCGAGAAGCATCATTACTTCTATTTAGGGCTAATCAAAGTGAAATCGTATTACTCCATAAAGTACTCCTATATAGGAGTAACAATTATGACAATTTCTACTGTATTACTCCTATGTAGGTACTAATTTCTTCTACATGCTACAGCATAAAGGGTAAGAAAAACGAAAAGTCAGCTACGAAGAAAGAAGGAAACAAGACAATAGTACTATATGGAGTACAAAATCAGGGTTTCTTGGTTTTAAAGGTTGAAAATACATAATAATAATAATAATAATAATAATAAATAGAGTAAAAATATATTGGAAAGACAAATAATATAAATAATAAATATAACATGTTAAAAAAAGAGTTTATTACTTCTAAAAATTAACAATTTATATAGGCAAATATTTTTTTCAAAAGAAAAGGAGAGAAAAGCAGAGTCTTTAAAGTTTAAATTTAGACTCTGATTATTTGAAGTTATGTAATTTTGTCAATTGAGTTGTTGAGAACATTTCTCAAATATCATTGATAATTCATTTTACAATGAAAGCTTATCTTTTTTTGTTTGCTAAATATTGGAGCAATATTGGAAACACCGTTAAAAATATTATGGGTTTGTTCGGCAAAACTAGCTTGTAGCTGTGAGTTTGTAACTTGTAGCTATGAGCTTCTAGCTTGTAGCTGTTAAGCTAGCTAAGAGCTGTGAGCTTGTAGCTGAGAGCTTATAGCTGTTTAGCTGACTATTTAAAATAGTGTTGTTCGGCAAAACTAGCTTTTGAAGTAGCTAAAAGTTATTAAATGACAAAAAAGGACATGCAACATTTTATTATTTTAAATTTTTAAATTTTTTCTTTATTTATTAAATAGATAGTTAATTAATTAATAAAATATAAAAAATATTAAATTATAATTAATTAAATTCATTTTTTTCTTAATTTATTAATTATGTAGTTAATTAATTAATTATAACAAAATTATTAAATTATAATTAATAATTAATTAAAGGGTAGTAAAATAATTTTAAATTTTGTTTGAGGATATAAATTATAATCGGTATATGAATTATTGAAAGTTAGTTTAGTTTTTAGAAAGCTACTTCAAGTAGCTTTCTAAAAGCTAGCTTTCAAAAGCTACAAGCTCCTTTTTTAAAAGCTATAAGCTCCTTCTAATTTGTGTTCACCGAACGGGGTTAGTAACTTATTGACTGAATCTAAAAGCTCCTAACTAGCTAAAAAGCTCCTAACTCGTGTTGCCGAACAGAGCCTATACCTATTCATTTAATTTCTGAAGAAAAAAAATTCATATAATGGAGCTGTTAAAACTTTTCCTTCTACTACTTAATTTTCTTTTCAATTACATTTTTCCATATCTTTTTAGTTTAACATCCTCAAATTTGATAACAAGACATGATAATTTTTTCAAATCTTTTTATCACTTAAAATGGAGCAAACGATACATGTGACACCAAAAACATTCTTACCCTTGTCCCAAAATATGACCTTAGACGCATACTTGGAAAATGCTTTTAAAGACTATTTATATATTTGAAGATGAGTAATATGTCATAATGGTTTATGATTTTGTGAGTACCGACCAATTTAGTTTATGATATTTTCAAAAACTCAATTTGGTTTTTGAGATCGGAAAATGTTATTCACATTAGTCTTTGACGTCATTTTGGCAAAAAATCGTTGACCATTGGTCAAATTAATCTCAGAAATTGTGGACACCGATCAAATTAATTCATGACTTTATGAACAATTAATGATAAGGACTAATGCAACTCATATTTTGCTATCTCAAAAATTAATTTGAAATTTTGATTATTTTATGAACTAATTTGATTAACGTTCACAAAATCAAAAACTAATACTATCGTTTGGAAATGGATCGGACATCAAATACAATATCATTTTCAGAATTATTTTTTCCTATATACAGGAATAGAGACTGGTACAATTAATTCGATATTTTGTTCCATTGAGTTTGACTGTGCTGTGCCTCTCTAATTTTTTCCTAAAGCATCAAATGATACGTACAGAACATCTAACTTTGGACGGGTATTTTGGCTCTTTTTTATTCGATTTTAGGCGATGAGCAAGTTTAAACAGATCAAACCGAAAGTGAGTGAAAGAATTGTAGGCTACACCCCTAATTGTAGCACACTCTTCCTTTTCTTTATAAGCACGGGACAAGCTGTACTTGTATTGTGCTAAGAAAAGGGGATGCTACCTCACAAAATCTTTAGAAATACTAGTACAATTTTTTGGATTCACACACAGGTCCAAAAATAAAATAGAATGTTAAGAAAGCTGAGAACCATAGTGAAGTACGCACCTTAATATCATCTAAAAAATTTCAGCATATCAAAAGGAGTGCTTTTAAATAATATAGTATTACGGGCAAGTCAAATACTCCAACAAACAACCAATCAAAAACCCCTCCTAAACTTCCTTTCATTATTGATCTTGAAGCTAGATGAGAAGCTCACAAAATGGTCAGCCACGAACTTTGCGCTGATCATTTGGATCCCTAACCAAGCACACATACTAGTAAGAGACCAAATTTAGTTAGCCACTGTATGTACAATTGATAAAGGTGTGAAAAGTTGTTTCTTCCCTTATCGTGCAAAACACACAAGGGTCAACGAGGTGTTTGCTCCTAATTCCTAAGCACCAGGTAATCTACCTTTGTCAATTTATTTAGTAATAATTGCTGGTCATAAATTTGAATTATACTCCCTCCGTCCCTAAATATAGAACCTCTTTGAGGGATTTCACGTTCATTAAGAAAGTGAAATAATTTAGTTAATTGTATTGGAAATGTGAACTTTTGATATGTAATTTCAAAATTACCCTTATTAATATTATTGAGAATCTAAAAAATGTTAAATAAATAAGGGTGTTTCTGGGAAAAAAGTAATTAATGATCATTGAAAATTGGTATAAGATTTTATAAATAGGAACAAAATAAAAGTGTCAAAAGAGCTTTATATTTAGGGACGGAGGAAGCCTCAAGAATCTTGACAAACCATGCAGCCTTCAACTCATTATTAACAGAAGCTAAAGCCACAACATTAGACAAAGAATTAAGCCAAGAGTATGCGGTTACAAAAGAAAGTTCCTCGGGATCCCATTTCCATTCATCTAAGCAATTTTGAGCAAGATAAACATCAATCAAGATTATACTCCCTCCGTCCCTAAATATCGTCCCTAAATATAAAATCCTTTTGGGAGATTTTACGTCCATCAAGAAAGTGGAATAATTTAGTTAATTGTATTGGAAATGTGAACTTTTGATATGTATTTTCAAAATTACCCCTATTAATATTATTGGAAATCTAAAAAGTATTCAATAAATAGGGGTATTCATGAAAAAAAGTAATTAATGATCATTAAAAATTGGTAAAGAGTCTTATAAATAAGGACAAAATAAAAGTGTTAAAATGGTCTTATATTTAGAAACGGGAGTAACAGTAATCTGCATCAAAGATACCAATCTCTAGTGCCTACGCCATTACAATTTTCAACTCCAAACTCTTTCATACCAACTACTCCCTCTGGTCCTATTTATAAGAACCTTTTGCGGTTTTATTTTGTCCTATTTATAAGATCCATTTTCAATTTTCAATAACATTTAATTTTCACTCCCAAAAGTATCTTATAAATAGGACTGGACGGAGTACCGATATTCTTAATAAGACAACCTTTATTACTATTTGAAATTGCAAAAAGAGAAGAATAAATCTCTTTTAAGGCTTGAAAACCTGGTCATGTGTACATCTATCGAAAAATACGGTACAGTACAATTTATCACCACAACCTGATATAATTAATAAATGAATGAGTGTGGAAGATAATCCTTGGTTAGAATACGAGCATTCCCAGCTTAAACTAATCTATGTTGTGCTAAGGAAAGTTCATAATTATACTAGTACTGTAGAAGAAACTACAAATACATAAGGATTAATTCCAGCGTTACATGTGAAAAAATATTTTTACCTCAAGCTGTTAGAGCCATTAAAAATTGGATGGATTATTAGATCCATTAAAGAAAGGGAATGATGAGGATACGTAGTTTATAAATAAATAGACAAGTATATTACTCCTATTTATAGAGTATATTATTTATAGAGTATATTCTTAATTTTATGACCATGAAAATTGAAAACTTGTGGAGATCGATAAATTTAACATTAAATTAAGATTTATACTTCCTATTTTAGCTTTTTACCATGCGTGTTATGAATCAAGGAATGGTGAAATTGATTTTATTTTATCTTTTGATTTATCTTTTCCTTTAGTAAGATCTCATTAAAAACTACTTCCTCCGTTCTTACATTAATTATTACTTAAGATTATAGACTTGATTTGTCTTTTTTAATAAATCAATACATGTTCTATCATTTTTGCTCGATCATTTTGCTTCACTTATTATCTTTCTAATTAGTCAGACGAAGGTAAAGTTATAAAAGTAATTAATAATTTATGTTGTCTCAATTTTGTAAAATAGCAATTATATTAAAATAAATTCATTCCATTAGAGTATCAATTATTTAAAGGAAAATGCTAGAAATTAAATGTGATAAAAGTTTATTGGAAAGTATAGTTTGTTTTTTTTTTTTAAAAGAAGAGGAATTGAGACTTGTATGTGATGTTTTTTCCATTCTTAAAAACCCTTACAAGTGCACAAAACTCTTATTTTCTCTATTTAAAAAAAGGAAGGAGTATAACACTACATCTTAACGGTAAGTTAGTTGACAATCTTTACAAAAACAAAAATTATTAATCACCAACTATTAGGGCTATTAGCCGAGGATCGGAACTCTCGTGGTGCATACTGCATACCCACCAATCAAAGTTATCGCACACACCAGCCACCAAGTTATACACAAAGGAAGTAACATCTTAAATGCTGCAAGCTAAGTAGTTATCTTATCCGGAAAAAAAAAATGCTGCAAGTAGTTATCGTGAATGATTAATTAATTCAATTCCTGCTGCTTCATTTTCACCAAGCGTATCCAGAATGGCTTTAAATTGTCTATTCCAAAAATAGAATGGCAATAGACCGTTAACAGTTTACTCATATCGAACTCAATTTATACTACTAGTATAACAGAAGACATTCAATGCAATCCCATAGGTAGTTAAGTACTTCTGGAATACTACTACTATTTGGAAAGCCAGTAATTTCGGTAAAAATCAACATGGTTGCATTCCCATATCCAAATCAGAAATAATTAAAGCTAACCTGAGACGCGGTACCATTCAAAATATAGTACTAGAATAGTATGTTTCTAGTAGAACGAGTATGGGATGAAAATGATGAAAAAAATGTTGCGAAATCCCTTCTGGCCATGTTTGGCTAAAATATTTTACATTCCTAGAATTTAAAACATGCATTTCAAACTAATTCAGGATATGAAAATGATGAAAAATATGTTGCCAAATCCCTTCGGGGTATGTTTGGATAAAAAAATTTACATTCCTAGGATTTAAAACATGCATTTCAAGCTAATTCAAGATATATAAGAAGCATGATCACGAACAACAATTAAGAAAAGGAAATTTGTAACATCCCGAATTTTCATTTCAATAATAATTAGAATAATAATAAGATTAGAAGGTGATAATTATGTTAAAGGATGACTTAAGGTGATGGATTAGGATTTCTTCGAGTGCCATAAAGGAGTTAAGAAGCGTTGGCATCGGATAGAAAATTTAAAGAAGACCAAACGAGGGTTACAAACGGTGTTTTCGATGTTATAAACACCCTATATTAAGAAATTCTAAATAAAAGATTTACAACTCTAAACACGAGTTCCACTATTGGATGTGAAGATTAGTATGTAGGGAAGCTTGCTTTCAAATTTGAGCAAGATCCAAGGTAACGAAGGAGATATGACACTTTGAAGTGCAGGGGAATGAAGAACTAAGCTGCTTAATCGATTAACCAAGACCTGATAGCTTGTAAAAATAAAATACACTGGTTAATCGATTAACACGCATCATAATGGAAAAAAATAAAAGGGAACCAAGGGAAGAATGCGACCTATTCTTCCTCCCAAGTTCAGAGAACCCCATCCTTCCCCAAGAAGCTTCCTCCATAGCCACTCCCAAGCTCTCTCCCTCTCTTCCGCCATCACAACCTAGCTTTCTTTCTCCTTGGGTGTCTCTTTCTCCATGGCAACTTCTCCCTCTTAGCTCCATCTTCTCAAGCAAGTTCCAAGGTAAGAACAAGCAAGTCTTTTTCTTTTCTTTCCTCCATATTATGAGTGGTCATCATCACCATCACTAACCCTTGTCTTCTCATTTGCTATTTATGGAGATTATGGCCCTTTCTCTCTCTCTTGAGCTTCTCTCTCCATCTCAAGGAAGTGGGTGAGCTCAACCCCATCTTATTATTACTTCGTGGCACTCTCCGGCTTGTCTCCTAACAGCCCTCCGACATCGCCGCATTCGATTCTTATGATTTCAATTTTAAGCTTTAAAAGCTAGGGCTTGGTACCTTTTCTCTCTACAAGGTTAAGGTAAAAAGGTAGTGTTACCTCTATTTAGGGAATGGTTTCTAGGACGTTATGCTGGTAGCTAAATGTAGTTAATTAGTTATGAAAATAAATCATAGGGTAGTTGATATAGATTTTAAAGAAAGTATAGGAATGAATGAAAAGAACCCACTAGGTAGTTTTATGATTTTTGAGAAGATGAAAATAGTGTTAAAGAGCTAAGTATGGAAATAAAGAAAAATGAAACCATTGATATGCTTGTGATGTGTAATGATTGATGTCAATGGAGTATTTTCAATAAAAGAAGGAAAACTCATTTTTAATATGTTAATGAATATATGTGATTGATGATGATGTTTGCGATTAGTTGAAAGGCCCTAGGCATAAATGAATCAATTCAAGCGGAGTCGAGGGAATTAGAATTTATAGAGATTAATATAATATGTTAAGTAAGAATGAGAGCCTATTTGATAAGTAAGAAGATAGAAGAAGATGTAAGGATAGATTATATGGAAACGATTGTGTTTGCATGAATATTATGAATTGTATGATTTGTCTGTTAATCCCTTAAGGGAGAATATGAAAATGATAATAAGTTACTAGTGACAGGAAAAAGATAAGAGTACAATTAATAGAAGCTAAAGAAGAGTAAAGTCAAAGTAAATGTTCTATGTATCCTTACGGGGAAGATGTACAATAAAGAAAAGAAAAGACAAAAGTTAAAGAAAACGTTCTATGTATCCCTACGGGGAAGATGAACAAAAGTTAAAGAAAACGTTCTATGTATCCCTACGGGGAAGATGAACGAAAGTTAAAGAAAACGTTCTCTGTATCCCTACGGGGAAGATGAACAAACGATAAAATAAATGTACTATGTATCCCTATGGGGAAGATGTACAATAAAGAAAAGATAAACAAAAGATAAAATGAACATACTATGTATCCCTACGGGGAAGATGTACAATAAAGAAAAGAAAGACAAAAGGAAAAGTAAATGTACTATGTATCCCTACGGGGAAGATGTACAATAAAGGAAAGAAAGACAAAAGATGTACAAAAGTAAAAAAAATAAAAAAAAAATAAAAGGGAAAGAGCTAAGAAAGAAGTAAAGTAGAAAAGTAAAGGAGTTAAGAAAATAAGTAATTGAGAACGATAGTATGAAAAAGTTTAGGACTGTTATGTTATTAATTTAGATGTTAGGCTTAGTTTATCACTATGCTTTTTAAAAGCTACTTTCCTAAGTTCTGTGTAATGATGTCATTCAAGCTATATTTTTACAGTACAGAAGCGAAGCTTACACTAGTTGCAGGTCGAGCAGGAGTACATTCCACCACGTGGAGTGTAGAGTTGTCATGAGCGGATCATATTTTATGTTATGAACGTTATTTTGGGAAATTAAAATATGTAGTAGTTATATGCCCTAAAACTTATAGTAATCAAGCGTTAGGATTTAATCTGGCTGTAATATTATTGTGTTTGATGTTTTTAAATTATTCTAGTCTGGACAGGTTTAATAAAAAATTTGGGAAAGTTCGAAAAACAGAGGAAACTTTGCCAGATTTTTGTCGAAATTTTCAAGTACCGTTTTTAATAAACCTTAATTAACTAAATGGACGTGAGGGTGTTACAAAATTCACCGTAAACCTCGAAAGTAAAAAAACTCTAAATCTACCCATCTTATTGCTCATTATCTTGAAAATGTTACAAATGCTTTAAATTTCTCAAAATTTAAAATTCCTTATACAAGCACACACCCTTAGTATAAATTATACAGGCACACACCCTTAGTATAAATTATTAGTATGTAATTGATTTCACAAAATAATTATATATGTTAACATTTCCTGAAAGTTGTTATGCCATTACATACAATGTAGTCCCATTATACATAAAAATAAAGTACCAGAAAGTTTACTTCTATTTCAACTTCTTTATATCAAGCCACCCACATATCCACTCATGACCATGAACAAAATGCGCGCAGTGTTAAATTGAAGTTCTATATATAGATTAAACAGGTTGTACCAAATTTGGACAACCAACCCTAGAAGCTTGGTATTAGAAAACTATAACTCTTTCAGAAATAAATAGCTCACGAACATTATAACATGATTAAAACAACTAATTAAACTACGAGGATGTTGTAGATGAGCTAGGAATCATTCGCAAGACTTGATGCTTAAGAAAGTTAATAGCATTAAATTGAACCAGTACACTCTAGGGAATAGTAGGACTTCACAACATCAGAAGTACATCAAAGGGATCAGAAATCCACCATCACAAGCAGTATTAGTATGCAATTCCCCAACTCATGTAATACTATTTTCCCCATTTTAATAAATTGATTTTTGATAAATTATGATTGGGTGTTTATTTCCGCATTTACATAAAAATATTATTTGATTTATAATTGTACATGAAAATGAGGTAATTATTTTAAACTGATTAAATACTTGATTCTTGGGACTTATTGATTTAAAGGATTTATTTTGTAGCGATAAATCATTTTATTTTGTATTTTGGAGAAATTGTTATTCATAGATTTCTTTGATTTATTTACAGATCCTCCGGTGCATGCAGGTACTGAACTCCGGTGCTATTGACAGTCTTGTCAATAAACAGAGTTGATCCAACAAGGTACGGTAGGTAGCACCTTACAACGTGCTCGTACCGTCCTTGATGGATGAACTCTGCCAGCCACCGATCTCCAATGTGCTGAAGGCAATCACACCACTTTTTGTGCGATTGACCTCTTGAGTGGCCTCTGCTGCAGACATTCCCAGAACTTCCTGTAACAGAACCACAGCCTCAGGCTTCCCATTGGATGAGCCAGTCAGTCACAGGAATATGCAGCAGGGACGAAACATCATTCAAAGTCACCGTAATCTCCCCACATGGCAGATGGAAGGTGCATGTGTCCTCGTAGAACCGCTCCACAAATGAGCTGAGTATGTGCCTATCTGTCATGTGAAATGACAAATCGATCCGAGACGCAAGTCCAGAACCCAGAACAAGTGTACGAACTTATTCAGGTAACTCAGCCAAGGGCCTCAACCCAAATATCCGGTTAAGAAACCGGTTCAAAGGACCAGGATCCTGTATGTAGGAGATAATAATTAGTTATGCTATTTAATTAAAAAAAATTACAAAGAATATTACATTTAAATTAAATATGCTTACATTGCCTCTTCATATCTGCTTGGCCCTGTGGCCGCTATAAGTAGTCAATAATGTCTCATTCTGAGGGTCGTCGACGTCGTCGTCTTATTCCCCTGCATTGACCTCTGGTTCGTTGTCGTCAAGGTTCAAATACCCTGCTGTTGCTGTCGCCGTCTCTGCCACTGCTGCCTCTGCTTGTGCTGCAGCACGTGCATCATTAAGACGCTTACGATGCGATGCACTGAGACGGTTTCTCAGAGGAGGAGGAGGAGTGTCATCACGAGATGTCATCTGAAAATAAAAAACAAAGCAACATTAATACTAATTATTATTAAAGGAAATAACATTATTTTTATTAAAGGAGTTAAAGGAATTTTAAAAAAATTATAATTATTAAAGGAAAAAATATTTATTATAACTAAAGGAATAAATAAAAAAATTTTAAAAAAACAAAAAAAAGGTCAGGTCGTAAGCCTGGGCTACGACTAGATGTCGTAACACTGGGCCACGACCTGGGGTCGTAACACTGGGTTACGACCAGTCCCTCCCCCCGGCTAATCTCTTTTCTTTCTAGTTCAATTAGCGGAATGGCAACCACCCTTTAAAAAAAAAACATCATTTTTTTTTAAAAAATGTTGACACCCAATTTTGTCCGGGGTCAAAAATATTATTTTGTAAAAATTTTGGGTTAATTAAATTTTTATTCTCAAAATTTGTATAATTAAATAAATAGTGAGAAAAAATAAAAAAAACTTGTTTGAATGTATTATTAGTGTATATTGAGTTATTTAAAAAAAAAGTTTTAAATAAAAGGTTTTTTTTTTTAAAAAAAAAAAAAAAAAGAGGAAAGGGGGTTTGGGCCGTTTGGCCCAAACTAAGTTTTAAAACCTAAACCTAATAATGCCTAACTCATGGCAACAACGTGCAGCAAGCAGCAAGCAGCCGCTGCTGCTTCGTTGTTTTCTTCCTTTTTTTTCTCAGATAAAAAAAATCTAAATCCCCAAATCATTCTCAATCTCCAATCAATTTTTCATCTCCTACAATGTTTCTCCTTATCTCAACGTTATCAATAGATTGATTCGTTTTTTTTATTTCCCTGCTCAACTCCTTGCTGCATGTCCCTATTCCATAATGCAATCTTTTTCTTCTCTTCTTCTCCTGGGAAATCTGCGTTCGGATTTAAAGTTTGATTCGAACCAAAATTAAGTGATTCGGTTGATATTGTTCTTTGCAAAGTTCTACTCCTATAAATAGGGCTTCAATAATCAGAGAAGAACAACGAAAAAAAATAAAAAAAGAGAGAACGAAATAAAAAAAATACAAAGAGCAAAGGGTGGACAAAAAATAGAGAATATAGAAAGGAGAAGAAGAGTAAGGCAGTGAAGAACAGGGGACAGTACAGAAGCCACAGCATATTAACTTGATCAGTATTCATTCCAAATAGGTTTTTATTTTGTATTTTCATCAATTCAATATATTATTCTTTATTATTTATTTTCAATTTACTTTGGTATTGTAATTGATTTCTGGTTTAAGGATTTGTGAAATGATGATAGCTTTTCCCTTTACTAGAGTAATTGTTTTAAGGCTTTGCTAGAGTAATTGTTTTAATAGCGTAATTGTTTTCCTTTTTCCATTGAATTTGTGAAATGATTAAGTTGTTTTAATTGTTTTTGTTTTGTATTTTCTGGTTTAATGATTGTGATGCTGCACGGGTTCCCTCCATGGAATATAAATTGCCACTTGCTAGTTATGATGCTGCACTGGTTTGGCTTGTTATTATTTGTGATGTTGCACGCCACTTGCTAGTATTGTTTTAAGGTCTTATAGGTTGATTGATGTATTGTTCCATCATCAGCTAGTAGTGTTGGCTCTCGTTTCTTTTCTGATCTTTTGACTAATTACAAGATTTAGTTTAAAGATTCTCTAATTTTCTATTATATATCATAATAAGTAATTTGGTTTGGTTCAAGTAAAAATAAGTGATTTAATTCATTACGTATTTAGCTGAATTTATTAATTGTGTTTTGGAAAGTCAATTTTTCTCACCTAAAGGTAACACATTGGTGAGATCTTTTGGGCTTCCTCTCCACACTAAAAAAATGAGTATTACATAATTCCAATTTGAGAAACAATAGCCTATCATACGCCTTTGTTTAGTTTATGTTGTTTATTGATTTAGTGTAATGCCACGCTAGTCAAAGTATTTTTGCCGATGACAGAAAATTGGAAGATAACCGGAGTGACGGTTATGTAGAATCTATCCGATAGTCTTGAGGCATGTTTGTTATCAGATTTGACCATGAGTATTGGTTGGATTTGATTTTCAAATTTAAAATAATAAAATCATACTAAAATACGCTTTTGTTATACATTAAAAATATTTCAAAACTTTGCCGAGGACAGAAAAATTAGGAAATGACCGTGGTTACGGTTACATAAAATTTTACCTAATGATCTTGAGACATATTTTTTATATTAGAGTTGGCCATGAGTGTTGGCTAAATCTAAATGGCAAAAATCAAAAGTAAATATTTCATTAAATTTCTTTTTAGTGTTAAAATCAATGTGAATAAATTCATTGATCCTTAACCGTTATAACAATGGTGAATATAAACAATTAAAAATAATTATTTCAAAGATAATAGTTTTGCTTACAAGTTTAGAATTATTTTTTTTACCGCAACACAATTTTATATCGAAAAGGAATTTTTGTAAATAAATCATTTTGAAATAATTTTTAGAACTAATTTTTATTGCTATAAATCTTTATTAAAATAGAAGTTTTAAATTCACCATTGTTATATCCAAATGTTATAGGATTTGATTTTATTCCGCAGAAAAATTGCTATTTGAGCAACCCATTTCTCAATCATAGTCATTTATCATCTTTGATAATATGCTGATAAAAGTGGGATATATAAAATAAAAATAATGAACAATTGTTTTTTTTAATAATAATTGAAAAACAAACCAAATTAATCAAGCGAATAATGTAGACCAAATAGGTAACCGTTCTTAGAACGGACGTGGTAGGGTGCTAATACCTTTCCTACTCGTAATCAATCCCCTAATCCAAACTCTGATACGCAGACCATTTTTTTTAGGTGTCCAATTGCACCATTCCATTTTTATGGATAAATCAATTGGTGGCGACTCCAAATCTCTTTAATTAATTAAATTAATTATATAATTATCTTTTTTCATTTTTTTCGCGGCGCCCTTCGGGACGGTTGCGACAAAAAACCTAAACAGTAAACACGAATTTGAAATCTAAGCAGCAAATCTAAGCATTTTTTTTGAAATCTTAGTGGAAAACCTAGGGTTTGGATTTCTCTTCTCTCTATTTTGAAATCTAATCTAAGCAGTATGTAAACGACTAAAATGAAATAATAATAAATTGAAAATGAAGTGAAAGGACCTACCTTCCACTTGGTGTTGAGAAGAGACGAAGAATCCAAGAGATTTTTAATAATGAAGAGTATCAGAGTAGAGAGAAAGTGAGAAATGAAGTTGCAGTTCGTTTCTGGTATGCTTTTTTAAAACACGGGTCGTAGGGGGTGCTACGACCTGCAGATCGTAAGCACCCCCTACGACCCGTGTTTTAAAAAAGCATACCAGAAACGAACTGCAACTTCATTTCTCACTTTAAAAAACAAGTTTTGACACGGGTCATAGGGGGTACTTATGACCTGCAGATCGTAGCACCCTCTTACGACCATTTTAAAAACTAAATTTTGACACGGGTCGTAAGCAGGTAACACGGGTCAAAATTTAGTTTTTAAAATGGTCGTAAGAGGGTGCTACGACCTGCAGGTCGTAAGTACCCCCTAAGACCCGTGTCAAAACTTGTTTTTTTTTTTTCATAAGGGCATATGGGTATTGTTTTAATAATTGAAGTGACATCCATAGACCTTGGGATGGCAAAATAAAAACTCCTCTTTCTTATGGTTTTGTTTATCGGGCCGAATATTCTCCAAAGCTTATCAGGGTCCAAATTTGGCAACCAAAAGTTCGTGGATCCCAAGTGACATGAGTCCATTAATGAATGGACCTTCATAAAATCAGACTATCCAAGAACGCATAGCTCATTCAGCCCACTGCTCTTTTACTCAAGGACCACAACACAAGTCGCATTAGAGGGGTCCAAATCAAATCTAGCAAGCATGTGATTTGATTATCGTAATGCTTTTGATTTGACCCCTTTCATATCCCCCAACTGCCTTTTAAGAGTGATGCAACTCTAAACAACTTTCTACCACATGAACAAGTCAAACATGATCATAATATGATGGGGGATTTTTATAAAGTTTATAATGGATATGTTAACCTCAGCAAAAACAAAACATCCCATGAGGCGATAATGTGAGAATCATAATTTGTGTTGGCAAATTTATTAAAATAAAAAATAAAAAAATCAAACAGTTGCTGTCCTAAAGCTAAGTGGGTTCCATTGTTCACGACATTCCTTGTCTTCTTATGTTTTCAAGTTCTGTGGTGTACGTTTTAATCGCTAATGAAGGGACCTGTTTCTCCTTTGATAATGACAGCAACTGAATTGATTTTAGGATACCTCTCTCTATCATTTTCTTTAAAGTTAGGAATTAGAGTTCACTTCAATTTAATCTTAAAATGATACACATAAATTTTGGACCCTATATGCAAGTCGTCACAGTGACATCAGCTGAAGGTTAATACTATGTATGGGTGTATTTTGAATCTTCAATTAGAGCAATCAAGATAAGGACGAGGCAGCCTTCTAAAAAGCCTATTCTAGGAGTCTTGGCCGGATCTTAGAAAATAAACAAACAAGAAAAAAAAATTATTAAGTAAGGTAGTATAAACTATAAAGTATAAACATTAAACAACATAATTATGGAAGTGTATGTATGCTGGAGTTTTCTTGGCTATTTGTGCCAAATTAGTTATTGCCGTAAGGGAATAACGTGAATCATGACAGAAATTGGGGTCTTAGATATGGTGTTCTAGATGATGCCTTTTCCCAAAACTTTAGAAAACATTATTGAGGCTTTTACTATAAAAAATTGTTTGTTCATGAGTTTAGGGGGGTTCAATTCTTCCACTTTAATTTGTAATCCATGTATTCCCATTATAAAATGGGGATAAAGTGAAATAAGACAATTAGTTGGGGAAGAGTGTCTCCCTCTATTGGAACCTCATGTTGGGTTTGGGATTCATCTTTTTTAGGCCGTTAGCCAAGTCTTATATTCTCATCTTGGGACAGGACAGCTCTTAAACTACTCTTATGTGTCATGTTCTCCAAATTAATTAAGCAATGCAAATTTCTGGTTGCAATGTACTACGTATAGTTTTGGGAAAGAAAAAAAAACAAATCTCAAAATTGCAATTCTTGGGGTGGGACAATAATCTTTTAAGGTCTCTTTATCTTAAGTCTGTAAAATTAATCTGACACAATTGTTTATGAAATATTATGATGAATGGTCAAAACTAAAAAGTGATCTAACTACAATTTCTGATCGTAACGACATATATATATATATATATCCTATCAGCTGTTTAAAATGCAATGTTTATCATAAAATGTTATCCTCCAAATTATAATTAGTGGACTTTAAAAAAATTTCGTGATTTTTTATACAAGTTATTATTATGGTCCTCTAATGGATACGATAATTAATCAAAAACGAGTTGTATGTCATTCATTGAAGGTTGATTTTCATAATATTATTTTAATATAAGAAAATAAATAGTGTATTATTAGCGTAAAGGTACATCATTCATTTATCATGTAAAATACCAAGAACCAATTAAATATTTGACAGTTCTTTCATTTTGAGTATTATAGCATAAAAAAAAAACTTCAAAACTGCTCTCTTGATAACTTTATTTTTTTTTCCTCTCCGATATTTATTAAGAAAAGATTTATTGCTCATAATTATCCTATCAACTCGGGCAATATTATATCCGCCAGATACAGAATAGTTGTGGTTCAGGCAAAAACAAATACCGTCAATGCATCATTCATCATTCATGTGTTATTGAGCATTGACTCTTGATTAAAAGTAAAACAGATTAGTGGTGGATGATGAACCGACGGTGTAAAAAACTTTACACCGACGATGCACTCCCATTAAACTCCAAACAAAAGAGAAAATGGAAAAATTATTCTAATAAACGGAAAAATCCAACTTTGCTTTCGCCTGGGATGTAGTACTTGACATTTTCCATGGTTCAGCAGAGTGATCATTGTTAGAATGGACAGTCGTATGAGATATTATTAGCTATTAAGTAAGGTTTTTTTTATGAGAAAATAGATGGTGCATCGAACGTGTAAAGTTTTTTTACACCATCAGTGCATCATCCACCATTCATGTGTTTATTGTCGTTGACTTTCAAATAAAAGTTTTACAAATGAATTATGGATGATGGACTGATGGTGTAAAAAACGTTACACTGTCAGTGCATAGCCATTAATCATTTTTTTTAATGATCAGCTATTTATCCATGAAAACATGATAACTAATTTTTTTAAATACTGTTTGTATAAAGTGGACGCTTATTTTGGGTAAAGTTTTTACATGCAAAAGAATTGGAAATCAATCTCTTAACCACTTGCTTAAGTGAATACATATCAATATTATTTGTGCTAACGTCCACCGGTTATTAATTAAAGGTTTTATTAGCCAGCAAGCACTGATTAGCATTTGATATTAAATTAAACCATTTCATGGTTGGAAACCTGACTTGAGACGCTAATTATTTAGAAAATGAGCTTTTTTTTCTTGTTAAAATACCGTGTTATTATTGTTTTAGGTGTAACTATACTATAAGTGGGGGTTTCATAAGGTTATTCTATGAAAAGCAATTGATTATGGAGAACAAATTTGCCCTCCAAATAAGTCTCCTGTTAGACATGATTCTGCCTTTTTTTTTTCCAGACATGTGGCGTCCAAGCAATAAAGAATTGCGAGGCAGCCAGCAATATGTATGTATATAACTCTCCACCGTACCCTCGTTGTCTCAGTTATGGATCAAGCCAGGAGACCCCTCATGCTCTTAATCACTACTATTTGGCTTTCCAAAATTACTGCTCAGAAATCCTATCCTATCTCCAATTTATTTTTTTTTTTAAACGAAAGATTAATGAATTAATCATTTTCAAGATGTTTAGCTACTCGTCACAAAAATATGTTCATAGAGATTGAACATTAAAATCCACCAGTTTCGACGACAAAAAAAAATGTCTTTGAGCAACACCTGATAATTTTATCTTATACCATTGGACCAATTTCATGTTGCAAAGTAACATTGAAACACATGTTTTTTAAACGGGTTAAGTAACTAAAAATAGGGCTGGTTGAACATTAATGCCTTATATGTGATGCTTGATATAATGAATTTTTCTTTTAGCACATTCCTAAAAATGTATTCAGCCACTATGTTTGATTTATATAGGCTTATTTAACATTTTAGTCTATGAACTTAGGTGTTCTTTTGTAATTGGTCTTTAAATTTTTTTCGATGCTTTGGATCCTTGAACTTTGTTTAATTTTTGGAAATAGTTCTTTTGTCACTTAAGTGATGATATAGTCGACTCCATGTCACGTCACTTTCACAATATCGACGAGTAACTTGTTATGTAGAGCCACGGGACACTATATGATATTTTTATTAAAAAAATAATTTCTTTTAAAATTAATTCAGAGATTCGATTTTCTTTCTAAAAAATATAATTTTTAATTATTTTTAATAAATTTTAATTTTTTTAATTTAAAAAAATCACGTGGTATCATCTAGCATGTTACCTATCGATGTGGCGAAGGTGATGTGACATATCCTCAATCATATCACCACTTAAGTGATGAAATGATCATTTCCAAAATTTGAGCAAAGTTGAGGGACTTAAAGCATCGAAAAAAAAGTTTAAGGACCAATTCTAAAAAAGCGCCTAAATTCAGAGACTACAAATTTAAATAAGCCATTTATATAAATCATTCTAATCAATATGATTGATGTTTCAAAAAGATTGTTCACTAAAAAAGAGGTTGTAAGCAGAGGAGGATGCAAAAAATTATTTTTTAGTGAAGTATCACTTTGGTGTCTCATGTTTTTTAGATGAGATATTTTAGTCTCTTGAAATGTGAAAATTCACTTTTAGTTCCTGAAAATTTTTTTATGACCCACTTAAATCCCTCTATCCACTCCGTCAACTCCTTCAATTGCAGACTTAAGTGTCCACATGATACAAATAACTATCCACTTACTTTATTTTTTTAATTTTTTTTATTTCATTTTTTTACGTAGCAAACTATGATTGGCCTGAAGATCATAAATAACGTGGTGATTCAAAACCAACTAATAACTTGTCGGATAATAGAACCGTATTTATAAAACCGATGAATTTTAACTAATTAAATAGCTTAAGGTACCCATCTATGACCAATGAGCACAAATCAAGATGAACGAGCACCTTTTTTTTTTTTTTTTAAGTTGACATATGCGCATAGAGATCAGTTTAAGAAGGATACAAATATACAATACTCCCTCCGATCCTATTTATAATACACTTTTGGAGTTTTTATTTTGGTCCTATTTATAAGATCCCTTTTCAATTTTCAATAGCATTTAATTACTTCTTTCCACTAACACCCCTATAAAGTCAACACTTTTTAGAGTTCCAATAATAATTATAGGGGTAGTTTTGAAAAAGTATATCAAATTTTCACATTTCCAATGCCACTAATAAATTTTTCCACTCTCCTTGGTGGGAGTGAAAAACCCTAAAAGGGTCTTATAAATAGGACCGGAGGGAGTACATACAAGTAACCACTTGCTAATGACTATAGTTATCCAGAAGAACTCTTTGTTTTGGTAGTAGTAACGAAGTGATTATTTAACTAGGTGTTGGAATGCACGTGGAAAAAGAGTTGTGAAACAAAAGTACTACTATAAAGAATGGCATTCCAAATATGGAGTCACGTCGAGAAACCAATCCCTGCTTTGCTGTAGGACGGTTTACTTTGTCCATGGTATTGCCTAATTTCGAACGTGGAGGGTACACCAATCCAATACTTCTCAAATTAATTTCGAGACAGCCCAATAATTCTCTTACAAAAGTATTTGCTAGACTATAACAATTACTTTGACAAGGTGAGACATCTATTGTTCAAAATCATCACCTTCAAAATAGTTACTTTATATTCAATATTTTTTTTGGCTTACTTAGCTAAGGATAAGAGGTAAAAAATATATTGGAAAACTAAATTTATTTTTTTAAAAGTATTAAATCTTTATTTTTCCAATGCAAAACTACTTTTTTTTTTGCTGGTAATCAAAACTACTTTATTAAGTCTCTTATCTTCAACCTTAAAGATTAAAGTTAAGAAAATTCTTTTTTTTAATATATTTACGCATTGTTATAAATAAAATAAAACCAATTGAGGTTACCACAATAGGTATGTGGGACTGCGTCATTTAAACAAGTGGTTGGGGATTCGGTTTCCAACTGTTGCGAATATAAAAAATTTCAGTTGGGAGGATTACCCTCGAAAAGGCCAAACCGTACCCGAAGGATTAGTCATCGTGAAAATAATTCCCATGTCTAGTATGAATAGGGTCCAATCAATTGTTATAAAGATTTAGGCATGCTTCACCCTACGAGCTAACTTTTGAGATTGAGTTAGGTTTAGCCTACATAATTCTAATATGGAAATCAGAGACAGTGCTCAACATTTTTCCAATTGTCTTGGACCAATAGTTGCATTTTCATTATCGGTAAAAAGTTACCATTTGCCTGGCTCATTCGCTATGGTATAATTTAAATGTATGTTGGACTATTCCTCTCCTTGTTAATTAGTCTTTAGATGAAATCTTAATATGGTATCAAAGTTTGACGTTTTTGATGGGGCCACCTGCGGATGACTAATCTGAGGCACGAGGTGGGAGTGTGTTGAAGTAAGTCTCTCATTGAATGCGAATACAACTTGGCCAATGCTTGTAAAGACTTAGGCGTCTCTCACCCTTCGAGCTAGTTTTTGGGGTTAAGTTAGACCTAACTCCTACAATTCTAATATGGTATTAGAGTAAGAGTTGCCCTTTTGTTATGGATCAAAAATTACTGTTTGTCTGCCTAATTGTCTTATTTGCTGTGATATGATTTAAATACCTATTAACCTAATTTTCTCATGGCTAGTTGATTTTGAGATGAATTTTTTTTTTAAAAAAAAAATAACTTTGCAAGAAATGTTACCTTTTCTTCATTTTTGAAAAAGAACCCTATTTGTTTATTATAGACTAATTTTCAATTGAGTTGGATTCATGGACTTATCATGGTAGAAGCAATTCTCAAAAATTAAGAGAACAATGAAATACTTCCATCGTATTTAGATTCGAACTCACACTTTTGAAATATGAAATGAATCTTTACCAACCATTTACCAATTCTTAACTGGAAAATCCTATATATGTATAGAACTCTAAACTTATAAATGAGGTCAGATTGTCTACAACCTGCAGGGGTTAAATCATTAGTAGGATTTTACCAAAAACATCGTGATCAGGAATAATAGATAATACTAACCACAAAATCATATTAATTCCACCTCCACCTTATACCTAAACAAAAAATTTCTTTGACTTCAATATTTTGAATCTATTATATTTGCTAAGCTCCCCAAAGTAGCAGTCAGAGTGTTTGTTGGTACTAACCCTTGAGAAAAGATTTAATATTTTGAGGAATTGATTTATTTATTTATTTGAAATGGGATAAAATTAATATTTTGATATGTAGCAGATACTGTAGTTCGTTTTTCTCAAATGAGTTCTTGCGCACGTATAAAAAAATCCTTAAGAAATGATACCATGTAACGGAACAACACGTAATACTTTCAGATTTTTTTTATAGCACAGAAACATTCTTAGTTTGTTAATAATGGAATAATTTAACATATTTGACAGTGATGCTGATTTAGAACCTCAAATAATTTAAAAGACAAGATGGATTGTATTTGTGATTTTATTTTATAGTAGGAGGATGAACGAAGGTTGGTGTGAATTTAGTGTGAAGGCCCGAAGGGAATGAATGGACGCGGAAGACACGCTTGAAGTGCATCATTTCTCTGAACAACTCTTGCCAATAGCGGGAGGATATTTTTCTGGTGGACCTCACTCCATTTATTTTAATTTTTTCAATGGAATTTGTATAATGAGTTGAGTAAGAGACCAAGAGCTTTTAAAATTCGAATGACAGTGATGGTTTATGAAGGAAGAAGAATTCCTCCAACGCTGATTTGCTTCCAGGAAAAAGGAACAAATGATCAATGGGCCCGGTACAAGCACTAAGCCACTAACGTTAATTCTGAGTTACCATTAACCACACATTACAAATTTGCAATTCAAATGTCCCCAAAAGTGCACAATGGCAAAACACAAAACTTAATTGACTCGGTGCTTAGAGGGAATATTCTGTCCGTTTCAAAATATTTTTATTGTTTAAAATCTAAATTTTTGGTTATTTTATCAAATTTTGCTTTAAGATACCAAGGATTTGTTGGTTCGAGATTTTTGAATGGAGAAAACCCCAGTTGAAATAAGCTAACCTACAATATTCTAGAAGATCCATGACCATGCAGAGGAAACATGTGGCTAGAGTAAATATGTCTTGATCTAAGATGCAAAAAAACAGGTAAGATGCAATATCAATTATCAAGTCTTGCTCTAGAAGTAGTAACTAGTAAGTTATTAAATAATAGAAATAAATAAAATATTAAGAATGCAACAAAATAATAGTACAGTAAAGAACTTGAATCTTTAGAGAGAAAAAGGATGATAGCGCAGAATCTATTAATGTTGATGCTAGGAATAGTTTCACTTCTAAGTTTTAACAATGATAGATCTAATGGAGCAATCAGAACAGGTTGCACGTAACGTTATTGATGAAGAGTGCGTTTTTTTCCCTTTATAGGAGACCCAAAAATTGAAAAACTAGGGTCAAATTTTACCAATTTACTGTAATAGTATAGCAACAATAAATAACTGTAAAATAACAAAAATTCA
This sequence comes from Crotalaria pallida, assembly GCA_037953625.1. Classification (NCBI taxonomy): domain Eukaryota; kingdom Viridiplantae; phylum Streptophyta; class Magnoliopsida; order Fabales; family Fabaceae; genus Crotalaria; species Crotalaria pallida. Next base: position 145,820,858 of record CM075651.1, on the reverse strand, counting down.
GATGTAACAAACAGTAAAAAGCAGGAGAAAGTGATGAAAATGAGAAGGAAAACTAGAAATGCCAGCCTGCTTTCTCTGCTTTTCATGCTTGCAAAACTCTTTGAAGCCCAACGCGCTTTCTTTCCCTGCAAAAGCTTAACCTAACGACCCCCTATTTTCTAGTAATTTTCTTCAACACCGCACAGAAGCCCCCACTCACTTATAGTATTTATTCAGCAGATAAGAGACATGTGCTGTTTGAGAGAGAACATTTCTTGGCCCTCCATTTCACAATATTGTCTTCAAAATGTCTCTTAACAAATCAACAAAACTCAACGTCAACCAAATAAAAATCCCTTCACCTATCCATTCTTTGTATAATATTAACTGTACAATTAATATTTTTTAATTATTCCCACCAATCCACTAATCTACCCAGTTTGAATCCTATCTCTAGGAAACATTCCACTTTGTCCCCTCTTCCTAACTACATCATATTCATATCCTATTTTGTAATCACAAAAAGATTTAACAAGCCCCACCCTCTTTCTCAGAAAAAGAAAACCGGAAAAAAAAAATAAAAAATAAAAAATAAAATAAAACTTCAACCCATTGTCCATGTACATGATCTCCCTGCCCTCAGCATACCATCACCATCAAGGCACTCTCTTAAAATTCAGCCATAAAACCACCCCAATTCTGGCTAGCTTCATCAGCCACTTGACCACAGAAACAGAATGTTAACTGAAAGACCCGCCTCTACGGATATTGTGATCAATAAGGGATTTTATCATTCATGAATAAATATTTCAGCCTTATTTTGTACTCACTGCTACCAGTCTTCAACGAATATTCTCCCAACAAAATCACGAAACCTCTTCGAGTAGAGTTTTGGATCAACAGCTGAGATTGAAGTAGAGTCAACTTGCAAGGACTTGTAAGCATGCTCAAGCTTCTTGCTGATATCATAGTCTTGCAAAATGTCAATAATCCCAAAATATAGAACGATATCATAAGTCTCCCCACTGCTGTAAGTGTTCAAATGGCTTATTCCAACAGTGGTGTATTGATCAAAATCACTCCTCCGTGCCATTCGCTCTGCTCTTGCTGGCATATTGGCTCCTAGCCTAATTAACGGTTTCCTGAAACAAGAACCATCTTATTTAATTTAACACACCATAAAATTTGCAAATATGCATGTAACATAAAAAACTCGACCTCGAATAATTTAGGAAGTCAACACAACAGTAAAACTTTAGAATGTTAAAAGTTAAAACCATACAGTAACTAAAAGTTGATATTGTGTTACTGTGTCTGTATGACCAACAGACCAAGTGTATATAGCATATATCCAGAAGGAACATGAATGCAAAAGATAGTATGAAGATAACAATTCAGATAAACAATCATAATTGACCCAGTGAATTTAATGTCAGGGCCAAACATAAATTAGAAATCCAAATTATATCTATCAAATTAGGACAACAACCTACATGTGCCCCCACACACAACTATTGCCTGCCATACTATCCACTGAGCTGCCAAAATAATGCAAACTACTTTCAATAATTATCAGGAATGATATCAATTAAAATGGAGATATTATTAATCATTTTTAATGGCATCAAAGAATAAGAATTTAAAATAGCACCCATATACACGTCTAGGAATGTGTCAACATACATATCCCAAACACAAACATTTCTCATTTCACCATAGTTAATGATTCCAATTGATTCAGTGAACACCCCATGTGCCTATCCAAACAGGCGTGGATGTTACAACAACCCAATCATCATATCAATCAATAACTAACAACTAATTCTAGGTACATGATTTTAAGGAACTAGAACATTTTATGACATACCTTCCAGATTTAACTCGATCCCTATCTTGTAGCTCTGCTTCAAGAAAGCGATAACCACGCATGAATTTTTCACTCTGATAAGAATCCTGATTGCCTAAACGGGGCAACAAAATGACTTTTAAAACTTGTGCAACATAAACTTTATCACGTATATATATGCACAAACGGAATGATGGATCAATACCTGTGCGTAAAAGAAATGGTGACAATCCCATTTTGTCGTAAGTATTATCATCACGAAAATGAAGGCCAACCAAAAGGCTGTAATCCATAATTTTCTCAGCTTCCAAAAACTCGCAGTCCAGCTCAATTTGTCTTGACATAAGATCAGAACAATTTCAGCATAATGTCTAATCTTGTCATTGCTAAGCAGCAGCCAGAAAACTATAAACAAGACAAAAGTCACAACTAAAAGAACAACTTACTTGATAAGATCTTGGAACCAATTTCTTTGTACACGAAACACATAATTGAGATCAAGGTCCTTGAGGGTGGTAGTTTCATCAATCTCCTCCTCGGGCTTATCTGTCATACGGCCATGTGAAGATCCCTTCAAGTCAAATCGTCTATGAATTGGATATTCGGAGCAGAAAAGATTGCCCATCACAATGAACCGAATCTGATTTTACCATAACAAAAAAAGCCAGTTACTGAGACATTCATAGGCCAACTCCTTAAAACAGCTATAATATATCTCGCAATTCATACCTTCTGGCCTCCAATGGGTTTGACACAGTGTACCCCATAGAATTTTGTCACAAGTGAATTCTCATATCTAGACACATGTTGGTAATAACTCCGAAGCATCCGAATAAGCACCTAAAGGTCACAAAAAATCAAGCGGCAATTAAGATATGCACCAAGTAAAAAATTGCTAGTATATTAGTAAGAGTCAAAGAGTAACCGTAAAACCTAAGAGCTAGTTGACAAAATCAAGTCTCAATCTACAGATTTCTCGAAGGATAAATCGTTTTAGAAGGTAAAAGTCAATGTTTAATCGTAAAAACTAAAGAATAGTAAAAAGCATCATGCGTTAGTCTAGACATGCACCAAGTCAAAAATCTCTAGTAGGATGAGAGCCGTTTTAGAAGGCAAAAGTCAATATTCAACCGTAAAATCTGGAAATTTAGTAAAAAAATTGTTATTCTAGAAATGCAGCAAGCCGAGATTCCTGGTAGCACAGACGGTTACAGAAGAAAAGAGTCAATGTTAAATTATAAAATATGAAAAACTAAACAGCAAACGTTGGTCACATTCGGTGCACAAAAGTCAAATATATAACCGTAAAATCAGAAATTAAGTAAAAAAAATCGTATGTTATTCTAGAAATGCACCGAGATTCCCGGTAGCGCAGACTGTTACAGAAGATAAGAGTCAATGTTAAATTGTAAAATATATGAAAAAACTAAACTGCAAACTTTGGTAACGTTCGGTGCAGAGAGAACCAAATGAAACGGACGTTATGTTCTCTTTCATTCAACTAAAATGTCCCATTTCTTGACTCACCTGCCTAATTTTATTCTACTCATAAAGTAAGCTAAACATAAAACAAAACCTATATGTTTTATTCGTTGTTCTAACACATCTACCAAACGCTACCATAAACCTCCCTCTTCCAAAGCCAAGTTGTCAGTTCTACTAGAAACTTCACCAACTAATGCTGCATATCTACCAAAAAGTATAGGACTAATTTTACTAACCTTGACTTCAGATTTCTTCACTGTCTTTATCATAAACCTGTCATCTTGGGTCAAGTAAAAGATGCTTCCACTTTTTCCAGGAGAGGAAAGCTCCCTGAGAGCATCGTTCCCGCATATAGCCAACATGTAATCAGCAGGATCCACCTGAAATAGCTTCCTCAGATGTCTGAAAATTCAAAACAGGAAATCAGTCAAAACAATAAGACAAAATGCAATTTCAAGTTGCAGCAAAACTATATACTGCCTACTTATCATCATCATCATGACCATAATGCAAAAATCTACTAACAATAAATAATCATTTCAAACAAATAGAAACAGAAAGGTATACCTAAAAACAACAGGGCAGTAGTCCTTCCATCGGAAATCTACGGATTGATGGGGCGGCGTAAACTTGGATCCTTCAGGTGGAAACCTGGTCCAGAACTTCTCCTTGGGATCAAAATCACTCTGTTTAAGCTCCCGGGTCATCGAAGCTTCCTTCCCCACAGTGTACCTATACAAAACAACAACATCAGCATCAAACAAAATACTAAAACCTAAACTCCAAAACAATGTCCTAATGAAAATAATTTACCTTATACCCAATTGAAGATTAAGCATCAAATCATAACTCTTATGCCCTTTAGACACGGTCTGCCCGGGTCTCTTCACCTCACCAGCTGCAAAACCACCGCAACAAGGGTTTCCCCGAAACGGCTTAACCTCATGACATTCGGACGCAGTCCTCCCATCGCGATAAAACATCGACGCCTCCACATTATCAACGATATCACAAGTAATATCATCACCCTCCGATTCCCAGATACAAATCCTGGGAAAACTCTTATCATTAACACTCCCTCTCCCACTCTCAACCGAACCACCACTCTTCCGTACCGCCACTCCCAAATTCTCACCCCACCACAACCTATTCCCCTTCAACCAATACTGCGTCTTCTTCGGAAGCCCGCGGTCCCACTGCCCTCCGTAACGGTTTCCGTTACTCCAAACCAACTCACCCCTCCCGTTAATAACGCCGTTCTTCCACTCTCCAACGTACTCGTTCCCGTTCTTCCAAACATAACGCCCTTCACCGTCTTGCTGATTCTTCTTCCACCACCCTTCGTAAACGTCGCCGTTTGCGTAGTGCTTTACCCCGAACCCGTGCTTTTTGTCGGAGCTCCATGACCCGCGGTACGTTTCGCCTTCGGATCCGACGAAGGCTCCGAACCCTTCCATTCGACCCGACCTGAACTCGCCTTCGTAGGTGGCGCCGGAGGGCCACGAGAATTTTCCTTTGCCGGAGGCTTTTCCGCGCTTCCATTCTCCTTCGTACATGCACCCGTCGGTCCAAAGGTACTTTCCCGATCCGTGAGGAGCGTTGCCGGAGAAGCTCCCGGCGTAGTAATCGCCGTTGGGGAGAATCTTCTCCACGACGGATCCGGCGGCGGAGCAACCGTCGAGGGTGACGGAGAGGGTTGTTGGAGTGACTCTTCGCGTTCCGATTCCTTGTGACCTGCTTCGGAAGTGGTGGGAAACCGACGGAGACGGCGGCGGCGTGTTCTTCTTGGTGATGGAAACGGCGTCGTTTGTGTCGTCGCTGTGAGGTGGCTCTCGCATTTTTAATTTTATTATTATTACTATTTTTTTTTTTTGTGAAGATTTGTGAGTGGGAAGAAGGTTAGATATCAATGCATTTTGCCGGCGAAGATTCAGTGAGAAGCTGAGGTGCACATTACTTCGTCGCTAAAGGGAGATAACACCGCGTGGCTAAGTTTCTCTCTCTATGGATTTTTTCTGTTTCTCTCTCTTGATTTTTGGTTTGGTTTGGGAGTGACTGTTTTTTGTGGTGTTTGGGGGAAATGGGTGTGTGAGAGAGAGAGAGAGAATCAAAGAAAGCAGAGAGAAGTGAAGAGGATAGAAAAGAAAGAGAGGTGGTATAAGCAATAAGGCGAGGGGTGTGTATTTCTTTTTTTTTTTTTTTGGTGTAAGAGGGGTGTGTATTTTCAATTTTCAAGGAATTACTCTCTCCGTGCCAAAACAGAAATAAATAATCAAACAGTGCAATAAACACCAAATTAATACTACTCACTATCATAGAGGGAAAAAAAATACAGTAATACTCATTATAAAAAAAAATACTACTAATACTTACTCCCTCCCGTGTCATTTGTAAGAAAAAATGACATTCCACTTAATATAGGTAAAAATTAATTAACTTTTTATTTTCAATACAATCATTTTTAAAATATCCTCATAATATGGTTGAGTCATTTATATGGTTGAGTCATTTAATTTTGTTTCACTCCCAAATTTAAATTTACTAAAGTAATCTATTTTTTTATGAATTTGAGAAAATTAAATATCTTCAACTAAATTCTTTAATAAGTGTGAAGTTAGTTATTTTTGTTTAAAAATGAGACCGAAGTAATAGATAACAAATTTTTTTTATAAGATAAAGGAAATAGATAACAATTGTTTGTAAATTCTATATGCTTAAATATCAAATTGATTCAAAAATATTAATCTCTTTAAAATTAGTTCCAACATTTTTTTTTTTGTTTTGGTCTCTCTTTTTTCGTTTCGTATGGGTTTTGGTTTTTGCCGTCAATTTTAGATGAAAATGATGAAGCCATCTGTCAAAAAAAAAAAACACACAAAGACCAAAACCTTCGGATAGTAAAAATATGGAGATCAAAATCAAAATTTTATTTGCATTATCTTAATTCATAACTGAGGACAGGACCAAAATTTAAAGAAATAAAATATTTGGATTGATTTTAAAAATGTCAATATTTATAGGGACTAATTTAATATTTAAACCAATTTTAAATTTTAATCATGTCTCATTTAAAAATAATAAATATTATGATTTTGTCAAGATATCAAGAAATACACGTTAGGAAACTATTGAAAAATGTTTTTCCCTTGTTTCGGTTTACTATTGAAAAATGCTCAATCTTTTTGGAAACTAAAATGCTCCTTTCGACACTTAATGTTAGCCCTTTGTGAAAATTCAAGAAATAAACAAAATTGGCTAATATATATCATTAATGACATGAGAACTGATAGCATTTAGTCTATTTTTTTAAAATTATTTTTATATTGATTATTACTATATTTTACTTTTAAGAAAATATTATTACTAAATTTTAAAAAGTCTTAAGTAAATAAAGTGTTTATGAAAAAAAATTAATATCATTAAAAATTGAAAGAAAAAAAAAAGTTTGCAGGAAAGGCTTGTATTAGGAACTAGAAAAGAGTATTATACATGAACGTTAATAAGTGTTATTAGTACATTTTTTTTCAGGAAGCAAAACAATCAATATTTATATTAGAAAATGTTATATTTAAATTGTGGAAAAGTGCTACACTTGTTTTTTTTTTTAAATTTACTTAACCTTTTTGTTTGTTATAAAATGTTTTGAAGACACTCGTTAACTTAACCCATATTATATATTGAAAATATTTTTTTGGATTTTTTTAAATTCAGCCTTTATATAAAGGTAAAGAAAATAATTTTACATTGAAAAACTAGATATAAATACTTAAAAGGATAATAAACTAACTTCTTTTGAACTTTTGCCACTTTTTTACCCTTTATTGTTAATTCCAGTTATTGAAATTAAGCAAATGTGTGTGTATAAATATACATTTTAAGGTGTTAAGGTGTGGAAACGAGAGAAATATGAGAAAAAGATACATAATTAATTGATCGTGTGATGTGAAGAAAAAATAATAAAAATGAACTATAAATAAAAGTATAAGAGAAAAGGTTATAAAAAAGACAAAACAAATATGGGAAAAGACAATCGTGAAATTGTAATTAATAGGTCACTCAAAAATTTCCTAAAAAATTATATTTTCATATCTTATTTTGAGATGTAGTAAGGAAAGATTAGAGAGAGATGTAGTAAGTTGATATATGATGTGAAAAAGAAAAAAATAAAAAATAAACCGTAGTAAATTATGGTGTAAGAGAGGAGCAATGATATATAGGTCTATAAAATTAACCTATACCACAAAAAAATGACACATGTGTCACTTGTTTACCGATTAATAGTGTGTAAGTGAAACATATCACTCTCTTTAAAGTGTAGGTTAATTTATATGTTGATTTTGTAGGTTTATAAATCATTTTTGTTAAGAGAAAAATTAGCAAAAATATAAAAAAGTTGAACATTAAAACTATTAATAATAAATTTATAAAAGTTATTGATATCGTGAGAGAATTTTTTTTATTAAATATGTATTATTTATGAAAGTAGAGTTTTTTATTTCAATTTATTAATTTATTAGAAATATATTACTTCCTCTTGTTTCTGTAATAAATTACTTTTGTTTATAAGTAAATTTAATGACTCAGACATATTTAAGATATTAGTTGAATGGATTAGGATTTTTTTTATTTTATGTAAAAATAAAGTTGATTATTTAAATTATTTTTATTATCCATTGAAATGAAATGAGACAACACTGTGAATGAAATAAAAAACTATCGGACAAACTATAAGTTTGTCTTTCCAAATATCGCTATTAACTTTTCAACTTTTAACTAATTATCTTTTTTCTATAATTTAACTAATTATCTTTTCGATTGATTGTGCCAAACAAATCTTAATAAGTTACTTAAGTATGCGATTTTTAATTGTTATATTATTACTATTGTTTTTATTTTTTAAAGTCTTGTACTAATAAATTTTTATTTGAAATAATATAAAACAAAAGTGAAACCACGATCATAAATAACTTTTGAATTGGATGAATATTTTTTGTCATCGATTCATCGAGGTCAGGTATTTTTAAAGATTCATCACTATTAATAAAGGTTTTTTAGATTAATCTTGTACAAGTTTTGTTACTGCCTATTCTAATGAGGTGTTGTATCTCATTCCTAACAGTCAAAAGAAAACCTTACACCATCTGAGCAAATCACAACGGTGAATTTGATCATTTGGATTAAATAACTTTTTGCCCCACCTCACATGGCTAACAGCACACTTCGTAAACTTGTTGACGAATATATCCAAGTCCTGTCTGTTAAATTTGTCTTGCCCCGGCGTATCAAGTTCTCTCTCTTGGGTTTCATGGTGACGTTAAATCCTAGGACTGCTATCATGCATCTAATCTTTCTTTTATTTAAAAAAAAAATTGTGGCAGGTTATCTAAGCATCGGTTTTGGCTCTGTTCGGCAACACGAGTTAGGAGCTTTTTAGCTAGTTAGGAGCTTTTAGATTCAGTCAATAAGCTACTAGCCCCGTTCGGTGAACACAAATTAGAAGGAGCTTATAACTTTTAAAAAAGGAGCTTGTAGCTTTTGAAAGCTAGCTTTTAGAAAGCTACTTGAAGTAGCTTTCTAGAAACTAAACTAGCTTTCAATAATTCATATACCAATTATACCCTCAAACAAAATTTAAAATTATTTTACTACCCTTTAATTAATTATTAATTATAATTTAATAATTTTGTTATAATTAATTAATGAACTACATAATTAATAAATAAAGAAAAAATGAATTTAATTAAGGCTTAATTAATTATAATTTAATATTTTTTATATTTAATTAATTAATTAATTAACTATCTATTTAATCAATAAAGAAAAAATTTGAAAAAGTTAAAATAATAAAATATTGCATGTCCTTTTTGGTCATTTAATAACTTTTAGCTACTTCAAAAGCTAGTTTTGCCGAACAACACTATTTTAAATAGTCAGCTAAACAGCTATAAGCTCTCAGGTACAAGCTCACAGCTCCTAGCTAGCTTAACAGCTACAAGCTAGAAGCTCATAGCTACAAGTTACAAGCTCACAGCTACAAGTTAGTTTTGCCGAACAGACCCTTTATGTTTGGGTAAATTACAAATTTTGAAGCCAATTAGACAACTCACTTATGTAATACTAATAAATAGAGTAGTTTTTAATCCAAGTAAATTCCAAATCATCAAGGTTAGGTGTAGTCCGTGTGTAGATCTATAGTTAGCTTTCATTCAAAATATACTCTAGGTTTATGAATCTGAAATTTTGGTGTAATCATCTCTACCACAATTATGGTTACATTAACAATTCATTATTCTCATTGGTTAGTACTTTAGTAGTATTGTTTGGTTGAATGGCTGAGATATTGCTATGTTTGGCTAAAAATGTATATTTTGCAAAGTTGGTTTTCTTGGCTGATGATGGAATATAAACTGTTTTTTATTTACATTTTTTCTATTGGGTGAGGCTTCGGGGTTTCTTCTTTTTCTTGTTGTTAGTGGTGTTTTAGTCAGTAGTAATTTCTTCAGGCCAGTAATGTGAAACGAGTTTGGAAGCAATAAAGATGAAAATGTTGCCTATTTTAGGTGGCACATACTAGTAATTACCAATCCTTCAGAAAGTGCAAAATGTAAAATAAAATGATGCTTGACTTTATGCGAGCTTCGGGAATGGGGTGGCAAAATGTAATTATAGTGAGATGGACCTATTTCAGCTGCTATGGTCCACTTTCATCAGTGGGTTCTCCGATCTCTCTCGCTCCATCACTCCAATAGCGTCTCTCTTCTTCTTTCCTTGTCATAAGGGGGAAAAAACTACCATAATGTTTGAGAAAAAAAATTAATTCAATTTTGGTTAAAACTTTATTATTGAAATTAATTTTGATACAAAAAATATCAACTAATAGCAATCAACTCATGTGTATTTGGTTTTTTTTATGTGTTTTAAGTTTGATGTTAAATATATTCAAGCGAGTGAATTTTTATGAGAATATTAAAAACATTTAATTATCTATAATATGTGTCATATGGCACATTAGAAAAATACGTATTTAAAATAGTGTATGATTGATGTTAAATACGTATTTTATATCATATCATATCATATGATAATGTATGATTGTTAACTATTAATGCGAGCAAAAAACTTGACATAATCAATCAACCCTATAGTATATATTTACTCTTAGTTCGATATTGGCACATGAGAGCTTTCAATGAATTTTTTTTAAGGGAGCTTCTAATGAATCCTTGCTTCCACATTATTAAAAGATGAAAAAATGTTTGACTCTGAGATATACCATGTGGTATTAGGCTTACTTTTTTTTTTTTTTGAAAGAGAAATAAAATAAAATAAAATATCTTGCCAATAAGTTTTGATTGCTGATAATTTAGTTGATTACGAAGAAAAAAATCTTGATTGACAATAACACTAATTTGATTAATTATATATCCCCCCCCCCCCCCCCAATTTAATGAATATGCCAGCAATGCACGAGATGATTATATTGCTAGTATTTTAATTCACTTCTTATTTTTATTATGACACAAGCGATTTTTTTAAAAAAAGATTATATTATAAATGTTACGTATTAAACTACTCTATCTTATTCTGGTTATAAGATACTCCTTCCGTGCATAAATTATTGCATGGTCCAAGATTAATGGTCCCAATTTCATCTAGATTCTTTATTTAGAATATTTTAAGAGAATTTACGCAAAAATATTCTAAAATAGTTATCTAAGATTTGGACCATTGGTCTTGGACTATGTCGTCCATCCTATTATCTTAGTTAAAAAGTGCCAAATATTTTGTCCTAAATTAAAGTAAAAATAATAAATAAAAAATCTTAAAGATTATGTTATTATATTCATGGTTGAGTAAGTAAGCAAAGACACGTTTAATAAAAAAATTAGTGTTATTTTCAATTTTGTAAACACTCATGAAAAATTAGTGTAACATGTATTAATTATAATGATATGAAAATTTATGTAATAGCAGTTTGTAATTAATGAGTGAATTATACATTACATGTATTAAAAACGTACTCTCATATTTTCATTGACTATTTTAATTTTTACTAAAATAATAGGACTCAGGAGTTTCCTTTTGAAATTTGTGTGTTCCTCTAATAAAACATTTTACATTTTTGACTCATGCATGTCAAGCATAGTGGCCAATGACACTAAAAAAAGACTAGCGCTACTTAAAAAAATTAATTATTTATACTTTTCAAGAAGAATTGAGATTAAAAAAAATGGAAGGATAAAATTTTAATGTTGTAATATTATTTTTTAAAAAAAAACAAGAAAATTAACTATTCATGTTGCTATGTGTAATTCAATTAGAAGAACTTCATAACAAGGATTATTAGAGGAAGTATTTTAACAAAGATTCTTACACCCATTAATTGAGAAGGTTGACATTAGGTGACTGATTGAGATATGTTATGTTTACTTTGAAATTAAATTGGGAGAACACTAAGGGTTAAAATGGAGTAGCGTACGTTAAGTTTAATTAGTTCTTATAATCTTATATGAATATATCTATATGAATTAAGGTTTTTGATTGCAAAAGTTCAATGCAGTTCAAAATAATTGTGCAAAAGAAACCATAATATCAAAAGGAAACTATATTCCCTGAATAATATGCCCAACACATACTTCACTTACTAGAGTCACATATAATGATACAAGGAAGAGAGAACCATATAAAGATTGGCAACTCAAACGATGGCAAAAATGGCGACGGCCAGAGATGCAATGTTTTAGTGTTACGGATGACTCTATCATCATCTATCAACTATACTGAACTTTATTGACGTTGTTATGGTTTTTCTTTTGATTAATTATTGATTGCATATCTCTCCATCTATAGGCTTCCGGTTCCCCTTATTAACAATACATATGAACATGTTATAATTGTTATGTTATATTTTTGTCTTTTTTTATTTTGACCCGTTTTGTAATTAGGCTTTGGCAGCAGAATAAGTTATGTATCTAATGTTTATCATAAATCATCGTATAAATAGTTCTAAAAATCGTAGGTCCCTTTGACTAAGCGCGTTAAACCTATGTGTTGTTTCTTCTTCCTTTTGTTTTTATATATATAATTTTCCATCGTTGAACATATATCCTTCATTCTTGTATAATAAGATTAGTTTTGTCCCATAAAAATAATGATAAACGGGATTTGATACAATACACGAATCAAAGGGCAGCCGATATGACAAGTGGTTAACGTATGAAATGACACGTTAGGGGAGAGGTGGTGAACTAGGATCATGTATACGTAACTAAGAACATATAAAAATCCAGACTTCAATGATATTAGTAATATAAAAAAAACAATATGTTTCGATCAACAATAATGAAATGGTCGTGACAACAACGTCGTGGGACAAATCCAAATAAACCTAAGACCTAATGATAGTAATTAACTAATACTAAATCCATGCAGCGCCACATATAAAAGAACCAAGAAGTGAGGTTGTACTGTTGTAGAGATTAGTAACAATAAGGAAGATATCCATTAATATTTGAAGTGTTTTGCTATTTATTATCCTAAATATAATATATAAGTAAATTAAAATAGAAAATCACTAAAAAAAATTATATGTAATATTTAAAATTTAATTTTTAATATTAATTTTACACTTTTGGATTGATTATACATTGAATAACAAATCTCTTATTTGAATGGCGGACAGAAAAATTTACTCTCGCTTGTAATTGTAATTATATGATGCACCCAAATATATATGTGAGGCTTTTCCTCCTTAAACAAACAAAATTTAATTAACGTTAAGCATATTTCTTGGGAATGATTCAGAAAATCATATATATTCAAATAACAACGTAACATAAAGTAGTCATTGAGAAGTTTAATTTACCAGCTGGACTTTTGAATAATTGAATAATGCTCGCAGTTGATCTTGAATATATAAAAGTATGCGACTTATAAAAAAATATATAAATTCCTACAAATCCTCATACAGTAATACAGTATAATATGTGTGTGTGTCAAAATAGCATATGTCACAGGATGATATTTAAATGATTGCTTTATAAGTTGTAGGATGATACAACATCATTACTCAATATTTTATAGTCATATTAAATGCCTAACGGCAGCTCTCCTGCATTCTTAGCCACTAGTTAGAAATTCTATCGCTAATTGCTGCTACCATGTGTTGAGAGTTGATTTAGATCATACTCCATTTTTTTTACCCAATTTTTTATTCCTGAATAATTTATTTTACTTAGAGTTACGCCTTTATAAAGAAAAACAAATTAAAGTAATTAAAAACAAATTAAAATTACATATTATATTTTTAGATTGGTTATTATTCAAGGAAATATGCATTAAATATTTGCTTTAATAATTAATTAGTTGATTTGAAAGACAATACTACATTAAAAGTATGTTTTATTGTTATTTTTGTTGACTTTACAAATTTTTATTAACATTTTGAGAGGAAGAAAACATTACATAAAAACAAATATAAGATAAATTAATTGATTAAAAATATTAAATTGAGTATTGTTTTTAATTTAGATATTATTCAAGTCTCTTTTTTTTTCTTAACGAAGTTACTAGCTAGTCCGTACACCTTTTTATAATGGTGGAGGACTCATCCTCTATCTATGGGCACATGAAAAGGTTACACGGTTACACTTAGGGATGTAATGGTCCGGTCCGGTCTTTCATGGACATTAGGGACCGGATCGTTTAAATTAGTGTGGTCCGATCCGGTCTATTTAGACCATAATAATAAAAAAATAAAAAAGGAAAACAAGTGCCTATTTAATGAACATTTCATAAAAATATCAATCAGATTCAACACAATAACAAGGGAAATTGCAAATTGAATGAACATCAACACAAACACAGAGAAGACGGTGGCGGCGTGAACTGGAGCAGACGGCGGTTGAGGGTTGAGAAGACGAGCGGCGAGTGGCGAGTGGCGAGACAGATCTGCGGCGTCGAGCGGAGGGAAAGAGCTTGAGAAATGAGAATGAGGAAGAGAGAGGGAGCGCTTGAGAGGGAGGGCGGCGGCGGAGGGAGAGAACTGTGAAGGGAGAGAGAGGACCGCCGGAGAGAACGGTGAAGGGAGAGAGAAGGAACGCTTGAGACGGCGGAGGGAGGGACGACGGCGGCGATTAGGGCATTGGGTTGTGTATGTGAACTTGTGAAGGAGGGTCCGAACTCTGAAGTGTGTTCTGAGAGAGAGAGAGAGAGAGAGAGAGAGAGAGAGAGAGAGAGAGAGAGAGAGAGAGAGAGAGAGAGAGAGAGAGAGAGAGAGAGAGAGAGAGAGAGAGAGAGAGAGAGAGAGAGAGAGAGAGAGAGAGAGAGAGAGAGAGAGAGAGACGTTTGAGTTTGATGATTTAGGGTTGTGTTGTGTCTGTGTGTGTACTGTGTGAGTGTGTTTGAGTTTTATTTTATTTTTTTTATTTATATATTTCAGCTATCGGTCCGGTCCGATCTTGGTGGTCTCAAAATTTGTGAGACCGTGGACCGAACCGATTGAGAACGGTCTAGAAATATTCAGACCGGACCGGACCGCGAGACCAGATCTGATCATATTTTTTGGCCCGGTCCGGTCTGATCTGACCGGTCTCGCGGTCCGAGACCGGATCACTTACACCCCTAGTTACACCATAGCATCCAGCTTGTTTACTATTGCACCGATAACTTATTGGTAAATATTACTCCAACCATTTCATACTTTTTTGGCTTTTAATTTTTTTTTCTTCTCATTTCATAACTTTTATCCTTTTATAATTTTAATATATCTCATCTTATATACTTTTATAATATAATCATGTTTTTCTCTTCTAATTTTAATCGTTCATTCAATCATTTCTTTTATTTCTCGTCAATTTTACTTTTATTTTATCTCATATTCTTGAACCACTATACACAAATCATAGTTATAATTATTAATATTTAAAAAAAATAAAATTAAAAATATTTTCACAAAGCAAACATACCAAAAATTACGAATTACCACTTTTCACTTCGCGCAGACTTTAACTAAAATTTGAAGGCTTAATTGCATAATTGATCCTTTATCTTATTTATTAGATTCACTTTGGTCCTTTATCTTTTTTTTTGCAATTTATTAGTCCTTTATTTTTTTTAAAAGATTCAGTTTGGTCCTTCCGTTAAAATAAGGTTAAATGAGAAGGAATATTCCTCTTCCTCTTCCTCAGCTCTTTCCCTCTGCGCCGACGCCTTCATCCCCGAAGGTTGCCATCGCCTCCTCAACGTCGTCAATGTCGTCAACGATCGCTATCCTGGATCTCGCTTTCTTGATTCATGTTATGTTGGTTGTGGTCATCGTGTTGGTTGCTTACGCACTCGTCGCAAAGAGCGTTGGTGGCGTTGGTGTTAAGAGATTGGGATCCTATGAGGCATTGCCTACTTCCACTTCATCTCCTACAGAGGTGGCGCCTAATCATAGTAGTCATATCCAGATGAAAGCTTTAATTTGTCCGACACCCAGGCTTGAATCTTTCACTTTTTTTAGGAATGCGTGGTTATTCGTCTTTTTTTTTTATATTATTATTATTGTTATAGGACTTAATTTAAAGTGAACCTGGTATTTGGCATGTTTAACGGACGGATTTAGCAGGTATGATGATTTAACAAAGATTAATGAGCGAAACCTAGTAACTATGATTCAATCAATGTGGACTGTGGTATTGAATGTTCTATGATTATTGCAGAGTTGGTTAAAGGGAGTGAGTGAACATTGAAATCTGATCATGATGTAGGGACTTTATGATTACGACAAATGCTTATAAAATGAGATCGATTACTGATATGGCCGGCTTTAAGTTTTGTTACTGCATTGAATATTCCCAAGATGCCATGATGATGAATCCTTATTACAGAGTTTTTTTATTTTTAAATCCTTGCGGTTGATAAACTAAGGATCTGGTGGTGGTTATGGAGGTGGGGAAGGGGGTGGAGCTGGTGGTGGATATGGGGGGCTGGTGGTGGTGGAGGAGGTGCAGGTGGAGCGCACGGAGGAGGAGCTGGCGGAGGAGGAGAGCTGAAGAAGAAGAGGAGGGAATATTCCTTCTCATTTAACTTTATTTTAACGAAAGGATCAAATTGAATCTTTTAAAAAAAATAAAGAACCAGTAAATTGCAAAAAAAAAAATAAAGAACCAAAGTGAATATAATAAATAAGATAAAAGACCAGTTATGCAATTAAGCCAAATTTGAAAGAACCACAGCTTATCAAAGTAAATACCTTATATCCCTGCAAACATGAAAAATTGAGTAAGGCTTTGCCCATCACTCTTTCTTCACAAGCAAATGAGCATCTCTCTCTCTCTCTCATTGACCATAATGTACTCTAACTCATCCCTAAACGAAATTTAATTTAAAAGATTCGTTGATGGGATAAAAATCGGGGAAAAAAATGTAGCTCCATGATAATTAAATGATGTTTGGTGACAAATTAAAAATTCTTTCAAAATTTGCTTACCATGCATGTATGTTAAAGATTTAACATGATTTGTGAAAAAGAGTGACTATATATAGTATATATTATACAATAATTTTGGAATTTTATATATAATTAGAGAATTGATCAAGCGGGGAAAAAAAACCAAGCACTCAATTTCAATGTTCTAAGACATCGTTAGAACACAAACTTCATGAGTAAAAATGAAAAGAAAGTAATATCTCAAAATTGCGATGAAATAAACAAGTAAGTAAATGCGTAAAGAGAAAACAAAACAAAATGAAAGCAAAAATAGATTAACAAATTGAATAAAAATTGTTGCCTTAAACAACAAGTGGAGAAAAGTACTTGAGTTGCATTCTATATATGAATATGTTATGTGTTAAGATTGTGAGAATTTTTATAAATGTTTTTTTATCTCTAACTCAATGGTATAAACCCATATTTATTTATCCCTTAAAAAAAAAACCCATATTTATAGGCAAAAGCTTAGAAACTACCCCCAAGCGTTTATTATATACAATAACCATGCATAAACCGCCTCTTCTAAGCTACCAAAGTTGAGAGTTCCTTTCAAGGCTTGCGCCGACATCTAGATTGGGTGGTCAATGTAGGTCAAAACTGCAATAATGCAGTGCCACGTGTTACAACCTAATGATTGTGTCACCTTCAGTTACGCGACACGTGCATTGCCTTAACTTCCTCTTTTTTTGAGCGATTTTTTTTTTATCAATCAGAAACTGACACGTGGTATTGTGACATTGACAAAAAAAATAAAAAATTTTGGTTGACTTTGACTTCCCTATTTTCGTAAATAGTTTCATTTATTGCCCCATGTTCTGTAAATAGTGTAGAAGCTACCTCTTTTTCGTAAATTATTTGTAAAACTACTCACTTAAGTAAAAAAGCCAAAATTTTTATCAATTATAATATGTAAATTGTAATTGTATCCAAGAAAATCTAAAACTGAACAACTGGCATTAAAGCAATAATCGAAGTTCATTCTGTAACAAAGTTCCAGGAAAGTCACTTCCTCCTTATATATATACTCCCTCCATTTCACTTTAAGTGTCTTTTTAACATCAAAATTTTGTTTCAAAATAAGTGTCTTTCTACCAAATCTAGGCAACATTTAACGCTGTTTTTCCTTATTTACCCTTACATTTAATGTTGTTTTAGTTTTGAAATTTGTAATACTAGTAATGATGCATTGACAAAATAAAAATATTAAATAGGGGTATTTTTGACAAAATACACATAAAACTTACAATAATCATCATAATCAACACTTTCTTAATCTATGTGCAAAAGTCCAAAAAGACACTTAAAGTGAAACGGAAGTAGTATATATGACCGTATAGTTTAAAACTACTCGATCTATAGTATTAAATAAGGAGTCTGAATATTCTCTGCTGGCACAGCGACTTAAAACTTTGTGATTCAAATCCAAACATACGCATTGCAATCTTCCTCCTTCATTCATTCCCATCTAAATTTAATGCCCACACAAACAATTACTACAAAGGTATAGGGATGGCACATGCATCTTTAACTCAATTGGCCACTGTGCTTAAATGCTTAATAATTAACGTGGTCCTAACCATCAATTACTAAAATACAGCTAGCAGAAGCAGGTTGCATTGATCCATGCATGTATGATCGTGTTATATCTTACCTTCGCTAAAATATGGTAAATGAAAAAAGTTACTTTGGCACCTTATAAAAACATAAGGTTTTGATACCTTATTTATATGAATCAATAGTTAAATGACTTGGGTTTAATTGATGTCGTGTCATTATATTTATTTTTAATTTTTAATAAGGTATATTTTTCTTAATATTTCATAATAATCCATATTGTTCGAACATTTTTAGGATTAGTACAAACTAATTGAACATTACAAACAATGTTTATGTATAAATGATCTTATCCCAATCCAACTTTATTATCCTCAACCCTTCATCACCTTGATCATCGGTGCCAGACCGTTGTCGCACAACCGGACCATCGTTCTTGAACGCCATTATCACCACCACTGCCATATGCAGAAAGTTTGAAACAAAACCCAGAGTCAACAAGATCCGATTCGCCAAAAGAGGGAAAAAATGTGATAAAGCCAAGGGGATTGGTTCAGGGCCATGATAGATGCAACAGTTCTTGTGATGTTAACACAAGTTAGTTATTAGTATTTTTTAGATGTTGCAATTACAAGATATGATTTTGTTGCGGAAGAGAAAGGGAGAAAGAAGATGAAACCCAATTTTTATTTTGGCAAAATAACAAATAATCAATAAAACGAAGTCCATTATGGCATCATCAATCTCATTGTGCCAGTGGCTATTGCAATTTTATAAAACTATTTTATGTTTGCAATTCACACGTTCGTTTTTTATTTTAATTTGCCAATTTATAACTTTTTCAAGAGTTCGAACCAGTACCCAGCAACTGAAATTGATAAACAACGCTGAGTAAAAAAATTAAGAACTGTTCATCCTCCTCCTCTTTGCTTTTCTACAGCAAAACACACTAAACTCTAACAATGGCAACATCTCCTTTCTGTCTCGGCTTTATTTACAATTTCAATTTGCACGAAACAGATCTTGTTGAATCCAACTTTTATTGCAATTGATCTTGCATACAGTGGTGTTGGCGTTTGGCGACCTGGCAGCGATGCGGTGCGGTAGGCATAACATGCATGGTTTTTGCAGGAGATGAGTGTGGGTGATGAATGAGATGGCTGAGGACTTGAGGCATATAGAGGAGTAGAGGACTCCATGAAAGAATACTTTTAGAGACTTTGAAGAAAAAGGATTTAAGAAAGGGTTTGAAATTAGAGGAGTGTTTTAGCAAGAGAAGGAAGTCTAATTTGCAATTAAATTTTTTTATCCAAAATAGAATAATACATAATGTGGCAAACTAACATAATTATCTTATTTTATTGGACCACGTGTTAAATGTATAAAAACCTTTCAAGTTATGAAGGTTCTTTAGAAATTCCCATGAAAAAATGACATAACTAAAAAGAAAAAAGACATAATACGGGCTTAGTCACTTTTTTTTTTTGTCAGACTATTATCTACCAAGTGCTCTTTCGGTCACAAGCTCACTTAATTAGCCTAGTTGCAATATACAATACAACAATTTATGGAATACGCATAATTCTTTTAGCCAAACCATTATAAAATTTACAAATTCGCTAGCAGCAAAATTTTTATTATCCGGTAACCATCAAATAAAGGCCTTATATGTATCCTCAATTTCTTTGTGCGATCTGATAGATGTTTAAACAAATAATGTATACAGGAGGTAGAGAAATATGAAAGCGAGAGAGGACTTTTTTTGGGTACATGATGAGAAAGAACAAAAGAAAAAGGTAATTTAGTAATAATTTCGACCAATAAAGGTTTTTGGCGGAGCAGGTAAATCAGCAAACTACATTATCTATTAATTTTGGCTAATAAAGGTTTAAGGTAGAGCAATTTAATCAAAAATAATTTCAATGTGACAGGAACGTAACTTTCAATAAAGCTAACCTGTAATGTTGAAGCATGGATGCTTCTTAAAAATCACCGGCGGTCACCATTGGTTTTAAATGAATTTCAGTTTTGATCTTAATTAATTAGTATATGATTTTGTTAGTTTCAGGTTTTCAGCACTCGAGCTTTCAAAAAAAAAAAAACAAATAAACAAAAACAAATAAACACTTTATTGCTTAGAATAAAGATTTAATCAAGAAAATATAAATTATTTCTACAATATTCTGTTCAATCCTTCATCACTACTTGTCTACTACCGGCCAACCTCAATGTTTTATTTTCTATTTACCACTAGTTTATTATTCGACAAAACTATTTTATTTTGATCCTTAATATTGTGTGGTTTCATTTTCGTTATTATCAAAACTACTGTTCGACAAAACTATCATTTTTCTTAATTAAACTCATGCATCTGTCATATTATTATCTTATAATAATACTATAATTTTCAGTAAAATTAATTACAGTAAAGCTCAAATTTATTTGTCAAGTTTGATATAGTGAAAGACATCTTTGTAACAAATTTTAGGTTCAAAAGTGGCATACAAAACTAAATTTTCATAAAATGCATGACTATTGTAATGAGGGTCCTGTTCATTCCCCTCCATCACCCTCACCACAATCTATAATTATTGAATCAAAGGAAATAACTTCACAAATCAATAACTTTGCTTTTATTTGGAGGTTAAGAACATGTTTGATAGAGTTTTTTATTGTCTTTTTAGCTTCTTTTGAAAAAAAAAATTAATCTGATTTGATAATCATTTCTATGTTTGGCAACAAATAAACTTAAATTATAAAATAAGTTTTTATTTGTGAAAAATAAGTCAAAACTCCCATTTAATATATTTAGGTGTTGTAGATTATTTTTTTGAGATTTATGTAATTTTTCTATTTTATCCTTAGGACTCCAACAACAATAACTAATTTCATACCATTTTTTAAAAAATATCCAAACAAAATAGATTAGTTTAAATCTTTTTTCATATCAGTTAAGAGATCCAAACATAAATTGATTTATAATTTGAACAAATTCTGCCAAACATAAACTAATTATAACTTTAAAAGACCCAACATAATTAAACTGATAAAAATAATCATAATCTAATTTTTTATGTTATATCAAATACGCACCGAATGAAAATCTCGTAGAAGTATGGTTTTGTTTCGTTTTTTTTTTAATAATTTTGATTTTGCCACTGCACACGTTCTTTCGGGAAGCATGATTCTTCTTGTCGTTGATTTGTAATAAACTTGATATCATATTATAGTGTTGTTTGTTTCTATGGCCAAAATGTTGGTATTATACCAGCATTAGCACTCTTTTTGTTTTGAATGATTTTGAGGGAGAAGAATTTGGGAGGAAAGAAAATAACAAAGAAAAAATAGTGTTTTATCTTGTTTGGGTGAGGAAAAAAAATGAGAAGAAGGGGAAAAGTGGTGGGATTCATCCAAATATTTTTTTTCTCTTCCATGAGTGAATGGAGATAAATTTGGTGACACGTGTATCAATGACACTATTTTCGAGCAATATATAAACATGTCCTTATCTTTTGACAAATATATTTATTTTATTATACAAAATAATGCTATAATTGTTTTTTTTTACAAATTTATTATTTTCTTTCTTTTCGTATTTCTCTCCAACCAAATAAAAGAAAAAAAAAAACTAAACTTTTTTCTCTTTCATATTTCTTCACATTTTTTTTTTCATATCAAACAACCACAAAATTTAGCGTGCGTTTTGGTTGTGGGTTTGGGGGCCCAAACGTGCATTCAACCCAAAGCTCACTCTGAGTGGCTTTCGCGTTTTGGGGTTGTAGAACGCGAATCCAAACATGCAACTACTCATTTTCTCACTATAATCTCTCTTTTCCACTTTTCTCTTCCATATTTTCTTTCGTACAACCAAACAAAACCTAACTTCTTTATTTGTACTGATTGGTTGGCTTGATGATGAGCTTTGCGTTGGAAATATCAGAAAATTCGTTAGTATATGGTACAGTATATCATGAGCGAGAGATGTTGTTATACAACTATAAGCCGTAATTATACTTTTTTTTTGTAAGATAAAAAAATTTGGAAATTTGGCATATGTGCGAAGCAACTTGGTTAGTTTGAACGTTGAACATGCCAAGATTGAAAGGACGGCTAGATTGACAGAATATTTCGGCATGATCACGTTGGTTGGAGTAAATTGTGAGGTGATGGGCATGGCGTTGCTCAGGTCACTCACCCATATATAATGGCAGAAAAATAAATATTAACATATTAAATTAATTTATAAATCAATCCAGAGAAACATACTGTATATCACAAAAGAATATTTTGTTATTAATTAATTAATTTACAAATGATATATATTACTTGTTTTACCTAATTAATTTATTTATTATAAATTAGGTTATCAAACCTATATATCATCCCCTATGACAAAAATTTGGAAAAAAGGATTTGAGAGAGACGGCGCATTCTCTGTGCCAGCTGATCGATGATATGTTGGTGGCTAATCTATTAGGCTATCATCTTCGATCTTGTGATATCAGATATGCATGTGCACGCTTTGATCATCTTACGTAAAACCCTAAATATAGAGGAAGTTTTTTTGGTTAAAAAAACAGTATAATCATCACTCCCTCTAATCCTATTTATAGGGGATACTTTACCATATTATATGGACCAAAGAGGGTAGTTAGGTTTCTTGAAACTTTAAAAAAAATACTTCAACATTACAATCTTACTCTCTTAATTTGCATTGGGAATTTGACATTGTATTACTTCACATTAACGAGCAAATGACAAATAAGAGAAAATAGCAATAAATTCCTCCTAAAAAATACAAAATGACTTATAAATAAGACCAAAAAATCTTTCTAGGAAATGACTTATAAATAGGACCGGAGATTATATTTTTTTAAAAAATTTCACGTTTTTTATTTGTTTGAAATATCTATGCAAATGGAAATGATATGGAGTAATAAAAATTTAATTATTTAATAATATTTATCGTATTAATTATGTTCAAAATTATATGAATTGAAGTTTGATAATAGTAATAAATGAAGATATTAATATAATGGTTTTTCTATCCTATGCACCCCATACATAGGATAACATAACATAAATAGTAAAATTGTATTGAAAAACTAAACAATTAATTATTCAATTCATTAAATGTCTCAATTTCCAATATAATTTTACTTTTTAAAATATGTTTAACCTACGTATGGGGTGCACAGAATAGAAAAATCCTTAGTATAATGGTAAAATCATACTACAACTTCAGAGAAAAATTACATTCAATTAAATTCCTAATAAAAGTATTAGTTAATATGATAAATTTGATTATGTTTGATTGATTAATCTTGCTCTTCTAATAAAATTAGAAGGAAACTCGATTAAAAAAAACTAATATTTGGATATGTGTGTGTGTATATTATAATCAAAATGAGTATATTGAAATTTAAATACTAGGGATAATCAAACGTAGAACACGCATACAAGAGCACATATCAAAGAAAGAAATAAAACAAGACATACGACTTTTATTTTTATTTTTTATTTTTATTTTTTTTTGAGAAAAGACATACGACTCATATATCTATCGGAAAATAAAAAATGATTATCCGTTAAACAATTCATCTGGGACTAAATTCTCCAACTTTAATATCCAACAAAGATCACGACTCAAAGCTATAATTATTATTTTTTTTTAAAAAAAAAGTAGTTTATCTTCAAGCTAGGAAAAGAAACATCGATAGTAATCATAAAAAAAAAAAGAAAGAAAGAAACATCGATAGTAGTTTATGTCTTTATGATGCTATAATATTATTTTTACATCTAACATCTTACATCGCCTCATAGGAATAAGGTGGAGCATTATGCAGAATGTGAAATGCTTGCATATGCTCTCATATCTCTTAGTTTGGAGCTTAACATATTGAGCTAGCAACTAGTAAAGAATAGATAATTAATTTAATTTCGTAAAATCTCAAAATCAAGATCATAAGGTAATACTCCCTCCGGTCCTATTTATAAGACTCTTTTGGGGTTTTTATTTTGATCCTATTTATAAGACCCCTTTTCAACTTTCAATAGCATTTAATTATTTATTTCCACTAATACCCATATAAAGTCAAAATTTTTCAGAGTTCCAATAATTATTATAGGGGTAATTTTGAAAAAGTATATCAAATTTTTATATTTCCAATGTCACTAACAAATTTTTCCATTCTCCTTGGTGAGAGCGAAAAACCCCAAAATGATCTTATAAATAGGACAAGGGGAGTATAATATTTGCAGGGATAAAACTTGTATTCTCGTTTCACTGATGATATAGCATTGATTTATAAATAATTTTATATCAAAGAAAGTGCGTGATATATATTACTATTTGCTAATGGATCAATAATAAATAAAATTTATTTCATGATGTAAATTTATTTATTAGTTAATTCTATAATCTTGTCTATATTTTTGTTTTTCTTTATCGACAAAATAAAAAAAAATTTAGCCTGCCCGATTTTTGTTCATATGCTCAGTCATGCATGATGTACAACACAATGAATAGGGAAATGGAAAAAGTAAGGAGAAGTGTTCAATTCGAAGCAATGGCAGAGGTAGTGGTTGTTGCTACTACTTCCATTCCATTGGAAAATGGAAATGGGTGAAGCTCCCTATTCAATCACTCCACTCATACTTCCACTTCAACCCAATCCCAATCACACATCAATCAGTATGATTCTGCCTGCAGCTTTTTATGTAAAAGTACTGTAAAAAAAAATAAAAAAAAATCTATGATGCTCCGGTTTTTCATACGCCTTGCAGTTTAGTTGTTTTGTTTTGTTTTTTTTTTTAATTTTTAATCCAGATTTATTCAGAATATTTTTAATACAGATTTTTAATGCAGATTTATTAAAATATGTCAATTTTTAATACAAATTTACTAATATAATTTTTTTACTTGGATAAAAAACATATAATAAAAAAATTTAAATCCAAATAATAAAAAAAAGACATATCAATAAAACAGAAAACTCAAAACGTATTTTTAATTTACTGGATTTAAAAAAAAATAAAAAAATATACCCGAAATATGGTAACCCGAAGCATAGTAGAAGCACCCAACAAGAATAGAAGAAAACAGTTACTCCTCTTGTTCCTTTGATAAACTTGGCCCCATGTATAATTCATCAGGTCGCACAAAAATTTTTTTTTTTTACTTTCTTTTTGAACCCCATAGTTTACTCGTTGGCCCTCATTTAGTTTATTATGAACGGATTTGTCCTTACTTTACCGATTGAAACAAGGCGGAAGTGGGTTCCCGATTTTAAAAAGGCAGAAGAAAAAATATCATTTGTCAATTTATACAAGCCGTAATATATTCCGATTTTTGAGAGGCGATAATAAATTTGATGAAATCACCTTTACAGTAGGACACATGTTGATGAATAGCATTCCATTTTAGTGAATAACAATTGTACAGTGGAATTGAATTAAAAGAACATACACGCATGCAAATTGAAGTCACAACAAAGATGCTTCGAATATAATATAATACTATAATAGAGCATAAAAGGGGAAAAGCAAGCATAACATAAGGTTACCGGAGAAAGAAGAATCAAGAAGGTTGAAGTCGCATAAGGGGGGTTGGAGGAGGGAGAAGGATGAACGAAAAAGAGGTTGCAAATCCAATCAACTAGGGATATGAGTGCAAGCACCGCCACAAGCCTCGGTAACTCGTGCTTCAACGGTAACAAATTAAAAGGGGTTCCACTCCCACCATCACCACTTCAACCTCTTCACTCCATTTCATTCATCTCCAAATTTATTAAAGTTTTCGATTCTGTAAGGGCAGTTTCATCAAATTTATTACCGCCTCTTAAAGATTGGAATATATTACGACTTGTATAAGTCAGCAAGTGATATTTTTTTTTCACCTTTTTAAAATCGGGAAGCCACTTCCGCTTTGTTTCGGTCGATAAAATAAGGGCAATTTCGTTCACAATAAACCAAATGGGGACCAACGAGTAAACTATGGGGTCCAAAAAGAAAAAGTAATTTTTTTTTCATCAAATCTCTGATCTCACGGATTGAATGTGGCATAGCATTTCAAATCCCTTATTTTAGAGAATCCAAATCCTCCACTTAAGTTTATTAGTTCAGCTAAAAATAATGGGTTTGGCAATTGCAACATGGAGAAAATTTTCTTTTACCGGGTGCAACATTGAAATTATTTACTATTCACTTTTCATATTTTCTTTATAGTTTTAGGATTTTTTTTAAATTTTTTTTTAAATCTCTTGTTGCTTACAACTTTTTTTTTTAAAATTCCATCCATATTCATTGATACCTATCATTTTTTAAGAATAAATTATTTTACTTTTTTTTCCTCTCTTAAAAAAATAAATGTATTTTAGTTAAAATACAACATTCTTTAATTATTAAATGCAACTATGTTATTGTCCTTGTATTTTTTGGTAATATACCTGCTTCCGTTTCTAATATAAGTTTTTTTTTAAATTATTGTATACTAGTAAAATTGTCCGTGCGATGCACGAGTATTAAATTTGGTTACATTCGTCAAAAGTAATAACTTAATTCAATACACTAATTTCAAATAATATATTAAGCCATTGAAATTTTATGTATTTAGTAAATTAATAATTTCACATTAGTATATTGAATTTGAAAAATTTTATTAAGAGAATGTTAATATATATTTTTGTAATTCAAAGGCAGATAGATGTACTTTATCCTACTTGAACTATGAATAAATTGAAGTCGCGTGGATTTGGCAGGACACTCAAGCATGTAGATGCATGAAGTCTTTTCTTCCCACATA
The DNA here is from genome assembly GCA_037953625.1 of Crotalaria pallida. Taxonomy (NCBI): domain Eukaryota; kingdom Viridiplantae; phylum Streptophyta; class Magnoliopsida; order Fabales; family Fabaceae; genus Crotalaria; species Crotalaria pallida. The sequence continues at coordinate 145,793,714 of CM075651.1, read as the reverse complement.
AGCATCATACCCCCAAATTCTCTTGCCTCTACCAGCAGTTACAAAAACCAACCTCCGCAACACACCAACAACTCCTATGAATATCAGCCAAGGTCATGAAAATTATGCTACTGATAACATTCCTTCATATAAGGTTTGTCCTCTAAGAATTTGATATCTTTTATGGCCAAACACACACATGTTTTACATAGATGAATATCAATGAACTATTAAAAAAATCAAAACTGAACATAGAAGAAACGCAAACAGAGCAGGGATTTATGCTATCATATTTTAGAAGATTCAAACAATACCAATTTCAATCACGCCAATTTCTTATTATTTTAGTAAAATTGCCCGTGCGATGCACGTGTTTTAAATTTTGATATTTCTTTAATTTTATTTTCATGTGACTATTTTTTCAAGAGGATAATAAATTTATCATTTTTTGAATTATATTTTATATGATATTTTTTTAATTATTACAATGAAAGAAAAAGATTTATGAACATATAATTTTATGTAATGAAATCGGAAAAAAATACTTATAATTAAATAATATATGAAAAAATATTTGAAAAACATTTATAATATATAAAACAACCATGAATATTTTAAAAACGTTATAAATAACTGTTAGTAATTTTTTCTGTGCTTTTTTGGTGGGGTAATTATATAATATAAAATGGATTTAAAGACACATATGAATTGTTGTGATTTAATCTTACAAAATACAATAGACGACTTAGATTAATAATTACGAAATACATCATTAATGATGAACTTTAGGAGGGAAATAATGATTAGGAGAAGGTTTTAGGAGGGAAATCAAATTTGCCCTCAAACTTCTCCTATTTTATATTATGTTGATAATATACAGTAAATATTTTTATAAAATCAATGCAACATTAATCACTGTTAATTAATATTTTTTTTTTCATATTTAAGAATGTTTACTTAGTTATTGATAGAGAGATGATGAATCATCGATTAATTATAGAGAGATGGTTCATGGGAAAAATAAGAAAAAATATACTCCCTCCGTTTCACTTTAAGTGTCTTTTTGCACTTTTGCACATAGATTAAGAAAGTGTTGATTATGATGATTATTGTAAGTTTTATGTGTATTTTGTCAAAAATACCTCTATTTAATATTTTTATTTTGTCAATGCATCATTACTAGTATTACGAATTTCAAAACTAAAACAACATTAAATGTAAGGGTAAATAAGGAAAAACAATATTAAATGTTGCCTAGATTTGGTAGAAAGACACTTATTTTGAAAAAAAAAATTTGATGTTAAAAAGACACTTAAAGTGAAACGGAGGGAGTACTCCCTTCGGTTCCATATTTTTTGATTTTTTATACTCTTTTTTTTTTTTTTTGCATTTTATATTTTTTTCTCCTTTTACAATTTCAATGCATAAACATTTTTTTTTCCAATTTTAACCCTTTATTCAATCATTTCATTCATTCCTCATTAATTATACTTTTATCCTCTCATTTCTAAACCATTATACATTGATTAATTGAACACATTTCTTAATAAAAATTAAACGCTACTATAATTTTCAATAAGTATTACTTCCTCCGGCTCTAATTATAAGCAACAAAAAACATACTTATCGCGGTTTAAAATATAAGCAAAATTAACTAACTTTATTAAATTTTGTTTTATTCCCAATACCACTTTCCTAAAACATCTCTAGAAAATTGTAATCTTAATTAATTTTGTGTCATTATCAATACTACTTTCCTAAAATACCTCCATTTTTTATAAATTTGAAAAAATTAAATACAATCAACTAACTTCCTTAATAAACGTAAAAATGGTTGGAATTGCTTATAATTCAAGCCGAAGGGAGTAAATATGAGTGTTTTAGACAAAGCATACATAAAACTTACAATAATCAACATTTTCTTAATCTTTATACTCAAGCCTTAAAGGCTAAAAGATACTCCCTCCGTCCCACAAGGATGGTTAAAATATTCAAAAATCAAAAAATTAAGGAGGAGACATGTATTCAATGGTTTGTCTAACACATCAACCAATTATCAAACAACTAATTTAATGCATTTTGCATGAATCAACCAATCACAATTCAAAGTTTACAATTTCTAAACTTTTCATTAATTATTTTAACTATAGTTTGACACAAAAAATTTAATCATTTTTTATCATCCTTGTGGGACGGAGGGAGTACGAAAATGAGGGAGTACAAATTTAACTTAAACAAATTGGGTAAGAACTTTCCAAGTATATATTAAACTTTTCAAAATGTAGTGCATAACTCACATGATCATGTATCAAGTCTTAAAACTTATACACTTCGGCTTACAATATAAGCAAATTTAACTATTTTTATGTATATTAAGAATGTTAGTTGATTGTATTTAATTTTATCAAATTTAAAAAAAAAATAGAGTTATTTTAAGAAAGTAATGTTGGGAATGAAATAAAAATTAAATGAGATAATAATTTTCTAGGTATATTTTAAGAAAATAGTATTGAGAATTAAACAAAATTTAAGAAGATTAGTTACTTTTGCTTATATTTTAAACTAAATGAAATGTAGTTTTTGTTGCTTATATTTCAAGTCGAAATAAGAGTTGGAAGTTTCGGGTTCAATCATAGATGTCACCATTTGGTGAATTTAATTTCCATTCCCTTGTTCCTGAAAAAAAAAAAAACTTTGCATGTAAAAAAAAAAAATTAAAAATGTAAACATACGAATTAATTAAACTTTTTAGTTTTTAAACTGTGTCATAACTTTAAAAGATCTACGTTAACTTTACGTGAAAGTGAGAGACTAATCTTCCGACTTCTATTGATTACAGGACTTTACTAAACTTGAGTAATCAAGCCTAAGACCACTCGATTGTTTGGCACTTTCATACTTAAGGGGCTGGGAAGCGACCAACAAGCCAATAGGTGTTGGGTTGAGAGTAAGTTAGTAGTTGAGTACATTTTATTTTTTTTTTATATTCATAAAAAAATAGATGACCTTAAAACATGTATTAGGAATGAAACAAAAATGAAATGATACAATCACATTATTGAGATATTTTTGAAATAATTGTATTGAGAATAAAAAGTTAATTAAATTTTACTTATATTTGAGACCGCTAATGAATTTTTTATTTACTTATATTTAATACCGGAGGAAGTATGTATTAAGTTGCATAAAACAATTAAGGGTTTTTCTAATTTATGCCCTAAGGCACATGTTAATAGATTTATATGGAATAAGTTTGCATGGAAAATTGATATAATTAATACCCAAATTTTATATAAATGTGTCATTTTTCAATGAAAAATTACTTAAATATATATTTTTTATAAGGGTCTTGAGGTTACTTTATGAGAAAAAACAATGTTAGCGTTTCTTTAAAAAAAAAATCTAAAAAAATGCATTTTTCAATGTTTTTTTTATCTATATTTAATTGCTTAACAAGTGTCATTGTGGTACTTATTAGCATTTACATTTTTATAATATGCCCAAAAACCCGACTATAATTTATGATACATGAAAGTTCTTTAATTTGAATAAAGGGAGTCTGCCTATAAAAAAAAAAAAAATTGAAGGAAGGGGGTAAAATTCGAAAAAGGTGGAAGGAATGGGAAGTCCTACTATTCCTAGATCTTCACAGTGGATCAAAAGTCAAAATCTCAATTAATCTTGATGATGAATCTGAAAACAACAACACATACAAGCACCTTTCCTTCTCCAGCTCAATGGGCATTTGATCCCTTTGAATTGGATGATCCTCTCAAATACACGAATGAAACAATTCTAGAGTGATAGAAACAGATGGCTATATATCCTTGTTGGACAGGTAGACTTGGCCAAAATTTTCTCAACATTGTGTTCCATATTAAGAAACACCATGTTTCCTTTTATGAAAAATAAAAATAAAAACCAAAAGATAAGCAGTTTTCGTTATGAATGAAAACAGGTACCATAAACCGAACATGTCCAGGACAGGACGTAATGGCATGAAAATAACTTCCTTCTAGAAGCTAAGCTCACATTAAATTTAGGATGCTATGCTAAACAACTACCACCAAGATATTCCTTTAATTTACATATGCCTTAATTATGACAGAAGTATATCAAGTTTGAGGTACTTTTGCCATATATCTTTATTCTTATTTTTTCAATGTCTGATTTCCCGAAGTTACTTCTGGGTTTGTCATATACCCCTACTATCAGTTCTGACCAATTTTGCTAACACGTAACATCGGAATCCTGGTCGGACGCACGAGGTTGGTTATGTGGTGCCACGTGATGTCACATGGGCGAAGACGACCTCTCTCTTCAATCATTTATTTTCTTTTTTTTATTTAACTAAAAATATAAAAATATTAAGTTTTTTAGTTTTTTAATTTAAAGAAAAAAAGGATCTTCGCCCACGGGGCACCACGTGTCTAACCTCTTGCGTCTGACCACGATTTCGATATTACATGTCAGCAAAATTGGCCAGAATTGGTAGTAGGGGTATATGACAAACCCAGAAGTAACTTCGGGGAGTCAGACATTGAAAAAATAAGAATAAGGGTATTTGACAAAAATACCCCAAACTTCAGAGATTTGTGACATAATTAAACCTTTACATATTAATGCATATATGATACTTTGGGGTTTTAAAAAAGGTTTTGTTTAAAATAGAGGATAAGAACTTAACAAGAGAATGAATGTATTGGAAAAATAAGTCAATTATTTTTCAAAATATTAAAAATTTAATTTTTTTTAATCCAAAACTGTTGTTTTTAATGTCTTATTCTTAATTCAAAGGTTAAAGTTAAGAAAATCTTTTAAAAAAACACTAGATGGTAGAAACTCAACGTAACAAACTGGATTAGAACTTTCCAATTTCCATAGTATTAACTAAAGCATTGTTCCCAGATTTTGTTTGAGAAAAATCAACTCATTTCTCGCTTTCCAAATTAGTCACAAAGTGAAAAAAAACCACCCCTCCAGATTTTTCTTCATATTAGAGGAGTTGTATGTCGACATCCAACATTCGGCATTCTCAAAATGAACAAACAATATCTAGGACCACCAGGTAGTTAAGTACAAAAAGATTGCAAAAGATGGTACATGAAGCTCCTCTTGTTCAGTTTCTACTGGGCTGGAATTATATACTCCATGCTAGGGTTTATCCCACACGGGTTATTTATTCTTTTATATATAATTTTTTTCATGACATCAAAATCTAATACTTAAATATTATGGTAGAAAAACATTTGGAAAATATTAATTGGTTAAATAGTTGTGAATTATTGGGATAATTTTTTTTCTTTCAAAAAATAAACCCGTTTTTAAATTGTAATTGATCAAATTGTTAAGAAAATGACATTTTAAAATTAAGATAAATTAATTATATCATTATTTAATGAATATCTAGATTGAATCTCCTTAAGTTTATCAATCTTTCTTCAAAATGCCTTCATGTACTAAACAATAGATTTAAAAAGCAATGATAATGAATTTAGCTATCAAGTTTATAGATCCTATCAACTAGAAAGAAAGAATGAAGATCTTAACCGATGGATTAGGTGAAGAATCATTTAGTATAAATGAGTTAGACATCAAAGCTTAGATCAAAATTTTAAGGTATTGAATCTATAGATTTTATTACTTATATATTACTGTATATTTTAATTTATCTATTATAGTTCAATGTAAAACTTTTTTTACCCACACAACCTATACTTGAAAATTCCTAAGTGTTTATAAAAAAAAAAAAACACTACAAAGATATAGCTTTATTCATTTCTAATAATGTGAGGCTCGGAGCTAATGCTTAAATTGCCAAGAACAAAAATAATGGACATTGTTTTAGGACATGTTTGGTTTTGCGGTGAGGGAAAACAAACACACATTTGCAAAAGCTCCCTCCCTCACAGCTTTTGGGCATGGAGAGCTGTAAACGCAATTCCAAACACACACTTAATCTAAAACCTTATCATGAATACAATAACTTGTAAATCTTCACTTATTTGAACTTTGATTGATTGGAGAGTACTCTGACTGCACAACACCAAAGACTCCTCAGTTTATTTTCTACAAGTCACTCATAGTCACTGAGAATATTGCTCAGATTGCTTACTTTGCGTCACAAAATAGAGCCAAGTCATAGATTCTAGTGCTGCAGGCCTTTATTACAGAATCAAATTCTGCACATATAGAAAGGCATGACATAAACAAAGAGAGTCTCCTTGTTTGTGAGAACCCTCTGTTCAACTTAAAAAGCAATTTCTTTTCAATAAGGAGAGGAAGTTTCATTTGCTTTGCCTGTTTCTTTCTGTTGACTATATTTTATAAGGTGCCGTAGTGGGCCCATATATATTCACCTCAATGACTAGGCGACCCATCACTTGAATCCGTCCCGTCCCAGTGATTTTGGATCGAGTCTAACCCGCCACAATTATCAAAAAAGGGACAAAAACGGATAGACTTGATACAAGATGTGACATGTTTGGGTATACTTCATGTCACCCGATCTGTCATTTTAAGATTATATTGTTCTTCACTCATTTATCTAAAATTTTATGTCATAAGAATAATAATTGAAACGAGTACAACTTCAAACATGAAATATCACTTGTATTTATTTACTATATATTTATTAATATAATGTGAATCTGGTCTGAAATGTTTATGGCAGTGATATATTAAAATTCTATTGATGTATACATGCTAAATCATATTATGATAGATACTAACGTAGTATTTATCTGTCTCTATTGAATAACAGTTTCTTAATGTATAAGTTATTGAGAATACCTAAATCATGTTTAGTAAGCATAACGACGAGACACTCTAGTCAACTATCATTCCGCAATTACATAAAATTTAAATTTTAGATACCATTTTAACTAAATGACAAATAAATTTTTTTTTGTGATGAAGTACTTATTGCATCATATCAATTTTTGTCATTTTTGCCTCAAGAACAAATCTATATTTTTATAGTTTTATATTTATATTTTTATCTCGGATCAACTTGACTCATCTCTACCGTATCCCTTTCTAATCAGGGACGAATTTGGGTTCAAAAATATACCCGATCAACATTTAGGAACGGGTGAAAGACAGGTCTAACCATACCACCATCACTAACCCCTAAATTAACTAGGCATAATGTGTTTGTAGGAATTGCAAGCCAAACTAAATTGTCCCCAACGTACCAAAAGGAAAAAAACAGAAGAAACTGTTGGCACTTGGCACCCTTCACAAAGGAAAAATGAATATATAGTCCAGAACACATGAATAGACCAAAGGAAAAAAAAAATAAGCGTTACTTTATTTATTTTTATTAGGGTAGAATTTGGTCTGGGAACTGTCGTTCACTCACTCTTGCACCTTCTCCCTATCATAAAACGAGTCAGATTCTTTGATACGGAAAAGAAGAACACAAAAATCTTGTTTTCCACAATTCAAGTTCATTGTAAGGCACAAGTGCCGATTGCATGCAAGGCAGTTTTGCCAGAAGGTTAATTGGGAGCTATTCGAACTGATAAATTTACTCACATTAAGGAATGGGACTCGGAAGGTTTCTGGGGTATAGAGCAAAAAACCAGAAAAGAAAACATTGTGATCGGTCGCAGTTTCACTTCTTCAGCAACCTGATGAAGTATTTATTACACACATAATGTTGCTTTTAAAAGTACTCCGTACTTCCACAGTTCCACCTAACAGTATAAAGATGCAAAACTCAGCAGAGAACTGGAGAGTTAATTTAGGGACCAACTGGCTCTCTTGATTACAAGGAAAAAAAATATATCCACTTTATCGGCGAAAAATTAACGAATTTTCTATTTTCAATCAAATTATTTCAAAAATATCCCTATAAAGTAGTTATATCATTTAATTTTTATTTTATTCACAATGCAAATTTCCTAAAATAACAATTTTTTTTATGACAACAACTACCAAGTTTTGGTCCTACTAGGTGTGATCAGTTATATGAATCAAACGACGCTATAAATGTCTATCATAAATTATATCTATTGATAAAACATTTATCTTCATTCCAAATTGTTTTCTTATAGTTTTTCTTAACCTTCCTCTGCTTCCAGCACCCGGAGTATCATTTGTTTGATCTACTCTCCGAATTGCAGTTTCTACTGGTCTCTTTCACACATGCCAAAACCACTTAAAATGAGATTCGATCATCTTTTCTCATCTTTTCTACAATAGGTGCTTATTTGTCACCGCATCCATAGATACAACACTCTTGCTCATTTGAAACTGTATTGGAGCCATCAGCCATATATCACGTATCACGTTGCTTCGGAACAGCCACCTAGCACTAACTTTTTATAATATTGTTGATCTATATCATTAAGATTCGAAAAAAATTTACATTAACTGTGGACTGCCTAACACAAAGATAGGAGAGAGTATATGTATATGCTGCCTTCTATATTGAGACCTTCATGCTGTCAAGATCTGATTACTTAATGCATTCATATCGAGATACTCCCTCCGTTTCACAATGTTTGGCCTTTTAGACTTTTTTCCTTGTTTCACAATGTTTGACCTTTTACATTTTCAATACACAAACATATTTTTTTCCAATATTAACCTTTCATTCAATCATTTCTCTTACTTCTCATTAATTCTACTTTCATCATCTCTCATCTCTAAACCACTATACATTTTTCAATAAGGATTAAATAGAGACATTTTAGACAAACTATACATAATACTTACAATAAATAACACTTTCTTAATTTGTGTGCTCAGACCTAAAAGGCCAAACATTGTGAAACGGATGGAGTAACAGTTTGGTTGCAAGACTTGCAGTTTCAAACAGCCAACCCAATGACATTAAATTAAAAAAAGAGTACTCCTTATCATGTTTCTCTCTTCTTATTTTCACCATTTCACAAATGCCAAGAAAGAACGAAAAACAATGAAACATTTATAATTTATTATTAGTTGGTCTATTTTAACATACAATACTACTACTGCTATCATTTAAAATATAATAATAATAATAACGAGTGTGTGATTAAACCAGAAAAAAGGTGTGGGATTAAACAATATTGTGTTTAAAGGTTAACTGTATCAATGAAAATTAGAAAAAGCACGTAAATTATATGACACTAAGTTGAGAGAAATTAGAATACTATAACAACATTAATGAAGATATCAAAAGAGACTTGGAATCAAAAAATAATTTATAAATTATTACTTGCTCAAATTTACATTTGATTGGCTATCACGAATTTCATGTGGTGCTTTTAATTGGAATCTAGCAGTCATACGAATCCATCAATGAAAAATGGGAAGAAAATAAAGTGAAAAACTAAGATGTAGTTTGACCTTCATCAGAAAGATGATCGGAAGGGATTTGGCCAAAAATGTCAGGACAGGAGTCCCAGTTTCGTTGTTGCCGGGCTTCCCAATACCCTCCTATGTAGCGGTAGGTGCCGCCTGCATTATCCCCCACAAACCACCGTGGTTTCCAACCGCTTTCTTGCATCTTCCGAGCCTGAATCCCATTCAAATAAATATTAGCCATATTACATCTTAACAACCAGAAATAATAATAATGTTTACTTAGAAATTAAGTGACATGAAATGCACTGGCATATTAATTACTCCAATTTCATCCCCATAAAGGCACTGTTTGAACTTTGAAGAATTTCTGACCTTGTCTAACATTGTTTACAAGAATCCAGACCCCTAAAATGTGCCATCGAGTGATCACAAAAAGTGAGGCTATACCATAGATTGTGGTCATACAGTCAAACCGAAGACACATGATAAATTGTTTCTTGGTCATATTTCATCTTAGGTGTCCTTAAACTGTTAATGACCAGAACACTAACAAAGTAAAATGTTGTGCTTTTTCAACAGAACACAACCTACACAGCTAAACAATGTCATAGAGGCATAGACCAAGGGCATTCTAGTGCTGATATCCTTGAACTGAATAACATCATTCACTACCCTTTGTGCAATGAGTCAACGAGGGAAGAATTAACGAAATCAAAAATAAAAGATCGGAATACAAAAATGAAAAATTTGGATAAAGTATTGAAAATTATCTGAAGTTTAAAATGTTATCCAGTCATGTAATAAACTGCATCACATTAATTATATATACCATATCACAAAATTTAGACCAATCTTGTTCTGTCCAGAAGGAGTGGCATGGGAAATTGTCCAACCACATATGAGGGTGGATGACATGTTAAGTACTGTATTAGCCATTTAATGACATTCAGATTTCATTAAATCTAGCAGCATATGAAGCGTAAAATAAACTACACACCTCTCTCAGCACCAACCAACAAGTGTAACCAAAGAAGGGGAAAATATAGAACCAAGAATGTAATGGCTACCTGTCGTTGCCGCTGCTCTAGACGCAACTTTTCTGAATTTGCCATGTCATACTCCCCGTTTTCCAAATACCTTTGATCTGGTCTTAACCTGGAATCCGTAGGTGGCAGCTTTTCCTATATATTCACCATTGAAATTGATAATCGATATCCAGAAAATGCTATGCACCACACAATAACATGAACATTATGATGATATGCTGACTTTCGTAATTTATTTGGATCTTTTTGTTACATTTAAATTATTTTATACTTTGTGTCTTCCATGTTATAGAAACTTTCACATGTTGATGCAAGTACTTAAGTTACTCCAATTCAAGCATGCATGTCTGGCGAAAATGGCGTGGAAAACACAGTAAATTTTTTTTTTTTTAAAATAATGATAAACACCTATTGGAAACAGAAAATAAAGTATCAGTTAACACAACAGACCTTCAATCCAGGGGTAAGTTCATTTAATGTGATGGCAAAGCGAGTGAAGTTATATCTAGTGGGAAACTTGGGAGGCTTGCTCCGCCTCCAGAGACAATGGGTTTCTGATACAGAGTTACAACCTCTACCCTTCCCACCATGGTCTCCACTAACATAATGCATGCTTTCATCCCATTTCCCGAATAAATTAGACATTGTTTTCCCATTTCTATCCTGAACAACACCTTGAACCTGCAAAAACATGCAAACCACATCAAGAGAGAGCCATCTGCAACATATGTTCGCATGTCAAGTACTAGTAAGAAAAAAAAAAACAGTGAAAAGGTTATGTTATATCTCTGCATTGACACTAAATGTGAGCATAAGAAGTCTATAGATTAAGACAGTGAGGTCATAAACAACACAATGGCAGGTTATTATCATAGCAAAGGTTATATCATATCTGGAAAGATGGAATACATGAAAGAGATATAAAGCACCTGGTGAGGATTTCGATCAACTATTGTTCGTTCCTTGAATTTCAGTTTACATGAGTATTCTCGGTTTCCCTGTATATGCATTGTACCATAGTGATCACAGTAAAGCTTTCCCAAAATGAGATTGTATATTGATGTAGTAACCTGAAAGAACAAATCCTTTTCAGTTTTGAACCAAACCTGGATATGTAGCATTTCTTTTGGCAATTGAAAACATAGCAATTGAAGCAGTTAAATATACCTTATTCCACTTGAATACTTCACCATCATCAAATTCCAAAGTCAAAATACCAACAGGATCAAGCTGAATTGATCGACCCCAAAATTTGCTCTTTAAGTTGCTATCCCCCCAAAATTTCCAACCTGTACCCTCACAGTGACAAGCGACTATCATAGGGTGATGACTGACCTGAGAGGAAGCAATATATTAATAATTTGTAAACTGGAACATTGTAGAAAGTAGAAGAATCATATCCATCGTTTACATTCTGTCATATTCATATGGTTCAATGGAACTAATGCATAAGTGCCATAGTTTCCAACACTACTTGATTTCTTCCCTCAAGTTGTTTCTTCAATACAGTAACACTACCTTGTTCCTTTTCAAGCAGAAGCATTTACTAGTAAGGAATTCAAGCATGAATTATGACATATGAATTTCATCAAATAAAAATTTCAAATATATGTCATAACTCATAACAACCTAAAATAATAAACAAAATGACATGCGCCCTTTTTAAAGAAACCAATAGCCTCTATTTTACAAATAAATAATTTAGGGTGAAAGCAGAGAGGACAGTGAAAGGACGACGAAAAGAAGCTTCTGGTTTGATTTAGGTTTTGCTTGAAAACAGGAACATTGAACATGTCAAACAATACAAGTATAAACTGTCAGTTTGTCGCAATGCCAAATTAAACTGAAATTTTTCAGTTGCATCTCAATAAATGTGAAGCTTTTGCCAATGAGGACTGGCTCAATAGGTAAGACTGAACTGCACCAACCAAATACTTGGGTTCAATTCTTGCTGGCAGCCCTTAATGGTTAAATAAGTCATCACTAAAGCTTGCTGTATACCCTAATCTTTGAATGAAGCAACCTTGCTTCACATTAAACTCTTGTAATGTGTGGGTGTGTGAAACTTTCACTTGCTCTATGCTACTTTTAAATTATATGATAAACACAAATATGGTCAAGATTAGCAAGAAAAATATCATACTATATTAATAACATTGATGTCTATGTTTAGATTATACCTTCTCTGAGAAAAAACGAAGGCCTTTATCTGGAAAGTCAGCCTCATATGTTTCCCTAAGTAATGGATTGAACGGTTTGCAAATTCGTCCTTCAGTCGAAGCATAAGCAGATACAGCAAAAGCAGCGACATTGAGAATCCTCATGAGGCTATTACCCTGCATAGCACTTTCAATGCGTTAAAAAAATGGGAACTGAGTAAAACAATGAAGGGCTAACAGAAAGTAAAAACCGAGTAAAGTGAGCATTTTCTGACATCAAATGAAAATATTCTATTACAATGTCCCGTCTTGACTTAATATAAGCATAAAAGATTATGCTACAACGAAAATGGCAGAATAATATGAAACTTACATGCCAAATATAGACTTACCCTTCTTCCCCATTCATATGCTCGGTCCAGGAGATATGAATACTCCATTTCTTCACAGCATTTTTGCAGAGAGGAGAGAGGCTCATTAAAATAAACAGGAAGGCAAACTTTTGTTAGATCCTTCCCGATATTGTCCTTAATCATTGACCAAAGACTGACACCTTTCTCCTTTTCAACAGGGTCAGGCAATTTCTTACGCCGCTTAACATAAGGATAGTTTGTCCCAACAGATCTAATCGAAGGATCTAGATCTTCATCCGAGTCAACTGCATAGAGTCCTTCATCATCTGAAGAGAAGGATGATATCCTATAATCAGATCCGTTACTTTTTAAAGAACTGGACGATAGAAAATCACGAGTGTCAAAAAAGGGGCTGTTGTCATCATCGTCATCTGTTTCTTCCTCTGCTGCATCATTTCTCTCGTTATCATCCTCAGATTCACTTGCACTTGCTTCTGGATTAAAAAGTAAAAACGAAAGACGATGGAAAGAGTTCAGAAAATATCAGTGCATCAGGGATAATGGCTGGCATGTAAGTACTTCCAATTTCAAGGAAATGCATTACCAAAACCTAACTGTCAAATGTTAGCACTTCACTCAATACAAAAATCTTAAACATAAAGAAGGTCATTATTCAAATACTTACCACTACATTTCTGTCTTGATCTAGAGGAAGACTCTTCATCATTCAATTGTCTTTGGCTTTCATCAACAACAGTGTTCTCCAGATCAATCTTTTCTGTCTACAATAATGTAGTATAAATAAAATTTTATTTTTATTCAAGAACAATAAAAAAGTATCTTAATCAATACATCAACAAATAAAAAGGAAAAGATGTCAAAAATATATCTGACAAGATAGTCTCCCTGGACAAAGAAAATCATTATGTTAATCAAGGGGTAAACATTAATGAATGGGTTATTCATTGAAAACTTGGGTTATTCAATTTATGGATTTAAACATTAATAGACACAAACTGATCAAAAAGCATTGAAACGTTTTTTCTATTCCAAAATTAACAAAGTCCCCAACCCTCTTCCAATTAAAATAAAAACAAGAGGTAGGGAGACCCCCAACCTATCTGCAAGCTACTCAGCGCTTCACCCATAATGCAACATCATTACGGCTCTGCATATTGTCTGCCTGGACAAAGAAACTATATCTTTTACTCAGGAAGGTGCAATTGCAAAATACATGAATTATTTGTTTATTCTTTTTTAATTTCAACCTACCTATTTCCTAATTTGTGGCCTATAAATTGAAATAGAACAGTCATAGTTAGTCATAGTATTTTAATGATTAGTTGATTCTCAGCATGGCCTTTAACTGGTGGAAAACTTTTAAATCAAGACAAATAAACACAACCCAGAAATATATATCATGACATTGTCTCATTTCAACCTTTGCAAATTTTTAAGAACAGCATTCAGCTGAACATATATATTATAAGTTCAAGGTATAACTTCTAACAGGATTCTGCTACTGACACATTCAAAAATCCTAACAATTAAGAGAAAATGAAAGAGCTTTGAAACTTCGTATAATTGTTCATCACAAACCAAGAGGAAAGTAAAAGGGGAAGACAATGAAGAGGAATACTGGAAATTTATTGGTTGCAGTTGCACTTCTATCAAATGAATCCAGAAACAAGCAATTAATTTCGAGCTTTTGGTTGAAAACAAAAGTATAGCCCAAAGAAAAAAGGGAACAACTTGAGTAAAACATATCTATGCCCATACACAATCAAGAATCCGAGCTTCTTATTTCTTTTAATTAAAACACAAGACATCCCTTCTTTGCTGATAATTCTAGAGAGCATTACAAATGAGCGGCTTCTTGTGCAGAATAGCCAGTTTGACTGGCATGAAGTTTTCTACTTTTCATTAAATGTACCTCTAAATGTCGTAAAGTATCGATTAGGGTCATCTGCTTCTGCTTAAGCAACACAAGCTGGTCTTGTAACCGTGCAAACTCATTTTTCATAATTTGCTCACTATCCTGAATGGCAACCTCACTTACACCTTCTTCCAAAAGCCGATGCCTCAATTTCTCGGTTGAAATGGCTACATTGTCTACAGGAGCCATCAGTTCACTGTTGGACATCCGGGGGAACATATCTTTCACTGCTTGCAAGGTCTCCACCCAAACCGCTCGATCTTCACAAGTCTCAGCCCTCAAGTGGAGCCTCTTCGTTCCAGTGAAGATGGAAAACCGCTTGTCATCCGATTTGCTCTCACGAATAGATGAAACCTACAGCAAAAGATCTTTTCCAGTGAAACAACAAACAGAAACACAAAGATGAATGTGACAAACAGGATTCATGACACATTAGGCAAACCGATTCAAAGACTTCCCAGTCTCTCATTGGCTTATCATGCTACCACATCAAATATTGCAAGTATTAAAATTATACATAAGTGCAGCATGTTTGATTTTGATTATTTTCAGGGGAAAATCACTCTTATTCTTCCGGAAAAATACCTCAGAAAGATTTTAATTATAAGTAGTTTTTTTATTACATAATTATAAGTTGTTTTGAAGGCAAAATGCAAAATAAAATAATCCAGAGACACACTAGTAATTGGCAATCGCATTGAAAATCCTTTATTGATAAATAAATACTCCATCCCTTCGTTAACATAAGCCCCTCTTAAAAACTTATTTTTTCAGTCCTATTTGTGAGCTTATTTTTCAATTTCCAATGGTATTAAGTATTTCTATTCCAAAAACACTTATATTTAAATGTTACCAATTTCAATACCAATAACAATATTAACTAATTTTCTTAATTCACGTAAATTTCCCCATAAGAGCTTCTATTAAGGACCGTGGGAGTAAAAAATAAGAAATAATTGGGAAAAAAATTTAATTAGATCAATGATTAATCAGATATGCAGGTTTTCATATAACCAAATAAGCAAAGGTTCCGTTTAAAAAAAAATAAAATAATAATAAGCAATGGTTCATTTATTAAAGCAGCAATTGGAGATTCAGAATTTCTAGTTTCATAAATGATATTGTTGATGATAGAACAGAACAAGTAACTGAAATCAATCAAATTACAAGTTCATAATATTTTAAAAAATAAAATAAAATAAAATAAAACGGCAGAATAAATAAATAAATAAATAAATAAAATGAGTACACTAAATATCAGAGTTACAGTAGTAAATCAATAAACGAACCTTGAGGTGGATTTCACCAGAAGGTTTTGAGCGATGAAACTGCTGCAATTGTTGATTGTTAGAATTACGGTTACGAGAGATTCTACGCATGGATTCTTCACCAATGACCTTGTAACCTTTCTCGGTTTCAGAATTAACGACGATTTTGTCAGGTCCGTGAATCTTATAGTAAGAGAGAACTCCGTCTTGAAGCACGAACCATCTCGGCCTCCATCCTTTGCCGTAGTTAACCCACTTGTAAAGTATTCCTGAGATTCCGTTCCCGACGAGGTCGTTAATCTTCACGTCATTGGTGCTGTGGTTGTTGTTAGCGGGTCGGGTGATGGGAGGGTCGGATCTAACGGTGGGGGAAGGAGGAGGCATGGGAGAGTCGGTGGTGTGGAGTGAGGAAGAGTTGTTGGAGACGCAGCAAAGTGGATGCATCGTTCGTGCATGTGTGTGTTACGGTTTGTTAATGTGGATGGTGGATTATGATGTTGCTGGATTTTACGCGGCGGTGGAAAGGGTGGTGACGGTGGCGATTGGGAGGTTCATGGTGTGATATTTGATGTCATCATATGAATGCGAGGGACATAAAAACGGTTACGTTTATAACTGGTCTTTGTGCATTATTTTATTATTTTTTGTTTGATAATTTTTTTTAAAGGAAGTTATCTGAATAAAATATTTATTTAGAATTCTCTTTCCGGCTCCTTTCGTTTTTTTTTTTTATGTTTCGTCTTTTCGCTTTTTTTTTTAATATTCTTGGGTTTTTTATATTTTTAATACATATACACATAGAATACATTAATTAATGGACACACTTATTAATAAAAATTAAATATTACTACAATTTTTAATAAGCATTAAATAAGGGCATTATGGACAAATTATACTCCCTTCGTCCCTAATTATAAAGCTCTCTTAACACTTTTATTTTGTCCTTATTTATGAGGCCCTTTACCAATTTTCAATGAGCATTAATTATTTTTTTTCACAAACACCCCTATTTATTTAACACGTTTTAGATTCCCAATAATATTAATAGAGGTAATTTTGAAAATACATATCAAAAGTTCACATTTCCAATACAATTAACTAAACTATTACACTTTCTTAATGGACGTGAAATCTCCCAAGAAGACCTTATAATTAGGGACGGAGGTAGTACATAATACTTACAATAATTAATATTTTTTTTAATCTGTGTACCCAGGCCTAAAAGATCAAACATAATGAAACGGATGGAGTACTTAACCACGGTACTTTACAAAGATTAAGGATGATAGTTACTCTCTTCGGTCTCATTTTTAAGCAAAAATAACTAATTTATACTTATTAAGGAAGTTAGTTGAGTGTATTTAATTTTCTCAAATTCATAATAAAAAATAGACTACTTTAGTAAATTTACATTGGGAATGAAACAAAAATTAAATGACTCAACTACATTATGATGATATTTTAGGAATAATTATATTGGGAATAGAAAGTTAGTTGATTTTTGCTTATATTAATGAAATGTCTTTTCTTTTACTTATAAATGAGACTGTACGGATACTTTCCTTGAAACTTTTAAAAAGTACCTCAATATGAATTTTTTTAACTTCAATCTTTAGAACTGACAATAGGAACCAAATAATAGAAATGGTTTTTTTAAAAAACTAAACATGATAAGTCTTTAATTTTTTTTTTGGTGTAGATAAGTCTTTAATTTTTTAATTGCACAATTTATGGTTAAACACTTTTACTCTTGGGTTTTTATGCTCAATCCTAAGGATGAAGGTTAAAAAAATTCCTTTAATATTACAATTTTACCCTCTTAACTTTTATTGAAATTTTCACAAATATATTATTTCACATTAATGAACAAATGACAAATAACATAAAAAAAACAACAAATGTCTCATAAAAAATACATAAATAACTTCTAAATAGTATCAGATAATTCTTGTAGAAAATGAGTTATAAGTAGACAGTAGGAAGTATTGTTTTGGAAAAATCCACCTCAATTAATGAAGTTGATTAATTTTTTTAATGGAAAAAGTTTATCTATACTTTTTTTTTTAAATTTACCCTTATATTATATTATCATTGAGATTTAAAAAATGTTAAGTATATAAAAATATCTATGAAAAAAGTAATTAAATATTATTAAAAATAAAACAAAATTTTAAAAATAGTAATAAAATAAAAAACTAATCTCTCTAATCCTTATGTAAGAATTTTTTTGAAAATTTTTATGTCCATCCAAGCAGTAAAATAATTTTACTACTTATATTGGAAATGTAAATATTTAATATATTTTTTAAAAATTACTCTTATAATTGTTATTAAAATTCTAAAATGTGTTGAAATATAAGCAAATTTAATACTAATAATAATAAAAAAATTATTTTTATTTTAAATTTTAACAATATTTAATTATTTTTTGTTATAAAATAATATAAAAAATAATTAAATAATATCAAAAATTTAAAAAAAATCTTATAAATTAAAAAAAAAACCTTACATATATAATAAAAAAAGTACTATACAGTTAAATGCATAAAGTGAGTTATTTAATACTAATACTCAGGAATGAAGAAATTAAAAATTCTTCGGACCGATTTGCAATTAGGGAAGCAATATTAAAATGTTACTCCCTCAAGCTTGAAATATAAGAAAAAAAAGCATTTTTTTGTTTAAGATATAAGTAAAACTAATCAACATTCTTAAGTTTTATTTTATTCCCAATGCAATTTTCCTAAAACATTCCTAAAAAATTGTTATTTTATTTAATTTTTGTTTCATTCTCAATACAACTTTCCTAAAATATCTCTATTCTTTTATAACTTTTAGAAAATTAATTACAATCAACTAATCTCCTTAATAAGTGTAAAATTAGTTAAAGTTGTTTATAATTTGAGCCGAAGGGAGTAAGTTGTTAACTTATCCTACTTTCCAAGGAAGACTTGCTCATCAATTTTTAGTGATAATTAATTTTTTTCACAAACATTTTTATTTATTTAATACTTTTTAAATTCTCAATTCTGAATAATATTAATAGAAATAGTTTTAAAAATATAAATCAAATATTCATATTTTCAATATTATTAATTAAATTAACAAACTTTCTGTTGATAAACATAAAATCTACCAAAAAAAAGTCTTATATATATGAGAAGTGAGGGAGTAATAAAAAATGAATTTTTCTATCAATAAAAGTAAATAAATTTGTATTGAATAATTAAATATTATTTTTATTCACTAAACATATTAAATTTTCATACTTTTTTAAATATTTGTTTATGTTATGTATATGATGTATAATATAAAAAAAAGTTATTAAAAGCTAGTTTTAATTTGAAAAATTATATATATATATATATATATTTAAAAGAAAATGTTTTGCACTTGTTATGCTCGTAAATAAGGTAAATGTAAGGAAATATATTATTGGAAAATGTAAACTTTGATATTTTAAAAAGATAAAATAATTGTATACTTATTTTTTAAATATAAAGCTCTTTTTGTCTATTTTTTTAAATTTTTAATATAAGTCAGTTTTTTCAATATAAGGCCATTAATTATTTCTTTTTCACAAATATCTATATTTATTCAATATTTTTTAGAATTCCAATAATAATTGTAGAAGTAGTTTTGAATAAGTATATTAAATGCTTATATTTAAATGAAATGATCATTAATATTATTGATACTCCAAAAAAATATGAGTAAATAGAAGTGTTTAGAAATAATTAATGCCATTGAAAATTGGAAATGAGGCTTACATTAAGGACAAAAAAATCAAGGCAAACTTAAATTTAGCATCGGAGGGAGTATAATATAGTACTCAATACTCTTTTCGTCCCTATTTATAAGGCATTTCTATGAAATTCGCGTAGATTTAAAAAAAATAGTGTAAATTTCAAAATTACCTCTATTTAAAATTGAATACAATTTTAACTAATGTAGTCAGCGAAAAATAAAAAGAATTTTTGGAATATGAATCTTACAGTAAAATCATTATTGCATCTCCGGTGTAAGCATTTATTATAAATACTTAATACTCACTTTTTGTTTTTTATGTCCTTAAATTTTTACATACTCTATTAGCTAATTCAACATTCCAATCTTAGCACACATTTTATATGTTAAAATAAGTCTCACATATTAATCATTTTTTGTTTTTAGCCAATGAATGAGGTCCATCGATCTTTGGTTAAATATATAGTATATGTTTTCATTAAGAAAATTGATTAGTTTAGTTAATAATATTGAAAATGTGAGCATTTTTTTATGTATTTTCAAAATTACCCCTATCAGTAGTATCGATAATCCAAAGAGTGATAAGTAAATAAGAGTATTTGTAGAAAGAAGTAATTAATTGTCATTAAAATTTGATATAAAATCTTACAATTGGGATAAAATAAAAGTTTCAATAAAGTCTTAATATATAAAGATGGAAAAATAAGTTATATTTAAGAATAAGTAAACTTAAAAAAAGTGAAGATAATGAGAGAGATGGAGTATATGTTAGACACACATAGGAAAACTTTTTAACAAAAAAACATTTATAGATTTATAAAATTAGTTTATAAATTAATCTATATCTTTTTTATTATTAATTAATTAACAAAGAATACATGTAGCTTTTTTACTATAATATAGGTTAACTTGTAAATTCATTTTGTAAACCTATTGTAGATCATTGAATAGACTAGTATGTAAAATCCGCTTTCTGTAAATAGAAAAATGTTTGTTGAGAATTGTGATGATTGAGTCACTCACGCGCTTTCACCTTGCCATGTGTATAGAAGATGCGATCACATGTGGCGTGAATGCAAGGACCAAAACTGGTAGTTAAGTGAGAGTGGAACACGTAGGATTGAAACGGGACATTTGGTAGCTGCTCCGTGCCAGAATGTGTTTGACAATTGACTCAAACTGAGCTCAGCAGAAAAAGAGCTTCTTCGTTTTCGAGGAAATCAAATTGACAAGATTTTTCAATTTTTTTAGGTTAATTCAACTTTTAGTCATCTATTTTTTTATTGTACAAATTTAGTCTTTTCATTTAATTTATTTTGATGATAAATTATGTGTATGTTGAATGTCCGTTGCATTTTTTTTAAAATTAATTTTGTTTCACATCCAATATAATTTTGAAATCTAATATAATTTTTCATCAAACATACACGATATAATTATTCAATCTTTCAATATGTGCAATATTTATCCTTTAATCCTTCTTCTTATCATTTAAGTTATAAATTTTGCTTATGTAAATATAACATTGCCGATTGTTTCCATCCATCCATATCAGATTGCCAATTGTAAATATCAAATTACCACATCATCATACCGCATCGATTGTTTCCATACGATTTTTTAAGACACTAATTAATTTATCCCCCATCCATAAGCAAAAGAAGGGTAAATGTCAAATTTATTGAAGAAAAAAAAAACATTTTAAGACCCAACACAAAAAAAAAAAAAAAAAAACAGTACGACAACTAAGCAATGTACGATTTTCACCTTATATTTGACCGTTTCTAAAATCTTTCATCCAATGATTGCTGAATCATCAACAAAATATACTCGTGGGCACATTATTTGTCAATGTACACAACACCAACCTGGAGAGCAACTTAACTAACATCTTCCCAATTTTAAAATACAGTAAAGTTTTATTTTCATCCCTTGATGAAGATGTACAGTACTGTATATAGTCTTGTATACAGAAAACCTTCATACTCCAGAAACCTCTTGCTATAATATACTATTCATAATTCATAAAAGGTGAAGTTCTCAGTCCCTGATTCCCAAAGCTTCGTAATAGTGCCACCAAGTAACCTTTTTCTCTATCTGGACAGCTAGACTAATGTAGTCGTACCTCTTAAATTATACTCCGACCCTTTTGGGGTTTTTCACTCCCATTAATGAGAGTGGATAAATGTGTTAGTGACATTGAAAATGTGAAAATTTGATATACTTTCTCAAAACTACCCCTATAATTATTATTGGAACTCTAAAAAGTTGACTTCATAGGGGTGTTAGTGAAAAGAAGTAATTAAATGCTATTGAAAATTGAAAAGGGGTCTTATAAATAGAACCAAAATGAAAACCCCAAAAGGGTCTTATAAATAGGACCGGAGGAAATATTAATTAATTAATGTTAATATGTTGGAGTGTTACTAGCTTGTTTGGCATCACATATATATGCTGTCTGATCGAGACTTATACCAACCATTTTGCCTTAACCAGTGGTAAGAGAACTCCTTGGGGGCACGAGATATGGTGCAAATAATATATTGGTAGTAGCTGCCAGCAATTACAAAAGTGTAACAACTATAACAAGGGCACTTCCCCCTGTAAAGAGCATGCCTTATTTTCAACTACTCCCTCCGGTATTTAATATAAAACTTTAAAGATAAATTCATGCCCATAAACAATATATTATTTTTGTTAGTAATATTAAAAATGTTAATATATGATATATTTTAAATTTTTTAATTTATTCTTATAATTATTATTGAAACTTAAAAAAAAATGTTGACAAAATAAGACTGTTTGTGGAAAAAATAGTTAAATACTCCCTCCGATTTACGACATAAGAAAAAAAATTACATTTATTAAGGAAGTTATATGATTGTATTTAATTATTTCAAATTTATAAGAAAAAAATAAAGGTATCTTAGGAAAATAACATTTAGAATGAAACAAAAATTAAATGAAATAATCATTTTTTATCAATAATTTTAGGAAAATAGCATTAAGAATTAAAAAAATAAAATCAAGAAGGTTAGTTAACTTTTTCTTGTATTTTAAATCAAGATAAATATATTTTTTTTCTTACATTGAAAATTGGAAAAAGTAATAAATACCATCAGAAAGACAAATAAGGCCTTATAAATAGGATTAACAAAAGTTCTCAAAAAGGTCTTACAATTGAAAGTATTTAATTAATGCACTTTGAAATTTCTAAAATAACAAATAATATGAAATACATAGATAAAAAAAATGGATGAAGTAATGATTTCAGTGGAAGAATGCAGATTTGTCTTTCTCTCTCTTTTTTTTTTTTTTAAGATTGCAGATTTGTCTATATTCCGGAAGATCTAGTGGAAAAAACCTAGAAGTTTTCATGAATGACAGATTTGGGAAGGCAATTGCTTCTCTCACTTTCCCCTTTGTTGTCTTTTGAGAATGACTCATCAGCCTTTACGGAGGAGATTGCACCTTGTGAATTGTGATAGAAAGTAGAAACACAGAGGCATTGTACATTTGTATGTTCCTTACATGAACAGAGAGGTGGACATTATAATTACTTTTATGACCCACCCCAACCTACATACTAGGCTAAGCATTTTAATAATAAAACTAAGGAAGGTGATCCATAACTTCAATGTCTATCATTAGAAACTAGAAAGTGATATATATATATATATATATATATATATATATATATATTGTAATAAAACTATGGAGGGGAATTTCATACTCCAGACACCTGGAGCAACAAGGGTGGGGTGTCTTTCTTAAAAATAGGTCTACATCATAAAAAGAAATCGACATACTCTTTTCGGCTCGAATTATAAGAAACAAAAAACATACTTCTTTTGATTTAAAATATAAGCAAAATTAATTAATTAACTTTATTAAATTTTGTTTCATTCTCAATGTCACTTTCTTAAAACATCTCTAGAAAATTGTTACTCTCTCCGACCCTATATATAGGGCATACTTAACCGTATTCCCCGAACCAAGGAAAGTGGTTAGTTTTGTGAATTTTATGAGAATGTATTGTAACATTACAATGTTACCCCTCCACTTTACTTGGAAAGTTCACGTTTATTAATGAATAACAAAAAAACATAGTTAATCAAAACATTCAATAAGGGTAAAAAAGAGAAAAAACAATTAATGATGCATAGGAAATATAAAGTGCGTTATATATAGGACCAAATTTTTTTTTTTGTGTACACCAAGAGTATCCCCCAGCCGACAGCCGAAGACTAATCCCTCCAAGGCGTAGAGATCACCGAAGTGGGTTTTGCCTCTACCAACAAAGCTTTTTCCATGCCCACGGCAGAGATCGAACCCCTGACATCATGCTTAAGGAATCCGGCTATCTACCAATTGTGCTAGGCTTTGTTGGTCCAAAGATTTTTTCTAAAAGGTGATATATATATATATATATATATATAGGACCAGGGGGAGTATCGTATTTAATTTTTATTTCATTCCCAATACCACTTCCCTAAAATACTTCTATTTTTTATAAATTTGAGAAAATTAAATACAATCAACAAAATTAAATACAATCAACTAACCTCATTGATAAGCGTAAAAGTAGTTAGATTTGCTTATAATTCGAGCCGGATGGAGTATATGTCATTTGCTTATTATTTATTGATTGGTTAATAAGTGACACACATCACTTTCTTATAATAATGTAGCCTTATTTGTAAATTGTTTTTTAGGTCTATTTATCATTAAAAAACAGAAACAGAGATTAGGAATGAAAAAAAGCAAATATATATATAAACACATGCTACTCACATATTGTCTTTTACATGAGAACCAATTCACCCTTCAAAGAGGAAATATGAAAGTTCCCCTGCTTATACACCAAGGAAAATTAAAATCCCACACACATTTGAGTACTTGTATGAGCAATTCTTATTAACTTATGCACACCTGCTGAGTCGGATAACCAAACCTTTAAAAAATAAATTTTTATTGAAAAATGATACACAGTTTTTAATATAAATTTGGCTTAATTATGTCTGGGGTTCCTGTAGTTTGGGCCTCTTTTATGAGATACCCCTATTCTTTTTTTTCAATGATTATACCCCTCATCTTTGCTCCGGTTTGATTTTTACCCCCGAATGATTTTCTGGTGAGTTTTGGGCTGAGGTGGACTGCCGGAATCCTTGTCAGCCTCTCAGTGGCTGCTATGCTCCGAACCCGAACCGCAGAATTCGATCCTGTTTTATTTTTTTTATTTTTTATGGTTTTTCAATTTTTTTAAAAAAATTTATATATTTTTTTAAAAAAAAAATTTATATATTTTGCCACGTGGCAGCCACTGAGTAGGCTGACAAGGATTCCGGCGGTCCACCTCAGCCCAAAACTCACCGGAAAATCATTCGGGGGTATAAACCAAACCGGAGCAAAGATGAGGGGTATAATCATTGGAAAAAAAAGAATAGGGGTATCTCACAAAAGAGGTCCAAACTACAGGGACCCTAGACATAATTAATTAAGCATATAAATTTATTCCCTTAACTGATCGAACTATAAGCAGAAAAAATTGGGCTAACTACAGCTAAATATTACTAGCTTCATTCATCAATCGCTCTTGCAAATGAACAGATAGTGATGATATTATGGACAGCAACTTAAACTGAAGGTCACGTGAATTTAATGAAAGAGGAATTATTGTTAATAACTCGAGTGGATCGCCAATCAACAGTGGAAACTGACAACACACAGATCCAATGCTTATATTATGGGTCATATGTACAACTAAATTAAATTAATTTACTTTTTATGTTGGACTAAATTGTAAAAATTATAAATCACTACTTCAAGGAATGACATGGCACACATGTCTTAGGTATCAACTTTTTATTAATTTACTAAAAGGTTGCATAGCAACCATCCAATTTTAGATTGCATGTTAGTAACTCCCTTGAATTTATTTTTGGAAAAGCTTTGAGTCATAATAAACTAAGGGAAGTTTTCTAATGAAAACCGTAGCCAAAGCTTCCAGCTGAGAACCATTATGTACCGAATCGTGACATACAAATACAAGTAAGTATACTCAAGGTTCCTCACTGCATTTATATGATATTATATACCATTTCCTTCTTTTAATAACTATTTGCTCCTTTTCTTACCCAATATCTGAATGAGAGCAAGTCCTTAATTTTGAAGATTGTTGAAAGGCAAAATTCTGGAAACCAAGGAGCAGAGACTATATCTCACGAAATTAGGTTCCAGTGGTGGTGACATGCAAGTGATTGAATCTGAATGCAATCCTGCAAGCTGATGCTTTAGGCATCCAGTATAGAAGAATCTAATCGTTCTCTTTTTTTTTTTTAATTCATTGTAAAAAAAAATGAAGGAGCGAATATCAAAAGGAAAATACAAAAAATTTGAAATTTTGAAAATATATTTTGAGGTTAGTACAGCGACAAATATGATTGTGGTTGCGATTTTTTTTGACATGTTTCATCATAAACATTCTTAAGCATTTAAGATATTGGTTCATGTAACATGCTTTGAGATATTGGTTTCATGTTTTTTAAAATAATCGATACCTTAGGTTTCATATTTTTAATGTAGCTGAATTCAATACAGGTTCAAAACCGAGATTAAAACATTTTTTTAGTAATGATTTAAGATATTTATGATAGTAAATATAATAGAAAACAAAATATTTTGGTAACAACGTGAATAAGACGCACTAAACCCAAAAGTTAAAGAGGGAAAAGGGCCGCTCTATAAAACATGTGTGATACACGGGTTAATTATTAATTAATTACAATTGAAGAATAAAAACTTTATTCTTTATTGATTGCAATTTGCTTCTTCTAAACATCAACAGACTTGTGGTTATGTGTTATAATTGAAAAAATAATAGGGACTTACTATCATGCAATTCAAAATTGGATGGTTGCTATGCAACCTTTTCTTAAATCTAGTTAAAATTAGGTTTTTGCAATTTAGTCCAACATGAAAAGTAAATAAAAATTTAGTCCTTTGTACCTATAGACAAATTATAACTTTTAATTTAAAAAAAAATTAAAAATAGTTAAAATTAGTCACTTGTGTAAAAAGGCTTAATGCAAGTGACTAAATTTAAAATTAAAAGTTATAATTTGTCTATAGGTATAAAGGACTAAATTTTAATTTACTTTTTATGTTGGACTAAATTGCAAAAAACTAATTTTAACTACTTCAAATAATGACATGGCATAGATGTCAACTTCTTATTGGTTTAAGAAAAGGTTGCATAGCAACCATCCAATTTTGGATTGCATGATAGAAATACCTAAAATAATAACCATAATTCAATATAATTTACACTACAAATAAAATTATTTCTATTTCTGTGATGCACAAAACATAACTAGATATAATTATAAATGCTTTCAGTGACAATTTTTTAAAATTATCACTCTTTACTTATTATAAAATGTAACTATAAATCAAAGAGAAATTAAGTTAAACAAATTAAAATAAGTAAAAACATAATATAAGTTTAAAAAGAAAAAAATTGTAAGTTAAACGGATATAAGAAAAAATAAATGATGTCAAAATGTTAATTGATGAGAAAGGCTAAAAAATCACATTATAACAAATGATAAAATAGTAAAATAAATTATTTTTAAACTTAAAAAAATTATCTTTTAAAAATAGTATTTTTTTCTATAAAAATTCATTGATTTTTTTTTGGAAATATAAATAATATGAATTTTACTCAAAAATTAAATAATGTAATTTTGAAACTATTCTCAAGATAGAGAAGTTGTTGGTCTGGGAATATTCAGGTCAATAGAGTTGCTACTAGAGTGTCTTGGAGTAAGCCTCCCACTGGTACTGTTAAAGTTAATACTGATGGGAGCCACAAGGATAGGGATACCAGGATTGGTTATGGTGGTCTTGTAAGGGACTCAAATGGGGTCTGGTTGCTGGGTTTCACGGGTTGCTACACTTCTTCCAGTGTTCTTTTAGCCGAGCTTATGGGGTTAAGAAATGGTCTGCTTCTTGCCTGGAATGCGGGGTATAGGAAGGTTCAATGTGAGGTGGATTCGTTGGAGACACACCGCTTAATTTCTATGAGCACTGCACCAGCTTTGCATGTTTTTGGTGTTGTAATTTGTGAAGTCAAGGAGCTTATAAATAGAGATTGGAAGGTCTGTCTTGCTCATGTGCCGCGACAAGCAAATGGCTGTGCTGATATCTTGGCAAAGATGGGTGTTGTTCATGGATCTTTGTTAGTTGTGTTTGAGGTGCCACCTGTTGAGGTGATGCACGCGCTTGCGAAGGATGCAGACGGTTATGTCTTCATTCGTAGTTAGTTGTCTTTAATTTTTTCCTGTACACCAAAAAAAAGATAATATCATTTGCGCTAAAAACAAAAAATAATAGAAAAAATGCTAACAATAATAATAAAAAAAAACATCATTATGCTGTTAAAACTTTAAAACTTAGTTACAATACCAGATATAGCATCATTTTGCTATCAATTGGACTGTCTTTTATTTGAACACCCTTCAACAATTGACAGTACATTTGATGGTACGAACAAAAATTAAACTCTCCCACATTATATTAGCTGATAGCCCCCCTCGCTCCTAACAATATTGGGAACCAATGTACTGATAGCATTGTCTACCAAAATAATTTAATTAGGTTTTGTCTTGGCCACATATCCAAATCAATTGCACCCATTAGTGGTTGGCTATAGAGATTAGCCTTAAAAAAATATAAGTTGATTCATTAGTTTGAGAGTGCATTTTTTTTTAACACCAACCGGTACCCGGATCTGGTTTATCCAGAATCCGACTCATTCGGTCCGGCCAAACTAAGCTCGCATTAAACGGTAGGGGCAAGCTTAGGGCAAGCGGTAGGGGTATGTCTCCCTGCGGGGGTTAATGCTCCATACCCAAAACTTGAACTCGAGACCCATTAGTTAAATGATGTTTGAGAGTGCATTTGAAAAATTTACATGATTGCAGAAAACTTACGTGATAAATAGTTACTTGAGGGCAAACATCAATAAATGAAACATGACAGCTACATTCAATTTTTCATTGCTTTGGCTGCAAATTGCAAAATGGATTAGTACAACAGAAACATAAACACAAAGATATAGAGTATTCAATCATGAATATCACTACTACAATATGTCCAAAGGCTAACACTGCTACGACATATCCAAAACTATTAAATATAGAAACACTTGATGAATAGATCGATGTCACTTTAAATACGGTAAGAAATCTGTTGCTACTCAAGTAAGTGGTTGGGGGTTCGATTCCCGGATCTTTCGAATGTAAGAGGCCTTGTTGGGAGACTAATCCCCGAAAGAAACCAACAATGTCGAAAGGATTAGTCACACAGTTACGCGGGTGGATACCTCGAAAAAAAAAAGATGTGACTTGATTTTTCGTTACTCTTAAGAATATCACTTAGTTTATAGAAGGTATACTACCTTTGTTACTTCTTTACCCTTGTCTTCATATTGTAAATTGAAGTACTGCACGTATTGTAAATTGAAGTACTGTACGTGGGGTTGGTCAAGTGGTAGCTCACTTAGTCCCTTAATCAACTGGTCTTGAGTTCGAGTCTTGGGTATGGAGCAACCCCCGTTGGGAGACCCCTACCGCTTAGTGCGAGCTCAGTTAGGTCAGACCGGATGAGTCGGGTTCTGGGTAAACCAGATCCGGATACCGGTTGGTGTACACAAAAAAAAAATAAATTGAAGTACTATTCCCTCCTTATCTTCATTACCCTTCTTTATCTTTACCGAGTGTTTATAGAGTTTTTATCCCATGTTTCATATGTATTGTTTTTTTTTTATAAAATTGAATATATAATAAATACTATTTTTTCCAACACACTCATATTTATCACATTCTTTTTTCACTTCCAATATTTTTCTCTCTCTGATCAATAATGATTATATAGAGGCATTATAATCAAAATATCATAAATTATTATATCATTTAACCATTTCTTAAAACACATACATAACCTTAAAATACATTACTTATGAAACGGAGAGAATAACAATTAAAAAAGAAATGATTGTCATTATATATTACATGGAGACAATATTTGGAGGGCAAAATTTGCATAGAAGATGCATTAATTTAATACAAATAGACATGTTAAATAAACGTACTTTTTGTTTTATTTTAAATGTCCTTTTAGGTAAAACGCTCGGATTAACAAATGTAGTTAATGTATTTTTTTTTTAATTAAATTAATGTGTTCTTTATCTAAATTGTTCTTTTATCTCTCTTGTAATTATATTTAATATATTTTTCAAATTATTATCTCTCTTCTTAATTAGGTGAGGATAAAATTGTAAAATGAGTAATTAATTTTCTAAAAAAAAACAAATTTTTTATGCTTGAATTGAGAGAGTATATTTTATTTTTTTTTGTTTACATGGGAGGTCTGGGACTAGAACCCATGATCTGGGGAGAGGAAAATCCCATGACCTGGGGAGGGGGAAATCATAAATGTCCCTGCAGCCACCAACTGGGCTGTCTTACTCGGATTGAGAGAGTATATTTTAAAAGACACTGCAAACTTAAAAGACAATTAAAAAGGAATGAGAAGGAGTATTATAGTCGATCAAAACGTTTTAAATGCAATTCCGATACATAGTTTAAAGTACTTCATCCCGTTTCTGTTGTTGTTTAAGGTTAACGTATAATAAAGAGAAAAATTATTAATTGAAATAATATTTTATTAAATTTAGACTAAAACATCTTTATTTATAATAATTTACTTCCCTATATCCTATTTTAAGAATTTTTTGAGATTTTTTTCTTTCATCAAGGAATGTAGTTAAACTTGTTAGTGACATCATCGGAAATGTGAAATTTTGATATTCTTTTTCAAAACTACCCCTATAATTATTATTGGACTCTAAAAAGTGTAGAGTTAATAAGGGTGTTTATGGAAAAAGTAATTAAATGATATTAAAAATTGAAATGCAATCTTATAAATAGAACCAAAATAAAAACCCAAAAAAATCTTATGTATAGAACTAGTGAGAGTAGTTGTGTGAGAAGCAAAAGTAGAATAAATACATACCGTTAATGAAAGTTATTTGAGTTTAAAAAAAAAACTTAAGAGAGAGATCGAAATCCTATAACAATTATTTTTTGAAATAAAAATAAGAGAAAATGGAGAATGCACCGACAGTGTAAAGAGTTTTTATACCATCAGTGTATCATCCACCCTTCATCCGTGTATGGTCGTTGACTATTAGATTAAAGTAATACAAATGAATGGTGGATGATGGACTGATAGTGTAAAAAACTTTACACTGTCAGTGCATACCCATTAATCTCTAAAAATAAAGGTAAATACTAACAATTGCCCATTTGTTAAAGAACCAAATATAATAGGAAATTAAAGTGTGGTTTTTTAAGTTCTAGAGAGAAGAAAAAATATGGACTTATGATATTTTCTTTTTTCTAAATTTAGTAACCTTAACAAGTGTCTTTATAAGTCATACTTGTTAACAAGACCCAAAAATAAAAGGTTAAAAGAACAATGATATATTTCTTTTGGTTTTATTTATAAATCATACTTAACTATATTATAAAGATCAAATAGTTACATTTTTTAAAAAATTTTAAAAAATAATTTAACATTATAATCTTATGCTCTTAATTTTTATTGAAAATTTCATAAATATATTGTTTCGTATTAATAAAAAAATAAAAAATAAATATCTCATGAAAAGTACAAAATAACTTATGAATACTAAGGAAAAATGGTTCTACAAAATGACTTATAAAAATTAACTATAAGAAGAAATATGAAAGGGAAAGAGTACTCAAATTTTCACTAAAATAACTAAAGAAAAGTCAACGAATTAAATAATCACGCAACATAAAATTTAACCAGTCAATGTGGGGAGTGGGAAACCAGATGAGGCAATAAAGATGATATTAATAAAACACGTATATAATTTACATACTTTCTCAGTCTCTTTTAAAGAAATTTATGTCTTTAAAATATAGTGGGTTAATTTTATTAATTGCATTAAAAATTGCAAATATTCAATACACTTTTTCGAATTATTTTTATAATTGTTATTGAGATTTTAAAATGGATTGACTTAATATAAGTATTTTTGGAGAGAAAAAGTAATTAAATATTATTGTAAATTGAGATAAATTCTTACAAATAGCACAAAAAAAAATTTATTCAAAAAGATCTTATATTTAGGACATGAAGTTTATTAATTAATTGTTGTATATTATATGTTTATAAAATAAATTATATATTATATATTATTATATTTTAAAATATATTATAATACAATATAATATATTATTTATAATATAATATACTATTATACTATATTATATCATTATTAATTATTAATAAATAGGATTTAGTATATTTTTAGGAAAATATTTTTATGGCCGTTACTTCTTCATATATGCAAACCATGTATGTGCCCCACAAGGACAGGGCCACAAACATGTCAAAACTATATATAAGAGCTTAAAAACTAGAATGGAACTCAAACACAGGATCACATTCTAGTTCTGCAATAGATGGCTCAGCATCATGTCACCAAAACAATCAATTAGATTCTTTTGAACTCATTATTATTAGTCATTTGTTTTGAGATACCCTTTTTCAATCTTTCTTACAATGAGCAAACACAGAACCCATAGAAATTCCACCACTATCAAGGATGTATACCAAAACCAAAACCAAAGCCAACAACAGCCCAAGAAAAGAGAGAAACAAGCCTCATGTTCAGTGCTAACAAACTTTTTATTGACTTGCAGAGATGTCCAAGTCTTAGAACAGCTGAAGCAGAAAAAGTTTCATGATGAAAGAGTTCCAAAAGAAAACAACAATAAGTGCAAGAAAAAGAATTGTTCAAGCTTTCTTTGTAATGAAGTAAACGTCATGGAAAGGCCTGAAAAACGAACCACTGAAGTTGCTCACAAGAAAAGGGTCTCAAAAATGAGTGCTGCATGCAACAGCAACAATGATGCTTCTTATTCTAGCAGATCCATGAGAACTCCTCAAAATGAAATCAATGGTTTTGTGCCTGCCTCTTCTTCAAATTCTTCTTCCGGTGGTTCTTCTAGGGGAATGCATAATTTCAGGAGGCTCTCTGGTTGTTATGAGCGTGGAATGGTGGTTGATCCTGTTCTTGGTTTAACTAGAGACCCTTCTATGATGAGGAGCACCATTTGTTCTTACCCTCATTGTGGTGAGATCTTCATGAATGCTGAAAGCTTGGAGAACCATCAGGCTGTTAAACATGCAGGTATATATTCCCTTTTCATATATTTCCATTTTTATTACCTGATATATTAACACTATGGTTTTTAAATTACGGTTGTGATCGCGACCACAACTGTATTGAATTAACTATGATCGTGGAGAATTGTGGAAAAATGTAGGTGATACAACTGCAATTACAATTGTAATTCAGCTGTAGAAATTACTAAAATTATGGAGAATTGTAGAAAGATGAAGATGGTGCAATTGCAATTGCGCGATTCGGTTGTAGAAACTACTAAAACCACAGTATTCCTGTCATAATTGTGGCTGCGGACCGTAATTCAAAACTTGACTATTTAACACAAACATCTCAAATGTTTAGGCCAAGTTTTGAACTAGGATCCGTAGCCGTAATTGAGGCCGCTATATTGTAGCTTTGGAGTCTCCACAACAGCATCGCAACCGTAATTGCAACTACATTGTCTACATTTCCTCGTAATTATGGTAAACGCAACATAATTGTAATTACAACCGCAAGTTAAAATCAAATTAAAGTTACTTCTTGTTAATGCTATTTTTCTAACATCTCTAATTTCAATGCCTAACCATCATAACATAACATGACATTACCTTTCCCTGTGATACAAATTTCAGTTTCCGAGCTTGGTCCGGATGATTCAAGCAAGAACATTGTAGAAATCATATTCCAATCTAGCTGGCTAAAGAAACAATCACCAATGTTCAAAATTGACCGCATCCTTAAGGTCCACAACACTCAGAAAACAATTATGAGATTCGAAGAGTACAGGGACTTAATCAAAGCCAAAGCTACACAGCAAACCAAGAAACACCCTCGCTGCGTAGCAGACGGTAACGAGTTACTCAGGTTCCATTGCACCACCTTTATGTGCTCACTAGGCCTAAATGGCTCATCCAACCTTTGCAACTTCACACCACAATGCAATGCATGCAACATGATCAAGAATGGCTTCGATGGCGCGAATAAAGAGGGTATCTTGACAAGTGCAACAAGTGGTAAGGCTCATGACAAGGTTAATGACAGTTATGTCAAGAGAGCAATGCTGGTTTGCAGGGTGGTAGCAGGGAGAGTGAAGAAGAATGCTGCAGAAGGTGGCAGTGACATGGAGGAGTATGATTCTGTTGCAGTAGGTGATGTTGGAGCTTATTCAGATGTGGATGAGTTATATGTTTTCAACCACAGAGCTATATTGATTTGCTTTGTTGTAATCTATAGAACTTTTTGAAGTGTTTTGGTCTTGGTTGGGTTAGGGGGTGAACTTTTCTAACTATGTATTCCTTTGCTTTTAGTTAACAGCACATCATTTTTTCTGTACCTATTTTACATCTATTTTATAATCATTGATTAAAATAATTTTATTTTGGAAAGAACAATAGATAGATGATCAATGATTATTAGAAGTGAAAATTTGTATGGAAAAGAGGGTGTGATATAATCATTTTCCTTTAGTTTATTAGCTTTTTGTAATTTTTTGCATTATCAGACAAGTTAAACTACTAGTCTGTGCTAATTTGGTGCTTTGTGGGGTAGTAGGAAGGATGGATGCCAGTTTTGTTTTCTTACCAAACAAATCTTAGGCATTGAAAAAACCCTTAATTCACTAAACTCAAGTTCAGTTACCATTTATGAGAATAATGATCCTTTAAGTTATTATTGTTATTATTATTTTTTTTTGCTCAAAGAATTCCTTTAAGTTATTTAAGTTGTCTATTTTCACAAGTGCTTTAACATGAATTGAAATCAAAATTTACTTGTCACGTAAGTTATCAGCATAACTTTTTAATTTTTTATTTGGCCAACATATATATGGCTTCTAAGTACTTAGTGATCAACCATACAAATCTTAAAATTCTAAGACAGCCAAAGTGGAATTAGATTTTAACTTTCAAAAGTTTTTAAACTTGAATTTCAATACTTCATTAACTGCAAGTGATTTATTGAAGGATATTCTCTATTCAGAAAATTACTTTCCAAGAATTTATATACTTCTGGTAAAAGGTTTTTGCACTTTTAAACGTTTTTGTTATTTAGATTTTGAAAAGGCAATTACAAACTCAACTATATTATTTAAAAAAAAAATGTACGGTCCAAAAACAGCCTCGCATAGAAAAAATATTACTTTCATGATGGTGTGTATATATCAATATTTTCAGTAAGCTTAGCTTACAAGATATCATAATTTTTTTTATAATTAAAATAAAAATGGTCATATATGCTACATTTTAATAGAATGGCAATGCTTCATAGTGTTGTCACACGTGGGGGTATATCTTGTATGTTTATGGAATCCCCGACTTAACTATTGTTTGACTCTTCACTTAATGAATTTTGATTTGGGATTGAATTGATATTCGTTACCAAAAGTTAAAGTAACGAGCATAAACAAGCACCTCCAACATTATCAAGATTTGGAATCAGATAACTAACTGGTCCACGTAACGCATGTAGCTAAAAGTAGGCATGTTGATTATTACATGGTGACCATTTTTAGCCTGGGCAAAAAATAATATTGGCGTGGATGGTTTGGTTTGAACCTTTGAGCTAACATTTGCTAGTTATTGGGAACAGGGAAGGAATCAGAAATGTTCACATGCAATGCTTATATATGAAGAAACAAAAAGAAAAGCTTGTAATAGGACTAGTCGGGAGTCATACGGTGGATACAATGATTGAGATAGAAAGCAACATAACATAGAACGAGTTTCATGAATTACATAGCCAAAATGCTAGCAACTCGCATGGTAGAGAGACCTTACAGGCTTATACAGTTCATGTCACCCCAAACCTTATTAATTCATGCCACCCCACAAATTGTTTCAGCCATGATGGAATTCGCGACAGATCACAACTAATAATAAAATAAATAAATAAATAAATAAAATTACACGTTTGTTATTGAGTTCACGATGGTAAAAAAATCATTCGTAAGGTCACAACCGCGATTTTTTCTTCTATGAGGTGGCAAAATAAAAATAAAGGGTTATCAAATAAAGCTATAATAGGTATAACTTGTCTGATAATTGCACTGGGATTAGATGGGACCGCTTTATATGTCTTCACCTTTGGCCTTTGGGAGGACAAGGACCAGGTGCTTAGTGTTGTTGCAAACTAGCTATCAGGCAAGAACATGAAATATGCAAGGAAAATGATTTTACAAGGAAATAGAGGTTAACAAGCTACAACCTCCCTTAATTTTTTATTCGCCGAACAACCGTGCATATTTGTTATTGCATGCATAAGCTAAAATCTATCAAATAAGCTATAAGTTAATATTTTCAAACGGGCTTGAATTGTTGCATACAAGAAATGAACAATATCGATGTTGTGTCCTTGTTTCCCTCCGGTCAGGAAGTAAAGAAATTGCTGCCATAGTGTAAACTCTCCAAGTGCTACTCCTTAAGACAGAAAGCATGAAATTTGCTTAGCCATTTCAATGCGATGCTAAACTTCAAGAAACTTTCAGAACATTAATTTGAAATGATAAAAGATCTAGATGACCATATGATATGATATGCATCAAGAACCGAATCTAGCATAAATGGCAATTAATCTATCCCACAAGCTACAACATCTTTATCAGACAATCTTTAAAACAATCTTAATGCATTGTTGTAGATAAAAAAGAAAGGAGTATACAGAATGCTTGAATTACATCTTAAAAAATGTGGAACAGAAGGAAAAAAAAAAACAATGCCACTCCTCAATAGGACAAAAAGGAATAAAGGATCTCTCACTCTAAAACTGGGTAAAAATAAAAATACTTCTCCCTGACTCAGACAGATTTCTAGCCTAAGAATTTTACACGAGAAATAAAATATTTAGTAGAAGAGTCATGTCAGTTCAAAGAACATTGATTCCAAGGAAAAATCAAAATATAACTCTATACTTGACTCTTAAGTTCTGCTATATCCTACCACAGATGATACACTATATTGGTGTAGTCTTGCAACTCTCACCTTTACATTGGAGACTAGAGAACTGTCTTGCTAAGTATAATATGTAATATGCACAAAATCTTCATGCAGTTGAAGCAGCCAACCACACACAAAATTAGAAATCTCTCGTGTTATCAGAATTAGAATATCCAAATCTTGCCAAACAAGAGAAAGCAACTTCACAAGAGCATAGAACTGGAAGTTGAAACACCAAAGCCATGCAATGACGTAAAAATATAAGGCTGATGGCAGCAGCACAGATGTTAGACAAATGAAGCATGCAATCCATTTAAGTTTTTCTGCTGCTGTAATTATGAGGAATGTCTAGATTATGGTCGACTTGATTGACAAGAGACTGCTGCAGGCACCTACATTCTGGTAAAGGGTACATGTAGATAGAAGTTTTTCTGTTAATTTTTCTAACTCTGGGTACCATGATTCCTTTACGGTCACTTTCGCTGAGCATATCTTCCATCTGCTCCTTGAAAGTTCTCCAACTGAAAAAGCAATACACAAATATTTCCTATCATTTAATGTCTTCCAACGATGGCATAGCCTAAGCCCCCAAACTAAATTCAAATTCAAATAACAGTTGTTAAATCAATTAGTTAATAGGTACCTTTTAAATAAGAATTCCAGTCAAATAACTCCTATGTTAAATCAATACCTAACTTTTATTACATATCTTCTATGAAACATGAATGAATAAATGATATGGAACAACATAAATGAATGTTTTAGTGGACTATAGAGTGGCTATAAATGGATGAAAAGAGGGACGGAGAAAAAGAGAATATACCTAATATCCATATCATCCAAAAGAACAACAAGTTTGCGCTTATCAGGGTTAATGGTCTTAGCATGCCCATCAAAGAGGAATCTTCTATGGCCCATCAGAAAATGAGGGAAGTTACCACCCTGAGTTGTCACAAAAACCTCACTATACAAGCATACCGTGTAGTCCAGTGCTGCCAATTGGGAGGAATAACCCTAGTAAAGGATGAAATTAAGTATCAGAGCATATTCCCCAACAAATATTACAGCATACACTCTATGAATATATTATATAATTGAAACAAAATTAAATTAAATCATGTATGAGAAATATGTTTGTATTTTAACCTCACAAAAATCACAGTAAAGATGTACTTCTAACCAGTCATTAATACACAAAAACAATGAGAGTGAGGAGTGAAGAGAGGAACACATTATAAAGCAACTACATTCGTTGTCATTATTGATGTTTTCTGTCCAGTAATGCATTCTTGGTGTGGGAATATAAAATATAAAACCAAAAAAAATATGTAGCAACTGAAGTTTCAATCAGGTAATGATCTTTTCAGATGGGTTGAGCAATATAGATCACAGGTCCAACCCAAATCTACAAACATAAACATTTGAGACATCCATATATGGGATGCCAAATCTGAGCATAAACAACTAAGTGTCACCAAGTCCAATTTATTGGCTATCAAATTTCTTAGTACAAGGTCTTAGATGATACATCCATTTATGGGATAGCAATTATAGTTTTGTTTCACTTCCTAAATATGTTATCTATCACTGCAAGGATAAAAAATCTGTATGCATTGCTGCATTAAATAAAACAAATTGACACTGCAGCATAAGCAACAAATATTACAGGTCTACCAGAAAATCAAGCTAACATGCTTCAGTCTGCGGGCTCTTACGAAAAAGAAATTAAATACAACAAAAGCAAAAGAGCATCGTAGCCATCCAGTTAAATAGAATTAAGCATGGCATTTGTTATCGGTATATATTTTCAACCAATAAGGATCTTTACCACAAAAGGAGCTAGCTCATCTGATGTTGCAAGAGACTCCTTTGTCTGCAGATTGGGAAACATCTTTATTAAAGGAGCCAAATATCTCTCAGCTTGATATATTTTGCCAGAAGCCAAATATATTGACGTATTATTATCAAATCCCATGCCGCGTAGCATCATCCCAACCTAGATGGTGAAAGACAACGTTATGCAGTGAAAACAAAAAATTAAGAAAATAGCAAGCAGAATTTAAGTTCTGAGAATGAGAAGTACTGAATCAAGTAAATAAATACCTCTAAAGGGGTTAGTGGGCATTTTCCATCGACTCGATTGAGGCTAGGTACAATGATGCGATCTTTTCTTCTAAATTTGCCTCTCCATCCTTTTTGTCGAGCTGAATCCATTTCTGACTTTTCTGCCTCCCCACCATCGTATATGCAACAGGAGAAAGCTACCATGTCCTACATGATGAAAGGATATATTCAATCATTACTACATAAAGCTAAATCATTCCTGTACCCTTCTGACACAGACATATATTGACACCAACTACTAGTTCTCAATAAATTAGAATAAACATCAGTACCTCCTCAAAGCGAAGATGCACAGCAATATACTTTCCACCTGTCCTTGAGCTCTTCTCAATCATTCGGTTAACCAGCTTCTTAGCTAGTGTTGATATTGAAGAAGTGAACCTCAATGCTTTATAATTAGTAAGACATCTTAGAAACTGAATATGTGGAGGGACACTCATTGCCAAACGGTTAGCAAATGGAGCTATTCGAATAACCCTGCATAGGGTTACCAAGTCAAAAATATAATGTTACTTCTCATCAAATTATTAGCAAAAGATTGAATTGTGTCAGATGTTCAATTTCAGATTTCAGTTTCACCAGCTCAAAGAATATAAAAAGATGAACCAGAAACTAGGAGAAAGTGGCGGAATACCAACCCTTCCTTTTGCAAGACAGGATAAACAACTCCCATGTAATAACTGACAGGAGCCCAGGCATGAACTCTGATGTTAGTGATATTACTCATATTGTAATTATGTCTCTCCATTAGTGCCTCTGGCAGTTCTTTAACCACCTTCACATAACCATCAAGCGAGGATATAAAATGATCTTCATCATATATATCCCCAAATTCACTGAAAGGGAGATAGTATTATCTTAAATAGGGAGCGATTACAGAAATAAAATCAGGATTAATATAAGTAATAGAAGCATCATAATGCTCTCACTATATAACAATTCTAAATTCTAATATCTCTATGGGTTGTTTTATAAGGAAAGCTTGCATGCCCAACAAGGTATATTTTAATTCCATTACCACTAGTTCGTAATAAAATTCAAATAATTAATGCTTGATCAACCATATTACAAAGATAACGCAAACCAGGAAATTAAAAGGGGGGCTAATTAACATGGCTCAACCAATTAGATCCCAAGAGGATCTGCTCCTGGCCCTAAGTTGTATAGTTTTCTTAGTTGGTTCATTATTTGTAGCAAACATGCCATGGCAATATGCACGGTTTATGGCAGCATGTTTAAATTAACTAATTTTACAATAAAGCAGGTAATAAAGTTTACATAGTAAGTGACTATTAGTACAGCAATAGAAAGTTTCTCCAGAAGTAAGGAATGAGGTCACAAATATGGCAGCAATGTAAGGTTTGTATTAGACCTTGAAATATTATAACCGCCTGTCTAACTGATGAAAGACACAATTCACTTTGTAATAAAGTGCACTCGATGCTGTCTGTTTGCATCAACAGAAATGTAAACCAAACACATGCCTACTAAACTAAGTGAAAAAGAATTCCTTTTCCCCCTCAGCTTCATGTTAGACAGTTGTGAATTCAGTATCATGTTGACAATTACTAAAGCTGAACAATGATATTATGCTAACTCACAATGACAATGAAATTAAACTGACACACAATCATGTTGTGAATTCTCAAGCATTATTGTGAAGAGCTATTTTCAAAGGTTCAAAGCTATAAATATAACTAGTAAGGTAGTCACCTTAGATCTTTCCACACATTGTGGAATTCAAAGTGTGGTATAACTAATATTGCATTCAAGAGTCCAGCCACAGCCACAGCATTGCAAATCTACAGAAGGACAAATTAAGATGTGCAATGGTTAAAAATAGTTCGTGTATTAAATAAAAAGGAATCTGCAAAAAATCAAAAGCAAAAAATTGGTCATACCGCAGAGCGTTGCTGGTTGAGACCACCATTGGCCTCCACGATTAAGAAACCATTCAGGCCAGGGGACACTGAAATTAAAAGAAAGCATCGAATATTAATGTTCCTCACGAAGTTTAGAACTTAAATGCCAAATTTCACATCAGCAGCATACAATGTTGGCCATGTATATGTGTGTGTGTGTGCGTACGTACGAGAAAAACAATTGTTGAGACAGGCAGAGAAAACAGCTGAAATAACCTAACTCATGAATTTCGACATTTCATTCTATGTTTGGGGCATTTTTTTAAATAGAACAAACCAGGACATGAGATAAAAAAATATTTGGTTCCACTTGAAGGAGTGAAACTAAAGGGAACATAACAGAGTTTCTCTCTATTAATGTCATGTTCCGTTCCGTTCCGTTCCTTTTTTTTTTTTCAATCCACATAACGCTAACTTGTATGAATGAATGGAATACCATGTTATCTATATGCATACCAAAATGCTCTTGATGCAAAGTAGTCAAATTTGGACAAGGTTTCTGCTCCCTCAACTTCCTTTTGTACTTCCAAACAGAAGATAACTGCAACAACAACAACAACAAAAGGCAGAGAAAAAATCAGTGATTTCCTTATGTTATGCATCTAAATTTAGTTAATAATCAAAATAACTAAATCA
The DNA here is from genome assembly GCA_037953625.1 of Crotalaria pallida. Lineage (NCBI taxonomy): Eukaryota > Viridiplantae > Streptophyta > Magnoliopsida > Fabales > Fabaceae > Crotalaria > Crotalaria pallida. The sequence goes on along the minus strand of CM075651.1, from coordinate 145,752,051 downwards.
GAAAGAAATTAAAAAAAAATATCACCAATTTTTTCTTTTCTCAAGCCGCACCAATAACAAATGCAAAATCCCTCACTCATATCTATCTCATAGACTATAAATTTTAGGTATTTATCACCAACAAGGAGAAATAAAAAATTAGTTTCCAAAAACAGTTCATAACTTCATATAGTATTAACCAACCTCAACTTGACCTAAAATATATATAGCAATAAAGAATGCTTGCCATTTTCTGCATCAGTCTCACTCACATACATACATCAAGTGAAAATGAAATCAACATTCCTTTCATCTCAATAGGTAGAGCTACGAAACATAAAATATTAAAGTGCGCTTTAGAGAAAAAAAAAATATTTGCCAACAAAAAAAATAAAATTCACACGTCCTTTTCAAACCTACTCATTTGGCTTATTTATGGTTTTAGTCCCTTAAAGTTGAGAGTGTTTTGATTTTAGTCTGTGAAAATTTTATTTTACCTTGATTCATCCTTAATTGTTTTGAAAATTTGGTTTTAGTCTCTACCGTTAGGAAAAATTTGGCCCCTTTTCTCCTACGGGTCCGGATCATCCACGTCATCGTATGTTGATGTGACGTTCCATTAGCCACGTAAGTTGTTAACTAATTTTTCTTAACAATGACTAAAACCAAATTTTCAAAACAATTAAGGATAAGTCAAGGTGAAAAAAAAAAACTTCGAAGGACCAAAATCAAAACACTCCAAACTTTGAGGGACTAAATACATAACATAAATAAGCCACTCATTTTTATTTAACAAATAACAACCTTTGTTTTTTTTTTTTTTACCATACGAAGGAAGCTAAAGAGTGAGGGATGAGAAAAGATAATAGTAATAGTAAAAGAAAAAGGGAACCTGAATGGCTGAAGAATTATCAGAGTCAATATCATGCCAAAGTTTGTGGAAGATTTCGTGGCTGCGATACCGGGAACCGGGAAGAGGCGGTTGGCCGAAAAGTGCGGAGAATGTTCCGACGCACATGAGGAGACCGGAGATGTAGAGAAGAGGGAGAAGGAAGAAGTAGCGGAAGCTCCGGCGACCCATGATCCCGGCAGCGAAGGTTCCGAGGGTGTGATTTTTGCGAGATGAGGATTTGAAGAGACGAGGAGGGCGGCGGCGGGGAAGGGGGAAGGAGTGACGGCGAGGTGAGGGCGGAGGGCTGGGGGAGCTGCTGCTACCGGGTGGTGCGGCGGCGGGGGTGGCATTTGCGTTGTGGGCTTGGGCCTTGGATTTCATGATTGGGCCGAGGAGAGAGTGTGTGTGAAAGTAAGTAAGTAAGTTTGAAGAGAAGGGAAATGAAATGTGAAGGAAGGAAGTATGAAGAAGTTTGAAGAGAGGGTGAAGTGTTGTTTGGGATATTTTTGTCGACTATAGCAAAAGAGAGGAGAGAGAGAAAGAGAAACACGTTTGGGTTCTGATGCTGCTGCAGCAGAAGCAGAGGAAGATGAAAAGGACACCTAGCTGGGTAAAATCAATCAAATTATTACTCCCTCCCATTTAGCAACAGTGTAGTAGGACTCCCCCGATCTCATTATAAGCACCTTTTGACTAATTTCATTTCCTTTAAATATTTAGTATTATTTTTAAAAGTACCCCTATAATTATTATTGGGAATATAAAAAGTGTTAAGTAAATAGGGGTATCTGTGAAAAAAAAAGTAATTAATGTCATTGAAAATTGGGTTTATATTAAGGAAAAAAAAGTCTTGAAAGGGGACTTATATATATATATAGGATCGGAGGAAGTAGTATATTTTAATGTTATGGACAAATTTAAAAAACGGTTGAATGATGTAAAATTTTTGTGTGTTTCTATACCACTCCCTTCGGCTCGAATTATAAGCAAAACCAACTAATTTTACTCTTATCACTCTTATCAAGGAGGTTAGTTGATTGTATTTAACTTCCTCAAATTTATAAAAGAATAGAGGTATTTTAGGAAAGTTGTATTGGGAATGAAACAAAAATTAAATAAGATAACAATTTTCTAGGGATGATTTTGGAAAGTGACATTGGGAATGAAATAAAATTTAAGAAAGTTGATTAGTTTTGCTTATATTTTAAACCAAGAGAGATGTGTTTTTTATTACTTATATTTCAAGCCGGAGGAAGTACAATGCATTTATCTATATAATCAATCATTATTTCATTACTGAAGAGAAAGAAAAATATTGGAAAGTGAAAATGAGAATGTAATAAATAGAGGTATATAAAAAAATAGTACTCCCTTCGTACTTAAATATAAGACCATTTTGACATTTTTATTTTGTTCCTATTTATAAGACCCTTTCTCAATTTTCAATGACGTTTAGTTACTTTTTTGCACAAATACCCCTATTTATTTACCACTTTTTAGATTCTCAATAATATTAATAGAGGTAATTTTGAAAATACATATCAAAAGTTCACATTTTCAATACAATTAACTAAATTATTCTACTTTCTTAATGGACGTGAAATCTTCCAAATGGATCTTATATTTAGGGACAGAGGGAGTATTAATTATGTACTCTTAAATTTTGTAAAAGAACAATACATATGAAACACGATAAAAAAAATTCTATAAACACTATGTATGAAATGGAAAAAAGTAGTACCTGAAATATGTCATATATTCCCTGTGCAGCCATGCTTGCTATGTGCAGCATATTTAATCAAATTACACATATAAAAAAAAACTTTCTTAGTTTTATTATAATTTTATTCTCATGATTTTGTTTAAAAATTCACACTTATTAATAAACAATAAAAAAAACATAAATAGTCAAAAATATCTAATAATGATTAAAAAATTAATAAATAACATATAAAAAATATAAAATAGTTTATAACTAAAAAAATTCTAAAAAATGATATTCTCTCCGACTTGAAATATAAGCAACAAACAACATCTTTCTCTTGGTTTAAAATATAAAGAAAACTAACCAACTTTCTTAAATTTTATTCCATTCCAATGCTACTTTCCTAAAACACCTTTAGAAAATTGTTATCTTATTTAATTTTTGTTTCATTCTCAATGCAGCTTTTCTAAAATACCTCTACTATTTTATAAATTTGAGAAAATTAAATGCAATCAACTAACTTCTTTAATAAACATAAAATTAATTATTTTTGCTTATAATTTGAGCCACCGAAAGTATACAATAAAAATAGGAGAGAATAGTGTGGTATGGTAATGTAGCGTGAGGTTTGGGTTTGACTACGTGATCAATGCACAGGGGAGCAAAATCATACATAACGGAATGAAAATGGAGCCATGTTTATAGAGAGGCGAATCGGGGTGCTGATTTTCTAGCTAATATTGGCCACCTGGGTTTTCATGACATCACTGTTATTTATGAAATTCCTCCTGTTCTCTTTAGGATAATTAGTGAGGATGCTTACGGAATTGCGTTCTCGCGTTTTGTTATGTAATTGTGTTTTTCTGGGTCAGTGCCCCGTTTATTATAAAAAAAAAAGTTGCTTAAGTGGGAGTACAAGATTTCATGAATATAGTTATATTTTTTTCGAAATTTTACAAAAGCATTTTAATATTATAATTTTATTTTATTAATTTATATTGAAAAATCTCACAAATAAACAATATTTATTTTAATAAATAAAAAATAAATAAGAGCAAAAAAATAATAAATATCTCTTAAAAATATAAAATGACTTATAAATAGTAGTAAATTTTTTTTCTAAAAAATAGTGCTAGTAATTTATAAGAAATTATAAATATGAAGAAAAAAAATAGTACACTACTTGTTTTGAGGGAATCTAAGATACCCTTATTAGAACACAATTTTTTTAAAAAAATGATAGCCTAAATTTTAATAATAAAAAAAAAGAATGAAGCTGCTTACACTCTGAATTACAGTAGTAAATAACAATTTATCTACAATTTAATAAACAACAATCAAGTATGAACTTTCCATCTCAAAAGCATAGGCCACTAGAGATTGGCTACAGTAATAAGTAAGGAATAAAGTATTGATTTTCTGTTTCATCATACCAGTTTTTTGATCGAAAAGATTGTATAGCTGAACTTAGTTTTTGATATACATATACCATTATATATAGTATTAAAGTTAAACATGAAAAAATCTGGAGTTTGGCTTGATTAGGATAAAGTAATAATAATACCAGTCCAAAATAGTAGTGGCATAATAAACAACAAAGACCAGGGAAGGGTAAAGTTGGTAGGAAAGTTCCAAATCTAAATACTGACGTATTCATGCCGTTGTTGTCCTACAAAGACCGCACTGTTCAGTGTTTGCACATGACACATACAAGAGTTTTTGCAAGATCGCCTCGCATAACCAGAAGATTAATCTTTTCAACATTATTGGATTAAGCCAGGCCTCTTAAATTGTAAGAGTGAGAAATCCAATCTTCAATCATATAGGAGTATTTAAATTAAATAATAATATATCTTTTACCATCTGTATTAGTATCTACCGTTAAAATAATATTTTAGGGACTAAAAATGACTTCGAAAAAATTTTAAAGACCAAAATAAGTCGGCTTATTTATATATGTAGTCCCTGAAAGTTAGCGTGTTTTGGTTTTAGTTCCTAAAAGTTATTTTGATCGGAACTAATTCTTCAATTTTCAAACATTTTGGTTTTTATTCCATCTGTCAGTAAAAATCTATTATTTGTTTATGTAATTAGCGGAACATCACATCAGCAGTCCATATGATATGAAGTAACGCCAAATTGGTGATATAATGTGGATGATATAGATTCACAGACCCAAAATGGTCTACTACGTAAAATGGTCTCGTACGCAAAATTTTGAGTTAAGCCTAAACCATCCATGTTACATCACTTATGTGGCGCTACCTCACACTCTGTGGCAACTAATATGGATTTTCATTAATCATGACAGCAAATAACTGATTTTTTGTAACGGAGGGGACCAAAATCAAAATGTTTGAAAAATTAAGGACTAGTCCCGGTCAAAATAACTTCTAGGGACTAAAATCAAAAGACGTTGAATTTTTAGGGATTAAAACCATAAATAAGCCAAATAACTTTTAAGTCTATTTTATATTTTTATCCCAAAAAAAAAATTAAAATTCTTGTTGAGTGGAACTTTATTTCCTGTACTCCATCTTTACTATTGCGGTTTATCCTTGCGCTTTTCCCTTTTTTTTTTAGACTTTTGGAATATGGAAGTTGTTTTAGACCTCGATAAATTTGAGTTGATTCAAGGAAACTCAAAAAGGAATATTTCCATACACTACAAAGTTTTTTATTGCATTAATCTAATTGAGTGTTGTATCAGGTCAATCATCATATTATACGGTATTTAATAAATAATTATTATAGTTCACCAAAAAAAATAATTATTATAGTTTATCAAAATAAAATTTATATGCAAAGTTTTTTTGACAAAGGGAAAAAGGAAAAAAATTGTACAGCTCCTTTACGTCTTACAGCACTATCAATTGAACTACTTCTTAAAAACATTATATTGTACTAGTTACTGTAATTGATAATCTACTACTATAATCTAGCATAACTAATCTGGTAATCCATCTACTGTACCCAACTTGGGATTTGCTAGATTATGCAAGTATTTCTCCATTTTCAAATTGCTCTCAGAACTCAGATTCTGTAAATTACTAGAAAATTTCATTGAGGTGATAAAAGCAAAAAGCTGAATGATTAAGATCAGAGCTTATATGATTGAGTACTGGAGTAGATTGTGGAAGGTGGGCATAGCTAACCTCAGGTTGTATCCATTATTAGAATTTAGAAGGATAGTTGGGGGGCAATGGGTATAAATGTTAAGGGACCGGCACTGTAAGAAACACACAGGCCAATTTATGATGAGAAAATTTTGTACGAAACATTATTTGTCTAATGTGTACAAATAATATACAAGCTGCTGCCTTCCTATTTATTTTTCTGTTATAAAATATAAAAAAAAAAACACATTTAAAAGAATAATAATTGTTTTAATTTTAATACATTAATTATGTTTTTATCTAATAATTCTTTTTTTTTTTTCTGTAACCATTTTTTTCCATTATTTACATCTATCAAAATTTTATTAAATAAAGGTAAACATAAAAAAAAAATTACTACAATATACTTTTAAATGAGACAAATAAATAAGAATAATAATTATTTTTCTTCAAATGAGACATATTAAATAAAAATGGATAAAGTATTAGATTTTTGTATAAAGGAGGAGTAGTTTTCATAAGAGCTATATTTTCTTTTTCTCAATTACTGTACTTTTAATGAATTTAATGGTCTATATTGTTTGTGTCTACTGGAAAAGTCTTTCTTGTTTGTGACATGAACCATTTTTCTGGATATGGAACCTAAATGTTTTGTCTTCACTTTCCCTAACCTTCGTGATTGAAGTGTCCATCAATATAGTAATCTACTACAATTTAATTACGTGTTTGGTATAGATGATAAAATTAGATTATGATTATTTGTTTATGTGATTATAATATGATAAAATTATAATATGTTAAAATTATAATCTATTTAAGCTTGAGTTTCTTACCTGAAAAATGGATTTGAGTTGATCTGTTTTATTTGGATAGTGAAGATTATTTTTATTGAGTAAATTACAAAAAGAAAACAATATGGAATGATAAGAGGTAGTTACTTTTGTTAGAGAGATAAGGGTAGAATAAAAAATTTACATGAGTTTCAAAAAATAATCTATTGTACCTACGAGGGAGATGTTAAATTTGATTATTTTTTTAAGAATATAATATAAAATTATAATTTGCATTAACAGCCACACACATTTGATTATACGAGTAATTATTTTTGGAAGAAAAAAAACATAATTTTAATCTAAATCAAACACTCTCTGAAACGTCCATTTTTATTGGATTCATTGAACCAAGACCTTAAACTTTACTTCTTTCGATTCTAAATGCAAATTTATTTTGACTAAAAACATTTCTTTAAAAAAGCTAATTAGTATTGTTAGTGATATTGAAAATGTAAATATTTGATATACTTTACTCCTCTAATCATTATTAAAACTCTAAAAAATAGTATTGAGTAGATAAAAGTATTTGTAAAAAAAATTAATTAATATTATTATAAATTGAAAAAATAACTTACATTAAGAGCATCCACTCCGGGCCAAAGTTTTGTTCCTCCTTAATTAAGGACCGTCCTTAATGGATGTGGAGAACAAAACTTTTGTCTTTATTTAAGGACAATTTTTAGTTTGAAGAGAGAAATATTTTGATGATAAAAAGTTAGTTCATGATTGGTGAAAAAATATGAGATTTGTTCTTTAAGTATTAAAAAGTGTGAAAATAATAAAATAATTTTTGAGGTTCATTTAGGAAAAAAAAATTATTCATGGATGTGGAGCTCTATAAAAATAATAATAATAATAATAAAAATCCTTACATTTAGGACGAGATGAAGTTGTATAACTATTCTAACCAAATGTACAACCACATAAATGGACTATCATCAAGTTTTGCGTTTTGCAAAGCAATTTAAGTGTCTACCTGTGCCTTGAAAATTCAAGATCAATATTGCTTCCTTATGTTTTTCACGTTTACTACTTCTTTATAAATGAAGAGTAGATCGAAGTCGTTGACCTAGTAAAGCCGTAAAGGGAACAATATGCCTTCCCCTCGATACTCAAAGAATATGGATTTGTGAAAAGGCTTAAATATTGTTTTGGTCCTTTATCTTATATCTAGGTTTTAATTTGGTCCTCTAACTATTAAAAGAGTCAATTTAGTCCTCTATTTTTATGAAGTTTGTCAATGTTGCCATTTCGTCATAACACCGTTAGAATTAATTGGAATATTCCAGATTCTCATCGGAGATTCCTTCAAACAGTGCATGCGTTTGCGATGGATTTTGCGATGGATTTTGCGACGGATTTTGCTACGGATTAGCGACGGATTTTTTAAAATATAATAAAAAAATTCAAAAAATAATAAAAAAATCATATTTTTTTTTAAAATATTTTTTTTAAATTCTGCAATTTATTTTTTTAATATTTTAAATATTTTTAAAAAATAATAAAAAATTTCAAAAAAAATTTAAATAATCAGTAAAATATTTTTAAAATTTATGAAAATTTTATTTTTGGTTTTTAATATTCTAAAAATTAATATGAAATTCGTACAAAAAATCATAAAATTATTTTAAAAAAGATGTGAAAAAAATGATTTTTTTTATGAAAAAAACGAAAAAGTCGTTTTTAAAATATTTTACTGATTATTTAAAATTTTTTTGAAAATTTTTATTATTTTTTAAAAATATTTAAAATATTAAAAAAAATTGCAGAATTTTTTAAAAAATATTTTCACTTTTTAAAAAAAAATATGAATTTTTAATTATTTTTCTAATTTTTTTATTATTTTTAAAAAAATCCGTCGCTAATCCGTAGCAAAATCCGTCGCAAAATCCGTCACCAAATCATGCACTGTTTGAAGGAATCTCCAGTGAGAATCTGGAATATTCCGATTAATTCTAACGGTGTTATGACAGAAGGACAACATTGACAAACTTCATAAAAATAGAGGACTAAATTGACTCTTTTAATATTTAAAGGACCAAATTGAAACCTAGATATAAGATAAAGGACCAAAACAGTATTTAAGCCTTGTGAAAATCAATACCTGAAACGCATCACTGAATCAGCTAGTACGCGAGATTCTACTACTATTATGTTTAGGGTTAAAGATCTAACCGTTGGAAATACATCTATGTCATGATAGCTATTGATATCAATGTTTAAAACTACAATCATGACCTAGTTAGTTTACCATAATTGCATGCCACTACGATAAGATATGGCTCTACAAACCTTAATAAAAAAAAACCTACCAACATGAATTGGGATGAATGATAAACAATTTAGTCTTAGTCTCGAATTCGATTACTTATGAATGCAGAAAATTGATGTTAGTAAACTCACTTACCATAATTAACCACGATCCGAGTCAAATCCGGTTATATCTCAATAATACTTAGGGAACCGAGTTGGCGAAAAAGAAAAAAAAAAAAGGTAATTGATATTTGTTTCAAAGTTTTGTTTTATTTTTTATTTTTTGAATTCTATCAAGCCTTTGCCGAGCTCTTTCATCTGGTGGGGATTGGGGGTTTGCCCATTCAAAGAGCTATCTCATATCCAATGAGATCAAATAAACTTCGAGCGACCAAACATTGACAACAATCATAAATAAGTTGAAAATAGAAAGGATGGGAGAATACAATAATATTTTTCACAAAAATGTAATCATTATTCAAATAAACTCCCGCTGTTGAAGACACCATTAACATGATTTACATGATATCACTAACACAGCAACACTGATAGTATATTTTACTATGAAGCTACAACGGTTAAGAAAAACAGAGAAAAAGGTCAATATCCACTTAGACAACACGTAACATCTGAGAGGTTCCAACCCTATCACGCGGAATCAGACGCAGTTCTGAACCATGCTTAAGGAAGACATTACCTGAAAAAAAAGTGTAACTGGATTATATGTTAAACTAAAGATCACAACTATATAAGCAGCCTATCATATATATATATATATATATATATATATATATATATATGTATATGTATGTATGTATGTATGTATATAATGGTGACTCATTGTATTAACAATAAGAAAATTGCATAAAAAAGATATGCAAACAATGTGACATGCAACAAAAAAACAAAATCTAGGTAGGGGAAAATATGTTCTGGTACCTGCACTCTGCTGAGGATTTATCCCAACACCATCTGCATGAATAGCGAGTAATAGATGAGTTATAGCAAATCTGAATTAGATAGAGCTATAACAGAAAGAGGAAAGAATATAGAGTACATTTATTCTCCCCAATTAGTATTTTGTTTCCTATACAGATCTCTCATCTTTCATGGAAACTCCCACTAAAATCCTGTTCCATAAGATGCACCACAATTAACTCCAAATTTCTTTTATGTCAAATAGATTCATCAACTGAACTATCATTTTTGAGTGTGAAAGCTTTGGGGAAAGGGGGTTAACCCATTCTTAGGTCAGAACATGTGACAAGCCTGTGGTACTCATGCATGAGCTATCAATGAATGAATGAATGAAGGACCATGGAAATATGGAATTGAACCCAACACTTCTGGTCTAGGCTGTTCAGTCCTACTAGTTGAACCAATCCTCATTGGCACAGAACTGAACCATTAGCAATGGTCAACATGAATGTTTTTGTAGTTAAATGTTCAACTGCTACAAATGAATGTTTTTTCCTCCCTTTCTAAATAGTAAACAAACAAAGCTGAATAATTATAAAAATGACATTTAGCCACATACATCCATAAGATAGAACGTCAACGGTTCCCTAGTTAGATCTAATGCTTATGAGTTCAAAAAGTTCACTAGTGCACATTTCGGCCACCTTAGTTCCCAAGTAAAGAAGCAAGTTTTATGACCAGTGTTTAGGAGTTGAGACATTAATTGATTTGTTTGCATATATCTAGAGGTCTCCACTCTCCACCACAGCAGTACTATTTTACTACACACTAATCACTATATGCAGTTTCTTTTCTTCTAATATATAAAACTATAAAAGGATCTCTCTGTACGGTGCTAGACACTGAATTATACACGAAAGTCAGAAATTATGGGTTTCTCACTATGATTGCTTTTCTCTCTACAACAAGATCCTGAAAGGATCAGACTGATAGCACAATGAGATAGTGAAAAGCAATATACTGCCTTTATTTTATATAGAAAAATTAATTTTTATTAGAGAGAAATGCGAAATGAGCAACTTGGGGAGGATGTGATATCCTCCAAAACATTGAAACTATAAACAACAAGGAACACAAATAAACTCAAGAGTACAATGAGACTACATAGTCTCTTTGCATATGCAAAAATGGCAACTCCTTTAAAGCAGTCATGAGAAGGAAACCAAGGAGAAACCAAAACAAAAATCCTCCACAATAAAATAATTGGTTTGAAGTGACACCTTTAAAGATGCGAGCATTCTAAGCTCCAACCAGGTGCACCACCTGACCACCGTATACATGGAAAGTGGCCATTCAAGATACGAGTAAATGGAAAGTGGAAAAGCTGGAAGCAAGTGATCAAATGATATTTGCACCAGTTTAAAGAAAAAATGTGAATGGACTGTTGCTGAAGCTTAAGGCAGTAACATAATGGAGCAAAATTGCATCATATTCTACATATGGAAAATGGAATAGACCTTTTTTGTTTTTTTTTTATTACAGTAAAGAAGACATCAGATTCAACAACCAATATGGATAAATAAAAGTGAATCGACGCAAGCATATGATGTATAAAGAAAAGAAATATGTCAACTGGAAGAGGCTCGTCTAAACTGTAAATAAAAGAAACAATCAGAGCCGTGCGTAACATGTAGGGTAGCCAGTATACACCACTTAGTCCTTAAATGAGGCAACCTTGAAGAGTGAAGTATACACACAGTATGATAAGAATAAAATATTTCAGAAAATTCACAATGACGGGATCGGAGCTTTGACAAACCTATAAAGTATAAACAGCAATGCCCTCTCTAGTCTCCACCAATACTTTAATATTTGCCTTTTTCCCCCCTTAATTTGTACTAATGAAGGCTAAACTGTTTATTTGATCTCTTACTTTATTTTTTTTTAACTATCAAATTGGTCCCTCACTTTTTTTTTTTTTTTTTTTGGTGTGATATTGATCCTTCAAGTTTCTTTACACTATCAAATTAGTCCCTGAGTCAATGTTCATCTTAAGTGCGAATATCATATTAGTCCACATTTGCATCGTTAGAGAGAGAAATGGCACGTGTGGGTATCATATTGGTTCACGTAGGATGAACACTGACTCAAGGAGCAAATTGACAGTGAAAAGAAACATGAATGACCAATATCATAAAACATGAGGGACCAATTTAATAGCGGAAAATAAGGTAAATGACCAAATAAGTAGTTTAGCCTACTAATGAACTATGAAATGATGGTCAAGCTCTTCTTTCCACAACAAAGCATTTGGAAAGAAAGAAGTTTTCATAATTATAGAGTTCACCCAAAAGAAAAGAGGCCTGAGCTTTAAAAACAACTGGTAATTTAAGATTTCATAAGCTATCCCCAAAAAGGTACATTGCATACAAATATCCACAACCAATACACTTCCCGTGTTGTGTACGTGCTTCCTTGTCGTCCACAACACATTAAAAAAAACAAATCTAATTTAGAAAATTCCCTTTAAAATTGAACGTGATAGTCCCTAACCTAAAGCTTACAAAATAAAAATCCCTAACCTAATAAAAGAAGGAGATAAAAGGGAATTACCATTGGTGATAATAGCGCTGGTTTGGGGTGGAACTTTGAATTCTTCGGCTGCGAATTTGAGAACAGCGGTGAAAGGTGCAGCCTCAGGGACGCTGAAACTGAAAAATGGGAAAATAAGAATGAAGAATCATTAATCAATTATGAACGGGAGATTATAAAGTAAGAAGAAGAAGAAGAATGAGAGAGATGAGAAGAGATGCTTACACTTTGAAGGGTAGCTTGGGATCGGAGGTGAGTGTTACTTTGAACGACACTTTTCCTCCACCGCTCGCCATGTCCCTAACCTACCAACGATTTTCAAACACCTCTCTCTCTTCTCTTCCCTGCCTTGCCTTGTGAGTGGTAACCTTATTTAGGCGTGGCAACGCACCCGGGTTTGCGACGGGTTTTTCATATAGCAACAAAATTTGAACAATCCCATTTTACAAAATACTGTATTAAAATTAAAATGTTGTTCACTCATACTCCATCTCATTTACAAAATAAAAAAATTAAAATTATCTTTATTAAGAATGTTAATTGATTTTATATATATATATATATATATATATATATATAATTTATAAAACAAATAAAGGTATTTAAAGAAAGTAATATCGATAATAAAAAAAAATGTTAATATGAATAATAAATTCATACTAATTTTTATGTATTTATTCATTTAAAAACAATTTTATTTAAAATTATTTAAACAATGTTACTCCTTCCGTCTCTAATTATAAAGTCCTCTTAGGCATTTTTACGTCCACCAATATTGTTGAATTCTATATTAAAATTGATATGTTCTTCCAAATATATCTCTCTACCAATTATTAGAATATAATAGTTTTTTTTTCATTTTTCAATAATTAATTTAATTCCTAGATACTTCATCGTCTATATTTAATGCAGTGAATCAATTTCCAAGTAGTTTACAACATTAAACAATCTCTATTTCATATTTCAATACAATTTTATTTATTTTTCTCACAAAAACTTAGACCACAATGATTATATGTAAGGGTAATTATGGAAAAAATTATAAGAAGGACTTATATTTTGGACCAAATTTTTTTTATCCAAAAGGACCTTATAATTAGAAACGGAAGGAATACCTTTTTAAATTCAATTAACTTCAAAGCTACTTTTAACTAAAATCAATTTTTTTTTCTTTCAAAAATCAAGATCACAAACGTTCATGATACATGCACGTAATCTCGGTTAGGATAACTCAAAGACGCAAGAAACAAAATATTCCTGATTTCTTTTACCACTTACATAATCCCATTTTAGAGTGGCTACATTTCCATGAATAATTATTAGGTGGTTTGGGACCACATGATCTAAGAAAATCACCGTCATCAATTATTTAATTTTTGAATTTTTTTGACTAAAAAATAAACTATCAACAGATAAAATGTGCCTGGATCACATGGTCTAGAACTAACTAATAATTTTCCCATTTCCGTATATATATTTTTCTAATACAGTGCAAAAGACTCCTCTGCCCTCCCCTTTTCACTAGAACAGTGAATTTTCATGGACTCTTCAGCCATGTTTACGATGCTATAAGTTAACCTAAATGAAAAGGTGGTGCCATTTTAACATGTTATTGTACCAAATACTTTTTCCAAAGTGCTTGCTAGATACTTAAACCTTAATGTATTAGCTAGTCAGGAAAAGATTCATGGATAAGAATATTAGAATAATCTCATGCACATCCCTGTTTTACTTAAATATAAGGAAAAGAATAGGAATCTCTTATTAAAATATCAACAGAAACTTGAACAGGCAACAACAATTCCCGTAGACTTCAGGAATCAACACGTCCACAAGTCATAGACCCTCACCGAAAAAATAAAAAAACTGGTTCCGTATATACATACAAACTGGTTCCGTATTATTATTTTTTTTGCGTATTTGTGATGCTATGATGTATAAAAACATAACATGATTAAGAATTCTTGTACATGTTATGATTTTATTAAAAAAACCAAAACATAAATACTCAAAAAAAGTTGTACTTTTATTTACAGGATCTTTAGAATACAATCCACAAACTAAGCATAGAAAGTCCAGTTAGCATTAAGATCCACCAGCTTCCAATCAGTGACTCTAAGCCTTGTGACCCACTGCAGTGAAGCTTGTTATTATGATAAGCACATACCTGTTTTTTCCTGAAATCCAAAAAGACAAAAGAGTTTTGTTCAATTAATATATTGCACTAACATTTTGTCCAGAAAGTTGTCGAGAAAGTTGTTCGATTCAATTGTACGTAAAGCATTAATCATAACCCTACTTCGTTTATGTTTTAGTTAACAAACCTGGAAGCGCAAAAGGCTATGGCATAATCTGTGCCTTGGCAAGTGCAAATACTAGTTGGATCATCATATGCATAACTATATGAAGTTGGACATGCCTCCTTAAACTTCTTGGAATAAAATGTAGGTCTACAAGTAGAAGGATTCCCAAAATTTCCTCTGCAGCAGTACTCGTCGGTATCAAACACATCGCAGGCGCTTCTGCAGCCAACAGTCTTGCCATTAACTTTAATAGATAGTTCTTTAGGACAAGTTTGTCTAAGGTCAGAGTCACAGCCAGCAGTGGTGCAATTTCCCCTTCCATGTAATGGCTTTATAGATATTGGGACATTGAATCCATCAACAAGGCTAACATCATAGAAGTCCAATTCTGCAAGTGTGAATTCTGCTAGCGAAGCCGGAGTTTTTCCTGCGCCTCCACATTTGAGAGTAGTGCCACACGAACCGGTTTGGCAACTCCCATTGCCATCTTTGTCGAAATTGCATCCGGTTCGAGCCCAAATCCTGCCACTCCAACCGACCGGGGCTGTGAACACAGAAGATTGGCCTGGCTTTAGAACAAAACCTCCACCATTGAAGTTGTCTCCCGGGAACACTGCTGGCCACAGTGTCTCCTTGCAGTAGTTCACTATGGTGAAAACTCTAGCAGCATCACATGTTGTTCTTTGCCCTGTCATCAAAAACCAAAATTGAACTCAAACCACAAAACACAATCAATGATACAAAACTAAGCAGTATTTGATAGACATGTCAGAATATGAAAGAATATAGAGTGAGCTATGTTTTGTGTTTGGTGAATTCAGAATAGAATAGGACAAGAGAGACAACATAACATTATGTTTGTCCTATTTTATACTGTTATATTAGTGCATCAAACACTACCTATAGGCTATAGATAAAAAAATCAAAATAAGAATTGCTTTAACAAAAGGGCTAAAACAAAAACCAAAGGGCTAGTGAAAATTTTGCTAATCTCTATAGAAATTGACTCTGCCAAGCCATTGTTACCTGATAAAATTATTACAAGAACCAAAGAGATTGGTATAATCATCATTTGAAGATGCAATGCCATCCTTGTGCTGTTTTTTGGTTGAGGGATTGAGATTTACAAGTAAAGGTGTGACAGCAGGTGTGGATATATATAAAAGGTTGGGGCTAAAAAAAAAAAAGAATACGTGGGAAAAGAAGGTAAGTGAATCAAGCAACAAAAGGTATGCATTTTGTGAAAAGGATAGATAGATTATTCTTTTCCTAATACATAGCTGCAAGTTTAACCAGGTTCTGTCTTTCGTAAACTTTCAAATTTCTCACCAGGCAGGCATATGATATGAGTACGACAAGTGGCAATAACTTTCATCTTAAACTCGCCCTGATCTTATTAATTAACTCTTTTAAAAACATTCTTATAAAAAAAAAAACTTTTTTTAAAGAATTCAATTAAAGTAGGCCTATTAAAGTATTCAATTAAACTCTAATTGATGCATATATAAAAGTATTCAATTAAACAACTCTAATTGATGCGATATATATATATATATATATAAAGTATTCAATAAAACTCTAATTGATGCTATAAAGTCTAGGAAAGTAGACTATTCTGAAGTTGGTAACATTATTTGCACTTTGTAATTTTACTTCTTCCTTTCATTATTATCAGTTTTCTTTTGTGCACCGGACATGCAACAGTGCTGCTTACCATTTAACAAAATGGATGATGTATGCTTTTTTGGAAATGGGGTTAGGTTCGTTGGAAAATTTTTTGATGCTCCATTTTTAAATGATTTTTATGCACCTTTTTTCATTTTTTTCATAAAAATTCTTTTTTAATTATGTTTTTAATTTCAAATTTCATCTATTTTTATCTTATTGCAAATAATTCAATATCACACACCCTATTTTATCATCGTTGTCATCAATAATTAGGAGTGAGCATGGGACGGGTTGGGACGGGTTAGGCTTGTCCCTCACCCGTCCCGAAATGTTACTTGGGTCAATTTTTTAACCCGAATTCGTCCTTAATTAGAGAGAGACAAGGTAAGGACGGGTCCGGGTTCACACGAGACACGGATGAATAACATTAAAAAAAAACTTCAAACCATTCAAATTTTGAAATTTGCATGATCTTTCTAAAAAATAATATAAAATTTAGTTGATGAATTCATTAAAAAGAAATTACAAATCAAAGAGATAAGATTGCTAGTTTATGCAGAATCAATGAGCAAATGCATATTGTATGTTTGGTTATATATGTATATATATGTATATATATATAGGGGTGAGCATGACCCGGCCCTACCCGAAGACCCGTCCCAACCCGGCGGGTTCGGGTCGGGTCAAACCCGTCTCCAATCATTCAAAGGGACAAACCCGAGTGAGAAAAGGACAAACCCGGTCCTACTAAGGACGGGTTCGGGTTCATGCCCGGGTCACCCGGACCCGGCCCGGACTTATAATTAATTAATTAAATATATATATATATATATATATATATATATTAATTATAATTATTATTCTTATTTCTAAAAACTAAAACATTAATAAAAAATATAAACACTAAAACTAAAAGTATACTACGGTGTGTGCGAGATACAAACATACTGTATGAACTTGCCAAGTTGTCAGGAGGTTCCATTTATTATACGAGTTCCTTATACTTATAAAGGCGAATTCTTCTTTTCCGTGAGTAACGAATTATAGAATTAGAATTATACTTTGTTGTTGTTGAAGGAATTATATTAGTATTAGTATACTTCATGTGGTTAGCTATAGAATTCTAGAAAGATTATGCAAATTTCAAAATTTGAATGGTTTGAAATTTTTTTTAATGTTATTCATCTGTGTCCCCGGGTGAACCCGGACCCGTCCTTATGAGGACCGGTCCTATTTTGGACCCGTCCTTACTTTGTCCCTCTCTAATTAGGGACGGGTTCGGGTTGAAAAATTGACCCGTGCAACATTTCGGGACGGGTAAGGGTCAAGCCCAACCCGTCCCAACCCGTCCCATGCTCACCCCTATATATATATATATATATATTCAAGAAAGGACAAGAAAAGTTGTATAAGCAATAGATATGGGTACAAGTTCGAAGACCTACTCTATTTTTAGTTTCCCGCACACACGTTCACACTTAGTACTTTGTAGTTAGGGTCTGTTTTTTTTTCACAGGTTTTACTGTTTTCGCTCATAACTTTTTATACAATATGAATTTAATTAATCCATCCGTTGACTAATAACTATACATCATCAAGATCATTTGTGTCAAATTTGAAAAAATTTAAACACCATTGAGTATAAATTCAAATAGCTCCATTTTCATATACTTTTAAGATATATATTTCGTTAATTTTGGCGTATGTAAATAAAGTACTAAATGATTTTGGATTTTTGTGAAATTTGATACAGATGATCTACATGATAGAAACTTTCAATCCAACGGTTGATTGGATTAAATTTGATTTGGTGTAAGAGTTATGTGCGGTGTAAGATTTGGTGTAATTCAACATGGTGTAAACGGATCCCTCCTCATATATATATATATATATATATATATATATATATATATATATATATATATATCCGGGCCGGGTCCGGGTGATCCGGGCATGAACCCGAACTCATCCTTAATATTGTCGAGTCTGTCCTTTTCACAAACAGGTTCGTCCCTACAAAGGCTTGGAGACGGATTTGACCCAACCCGAATCTGTCGGGTTAGGATGGGTCTTCAAGTAGGGTCGAGTCATGCTCACCCCTAGTCACCATATCTAAATTCACAAGTGACAATCGCTATGGCAACATAAAAGCATCATTGATCTCAATAATCTTTCAAAAAAAAAAAAAAAAAGATATGACAGATGTCGTAATCTCTTAATTACTTTATGGTCTGTTACACTTCATCATTATTTCAACTTTTAATTTTAATTATCAAGAATTTTAATTATTAAAACAATAATACTATGAAAATGTAGTATTGAAATAAAACTGGGAGCATCAAAGAATAACTCAGGTTTGATATCCCCTGTTTTCTTTGTTATCTTTTTTCTCGTAAGTAATTTTTATAGATCTCTTTACAAAAAAATATATAAATTGAAGTATATTATTCCATTTGTTTCATATGTATTTTGTTGTTTAAAGTTAGACATACAAAGATTAATAAATGGCTTAATTATGTTTTTGATTTTTGAACTTTATGGTCGTTTTGTCATAGGTTATTTTTTTTAATGTTTGACTCTTCGAAATTACTTTTGGGCTTGACATATACCCCTATTATCAATTTCGGCCAAAATTTCTAACATGTCACATCGAAATCCTAATCAGATCCAGGAGATTAGTCACGTGGTACCATACGCTGTCATGTGGGCGAAGATTTTTTTTTTTAATTAAAAAAATTAATATTTTAATATTTTTAGTTAAAAAAAAAGATTGGAGAGAGAGGTTGTCGTCTTCGCCCATATGGCACCACGTGGTTAACCTTTTGCATCTAACTAGGATTCCGATATAATATATCAGCAGAATTTAGCTGAAAATGGTAAGAAAGATATATAACAAACTCAGAAATAATTTCGGGGAGTCAGACATCGAAAAATGTGACAAAATGACCATAACACATAATCAAGCCTTAATAAATTATTGATTCAAGTGAATTTTTATTACATTTTGACTAAAACCAAGTAAAACCCTCAAACAACTTAAACAATGAAGTTTTAAAGTAAATAAAACTCAAAAGTTTCAGTTTTTGCTATGTCTTTCAATTACAATAGTTGTTTGTTTCAGCCTGCTTCTCTAAAAACAAGCGGAAAGTTATTGTTTGGATTCCAGGAGTAAATAAAATAAGTGGGGAAAAAAAAAAGTGAGGACCATATAATTGAATATATAGATTCATGACTCATGAGCCTAATTCCGAATTTAGTTCTGCTCTTCAACTGTTTCCCGCGGCCCGTTGAAGATTCTCCTGTTTCTAATTGCTAACCCAGTAACCATTTTTTAACAGAAAAAAAATCGGAATCACAATTCCATACTTTACAAAATTGAATATAGTGAGTTTAAAAAAAAATTTCATTAGATTATAACTAATTAAACACAATTCCCCTTTTCTCCACTTTGAAAATTTTCTCATCTTCATAGCTCTCTTTCTCCCTCCAATCTATGAATTCTAGTAGCAACCACTCCAATGTTTACATGACACAAACTAGGGATGTAAGTGGTCCGGTCTGGGACCGCGAGACCGATCAGACCGGACCAAAAATTGCGGTCCAGAATGGTCTCATGGTCCGGTTCGGTCTCAAAACAAGTGGACTGAATTATAATGGTCCGGTCCACGGTCCAGCTAATTTCCAGACCACAAAGATCGGACCGGACCGATGGTTCAAATATTTAAAAAAAAAAACATAAACAAACTCAAACACAAATACACACAGGGAAGCAAAGTAGCAAAGTAGGGACAGCCACCGATCTCTCTCCCTCCGATCTCTCTCCCTCTGATCTTGCCCTCCGTTCCTCTCTCCCTCTGTTCTCTCTCCCTCTCCCTGCGCCTCAACCAATAAGCCACCGTCCAGTGCTTGTCGCCGCCGCTGCTTTCGGTCCGGTCCGATCTCCTCCTCTGCCTCTGCGTCTCTACGATTCGATCTCATTCGAGATCTCGTTCGATAGATCCTCTGCGTCTCTGTGATTCGATCTCATTCGAGATCTCGTTCGATCTCCTTTTATACCTCTGCGATCCGATTTCCTCTGCCTCTACGATTCGATCTCCTCCTCATGCGATTCGATTGCCGTTTCTCTAAGCCGTCATCTCTCCTCCATGCGTCGCCGCCACTGGTTGCTCGCTGTCGCCATCGCCGCTTGATTTTGCTCTGTGTTCAATTAGGTTTTTTTTTGTTCAAGTATTGCTGCCTTGATTCATTTCCAGCATTTTAATGGTCTAAATAGACCGGACCGAACTGATTCGGTCCGGACTGATACGGTCCGGCCCGGTCTTTCTACATAAAACACATCAAGACCGGACCGGACCGAACCGTGTTAATTTGATCGGTCCGGTCTCCAATGTCCGTCAAAGACCGGACCAGACAGTTACACCCCTAACATAAACGATGGTTGCGACACATACAACAGGTTGTTGCAACAATGCATACAAATGGTCGCGACGTGAGGCTAAAACTATGGAATATATAATTAATATAGTTTTTTGAATTCTACATCTTATGCCCAAATAATGAAATTAGAAATTTAATTTATAATTCCAATTCTACATTCTAACTCTTTATACAATCCAAACATAAAATCACAATTCCAACTGAATTGCAATCCCAACTTTCTTTATACAATTCAAACATAGAATCACAATTTCAACTCAATTCCAATTTCGCTTGCCAAACGGACACTAATTAGTAGCTATAGATTATTTTTTGTTTGGAGTTAGAATCTGTTGACACCAGGTGTAAAACTTGGTCACTTATTCCTTCACATAACTTTTTATATATTATGAAATTTATCAATCCAACCGTTGAATTATATGTTATTATCATGA
Organism: Crotalaria pallida; assembly: GCA_037953625.1. Lineage (NCBI taxonomy): Eukaryota > Viridiplantae > Streptophyta > Magnoliopsida > Fabales > Fabaceae > Crotalaria > Crotalaria pallida. The sequence continues at coordinate 145,730,921 of CM075651.1, read as the reverse complement.
TAATCATACATACCAAATTTCAGATCATTCGGAGATTCATAGGTATGTAATCTAATAGTGCATATTTACTTATATTTTAAATAATGTATTATCAGTTAAAATAGAATAGTTTGATGAAGTATCAAATAATTTTTATATTCTATGAAATTTTGTGAAATTGATCTACTTGATAATAATAACATATAATTCAACGGTTAGATTGACAAATTTCGTAATATATAAAAAGTTATGTGAATATGCAAGTGATCAAGTTTTACACCTGGTGTCAATAGATTCTACCTCTATTTTTTGACACCCACCTAATTTTCTTATTCTTACCTTAACACTCCAACGACAATAACTGCCTAAGCAATCACACCATATTTTTTTTAATTCACTCAATAAAAAAATAATTATCTTTACACTATCCAAATAAAACAGATAGGTTTAAATTCATTTTTCAACTAAGAGACTCAAATATAAACAAATTATAATTTTACCATATTATAATCACAGATAAAAATAATCATAATCTAATTTTTCTAGTTATATCAAATACGCACTAAGAAACTTAACAAATGTTTTTAAAGAACTCGTTAGCAAAATCCGCAACATTAATCATAAGTACCAACTATTAAAAATATATTTATTATTATTATTTTTTAGTAAAATATTAAAACATACCCTAATTAAATGTTTATCCATTAAATAAAAATTTAATTATCTTCAATAAATACTTCAGTTGATAGAATTGCGGATTATAAAATGCGAGAACCTAAATTCAAATCCAGTCAAATGCATAATTTCTCTCTCTTCATTGAAAATTTTGCCAATAAAAATTTCACTATATAAAAAGAATTTATAATAGTTTGCCTAGGTATATTTGCCAAGTGAAATCGTACAATATATAGCGATGAAGTAGGACAAATAGCTTGCTATCATTTTTATTTTATTGAAAAAGCAAACAAAACATCCAAGATTAACTACGGGATGCAATTCAGAGGAGGAATCACACCCATCAGCTACAGACCTTTATTTCGTCCACACAAGCCACACGCCTCACATTGCATTTGGTGAATTAATTGATCATGCATCAAAACAAACATGATCAGTGTGACCCTCAGTGTCTATTATCTAGGATTTAGCATTAGTACTACTTCATTTACTGAGGAATCTTGTTGAGCTTACAGTAAGCATAATCCTTGTATTTCTTGGTCTTGTATTTTGGAGGATTGTCTTCATTAACCAACTTTGGGTGAGGGCCAACTTCATACTCGGGTTGGGGCTCTATGAACACTGGCCAAGATATTCTTGTCTCTTCTTTGCTCACTGTTGTTCTGTGGAAGACGGCCTTGTATTTCCCATTGCTCAGATTCTATATCACAGCACATTATAAAATAAATTAGTCATTTTCTCATAAAAACCTTATAATAAAAAATAATTTGGTCCCTAGAATTAATAACATCAATCTATTTCGTAAGTGACAAGGATAAAATCATGAGTTTAATAATTGGTATGCATAGACTAAGTAAATTTTTTGTTATTTTTTATATTAGTATATCATTCATTATTTATAAGTTTATGATATAATTTTTAAGTGAAAATAGTACTAATAAACAAGTGGTTGATAACGACTAATGAAAATTTTTTACATGATCAATGGATAACCAATTTAATTAATCTCTAACATAAGTGCATATAAGTTTTTTTTTAAGGGATAAGTGCATATAATAAGTTAAATCTATCATTTTTTTTACATCAAGAATATCCTCCAATTGAAGATTAATTCTCTCATAGGCTTAGAAATTTTTGAAGTGAGTTTTGTCTCTACCAGCAAAGTTTTTTCCATACCCACGGTAGGAATCGAACCGCTGACATCATGCTTAAAGAATCTAATCATCTACTAACTGTGTTGAGTTTTGTTGGGTTCTATTAGAATGTTTAAGTGTCAATTTAATACTACCTAGGTAGGAGTAGTAAATTTCAATTAAAATGTTCGATTAATTTTTTTAATCTATGTCAAACAACGAATTTTTTAATGGATGACCAAATTAAATAAATGAAACATGCAAAATCAAATTTTAAGAACCAAATTAATTATTTATTCATGATAGGGATTAAATTGACGAATTGTTATTAAACTTAGATATTAAATATACTTTTTCAATATTAATAACTAAATTAACTTGGTAAGTATATCAATTTTAAGGACTTTTTACCTGAAAAAATAATATTTTCTTTATTAAGCAACTGTGAAGGATATATGAATCGAATAATAATATATAGACTTATAAATCAATTTATAAATAAGTTTATATTATGAGAAAGTAACATATATATATATATATATATATATATATATATATATCACTTATTAACAATTAATAGTTAGCAAAATAACACTTAATGACACATTTTTTAATTTTTTTTGTGTCGTGTATGCATAATTATAAATTGATTTTTGTATGTACATTTATATATAATTTTTATATAAATATGTACCTCCAATTGGTCTCCAATGTGAATGACCAGGGCATCGGGGACGTACTTAACATCGTACCAGCGACCATCTCTAGAGGCTTGAAGGCCTTGTACCTCGTTGGGGACCAGAATGGTCATGTAGGACATGTCTGTATGGGGTGGCACACCCAGAACGAGATCAGGGAATGGGCAAGGTGGATAGTAATTAATCTTCAAAAGGTGAATTAAGTCATCTCCACCAGCTGCCTCCTTTAGCTCATGCTCTTCAAGACCTAGCCCTATGGACATGCTTTTGAACAATTTGTCTACCACCCCATGTAGGTACTTAAGGTATTCCTCATTGGCCTCCCTGCCACAAAATCAAGCGTGTTAATTTGAAGGGGGAAAAAGAACATCACCATTGACATGTATTAATGTATCCATTAATTATTTCTAATGGAACTCGAAGCAAAATTTGATTTTGTTATTAATATTTCTCCATCATCACTCGTGTGAACATATTAGCTAAATCGTATATAAAGTAGAATTAAAAAGGAGTACATTTTTTTATTTTTTATAAAGTGAAGTAATAATACATTTATGATGTTAATAAAGTATATTTTTAAATATTCCAAAAATTTAATTCCCTCCCCAATCTTTGTAATATAATTAAATATGCTTTTTATGTTGTAATTAACTACTTTACCAAAAAGAAAACTTCGTAATTTTACGGCGAATAAATATCATAATAGCACTTGTTTAAAAGTTAAATGAAGCAATTTTTTTTAAAGTGTAATTTTTTATTTTTTTAAAGAATGAGAAATTGAGATTTATGATTTTTTTTCCTATTTCTAGGACATTTATTAACTAAACTCTATTATATAATATTAGGAACATTATTATAAATGACTTAATCTTATCAATGTATTTATTATAGGTTTAATTACTATGAAGTTACTAGTAGTACTTTGATGAGAAATTTAAATGGGATCTTAAACTTAAAATGGATTGGATTTATTTGAGTTTTGAATGCATAAAAAGTTTGAAATTGATGACTATTTATACTTGTACACTTTTTGTTAATGCTAATCAAACTAACCTGTATGAAGGAGGGTTCTTAGGCCAGAAACGGTAATTAATGTTTGAAGGTGGCCAAATAATGTGGAACAAATGGTCCACCCAACCTTTCTTTCCATTCACCTCTTTCTGAAGCTTTGTGCCATAACCTTCTATAGATTGAGAACCAATGGGCTTAGCATAAAGCTCTTTTTCTTCTTGTGGTAACTCGAAGAACTCTTTTCCCACACTTTGCAATTTGCTTATAACATTGCTTGGTATCTCATGGTTCACAATTTGGAACATACCCCACTTGCTACTTGCTTCAATAATCTCATGTAGGACTTTCTCTTCATTGGGGTTGCTGAAATCAATTATGGGAACCTCGAGGTTGACCCCATGAACCGTTGTAATGCCTGGTTGCTCTGTCTCTGGCCTTACAAACATGGCTGGGATTGCAGCATCTTTGGAATTGGAAGCTACGGTTTGCACCCTTAGGACCTCCATATTTTGGTTGCTAGAGTTTTTGTGTGCGTGGTTTTGAAGCTACTTATGCTGATTTCTTGTAGTGTTATATACTATAATAATAGGAAAGCCCCACCTACCAATGGAAAAACAAGTTGCACTCACCAAACCCCTACTTGGTTTAAGATTCACTCGTATAACCGGCCGTTTTCTAGGGCTAGCCTCCAAAAAAAATTTGTTAGTATTACCACGTTAAGCACTTAAAACTTTCCTAAAAAAATATTAAAATGTGAAGAGGCCGGTAATAATCATCTTATTACATTAAGCACGCACTTAAAAATTTATTTTGTGTACACTAAGGGTATCCCTCAGCCGATAGCCGAAGACTAGCTACGTAAATTTTTTTTAAACAAATTAAATTGTGAAGAGCTGTAAATTTATAAAACAATAATGTTATTTGGACCACGTATGATCTAATATATAAATGTAACATTTATCATTTTGGGTAAAAAATTGTGGACACTGTCCGCGTAAGACAGCCCAGTTGGTGGCTGCAGGGATACTTAGGATTTCCCCCTCCCCAGGTCATGGGTTCTAGTCCCAGACCTCCCATGTAAACCAAAAAAAAAAATAAAATAAAATTGTGGACACTTCAATTTATATTTCTTATTATTTTTGAATATTTCTAGTATGCAATCTAATTTTGGGTTATTGCTATACAATTTTATGTTGGACCAATGATATTTTGTCACCTGCAATAATTTATACATATTTTGTGTCACTTTCCATTATTTTTTTGTTTTGAATTACTATATATATCATCTATATGATTCAAGTCAATCAACATTAATTTAATTTTAATTTTTATTATTTTTGAATTTTATTTTGCTACAATCAACTAGATCCAACACAATTGGTAAATGACCAATCATGAATTTCTTAAGCCTAATGTCGAAGAAAATGCTGTGTTGATAGAAGTAAAATTCATTTCAATGATCTCTTCTACTCGAGAATATCCTTGATGCACAAATTTATTTTTATTTTGCTACTATTAAATTATCATGATCTATATTAGTTTCTCTTTAAAAATAAAAAAAAGTAATAATATTTTTTGACCCAAAATGTTAGGTAGGATATGCAAACCCCTGATGGATAAAGTTGGACCCTGATGCATTGTCTAAATTCAAAAGTCGATATCTCTTAGAGTTAGACCTGCAGAAAAGGTCAGCTAAAGTACCTACGCTAAAAGGAGTTTCGTCCAAAGTTCAGTACACGGAAATTAAATAATAGGAATGAGATCTATTGCAATTGTAACTGCATGCATGAGATAATCTCAGCTCTTAAATTTTTTTGTTTTGCGTCAAAATAGAAATTGAAAATAAAATTATTAAAAGGGTGTGAATGACTAGATTAAGTGATCGTACCATATTGTTGACCGCATATCATCTAGGTCCAAAATAATAATAATAAAAAAAGTCGTAATATATACTTCCAGAATTGGCCGGACATCTTATTACGTCAAAATGACTTCGTTTATGTCCATTATAGCTGAGCCGATACTTGTGACTCCGTCCTCCTGTTACTGTCGAAGTGATCATGTATTTGAATCCTTCAAAGTCTTCGTTCAAGATTTTTGAGCTTTTTGACTTTATGCTGCTGTATATATGTTTGTGTTTATCCCACCGTACCAGTGTACCACAGATTTCAATGGCTTTAATATTTTTGAATTAATTGCATGGAATATAAGCATATTAAATTGTTAATATAACCAATTGGTCTATTCAAAATTTATACAATTGTATTTAGGTGAAACCTTTGAATTCATCTTTTTTTATACTAGTTTAATTTCTTGGAGTGATTATAATGGATGGGCTATGCCATAGACCAATTCCTTGGTTAATAATTCAGCTCTTTTAACCATAATCTATATTTCTAGTCCGTATGGCTCCAATGAACATCAACTAATTAACACAATGAAACTTTCTTAATGCTCAAGCAATTTCTTGCGGTTATCAAATGTCTTCATTTTACCATGAAAATATAATATTAAATATCCATTACCAATCCTTCCGGGCATCCAATGGATTACTTTTTTGACCCATGAAAGTAGTTTTGAGTTTTGACCCATAACATTTAAATAAGACTTAATTATGTCACAGGTCCCTGAAGTTTGAGATACTTTTGTCAGATACCCTTATTCTTTTTTTTTTCCAATGTCTGACTCCTCGAAGTTACTTCTGAGTTTGTCATATACCCCTACTACTAATTCTGACTAATTTTGCTGACATGTAACATCGGAATCCTTATATGATGCAAGAGGTTAAGCACCTGGTGCCTCGTGGTCGAAGATCCTGTTTTAAAAAAAAATTAAAAACTAAAAAACATAATATTTTTATATTTTTAGTTAAATAAAAAAAGAAAAAAAATTGAAGAGAAATGTCGTCTTCGCACGTGTGGCATCACTCGACATCACATGACCAACCTCCCGCGTCTGATCAGGATTCCGATGTTACATGCAGGCAAAATTGGTCAGAATTGATATTAGGGGTATATGACAAACTCAGAAGTAACTTCGGGGAGTCAGACATTGAAAAAAAAAGAATAAGGGTATTTGACAAAAATATCTCAAACTTCAAGGACTTATGACATAATTAAGTCTTTAAATAATCTCAAAATATCCTTTAATTTACTTTATTTTCCCTCCTACAACCTTTCCAATCTCTTTCAATCTCGTAAAAAAAAAAAAAAAAAACCTATTACATTCACAACTTTTCAGATCCTGGGTATATAAAAAAAAATAAAAAAATCACAACTTTCCACTCTGATCCCTCTCATAATCTCCCCAATCCATCACTCCTTTGTCTCAAGCACATATACTCCTCAAAGTTGATGAGCGGAATTGAATGAGTGATGGTGGTGGGCGACGGACATGTGGGTGCAGGGATGGCGGCTGCTGCTTGTAGCAGTGATAGTGGTGGTGTTGTGTTTAGAAAGATAGTCCCTCGGCTTGTAATATAAGTAACAAAAAAACATATCTTTTTTTGTTTTAAATATAAGAAAAACTAACTAACTTTCTTAAATTTTACTCCCTCAATATTTGATCTTTTAGGACTGGACACACAGATTAAGAAAATGTTAATTATTATAGGTATTAAGTATAATATGTCCAAAATACCCCTATTTAATTTTTATTGAAAATTGTAGTAGTATTTAATTTTTATTAGTGTGTCTATTAATTAATGTATAGTGATTTAGAGATAAGAGAGATGATAAAAGTAGAATTAATGAGGAGTAAGAGAAATGATTGAATGAAAGGTTAAAATTGAAAGAAAAAAAATATGTTTGTGTATTGAAAATGTAAAAAGCCAAACTTTGTGAAACAAGAAAAAAGCCTAAAAGGCCAAACTTTCTTAAATGAAGGGAGTATTTCATTCTCAATGTCACTTTCCAAAAACATCCATAACCTAAAAATTGTTATTTTATTTAATTTTTGTTTCATTTTCAATGCAACTTTCATAAAATATCTCTATTATTTTAATAAGCGTAAAATTAGTTGGTTTTGCTTATAATAATTCGAGTCCGAGGGAGTAATGTATATGTTTAAAGTTTTGGGTTTACAAATTAAGGAAGATAAGAGTAATTTTGAAGAAAAAAATATTCCCTTTCTCTCTCTTTTCGATAGATTTCATGTCAATTAATTAACAATGTTAATTAATTTAGTTAATGATATTATAAATGTGAATATTTGATATGTATTTTCAAAACTACACCTATTAATAAGTTTAGGAATCTAAAAAATGTTAAGTAAATAGAAGTATTTGTGAAAAGAAATAATTAATTGTCATTAAAAATTGGTACGAGCTGAGATCTTACAAATAAAAATCAAACAAAAAACTCAAAATAATCTTATATTAAGGGACGAAAAAAAATATGTTTTTTTTTTGTTTATATAGGAGGTCTGGGACTAGAACCCATGACCTGAGGAAGGGAAAATCTTAAGTGTTCCTGCAGCCACCAACTGGGCTGTTTTACGTGGAAAAAAAAAATATGTTTTTAATAATGAAGATCTTTCTGTGAGTATGGTGGTGGAGAGGATAAAGGTTAAATCTTGGCTTTGGATAAAAGGAAAGTTGAATAAAATGTGCATGTCATTGTTCGAGTGGTTGACAAATTCTTACCCTCTGTCTTACTAATTATTGCTGCTGAGTTTTCTTTGATTCTACATGTGGTGTTGTGTTCTTTTTTGCTGCTGGTGTCTCAGCTTTGTAAGTGAGGTTGGTGTCCTGATTATTTATTTTGGTTTGCTGTTGGTTTGGGTAATTAGGTGCTATGCAGGTTTTATTGTTCTTTCTTTGGTGGGATTTTTTTTAACTCTCTTTTTTTGTTTTCTGTTGTGTATCTAGTTTCTGTTTTGGACCTAGTAGAAAGTATTTTTAATAATTCTCGGGTTTTTTTTTTCTAATAAAATTTTTGTCTTATCTGAAAAAATGGACAAAAAAGTATTAAAATAAAGTCGATCTGCTAGGAATAAAAAAAGTGAGATTATTTATATTCTTGGGGTAAGTTGTAAAACTACTAACTTAACTCGTCTCACCTAAATTACATGCCTGAAAACCCATAAAACCAATTTCACTTGAGGTTTCATTCATGTTTATCTCTATCTTGAGCTATTTTTTAAAATCCTTTTTACTAAACACATTTAACAAAAAAAATACATAAAAATGCACACCACACACCATATCTTGGTGAATATACGTAATTTGACAAGTGTAAAAGATGGATTAACAAAGACTCGTCCAAATGAGAAAAATTCTGCTCGTATCTATTAGAATTTGGGGTCGAATAATCCCACTACCCATACAAGGATATTATTCCTAATAATTATAAGCGCTTTTTGAGCTATTAGGTTTACCTTGGCCATAAAACTATCCTAAACTTCAATTCAGCTAAACTTGAAAAACAAAAATCATAAAGAAGTAATTGTTCGTGCAAGCTAGACTTATGTATATGACGAGGGTTGCTTAAGCCTTTAAATCAATGTTGTCAAATCGTGAATCGTTAGACCAAATTTTGAATCGTAAATCGTAAATCGTATCAAATTATCAGATTCATGAACATAGTAAATTTATAAATCATAGAGTATCTCCAAGATCAACATTCATAAAATGCATAAAAGTTAAAACAATAAACTAAGAAGAAAAACACTCATATAGGGAGTGGCTGAAACAAGAATGAATCAGGGTCCGGAAAATTGAAAAGTGAAAACTGAAGTTAGCAAAGAAGGGATTAGGTGGCACGTTTCTGAGAAAGGAGGGATTGAAGTATTCTCTTGTATTTTTTGGTGGGGCATCTTTGAACACATGATAGGTACTCTTTGACAAACTCTTCATAGAAGGTGGAATCATTGACTTGTACATTGATGCTTAGATGTTCTTGGTTAATTTAATTCCTTTTTTTCTGTTAAAAAAAAAATGTATTAAGCAGTGTTAGAACGCTTATTGTAAACTTGCTTGTTGTAAACTTGTTTTTGTTTGGTGGGAATATTTCTTGTCCTCCCTATTAATAAAATTCCTTTTTACTTTGCTGATAAAAAAGAAAACTTATTTAAGCTTTAAAGTTTAAAGTATTTACAATTTAAAAAAAAATTAAAGTATTTAAAACATGTCCTTCTTAAATGTTTATCCATTAAATAAAATTTAATTATAGATATTTAATTAAAACAATATTATCCGGTGAATTTGTACAATAATGAAATAGGAGAAGTAGCTTGCTTTCATTATATTTAACAATTAAAAAAAAAACAATCGAAACATAGAATATTAGCAATCAACATACTTTAATCATCTCTCTTGTATCTCTTCTTATATTATTGTCTTTAGTTCTTTTTTTAAGTTTATCTTTGTACATCAATGAGTATCCCTGGCCTTCTATCTGTATATAAGTTTTGCTTCTTCTTCAAAAAAAAAAAAAAAAAAACAGACTTTATTCATCAACCGTCCAAACAAATGAGTGTGACCCGCAATATCAATTATTTAGGATTTAGCATTATTAGCACTGCTTCAGTGCTTCATTTACTGAGGAATCTTGTTGAGTTTACAGTAAGCATAATCCTTGTATTTCTTGGTCTTGTATTTTGAAGGATTGTCTTCATTAATCAACTTTGGGTGAGGGCCAACTTCACACTCTGGTTGGGGCTCTATGAACACTGGCCACGATATTCTTGTCTCATCTTTGCTCACTGTTGTTCTGTGGAACACCGCCTTATATTTTCCATTGCTCAATATCTATATCACACCATAATATAATATGGTATAGTAAAAAAAAAAAAAATAAAATGAAATTTATTAATATTAAATGAGAAAAGAACAAGCCTCTCAAAAGGGGGGCGTTATAGCATGGTGCCGAAAGTCAAGGCACCATGCGTGAGGTCTTGACTTACCTTTGATTGCAGGTTTCATATGGCCAAGGATCCACATGCAATTAAATATAATGGTATCTAAATATTTTATATGTAAATATTTTAATATCCGTTTTTAAAATTAGTTATTTTTATTGGAAATGTGATCTTTATATGTGTATTTTCAAAATTACCCCTATTAATAAAAAAATAATTAATGATCATTGAAAATTGAAAATTGGTATTCCCTCCAGCTCGAATTATAAGCAAATCCAACAACTTTTTCGCTTATTAAGGAGGTTAATTGATTGTATTTAATTTTCTCAAATTTATAAAAAATAGAGGTATTTTAGGAAAGTAGTATTAGGAATGAAACAAAAATTAATTAAGATTACAATTTCCTAGAGATATTTTAGGAAAGTGGCATTGAGAATAAAACAAAATTTAATAAAGTTAGTTAATTTTGCTTATATTTTAAACCAATAGTAGTATGTTTTTTTTGCTTATAATTCAAACCAGAGGGAGTATATAGGGATAAAATAAAAGTGTTAAAAGGGTCTTATAATTAGGGAGGGAGAGAGTAATTAGCATTAACATAAAGGTGAAAACATGCATTACTAATCATTTTTATAATTTAACAACTGTATTATTATAATTATAATTTAACCACTGTATTACTAATCATTTTTATAATTTTCAGTAAAATCGTTACTCTGTTTATAATTATTATAAGGCTTATTTAAGTTTTTAATTCCTGAACTTAGGTGCTCATTTGGAATTGATCCTTAAACTTTTTTTCGATGCTTTGACTCCCAAAACTTTTCTCAAATTTTAGAAATGACCCTTTCATCACTTAAGTGGTGATATAATCGAGGATATGTCACGTCACCTTCGCCACATCGGTAGGTAATGTGCCACGTGATTTTTTTAAATTTAAAAAAAAATCAAATTTATTAAAAATAATTAAAAATTGTATTTTTTTTAAAGAAAATCAAATCTTTTGATAAATTTTAAAAGAAATTATTTTTTTAATAAAAAAACTCATGTAGTGTCTCGTGGCTCTACATAACACGTCACTCGTGGATATTATGAAAGTGACGTGACATATCGTAGGCTATATCATCACTTAAGCGACGAAAAGACCATTTCCAAAAATTAAACAAAGTTCAGGGATCGAAAGCATCAGAAAAAAAGTTCAAGGACTAATTCCAAAAGAATACCTAATTTCAGAGACTAAAATGTTAATTAAGCCTTATTATAATTATAATTATATTCCATTTATTAAAACTAGTTTAAAAAAGTTTTAAAAAAAACTATGCCCAACATCCAAATAACTAGTACCGGTGACACACAGACCCAAGTAAAAAGAAAACGAAAACTACTTCTGAAAACGAAAACGACAGGCCCAACTCAAAGGAAAACGAAAATGGCATACATACCCAATAACGGGACGAAAACTAAATAAGGCAAACTCCCAGTTCATGCCACCCATGAGCAGCGGTTTGAAGTTCAGTGAGTACAAAATCTCACCCCTTAAATTAATGCACCAACATTTCAACGGCTTGGATTAACGACCTCACACATGGTGCCTTGACTTTGGGCACCATGCTATAACTTGCCCTCAAAAGGAACAAATCAACCAAAAAAGAAAAAATCTCCAACCAACAAAAACAGCAAGCTACCAAAAATCCCAAAAAAGCAAAAACTGCCCAAAAAGTCAATTACTTTTCGTAACAAAATTAATCTTCTATGCAATACAAGTCATGTCAGAAAAACAAACGTTAGAGAAGATTTATAAATAAAAAAAAAAACGTTAGAATCCTTAAATTGGCACCATCTGTCATTATAACTAACACTAATAATGATATGTACGGTTTCATGTTGTCATTATATCAAATTTACTCTCGCGGTGGTTTTTAGTTTTGAGTTTTAAAATATTAAAAAATCAAAACTGATTTTCAATTTTATTTTTTTTGGAACAGCAAACAAAATAAATTTTATTTATAGGAAAGACAGAAATGGATACCCGAGCATCATAGTACAAACCGAAGACCCCACTATTTTTCGCTTTCAGTTTTCAAAATTATTTCCAAACTTATAATTTTTATACCGCTCTTGCCATATTATCTTGTATACTACCACCATTATTTAATAACAACTTCCATGTGGTTGTTGTATGTCATTATTAGTTGAAGGCAGTGGTCATTGTTATAGTAGTTGCAGTCTAGAGTAGTAATTTTTGTGGTATTGGTAGAGGGAGAGAGGGGGTGAGGATGTGGTGGTGATGATGGTGTTGAAATGTGATAGTTGGGGTGGACATCAAGGTGGTGGTAGTCATGCGAGGGCAATGGTGGCTAAGGTGGTCATTATGGTGGTTGTCCGAGTGGTGATGATGGTTGTACAAGGAGGAGTAATGGCAGCACGTGAGGATGTGGTTACGGTTGGGGTGGCTATAAGGTGCGTGGTGGTTATCATCAAAAATTGTAGTGATTAGGGTGGTTGCGATGGTCACGGTGATGGTTGGGGTTTAGATAGTTACAATAGTGTTAGTTGAGTGACAGTCATGGTGGTAGCAGTGTAATCACAATGGTTATGGTAGTGGGACGAGTAAAGATGATGGTGGTGATGCTAAAATGATACAAAAGATGATGAGATGATATAAATTTGCAACTCAAAACTGAAATTATAAAACCATTATTTATTGTTTTGAAAATAGAGGTGAAGTTGTTCTGAAAATGCGTAAAAAACCATTTCAGCTCAATTTTTGCCGAACAGATTTGTTTTGAAAATACACTTTCAAAAACAAAAACCATAAACTGTCAACCATCCCGAATGGGGTTTAAATTTGTAGATGTGAAATATCAAGAATCATTTTAATTGAAGGACCAAATTCATAAATCAACATTTTCTATATCAAGAAATTGAGTAAGATATACTGTATAAATATGTACCTCCAATTGGTCTCCAATGTGAATGACCAGGGCATTGGGGACGTACTTAACATCGTACCAGCGACCATCTCTAGAGGCTTGAAGGCCTTGTACCTCGTTGGGGACCAGAATGGTCATGTAGGACATGTCTGTATGGGGTGGCACACCCAGAACGAGATCAGGGAATGGGCAAGGTGGATAGTAATTAATCTTCAAAAGGTGAATTAAGTCATCTCCACCAGCTGCCTCCTTTAGCTCATGCTCTTCAAGACCTAGCCCTATGGACATGCTTTTGAACAATTTGTCTACCACCCCATGTAGGTACTTAAGGTATTCCTCATTGGCCTCCCTGCCACAAAATCATGTATTTGAATAGTGGAGTATTTCATAAGTTATTTGAATAGCGGAGTATTTCATAAGTTATTAAAAAAAAAAAAAAAAAAGCATTTCATCTAAGCTGTGTTTCATCAGGAAAAAAATAATTAGTGGAGTATTTCATCAGGAAAAAAAATAGTGGAGTTTGCTTGGGCCGGAGTTGTGTCTTTCAATGAGAGTATTTCATCTTCCTTGTTCAATATTATTTTAGGCTTTGATGTTTTAGTTTATTAGTTGATTATTTGCACATGTTCGTGTATTAGATTGTAATCGTTTACACTTTGACTTAATTATAATGGAGTTTATTTATGGATTTTTTACTCTGGATTTAAAGGAGGTTTTTTACCTTAATATTTTGATGTGTTTTGATTTTTGTTGTGCTATTATTTTTTTCGTGATAGTAAAAAATTATAAAAGTTAAAAAAAAACTAAAGAGTCATATATTTAATAGTTTTTTAACACAACAATCAATTATTAAATAATTAATTTAATACATTTTGTATAAACTAATCAATTACAATTCAAAGTTTATAATTTTTAAATTTTATTATTATTTACTTTCATTTTAGTTTTAGAAAAAAAGAATCCATTTTTTATCATTATGGAGTAAGTATTATTTTATCGTGTATGTTAGTTACAATAAATTCACAAGTTCTTTCTTTCTTTCTGTTTTTTTTTTTTAAAGTCCCTTTACAAGTTATTGTGTTTCCACCTCATATTCCTAAATATTACGGTGGATGTACTTTATTCGGTAGCAAGACCTAAAAACTAGTTTGAAAAAAAAACAACCAAAGTTTAGCTGAAAAATAAATTTAAGTTAATATGTTTTGTTTGGATGGTGCAAGCAAGATCATTTGCTGTGAGTAAATTTAAAGAAAAAAACATACAATAGCAAAATTCTTGAGAGAAAAAATGAAATAAATTGAAGGGTGCAAAACAACGGAAGAATGAAGGGAAGTGAGACTGCATTCTGATCAAGATTTCGCTGTTACATGTAAACAAAATTGACCAGAATTGGCAGTGAGGTATACAACAAACTCAAAAATAACTTCGGGAAGTCAGACATTAAAAAAAAAAGAATAAGGGTATCTGGCAAAAGTACCCCAAACTTTAGAGACTTGTGACATAATTAAACCTTTTTATATTTTAAAACGTTATAATATGATTACATATATATATGACTTACTCTGTTTAAGTTTTGTTTCATTCCCAACACAACTTTATTAAAATATCTTTATTTTTTAATAAATTTTAAAAAATTAAACACGATCAACTAATTATTTTTTAAATAAATGTAAAATTAGTTATTTTTATTTATAATTCAAGCCGGATGATATATATATATATATATATATATATATATATATATATATATATATATATATATATATATATATGCGCGCGCGTGCATGTGTATGTGCGTGTGTATGTATGTATCGCCCACGGTTAACATTTTCTGGATCAATTACTACACAAAATAACATGTATTCATAATTGTTTTCTAAATATAAAAACATGTAGCATAACAAATTCATGTCAAAATGGGGAAAGTATTTGAAGACCTAAACAATGACATTAATATTACTCCCTCCGGTCCTTATTATAGGTCACATTCTAGAAGGTTTTTTTGGTCCTAATTATAAGTCACTTTATATTTCCAATGTATCATTTATTGTTTTTTCTCTTTTTTATCCTTATTAAATGTTTTGACTATCTATGTGTTTTTGTTGTTCATTAATGAGTGTGAATTTTCCTAGAAAAGTTTAAAGGGTAAAATTCTAATGTTACAATATATTCTCATAAAATTTATAAAACTAAAACTAACTACTTTCCTTGATATGTGTAATTCGGTTAAGTATGCCCTATAGTAAAAACTAACCTGTATGAAGGAGGGTTCTGAGGCCAAAATTGGTAATTAATGTTTGAGGGAGGCCAAATAATGTGGAATAAATGGTCCACCCAACCTTTCTTTCCATTCACCTCTTTCTGAAGCTTTGTGCCATAACCTTCCACAGATTGAGAACCAATAGGCTTAGCATAAAGCTCTTTTTCTTCTTGTGGTAACTCAAAGAACTCTTTTCCAACACTTTGCAATTTGCTTATAACATTGCTCGGTATCTCATGGTTCACAATTTGGAACATACCCCACTTGCTACTTGCTTCAATAATCTCATGTAGGACCTTCTCTTCATTGGGGTTGCTGAAATCAATTATGGGAACCTCGAGTTTGACCCCATGAACCGTTGTGTTGCCTGGTTGCTCGGTCTCTGGCCTAACAAACATGGCTGGGATAGCAGCATCTTTGGAATTGGAAGCTACGGTTTGCACCCTTAGCAACTCCATTTTTTTTGCTAGAGCTTCTGTATTTTTGAGAATTTGAACTACCGTGGCAAGGACTTGAAGTTGCGCGTTAAATTAATAGGAAAGGCCCTACCTACCCGGGCTACCTCGTTAGGTTTAAGGAGTAAAGAATTAAAGAATTTCAAAATGTTTAAAAAAGCAAAATTGAAGTTTAAAAAAAATAATTAATGTATACTCGAAATCATGAAGAGATAAATAATTTGAAACAAGTTAAAAATGTTAATACAACATATAAATTAGAACAAATGGAATACTCGTTAACATTTCCCAAAGAAAAATGATTGAATGACCTACAAATCAACCTATATTACATAAAAAGTGACATATGTCACTTGCTTCTTATTTATTGGTTAACAAGTGACACATGTCACATTATTATGGTGTAGGTTGTTTTGTAGGTTGATTTATCATTGCTCTTTGCCAAATATAAATATCTAGGGTGGGATAATCAATGGTGTTATTAGGCTTTATTTCCTTTGGGGGAAGAGTAAATAGAGGAAAATAGGGTTTTTCCCAAATTGGTTGAGGAGAGAAAAGGAGAAGAGAGGAAAATATAGGTGAGACTCAAAAAAGAAAAATTTCTCTCTTCAACATGGAAAGAAATTTAACCTAACGTATTTCAATGCATCACTTTTTTTTTATACCAATCGGTACCCGGATCTGGTTTTTTTACCCAGAATCTGACTCATCCGATTCGACCTAACTGAATTCACACTAAGCGGTAGGGGTCTCCCAGCGGGGGTTGCTCCATACCCAAGGCTCGAACTCGAGACCAGTTGGTTAAGGGATCAAGTGAGCTACCACTTGTCCAACCCCACGTTGGTTAATGCATCACTTTTTTTGTAATATATCAAAATGCCCTTACCTTTTAATAAATACTTCCTCCGTCCCACAAGGATTGTAAAAAATGACTAAACTTTTTGTCTCATACTATAGGTAAAATAATTAATGTAAAGTTTAGAAATTTTAAACGTTGAATTGTGATTGGATGATCCATGTAAAATGCATTAAATTAGTTGTTTGATAATTGGTTGATGTGTTTGACAAACCATTAAATGCATATCTCCTTAATTTTTTAATTATCCTTGTGAAATGAAGGGAGTACACACTTACGAGTATTAAGCAAAAAAAACTAACTTTTACACTTATTAAGGAAGTTAGTTAAATACATCTAATGTTCTCAAATTCATATAAAAATTGAATACTTTAAGAAACTTGCATTAAAAATAAAACAAAAATTAAATGTTAGAACCACTTTGTATGATTATTTAAGGAATGATTATATTAAGAATTCAAAGTTAGTTTACTTTTGGTTATATATGAGATCATTAAAAGTGTATTTTTTTTCCTTATATTTGAGATAAGAAAGAGTATAGTTATTTTTATCATATAAAATAAGGTTATAATTTTTTTTTTTACAAATTTATTATTTTCCCT
The DNA here is from genome assembly GCA_037953625.1 of Crotalaria pallida. Lineage (NCBI taxonomy): Eukaryota > Viridiplantae > Streptophyta > Magnoliopsida > Fabales > Fabaceae > Crotalaria > Crotalaria pallida. The sequence goes on along the minus strand of CM075651.1, from coordinate 145,713,461 downwards.
CTTTTCTGTTCAACCTAACAAAAAGAAATAAAACTCAAATTGTCTCTCTCACCAATTTTTCACATTTTCTCTCGTACTAAACAACTACAAAATCTACTCATTTTGTTTACGCAATCTCTCTTTCCTACTTATCTCTTTTCTATTTCCCTTTTTTCATTTTTTTTATAGCCAATCAAAAATGGTACTCCCTCCGTTTCATATCTTTTGTCCTTTTGGACTTAGGCACATAGATTAAGAAAGTGTTGATTATGAGGATTAATGTAAATTTTATGTGTATTTTATCAAAAATACCCCAATTAAATATTTTTATTTTATCAATGCATATTTATTTTCTCTTTGTAATTAATCTCCAATTTTCAAGAGCTATTTAATTGTTCACGCTTTACAATACAAAATTTTAGTTGAAGAATTACTTTTGCCTTTGTTAATAATACTCCAGTTCTAAAATACACCAACTCCACCATTTCAACTTTCAAATACAATTGTTCACACTCACTGGAAAAGAATCCTCCATTATTTTTGGAGCAGCACCTTCAAAGGAATTCTCTACCACTTCCATACTAAAATCATGGGCCGAATCATTGACTCTCCATCACTGAAAGTTCTCCAGAATAGGTTGAAGATGGAGTATATGGTGGGTTTCTTCATAGAGTATAAAAGGATAGTTTGTCTTTTAGAATTCCATTGGGTAGTTTTTTGGTTTATGTGGGACAACTATAAATGCAATTAGTGGGGTAGTTTATTAATGGGTTATTTAATATTTTCCTCTTTTCCTTGTTATATATTAAAAGAGATGATAAAAATAAAATTAATGAGAAGTAAATGAAATGATTGGATGAAAGGTTAAAATTGTAAAGAAAAATATGTTTGTGTATTGGAATTGTAAAAAGACAAAAAAATTATGAAACAAGGAAAAAAAAAAAAGCTAAAAGAAGAAAAGATACGAAAAGGAAGGAGTAATGATAAGAATGGGTACTCCGTAGAGCGTTGAATTTGGAAGTCGTTGAGATGAGTGGTGTGTGTTGCATGCTTTCATGACATGTTCGTGGATCTTGTTTATCCGTTAAAACCATCTTAAACAACATACTGTAAATGTGAAAACGCAGCTTCTCAAATAGTTGAAGTAATCTGTAGACCGTTGATTTTGGAAGTAGTTGAGGTGAGTGGCTAGACTAGACATGTACGTACATCATGGCACGAACTGAATGAATGGGTCAGAAAGATACATTCTAGAAACTCCAAACTCAAGGGCTGGGATTGATCCATTCTAAAAGTTAAATGTCCTCATCCACTTAACTAACGTCTCTGCGTATACCACTCACTAGTCATAAAGTTACAGAATACCTGCCATTAAAACGGGAAATGGAAAATCATGCAATGTTGGTGTGACAACTTGCAGGATGGTGAAGGCATGCATAATAAAGAGGATGGATTGGTAAAAGAAAAAGAAAAAGAAAAAGAAAATGAGTTTTGGTCTTTTTTTTCCCATGACAATATTAAAATATCTTTAGTTTAATTTGAAACATTTTTTTTTTTAAATTTTAGGGCGTTGAAAAAATTTAACAATTCATATTTATTAAAATTATATTCCAACATATCAATATCAAAAGTCAATTTTATATGATGGAAGTTAAACACTTGATGAAAATGGTAAAATTGATATTTTTGTTTAAAAAATCATGTGATAATTTCCTTTTTCTCTTATGATATTCAGCTTATGCACTAGTAGCTAGTGGCTTATTCGAAACATAATTTTGATAAGTGTCTATTTGGCGCGCAAAATTGGAATTGTATGTTCAATTTTGTCATAATTGGAATTAAGATGGAATTGTGATTTTAATGTTTGTATTGTACAAAGAATTAGAATGTAGAATTGGAATTTCAAGTTTAATTTCTAATTTCATTGTTTGGGCATAAGAGGTAGAATTCAAAATTTTAAATTAATAATATTCTATTGTGTGTACCTCGTGTCCGCATTTATATGCGTCACTGCAACAATCTTTTGTGTGTGTCACAGCCATCGCTTGTGTTATTGAGATATTGTGGTGGTTTGCTAATAGAAATAATATATTCTAGTGGTGGTGAATAATTGAGGAAAGAGTAAAAGAAAGTCGCGAAGCCCGACCGAATCGGACCGACTCACACAGGTCCGATAAATAGATGGGTTTAGACTATCAAAATACGAGCCAAGTAAATCTCATCTGCTTTAATAAAACCAGAACCAGCCGAACTCTGGGTCGACCCCTAATATCACCGAAAACCCTGGCCCGATCTAGTTAAAAAGGTGGCCCACTACCGAGTTTAGCTATATGATTTTTGGGCAAAATTACATTTGTGCCTTTTTAGCTTAACTCGATCATGACCCGAGCCCGAACCCAATCGGGTAGCCCGCATTGTCATCTATACGGTGGACCAATAGAGAATACACTTATTTGTTTCTAGACTCAATACACAATTCTATAAAGTATGGAATTGTAATTCCGAGGCTTAGAGGTAAGAATTGAGTTTCTACATTTTTAGTTATAATCTAATTTCATGGAATTTGCTTTGGATTTGTGATTCCAATCCTAAGTGCACAACCAAACACAAGAATTCCAATTCCAATCCCAACCCCCAATTTCATGCTCAATTCCACGCACCAAACGGACTCTAAGTGTGAATTGAAATGTATTTTTCTAATTTTTCGACATTTCAAAATAAAAAATATTTAAAAATAAAGATATTTTTATATTTTTCACGAATTAATAAAATCAAACAATAAAACTATGTGTGTGTTTGGTATAGCTGATCAAATTAAATTATGACTATTTTTATTTGTGATTATGTTAAAATTATAATATGATAACGTTTGGGTCTCTTAACTGAAAAATGAATTTTAACTGATCTGTTTTGTTTGAATAGTGTAAAGAATATTATTTTTACTCAGTAAATTACAAAAAAAATGGTATAGAGTGATAAGGGGTAGTTAATGTTATTAGAGTAATAAGGATAGAATAGAAAAATTATATGGGTATAAAAAAAATAATCTTATAAAAAATAACCTAAGCACCTATGAAGGAAATGTTAAATTTCCATTATTTTTCCAAAAATATAATCTGCATCGACAACCAAACACAATAAATTATGATTTTATTTTAAAAGTTAAAAACATAATCTTAATAAAAAACAAACCAATAGTGTTATTTGAACATTTACGGCTAACATCTAAGAAATTGTTTTTTTTTTTGCTCAAGATTGCATTTTTACCTTTTTTTAACACTTAATTGTATTTTTGGTTCTTTATCATATTTTCAAGATCCACTTTGGTCCTTTATTATATTTTTGAGTAATTTTGGTCCTTTATCTTTTAAAAAAGATTAAGTTTGATCCTTCCGTTGAAAAAAAATATTAGATTTCCCTAGAATATTCCGGAATATATTCCGGAATATTCTAGGGATGAGAGGGTATATTTCGGAATATTCTAGCGAAATCTAGCTTTTTTGTGACGGAAGGACCAAACTGAACCTTTTAAAAAAAATAAAGACCAAAGTGAATCTTGAAAATAATATAAAGGATAAAAATGCAGTTCAGCCTTTTTTTAATTATCATAATCTAATACGTTTGTTTACCAATGAATATTATAATTTTATATCATATTCTTGAAAAAATAATCAAAATTTAGAATATCCCTCATCAACATATTATAAAATAGGAGAAGTTGAGGTTAATCTTACTTTCCCACCAAATGATAGTTTTTCCCTTCTAATTTCCTTTCTAATCTCAGCCATCCATTGCAAGTAAATCACATCCGTCCATATTATTTCTAATCTTTTCATTTCTCTATCTATATTATATTATTGCATTCTTCACTACATATTTATAATAAATGTTATCAATCAATATTAAGGATAAAAAATGTTAAATTTAAATAAAAAACTATTTTAAAAAAATGATATTATATATATAATGCATTACATAATATCGTTAAACGAGATTAAGAAAAATGATAGAAAAATATAAATTAAACCAAATAATAAAAGAAAAGTCTAATAAAAATATATACATCCGAAATATAATTAGCAAGAAATTATGATTTGTCTAATACATCAACCAATTATCAAACAACTAATTTAATGCATTTTGGATTGATAAACCAATCACAACTCAAAGTTTACAATTTCTAAGCATTTTCATTAATTATTTTAACTTTAGTTCGAGACATTTCTTTTTCCATTTTTATTATCATCCTTATGAAACCGATCGAGTGAGTAATATGTATTCTTGACCGTAGCGAAAACAATAAATACTCCACATATAGTTTTATTTTAATGATATTTTTGCAAAAAGCTAATGAAAAACCATAAAATTAATAATTTCATATGTGATGGTTACCGATAAGGTAATTTATTTTAATGAAACAAATGGGTAGTTGCTAATAAAAAGCTAATCAATTCTGCTAAAATGTTACATTAGTTTCATATGTGTTTGATTTTCCAATTTGATCCCGTGCTAAAAGGGCTTCTAATATATGGATATGCATGTTGGCTTTACATTGAATTATAACGTTTTCAATAAATTAATCATATGTTATTCTTTTTTTTATTGAAATTATATGTAATTTCCATTAATACGCAATCATTAGGTTTGTATTTTTTACTATATATTTATACATGTCTTGAACATGGTTACGTAATATGGGTTCCCACTCCAACTTTTGCTTAAACATTTGCTTAACCACTAATATCATGAAGGTGGCTGCCTTAAAAATGCTTGGGGCAACTAAAGGTAACATGTTCTCGCCAGTGAGGTAAGGATAAAGATTTTTTTCTCTTTTAAGTATTTTTCTTCTTATATATAAATTTGTTCATGGTTCTTTCCAAATAGATGTTCTTAAGTCGTGTCCACTTTTTCATTTCAGCTTGTTCTTAACGGTTAAAGCGAACCCTTTCATTCCGAATTAAAGAATTCAGAATGAATCAAATCTCCCCGAGTAGGATTCGAACCTACGACCAGTCAGTTAACAGCCGACCGCTCTACCACTGAGCTACTGAGGAACAACGGGAACTTCGAGCTCATAGAGTTCAATTCCCGTTCTCAACCCATGACCAATATGAGCTCGAAGTTTTAGAAGTTGGAAGTACAATTGGTTTTTGTTTGGTTTTTAATTATAAGTATTGTATTCCGATTTGATTACATAAATTTGTCTGATCATAAAAAATAAATTTCATTGTAAATTTGTAATAATTTAAAAAAATACCATATAAAATATAATTCCTAAAAATGATAAATTTATTGTCCTCTAAAAAAAGACACATGTAAATAAAATTAATGTTTAATGTTTGAACAAATGGAAAACCCTTAAAAAAATAAAAACGGAAAGGATAGCGAAATTTAAAACTCGTGCATCGCACGGGCAATTTTCCTAGTATATAATAAAATAAAATAAAACAAAAAACACCACTTCCTCATTAAAATGTTTATCCTTAACTTTTAAAAACTGAATTTAATAAAACCTTAAAAAAAAATTCTTAACAATAGCAATGTCATTTTGCTTACGGAAGGAGAAACGGTTTGCATAATCCTTCCTTTTCTTATAAAAAGGTGTCCCAATGGAGCTTTCTCATTCACCCATTTTGAAATAATACTCTCTCATTAAAAGTTAGGCTTTCCAACTCAAAGAAGGCATCCACATGTCCTTCATTTGAAAATTAAGTTACATTTTTTTTTTAAATTTAAATTTTGAAAATCAAGTTACAAGCAAGTTACTTTTTAACTTTCTTTCTTATTCTAAATGGTACTAAAGGATTGCAACACTATACCAAGTTTTTCTCTTATCTTAATCATCATTCATTTATCATTTTTTTCTCCATCTCATCTAAAACCTATTTTTTCTCAACATTACTTTCCCCACATCCATTATTAATAACTTCTTGAAACACTCAATCTCCTTTAGTGAACAAAAAATGACATGTTATTTGGTATTAATCATGTGGTGTGACTAAGTCTTCATCGCAGAATTGGAATGTGGTATACGTGATTATATAAGCTAAGGCACCACATTGTGAGGATGCTGATTTTTAGTAACAAACATGTTATGTGCCTTTGATGAAGCAAGGACATGTGACTCTACTCTAATGGTACATTATTGTTGGAATTGCCCAAATTTGATTGATGGTATATACAATGTGATTGTTTAAGTATTAATTCATTATTATATTTATCCCATACTATGATCATAAGTTTCAAATTTGAGTTCTTGAATTTGCAATTGCTTAAAATATTTCACTTTATATATCATACAATAGTTTTATTCCACTCACGCAAAATTGCTTCTTATAATTAAAGTATACTTGGTTTATCTTCTTCCCACATGACTTCTCATGTATTTGACGAGAAAACAGGTACTTGGCCTTCAAAAATCACTTCGACAAAGAGACAAGAAATGTTGCAACTTGCAACTTTGATCTTGCTATGAAATGCATGTCGAAGACCCATGGGAATAGGTGTCAAAATTCAAAGGCACCACATATCAATCAAGGAAGTTACATCCACTGATCCACACATGCTATAGAAGTTACAATTCGGTTTAGATTCTTTTTTTTAATAATAAGACAGTTGTTCTAAGTGTTAAATAGATTAAGTGTCAAATAGGTATTTATCTAGGGAGTTATTTTTCTTTGTTTATAAATAGTTGTTGTAATAATGTAAACTCTGGTTGGAATTATTGTAACACTGTACACATCCTAATTCCTCCTCGATGCTCATGGATTGATGGATTATTGCAACGTTCTTTCCCATTTCAATTCAAGTATGTTTCTTTCATGTACTTTCCTTTTCTTTGCATTTTTTTCTTTTATTTCTTTTCTCGAGTATTAGTATAATTGTATAGTAGTTATAATTAACAAAATCAATGTTCAAATTTTTGTAGAAGTATCTTTTATATCCATTTTTCTTGCATTTTGATTTGCTGCTTTGCTTTTTCTGCTCCATTAACAACTCTCTTTGTTAAATTTGGCATTTTGTTACTTCTCACATTATTTTTTTCACCAATTAGTTAACATGCTCGACAATTTAAAGGCATTTTGTTTATTTGCATAAGTATTTTTTTAGCACAAAAGTTATGTCTTAAAAAGAAATGATCAACACAGATGAATCTATATTAAATAATATATGTTTTTTTAATATATATATATATATATATAATAATGTTAATAACACACTACGTATTGAGAAGATTCTATACATCTTATGTAATGGAAAAATGTTAGTAAGTGTCCAAATCCACAAACAATTGGCCCTTGCATTGCACGGGCTTAAAACTAGTACCTAATAATGTGAGTTGCATGCACTTAGGTGGCTGTCACAGGTGATTGATAAAAGAAAGTTAGACGGAAGAAAGAAGCTCCTTCTATCATAGCTAAAATCAATACTAAGTGAGTTAAGGGAACTTCGTCTCGTCCCTGTCTCGTTGTTTTTCATCCACAAAATGTTTGAATTGACTTTACCGACATTTTGCTCGCCTTAGCACCAACGAAAGGTTTCCTCTTAACTTTTCTTTGTTAACCATTTAAAATCTAATTGGATAGTGGATACAAGGAAATATTAAAGAGGATGATGATAACTTTTACCCTTGTTTTGACCACTATTCTTTTTCACCCGCTTGATAACCATTGCTGAAAAGAATTTCTTTTTTGGTTTTGAAAGCGAGGAAACTAACTCATCCATAGACAGTGAAGGCACACCTGATTCAGCTTATCATAAATGCGATTTTGGCACGCAGAAGTAAGTTAATCACTGACGATACTGGGATTGTAACACACAAACTACAATTTGGTTAACCATCAAATTATTGAAAAATTTGCATAGAGCAGAGCTTTTATGGAATTTTGGTTAACTTTCATTATCAATTCTGATATTGAAATTGTATGTTTCTAGTTCTTCACTCCAAAGCTTCTTCCTTAGTGAAGTCTTGGTTATTGAGACAACTAAATCAGTGTGTCTTCAAATTTTCAATTTATTACATATAAATCTTGAAAACTATTCTTCCTCCGGTTGCATACAAGAGTTTTTCCTTTGTGTAGAAAGGATGAACAAACCAAACTGAAGAAAGACGTTCAGAGTCATAGTATTGGTAATTTATCCATTTAAAAAGTATCAACAACACTGCTCTAATTTTTGCTACTTTTAACTGATACGCGCGAACGCATAAAGATTGAAAGTTGTACTGTGATATATGCATATATTCAACAAGTTCAACACCAAATACAAATCTAGACAAACAAGGCATATAGACAAACGGAAACGCTCAGCCACAGCAAGAGCCGCAAGCAGGTAGTGAACCTGGAAGTTCAATAGGAGAAAAAGAAAGAATAGATGATTAGCAAAGAAAAACTAGAAGAGCAAACGAGAGATCGAAACAACTGAAAATTAGAAGCAATGTAGACAATTTAACTTACTGTGGTCACGTCCCCTAATACTATCTAGCCCACGAACATTGTCAAGACCTCCACGAGGAGGGCCTCGTGGACCACCACCATATGGTCCACCACCACCACCACCAGGACCTCCTCCAGGAGCACCACCGTCAAATTTCTTACCAGAAGCAGCACCTTTCCTGTAGGCGTCAGACTTTTCCATCTAAGCATGAAAACACCATGAGGAGAGCATCAATTTGGCTGCCATAGAATGGTCATAATTTCTATAAAAGGAATCAAGAAACATAGACATTACCGAAAACATTGTTGCAAAAAACACGGTTATGAAGTTAACAACGGCCCAGAAAAAATCAGTTATTGTTTTGAGCCGCCATATTGATCGCTTTGATTTGACAACACCTGCACAAAATTGTAATAAATCAATATCAACCCACATAATCATTTTGTGATATCAAGAAAGAAATTCAAATGCACAGAAGCATAGCTTCCCAAAGTTTCGCTAGAATTTTTCAATCACCAAACTATCTAATGATGCAACAACGGCAGACACAAAATTACTTAGGTCTACAGTTTCATAATCTTCTTAAAAACTCTAATGAGGCCAAACCCAACATTAAAAGGGAAGAGATTCAGCCATAAAGAAACAGGTTGGACAGAAAAAGCCAACATGGGAAAAAAGATAAGAGAAAGATACAAAAGGAGAAGAGGGTAGGAAACATAGAAAAGGAGCCAGAGACAACAAACTAGTGTAAAATATAATGAAACTGCCAACTGTATATTAAACCTACAAAATCACATGGAAATGAAAGCAGGGAAGAAAAACTAGTGCTGTATTACATTTCCATGTCTAAATAACTTTTGTAAAACAAACATAACAAATTCACTGCACAACTATAACTAGGAATGGGGTGAGATCACTAGAGTATGTATCAATATAACTAGGAATCATGACTAAACGCATTTTAAGAGTTAAATCAACAATATGACTCAAGGAATGAAGCTAGAGTATTTCCCATGATGACTGATGACTTTGAAAGGGTCTCAATATAGAATATATTATTTCATTAGATTTATGAGAGCAATTCCATGAACCTTCAATTTAGCCCCTTCATGCCACAAGAGTTCAAAATCATAAAATTGCACCAGTAATATCTTAAGAAGTCATTAAAGGAACAGCCACGGTTTAAAATTGCATCTGAATTTACCGCTACTGCACACAGTTGCAGGAAAATGTGGCAAGTGCAGCCACGGTTACAGAACATTGAGGCCTTAAAGTGACCACAGTTTAAAACCCAGGAAACCTAAATTAACAACCAAACAAATACAAATCTTGGACCCCTAACCAAAACCACATCTCACCACACCTACCTCTAATAGTCTTAGACAAACACCAAACATATAATTGTAAGCTCACAAATTACCTAATATGCCACCTAATATGCGTGGCATGGTATTCCATGCAGACTCAATCAGGCATGTCAATGCAGAGATATATATGGGAAGAATTTTTGGATGGTAACAGAATTGCAGGCCGCCTTTAGGCTATATATTTGTCAAAAATGTTAACTTATTACATTTTTGACAAAAATATATAACTAAAAACAGCAAGCAATTCTATCGGTATCATCCGCAACAACTTCTATGACGAAACCATTTCATATATATATATATATATATATATATATATATATATATATATCCCATCCACCATTCACAAATAAATTTAATCCCATCCGTATCAAACAAACATGCTTACTCAACGGAGCCTGCATGGAGCACCATGCAATAGTAATTTGTGTGATTACAATCATTCCTTGGAATGATGACGAAATGAATTTCATGAAATTTAAGAGTTAAGTCAACAATGACTCAATGAATGAAGCTATTGAGTTTAAAACCCTAGAAACCTAAATTAAATCCCAAACAAAAACAAAATCCTCGATTCCCTAACCAAACCGGCATCTCACCACGCCACACCCATCTCTAATAATCTCAGAGCAACCCAAACAATCGCGGAGTATCGGAACTGTAGAATTTCAATAATCAAAGACTTAACAAAGGTGAATATACGAAAAAAAAATAAAAATTAACAAACGTGTTTTATAATATAACATTCAAACACACCGATCAATCAGAATACAAATCTAAACAAAATAATTAAAATGAAGAATAGATATAAACAATGATGATGAAGGGAGAAGAGGAAGCTACCTCCCTCGACGTAAGCCATGGAAGACGGTAGATTTTGCTGCAATTGACTCTGCGAAGGGAAATACGGGAATTAATGATCTACTGTTAGCTATATAGACTTCAATTTATAGTGCGTGTTAAGCTACGATTCGAGACGATTCTAGATGTATACGTCATTTTGTACAGCTGTCGATTTATTATTGGTTGATATATAAAATGAAGTGGTGTGTTTTCTTGTGGGCCGAAAGATCGACTGCCCCCTTCTTAGATACGATACGGCCCGCTATAGCATTCAAGCATAATGGCTTTGTTTAGTAAGACAAATTATAATTTATCATAGTAGCATTTATTTTATTGATCAAGTGAATAAATTATTAAGAGATTAATGGGTATGCACTGACGTGTAAAGTTTTTTATACTATCAGTGCATCATGCACAATTCATTTGTATTATTTTTAATCTAAAAGTCAATAACTATAAACGAATAATAACCATAAACGAATAAATGGTGGATGATGCACTGATGGTGTAAAAAACTTTACACTGTCAATGTATTACCCATTTTCTCGATTATTAAAACTGTTTGGTAAATAAAAAATACAAGAGTTTTATTTTTTTAGAACAGACAAGTGGTTGCAAAAGAGGCTTGTCGAACAAGAGTGGATTTTGGTTAAGGGTTCAGAGGATGGTTTGAGAGGCTTGTCATGAGTAGCTTTGGGATAAGCTATATATAGGATGAGAATGAGAATATGAATGTGAATATGTGATGAGATGATGATAGCCGCTCATTTTTTTATTTTGAGCTTGCAAATAAGTGGGAGAAAATAAAACCAAAACACTTGTAATTACGCTCATAGTAAGATTGTGATTAAGATTGTGATGACCATCGAAGCCATACATTGCAAGTTTGCTACCATGATTACAATTACTAAGGATCTCAAATTAAATTACAAAACAAGATTTCACTAATAATCATTTATGTTAGGAAAATGCTATGTTAGTACTTTAATAATGAAATTAATCTTAATGTGTTGTGTTGGGCGACACTTTTTCTCATCTAACAAACATCCTTAAGAGTACTGTACTCCGTACCACTAAGACTTCATTAAGACTACCTAACTTAAAATTATGTAACATTAATAATTTTTATGGCTTAAAACCATCCAACCAACCCAAATAAAATAAGCTCATTTGGTTTGAAAAAAATGGCAGGTGCTAAACCATAGGAGGTACAAGAGTGTTCTCCACATACATACAAAAGCTTAGTGAACAATCAATTTATGCGCTTGTGTAGGGCAGTATCTGTTGTACCTCCAGGTGAAGTATCGACATCTATCAATGATCAAAATCCAAAACACAATTCTTAAGAAAAACACTTTGATGAGTAACAACATGGTAATATAATTTTAACAAATTAAACTTCCTTAACCAGGGACAAGATCATCAGTAGTATTGCATGCACAACCTCTAAGCTTTGTTATTTTATTTCAACTATACATCATACAATATCTTACTAGTTATGGCTTAGCTTTAAAATTGATAACAGAATGAACCAAGTGGTAGACGATACATTAAATAAATTCTCAAATCATATCTTTAAATCCGAACTCATGGAAACCTACTTGACCCTAACTCAAATTCAATTCGAAAAGAAAAATATGCTTTTATTGAAGTTGGAAAAAAAATTTCAAGATTATTCCATTTTACAAAGATAGAAATAGGGATGAATATGCATATATGATGTGAAATTGCAAGTTCTCACACTCTTCCTTAAACATAACCCTAAGTCACAATCATATGGAGTATTGGCCACACTTTAATCCATGACAATGCAGTAGTAGATAGTTTAGATTGATAAATTGTGATATGCATGTCCCCTTGCACCCATCTCTTTTATATATCAACTTGTTCTATATATATATATATATATATATATATATATATATATATATATATGATTATATTATGAATTTCGCAACTTGCATAATTCTTATACATCTCCGAACGTGCAGAGATCTTTTTTTATTTCTTGGGCTTTATTTTGTCCCATTTCCTTGATTTGATAGACATCAATTTTCAACACAAATTTAATTCCTTGAGTTTAAACCCAAATGTCAAATATATCCAAAATATTTTAAGCATTATGCAATACACTACTGGACAGTGGACATTAAGAAAGTATTTAAAAAAATAACAAACGAACTCTTCTCTATTATTGTACTGGTATACTACTACCAAATAGTAGCTGGAAACGAATGAACTGGAATTGAATCTTTTGAGCCATGCAGCACTGCAACAAGTCTATGTCTATAGAGTGCTTTAACGGGCGCAGTCAAATTTGACAAATGATTTTAACATGTGCACCGACTATCTATCGTTTCCTCCTTGCTTTGTCATACAAGTTACATACAAAAAGCGGGTTAGTTAAAGCAATTGAAACTTGCATGAATTTGTCCATGAAATTCTTATTCATGACATGTGAAGCGCAGAAAGTCAAGCATTTAAATCATGAATGAACCAAATTTTGGATGGTTGCACAACAATCCCTTAAATGAATCAATGATTGTTTGACATGTCAGCTAATGAAATTTTAAGTTATTGCCATGTCAGCTTAGATTACCTGATTTGTCAAACAAATATTGGTCCACTAAGGAATTGTTTTGCAACTATCCAAAATTTAGTTGCATGGAAATAATGCCGTTAAATAATTCCTGAATTTCCGTTTCTAATCAAAATTCCAACAAGGACCAGGTCATATGCTGCCACCTATATAGCAGTAATTAAGTTCAAGTAGTAGTGGTCCTTACTTACATACTCCAAACAGAACTCCTAGGCTGTACTCATACTTTGTTCCATATCTTTATCATAACCGGATTTTATTTGACTTTTTTTTAGTTAACTTAGTTTAATTGCCACTTGATATTATTGGCTGCTTGGATGGTAGCTTAGAAATAGATCTCTTTCATTTTCAATAGCTTAGAAATCATCAATACTCCATTTATCAACTACTCCCTCCGATACTATTTATAAATCACATTCTAGAAAGATTTTTTGGTCCTATTTATAAGTCACTTTTTATTTTCTAGGAGACATGTATTGCTATTTTCTCTTATTTGTCATTTACCCATTAATGTGAAACAATAAATTGTGAAATTCCTAATGCAAGTTAAGAGGGTAAGATTGTAATGTTGAAGTATTTTTTTTAAAGTTTCAAGAAACATAACTACCCTCCTTGATCTGTGTTATATGGTTAAGTATGCCGTATAAATAGAACTAGAGGGAGTACTTATGATTATCCATTAAAAAAACATAGGTTTTAATAATATATATATCACACACACATTTTGAGGTGTTTATTAAAGTTTTTGGTATACACCAACCAGTACCCGGATCTAGTTTATCTAGAATTCGACTCATCCGGTCCGATCCCTACTGAGCTTGCACTAAGCGGTAGGGGTCTCTCAGCGAAGGTTGCTCTATACCCAAGACTCGAACTCGAGACCAATTGGTCAAGGGATCAAGTGAGCTACCACTTGATCAACTCAAGTTGGTGGGTGTTTATTAAAGTTGAGATTAAGAAAAAAATATTTATCAACTACTATAAAAAATGAAAATATTGAATATCAATGTTTAGATCAAAATTAACTCATTAGATTAAATCATTGTTTTTTGCTAAATTATTTCACATGCTCTCGTTCCTTCATATCCTACAACTACTCCTGTTCTATTATTCACAAGGTATCTTTCTATTGTACACTAACGTGTGTGTATATATTTTTTGGCTTTTTTACTTAAGTGAGGTAGTTTTACAAACAATTTATCGAATTGGGGTAATTTTAAAACTATTTACAAAACATAGGGTAGTCAACAAAACTATTTACGAAAATGGGACAGTCAAAGTCAAAGTCAAGGAAATGCCACATGTCATACTCTGGTTGGCCAAATTTTTTTTAAAAAAAAAAACAGGTTCAGACGTCGTGCCACGTGTCGTGTCGTGTGCAATGACGCAACCTCCACGTTGCGACACGTAGCAGCGTGCGTTGACTCCCCACTCATTTGCAATATACAAGTTATATATATTGGTTAAAATGCTATAGTGGGATTCAAGTTGATTTTTAATTTACACTACTACCTTCATCCCCAATTATAATTTATAAGACCCCTTTGGGGGATTTCACGTTAATTAAAAAGTGATTTTATTTAGTTAATGGTATTGAAAATGTAAATTTTTTATATGTGTTTACAAAATTATCCTTATGAATATTGTTAAAAATCTAAAAAGTGTTAAATAAATAAGGGTATTTGTGAAAATAAGTAATTAATGATTATTAAAAATTAGTATAGTTATTTAAACAAAACAAAATATAATTCGAGTCGGAAAAATTACGTGACACAACCCAAAACATTTTCAAGGTACGAAGATAGTTATTTAAAACATTTTAATTATATATTTGAAAATACATCAAACCATTCATGTTTTACCCCTATATTTCGTGTTATATCCCTCAATAGAGAAAGAATGATTTCTCATACATGATCTCTGGAACTGACACGACCAGTGGAGGCTGGCACAAGTGGAAGGGGCTTGTGTCCCTTAAGCATGTGGTCGCGAGTTCGAGTCGTTCCCGAGACGCATGTGAATGGAGCAAGCCTTACTGGGAGCATCGCCTCCGAAAGGGCCCGACCGTGATGCGAGGGATTAGTCACCCAGTTGCGCGGGTGGATACCCTGGTTCATCTAAAAAAAGAACTGACACGATCCAAAACATATTTATTAGATTACTTTTTTCCTTGCGCATAGCTGGCCGAAAAATCATAGAACTCGTTTTGTTGTGCCTAAAAAAATAATTTAAAAGAAAATAAACAGAAAAAAATGTGAGGGATTTTTTTTTTGGTCCATGACCGGAGTGTCCACCGCCGACCGCAGTGACTAATCTCCTCGCTGGCTTGTAGGCACCTCTAATGTGAGGGATTGGAATTTGGATTGAAGTAGAATGATGGAGAGATAAAAGAAAAAAGTGTATTGTATATAGTTCTTTATTATTAAAGAAATTAGAAAATGAAAAATAATTATAAATGCACATTTATTTATTTTGTATAGAGGATTGCTCACACGAGAACTCTTGTTTAATATTGAGAAATATGAATTTTTAACCATAATCATTAGATTAAATTAATGGTGATAATTTTAAATTAAATTATCATATATAATAGGATGGGATGTAATATATCTATTCATTCTCGTGCATTGCACATGCATCATCGCATAGGCAAGCTAAACTAGTCATCAACATATCAACATATTATAAAATAGGAGAAGTTGAGGGTATTTTTGTCATTTTTATTTTCCCTCCTTCATCCCTTCTTTTCCCTCCAAATTTGTTTGTCCGTGCATCGCACGGGAATAAATATTTATCTTAAGTTATTTTTCGTAAATTTTTAATAGTACAATTTCGATTACACATAAATATAAAAATTGTCTGCAAACATAGAATTTGCATTTCGATATTATTACAATTTGCACGGGTTATTAATGATCTTTTCAATAGGAAATAATTTGAATCAAATATTGACATAAAAAATATATAATGCCTAAACGACCCGTCATATGATAATTAACCAGCAAAAAAACGAATATAATGTTGTAATTTCAGAAATTCGAATACAAACAAGTCATAATATAGACAAATTGGTACTCCCTCCGTTCCTTTTTAAGTGTCGTTTTTTGGAGAGTTATTTTGTTTCTTTTTATCTGTCATATTGAGAAATTCAAGAGTGTAATAAATGCTATTTTCCATGTTTGCCCCTTTTTAATAAGTCTTGGTTTACGTAAGTAGTGGAGAAAAATGAATGATTATAGAAAGAGAAAGGGTATAGTGGAAAAAAATATAATTAGTGTATTGAAAATCTAAGTAATGATTGATTTTATTAAGGGACGTGTTTTGTTTGAAATATGACAGATAAAAAGGAACGGATGGAGTATTAAACATTTAAACAGAGCATCATTATGAATAATAAATTTTGGGTACAATGGAAAAAACGGATATATAAGTATTAAAGATGAGTTATAATTTGGTATAATGATTTAGTTTAATACAATCAAATATTTACTCAATCATGAATTCAAATTTTAAAAAATCCAAAAATTTATACAATATATATGTTGCAATTTAAATTGTGAAAAATAATGATGCGTTATTTTATACTTTAGACATTATACTTATTTACAATTATGAAGTTCTAATACAAACAAGTAATTTGAAAGTCCGAATCTTATAAACACGAATTAATTAAAAGTGTGAAACATGTCTTATATTGGGACAGATGTAATAATAATAATGATGATGATGATATATATGGTAAAAAAATAGTTGCATTTGGACTTGCAAAACAAATTACAAACAAAATGCATTTGGAATGATGAATTAAATAAAACAAAAATCAAAATGACTTTGATTTTTTTTAATAAAAGAAATTATGTTGTTAATGAAAATTAGAAATTGCATAGTTGATACATTATTAGTTAATTTTTATTAATGAAAAAGTTGGTAGCTGAAACTAGATTTAAATGTTAATGTTTATGACTATTCATTTCTAAATACACGTAAATCATTTTTATAAAAGGTTCATATTAACTTATTATTTAAAAAGACATATTTCTAAAATCTATAATCAAATTTTTTTATTAAAAAAAAATAGACCCGTGCTATGCACGGGTAAAAATATTATAAAACAGGAGAAGTTGATGACATTTTTGTCATTTTCATTTTCCCTCATTCATCCTTGCTTTTTCCTCCAAATTTGTTTGTCCGTGCATCGCACGGTAATAAATATTTATCTTAAGTTATTTTTTGTAAATTTTTATTAGTACAATTTGAATTACACATAAATATAAAAATTGTCCCGCAAACATACAATTTTGCATTTCGATATTATTACAATTTGCACGGGTTATTAATGATCTTTTCAAAAGGAAATAATTTGAATCAAATATTGACATAAAAAATATGTAATGCCTAAACGACCCGTCATATGATAATTAACCAGCAAAAAAAACGAATATAATGTTGTAATTTCAGAAATTCTAATACAAACAAGTCATAATATAGACAAATTGGTATTAAACATTTAAACAGAGCATCATTATGAATAATAAATTTTGGGTAAAACGGAAAAAACGGATATATAAGTATTAAAGATGAGCTATAATTTGGTATAATGATTTAACTTAATACAATCAAATATTTACTTAGTCATGAATTCAAATTTAAAAAAAATCCAAAAATTTATACAATATGTTGCAATTTAAATTGTGAAAAATAATGATGCGTTATTTTATACTTTAGACAATATACTTATTTACAATTATGAAGTTCTAATACAAACAAGTAAATTGAAAGTTCGAATCTTATAAACACGAATTAATTAAAAGTGTGAAAACAGATCTTATATTTTGGGACAGATGTAATAATAATAATGATGATGATGATGTGTGTGTGTGTATATATATATACATATATGGTAAAAAAATAGCTTTATTTCGACTTGCAAAACGAATTACTAACAAAATGCATTTGGAATGATGAATTAAATAAAACAAAAATCAAAATGAGTTGGATTTTTTTTAATAAAATAAATTATGTTTTTAATTAAAATTAGAAATCGCATAGTTGATACATTATTAGTTAATTTTTATTAATGAAAAAGTTGGTAGCTGAAACTAGATTCAAAGCTTAATGTTTATGACTATTCATTTCTAAATACATGTAAATCATTTTTATAAAAAATTCATATTAATTTATTATTTAAAAAGACATATTTCCAAAATCTATAATCAATTTTTTTATTAAAAAAAAATTTAAGCCCGTGAATCGCACGGGTAAAAATACTAGTTTAAAATTATTAAAAGACAAACACACGTGACCCCCTCTCCCTCTCCCTCTCCCTCTCCATGCACGCGCGGAATCTCCCTTCCCCTCAATCAAATACCCTCTCTCTATCATACTATTTCATTGATTTCTTCTACTAACATCACAATTCACAAACCAACAACCTACTATTCGTGCGAAGTGCGAACACCTTTTTACCTTCCCATCGTGAGACTTCACAAGCTTCTCATTTATTCATCAAAGAATTGATAATTATCATTGGCTTGCCAAAAATGCATTAAATCAGTCATTATGGCTTTGTTTGGTTAACGGAGAGAAAATAGGAAGAGAGAAAATGAGAAGAAAGAAATAGGGAATAGGGATTATGAAGAGAAAATGAGTAGATTTTATGGTTGTTTGGTATGAGAGAAAATGTGAAGAAATTGGAAATAGAGAAAAATTGAGTTTTCTTTCCTTTTGTTTGGTTGGAGAAAAAAGTTGGAAGAGATAAAATAATAAATTTGTCAAAAGACAATTACATCATTATTTTCAAAAATATAAATAATTTTTTTTTTATTTTTCATATATATCTATATTTCATATGGTCAAAGATTTTTTTTTTACTTTAATTCTTTATTACATAATAAAATTTTTGAATCCAAAATATTATAAAAATAGTTTTTTTATTAAAATAAAAATGTTTTATTTTTTTTCAATTAAAGAATTAAAAAATTAAAGAAAAAAAGATGAAGTAAAATGGACAAGTGAAAGACGGATGAGTAACTTTACATGTCAATCACAGTTTTCTCTCCAAAATCTCTTCATTTGGGGAGAGAAAACTTTTTTTGTGGGTCCCATGTGTTTTTTTTCTCTTCTCTCCATTTTCTCTCCTAAATTAAACAAGGAAAAATGAAGTTTTCTTTCCAAAATCTCTCATCTCATTTTCTTTCTACCCATTTTCTCTTGAAACAAACAAGGTGTATATGAAAAAATATATGGACATTAATTATTTCAACGATATAAAATCCCACTGCTAGAAGAAAATAATAACTTCCGTAAAGTTTAAACTTAATACTAGTTTAAACTTAATACTAGTCATATGTATTTTCATGCATAAGTAAAGCTGATGGAGAAATAACTTCAAAAATTACGCTTGACTGTGAGGATCAAGTCGATGGATGGTGTGAGTTGAAGAAAAGCAAGAGAAGAAAAAACGTTAATAAAGTTGAAAAAAGCGATGGAATCTTGTGTTAGGAAAAAAAAAAAGATTTGATTCTACTCATGAATGAAGAGAAGAAAAAAAAAGTAGCATATATATTGGTTTTAATTTTAGATCATGGCTATTAATCTAATGAGTATATGAGTATATTAATACTTCCTCCGTCCCTAATTATAAGGCCTTTGTTGACACTTTTATTTTGTTCCTATTTATAAGGTCCTTTATCAATTTTCAATGAGCATTAATTATTTTTTTTCACAAACACCTCTATTTATTTAACACTTTTTAGATTCTCAATAATATTAATAGGGATAATTTTGAAAATACATATCAAAAGTTCACATTTCCAATACAATTAACTAAATTATTCCACTTTCTTAATGGACATGAAATCTTCCAAGAAAGCCTTATAATTAAGAACGAAAGTAATAGTTAAAAATTCTAATTTCTCTACTATAAAACAAAACATTCTCATGTGAACGACCTCTTTCATGAAAAAATACACAGGAACTTGCATTTTTCCACATTTCTTACACTATTTGACTCAACAAGAAGTTATATAAGTAGTTACTCCATCCGGTTGGAATTATAAGTAACAAAAAAATATATTTCTCTTATATTTTAAAATATAAGAAAATTAAATAAGTTTATTAAATTTTGTTTCATTCCCAATGTCACTCTCCTAAAATATCTTTAGAAGAAAATTGTAATCTTAATTAATTTTTGTTTCATTCCCAATACTACTTTCCTAAAATACCTCTATTTTTTTTTATAAATTTGAGAAAATTAAATATAATCAACTAATCTCCTTAATAAGCGTAAAAGTTATTGGATTTACTTATAATTCAAGCCGAAAGAAATATATAATGACTATATAAGCATTAAAAATGGATAACTTTTTTTGAATGTTGATGAATCGAAGAAATCAAAAATTTAAAATTTTAACTTTTAAAAAAACTATTCATTTTGGGGGTTTTATCCTCAACCCGAGGTTAAGAAATTTTTTTTTTTTTAAAAAAAAGGTGCTGGAATTAAGAAGGGAGGATGAGTGAAAGATAGAGAAAGAGAAAGAGAAAGAGAAAGAGAAGGGGGAAATAGAGAGAGTCGGCGCCCATTGTCCCCGCCGACCAATCATAACGTCGTTTTCTACCTCATCATCCCCTTTCCATTACCCACCTCCCACTCCTACTCTCACTCCCCTTTTCCTTTTCCTTTTCCTTTCCCCCTGTCGTTTAATCTCCCCATAATCTTCTTCTTAATTATTATTAATTACAATAAATTTATTTATAATCTCACCTAACATTCTTTCTTCTTCTTCTTAAACCCTATCCCTTACTTCAAATCCAAACTTCTCTTCCTTCCTTCCTTCCTTCTCCCCTTCTCTCTCTTTGATTTTTATTTGATTTAAATAATATATTCATATTTGATATCTTTCTTTGTCTCGTCGATCGGTTCTTCCAATTTATATTTTTTTCCTCTGGAAGATTCCCGACTTCGAACTCACTCTTCCTTCTTTTGTTTTCTTCTTCACCTCCTCCTCCTCCTTCTCCGTTCAATTCCATCATCATTTTGTTTTCTTCGCTGAAACTTTTCTTTTTCTCTATAATAACAATAACAATGAGAGCAGAATTCGAAGGAGGAGGATCCATGGCTCATAGAGCAGGTGCAGGTGCGGTCGAAGGAACCGTTTCTGTTTCCGATAGATTTGATGATGGGGAGAAGGATAAGAAGAAGAAGCGCCGATCCAATCGTCGATCCAAACAAAACCCTG
The DNA here is from genome assembly GCA_037953625.1 of Crotalaria pallida. Classification (NCBI taxonomy): domain Eukaryota; kingdom Viridiplantae; phylum Streptophyta; class Magnoliopsida; order Fabales; family Fabaceae; genus Crotalaria; species Crotalaria pallida. Next base: position 145,692,000 of record CM075651.1, on the reverse strand, counting down.
CCTCTTCTTCCTCAGGTATAACAACAACCGGTTACTATTCATTCAATTATGAAAGTTCGTTCATAACTGTTTGTGTTAAGTCGCGGTTAGTAGTTACTATATTTACACAGGCGAAGTTTTTGTTACTGGTTTTAAATTGCAGTCGCGGTTATAATTTGAAATGATTATTACTCTTGGTAGTTTGAACAGATCTGTGTAGTGCTTCACTCGTGCAGCTCCATGTTGGGCTGAACGTTGTTGTTGTTGTTGTTATTGTTTATGGATTGTTCCAAGTTTTTCGGCCGCTCTATCATTTGTTACTGTTTCATTCTATAGTGTAATTGAGTCAATTTGAAATGCACCTTGGTGGTTCAGTTTATGGCCACTATGTTTAACTCGTTGGTAGCTTTTGGCGCACGTAACATAGCATAGCGGAATACAATGTGTGTCTTGTCCTGTTCTCTTTGGTTCCATCCTGTTACGATTTGGTAATAAAGAGAAAGCGAGTGGGAATAGAGAGATATTAAACAATGTTCGATTATAGTATTATTGATTCCGTATACGTTACGAATGTACTTGAATATAATACACGTGCGTGAGGCACGAAAGTGCGGAAGTGCACAACTACAAATAGATTGGCTCACGCTGTCACACGTGTACATCAAATGCATTGACTATGTACTGCATTTAAAATTGGAAACTAACTAAACCACTTTTTAACTCGTGTCCATTTCTCTTCTATTTATAAAATACTAGTTCCTATGTTCTGTTCTAGCATGTCTAATGAACTGCTATTTTTGTTCTTTTTATATCTGAAGTATGGAGTAACGTATGCCTTTCTTAACCAGGTTCAATATAATAATAGTATTTATTTCCTTCTATGTAATAAATATTAAATGCGTAAACATGTGCTTTTCATTTTTTTTATAGCATCTGAAGTAAATGAGGTCCATGGGGTGTCGTCGGATTGTTCAGAGAGAAATGGAACACCTATTCAATCGACTGTTGCATCCTTGTACAGTTCACCGAATCAACATGGGGTCAATGCTCCTTCCCCTAATGAGCAAGGATTATCCAGAGCATCAAATGTTGCTTCAGTTTCAATGCCCCCAATGAACATCAACGAGCAAGTGGAACCTGTTGATTTACAAAATATGAAAAATGAGGGAGGAATTGGTTCAAAATCATTCTCGGAGCCTACTGGTTGGAGAGGATCACCCGGAACAACTAATAATAAAATCAAAGACTCGGTACCTTACGGTCAAGTTGGGCGAAATTATTTTAGTCCTCACTGGTCTATAGAGGCTGTCGCGAAGGCATCAGAGGTTAGTGACATAGTAGCTTCAAACACTGAAAATATAAATTTGGGCCATTGTTTTGGAATAACATTTGGCTATTTTTTGTGTTTTGCAGAAGGGTGATATTTTTAAAGCAATCTTTCGTGTGAATGCTCACAATAGACTTGAGGTTTGTGTCTTTCTGACATCATCTATCTCGCAGTCATTTTTAGTGGCCGGGTTCCCTTTTTTGGTGTTTGTATCTTGGGGTGGGGTTGCACTTGTGTTTCAGTTCTTAGTTTTCATGTGCATCTGGTGTATGACTCTGATGATTAAAACTTTCTTCTACATGGACATGTAGGCCTACTGTACAATTGATGGAGTGCCAACAGATGTTCTCATAAGTGGAATTCCTGCCCAGAATAGAGCTGTGAGTTTGGATTTGTTTGCTATAATAACTTTACGCTGCCTGTTTCTTTTAATGGAATGATTGCTGCATTTTTGTTTTCAATTGATTGCATAAAAATCAACAATTTTTCTAATAGCTTTTATCCGGGCCATTTGCATAGATGTCTTGTGTATATCCATCCTTGACTATTTTTTTTGTGAAATGCTTAATGCACATATATATATATATATATATATATGTAATTATAATTGTATCTTACATTTGGTTATATTTCTGGATTTTTGCCTTTTTTTTGGGCTGTTGGGAGGGGATTGAAATAAATTCTTTGACCTGTTTGTCAATTAAGATTTCTTTGGGTGTGTGGTCTACGATGGAACTGCTGTGTTCTCATCCACAATGGAAATTTTCAATTTTAATGACATGTTTTTTAGACGAAGTTGCAGTGCTCCCTCTTTAGTTGATATCGTACAGAAATGTACATCATTGTATAGGACAATCCTTTCTATGCATCATCCTTAGCTGAGGATTTATGTCTGATGATGGTTTTATGTAGGTGGAGGGCGATATTGTTGCAGTTAAGATTGATCCTCTGTCATTGTGGATGAAAATGAAAGGACCGAATGTGACTAATAACAATACTGCTAAACTGGATGGCTTTAACCAACATACAGAAAATGATGAAGTGGCTGGTATTATCTGTAAAGGAAAAGGTAAAGTAGATACTGAGTATGAGTCTGCTCATTGCAGAAACTCCTCTGGTCAAAGCATGGAGGTTTCTGATCACAAGTGTAGCCCATGTAGAAGTAATCCTTTTCCGGAAAAAAGATATATTTATGAGGATAATGCTTCCTTGGGATCAACTAACCATTTAGTACCATGTGGACTGGCAAGCTCTGATACCATTGATGGACTGCATTGTGCTGCTTCTGATTCCTTGAAGATCAATTCTCGTGGTGGAAAGAGTGAAGTAATTAGTGCAGTGGAAAGGATGTGTTACTTGGTTAATTCTTTCCCTTCTAAAAGACCAACAGGCAAAGTGGTTGCTATTATAGAGAAGTCTCCACGTCGAGAGGGTATTATTGGTCATCTTAACGTGAAGCATTTGGTTCCTTTCAGGGACATAAGCAAAAAAGATTTGAAGAAGAATAAGAATACTATTTTGGAGCATGAGTACATCCAGCTGACACCAACTGATCCAAAGTTTCCAAACATGATGCTTCTTGTTAGAGAATTACCAGAGTGCATTAAGAAAAGAGTCAAAAGTGGCGATGTGACAATTGATATGGATCTAATTGCTGCACAAATTGATGACTGGGTTGAAGAAAGTTTTTTTCCTGAGGCTCACATCTTGCATATTTTTGGACGAGGTAGTGAGGTTCAGCCCCAGTTAGATGCAATTTTGTTTCAGAATGCAATCTGCTTGTCTGAATTTGCTCCCGAAGCTCTGTCCTGCCTTCCAAGTGTTCCTTGGGAGGTGCCACTGAAGGAAATTCAAAGTAGAAGAGATCTAAGAAATTTGTGCATATTTACTATTGATCCTTCAACTGCCACAGATCTGGATGATGCACTGTCAATTGAAAAGTTACCTAATGGAAATTATAGAGTAGGCATACACATTGCTGATGTATCATACTATGTTCTGCCTGATACAGCCATAGATAGTGAAGCTCAGTTAAGGTCAACAAGTGTGTATATGTCACACAGGAAGATACCTATGTTGCCTCCACTATTTTCGGAGGATATAGGTTCGCTTAACCCTGGAGTGGATCGACTTACAGTTTCCATTCTCCTGGACATAAACCTTGCTGGAGATGTTGTTGATCGTTGGATAGGTCGTACTGTTATACAATCTTGTTGTAAGCTTTCCTATGAACATGCTCAGGGCATCATAGACAGGGGTTTTGAAAGTTCAAACATTTTGGCAGATGGCTATCCTAAAGTGTATGGCTGTTTTGCATTGCCTGATATTATTACATCTATGAAGAGTCTTTATGAAATTTCAAATGTTCTGAAACGCAAGAGGTTTAATGATGGGGCTCTGCGGCTGGATAACCCCAAAATTACTTTCCTCTTTGATGAATATGGAATTCCTTATGATAGTATGCTTTCTGAACGGAAAGAATCCAATTTTCTTGTTGAGGAATTTATGCTTTTAGCCAACACAACAGCTGCTGAAATAATCTTTAGAGCTTATCCTGATGGTGCATTGTTGCGTAGGCATCCTGAACCTAATATCCGGAAGCTGAGAGAGTTTATGGCATTTTGTCAGAAACATGGTTTGAAATTGGACATATCTTCATCTGGCCAGATCCATCGGTCATTAGAGGAGATCAGGGAAAAACTTAAGGGTGACCCCGTGCTTTATGACATTGTTATTTCCTATGCTGCAAGGCCAATGCAGTTGGCTTATTACTTCTTTAGTGGAGATTTGAAGGACAATGAACATGAATGTGGTCACTATGCATTGGCTGTCCCTTTCTACACTCATTTCACATCACCTTTGCGTCGCTATCCTGATATTGTTGTTCATCGGGCACTACTTGCTGCTATAGAGGCTGAGGAATTATATCTGAAGCATCGAAAGGCTTTACAAGTTAACAAAGATGTGGAAGTGCAAAGGTGTTTCACAGGTGTCAATTTTGATAAAAATGTTGCAGATTCCATGGAAGGCCGGGAAGCATTATCAGCTGCAGCTTTGAAGCATAAAATTCCAAGTGCTGAAATACTCACTGATATTGTGGCTTATTGCAATCAGAGAAAGCTTGCTAGTAGAAATGTTAAGGATGCCTGTGATAAACTTTATACTTGGTTTCTTCTGAAGAAGAAGGAGGTATGTCTTTCCTATTGCTAATTAATAATTGTAAATGGTTATAAAGTACCAATAGAAAGTAAGGAAGTTGGTATTATATAGAGACATGGCAGTCTATTTGTGATAGGAAGAACATTTCTTGAAGTGTTTTATAGACATTATACATAAGAAAATTACTCTTTCCTTTCTCACTTTTTTCTCATAAGTGGAGAAAAAGAATCTTTGTGGGACCCGTGCACTATTTACTCTTTCACTTCTTTATCTCTTGTAAACCAAACAGGATACTTCTTCCCCTTTTTGTTTTTGCAACAAACAAGAACCATTAGTTTTGCGTCCTAGTTTTTTTCATGAAGTTATTGATTATTTGATAATTTTAATTGTCGAAGATCATTTTTATACTTTGTGTATATGATTGCTGATGAAAAATAGATGTTGCCGGACCTTGGTTTTGAGAATGAGTTTGGGATAATTGCATGAAGATGGATTTTTGTATTATACATGCTGTCTTCTTTTACCTAGTGATACAAGTTTGTTTTTACAAAAAATTTTAAAATTGTACCTTCTTTTCTTATTTTTTTTGAAAATGATAGGATTATAATTTGTCTTTGCTTTAAATTTATCTGAAAACCTGATGCCCTTTTAAAAAATATGTACAAAAGTCCCAACAGGCCGTGTGATAAGCTAAGGTTACTAAGTGGGCTGTGATTGCTGTAGTTCTTGAGGATTGGGAACTTTTAGTTGTCCTTGTTGTGATTTAAACATGCTTGTTTCTTAAATACTTTTATCTGTTCTTGAAGTCAGCTCATCTTTTATGCAGGTCTTATTATCGGAAGCAAGAATTCTAGGACTTGGCCCCAAATTCATGTCAATTTATGTTCAAAGGCTAGCCGTAAGTAATTTCTAACTGTATGCAGTTCTGGCTTGCACAGAGCATAATGCCTTATTCTTTAAAAATCAGCTTCCAGTCACTTGTATTATATAATGGGTCATTGATTGTCAAAAATGTCATCATTTTTAGCAGCCAAATATTCCATTATTTTTGGATTTTTTTTCTAAGAGGTTAGATGTGAATTTTAGTTTGTGTGTAAATTTTAAAGTACAATCTAGCTTATAATGAAATTATATGATCCAATTTCTTCCATTGTAGAAGTACTTTTAAGTTATTCACTTTACTATGGCTTATAAGGAAGCATAAGTTTATTATATTCAAGAAGAGTTTTACTTTCAATAAATTGAGTAACACATAATCTATTTAGGTACATATCAATTTTTTATTTTATTTGAAAATCTGAAGATATAAAGGGTAACTGTGTATGAAGAGACTAAAATATGTTTTGCCATAGTGTGTAAATTTAGAAAATTTAGAAAATCTCCTAACTTCCAAACTTACAATTTGCATATTCTTGATTTTTTTATGCATTTCATTTTTAAAAAAAGTACTAGTATTAATGCCTATGAATATAAATTGGTTCTATAGTTTACATAATTTATTTAACTTATAAGATTCAACTTGGTGATTTTATGTTTTATAGCATATTTCTAATTGTATGTATTTTACTTTTGCTACGTTTAGATTGAGCGACGCATATATTATGATGAAGTTGAAGGCTTGACAGCGGAGTGGCTTGAGGCAACATCCACTTTGGTGCTTAGCATGCCTATTACTAATCGGCGTGCATCTAGGAAAGGTGGCTCTAATAAGTGGAGGCTATTTGATGAAGTTGCATTTCTCACTTGTCCATCTAATTTGGAGGTTGCAAAGGATGAATTTACCATAGACGGAAAGCTTGGTTCTAAGCCTGTCAATTCAGAGGCTAAAATTGTCCCTGCAGTTTTCCCTCTCACTGTTCGGATTCTTTCTACAATTCCCGTGGCACTTCATGCTATTGGTGGCGATGATGGGCCCCTTGATATTGGGGTGAGGTTGTATGCGTGCTCCTATCTCGGTTAAGTTGGTAGTGGCGGAGATTCATATTGCAATCAATGATTCTTACAAAATGAAGCTGTTAATGGACTCCTCGATGTCCATTGTAGATAATTAGTGTATAGTTCAACAGACAGACAGGTGGTAAGGTTACATGGTCTTAATTTGCTATAGCTCTGTGAGCATCTTGTTTGTGAAATTCGGGAGGTGTTGTTATAGCTTCGGGCTTAGTGAAGTTTCATACTGGAATTGGTGCTTGTTTTTGTTGGCCCGTTCCATCATCTTACTTAGTATGTTACTCTAACTTATTTTGTTCTCTTATAGAGGTTTATTTCGTACTTTCTCTCTGCTTTGATTTGTTCGCAACCCAATGAATTTTTTGATTTTGGGTGGATACTCTTGTAATTTGGTGGTTGAGAGAAATGAGCAAATCTTTTTATTCAGTTCAATTGCATTCCTAGTAGGAGGACCACCTTATTATTTCCACATCATATAAACAACAGCCCATTATGCAAAGGTTGTTCACTGTACTTCTGAATATGTATATGATGTTGCAGATAAAGGCTCATTAGTTGCGCCATGTCAAAGTTTATTATTTTATGGAAAACGTTAAACGGTGTTCTTAGGGTATTAGTTAAAAAAGTAAAAGAGGTAGTTTTGTCTTGAAAATCGTTGAATTTTTAAAATATCAAACACTATTGAATTTAGATTTTTAGTAGAAGTTTTTTTTTAATAAATTCCTTAACCTGTCCTTGACTCCTTGTTACTTAGCGAAAAATCACAATAATTGGTGAGAGGTTTGCCAATTAAGCCCAACTAATCAAGCACAACTAATTAACTAATTAATTTATTAATTAATATTAATATTCATATTGATAATGCATATATTAGTAGTAGGTAATATGATGTTGCATTCTTGCATATTAAAAATCATTACTCTTGAATTTTGATAAACACTTTATTTAAAACATTAACTAATTTTTTTTTCTTCCAAAAAATACATTTAATTGTCTCTCTTCAATCTTTAATTTTTCTACTATGTGATAATAATCAAGGATAAATTTAGAAATACAGTATATATCTAATCATTGTGTGCAAATTACCAACAGAAATCGTTTGTGTTTAAACTTGGTTCTCAACATGTTTTCCATTCTCATGCATATGTTTATTTGATTCTTGCAATTCGAGATATTCTGGAGCGCTCTTAAAAAGTTATTCTCGAGCATACTCTTAGCAAAAAATATCATGGTACTGACTTCTGCACGAAGCACAGTGCTTCCAATGACTATGAGTTTACTGTTTTTGATGTTCTCCGAAAAAGCTATCTGGCATTCTTCTTGTTGATACTATGGATATTTCCTTATAAGGCTTTAATGCCTCTCATTTCCTTTTTGTTTTCTTCTCTCCATGTTATTTGAAAAAAAAAAAAGTACCAACAAAGGTTTGTAGTATTTAGAAAGGTAAGAAGAATTATGTTATATTATTGAGATTTAGTTTTTTCAAAACTTAAAAAAAATTGAATTGCCTTGGACACTTGGACATCCCTTTGAGAATTTTTTGAAATTATATTTTCTCTGGTCTCAAATATAAAAAAAAAAAACCTTTATTAATAATTTTAAATATAAGCAAAAAATAATTAACCTTCTTAATTTTGATTTCATTTCAACGTTATTTTTCTAAAATATTTGTATAATAATTATAGTGTTAATTTTGAATATATATAAATATTTGCATTTTGAATATCATCGCCATTTTCTCTTATGTAAATTTATTTATGTATATTGAAGAAGAGTTTAAGTTTGAACACATTGTGGATTACGTACATACATATTGTAATTAGGTTTGAGTGGAGTGCGCCACGTTACCTCCGCAACCAAAAAACAAAAGCTATTGTTACCCGCCAAAATCAACCAGTTGAAGTTGAATTACTAGGGCATAGCATAGCATAAACCCAACTTCAAGACGATGGCTTCGTCGTTCGGATGGTACGGTCCTCTCATCGATCTTTGCTCTGCTTCTTCTCACATCGGCGATTTCCTTCAGCTTCTCGTTTTCGTTCACCGCTCTTTCCCCGTTCAGCTAGGTTGCAGATACGGGATAGGACATTTTCAGAAAAGCTAGGGTACGGGTATGACAATATAAATTCAAATTTTATAAATATATATATATATATAATATATATATATATATATATATAAAAAGGTGCAAATAAACGATTTTTGTATTAAAATAGCATATGAGTATCGTAAAATTAGAAGTTGATACTTAAAATAAGTCAAGATATAATGTCAAAATATTAATTATAACATTAAAATATAAATTTTAAGACAAAAATTACATTATTGGGACGATCCATACCTAAAATATACTTTACATACTAGTTACAAATACCCTGAGTATGGTACGTGTACCAGTATCTAAGGTGTACCAGGTACGGATACGTTACCAATCTAGGAGTACCCCATGTTTCATGGCCGTTCAGGTATTTTTTTCACATCATTTTTTTTATATAATTTTCTCGCTCTGTTTTCTCATTTCATTTTTCTTTCATATTATTTTCAGTGTAAGTCGTTCAAAGTTGGACAACAGGTTATGCGGACAGATATTCGGGTGGGTGATGAAACGACACCGTATTTCGGAGTTTCTCTTTGGCAGAAGGATATGTGGTCTAAGGTTGCTGCCGGAGATGTCGTTTTATTACAGAGTATAATAATAATAATAATAATCTATCTATATTATTCTCATTTCTATTTATTTAATTTTATTTTATTTTATGACTGTTGCTGTTTTAAATCTGTTTTGAATATGGCAGATTTCAAGATTGCAAAATATGGTGATGTTGTTGAGGCCAGAACCGTTCAGTGGTCTTCGCTGCTTTGCTTGATTCATCCTTATGAATCACTTATCTCACAGGGTCTCTTCATTTCTTCTAACTTCACTTGGGACATGTTTTTTTAAGTTTTTTTTTTCCTCTCGCTTTTTCAATATACTACCTCCGTTCTTTGATATCAACCCTTATAATGAAACTTGACGAGAATTAAAAAAAAAAATAGTTGATATTGTGGGTGGTTTGGAATTAATAATATTTGATAAAGAAAATAGTGTGTATATTGTCGGTTCTTTTGCACTTTTGATATATTATCCACCCTTGATTTGTGGATGTTTAGTGTTTGACTTGTAAGTAAAAGTAATGCACATGAATGATGAATGGTGTAAAAAAACTTTACATTTTTTACATATACCTTAAACTTTACTATTTGATATACTTTTTCAAATTCCTATAATTATTAGGGTTTTTCTATCCTATGCATTCTGTGCATAGAATAATATAACATAAATAGTAAAGTTATATTGGAAAACTAAATATTTATTATTTTTAATTCATTAAATGTTTCAATTTCCAACAAAACATTTCTATTTAAAGTATGATTAACCTATACTTATTATTATTGTGACTTTAGAAAGTATTGAGTAATTAACCATGCTCACGGAGAAAAAGGAATCAATGCCATTAAAAATTGGAAAAAAGGTGCCTATAAATAGGAGCAAAGAATCGTTTTCAAATAAGTGCTTAATGAACGGTTGGAGTAGTGATTCTTTTGATTTAAAAAAATCACTTATGATACTTGCACATTCGGTTGTTTGGGCTTTAAAAAAAAAAAACAGAAGCTGCTATTTCAGCTTTTTTGAGAAGCCAAAATCAGCTTCAGAAATTCCTTGTGAAGAGTTTTGTTTGGTTTTTTTTTTTTAAAAAAAAATTTTAAATGTGTTCTGGTGGGTTAACCATGTGATAACAATCATGACGAGTATTATATACCAATTCTTTAGTCTTGGGAGTTGGAGGTCCGATTCGATCCTGGGCACAACCATTTGGTGGTTTGATGGTGGATTTAATTTCCTCCCCCTGTCCCCTTGAAAAAAAGAGTAACAATCATCAGATTTTGTTGTTGTCAAGACATCACCTAATCTCACATATGCACAATGTCCACCATTCTGATCTTCCATTTATGTTGATGTGAGAGATGTGTGACAATGTGATGTGCAACGAGCATTATTGAAGGTCAATACTCAGTACAATGAGTCATTTTAAGTTTTAAGCTTTCAACCTTTCTATTTCTTTCTTTGCAGGTGTAGTAGAGTTGATGACAGGTTGTTCCCATGTTGGGATAACAACGAAGGACAAGCTTAGGAGGCTCATAAAGTGGGTGCAGCAGTCTCGGTCCAGCATCTGCAACATCAAGTTGCAGTCCGATCAAGTATTCTCTTTCCCCTGTAATCTTTGTCTGTAATCTGTATTACATAATTTCTCCAAGGTTCATGATTATACACCTATCTAGTTTTATGATAATTTGATTGATGGGTGAACATAATGTGTAAATGATTATTGTGATTATTATATCTTGTTCATTCCATATTTAAGGTTTAAATTTCCTTAAAATTGATGATTTTCATTTATAAGTTGATTTCTTTCACTTGGATATCCGACTTTGATCAATATGCTTCATCTCATACGGCATTGGTTTAGATTTACTGATGAGCCTAGCGAATGTGATATGCACAGCAAATAGAGTATGTGCCTAAAAACTGGAAAGTGCTTGAAGAGAGAATGCCTTGGGACTGCTTTTCACTTTTGGAGGTTTCTCAGCTGACAACATCCTGCAAGGCTACAGTTTGTGCATCTATTGGTGAAATTATTCCACTACTCACTGCAAGGAATATCGGTGAAACAGAAAAAGAGAAGATTTTTCTTAGCAGGAAAGTTTACAAATCTGAGGATAATAACTTGGTGGGACATCTCTTATGCATTGGCTGCCAGTTATGTGGCTCACCCTTAGATTCAGAGTACGAGTTTAGAATTTTAGATGATAACTTAAGCCATGTTGTGCCTTTGATTGTGATCAGTGATAATTCTTCCTTTATTTCAGATTTGAGCAGAATGCTATCCCACTAATTTGTTCAAAAAGTTCAAGCCACCTCCATGCAGTAGGCTCTATATATAGGCCTTTCATGGTAAATATATTTTCAAAATCCTTTGTCATGCTTGATTCTCCTCACCAAGATCTTATCCAATCATTTATTTGACTTGTGCTTTCTGCTTTTTGTTCATAATTAAGATGTTAAATGATAAAGGAAAAATAAGTCTTGTTATGGCCTCTGATTTTCAGTATTCTGATTTATAATATTATATATTATATATAACCTTAGACGTTCTTAACATTGCTTATTGATGCAATTTTGGCAGCTGTATGTGTGTGATGAATCGGATTACATGCCAGTTCTCGTTAAGAACAAGGCTGCAGAAATCTTGTTTGGGAATATCAAGGCGGAAAAAGTATATTCTAGTTATAGAGAACAAATCCTTAACACAAATCTTGGTCAAAGTCATAACTTGAAGGATGTGGATCAAGGTGCAAGATTTGCTAATAATCTGAGACTCTCAGGGGAAGCATGTTCCAGTTCCAGCGCGATAGATGCAGTTAAAAGCTTGCAGATGGCGGAAAAACATCTCCGTGTTAAAAAGTTAAACTTCTATCATGTCTGGTTAATTTTTCTGAAAATGTTGCTGCAACAAGGAAAGAACAGTCCTCTGAAATTTGAGATCATTGTTGATCCCGACTTAAATATAGAAAATGGGAAATTTGAAATGGTTTCTTCAATTATGCCTTGCTTTGGAACCAAGTAATACATTTATGAACATTGCATATCTGCATCTGCATCTTCTTTCAGAGTGCAAATTTTATAAACTCTTTATGGCTCATCCATTTGAATTCCTCCAAAACTACACAATAAACTCAATAAAATAAGAAGACTAAGGATGAATACAATTTGAAGGCACAAAATTGGACTTGTATTCTAGCATAGAATGCATATCACTATCCTACTGTACATTATAATCTAAAGCAAATGTGATTTGATCTAAAATAAAATATGAGAAGTCCACCCTCCGTAGAGGATCTCCTATAGGAGTTGCATACATTATTTTTTTGAATTTTTCAAAAACTGCGTCTAAACTTATTTAATATTAGTTGCTTATATAAGCTGTGAAGGATGATTAGTGAAACCCTTAAGAAAACAATTGCACACAATTGCATCGAGTATCTGCACCAATTATCCTCCAATATATGCTCTGCCTCTCAAAATACAATTTCTTTCAAAATCCAGTAGTGCCATTTTTCCATTGCCACCATAAAGTAACATAAAAGGAACCGGGAATTTCTGAAACCTTTATGAATAAAGAAACAAAGAAATCATTCACCATGAAAAAATAAAAGTAACAAATTATTCATCTTCTCTTGTTTACACTGATGAAGACAAAAAATGTCAACAGAGCATCAATTGGAAGAACATTTGACCATGGGCTACCAAAAAAGTGCGTTTAGTTTGCTACAATCAAGACAACATTGGCAGCCAACCTCAAAAGATGGAGGTTATGACTTATGAATCAATTTCTGTTTCACCAAAAGAAGTCTCAGCTGGAGCATTTTGGGCTTCAAGTAGTTTCATTTGGCGCTCTGCGTGTTCTCTTTCACAAGCCGTGATTCCCATAACGATATCCAGCATAGTACCAGTGGTGCCAAAAAATACAAGGGGTGCCAGAGATTTGCGCTTTATCCCCACTGGAATTGCCAGCAAAGCTCCTGCCACTGAAAATACCCAAGTGCCCAATGCACTGCAAATTTTCCATGTTCAGTAACATTGTAAACAAAATTCGCTTACAAAAATATGAAAACGGGATTTGCGGGATAACAGAAACTTATACAGTAAGGAAATAAAAAAAGAATCATTTTTTTATAGAACAGCAATAATCAGCATAGAATAGCAAAAACAGAATACTGCCACACACAATAAATAATAGAAGCAAATTGGCCACAAGATATACAAAAGAGATCAGGATCTAAGATTAAATAACTAAGAGCACAAAAGTGCCTTTTCCCATAGATAACACTTCTTCAAAGCTTACATAGGCTGCAAAATATTTTTTTAATACTGGTAAAGTAGACAGATCTCATACCAAAACACAAGGGTAACTATGACCAAATGAGGACCATGATTATAATTACCCTTAGAATCATCCGATAAGACACATATTTTATACACAGACTAAGCAACTTAAGCATACGCATCGTGGATGATAGAAAAGCTCCTGTCTCAATGATGGAGTAATATAAATTGGTCCTCAAACATTTTAGACACCCCCTAATTGATGCCTTTTCACTTAAGGACCAAATTGACGTACAAATCTTTGGAGGGCCAATTTAATGTCCCTTATGTCGTTGCAGAAATAATTTATTATTTTATCTCTAATTTATTGAAGCACATAGTTCAACACTACTATTCTCATTGTTCCTAGGTACTAACACGTTGACGAATCGGCCAAAAAATTTATTGGATGTTTGCCTAGCTGGTTATTCTGGGTGAACAACCAAACATTTTTACTCAAGGTACCCCAAGAAAATACACGCATCTACATGCCTAATACTCCAAAAGTGGGATGAATAGCTGGACCAGAACTCAAAATCAGTGACAATTCCAATAACCAGGGGAACAAAAACATAAAGGGGTTTCCAATTTCATGTCCAATAAATCATTAACAACATTAAACAAACAAATTTTCTCATCTCAAACCTATTCCAATCGAAGAACAGTTGAACACACTTGCAAACTTATCCAAATACCCTATCCCAGAACTTTCCCTGGCATCAACCCTTTACAAGGGTGCAAAAAAAGACCCTAATTTTCACACTAAACCCTTCATAATAATTTTTTTTTATAGGCAAACACTATGTCCTGCAGCTCTAACAACGGGGACTAAACCCTTCATATTTTGCAAGCACTCTAAGTAGCTCTTAAATTTGATTAATTAAGTTGTCAAAAATGGGTGCAAAAAAAAAAGCCTAATTTTCAGACTCAACCCATCATAATTTGATAGCACTCGAACAAGCTCTTAAATTTGAATATTTGATTTGATAATATCAAAGTAAGTGGTAAAAAGGGGTGTGTAAGAAGATGAAGCAAGCTTCATCTATTTAATCCAATTCCGTGAATCAAATGCAATGGATTAATTGATGATTGAATAGTGTTAGAGAAAGAAGAAAAGAGACTGACTTGGAAACAGAGCAATCAGCGAGATTCTTTACATTTTCTTCACCACCGGCCATTATGTTGAGATGGGTTTTTGCAGAACAATAGCAAGTGTCGTTTTTTGTAGAACTGTATTATAATTTCAGAGACTGAGAGTGGGAAGCAGTGAGGGTTCGACAGAGGAAGAAGAAAAAGTGTGCATTTTGATTTTTCAAGATGAGTCTCATCCTCCAAAAGGGTTTTAAGCAGTTAAAATTTTTATTTAATTTAAATTTAAATAATTAATATATAATATAATACTATTTTTAAGTTGTACATTTTTTTAAATTTTTTTCATAATCTTTTATCTTATTTTGAAGTTATAATTTATCCTTATTTAAAAAAAAACTTATTCAAGATTTTAGTTCTTTAACTTAGATATTTTTTTAATTGATTTTTAAACTTTTTTTTATACTTTAATTCAACTTTGCTCAATCTTTGTTGAAAAGAATCATTTCGACATTTAATCTACTATCTATATATAAAAGGATCCCTTTTCGAGACACTACGTTTGCCGGAGAAATTTTCGAGGCACCACGTTTCTTCCGTGAAGCTTTCCTCCCACCAGAGAATTTGTAGGTAGATAATCATTATCTCTAATCAAAATTACAATTTAAAATTAAATAAATTATTTAAATTTATTTAATCATTATATGTTTGTAGGTAAATAACATTATCTCTAACCAAAATTACAATTTGAAATTAAATTAATTATTTAAATTTATATAATCATTATCTGTATATGTGAAATCATTATCCTCAATTTGTTGAACAAATCATTATCTTCAACAAAAATATTAAAAAAGTATTAAAAAAATCACTATATATATATATATATATAATAGGCTCTCCCATTCAATTTTTAAAGTTCGATCTAATTCTAAGAATTCTCTTCTTCAAATTCTTTCTTTTATTTTTATTTTTCCCTCATTCCTCTACTTAAAGCTCTTAATTTTGATTTTGAGTGTTTGATGATGCATATTTTGTTATACTTTTAATTGACTTTTGTTTATTCCTCTACTTAGAGCTCTTAATTTTGATTTTTGAGTGTTTGATGAATTACTTATTAGATGATGCATATTTTGTTATACTTTTAATTGACTCTTGTTTAATGCTAATTTCAGGAAGAATAACATCAATGAGTTACTTCAAACAAGAGCATGACCTTGGTAAGTTTTTTTTTTTTTTTTTTTAAATTTTGGTAAGTTGTTATACATACTTACTTTGATTATTCTTTGTTGAAAGAATATGCAAATAATTGTTCTTTTTCTCTTTTCAAAGAAGAGAAGGGCTAAAGCTTCTAGGATTAAGAATAAATACTCTAATCGTATTCCGGTAAGAAATAATTTTTGTGAGTCTTTTGCCTATTTGAAGAAACAATGTTTTTTAATTTATTTATGATTTTTTTTCCGTTTTCGTCATGAGAAAAGATAAACGATGAAAAAGATTAAATATGAATAATAATAATAATAATAATAATAATAATAATAATAAATGTGATAATTATAATAAAAAAATAATAATGGTAAAAAAAATTTAATTTATCCGTCAAATAAATATAAGAAATATCTTATAATATTATCCAATAAAAAAATCAGAATGTATAATTTTGGTTTAATTATGTATAATTTTTCATATTAGATGTGATAATTATATTTAAAATATGCTAAATTATCATGTCTTATGCAATAGAAAATATTTTGATTTATCTTTAAATCTACTCATAATACCATCAAACAAAAAAATATAAAAAAGCTTAATTTTCATTTCACTCTAATAGTTAATCATAATATCATGATAAAAAGTGTTAATTCATCGATCAACTAAATAAGGAATACATTAATTTAATACTCATTTATACATAGACAAATATAATATTAAATATACAAGAAAAAGAGCCAACATTAATTATATTCATAATAAAGTGCAATGTGTTAACCAAGATAGTCAAAAATAACAATTTCAATGTCGTCTTCATGTTCTATGAAATAGTGGATATTCCAATTTATCCTTAAATTTTCTCATAATACCATTAAACAAAAAAGATCAAAATATTTAATTCTAATTTGTTTTTAATTATCATAATAAAGTTGATAATCATATAAAAATATTAATTTATCTATTAAATAAATAAGAAATATCTAATTCTGATTTACTTTTGATTCATCATAATAAAGTTAATAATCATGTAAAAAAAAGTTAATTTATCTCTTGAATAAATAAGAAAAATTTCAAATAAAAAATGTTATTTTCTATTTATATAAGGAAGTACAAAATTTTTCAACAAGCTCATTTTTTATTGTTGTTTAATAATAATCTTTACTTTAAAATATTTAAATATTAATAATTTGTGCATTGCACAAGATAAAAATTAAAATAAAAAATTTTAATTTTGATTTCACTCTAATTAATAAAACATGCTAATTATTGATCAACTAAATAAGGAATACATTAATTTAATATTGATCCATACATAAATAAATATAATATTAAAAAACGAACTGTCATTATCTTCCAATGAATTCAGTTCCAATGAAATAAGGGATATTATGATTTATCGTTAATTATTCTCATAATACCATCAAACAAAAAAAAATCAAAATAATAATAATAATTTTTTATTTATCATAATAAAGTATATTGAATAATCCTTTCTTTATAATTATTTTTTTATTGTTTAATAATAATCTTTACTTTATAATCAAAATAATAATAATATTTAATATAAAAAAATTTAATATCAAAAACTCGTGCATTGCACGGGGTAAGAGCTAGTTAATGATATGATCGAGTATATGTCACATCACATCTATCACGTATCTATAGGTAACATGGTAAAAGTGAATTTATTAAAAATAATCAAAAATCTTTTTTTATAAAAAAAATGTATACTTTTAATAATTTTTAATAAAATTGATTTTTTAATAAATAAATCGTGTATATCATAGTCATGCAACATAGCACATTACTTTGATGTTGAAAAATAATTGATCATATAATTACTTAAGTGATAAGTGACAAAACACCATCTCCAAAAACCTCGAGCATGTGGTTCAGTGGTAGGAATTGATCCACGCTTAAGCAAGATTAGGTATTCGAATAATGCCTTGTGCATGTAACAACGTTAAATCTCGAGATCAACTGTCCCACTATGACTTCAAGCCAGCGAGGAGATTAGTCACTGTGGTCGTTGGACACTTTGATCATTGGAAGAAAAAAAAAACACCATCTCCAAAAATTTGAACAAAATTCATGGACCAAAAATATAAAAGCAAAATCAAAAACTAATTCCATAATTTTAATTTTTTTTTTCTGTTTTTTTTCTGAAACAAGCAAAGAAACAAATTGGTAGGGAGAAGATGAGAGGAGTGGGAGGACCTCTACTATGCATCGGCGATCTCCTTAACGACGTCGGAGAAGAAGGTGACGCCGCCGCCACGACCGCCTCTCGCCGCCACGATACTCTTCCCTCCTCCTCAGATCTCGACACCGCCCCTCCTCCACTTCCTGACCTCACCAAACTCTTCCAGGTTCCCCCCACCTCTTGTCATTGGAATTTTTTAACTTTAAATTAAATTAATTAATTACAAAATTGGAGGATTAAAAGTGCAATTAAGCATTTATATAACTTGGTCAATGTCGTTTCAGGAAAGCCATGATCACTTGAATGAAGCACTTGCTGGCACTGATCATTCTTGGACTTCCCTCACTTTGAAGGTAATCATGCTCTCTGCATCTCAATCTTCTTTATGTTTTGTTGTTTAATGTCATGATTCAATGTAAATTTGTTATATTTTCACTGTGATACGATACCCCTATTATTTGTTATATTTAGTCATTGAAGTGAGAATAGTAATAAATTTGTTGAGATTATATTGAGGAGACCGGTGGAAGCCCCGGTTAGGAGGGTAGACCAAAAGGAGGATACTATAAGGGCTAGAGGAAGAGGAAGACCTAGAAAAACTATAGGTGAAACAATTAAGAAGGATATGACAATCAATGTCTTATCAAAAGATATGATTTATGATAGGCCTTTATGACGTCGTTTGATCCATGTAGCTGACCCCACCTAGTGGGACAAAGCCTTAGTTGTTGTTGTTGTTGTATATTGAGGAGAGAGGGAGAGATTGGTGGTGAAAGATGAGACATTATAAATAAAGATATAGCTGGAAAAATAAAAAAGTTTTGTTGTTCTTTAGTTTTGGAGAGGTTTTTTTTGGGACACGTGTATAGATGAAAGATGGGAAGCAAGCGAGAGAGATAGAGATAAAGTTGTTTGATGTAAATATGTGTACTCGGGTCAATGGTTGCAATACTGCAGTTGCTATATGGTTCCGAATCACAGCGATGCGGCTGCATCCGTGTGCACCAGGCAAACAAATTTTTAGTCACAAAAAACTTCGTATTGCAACAGTCTCAATCTGCAACGCGATAACCGCAATGCCTACAACGGCAGCCATGACAGCAATTGCAATTTAAAACTAGACTAAGCATAGTTACAAATGGTGTAAAAACACAGTGTGAGATTATATTTTTCGTATTTTTTAACCTGTTTCTTTTTTATTCAGCTGTGCACAGCTCTGGAAACTGCAAACCAGCTAGTACAGTCTACCAACACAAATGTTGCATCATTGTTAGACAAGGTTGGGGAGCTTCAGAAAATTGTTAAGAGAGGGGATTCTGCCATTGCGGCAGCTAGGGCAATTAATGTTACCCCAGAAAATGGCAGTGGTGCTTTAATTGACAATGAAGGATTCAAGAATTCCAGATCTTGAAGTCCGAGGTTAGTTAAATTATTACATGATGTCTGTTTGAAAATGAGGGGAAGGGTAACTTTATTGTTTTTGTTTGTTATGCTGTCCATTTTGCTATATGGGGAAATAAGATCCGATGTTAGGCAGTCTGTAAACTGGTTTTCAATACTATTTTGTTCCCTAACTTTTATAACCAAAGTTTCAATGGTTCTTTCCAATTTGCAGTGCTATTATTGTTCATTTCTTTTTCTTTTTATTCTTTCTATGATGTTGGCATTTGGCATTGCATCGTCTTTTATGTTGAGAGCAAGAACAACTAATGTAGCATATTGTGTCACTGCTTTGATATCAATTATATTTTATATCTATCGTTGGGCTTTTTGAGCTATCCTTGAGATATTAACGTGAAACTGTCAACTGCAGCGACTCTTAGGTCCAATCCTCTACACCTCGCCGTATTTCATCTAACATGAACCTTGTTTTAGATGGACATGTACGAACAGAACCTTTCCCATCCATGTCTTCCCAAAACACAGTCTAATACATGAACTGTCATGAAATTAACAAGGAAACAAAAGAAGCATAGTCTTATGAGATGAGTTTCCACATATTAGAGTTAATTACATGGAACTCATCTCCTGTTAGAAGAATCCCATTGACCACATCTCCTTGCAGTGCTCAACTGGCCATTCCTTTTTCTATTAACCCCCACTGCACCACCCCTTGCCAGGGGAAGACTATCTTGGCTTAAGGCCTAAATTACATTTACAGCAAAGGTATAAGCAAAATGTTTACTGTTGGTTGGGATATTTAAAGTTGACTGGTCAATCACCTAATATCGGTTTTGCAGAGTCAAAATGTCATTATTTATTGAATCTCATGCCAATGGAATCTATTTGTGCTATTGCAGCCCTTGTTGTATATGATATTAAAAAGGAAGTTTTGATTAGGTAATAACCCAACTATAGATGGTTAAGAATTTTGCAGTTTTGGCTACATGGGGCATTACTGAGAATCTGCGTTAATCGGGGGACAAAAAAGAAACTGAGAATTTTTGTTGTGTGTTAAAACATATACAATTATTGATAGTTTTATGTATCAACACCTAAGAGCTGAAAATTCCTGCAATTGATTGTGGAATGCTAATAAGGAACCCACTATGAAAAAGAAGAATATAATGATTTCATTGCTTGACTCAAATTGATTGTAATAGGAGAAAGACTCTTGTCTAGGTTTCTCCTATTACAACTGAGTCTCAGCCAATTGCTTGGTTCTTACAAGATTACGATGGTGAATCAATCCCTTCTACCCTTATATTTCCCCCTATTTATTTAACTAAACCCCCTCTAACTAGCTGGCTTTACCCTTTATTCTTCCTAACAATTACCTATTTATCCTTCTGTCCGAACAATCGATATACCCAAGACAGTCATGTGGGCTATGAATGCAATACTATACAATGAACTGACTTGGGTGTTAGCTTATGTTCTAGCCTTGCATGACTTATTTATTGTGATTATGAAATAGCCTCCCAAGGTTTCCATTTGTTTGTTCTTTTTCCCTTTTTTCCTGCCTATTTTTCATCTTCCGTTGTTCTGACTAAAGAAGGATTTCATTTTTGAATTGGAGGAGGTCTGATTAAGAGAACTAATTGACTTCAAGAGACACAACCAACTCAAATAGACCCATGTGTTGCGTGAGCGCCAAACCTCTCAAATGAGAAGGTAAAGGGTGAATGGATCTTATGTAGTATTTGATAGGTGTAATTCACTAAACAGCTTAGCCTTTTTTTTTTTGATAAACCAAAAGCTTAGACTTTATTATAAGCCTAAGTTGTTGTATACTTCAAATGAGATGTTGTATGCTTCAAAATG
The DNA here is from genome assembly GCA_037953625.1 of Crotalaria pallida. Classification (NCBI taxonomy): domain Eukaryota; kingdom Viridiplantae; phylum Streptophyta; class Magnoliopsida; order Fabales; family Fabaceae; genus Crotalaria; species Crotalaria pallida. The sequence continues at coordinate 145,670,853 of CM075651.1, read as the reverse complement.
TTGCGGTGCTGGTGTCTAGGCCCGGTCCTAACCTATTTTGGACCCAAGGGCGAAAAAAATTTTCGGGCCCTGATTCATAAAAAAAAAATATTAAAAATAATTTAATTAAAACATGAAATATTTATATATTTAATCAATTAAAACAACAATAAAATTAGGTATTATTAAAATAGAGCTGAAATAAAATAAAAAAGTTAATATATGTAATAAAAACCCTTTTTCATGTTACTCCTTTCGTCATTATATACAAGACCTTTTTGGTTGAATTCATATTCATTAAGAAAGTTGGTTATTTTAGTTAATTTCATTATAAATGTGAGCATTTGATAGTATTTTTTCCAGAACTACCTTTATTATAAGAATTATTGAGAATCTAAAAAATGTTGAATAAATATGGGAGTTTGTGGAAAAAAAATACTTAATTATCTTTGAAAATTAATATAAGGTCTTATAAATAGGGATAAAATAAAATTCTCAAAATGTTGTTATATTTAGGAAGTGAGGGAGTTAGTTATAAAAATAAAGTTTATTAGTTCATTTATTTATAAGTCAAGTGATAAGCAAATGAAAAAAAAATATTATGCTAAAAACCATTAATAATTGAAATACATAAAATATATATAATTATAATTTTTTTTAAATTAATAATATAATTAAAAATATTAGGGGCCGTTAAAATTTTTGGGCCCTGGGCGACCGCCCTCAAGGCCCCTGCCCAGGGCCGGGCCTGCTGGTGTCCGATATAAGTGTTGAATATTTTATATTCTTTTCGTCCATATATCCTTCAATTATTTTATTAAACTTTCATGTATCAATCAATACATCCATGTCATGTCTGAATCTTTGTCCTGTATCTTTATTTGTGCTTTATACTTTCATAGATTGCTGACCATTTCTTCTTCCGTTGTCAACCTAAAGAATGGTTTGGGGAGTCATATATCTGTAGAAGAGGAGTTGCTTTTGTGGGACTGGGAGCTGTAGATTTGACCCATCATCACATAAAGAACTTGAATACTTGATATTACTAAGAACATGTAATTGGTAGACATACGTTTTCTTTTTTAAAAAAAAAAAAAAAAAAATTGCTGAAGATAATATTGCTGAGACATGCTTATTCCAAGGTAACCAAGGAAGATGTTTCAAATTTACTGTGCTAAAAATTCAGTAATAAACATTTTTAGTTCTTCCAAATCTTGCTCCTTATCATGTTTGCATGCATCTGCTGTGGTTTGTGGTACTATCAGGCCATCGAACACTGTAATGTCTATTTTATCCCTCATTATAACTTGCCAACTATAAGCTTCCTGATTCTACGTTGCTTTTAGTAATTACTAATTACTAATAGGTTGATGCGTTTTCAGCTGAAATAACTTCTTTTTTTGTAATATGTAAAGGATTTGTTTTTCGATATAAAATTAATCTGTAGCACAAATTTTTAATTATGTTAAACATGCCTGTGGTTAGAACAAAAAATGAAATCTAAAAAATGTAGCAAAAATTAAAGAAAAATAATAATTTGTGATCACTAGTAGGCCTGACCCAACTTGTAGACTGCATAGGATGGCCCAATTTAAAATTAATATGACTCACATGGACTGGTTCAAATGGGTCAGGCTAGCCTGTTTTGTATTTTGGGTATTGTGTTGTAATATCAACCACCGCATACAACTAGGATTTAGCAAGCAAATTGGGATAAATCTTGATAATTTTATAATAGAAAATGCTAACAAGTGCTCTTAACAAGTTAAATATAGTGAAAATTTATTGAAAAATATAGTTTTTTAATCTTCCTTGGAAAAAAACAAAGATGAAACTAAGACTTGTGTGATTTTTTAAAATTTCTAGAAATTTAAGGATACTTGTTGATGAAACCCTTTTTTTTATAATACATGGTTAACTATGTGGTCCTGTGTCTGTGTGTCTATGTGTCTGTGTGTGTGTGTTTTTTTTTTTTTTTTTTTTTTAAATTTAACAAATTTTGACCAACTGGTTTTGTGAAAAGTGCTTTAATTCAAGGGTTTGCTTAATTTTAGTCCTAAGGATGAATTTAAAAATAGTTAAATTTCATAGAAAATAATGTATTTAGGAACAGCAAAGTTTTGTATTTTTATTTTTCAAGAAAATAAGTTTAAATTAAGGTGTTTATTTGAGCTGAGATTAAGAAAATCCTTAATTCATTTAGGTGGCTACTTTTAAATTTTGTGCTACAGTCTCACGCTTTTACATTAACTTCATAGGGGAAAGAGGGAAGTGGATTTTTTATTTTTTATTTTTTAAAAAAAGGATATAATCTAGATTATTTAAAGCGAGGAGAGTGTAATTACTAATATGCTAATATCCTTTAAAAAAAAATAACAGTGAATGAGGTTGGTTTAGTCGCTGCTCCGTCATGAAACTGCTGCTGTTGGTAAAGCCCATACTCCATCCAACAACACTGGAATTTGTTGGAAAAAAATAAAGAAAAAAACTCACGTCATGAAAAAGACAACGGGTAATATGAACAAAGCCTCCATTTGTTGTCTAAACTTTTAAATGTTGCCATTTGCATAATTTTCTACTAATAACTTGATTGTCATGTGTGGGGGCTTAAATAAACCTAATTGATGCCATCAAGGATACAAGTAAAAGAAAGAAAACACTTCAGTTCTTTTTAGGCTCGAATAGAATAATTGTTGATTCTTTCTTGTTAGTAATTAAACAATGCAACTAAGTAACTTTCACCACGTACCCTTTTCTTGTTTGCTTTTTAATTCTTTCAATCGTCTAGGATGATGTATGTAAATCATTGACATCAATATACTTCAGTTTTAACTTTTCCTGTTTGAATTTTTAATTAACTTCTATAAGCAATCGATAAGCACAATTGAACAATTTAGTTTAGCCAATAGCAATTTAGCACTAGAAATATCGGGAGATGACAGGCATGTTTGGCACCTAGTTGGGAGTCTTCAAAATTGGGTCCGAACCTAAACTTTGGCTGAGGAATATGTGAGAAGTTTTCTATTAATCAAAAGTTCAAAACTTAGCTTAGGTTCTTATAGTAATATGTTTCAAAATTTTAGTTTTAATCAGTGTTGATGGTGCATCGACTTACAATTGCTCACATAAGCAATTATTATTTCACGACATAATTATGGATTAATTTAAAATTTTTACCTATATCATATTATGTTAGTTACATACTTACATTCATATTTTTTTCATATTGAATGCATATTCAAGTTATATTTGTTTTTAATTATAAGTCATGTATATTATTTAGTTTTGGGCCCTAAATATTAAAATCCTGACTACTCCGCTTTGAATATGTGACCAGCTACTTGAGTACTACTAATATTCATGATCAGATGTAAGTTATACACCTCTTTACTTTGGCTAAATGACAAATTTGCCCAGTTTTTTATTAGGCTTATTTATGGTTTTGGTCCCTATAAGTTGACCTCGTTTTGAATTTAGTCCTTAAATCTTTTTTTGACCTTGAATGGTCCTTAAATCTTTTTAAATTTTGTTTTTAGTCCTTAAATCTTTTTTTGACCTTGAATGATCCTTAAATCTTTTTAAATTTTTTTTAGTCCTTCTGTTTGTCTTCTTCCGTCATCTGCTGACATGGCAAACGGTGTGTCATGTCAGCCCTTATATTGACTGCCAACGATGCATCTGATGTGGACCTCCCACTCATGTGAGCAGGAACCAAGCATGAACCGAGCATGAGCCGTGCATTAACCGTGCATGAGATATCGACCGAGTACGATGCAATTGGTAACGGCATAGCTTGGTTCGTGCTCAGCTCATCGTGCTCGGTTCGTGCTCGGTCGATATCTCCCCTCGGTTTGGCAAGTCATGCTCGGTTCATGATCGGTTAATGCTTGGTTCCTGCTCGGTTCCTGCTCACATGAGTAGGAGGTCCACATCAGATGCATCGTTGGCAGTCAATGTAAGGGCTGACATGACACACCGTTTGCCATGTCAGCAGATGACGGAAAAAGACAAACAGAAGGACTAAAAACAAAATTTAAAAAGATTTAAGGACCATTCAAGGTCAAAAAAAGATTTAAGGACTAAAAACAAAATTTAAAAAAATTTAAGGACCGTTCAAGGTCAAAAAAAGATTTAAGGACTAAATTCAAAACGAGGTCAACTTATAGAGACCCAAAACCATAATTAAACCTTTTTATTACGAAAGAGTAGTTGAACTTCTCCACCTTAGTTTTGGCTTTTGAAGAACCACAACAACCAAGTAAGCTTCTAAACACCTTCACCATTCCCGTTAATGTTGCTTATTACTACTGCAAATGTATAGGGTCGTCCTTGGAATTTTAAAATTATTCTTCACCAAATCTCAGCCTCACTAAAATAATAAGAAGCAAGCTGGCGGAGTTTATTTTGCTTCTCATGTTATAATAATGTATAATGCTTATAGTTTTCAGTTGAGTTGTATAATTGAGACCATACCCCCCACTTCAATATAGTTCAATGTCAAACGCAAACAGTGAAAGAAACAAATAATTACATCACAGCGAACTCCCTGCATACCTGTATTGGTCAATTATTTTCTTGGATTAATCTATTTTATATGAGATTGGCCAATTTGTATAATAATTTAGTAACTTTTAAGTATAAAATTATCATAATACTGAGGGACATTGTTGATCAATCAACATTAAGATTATCAATGTTAATATAAATTGGTCAAGAACATACGATTCATGATTATAACAAGGTTTAAATGCATTTTTATCCTTTACTTATTTATGAATGTTCAATTTAGTACTTAACTTTATTTTTTTAAAATTTATTTTGATCCTTTATTTATTTTTTAAACATTCAATTTGATACTTCTGTCACATACTCTTAATCTAGATGAAATATTCTGAAATATTTTTTTCTTTTTCTTTCTACATTCTTCAAATCCGTCTTTGATATAACCTTTGGAACTTTCTAAATGACAAAAATTCAAGCAACACTAAAATGTGTCAAATCAAGTTCCAAATTCACCCTTTACAATAAAAAAACTCATTGGTTTCCAACACTGAAAAGTTTTACGGATTGCAACAATAGTGGATATGAAGGTTGAAAGAAGAAGAAGAAGGATTAATATTTCAGAATATTTCACCTAAACTAACAATGTGATAACAAAATGATCGAATTGAATATTTTTAAAACAATAAAGTACCAAAATAAATTTAGAAAAAGATAAAGGACCAGATCAAATATTCGTAAATAAATTAAGAACCAAAAATGTATTTAATTCTTATTATAACAACCGAGTAAGATTGTTTTAAAAGAGTTGTGTTTAAATTTTTTTCATAAGCAAAAGTATTATTTTATTTTTAAAATGAATATAAAAGACACTAGGAGTCCTCATCTTTATCTATATGAAAATTTAAACACGATCAATCAATACTGCCGACATGGTTTGATCAAGCAACGCAAAACATGCGATTTAAATGGGCTGGGAATTTGATTTGTTTTTTTTTTTTTTTTTTTTGAAAGTGGGAATTTGATTTGTTAAGTACAGTACTAGTTATTAGTACTACTACAATACGCCCTTCTACTGCTGATCAACAAAAGAAATGCGCTCGTACACCAAGTTGGACCTTAATGTGGAGGGAATTTTTTTTTTTTTTATATTAAATGCTAACAATTGTTTTAAGGATATTTGTTAAGAAATCAAATGAAATAAATTATTATAGAGAAAAATAATGGGAGTTACTAGCATGCAACCTAAAATTGGATGGTTGCTATGCAACCTTTTAGTAAACTAATAAAAAGTTGACATCTAAGACATGTGTGTCATGTCATTCCTTGAAGTAGTGATTTATAATTTTTACAATTTAGTCCAACATAAAAAGTAAATTAATTTAATTTAGTCCTTTGTACCTATTGGCAAATTATAACATAGATTAAAACAACAGGTGATTATAACAACAAGTGTTAAATTAATTTGCTAATAGGTACAAAGGACTAAATTAAATTAATTTTCTTTTTATGTTGAACTCAATTGTAAAAATTATAAATCACTACTTCAAAGAATGACATGACACACATGTCTTAGGTGTCAACTTCTTATTAGTTTACTAAAAGGCTGCATAGCAACCATCCAATTTTAGGCTGCATGTTAGAAATTTCCAAAAATAATTAATACTGATTAATAATTATTATTATATTATTTTTAATTACCTTAATAAATGCTCTAGTTATTTTTGTTTATACATACTACTAGTATAGTATTGTAGGCGTGATGACTCACGGTTGCTGGATGATCTGCACACTGTATTGGACCTTATCCATAAGAAAAGATTAGATGGGTGAATGTTTGTGCTTTAATTAACCAAGGCATGATTAAGCTGTATCACCTAAAGGATTTTAAAATTCAATAATCATCAATGTAAACATCAATCATGTGGTTATGTGGTTGTTTGGACTTTTTTTTGGTTTGCACCCTGGTATCCGGCCCACTGGGCCGACTAATCCAGTTCGAAGGGGGTCCCGGGGTTAAGGTTTTATTCCTCTCCCAACGCTGTTGCAGGGGATCGAACCGTGGTTCGCCCTACCAAGTGCAGCCCCTGACACCACTGCACCAACAACTCATTGGTTTGTTTGGACTTTAAAGATAAGCAAGAGAGCACGTCAAGTTTTGCGGCGAAAAATAGTATATAACCACAAGAATAATTTAATTTATACATTTTTTTTTATATCATCTCATATATAGTTTGTTCCATTTAATTATAATAATTATTTCTTATATATATATATATATATACTTTATATTTTATACTGTTATTAATGCAAAGTATTGTTTAACATGTACCGATTAAGTCGGTTCTTGCTTTATGATATTGGTAACGAGTTTGTAGTAAAAAAACTCTGACAATTTAATCAATGTATTTGGGATGTATAGATGGTAGGGAAGGAAAATCGGATGAATTTGGATTACGATCCTACTTAAATTTGTCCCAATTCATTCATGTCCTAACTTAATGGATGGATTTCAATCTATCCATTCATGCATTTAAATGGATTGATTGATTTCAATCCAATGAAACACATCAATTTAAATCCATTATTTTAAATGTATGGATTGGGTGAATTTAAAATGTGATTGATTAGGATAAATTATGAATTATGGATAATTTTTCCATCTCTAATAAACGGTAAAGGAGATGTAAAAGGTAAAAAGGCTTGTCCCATACCTTAGCCTAACAATATGGTATATTTAGTGTGATGAACATGATAATAAGCAATGATAAATTATTATGATCATTCCATGATTCTTGCCTAAGAAAGATGTCTAAGAGGAAACGACTCTAAATGTTTATGATAATTGAATGCAAGTCGCTTATTAGCAAAAAAATAAAAAGTATGAAGCCCCTCCTAATATTGCTTTTAAATTAAATATGTATGAATCTAAGATCGAACTCAATATCTTATGCTAATTAAATTACTTAACCTGGGAAACCCCTTTCGATTAAAACAACACATACACATTGGTAATTTAACTATTTGAAATGGATAGATTATAATTTTTTTTTATCTATCCAAAATCAAATCCATCCGATCCAGCGATTTAATACATACATCGTCTATTTATTTGTGACCATCGGTAACATTTTTTGCTATACAAGAATATATATGTGATTTGCTTGCAGTCGCACGCACATGAAGTGCAAACCTTACTTTCATCTAGAAAAGTAAGGGAATCTTGGCTCTTTGGAAGAGACAAAGAATCTTTATATCCTACTGCCCTATTAGGAATATACGAAGCATATATCTTATAATAAAGGAGTTGACAAAACTTCATGCTCAGAATTTCGTTGGATATTCTCTTTAGTTTCATTAAAAAAAAAAGGTTTAATTATTTTATTAAACTCAGCTAAGTGCTAACTATTGTGTCTTGAGTAGGATAATGAATATATAAACCTAATTCCTCTGCTTTCATCACCATATTTGTCCACTGAAGTCGCTGTTTATTGAGCTTTGAACAGTATGTATATATTCCAAACAATATTTCAAACCCCAATATTGGGTTATGATTGATTTCTTAATCCACGATTTTACTATTAAAAGGAATAAAAATAATGCATTGATCATTATAAAACAAAAAATGCCTTGATCATGCAATTTGGATCCAATATATCAATTGGAAAAAAAAAAGTAATAATTCTATATATAGGCATTAGGTATATAGGTATTTGTTAATGTTACTAGAAATAGGAAAAAAAATATCATAAGTTTAAGTATCCAATTGTTGAAGGGATTTTTTTTTTTTTTGATAAGACAAAATTTTATTCCAAAAGTGAATTGAAGAAGTATAAGGAATACTCCATGTAAAGAAAGTACATATTACAATACTTTAATGAGGCAAAATAGAACCCCAAAGACAAAACAGGAAACACCAGATCCCATGCAACAATTATGCAACTACATGCATTTTATATGTAAGAAAACATCTACCCAACAATGATTAAAAGAAAATTGAACATTTTAATTATTTTTTTAAAAAAAATTGATTTTTTTTGTAATAAAAAACCATGCGATGTCACGTGACACGTTACCACTCGATATTACAAAAATAACATGGTATGTCGCCAACCATATTATCACTTAAGTGATTAAAGAACCATTTCCAAATGTTTGACCAAAGTTCAAGAATCTAAAACATAAAAAAATTCAAATACCAATTCTAAAAAAACACCTAAACTCAAGGACTAAAAACTTAAATACATCATAATTTTTACTAAGCTCTTTTAGTAAAGATTACAACAATTCACAATAATGGAGTTAAGGATTTAATATCTACATGTTGCAGAGATTGCTGTTTTTAATAAACAAAAGAAATATATTGGTGAATCCAAGCATGCAAACATATATTCAAAATATTGACCCAAGCCAACAGTTTTGGGTCGACAATCAAAGTTTAATTTTTTTCAAAGTGTAAAAATCACCAAAATAGATTTTGCCATGTAAAAAATGATAATCAGAAAAAGAATGAAAAATGTTGATTGAATTAAGCTACTCAACTAACTGCAAATGTACAAGTAATCCTAGTCGCAGAAACTGACTAACAATCCTAGAGCTCAAATGTACAGTTAAAGAGAACTTAATGATAACTAATTCGGTTAGAATCCAGTTTGTGTTAAGTTAATGCTAACCTAAAACAGGGCTGCATCTGCTTCTATGCTGATGTTGGTGTGCATAGTGTTGTTGCTGCTGTGAACTTGCCAATAGCTATTGAGCTTTAATGATTTATGTTCATCAAAGTCTTTTCCATACACACATTCAATAGTTAAGAAGAGTTTTTAATACAACAACAAAAGGTCGTTATACCAATTTGCAAAATTACCTAAATAATTTTCCTTTGTAGCACAAAATATCTATATATATCGATTTCTATTATTTAAGCTGAAAAGAGTCCATAATTTGTGTATTGCTGCATGATTTTCTGGCAAACACACCATCATTGTTTCCATTGACGGACCCAGAAAATTTAAGTTATATGGGCAATATATAACATTAAAAGTAGGGTAATGTTAACAATTTTTTAAGGAATACAAAAATTAAAAATTGTTATTGAAAATTTAAATTTAGCATTTTCTGATTTTCTAAATACATTATTTTCCATACAAAATCATTTTTTTTATTATCTTAACCAATTCCCCAAACAACTCTTTTGATAAATAAATACTCCTATATTAATTACTAATTTGAGCCAATGGATACTAACCCCTTACAAAATATAAAACATATATAAGTAACACACGTCATTTCCTTGTAATATAAGCTTATTCATAAGTTAATTTTATAGTGTATTTATCATAACTCAATCGATTTTGGCTTAGATTTTCTTTTTCCGTTTTTGGCTATCGGTATTGGGGTTTCATTAAAGAAGTTATATTTGCAAACTGCAATAATATACACGGATTTCACGTACGGCTGATTCCATGTTAATTAATTAAGGGATTTAGTATCAGACCGAAAATTAAAATGGATAAGTTAGACTTGGATCAAACCGTTGGTATAAAAGGGGACACAATCTTCTGAATTCAAATTAAACCATTGCATTCCTCCATCAGGTGGCAGTGATCAGCTTTCATAGCATTATATCGTGCAGTACTCCGAGATTCATTCAACTTTGGCCAATGTGTATAATGTAGATATAAAATCAATTAGTCGGCAAGGCTAAATGGCGCATTTGGTTGCGAATTAGGGTTATGTCAACTCATAAAATCGAATTCCTAAAGTTTGAGACATTTCCCAACTCTAAAATATAGCAACCATTTTTTTACCATTTTTTTTGTCTTCTCGAAAACAGATGGATCAATGTTGGCTTCTATCGAAATGCAAAAGCTGGGTATTGAGGTTTCAACTCCATCTTTCTATAAGCAAAACTTTATAGAGAGGAGTACAAAGAACTTAGTTACAATTTAAAATCGTTGCTAAGTAGTAAAGAAAACATGAAATTGTAGTTTTGCCACTATTGATTTCGTGGCTAAATAGCAAATTATTGTCATCTCTTTTTAGGCTAATTCATTTTTTATCTGTATATGGTTGAATTTTTTAAATATGACGCTGGGATCGTTTTTATGGTGCTTATAAACTTCTCCAGCATCAATTAATTTTTTTTAACAATTGGTTAATAAAAATAATAGTGATGAAAATCTTTATATATATGCTCACGTGAACTAATATTGTAATCTCGGCTTTGCACAATAGCGGCGTATTGATCTTTTTGATGTTGCAGTCCATCCTTATATATGGAGGGCCACTGGCTTTTGTTATTGTTTTTTCAATTAATTTGTTTTTTTAAATATTAAATATTTAATATGATGACATAATTTTATATTTTTGGGTTTCAATTTTTTTGTTGTTTTAACATTTTTAACTTATTTCAAATTATTTGTCGTTTTATGAATTTAATGATGCATTAATTAATTTTTTCAATTTTAACTTTGCTTTTAAACATTTTGAAATACGTGAAATATGTGATAATTAATTTAGTGTGAGAATAATATAGTAAAATTACCTTATTTTTCTCTTAAAAATTGAAATATTAAATAATTTTTTTAATTTATGTGAAACTTCTAAAATGACAAACAAATTAGAACGAAGTATTTCTTGTGTCCACTATGTCAATAAGTTTTAAGTGTGTGTTTAATTGGGGGGTGGATTACCGCAAATTCAGAAGCATGTTATAAGCAGGTGTTGTTATCTTCACATGCTGGCAGGGTTAAGGTATGGGATGGAAAAACTAAAATATTTTGAAAAAGTTAGTAAAGTTTTAAAAAGTTAACAAAATTTATGGAACTAGCATTTAATATTTTATATTAGAGATTAATTGATTATAACATCAATTATTTAATAGTACATCATTAATTGATTATTTAATCTTAAATAAAAAAATTATTTTTTTATTTACTATTATAACTACTTTGATTCGGTACAATAGTTTTTATAATTTTTACTAACTTTTAAGGGGTGAATTACTACTTGGTCCTGAATTACCACTTTATCCATGGTTAAGAGTTTAGACCAATAAAATTTATTAATTTTAAATTTTATTTATTCTTATTTTATAATTAAAATTTATTACTTGTAAAATTTTTATTGACTTGAATCAAAAATGATATAATATTTAAAATGAGGTAAAAAATTTCTTTTGGGAAGTAGTACTAAATTAGAGCTGTGTAACACTTGACATGGGAAACATTAAGAAAAAACATACTATAATGAAGGCAAATTCTTCTTTATCTCTGTGACTGTAGTCAGAGCTGTGTAACACTTGACATGGGAAACATTAAGAAAAAACATACTATAATGAAGGCAAATTCTTCTTTATCTCTGTGACTGTAGTCCGTCCGTTTGCTGTGGACAATGATATAAATATTGCAAATATAAAAAGTATTTGTTAATAAACCTAATAAATTTTCAAAAATATAGTTTTGGAAATTTTGAATAAATGAAATAATGCTAATTTATGATATATATATTACTATTTTTTTTTTATCTTGCGAAAAGATATTTGTTAAAGTTACTTGTGATAGAAAAAACAATAAGTCCATATTTTTTTTTTTTGAAAATCTTAAGAAAATAAATTTTCAATATTTTTTTACCATATTAAAATCTTTAATAAATACTTTTAAAATACTAATTAGCATTTATCTTTTTTCTGTTATGTTGTTCATAAGCCTTAACAAGTTCTTTTGATTAAAAAAAAAGAAGTTATGTTAACAAGTATCAAAGGTATATTCTTTAAACATTCCAAAATAAGTAGGTCAATACTAAAAATATAAGTTTGACATTTCTCAATATATTTAATGCATCATTTTCTAAAATAAAAATATCTCTTTATTTGCTTAAACAATACTTCCTCCGATCCGGTCCTTACTATAAGCTTCTTTTTGTGAGAGAAAAATGGGGCTTATAATAAGGACCGTATTGGAGGGAGGTCCTACATATAAGCCTTCTTTCAAGACTTTTTTTTGTCCTTAATATAAGTCCCATTTCCAATTTTCAATGACATTAATTACTTTTTTTCCACAAACATCCCTATTTACTTAACACTTTTTACATTATCAATAATAATTATATGAGTACTTTTGAATTACCAAATATTTATATTTCCAATGCCACTAACTAAATTTCTTAAATGGAGTGAAATTGGTCAAAAGATGCATATATTAAGGACCGGAGGAGTACTATTAAAGCATTTGTTAACCTTTTAAAAAAAAAGTGATATAAGAATACTCCCTCCGTCTTTTTCTTTGGTCTTTTTGGAGTTATGCACACAGATTAAGAAAGTGTTGATTATGATAATTATTGTAAGGTTTATATGTATTTTGTCAAAACTGCCCCTATTTAATCTTTATTGAAAGTTGTAGTAGTATTTAATTTTTATAAGTAAGTGTGTCCATTAATTAATGTTTAATGGTTTAGAGATGAGAAAGATGATAAAAGTAGAATTAATGAGGAGTGAATTAAATGATTGGATGAAATGTTAAAATTGGAAAGAAAAATATGTTTGTGTATTGAAATTGTAAAAGGACCAAAGATATAAAACAACGAAAAAAAAGACAAAAAACCAAAGAAAAAAAACGGAGGGAGTACTTTTTAGCAAATATAACAGCATTGACCTGGGACAAATGACTGTGCTTTGCCGCCTTGATGGGAGTATGTGTGAGAGTGGAAGGTTGCCTCACAAAGATTAGACGGTACTGCCTCCTTGTTTGTCATCGAGGAACATGCCGGCCGTTGGATTTTTTATCTCTTTGAATTCGTTTGGGGCTTAAAAATGCTATTAAAAAAAAATTGGAGAATGCATCGATAATGTAAAGGTTTTTTACACCATCAATGCATCATCTATTTATAGTCGTTGGCATCTAGATTAAAGTAATACAAATGAATGGTGGATGATGGACTGATGGTGTAAAAAACTTTATTTACATACACCATCGATGCATAACCATTAATCTCTAAAAAAATTCTAACATATCAACTTTTAAGTCAACTCTTTGACTTTGATTTACTTATACAATTTTCCTTAACTAATACTATATCAACTTTTAAGTCAACTCTTTGACTTTGATTTACTTATACAATTTTCCTTAACTAATACTCCATCCGCAAGACAAAAAAATATTAGCAAATAAAAAAATAAAAAAATACTCTCTCTGTCCCTAAATATAGGGTCTTTTTGGGAGATTTCACGTCCATTAAAAAAGTGGAATAATTTAGTTAATTATATTGGAAATGTGAACTTTTTATATATATTTTCAAAATTACCCCTATTAATATTATTGGAAATGTAAAAAGTGTTAAATAAATAGGGGTGTTTGTGGAAAAAAGTAATTAATATTCATTGAAAATTGGTAAACGGTACGGTCTTATAAATAGGGACAAAATAAAAATGTCAAAAGGGTCTTATATTTACCAACGTGGGGTTGGTCAAGTGGTAGCTCACTTGGTCTCGAATTCGAGCCTTGGGTATGGAGCAATCCCCGCTGAGAGACCCCTACCGCTCAGTGCGAGCTCAGTTGGGTCGGACCGGATGAGCCGGATTCTGGGTAAGCCAGATCCGGGTACCAGTTGGTGTACACAAAAAAAAAAGGATCTTATATTTAGGGAATGAAGGAGTATTATATCTCTCATTTGATTCATACTTTATTAATTAAATTAGTTCATTCATTTACTTTAATTTATATTTAATTTCTGTAATAGACAAAATTTGACTTGTTGAGCCGAACCTACAAAATCGACCATTAGGACTTTATTGCTCGCTCCTTAATTCTTCCCCACCATAATTATTTTTGGTTTAGTATCAATAATTACACAAAGGAATATCTTCCATATTTCTCTCCTTTTGTCTGCCTATCAGGTCTAGCCCAATTGAATTAAGTTAAGCAACTCCCACTACAAGTACGACACTTATCAAAGGGTTATGTATGTTTTCTCTGTTTGCACTTGTTTTACTTAAGATTTAGATATACCTCAATATTTTGCACATCATCGAATTTGTTGGCTAACTGAGATTGTGGGCAAGTGCGTAAAGTATATGGTTTTCGGATGTTCACATATGGGATGTGCTTTTAGCATGACAACCTTTAGCCAAGGCGTATTCCTCGAACCGCAATGTACTTAGCCAGCTGTCAAGATATTGGGTAGCATTCCCTATTTGCACTTGTTTTAGGTATAGTTTAGATATACCTTGTAATTTGCGCCTTGTTGAATTCGTCGACTAATCGAGATCATGGGAAAGTACGTAATGTAAATGATCAGAAGTAAACAAATGAATTAGACATCTGTCATTAATGAGAAAGGTGATTGCCAAGTCTGATGTTGCATTTGATGAGGTGAACCTATTTGGCGAGGATAGTTGGAAAGGTTGCGATGGTGTTCCTTGCACTTAGGGATGACTACTGATTTTGAATTACTCGGGTATTATTCAGTATTTAAGTCGACTTGCCCTAAATGGTTGGAGTGTTTAGGTCAACCTAGGTTAGCTCTATACCTACTTCTTTACAATTCCCAATGAAGGATAAGTAACAGGTTTTATTTTTTAAATAAAATTAAAAAAATTAAATGCACTCCACTGATACTCTTTTTTTTTTAAGTTAACCGATACTCTTAATACATGCATTATTAATTATTTTTATACTAGTATTCGATATTAGAAATAGTACAAACCAAAAGATAGAAGTTATTATAATCTTGACTTTAATTATTGAAGAGGTGATTTTGAAGTTGGAAAAAAATGAATATCAAGGATAAGGCGGCATATTCTCCCAATTTCATGTCAATTTCATCTTATACAATGGTTAGTATTTAAAAAACAAATAGTAGATTCAATATTATATCTTATAGATAATTTATTTAAGAGTTGAGAATCTCTCTAATTACTAAAAAAGATGTTAACAAATTTGCTCATGATATTAGTTTAGGTAGTATAAAAAGATGTTTTATCTTGAAAATTTGTGTATTATTTAAGATATAAAAAAATTAACGAGTACACTTTTTTTAACAAGTAACTTAATAACACACATTATTAACAATGCCTTTACTTTAAAAAAAATGGCAAACATTGAGACTCCAAGGATAAGAGTATTCTAAATTGGGCTTGCTGCGCAGGACAGCACATGTCCTACGCATGTTTGGAGGTGGTGACATTGCCAAACATGGTAATTACAGTGTCTGACACTGAGTAAACGAGTGCTAGGAGGATAAGTTGATCCTGACAGATCCAATGTGCATGACTGTCATCAGTAGGTGGATCAGCTGTGAGGAGAGTAGACTGCGGTGAAGCAACTAGCTATCTGATACCATATATAGAGCTTATGAATTACGTGATTCTCATTGATCAGTAAAGCTTACAATATGTACATGAGAAAGTGAGAGAATAAAGGAGTATATCCTAACCAACATATACAAGACTAAGTCTAATAGTGAGAATATCCAATAAAAATCACCATCATATTGTTACTAGTAGTTAGTTAGTACGAGTAATAATTTAGATAAAATCAAGGATGAATACATCGTTGAGATTTGTCTCAATCTCAAAGAGCGTAAAGAATCACCCTAAGACTAAAAGAAAGGGTACTAATAATAATGTAATGTTAAATAATCCTTAATGATTTCGAATGAGTCATCATCATTTTATTTTTCATTATCAATTATTCTAGGGTAGTAAGCATGCCAATATATAAAAAATGACTAGTAAACTTTTTCCTCCAAAAGTAGGAAAACCAGTGTAAAGGGTTGGCAAAAGTTGTGTGCTTTGTTTCATATTTGCCGACCGCACAACCACTCCGTATATTAGTTGTACATATGAAGCATTATGTATGTCAATATAACTATATAAGTATATGCAGCTTGCAATGAAACTCCCCTTCGCGTGCGTGATCATTTTAAAAGCTTAAATGGGGATTTAAATCAATGAACACGTTGTCACAAAACTTCGCTCAAGCCTCAAGGCATTCAACCAGGTTTTCAAATTAATCAAGAAAAATGATATATCAATATTCTAAATCAACAAATTTATAAATTAACTTATACTACAAATAAAATAATTATATGTCACAAAATAATATTATTTATTTTTTGGTTTTTTTGGTTTGCACCCTGGTATCCGGTCCACTGGGCCGACTAATCCAGTTCGAGGGGGGTCCCGGGGTTAAGGTTTTATTCCTCTCCCAACGTTGTTGCGGGGGATCGAACCGTGGTTCGCCCTACCAAGTGCAGCCTCTGGCACCACTGCACCAAATAATTAATTAATAAATTATACATATTGCTTTTTAGGTCTCCGTACAATTTTTTCCCATACGGTAATCTTCCATGTTACATGGAACCCGTGTCTGCATGAAAAATTGGGGAAGGCTACGGTGTGCATCGGTGAATGGTTTAATTTTTTTTTTTTTAATTTTTTTTAATACAGATTTATTCAGAACATTTTTTAACACAAGTTTGTATATAGATTTATTAGAATCTGTAAATTTTGAATACAGTTTTACTGAATACAGTTTTTTAAGAATACAGAGTAAAAAAAAATAAATCCAAATTATAAAAGTCACTTCATATCCGTAAAAAAGAAAACACATAGAATATTTTTTAATTAATTAAATTTTAAAAAAAAATAAAAAACCCAAAAATAAAGACATGCATCGATGCATGTTATATGTTTACATGCACCGGATCCTCAGCCTTAAAAATTGGACTAACTTGGCTAGAGAAAAAACATTCTGAGCATAATGATGTAGGACCAACATAATCTCGAAGTCTTCAACCAATGGGAGAGTTGCTCAGTGTATTCTGAGAAGTTTTTCTGAATTTCTATAATTTATATTTTAAGATATTAATATTATAAAATTATTATGACTGTGATTGAACTTTTGTTTTATATATAATTGTGATGCTTACATTGAATTGACCCTCATAGAAAAAAATTAATTTATGGAGTACTGTTGGGACGGTTTAAGATGACGTGCCACAATCAAATGGCAGAAACCACAAGCCAGTGAGATTGGCACGACATAATTTTTATATTTTTCGCATTTCCCTTTAGGAGTATCGCAAATGAACTTTGTAAGTCATTATCGTGATGTAATGTATGAGCTTAACATTAGCATGTTGTCCAAACACATTTCGGCAGCTAAACTTTCATTTTGATGGTTTCTATAAGAAGTAAGGTTTGCAAGTTAAAAAAAAAAAGAAGTTAAAACTATAAAATTGCTCTCCTAAATTATTTTAACTTATAAATTAGTTCCTAAAAATAATTTTTTTCAAATAAGTCAGGTAAGTTATAACCGTTCAACAAATTAGTTATTTCCATTAATTTTTTCCTATTAAATAACATGTGACACCATAAGCAAATTTACAAACAAATCATTAAACCATTTTTTTACACGTGGCACCTTACCATTAGTTAGTGACACATTTCATTCAACAAAAAAATTAACGAAAATCGCGAAATTGTTAAACCGCAACAACTTACATGACTTATCTAAAACTAATTTGTAACCTAAAATTAACTTAAGGGAGCAATCTAACAATCTAGAACGGGGATTGGCTCAAGTGATGGTGATCATGTCAACTTGAAAACTTGGGAATGGAGTCTGAGACTAAGAAATCTCAGGTTCGATTCCCGATTAATACACCCCGCTGAGAGAGGCATAGGAACGCGACCTCGTGCAGGATTAGTTTCAAGGGTTCCTCAATATTAAAGATGTTCTTGAAGACACATGTGGTACTAGCCAAAGAGTACATAAAAAAAAGTTTATGCTCTAGCATTGTAGTAATGATAGGCGACGATCACTACAAAAAAAAACCATTTATTGCAACGACCTTTTGCAACGACTTAAAAAAGTCGTTGCTAAAAACAGATGTTTTGCAACAACTTAAATAAGTCGTTGCAGAAAACAAGTGCTTTGCAACTACTTTTTAATAGTGGTGGAAGAGTAGGGGTGGCGAGTAATGATAAATTTGTGGGGATGGTAATCGGTAGTGATGGGATCTACATTAGCCAATATAACGGGGGCAAGTTCCCCCAAAAAGTTTTTATTTACTCCTTCTTCTGGTTCTATTTATAAGACTCTTTTGAAGTTTTTATTTTGATCCTATTTATAAGATCTCTTCTCAATTTTCAATAACATCTATTTATTTCTTTTCACAAACACCCCCATAAATTTTAGAGTTCCAATAATAATTATAGGGGTAGTTTTGAAAAAGTATATTAAATTTTTACATTTCTAATGTCATTAACAAATTTATCCACTTTCTTTAAAACTAAAAAAAACTAATATTTTTATATTTTTAGTTTTAAAAAAATTATTAGAGAGAAGTCGTTTTCGCCCAGATGATATCATGTGGAATCACGTGGCCAACTTCTTGTGCCCGACTAGGATTAACGTGACATGTTAACACAATTTGGTTGAAATTGGTAAGAGGCTATATGACAAACCCACAAATAATTTCGTAAAATTGAATATTGAAAAATCATAAGTCTGTGACAAATCGGCCCTAAAGTTAAAAAATTATACACATATTAAGCCTTAAATTTTATAGGAAATTGAAATAAGGTATTACAAATGAAATTATTTTTTTTAAAGAGTCTTACATTGGACTCCAGGGAGTAAATAAAAATGGAAGAATGGTTGTAATTTGAATACATAAAAAGGAAGAATTGCTGTACATATACTCCCTCCGTAATCAGACATCATTTTGGTAAATTTTTTATCTTTTTATATATCGTTTTAGAATATCTAGATAGCATTAAAGAACTTATTTCAAATACACTTCTCATAAATTCATAAGGTGATAATTATAATAAAGGAAGAAATAAATAAAGTTATAGAGTTTTAAATAAAGATAATTTTGGAATGCAAAACATTTTTTTATAAATTTAAAAGTACTAATTACTAGTATTTTTTTTTTATTTGGGTGAATTAAGTAAATGTAAATTACTCCTATAAAAAAGCAAAAGAGTACTATACAGGAACAGTTTTCTCGTCAATCAATTTCATCACATGCAAGAATGGTTGTAATTGGTATACATAAACTAATTAATTCAAGGAGTGTACTTAAACTCTTTTCTCAAGAAACGGTGGCCTGATGACCTCAGTTTATTTTCAACAATAATTCCATCATTTAATTCCTGCTTCACGTTTCATAAGTTAAAGTTAAATTATTGGGAACAATATAGAATTAAAATTAAGAGTTACTCCCATCATTCTCAATTATAAGAAAAAAAATAATGTCACGCTTATTAAGAAAATTAGTTTAATGCATTTAATTTTCTTGAAATTTTAAAAAATAGACTACTTTAGGAAATATGTATTGGGAATGAAACAAAAATTAAATGATACAACCACTTTATTGAAATATTTTAGGAATGATTGTATTGGGTTTGTGGCAATTCGGGCTATCCGCCCCGCTTCAGGCTTGGGACAAGATCGGGCCGGACTAAAAAAGCCTGGATAAAATTTGGGCCAAAAATCATCTTATTAAACCCATGAGCGGGTCATCTTTTTACACTAAATCGGGTTTTTTTAAGCGGATCGTCCGGATGTTTGACGGGTCCGGGCTTTAAAATTCGGACTAAAAAAACTTGGGATCTATTCAGGCTACGTTATAAGAGTCTAAGCCCGCTTTAAAATCGGGCTTATTCGGGCAGGCCCGGTCGGACCGGGATTTTTTGCTGACTCTAGTATTGGGAATAGAAAGATAGTTAAATTTTGCTTATATTTGAGACCACAAATAAGATATTTTTAGTTGTTTATAATTAAGATGTGAGGGAGTAGTACTTATTTAGAAAAGTACGCATTAATCATTTGTGGGTAAAAATAAATACTATGTTAATCTATGAATTTTGGTATTTTTGATTTATTTAAGTTTTTAGTCTCTAAATTTAGGTGCTCTTATGAAATTGGTTCTTAAATTTTTTTCGATGATCTGGATCCTTGAACTTTGTTCAAAATTTGAAAGTTGTCATTTCATAACTTAAGTGATAATATAATCAATGACATGCCACGTCACTTTCGCAACATCGACGAGCGATAGGTTATGTAGCATCTTGTGGCACCACATGACTTTTTTATTAAAAAAAATCAATTCTTTTTAAAATTATTACAAGATTCGATTTTCTTTAAAAGAAAATATGATTTTTAATTATTTATAATAAATTTGATTTTTTTAATTTAAAAAATTCACGTGGTATCATCTGACACATTATCTATCAAAGTGACGAAGGTGACGTGGCATATTGTCGATTATATCATCATTTAAGTAACGAAAGGACCATTTCCAAATTTTGAGCAAAGTTCAGTGATCCACCCAAACCATCGGAAAAAAAGTTTAAGGATCAATTTCAAAAAAACAGCTAAGTTCATGGACTAAAAACTTGAGGGTATTGCTAACCAGTGCCCTAAGGGCATTGGTTAAGGAACATATTAAAGGAAAGTTTGTATTGAAAATCCAAGTCCACTAGTTCTCAAAGTTTTAAATTCATCATTTTTTAAGATAAAACTACCTCTTTTGCATCCTTAACCAATGCCCTAGGGCATTCTTTAGCATTTTCCAGAACTTAAATAATCATTTTTTTTTAAATTGGTCCTGATTTTTTGATGTGTATGGTTTCTGAACTTTGCTCAAATATTTGAAAAAGATCATTTTGTCACTTATGTGATAATATAACTGACAACATGCAACGTAATATTTGTCACGTCAATAAGTAATATACCATATGAATTTTTTAAATTAAAAAAATTGAAATTTATTAAAAATAATTAAAAATCGTGTCTTTTTTAAGAAAATTAAATCTTCCAATTATTTTTAAAAGAATTATTTTTTTTAATAAAAATCATATGTTCCATGTGACACCACGAGGCACGTAAGAATTAATTTTTTTTAAAAAAAAAATCATATATGCCATGTGACACCACATAGCATGTCACCCGTTGACATGACGAAAGGTACGTCATTGATTATATTATCATTTAAGTGACGAAATGACCAATTTCAAATATTTAAATAAAGCTTATAAACCCAAAACATAGAAAAAATTTAAGAATGAATTTAAAAAAAACACCTAAATTCATGGACTAAGAACGTTTTTTTAAAAAATTGTGAACCTCTACCAGCCAGTTTGGCTTGACGTCAGAGTTTGTTCAATAGAGCTTACTAAAAACAAGTTTATCGCTGTAAGAATTCCAACTGAAATCTTGGGAATGAGATACGGGTGCTAGTAGTCTCGGGTTTGATTCCTATTAAAAACATCTCGTTGGGAGAGCCAGCCATGCAGCTCGCTTCAGATTAGTCTCAAGAGTTTCCTGGTATTAAGGGTATTTTTGGGAATACTGGTGGTTCCGCAATACGAAAAAAAATTTAAAAAACACACCTGGTCACGAATTTATTAATTAGTTGGTCAAATATGGTAAACTAGTTAAACTAGCAACATTAATCGGTATTCTATAGAAATTCTCAATCACCAGACACCGGCAGCGAGTAGAGTGAACATATATAGAGACTTATTTAGGTGTTTTTTTTTTTAAAAAAAAATTTGGTTTATTGATAACTAAAACTGGATTAAACCATCCATAAAGCGAGGAATTATTGTATGGAATGGTCCTGGCCACATTCACATCATTAGATATATTATTAATTAATTAAAAACATAAATATTTAATAAAATCAACGGTGTAAATGTGCTCATCCGGACCATACAATAATTTCGCAAAGCAGGGTTGTTAAACTTTACCCTACTTACAGAAGACCCATTTAGCTATGGTGTGTGATGCATTATTGCATGCTCAATTAAGAAAAGAAAACAGACAAAAATCAAATTCCTTACTACAAATTGCACTCTTTAAAGAACCTAGCTCAGAAATATCACATTTAGTTAGATGATTCCAGAACCATCCTTATTAGAAGTCAAAGAGAAAGCCCATCAGTATTCAATTTGATTGCCCCTGCAGGGACTGTAGAGCCAACCGCATTTCTAGAGAATTATTTAGGTGTTCAATGTATCACATGATATGATGAGTATGTTCATAAAAAAAAAAAGAGCTTTTCTTTTTGAACCCCCGGTTTACTCTTTGGCTCCCATTTTATTTTTTATGGACGTACTTGCCCTTAACTTACCGCCTTAAACAAGGCGGAATAATTTCCCGATTTTAGATAGGCGGAAGAGCTTCTCAGTAATAAAATATATAATTTCCCGACTTGCAAGAGGCGGAGAGGAACACCTTTTGGAAATGTATAATTTCCCGACTTGCAAGAGGCGGCAAGGCTTGAAGAAGGACCAAAGCTTGAAGACTTCTTGGGTTGCTACTCAAACTCCCCTGTTGCTGAAACCAAAGTGTTTTGTCAACAAGGCACCACACAACATGACCAAAACCAAACCAACAACCACAACATTTCCAAAATGAATGTGAATGTGGCCAAAAGCTTTGGCACCAATAATAATAGTAACAATAATAATACTGAGATTGGCACAAAGCCTTGCCGTCTCTTGCAAGTCGGAAAATTATACATTTCCAAAAGGTGTTCCTCTCCGCCTCTTGCAAGTCGGGAAATTATATATTTTATTACCGGGAAGCTCTTCCGCCTATCTAAAATCGGGAAATTATTCCGCCTTGTTTAAAGCGGTAAGTTAAGGGCAAGTTCGTCCATAAAAAACAAAATGGGGGCCAAAGAGTAAACCGAGGGTTCAAAAAGAAAAGCTCAAAAAAAATGTAGCACGTGAGTATGACTAACACTGACGCATATATTCCTAGTTCAGATTTTCTTCCAACTAGTCCAGCGGGTCTGTGGCAGACTGGCAGGCTTGATCGCAAGAACGAGTATTATTTTAGTAGCTTTTACGATGTCTTACAAATACACTCAATAGTAATATCTTTTGCAATATTTTAAACCAATAATTTAAGTGAGATTAGAATCATTAATTTTGAACTATACAATAATTTCTTACCTGTATTTTAGACTATTGCTACAAAAAAAACTAATCAATGACAACAACAAAAATCATTGCAAAAAAACTAAAAACCGTTGCAATAAACGATTTTTCTTATAATGAATATGAGTAATGATGTCTTAGATGATAAATGAATGCAAGAAACGGTAATAGCAAAGCATACATTACTATGCGAATAAGAGGTGAAAAAGTATTAAAATTTTATTGGAAATTCAAGTTTTTTAACTCTTAATTATTAAATCTTTTATTTTTTTTAATTATAATAAATTTAACAACTCGGTTGCGCTAACCGGTTAGCTAAGGAGGGAGCTAGGCACGATGATGAGAGGCTGATCTTTTGGGATGTTGCTCCTTCTGCTTTGAGTCTTTCTTTGCTCGGTGATGCTTCTTTTGCCCTTTATGTGAGGGACTAGCTTTCTGTTTTTTGTGTTTTATCCATTTCCTTTCACCACAACAATCATCCTATGAAAATGTTACTCCCATCCTACACCTAGGTATAAGAGACGCAAAGAGAGAAGAAAGATTAAGAAAAAAAAGAAAAGAAATGATTGATAGTCCAATAATGTGAGATATGATATTTTTATTTTTTTTATAAACATTTAATATGTAAAATATATACCAACGGGGTTGGTTCAATTAAGTGGTGCGATCCTAGGAACTTGAGAACTTGGAATGAAACCTGAGATTATGAAGTTTTAGGTTTGATTTCCGGTTAACACACCCCGCTGGGAGAGACATAGTAACGCGACATCGTGCAGGATTAGTCTCAAGAGTTCCTTGGTATTAAATATGTTTTTGGGGACACCTGTGATACTGGCTAAAGAGTACAGACAAAAAAAAACATATATATGTAAATATACTAGTACTTAATATGTACTTGATGTTCTAATATAGAAAATTATTATCTAAAGTACTTAATATTAACCTCTGATTTAAAATATAAGAAAAAAACTAAAATTAGGCTTACTGAGGATGTTTGTTGATTGTATGTAGTTAATTTTCTCAAATTTATAAAAATAAAAAATAAAGCTATTTTTTAAAAAAATAGTATTTAGAATGAAACAAAGATGAAATGATGTAACAACTTTCTATGAATGTTTTACGAAAGTAGTATTAAGAATGAAACCAAATTTTAAAAAATTAATTAACTTTTCCTTACGTATTTTAAATTAAAATAAAATTTTTATTTTTTATTATAAAAATATTTATTTTTTCTCGGCCATTCTTTTTGACGTGCTTTGGTACTACTCCCCACATTGAAATTGTTTTCCAGAAATAAAAAAATTGATACTCACTTTAACCTTTACACTACAATTAGTTAATGGTCCATCACTTGTAACTAGGGGTGCAAGTGGTTCGGTCCGAGACTGCGAGACCGCCTGGATCGGACCAGATCGGACCAAAAAATGTGGTCTGGTTTGATCTCACGGTCCAGTCGAATCCCAAAAAATTGAGAACATACTTGAACGGTCCGGTTCACGGTCTCACATATTATTAGACTGCTGGGATCGGACCGGATCGATAGGGTTTAATAATTAAAAAAAAAAAGCTATAAAACCTAACAATATATACTAAAATATATACTTTCAAGCTTCGCTAGCACCCACAACCCACAGGCCCAGTTTCGCCAGCAGCCTCACAGAGTCACAGTCCACAGTCCCGCTGTCCAGCGCCCACAGCCCCACTGTCCAGCCTCACCATCCAGCGCCCACAGCCCCACCGTCTAGTGTCGTTCTCCCTCCATTCGATCTTCGTCCACCCTCCGTCGTCCAGCGCAGATCGAAGTCGTTCTCTCTCCGATCGAAGTCGTTCGAGCTTCGTCCAGTGCCCTTCGCTTGATCTTCGTTGGATCTCGCTGGATCTCCCTCTGTTCTCTCTGGATCTGCTCAGCCGTCTTCGTCTCCACTCGTTGGTCTCCGTCGCCGTCTCCGTCTCCACTCGTTGGTCTCCGTCGCCATCTTCATCTCCCTTCGTTTCCTCATGGTCCCTCTCTCTCCCTTTGTTCGTCTTCTCCCTCCCTTCGTTCTTTGATGTTTGTTTTTTTTTTTTAAGTTTCTCTGATGTTTGTATATGGTGCTTATGAGTAGAGGTTTATGTGAAAAATGAGCAGTTTTGTATATGTTGCTTAAGATGATGTGATGTTGAACTAATTGTAATAGGGTAAAAGTGGATGAAATTTGAGATTAAAAGCAAAGTTAAATATTTTTTAATGAGCAAAAAATTAAAGGGGTGTATAAATATCATTTAAAAATGGAAAATTAAAAAATTTCCCTAAGAAGTGACAAGTTTAAAGTATTAAAAATCAAATTTTTGATTGTTTTTAACGTCCAATAATCATTTTAATTTTTTTAAGTATTGTTTTACGGATGATGTATAGCAAAACCTTTTGAATATAAGTCTTTATATAAAAAAATTTGTTTAATAATATATATGTCTTTATACAAGACCAATACTACATTGATTATTATTTTTGATATTATTTCCATATTTAGTAATGTATACGTTATTATCGATTGAGATCAGAGATGTTAAGTGAACACAATTAATTGTAATAAGTTGATGTTTGAGCAAAATAAAAAAAAGTACACAAATCTACTTTAGTATACCTAGATATATTAATTACAATTGTAACATAAATTTAAAAGACTTAGATATAAAAAAAGAAAGAATAATATTTGTATTACAATATTGTACTGTATTATGTATATGTTTTTTCTTTATACCAAAGATATCCTCCGAGGCGGAGAGATCATATTTAAAAAATCCAATCATTTACTAATAATTATGCTGGATTTTGTTGGTATTATATATTATGCATGCTTAGTACACTTGTTACTAAACCTCTTACTTTAATATAGCATAAAAGAAAAGAAATTATTATACTATTATATTATTCAAGATCAAAGTGTATTTTATATAGTCATGTACTCCCTCCGACTCGAAAAATATATTTTTCTTGGTTTAAAATATAAGCAAAATTAACTAACTTTATTAAATTTTGTATCATTCTTAATGTCACTTTCCTAAAACATCTTTAGAAAATTATTATCTTATTTAATTTTTGTTTCATTCAATACTACTTTCCTAAAATATCTCTATTTTTTATAAACTTGAGAAAATTAAATACAATAAATTAACCTCTTTAACAAGCGTAAAAGTTGTTAGATTTGCTTATAATTTTTTTTGGTCCGTATTCCTTGCGGAACCACCGGTATCCCCAAGAGCACCCTTAATACCAGGGAGCCCTTGAGACTAATCCGGAGCGAGCTGCGTGGCTGGCTCTCCCAGTGAGATGTTTTTAGTGGGAATCGAACCCGGAGCTACTAGCACCCTTGTCCCATTCCCAAGATTTCAGTTGGGACCTTACATCAACTGAACCAAACCCCGTTGACAGATTTGCTTATAATTTGAGCAATAGGAACTATCAAGTTTTTAATTTGATTTAACTTTTAAAAACGTTATTTAATAAATTAATGATAATTTCCCTGCATATTTTAGTCTTGTGGACCACGATAATAATACTAATAATTTCTTACGAGGAAGACACACTCACATGGGACACCTTGTTCCAAGACGAATACTCCCTCGAGTCTCATTTATTAAAAAAAAAAAACATTTCATTAATATAAGCAAAATTTAATAATTTTTTATTTTCAATAAAATCATTCTTTAAATATATAATGGAACTGAGTCATTTAATTTTTGTTTCATTCCCAATGTAAATTTACTAAATTAATATATTTTTTTAATGAATTTACGAAAATTAAATACATTCAGCTAACTTCTTTAATATGCGTGAATTAATTATTACTCCTTCCGACTCGAATTATAAACAATTTTAACCATTTTTACGCTTATTAAGGATGTTAGTTGATTGTATTTAATTTTCTCAAATTCATAAAAAATAGAGGTATTTTAAGAAAGTGGTATTGAGAATGAAACAAAAATTAATTAAGATTACAATTTTCTATAGATGTTTTAGGAAAGTGACAGTGAGAATGAAACAAAATTTAATAAAGTTAATTAATTTTGTTTATATTTTAAACCAAGATTTTTTCTTAAAAAAGGGAGAATATGTTGGTTTAAGTGATTAATTAAAGAAAAACACTCATTGGTTAATCACTCATTAGTTTTTGGCCATGGATGTCTGTTGCTCCGTCTCTCTCCTGACAACGTTATTATATAAATCTCTCACTTTCGTTCTCCACTTCATTCAAGTGTACGGCACAGCTTGGTGCAACACTTTTGCATAAGCAAATTAAACTCCTTCTCTTCCCTTTTCCCTTCTTTCATTATGACGAGCTTACTTAGCTCATCACCTATGATCATGGATATGGACATGGACATCGACATGATCATGGATGCTGTCCCTAGTGATCTCTTTGACTTCTCCGGTTACAGCACCACCACCACCACCCCAACCTCCGATGACGGTAACTGGAACCATTGGTCCCCCATCGTCAACTGGGATTCCTTCACCGGCGGCCAGGACGACTTCCACGGCCTCATTGACTCTATCATGGAAGACGAAGATATCCTCATCCCAGATCACCACGCCGGCGGCGCCGCCGCAGAAGAAGAATCTTGCGGCGAAGGTTGCAACTCCACCTCCACCACCAACGAAGAGGACGAGGTTGTGGAAGTCAGTGACGACATGAAGGGCCTCCGCCTGGTGCACCTCCTGATGGCGGCGGCGGAGGCCCTCACAGGCGCCACCAAGAGCCGCGACCTGGCTCGAGTGATATTGGTTCGGCTCAGGGAATTGGTGTCCCCAACCCACGGCACCAACATGGAGAGGCTTGCGGCGCATTTCACCGAAGCTCTCCATGTTTTATTAGAAGGTGCCGGTGGGGGCACAAAATATAACCACCACGTCATCTGTGGTCCCCACCAAAACGATACGCATCTCTTGCAAACTGAGATGCTCGCAGCTTTCCAGCTTCTCCAAGACATGTCCCCTTGCATCAAGTTCGCCCACTTCACCGCAAACCAAGCCATCTTAGAAGCCGTGGCCCACGAAAGGAGGGTCCACATCGTTGATTACGACATCATGGAAGGAGCCCAATGGGCTTCTCTCATGCAGGCTTTTTCTTCCCGGACTGAAGGCCCACCAGGCCCGCATCTCCGTATCACGGCATTGTCGCGTGGCGGTGCCGCTGGACGGAGATCCATTGCAACCGTTCAAGAAACGGGACGGAGGCTCACGGCGTTTGCGGCCTCCCTCGGGCAGCCGTTTTCGTTTCATCAGTGTCGGTTAGACCCTGATGAAACGTTTCGACCTTCGTCACTAAAGCTGGTTCGTGGGGAGGCTTTGGTGTTCAATTGCATGTTGCACTTGCCGCACCAAAGCTACCGTGATTCTGATTCGGTTGCTTCGTTTTTGAACGGTGCTAAGGAGTTGAGCCCGAGCCTCGTGACGTTGGTTGAGGAGGAGATAGGGCCCGTGGGTGAAGCGGGCTTTGTGGGCAGGTTCATGGACTCGTTGCATCATTACTCAGCGGTGTATGATTCATTGGAGGCGGGGTTTCCCATGCAGAGACAGGCCCGGGCTTTGGTGGAGCGGGTGTTCTTGGGCCCAAGGATAGCGGGCTCGCTGGCCCGGATATACAGGACGGGTGGGGACGAGGAGGAGAGAGGGTCGTGGGGGGAGTGGTTGGGTGCGGCAGGGTTCAGGGGAGTACCCATGAGTTGCGCAAACCGTTGCCAAGCGAAGCTGTTGATTGGTCTGTTCAATGATGGGTACAAAGTGGAGGAGCTGAGTAGTAATAGTAATAAGTTGGTGTTGTGTTGGAAATCAAGGCGTTTGCTTTCTGCCTCTTCTTGGACCTGTATTTCAGATTCTAATTCATGTTGAGTTGTTCACTGTTATGTGTGTCCTTTCCTTCCTTTGTTTTGTTAGCTATTAATTCTTAGAAATAAAAAATAAAAAATGAAGATCTTCTCTGTTGCAAGATCTCAAAGAGCACCTATTTTATTCTCAATTAAATTCATTTTGTTTATTGATGAAATGGAAGTCCTTGGATAAAAACTAGAATATAGAATGGAAGTCATTCTTTGTAAAAGTGAATTTGAGAATCATTATCATGTCTGCTGAACCATTTACTTCCATACTTCGCTATTATTTTTTTCAACAAGAAAAACAATTTTTTAAAAAATGTCAGAAATATCAATTGAGATCCAATTATGTTTTTATAATAACAAAAGTGGAACTGCGTTTAGATGTTAAAGTGTATGAACTTGGATTATATTTTGATGTTAATCAATTGATTGAGTTGCAATTATCTCAACCATTCTTTTTGAAGTGCTTTGGTACCACTCCCCACATTCAAATTGTTTTCCCAGAAATAAAAAAATTGATACTACACTTGAACCTTTTTTGGTTTAGGTGTGCCACACCTCATTGGTTACTGCACTTTAACCTTTAAACTGCAATTAGTAAAAGAGAACTTAACCTCTCTGCTTGTATGCGTGTAAGGGTTGTTTTACCTCTCCTACTCCCTTATCAATGATATTTTTCTTTGCTTAAAAAAGAAAGAAAGAATATAATAGAGTAAAAGAGGCTATAGATAGTAGTAGTAGGCCAGGGGAGGAGAGTGTTTGGTAGGTGACATGTCTCTCTCTTCCATGTGTCACTCCCCAGGAAGATGCCTGGGAATGTTCTGCTACAACAAACCATTTGCATCAACAAGTTCATTATACAACTGAATACAGTCATAATGTACCCTTATTAAAAACCTTACTTTTGTTTGTTTGTTTCTTTCTTTCTTTCTTTCGGAATCAGAATTAACATACAGTTTGTTTTTTCTGCTGTGGCTTAGTAGTCCAGAGATACAATTGAATGATCATCAGCACTCACAAAATTGTCAGAGATGACATCTCACAATTCTCTGGTAATCAAACAGATCAGATCAGGTGTAAATAAAACTAGATACATGTTTTTTCATGTAGAGACATGGATACAGAATATTGTTAAATATTTATGAAGCTCTATTAATAAATCAAAAAAATAATTATACATGAATGATCCTATTTAATTTGTTTTCTGTTTTAAATCGTGAGCAGATTTTTTGTTAATTGATCACAGGTAAATTTTTTTATGAACAAAGTTTTTTGACTAAAGAAAAAAGGGGAAAAATTATGCATTTCCAAGGAATTGAAACCAAGACATGTAATATAACATTGTCGTGTGTAAAATTAAACTTCATATCTATTTTTATGTTCATACGGACAGTCAATTTGATTTGATGGTTCATAACTACATATTGAATCAACATCAAGAAGGTATATATCAACAGAAGTTTTTTAACTCATTAAAAACGAAGAGAATCACAGGTTTCAATTTTATGCTTCCAAAGGACCCAACAAAAAGAAAAATTATTATGTTCAGGTTTCTCAATTGGACTCTTCTAGCTAGTTAGATGATGATTGATGAATAAGATCCTGAGTTTAGAAGGAGTTCGCTTTTATCAAACATAATTGGACCAATGTCCAGTAATTAAGCGCCTGAATTTCCTCGAGGATGTCTATGGAATTTTACTGACGGAATGGTTGGTGCTGGCAACAACTATGACGGTAAAAAAAAAAAAAAAATTGCATCGATCGATTCTGCATGGTTGGTGCTGGAGAGATTGGAATTTGGAAGTGGGGGAAGATCGAAGGTG
Organism: Crotalaria pallida; assembly: GCA_037953625.1. Classification (NCBI taxonomy): domain Eukaryota; kingdom Viridiplantae; phylum Streptophyta; class Magnoliopsida; order Fabales; family Fabaceae; genus Crotalaria; species Crotalaria pallida. The sequence continues at coordinate 145,639,737 of CM075651.1, read as the reverse complement.
CTGAAGAGACAAAGATCGGTGATGGGGATGGATCAAAGGTGCTGGATGGACAGAGATCATCCGGTCTTTAATATAAATAAGAATGATCAAAATACTTATACCTGCGATTACCCACGAAAAAATACCCCCTCAACGAGTACCAACATTATTTTTTTAAGATAATGATAGGTATTATGATAATTGATATCCACTTCACGGATATTCGAATATACATAGTTTTATTTTAATTTACTAATAACTATTATGTATAGTATTAATATTTTTTTTAATTTTGATAACATATATAACTTTTTTAATATTTTATAATGAATTTTAAAGATAGAAAATTATCATATACACATATATGTATGTGTGTGTATATATATATATATATATATATATATATATATTATTCATCTTATAAATATATACTAATGATGATAACAAAATATATATAATTTCTTTTTTGATAAAGGGGAACAAAATATATATAAATATATCATAAAATTTTAACACCGGTATAATACTTGTGGGTACCCATTAACTACATGAATACTGGTAAAATGTGTGGGTATGGTCATGACTAACCACTATCTACATTTTTGAGTACCGTGCCCATTTTTAAATATAAGTCTATTTTAAGATACTTAATTAAAAACACTTAAAAAAATTCATCAAATATTATATTTTCATTTTTTTTTTGGTAAAATCAAATATTATATTTTCAATACCATTAATAACATTATCTTATTTAATTCTTGTATATTTGTCAAAAAAGACTTATATTAGCTATGGGAGTTAATACTTTTCTTTCAATAATCAACCCCTATATATATATATATATATACTATTTTTAAAACCTAATACTAGCATCAAAAATCTTTTTTGAGCTTCTTTTATAATAAAAGTTAGAGAAATAATGCATTTTTCACCATGTCCTACGAAAGATTTTTTTTTCCTAATTTAAACAAAAAATATTAATCAAATGAATTCCTTAAAAAAACGTTAATTTTTTTTCTTTCTCTAAATAATGACTTTTTTCCTCTAGATTCAAATATTTCCCTGTATTTTGCTTTGATGAATTATCAGCCATTGATGGTAACATAAAGCAAATAGCATGTAAACATAATTTTTCTTTGTTTTTTATTGTATGCATACTTAATCGAATTACATAAATTAAGGATAATAGTTAATTTTATAAATTCTGTGAAAATATATTGTAACATTAAGATTTTACCCTCTCAAATTTTTTGAAAAATTCACACTCTTTAATGAACAACACAAAAACATAGATAGTCAAAACATTTAATAAGGACAAAAAAGAGAAGGAAAAAAAACAACAAATAATGCATAAAAAATATAAAGTGATTTATAATTATGATCAATAAAATTTTTTCAAGATGACCCATGATAAAGTTCAGATAGAGTACTTTCCTAACTCTAAATATAAGCACTTAGGTAATTTTGCACGGTAATTATAAAAATTGGATAATATTTAAAGTCACAATATAATTAATGATATTAAAAATATCTTTTTAATCTTTATAATTATTATTGAAATTTTAAAAGATATTGAATAAATAATGATGATTATGAAAAAAATATTAATATTATTAAAAAATTGATATACGATGTTAAGCTATGAAAACTATCAATAAAAAAATATCAAGATAAACCAACTATTTAATGTTTATACAAGACACAGGGAAGTAGGCTCTAAAGTACTCCCTCCCATCCTATATATAGGACATATTCTATAAGCAATCTTTGGTCCTATATATAAGACATTTTGTATTTTCTATGCATCATTTATTACTTTTTCTCTTTTTTGCCCTTATTAAATGCATGTGTTTTTTGTTGTTCATTAATGAGTGTGAATTTTTCAAGAAAAGTTGAGAGGGCAAAATTGTAATGTTACAATATATTCTCATAGAATTCATAAAACTAACTACTTTTCTTGGTCCGAAGAATATGGTTAAGTATGTCCTATATATAGGGCCGGAGGGAGTACTTTATTCGGTCTTGCACTATTATTTATAAGTCATTTTATAATTTTTAGGAGATATTTATTATTGTTTTTTTTTTCTTATTTGTATATTATTCATTAATATAAAATAATATATTTTTAAAATTTGTAATTTAATTTATGAAAGTAAAATTATAATATAAAAATAATTTTTAAAGTTAAAAAAAATGTGAAATAAGAGGATAAGGAAGTAAGTGCATGTTTGGTTTTGCGGTAAGTTAGTCCAGAATTAATTCTGAAATGACAACGCTACTAATAGTTGCTTATACTCCAACGTGATTTTGGAAACCAAACATGGCCTAAGTAGGTGGCATTACGACATAGTATGATATAGGAGTACAGTATAATGATAGTGATAGAGGAGAATAAGGTGCGATGTACCTGGACATCTATTCTGGATCAGCAACATCAGCATCCTCACCCTCAATGTTGAGCTTCACAATCAGAAGCTTCATATCCAAATCCAAATCCAAATCCAAATCCAACCTTCCTTCTCGTCGTTACTCCTTGTCTCATCTCATCCCGCTTTGTTCCACTTCCTCACCATCATCCATCTCTCCGGATCTTCCCACCATGTCCACTTCTCATAATGGGTCAAACCAGATTACGCCCCAACCCCAACCTCAACCCCAACCCTTCCAGGTTCACTAATTATCTTCAGATCCCTTTATTATTATTATTATTATTATTACTACTATCCATTCTCACTAATTATCTTCATTTTTATTTTTATTTTTTTTGGTTTACATGGGAGGGAGGTCTGGGACTAGAACCCATGACCTGGGGGAGGGGGAAATTCTAAGTGTCCTTGCAGCTACCAACTGGGCTGTCTTACGTGGCGAGGATTTTTTATTCTTCTTTTTATGCTTAGGATTTCATTATTACTTTTTTTTTTAAAAAAATAAAAAATAAAAATTCAGTAGTGCATTTTTGCTCAAGATTTTAACTTTTTTTGTTTTATGTGGCTGAAGATTTTAAATTTTGTTGCTTAATCTGGTGTTTGGATTGATGTTTCTATGGGGTGCTACATAGTGGTATTTGTTTTCTGTCATTGTATCCTATTCCTATTACTGTGTTACATTACTTACTACTAGTTATTTCTTTTGTGATTATTATTTCCTTTTGAATTAGTACTATTTAATTGCTTCTTTAAGGGTATTGCTATATATCTTGGATGATGGCTTGTTTAGCTTGCACAATTTTGTGTTTATACTTTATGTGTGTGTATAATTGAGAAGGAGGGAAATTTTTGGAAGGTGGAGAGTAGGTTCTATTATGTACTCAAAAGGGAACGAAAAATTGCACGAGATGAAGAAAAAAAAATGAATTTCGTGTTCACCAGTTATATGTAAAGTTATTCTTGATGAGTGTATCATATGTTTGTTTGTTAGGTTGCAAAGCGCTTAGAGAAGTTTAAAACAACAATATTCACTCAAATGAGTCTGCTTGCTGCCCAATATGGTGCCATAAACCTTGGTCAAGGCTTTCCTAACTTTGATGGTCCAGAATTTGTGAAGGAAGCAGCGATTGAGGCCATTAGGGATGGGAAAAATCAGTATGCCCGGGGTTATGGAATTCCGGACCTGAACATTACTATTGCTGATAGATTTAGAAAAGATACTGGACTTGAGGTGGACCCTGAAAAGGAAATTATTGTTACCACTGGTTGCACTGAAGCAATTGCTGCAACTATGTTAGGATTAATAAATCATGGTGATGAAGTTATTGTGTTTTCTCCTTGTTATGATTCTTATCTAGCCACTCTGTCTATGGCTGGTGCAAAAGTTAAAGGTGTCACTTTGCGTCCTCCGGAATTTTCTGTCCCTATTGAAGAATTGAAGTCGGTGATCTCGAAGAATACGCGAGCAGTTCTTATAAACACCCCTCATAATCCTACCGGAAAGGTGTTCACTCGTGAGGAGCTGAATGCTATTGCATCAATTTGCATTGATAATGATGTTCTGGTTTTTTCTGATGAAGTTTATGACAAGTTAGTTTATGATGTGGATCACATTTCGATCGCGTCTCTTCCTGGAATGTTTGAAAGGACAGTTACGATGAACTCCCTGGGGAAGACATTTTCTTTAACAGGATGGAAGATTGGATGGGCCATAGCACCCCCACACTTATCTTGGGGAATAAAACAGGCACATTCATTCCTCACTTTTGCTACTGCCACTCCTCTACAGTGGGCATCTGTGGCAGCTTTAAGAGCACCAGATTCTTACTTTGTGGAACTAAAGAGGGATTATATGGCAAAGAGGGCTATTTTGGTGGAAGGATTGAAGGATGTTGGGTTCGAGGTATTCTCTCCAAGTGGAACCTACTTTGTGGTTGTAGATCACACACCTTTTGGACATGAAGATGATATCGCATTCTGTGAATATTTAATTAAGGAAGTGGGAGTGGTTGCAATACCTACAAGTGTTTTTTACTTGAATCCGGAGGAGGGGAAGAACCTAGTCAGGTTTGCTTTCTGCAAGGATGAGGCAACTCTAAGAGCTGCAATTGAGAGGATGAAGGATAAGCTTAATAGAAAATGATCCAAATGAATGATGTGAACTAGTTTTAGACCAAAAATCATGTAGTGGGATAATCCATTTACATTATTGATTAATAAATATTGCAGTGAGGACATTATTGATTAATAAATATTGCAGTGAGGACATTATTCTGATTTGAACTTTCATTGATTTTTTTCAGCTACAAATGTTGTTTACTTGATCATATTTTTTTGTTGATTCTCATCATGTCTTTGCCCTCGTGAATCCCTAATGTAAAGTTTATGACCATATTTTATTTTCTCTAAAGTTTATGGGTATTATAGTAGCAAGTTATTGTCAACCTCTTGTGAATCCCTAATGTAAAACTGCAGAGGACACTAACCCTTGAAAATAAAGTACCTTTATTCAATTAATGAATGCTAACCATTACATTGCTCCAGTTCCTAATGTTTGTGTATTTATATATTTCTCTGGAGTAGGTGAATAAAATACCAGACCCTATTTAAATTGAGTTTAATTTATATACAATGACATTTTTTTACATTGTCTGGCATCATTGATTATTCATGTGCATCATTTTTACTTGCAAGTAAACTAGTGTTAATCCATGGATGGTGGATAATGATGCATTGACAAACTAAAAATAGTGCACACTATTTTTACTCATTTAAATTTTGTTTTTCTTATCGTTTTCGACAAATATAAATCAACATAGAGAGAGAGATCAGGTATAATATAATGGCAATATCCAAGCTATGATCACACATTAGCAATCGAGCTATTGATATCCTTGGGTATCAAATTGTTAGTGCAAATCCAGGAGCAATTTCTCTGCGTTTGAGGTGCATTAGTATATGCCAATGATAATTTTTCTTATTACTGATTTACTATAATCTAAGAGTAGCACTTGATGAGTATCTGAATATTTCCTCCGTCGAGAGGTACAAAGCCTTTTTAGGTACCAATTTTTGCACTTATAGTTAGGATACACCTTGAGGGGGTAGACGCTTAGTCCAAACTCCAAACATAAATGATAGCACAATAGACCATTAACCTAAGTGGGCTATAATCTTGTCGGTTATTACATAAGATTAATGGGTATGCACTGACGGTGTAAAGTTTTTGACACCATCAGTCCATCATCCACCATTCATTTGTATTATTTTAATTTAAAAGTCAACGACTATAAACGGATAAATGGTGAATGATGCACTGATGGTGTAAAAAACCTTTACACTGTCGTTGCATTCTTCATTTTCTCTTATTATATTAGGGTTTTAGTTTATTAACCCCCGATTTAATCACTTGACCCCATTTTTTGCCAAAACCCAAAATTGCCCTTTTTTCTGGGTTTATAACACACTCGTTGGGGCATAAGCGAGAATTCGGAAAAGCAAAAAACAATACTGCTCGCTGGGGTCAGCGAGCTGTGTAAATTTACACACTCGCTGACCCTTCAGCAAGTTTTTTTTTTTCATGTTTTTGCCTTCTCGCTCCAGGGTCAGCGAGTTTATTATTTTACACAGCTCGCTGGCCCTTCAGCGAGCTTTTTTTTTTTTTTCCATTTTTGTCTTCTCGTTGACCCCCAGCGAAATTGTTAAATTTGTGAAGGTCGCTGACGCTCCAGCGATATTGGTGGTAGAATGTTGTTGCCAACTATTCGATGTATTTTCAGCAGTTTCAGTTGTATTTCCAACATCCACACCAATCATATGATATCTGGTCATTTTAGCAGAGGATAACAATCATATTGATTGCATGTGTGTGGAGAATGTGCACATGTTTTTGTTCAAACTTCGTATTAGTAGACATCGAATAGTTGGCAACAACATTCTACCACCAATCTCGCTGGAGGGTCAGCGACCTTCACAAATTTAACAATTTCGCTAGGGGTCAGCGAGAAGGCAAAAATGGAAAGAAAAAAAAGCGCTCGCTGAAGGGCCAGCAAGCTGTGTAAAATAACAAACTCGCTGATCCTGGAGCGAGAAGGCAAAAAAGGGAAAAAAAATACTCGTTGAAGGGTCAGCGAGTGTGTAAATTTACACAGCTCGCTACCCCCAACGAGCAGTATTTTTTTTTTTTTTGCTTTTTTGAATTATCGCTTATGCCCCATCGAGTGTGTTATAAACCCAGAAAAAAAGGCAATTTTGGGTTTTTACCAAAAAAAGGATCAAGTAATTAAATTGGGGGTTAATAAACTAAGAAAAAAAAATTACCCACCCCACATGCAAATATACACACCCCACTTAACAGTGAATATACCAAATTGCCCTCACCAAAAATACACTATCTATCACTTGTTTCTCATTCTATACAGTTCTAGGTTCCCACACCCCACCCTCTCCTCTTCCAAAACCTCCCGGCGGCGCCTTCGTCCCCATCTCCACAGTGTCGCCGTCCCATCTCCCTGTCGTCGTCGCTCCGGATCGTGCAAGGCCCACCACCGTCGGAGCAAGCCGCAACGACCAAGGAGGTACGAGTCATCACTCCTTCTCTTTCTCGCCATCACTCCTTCTCTTTCTCGCGATCTGTCGCGTTCTCTGGAGGCAGGAGTCGACTCGGGTCGTGTGACGGTTCACGGCCAATTTTTTTAAGGTCGAGAGGATGATGACGACCCGAGGTTTTTTTTCTTTTTTTTTATATTTTCTGCTAAAGTCGGGAAGTTGGTCACGACTTAGGGTCCTTTAGGTGGTCACGACCCTCCTGGTTGTGAACAGAGTCACGACCAGAGGTTTTGTTTTATATTTTTTTTAATATTTTCTATTGTTGTCGGGAAGGTGGTCACGACTTAGGGTCGTGGAGGTGGTCACGACCTTGGTTGTGAACAGGGTCACGACTCACATATGTATTATGCTATATTTTGGTTTGCTTTTGAGATATTTAGATGCTTCTATTACCTGTTATTTGAACTATTTAATGTTATTATTTTTAGTACGTATAAACATGATATATTAATGCAATTTCAAAGTCGTGAACACCCTCACGACTTTGGTCGTTAACGCACTCACGACTACAGTAGTGAGCTTGTTGCCGACCCAAGCTTTTGCTATACTACCAACCTTTCAGCTTTTGCAAACTTGTCATGCCCCAAAGAAAGCATACATGAAGGGAAAAGTGGATGTATGATTATATATTCTCAAACCAACCATGAAGCATATATAATGAAGGTTTTTTTTTTTAGAAAAAACGTCGGGGTCGTGACGTACCTCACGACCCAAGCTTTTCATGCCTTTGCAAACTTGCCATGCCCCAGAGAAAGCATACATGAAGGGAAAAGTGGATGTATGATTATATATTCTCAAACTAACCATGAAGCATATATAATGCAGGTTTTTTTTCTTAAAAAAAAAAACGTCGGAGTCGTGAGGTACCTCACGACCCAAGCTTTTTGCAGGTCGTGAGCTATGTCCCGACACGATGATGAGCTCCATATTTTCATATTTTCTTCACATAAGACAACTACCATGCATTCAAAAAACGACATTTAAATGGAATAAAGGATTTATGAGGATATTTCATTCAAAGGTATTTCTTCTGAAAAAAAAAGCCGAGGTCGTGAATGTCCTCACGACCCAAGGTTTTGTTGGTCGTGAGGATCCTCACGACCGATCACTGATCAGGAAAAAAAAGGTTCGAAATAGTGTCTGCAACTTATCTTCTTCTACACGTTATTCACGACTTGATTTTATGATTTTTGCCTTAATGTCCTCAATAGTGATAATGTTCATGGGATTAATGGGAATGAAATGAAAAGGGGTTTGTGTGGAGAAATGGAATGAGATGTATTGTGGAGTGTGGGGTGTGGTATGGGGTGTGAAGTAGTGTGGTGAAAGATAAGTATTTTTGATGGGAAATTTTTTTAAAGGATATTTTGAAATTTTTGAATATTAGTGGGGTGTGTAAATTACTCAATGGGGTCTCAAAATTGGCACCCATAAACTAAAACCCATTGGCCATTATATTACTGTAACAACTTATCAGACCTTTTGGGTGATATCCAACATCTTGTAAGGCAGAATGATTTTTCTGGGCTTGATTCAGAAACAAATTTGTGAATTCTACATTTTGTTTGTACTAATCAATACATCAAATAAAGGTTAAAGTGTGAAAACCGGTCAACAAATTTTAAATAAAATTTTTTTAAATCAAATTTATGTTTTTAAAAAACTATTTTCACATTTTATAACATGGAGGAGTACTAAATATGAAACGATAGATATTATATCTCCTCGTTCATGCTATACCTTCCAAAGATATTTACTCAACCGGAAAGGAAAAAATACTACTCCCTCCGGTCCTATATATAGGACATATTCTAGAAGCAATCTTTGATCCTATATATAAGACATTTTGTATTTTCTATGCATCATTTATTGTTTTTTCTCTTTTTTGCCCTTATTAAATGCTTTGACTATTTATGTGTTTTTTGTTGTTCATTAATGCGTGTGAATTTTTCAAGACAAGTTGAGAGGGTAAAATTGTAATGTTACAATATATTCTCATAGAATTCATAAAACTAACTACTTTTCTTGGTCCGAGGAATATGGTTAAGTATGTCTTATATATAGGACCGGAGGGAGTAATATTGTTCTCTTTTGTTGCTACAATAGTTGCCAAGTACTTTGGTTGCTCACTTGCTCATCTTTCCGGGCATATTTGAGTATTTGACACAACTACCCGAAATCTATATGGTAACTAAAAATTTATACTATAGTTGATAGAATGAAAAGTACTGAAAAAAAATATCTCAATGGTGATTTCAAATATATATAAAAAAGTTAACTAACTTTTTATTATTAAATACAATTAAAATACTCTTTTAAAGTGATTGCTTTAATTAATTTTTGTTTTATTTCTAGTACCACTTTCCAAAAGTATTCTTTTTAAAAAAATAAATTTGACACAATTAAATATATTTAACTAACCTTCCTTAATAATTTTAAAAAAAGACTTTCTTAATAATATAAATTAATTTTTTTTTCTTATATTTAAGATTAAAAGGAGTATCTCAAGTAACTTATCAAATTTGAATTTATAATTTCGTAAGTTATTGAATTAAATAACATATAAAGTACCAATATAGGTTGAGACGAGTGGTAAGTGGCTCGATCTCGCTTAAGCAATGTCTCAGGTTCGATTCCTTGTGGATGCAGAAAATTCATGTTGGGAGACTCGCTTACCATAGCCAGACACATAATCTGAATGTACATGTACCTAAGTAGTACCGGGGAACCGGACCACAAAAAGCTCATTGATCAGCTTATACACTTCGAGGTGGTGTTATCAAACGCATTCAGTGTATTTTTAATTTATTTTTTAAAATTAATTTTGCATACAATGTAAGAAATGCGAACAATTTAAACTTTTTTTTGGAAAGGAAAATCTTTAAAAATTTATAATTAGGGCGTGCAATGTGTAATAAAAAACACTATTTAAGTCCTCAAACAACTCCAGTAATTGCTAGTAAAACTCAAAAAATTACTGCTGTATATCTAGTATCTACCCCTCAGGCACCCAAACACAGAAAAAACAATTTTCATTCTTTACGTTAAACAAAGTTTTTCCTTTTGAACTTTTAATCCCTATCTCATAGGAAGAGTTTGTTTGACAAAATTAGCTTATAATTGTGGGATTGTAAGCTTATAACTAACTTATTGAAATAGTGGTGTTTGACAAAATTAATTGTGTAATTAGCTAAAATTTATTAAATGACTTAAAAAACATCATTTGGCCAAAATATATAATTAAAATTGGAAAAAACATAAATGATAAAATTGAGATAGGATAATTTATTGAAAGTTTTATGGAAACCAACTTTAAAAAAATATAAGCTTATTTTTTAAAATTATAAATTTATTTTATTTATTTTTTTTACCAAACATATTTATTATCTTATTGAGCAAATCAATAAACTAAAAACTATCGAATAAACTATGTAAGAATCGAAAAGGTGCGTCTAGATACTCTTTCCAGTTTTGTTTATTTAACAATTTTACCTTTTTTTTTGCTATATTTAACTATTTTGTTTTATTTAATTTATTTATTTAGTTAAAAACTTGATGAGGTATTGTATCATTATTTTTCTTAAAATCTATGAATAAAATTTATAAAATCGGATAAAATTAATAAACTACAAAAAGTTAATACTATTCATTTAAAATAATTCAATTAATCAAATTAATTTGGCAAATGCTAACAAATGTTATTAGGACATTTGTTAAACAACCAAGTATAATAAATAAGTATTGAAAATTACTCCCCATGTTCCTATTTATTTCTCCTATTTCAAACAAAACACATCCTTTAAGAAATCTAATCATTATTTAAATTTTCAATACATTAATTATCTTTTTTCCCACTATACTCTTTCTCTTTCTATAATCATTAATTTTTCTTCACTACTTACGTATACCAAGACTTATTGAATAAGGGTAAACATGTAAAATAATATTTATTATACTCTTGATTTTCGAGAGAAAATATAATGTTGACTTATTGTATTTTATTTTTTTTAATTTAGTATCTATAACAAATTTCATTAGAATACTTGTTAGCAAGACTCGATTAATTTTACTCATGATTAGACAAGTAAGTGTAATCTACATGATTATTAATCCCTCCGATCCTTATCATAAGTCCCTTTTTGTGATAGAGAAATATGGCTTATATTAAGGATCGGATGGAATACTATATACCAAGCCTTTAGAAGTTACTCCGTCCGACTCGAATTATAAGCAACAAAAAACATAGTACTTATCTTGGTTTAAAATATAAGCAAAATTAACCAACTTTATTAAATTTTGTTTCATTCTCAATGTCACTTTCCTAAAATATCTCTAGAAAATTGTTATCTTATTTAATTTTTGTTTCATTCCCAATACTACTTTCCTAAAATATCTCTATTTTTTATAAATTTGAGAAAATTAAATTCAATCAACTAACCTCCTTAATAAGCGTAAAAGTAGTTATATTTGCTTATAATTCGAGTCGGAGGGAATATAATTTAATTTCCTTTCTCCTGTACAAATATTTTTACTCATGATTAAAAAAGAGTTAATGTCTTTTCCTTAATTCAGCAAAGATAAAGAAACTAATACTACACCGGAAGGAGTGATTACCGATGAATCACTAAACCATTGGCATCAAATTAAATCCACAAGTGAACGAGTCACTTGGCAAGATTTTTCTTCCTCTCTCTGAATTAAATTCTGAAAAAAAAAAAAAAAAAACGAAAAAAACCACAAAAAGGGTGTGATGATCCATAATATCTTGTCATTAACAACACGACCTCTTCTCCACAATCCAACGGCTGCAAATCCATACTCAATATACACCCTCCGATCACAATCCAACGGTCCACATCTAATCTCACCATTCTATGACATAGTACTAATTTTTTTTCTTATATATATATATATTGCAAAGCAAGCTCAAAAAATAAAATAAAATAAAATAAAAAGAAAAAGAAAGCTTCATCGGAACCTGCGACTCTTCCTCATTTTCCTCTTTCACTTCAAACTCAAACGAAGAACCCCAAATTCAGTTTTAAGTAAAAACAAAAAAACAAAACAACGCTCTACGTTTCTCACTGTTCCTTTTTCTCTGCCTGTTTTCAAAACATTTGAATTAGAATTAGAACAACATAAGTGCAGTTACTGGTTAATGGTTATTACTTCCACCGTGCACCGCCTGAGATGTTGTTGCCGGCGCCACCGTGTAAAACCGTCATAGTCACAATCTCTCGCTACAGGAGGTTTTGAAAGAATATCAGAAACTGAAGAAGAAGAAGAAGAAGAAGAAGAAGAAGGAGACTCTGTTTTTTGTTGGGTCCCACCATGGAAGCTTCTACGAAGAAAAGCCAAACCAAACTCACCAGAACCCAATCCTCTCTCCTTCGCTCTCGATCCTCCCTTGACTTCATCAAAGAAGAAGAACAACACAACAACAACACGATAAAGAATAAGAAGAATAACAAAAAACAGAACCATAAACCCGGTTCGAACCGGTTCATAACAGCCCCGGTTCTTTTCTTCTTCAGCTTCTCCTCTTTCCTCTTCTACTTCTTCTTCTACCTCGGAGTCTCCGAAGAAACACCCACCTCAGAAAACGTGTTACTCGTCCTCATCTTCATAGCCGTAGTGCTTTACTTCGCAAACAAGAACAAGGGCATGATTCAAAAAACCATCTTGGTGATAAAGCATTCATGGGATACGAACGTGAACATGAAAAGGCGCGGTTTTTATTCAAAGGGTAACACCGGAACAAAGCCCGTTAAATGGTACATCGGTGACTCGGGTGAAAGTGATCCAAGCGAGGTGGAGGAGGAAGAAGAAGGAAAAGAAAAGTTATTAATGGATAATAGAATTGAGAATGAAGGGGTGGAGTTTTATAGCAATGGTGATTTTTATGAAGGGGAGTTTCATAGAGGGAAGTGTAATGGGAGTGGGGTGTATCACTATTTTGTGAGTGGGAGATATGAAGGTGATTGGGTTGATGGGAAGTATGATGGGTATGGGATTGAAAGCTGGGCAAGGGGGAGTCGCTATAAGGGGCAATATAGGAATGGATTGAGGCATGGTTATGGTGTTTATAGATTCTATACTGGTGACTCTTATGCTGGTGAATGGTGTAATGGGCAGAGTCATGGTTTTGGTGTGCAGAGTTGCTCTGATGGTAGCTCTTATGTTGGAGAGTTTAGTTTTGGAGTCAAGCATGGACTTGGATGTTATCATTTTAGGTATGTTTGATTTGTTCATGAAAATGAGTTATGAGTTTTTTAAACATTTTAGATTGTGTGTGTTTTTTCTAATAATGTTGTGTTGATTTTGCTATCTTGTTGATGTTTTTATTTTAACTAATTGGTGTTTTGGAAGGTGCAATTTTTGAAGTGTGGCGATAGAACAGTGGATTTTGTTAATTTTTTTCTTATTGATTTTGTAAATGATTTTCTGATGTGGTGTTTGAATGTTTGCTGGTTATATTGTCATGATGATTGGCTTTAAAGATCAGATGTTGCATGCTGGTTGTGTTTTCCTTAGGTTTGTAAATTTCACCTAGAGATATCTTGCTTTAGTTACATGTTCCAATTGATTTTTGAGTTTGTGATCTCTTGGATTCTGCTACATTAAGAGTTGCTGCATCTCAGTTTTTCGATACTTTCTTCTTGCATATTAGGAAGCATATCTATGTTGAACTTGATGTACCAAATTTCGGGGTTTTTTTTTTCACCCTCCTATGATTATTTGTCAATGAAGTTTAATTATGCATTTGAAGTCCTTAAATTTGGATGCCATAGCTGCTGAATTTTCTGGTATGTTATATATAAATCTGTCTCTTGTTTCAACCATATCGCGTAGTTTGTCAACAAGTTGAATGATGGATTTGTGTTTTTTCAAGTTCTTGTTAATTTCCATTGACTGTTTACCATATTAATTAATTGTGTTATACTAGTATTGAGAAGTTTCTGTTTCAGTAATTTATTATATAGAAAGCTACTGTAGACTATAGCCAGTTGAGTTGTAGTTACTCTTTCTGAATAAACTCATTGTATGTTACAATTTGCTGCAGAAATGGAGATAGATATGCTGGAGAGTATTTTGGAGACAAAATACATGGATTTGGGGTCTACCACTTTGCGAATGGCCACCATTATGAGGGAGCATGGCATGAAGGCCGTAGGCAAGGTTATGGCGTTTATACTTTTCGAAATGGTGAGCGAAGATGCGGTGAATGGGATGCTGGCAACCTCAACCACACTCTACCACCAATAACCGATGCTATACTTAGAGCTGTTCAGGTATTTGTCATTCACATTTTCATTTTCTGTCCTTAATCAACTTTTTAATATTCGTATATTTTTGCTCCCTTCTTGGTTCTCACTATAATCCCTTAAATAATGATAGTTCAATTCTCATACCTTTGTGTTCTCTTTCGGGGTATAATTGCAGGCTGCTAGGAAGACAGCAGAGAATGCTATAAACCTTCGCCGGAAGGATGATCAGGTGAACAAAGCAGTGATAGCTGCGAACAGGGCTGCCACCGCTGCTAGAGTTGCTGCAGTGAAAGCTGTTCAGAACAGGATGGGTGAAAAATTTTGTGATGCTTATGTCTAGAAGCATAGATGCTAGCGTTTGTTTGGAGTTGTAAATTTTGCTAATTTTTAGTAGTTTTGAATATGTCACCCCGGATAGCAAAAGCTTATAGGAGGTCGAAGAGTATGGTCTGTTGTTTGTAATTTGTTTCACCAAAATATAACTTGTACATAGACCAAGTATATCAATGAAAGATGAGTTTTGATCAAATAAGAGGGTTAATCTTAGTGTAACAGTAAGATCACTGTCTTATAACTTGAAAGTTATGGATTCAAATTCCGAAACAGTTTCTCTGCTTGCAATGGTAATGTTTGCGAATATATATTATCTTGGGATACTATCATCGTTCTACTTTTTCTTGATCACAGGAACTTTATTGATGGGATGAGGTGGGGAAATCAAATAGGAATATTCTTGATGGCAGTAAATAAAGGTCATTTATCCTGTGTTCTCATTTTTGGTTTCTTAATGTTTGTATTGGGTAGATGTCATTTTAAACTTGATTAGCATGGTACTGGCTCTTCCCTTTAGTCACACTTCTTTCAGTGGAAGAGTTCATGTTAGAGTCATTTTAAGAAGTTTTTTCTTTTCAACACATGTAACAAAAATTATGATTAGCCCAGAGAGAGAGCTTTAAGATTCGTGCATAACTTTTCATTGTTACTCAAAGAGGCAATTGAGAATGAGATTATATGAAAAAAGTAGATGCTGGTGTATGGTTGCTTGACCCATACTGAGGTTACACCTAAATTATTGACAAGAATAAACACAAAGATGGTGATAAGTTATGGCACCATGAAATGAGACTCACCAATTTGGCCAACAACTTTCAATAAAGGGGCAAATTCACCACCCGTCACTAAAAACTCATGTCTGCTTGTTTTCATGCAAAGTCGGTTGCATGTTGTTCAACATGATATTTTGAGACAAACCGCCATTACATAGATTAAATTGAATTGAAATTACAAGGGATGGGGAAGTTAAATATACACGGACATTATAATAACATTGTGTTTGTAATAAGAATCCATGTGATGCTCTTGCCCCTACTCATGTAGGACACAACATCAGGAACACTCTTTCTGCTTTTGTTTTATTTAATTATTATTCTTGTTTAGGCAGTAGGCACATGATACTGTGCCTGTGGTGTGGTGTGGTGGGTGAGATCTATATCATTTTTTTTAATAAAGAAAATGAAAAAGAGCATGACTTTTCAATATCAATACGAGTTTCACCGTTAGTATTTAGTATCATGTTTTGCACACTTAAATTTATAAGTTAGTTGGGAGATTATTGATAGGAACATTAGCTAACTAATAAAATAATATTTTTTTTTTGGAAAAATTAGCTAATATGCTAGTTTTTTTTTTGTTTTATTTTTTCTTTTAAAAAAAAATTGATATGCTACTCCCTCGACTTTTTTTTTATCCCAAAGCAAAATTAAAATAGTTAATGAAAAAACTTGGAAATAATAAACTTTGAATTGTAATTGGTTGATCAATGTAAAATGCATTAAATTACTTGTTTGATAATTTGTTTAAGTGTTAGACAAAACATTAAATGTATGTCTTTTTAATTTTTTGACTTTTATAATTTTTTATCATCCTTGTAAGATAGAGGGAGTGAATCATAAATCGCCTCAAAATGACTATTTATGAATCACCTCGACTTATTTTTGGTCAAATAAATCATTTAATTGATTTATTATGCTCTTGGAGGCCTTGCTAAACACACTCAAAAGCATAAGATACTATGATTCACTTTTTTTTCCTTTTCTTTTGTTGCTTTAGTTTTGGGTTAATTTTCTTTAAGATGTGTGAGATTCTTTTTTGCCTAGGTGATTTAATTTTGGATTTTATATGGCGCTAGATTCAAATTTATCTTAGTAACTGTACCCCAAAAAAAAAAAAAAATCTCTCCTAGTTTAGGCTGTCATGTTCAACTACTACTCCACATGCATCTCAGAAAAGTCCAAGAAAAAAAGGACCGTTCTGTATTGTGGATTATGTAGGAGGGAGGGAAAATACGCAAACGAAATGAACTTTAACTATCTTTTGACTTGCACTCAAAGTCTCTTGGGTATTATAGAGGAAAAGAGAGAGAAAGAAATATGGTTAAAGCATAAGATAAGAGAAATAGAAGAGTATTCATTTCCATTGTTTGAAGAGGGAGTACTCTCATGGATAATTGAAAATTAATCTCATTCCAAATGTAAAATTTATCAAAGTGAATTATTTTTGATATTATGCTAAAAAAACACGATCATCTACTAATTATATTAAATTTTACTTGTTGGTATTCTTTTCCATTGTCTAGTATCCCCTCCACTCTTTGATGGTAGAAAAAAGAAACTAACTTCTCACATATTAAATAGGTTAATTAAGTGTATTTATTTTTCTCAAATCCATTAAAAAATGGTTTTAAGAATCTATATATAATTGAAAATGAAATAAAAATTAATTGAGATAACTAGTTTAAATAATAGTAGTATTTAATGATTATTTTTTATTTTTATATTTGAAATCAGAGAGTATCAACTAAGCAAAAAGGAGAATTTCAATTTCTTTATTTAGTTTGGTTTTACTAATAAAAGAAATTATAATAAAATTAGCTTATAAATCCTCTTAACGGTAAGAATGTGATAAACGTCACTTGTGAACCAAATAATTATTGATTGTCAATGAGAATCCAATATTTCAAAAGTTAAAAAAATAAATAAATTAAAAATTACTCCCTCCGGTCCTATATATAGGACACATTCTAGAAAGTTTTTTTGGTCCTAATTATAAGTCACTTTATATTTTCTATGCATCATTTATTGATTTTTCTCTTTTTTGCCCTTATTAAATGATTTGATTATCTATGTGTTTTTTGTTGTTCATTAATGAGTGTGAATTTTCCAAGAAAAGTTGAGGGGTTAAAATTGTAATGTTACAATATATTCTCATAGAATTCATAAAACCAACCACTTTCCTTGGTATGTGTATTTCGGTTAAGTATGTCCTGTAATAAGGACCGGGAGTAATACAATATGATAGCATGCATCTACAAAATTATTTTTTTCCTCTTCTCTTCTATTCCATCTACAAGTGAAAAGATGACCCCTAAAAAATGATAGGATCCATAGAGACTGCAGTTGTCTTCTTTTCTATCAAATAACAGAAGGCAAAGGAAATTAGGAATCCTTCCAATCCTTTTATTTATTTCTATCAATTAAAAGATACCGACCAAACAAAGCCTTACTTATTTTGGATTGCACCAAAAAGATAGGGACGCTGAACCTTGAAGCCAGTAAGTAGTTAGTTACCAAATGATGCTTAGGCAGATTATTACAAAACTACTCACAAGGAAAAGGAGGAAAGGGAAAAAGAATGTGTATGTACTACTTCACAGTTAACATAACATGTCATCCAGTGTCAAAAATAAATAAATAAATAAATAAATAAATAACAATGTGGCAACCACCATTGGTTGGATTCTTGTTTAATTTGATAATTTCACTGCATTGGTCGCCTAGGCAGGGTTCAATTTCTGCACACTCACTGCACTATATAATTAGTAACTAGTAAGTACCATTTTAAGGCTTTATATATACTTTCCTATTAATCTGACCCTTCCTTCGGGTCAAAGTTTCTTGAGAACTACGCGGTGCTTCTATTGTTGCAGAAAACTAACATGGAACTAGGCAATGAGTGAAGGGAGGCATTGTTCATTCACTTATCAAAAATTCCCATGCAAGGATAATTAAACTGTTTAAGTAATTCTTCAACAGCATCTTCAAGTGGTTGAACAGAGTTGCATAAAATTATCAAATAAAGTATTTATCCATTAGTATAATAAAGAATTACCTAGCATGCATGGCTTGCTCTTGCATTTGTTTTGCACTATGACTTATTAAACATTTTCATGGTGTAAATGTCCCTTCATCAATGCTTCCTTCTTACTTTATCTCTGTTTTTTTTAAAGAACAAAATCGTGGCAAATGTATGTTATGCTAATAATGCATAAAATATATATATATATTTAAAAGGCAAATTCTTTAAAGCATGTTAAGTGTTAATCTGCAGTGGTGCATGTCACTTATAGGCCGTTGATTGATGCCAATGTGGCAGCAACGGTTGGATTCCAGTCAAACAAGGTATGATGTGTTGGTGAATTTTTTTTCAGAACAGACCTTATTGGAACGACACCGTTTTGGAGAGGTTGCAGAAAGGGGCCTAAATTGAGTACTCGAATTTATCGGATACTCGAATAGTATCTTGCTCGTATTTTTGCAACAGCCTTTAATATATTCGTGTACTCGAGTAAATCTATTACTCGAGTAAATCTATTTCTCATGTACCACCATAAGCCGCGTGGCCTTCTCTTCAACATAAGCTTTCAATCATGTAAACGTCCTTGCTATATCAGCATTGACAATAATTGATGGTCTTATTGCCTATAAATCAATAGCAAGCTAGCTAGTTCACCCGTCATTGCAAATCCACTCTTTCTTATATGCAGCCCAGCTAGATAAATTGATCATAGCTAGCTAGCTATTCTTCTTCTATGTGTAAGTAGTGCTTCGTCCACATATCCCTTTTTGTTCAGTAAGATATTTTTTTAAAGAAATAAGTGGCTAGAAAAATAACATTCTTGCAATGTGATATTGTGACTTTATTTTTCTCTCAATATCTTTTGATTGACAGTGAGCCAATATCTTGTTTTTATTAGTACTTTTTGTTCAGGAAGAGGGTAAAGGAATGGTTCGGATCGAAAATGGAAGAGAGTGAATCGAAGAGGGAAGATGGACTGGATCAGATGGAAGATGGAAGAGAAAGTGATATAGCTCGAACAGGAATAGGGAATGGGGGAGTGGTATGGCTCGAAAATGGAAGCTGGAAGAGGGAAGTGGAACCGGATCTAAGAAGAGGAACAGGGAAGATGGAGGGGGAAGAGGAGATGGTGAAGAATAAAGCAAGGACATAAAAGCAATTAAGTAAAAATCAAGGCTAAAATAGACATTTTCCCGCTTAACACCATTTAACAATTAAAAAATAAAGTAGGAACATAAAAGCAATTAAGTAAAAATTAATAAAATATTATTGGGTCAAACTCTGCACTGGTACATGTTATGTCTTAACATGTAGTGCAGCCGATGCCATTTAAAAATTATAGTACTGGTATATTTGGATATAGCCAGCAGCTCAGCACAGGTTTTGAACAGATAAGTCAATCAATAATCATCTCATGATTTATATATTGTATATAAAATAATATAAAACATAAAACGTTGCTTCTACTTCCTCTTGTTCCATTTTCCGATACTCGTATTATACTACTCATCAGTATGACAGTATACACGAAGGACAATAAATCTTAGTACTTTTTTCCTTAGGCCAAACGTCAAAGACAATGTTGCAAGAAGCGAAGATGGTAGGAGTACATAAAACATAATTATTGAAGTATCGAGTTACTAAAATAATGAAAGAAGTTATCAAATTATTTATTAATTTTAATTTTACTAGAAATAAACAATTGAGATACTGATCAAATGAATAATATAAGTTTTTTATTTTTTAATATATAGGAGTATATATATATATATATAGTAGTATATGCTAAGGCCACATTTTAACTAATTGAAAATGACAAAGTTTTATTGAAATTGTTGAACGTGCATTTATTATTATATATAAATTTTATAATTGTATCATTTAATATCAATATAAACTTAGGTTTTTGGGATAAATTCAAATATATATTTTCATTGACCAACAATATAATTACAAAAAATAAAACTAACAATTAATGATTTATGTATTTCGCTATTTATCAAAATGTACGGTGCACGAGACTTCACCTAGTGAGATTTGATGAAAATAGCTAGACGAATGCACTCTTATTCTCTTAATCAATTTAAAAAAAAAAAAAAAACTCTTTTCAAAATTTAAACTCATAATTTTCAAATTATAAGACAAGTAACCTTATTTTTTCTGTTTGTGTTGAACTCCCAAGTTGCACCAAAATATAAATATAAAAAAAAGTGTGGCAGTAAGTAGCAACAACCAAACCTTCTGATTTCTTTTTTTTTTTTTTGCTCGCCTTTGCTTGCCTCTTAATAAAAAAACCTATGATTCATAATATAGACGGGACCGTATTGTTTTCTTTCAAAAGGATAGATTAGGCTTAATTATGATTTTAGTCCCTATAAATTGACATCGTTTTGAATTTAGTCCTTAAATCTTTTTTTGACCTCGAACGGTCCTTAAATCTTTTTAAACTTTGTTTTTAGTCCTTAAATCTTTTTTTGACCTTGAATGGTCCTTAAATCTTTTTAAATTTTGTTTTTAGTCCTTCTGTTTGTCTTTTTCTGTCATCTGCTGACATGGCAAACGGTGTGCCTTGTCAGCCCTTACATTGACTGCCAACGATGCATCGATATCTGATGTGAACCTCCTATTCATGTGAGCAGGAACCAAGCATTAACCGATCATGAACCGAGCATGACTTGCCAAATCGAGGGGAGATATCGACCGAGCACGAACCGAGCACGATGAACCGAGCACGAACCAAGCTATGTCGTTACCAATTGCATCGTACTCGGTCGATATCTCATGCACGGTTAATGCTCGACTCATGCACGGTTAATGCTCGACTCATGCACGGTTAATGCTCGGCTCATGCTCGGTTCATGCTCGGTTCCTGCTCACATGAGTGGGAGGTCCACATCAGATGCATCGTTGGCAGTCAATATAAGGGCTGACATGGCACACCGTTTGCCATGTCAGCAGATGACAGAAGAAGACAAACAGAATGACTAAAAACAAAATTTAAAAAGATTTAAGAACCATTCAAGGTCAAAAAAAGATTTAAGGACTAAATTCAAAACGAGGTCAACTTATAGGGACCAAAACCATAAATAAGCCGATAGATTAATAATGGGGTGGTCCAATAATTAGGTACCTTGGTTGCTCAACTGAGTTAGGATGGTTTCAATGATTTCCTAATATATGATACAATATTAATTGTTTTTAAAACCCCTTGGCGGTTATAGAGTATATGGCATATGCAAATACGGATACAAACAAGAGCGTTACTATTTATGTGGACTAACAAAAGACATTTATTCAATGAGATTTTGCTAAATTTTCTTGTCCTAAGGGAATAAGTCACAAAATTTAATTAATAGGGGTGGGTTTAGTGGTCTATTTTCAGCACTCTTGCATTGAAGCTGCATGTGAAGGATTCTCTTGTCCATAACGCGTTTGTTGTTAATTTCTTGTTTTTCTTTTATTCCCATTCCATTTCACAGAGCACTTCCAATTTTTGCTTGTTTCTTTCTGACTAGGAGAAAGTGTAGGGTAGCTTTGAAAGTCACCGAAAGGCAGTTTTATAGAATTGGTAAGGAAAAATTGAATTATATAATTGTTTTGGCATAAAGGCTAATTAAGCCACTCTGAAACTGAAACTATACTATGTATGCTTTTCTTCTGCAACATCATCTTGCACTGTTAATGGGAATAAATAAAGGAACGTGTGCTTGTTTATGTTGTTCGAGAGATGATATTTGATGTGTACACGTACATGTAAGCACAAAATTATATGCACATGTCATGATTCTTTTTCTTTTTTTTGGAATGTGGAGTGATGCCTTTATAGATTTTCAGAATTTTGACAAGGAATGGTAACAAGGTTTGGATGGGGTACTAATACATTATCCGTTTTCATGTGTATATTTTTAAAAAAAAAGTATCCGTATCCGTTCTTATATCCATGTGGGTACCAATTTTAATGCCTCATTCCATACTCAGCGGATGAACAATTATTAGGTGGTCCGGGATCACATGATCCAGGAGAATTACCACCATCCATCATTTAATTTTTGAATTTTTTTAAATGAAAAATAAACTATCAACGATTGAGATGTACCTAGACCACATGGTCCAGAACTAACTAATAATTTTCCCGGATGTACCTATATGTATGTATCCATACCATCCATCTCCATTTCACGCAAATTCAACCTAATAAATTCAAAAAATTTCAACTTAACAAATCCAGCCTTTTTATTAGGGATTTGAGCACCTTTTAAACTCTTCATAATTATAAATTATTTTGCTTATTTGAAAAATAAATCTAACATAAAATATAACAAACTCAATACAGCAATTGAGTTATTGGAATGCCAAATGATTTTTTAATGTACATTGTCATAGTTCAGTGTGAAAAGGAGGGAAAAATTTCATTACAACAAAGAAAAACGGAGTTGGTGTTATCTTCTGCTTGTAAATTATTGGAGAATGAAGACAAAAATGATGTTGTTTCTGGCTTATTAAAAGAATAAAAATGTATATATTTTAAGCATTAATATTAAATGTCTTAGTTAAGAAAGAAGAAAACTGGAGTAAGGATTCAGCCTATCAACCTTTGATAAAAGGTATTTTCGCTTTATGCCGAAAAGAATGGAGAATTCAATTCAACCATATTATGCGTGAAGGAAATTCTGTAGCTGACTATTTAGCTAACTTTCTTGGATAAGGAGTTTGGGCATCATATCCTTGAGGAACCTAATTATGATCTAAATAGATTACTTTATCTTGATTACTGTGAGACTGTTTTCCCTAGAGATGTAACTTTGGGTTAAGTTTTTCTTTGGTTGTCTGGGCTTTTAGCCTCTTTTGTTCAAAAAAAAAAAATATTAAATGTCTTAGTGAGTTTTAATCAATTAATGACGTCTTACAAATTTAGAATTTGGTTAATATCGATTTATCAACCAATTAACTTTCAACTTCTTTTAAAAAAAAATAATAGTAATAATTATACATATGAAGGTATGGGACGGGTTGGATACTATAATACCATTACCCACAGTCATACCTACATATTTTCATGTTTAATTATTTATCCCTATATGATTTTTTATTGAATGTTAGTCCTCAAATTCCGTTTTTAGTCTCCAGCCCTCTCTTTTTTTTATGATAGGGTTTCGTCGGAATTTTTTCGATACATTCGAGTCGAAAAAATGCATTTTCCGATGTTAAAAATGATTTTTTTTAATAAGAGAGTAATTGGAAAAATACATTTTCTGACTCGGGGGTTATTGAAAAATATTTCGATGGAACCCATAAAAAAAAATGGAGACTGAAGATTAGAAACGAAGTTTGAGGACTAATTTTTTTTTTTTTATTTAATGGGTAAATCCCCTTCCCGTCATGGATAATTTACGCGTGTGGTCATTGAATATTGTTTGATTGTCATCCATAATTTGGATTATTATTATTACTTATACAATTATGTTTTCTCATAGACATCGTCACGTTTTCAATCCTTTTAATTCGATTATGATCCTCGTTAATAATACAAGAGTATAAAATTATGCGAAGATGGTTGTTGGGAATATGATGCTAAAATTATATCCTCATTTGCAACAATTTATCAAGAGCAACTAAAAAATACTCCTATTTATAGGGCATATTTAACCATATCACATGGACCAAGGAAGGTAGTTAGGTTTTTTGAAACTTTAAACAAATACTTCAATATTACAATCTTACCCTCTTAACTTGCATTGAGAATTTCACAATGTCTTATTTCACATTAATGAGCAAAGAGCAAATAAGAGAAAATAACAATAAATGTCTCCTAGAAAATACAAAGTGACTTATAAATAGGATTAAAGAATTCTTCTAGAATGTGACTTATAAATAGGACCGGAGGGAGTACAATTTAGAAAAAAAATGATTTTATTTATAAGTTACTTTGTATATTCTAGGTGAAAATTTATTGCTTTTTTCTATTATTTACCCTTTGTTTATTAATGAAAATTAATACATTGTGAAATTTTCAATATAAATTAAAAAGATAAAATTGTAATATTAAATTTTTTTTTAAAATTTTGATTATCCTCTTTAGTGATATGATTAAATATAACTTCAAAATAGAACGAAAGTATATAGAAAAAATATAATAGAACAACAATAGCGAAAATACACTAAAATGTGAAAAAAGTACAAATGGTCACACGCACGGTCAAATGTATGCTAGTTTGTTTTTGAAGAGAATGGGAAAACTGAGCAATAAAATATACTTGTGATTTGTGAATACACTTGTGAGAGGGCTCCTGAGCTTTTTTTTTTTTTTTTGCCCCTTCATTCGATTCCATAAACCAACTAGTAAAAAATTCTAAAGCAACAAGATTTACAATAAAAAACAAAGAAGATGATAACATAAAAAATGCTATTATATATTGTTAAGACTTAAGACCAATATTTTAACCCAAGTTAACTGTTTGTGACTCTCACGTATCTGTTTTTCTGATGTATCATTCATTCTCTGATTCTTTTCTTAAAGTAGATCAGAATAGCGAGATGAAGGACCCATGATGATGAAAGGGGTCATGTTGCTGCTACGTTGGTTTAGTATTGCTGCTTAATTAAATTTTTTGTCCCTAAATTTAGGTGTTTTTTGGAATTGGTTTTTGAATTTTTTTATTTTTTTTATAATTGTTTTGGATCTATAAATTTTGTTTAAATTTTTGGAAATGATCTTTTCATTAAGTGATGATATGATCAGTGACATGTCACATCATTTTCACAATAATGAAAAGTGACGTGTTGTGTAGCGTCACGTGACACCGTATATTTTTTTATTAAAATAATTAATTCTTTTAAAAATTATTTAAAGATTTGATTTAAAAAAAATATGTTTTTTAATTATTTTTAATAAATATGAATTGTTTTAATTGAAAAAATCCACATAGCATCACATAGCAAGTTATTGATCGACGTAGTAAAAATGGTGTTTGTGTCATTGGGTTTACGCGGGGTATGCCCGAACTTGTCACCCTTGTACTGGATCTGTCCCTTTTTGTCCTTATTTGCCCCTTTTATGACAACGGTAACGGATTGGACCAAGTTCGAAGTCATTAGGACGGGACGAATCCAGGGGACAGGTCGGGTTTTGCTCATCCCTAATTTGGATCCACTAACTTTTCTGATCCAACATTTTTTAACTCACAAATTTTAGTTATTAGATACTTTTCAGCAGTTCAAAAGATTTAAAATGATCCGATGGTTAAAAAACTAAGTTAGAGATTTATTAGATACCATTTTTTTTTAATGTTTTGGAGATTTTATGTAAATGCACCACTCTTTAAATTAAATATTTGGTTTTTAATTTTTTTTAAATAAATTAGTGACACTAATTTTTTATTTTGTTCTGGGCCTAAAACATGTAAACATTGGGCTGCCTCTCCACAACCTCTTCGGCGAGCCTTCTCGGCCTACCATATTCTTGGGCTAAGGTTGAAATAGGATCTAATAAAGTCCATGCATGTCAAGAAGCTTTCACTTTCGACAACTAGTCTTCGGCCCCCAATTTTTTTTTAGTTCTCAGCCTCTATTTTTTTTTTTTTTTTTTTAATATGGGGTTCAATCAAGAAGCTTTTCGACACTCCCAAATCGAAAAAAAATGTATTTTTCGATTTTAAAAATGCATTTTTCAATAAGCGAATATTCAGAAAAAATACACTAATTCAAGAGTATCGGAAAACATTCCAACTGAACTCATAAAAAAAATTAGGACTGGAGACTAAAAAGTGAGGGCCGATGACCAAGGAAGCACCGATACGATACGGCGACACGGACACGGACACGACACGATACGGGTACGGCGATGCGGCAATTTTAAAAAAAATTAGGACATGGCACGGCTAGGACACGTTATATAATAAAAATTATAATTTAATATATTATAAGAAAAAAATTAAATATCTATAGCAATACTCCCTCCGTTTCACAATGTTTGGCCTTTTAGACTTTTTTCCTTGTTTCACAATGTTTGGCCTTTTACATTTTCAATACACAAACATATTTTTTTTCCAATATTAACCTTTCATTCAATCATTTCTCTTACTCCTCATTAATTCTACTTTTATCATCTCTCTCATCTCTAAACTACTATACATTAATTAATGGACACACTTACTAATAAAAATTAAATACTATTACAATTTTCAATAAGGATTAAATAAGGGCATTTTAGACAAACTATACATAATACTTACAATAATTAACACTTTCTTAATCTGTGTGCCCAGACCTAAAAGGCCAAACATTGTGAAACGGAGGTAGTATAACGATAACCTATATTATGAAAACTAAAAATAATAAATAGAAAATTAATAATAATAGTAATATAAATATATAATACCATATAACCTAAAATTCTAAACCCAGGTGACCGAGGATCACTTCTTCCTTTGGTTCTTCTGATCTTCGATTCTTCCTTCTTCGATTTTTTCTTTCTCTGTTTCTTTCAATTTCTTCCCTTATATTGTTGTTTTAACTTTTAACTCTTCTTTTAAATCCTAGTTGAGTCGGTTCAGTTACTCAGAAAAGGAAAGGGGAAAGGTTTGATTCGTTTTTTTTTTTGTTTCAAGGAAAGATTTGATTTTTTGAGATTAAAAAAAAGGGTTCCCGTGTGTCGGTGCCGTGTCAATCGAAAATTTGTGGCGCTACAACGGGAAACGCCCCTGATACGTACGGGACACGATGTCGGCCATGTCGGTGACGAATCCGTGTACGACACGTGTCCAACACCGATGCGGCACCAAAAATGGCGTATAGTTCTCTTCACTTTCTTTCTAAACACTAATGCAAGAATTTGCCCAAAGTAGCTTAGTAAACAAGGAAAGAACAACGGCAATGCAATGATTATTATAACATAATATTAATATCTATAAAATATCTTCTTTCACTTTTTGCTAATAGGCTAATAGCTTAAGAAAATGTCCTCATAGCCTGTCGTTTCTTTCTTAAAAGTTCTTGTTTCCTTTTTCTGTTCAGTCCCTTTTCTTTAATTTGTGCTTGCTGAGTGTGACTTTGTGTAGTGTTTTAGTGTGTATGTGACAGGTACTACTACATGCAAATTTAACTAGAGATAGCATTACTTAATTAACAAGTAGAACATGCAAAGAAAATAATAAAACATAAAATCTGACATGACTTAAAGATAAAGACATCCTCCAACAACAAACACAAACACAAACACAATGAATTGAATCGGTTGTTGGCTAAAACCATAGTGTAATTTTCATTTACATTCCTTACTACTAATAAACACCTAAAGAGAGTCATGCCTCTGAACCATGGCCAAGGGCAATCCAAAAGGTGGTACCGGCAATGTTTTGTCCCCATTAATTCAGATAGTTCAGATGATTCAGACACTGAATCTGTTGTGGTATTACCTCACACTTCAACTCCAACCAGTACTACTACCACTACATGGGAAGAACAACTTTCTGAATCACCACCAGAGCTACTTTTCTCGATAATGCTACCACCGCCACCGCCTCCACCTAGTAGTATATGGGATGAAGAACTTTCTCCACCGTTGTCACTGTTACCGCCCCCACCGCCACCGCCACCTAGTAGTATATGGGATGAAGAACCATTACCGCCCCCACCACTACCGCCACCTAGTAGTGAAGGACTTTCTCCGCCACCATCGCTGTTGCTGCCACCATCACCGTTGCCACCTTTTCCACCTAGAAGTACATGGGATGAAGAACTTTCTCCACCACCATCACGGTTATTGCCGCTGCCGCCACCACCACCAACTACAATTAGTAGTACATGGGATGAAATTTTTCAATCATCGCCATCACTATCACTGTCACCACCATCACCGCCACCACATCCACTTTTTTCGCCACCGATTGTGGTGTCCTCAACCTCAATGCTAAGGACTACAACATTATTTACACATCAACCTTCCATTAGCATGGTGAAAATCTCAGAGTTGCATGAGAAAGATAAAGACACCAAATGTCCCATTTGTATGGAAGAGTTTAAAGATGGTGAGCAAGCAAGCAAGCTTCCCTGCAACCATACCTACTGTTATGAATGCATTCATCGTTGGCTCAACATCAACAATAACAAAACATGTCCTGTTTGCAGGCTTCATTTGGATGATTGGAAATTAGTAGGTGATACTAGTTTGGACCAACAACTTCAAAACCATGAAGCTGTAAGAGAAAATCATGTTTCTGTTCATACTAATAGTTCTACAGCATGGGAATACTTTTTTCCATTCCTTCCTGATTCGCAAGTTGCAGAGAGTAGTAGTGCTGGTGGCAACTCAGATATTGAAGGTGATTATGATAGTGCACGTGACGAGCTAGTTGATGCTATTGAAAATGGAGACATAGTTGGCACTTCTCAAAGCGGTCATGCTTAACTCTTTAATTTATCCAGCAATGTAGTAAATTTATAGGTGTGATGAACTACTTCTGGAATAGTAATGCTTGTAATTTCTCTTCCAATTTTGGCTGATTGTTAATTTGTTTGAATAGTCGCTGAGATTGTTAAATCCGTACTGAGAATCTGATGGATCTTAAAGATATTAGCTATAGCATATATGTACATATATATTAATCTCTATGCACCTTGAAAGGAATTTGTCTTAGTTTGGCAAGTCTATGAAGCTATGCCAAAATGTTAGTAAACAATCCTGCAAAAATGTTAAACTGAGGTAGGCAGTAGGCTCAATCATGGTGGGGATTAGCACACTCAAAGAAAGCCAAAATAAGAATTAGTTTCATAGTGCACCATTTAATGGATAGCAGCAAGCAAAATCATAAAGTATGCAAGGTCTGGGTTTGTTAAGAAACCAAGAATGAGTGTAAAGAAACATGTCTAAAAATCAGACTCAATATACCTATAACTAATAACAAAGACAAGAGAAATGAAGGGTAGGGATAGAAGAAAGGCAAGGACAAACCTGAAGTATTCCAATTTTCACCTAAAGAAGCCTCTTCGGGCACCATTCTCAAACCTTCCCTTTCCTAAACCAAGTCGCTGAGATAACACTACTCAGTTATGAAGGAACAAATATAACAATCATTAATGTGGATTAAAGCAAGGCAAAACAACAAAATCAAGTAACCAACATCTCAGCTTTACGAAAATATAGCACCCTTCAGATCAACTTTGGTCTCAGCTAAAGCAGAAATAATATAAAGCCTCTGTTTCTTGTCCTGTAAAATCAAAGTAATAAGGACATTTTGTACCTACATGAACAACAAAAGGGTGTTTCGTGCTTTCTACCTTAAATACTACTCCTTCCATTCCATTTTATCTTTCATTTTAGCCAAAGAAGAACCGATACTTCATATTTGTCACCGCCACACGATACGTGTCGTGTCCCGTGTCAGACACGTATCCATTTTAGACACTTTTAACCATTTACTTTAACATTTTATATTTTTTTGTCATATCGTTGTGTCCCGTATCGTGTCGTATCTGTATCCCGTGTCGTGTCGGTGCTTCCTTGATTTTAGCCTTTTTAACTTATTCCAAATTATCCGTCGCTTTAGGAATTCGATGGTATATTAAATTAATTTTTTCCAACTACTATAATCTTGCATTTAATATGTTGAAATATGTAAAATAAGTGATAATTAATGTAGTGTTAAGATATTATAGTAGAGAAAATGGAGAATGCACCGACAGTGTAAAGGTTTTTTACACCATCAGTACATCATCTAACCTTCATGCATGTATGGTCGTTGACTTTTAGATTAAAGTAATACAAATGAATGGTGAATGATGGACTGATAGTGTAAAAAACTTTACACCGTCAGTGCAAACTCATTAATCTCATTATAGTAAGGTTATCCAATACTTCTCTTGAAAATTGAAGCATTAAATAACTTTCTTAATCCGTGTGAAACTTTTAAAACGACAGATAAATTGGAACGGAGGGAGTAAATATAACATTACCTTCAAAAGTACTCCCTCCGGTCCTATTTATAAGACTCTTTTGAGGTTTTTATTTTGGTCCTATTTATAAGACCCCTTTTCAATTTTCAATACCATTTAATTACTTCTTTCCACTAACACCCCTATAAAGTCAACACTTTTTAGAGTTCCAATAATAACTATAGGGGTAATTTTGAAAAAGTATATCAAATTTACACATTTCCAATGCCAATAACCAATTTATTCACTCTCCTTGGTGGGAGTGAAAAACCCCAAAAAGGTCTTATAAATAGGACCGGAGGGAGTAATTTTTTACATTTCTCACCCTTAAAATGTCCAACATACTTTTCATGTAGGAAAATGGAAACAGAATCATTAAAATAAAACACATTAACACAACATAGTAACATACACAATACAACAACATTCATTCTTAAAAAGGGTTCTTAAACCAGCCCCAAAATTCAAAGTAACAGGATGTTCATACTGGGAAAATTCAATGTGAAGCTCCTGATAAACACAGAAGTAATCATCGCAAGGAGCCAGAGACAATTATGTTCATGGAATGTAGATGATTCATTATGACAAATGAAAAAGTACAAAGTTATTGAGCATTGAGAAATTGATTCAAAACTGAGCCACCATAGAAAATGACTAAAATGGGAAAAGGAGACATACCCAGATGAAATTAAAGCAAGGAAATTGAATACGAGTAAGATAGGATGGAGAAAGAGATAACCTTTAAGCGCTCAAGAAGCTGTTCCTTTGAAAAACCCATGATTTTGTGCAGCATGATGGTAAAAGAGGGTGGTCGAAGAAGAAGAAGAAGAAGAAATTAATTTGGGATTTGCAGTGAAAAATTTAGGAAGGGGGCAAAGTCAAAAATATCCCCTAAACATAAATTCAGGAAGGGATTAGCTACTAGAAAAAATTCAGCTCGACTTGAATAAATGGATATATAAATGGGTTTAAATTCTTAAAACATAATATGAATGGATTTTGAACTCGTCAAGTTTGGGGTCGGTTCACTAATATTACCTTAAAATTCACTCAATTTAATTACAAAAGTGAAAAATATAAATAATTTTTTCCCGCAAATTTTTTGGTCTGCTAGGCCCAGTTGTGGTCTAACTTGAACTGGGTTTGTCCAAGCCCGATCGTGAAGCCCAAATTACCACATGTAGTTGTATATTGGTCCATACTCCATAGTTATCGTTTGACAAGAGGGCTGATTATTGGATGGTGTTTTCGGTATTAGAAGATGTATAATTAAAAAATGTATTTCGTATAAGGAGTTATCTTAAAATATTTCTACCGTACCATGCAATCAAAATTGAGATGATAACACAATAACCCAATAATAAAATCAATGATTAAGTGACAAGTCATTCAATTTAATCATTAGATGATGACATACGTATCTCATTAAATGACTTTTCACACAACCATTAATTTATTAACAAGTTATTTTTTTACAATCTCAATTTTTTTTTTTGGTTTACATAGGAGGTCTGAGACTAGAACCCATGACCTGAGGAAAAATCCTAAGTGTCCTGCAACCACCAACTGGGTTGTCTTACGCGGACTTTTACAATCTCAATTTTGATTGCATGAAACAGTGTCTGCTACCTTATTTTGTGGTGATATTACCTTATTCTGCTTGGATTAAAAGAAGAACAAAATCCTTGTCTCAAACCATGTCTCAAATCATGTTCCCCCAAAAAAATTATGAAAGACATGAAGGCTAATGGAAGGATTATATTATTTTCCTCCATAGACATCTTTTTAAATAATAAATAATCTCTATTTTTAATCGATAGGTAAAGTTAAGGATACATTAATTACCTTAAAAATTACTCCCTCCGTTCCAATTTAACTGTCACTTTAGCAATTTCACACAGATTAAGAAAGTCATTTAATATTTCAATTTTCAAGAGAATTATTAAATAACTTTACTATAATACCCTCAAAGTACATTAATTATCACCCATTTCACATATTTCAACACATTAAATGCAAGGTTAAAGGTGAAAAAAATTAATTAATACATTCTCGAATTCCTAAAACGACAAATAATTTGGAAAAGTTAAAAATGTTAAAGTTACAGATAATATGGAACGGAGGGAGTAATACTTAAGGATGCATCATGTACCATAAAGTGCAAGATACATCATAACATAATAAAGTACGTAGAATATTCGGCAAAGTAACATGCACTTTGTAAGCGTACAAGATGGAGCAATAAGCCTCATAAGCCATGCTAATGTCGAGTTTGCCAAATAGCCTTTGGGTTGGTTGAATTGCGAGCCCGAAGAGAAACCTCCTCGAAATAGAACCAGGTGCTGATGGTCAACACACGTTTTAAGACCAAACTATTGTATTTTTTTGTAAATATTGTGGGCCAAGGCAGGGATGAACTCATGAAGTATGGAAAATGTTGTGGGCTAGCAATATGGTTGCTGTCTCTCTGACAAGCCTTCACAGTAAAATCATGGTTTCTTTGCAAACATTTTTTGGATTCTAAGAAATTGCTCTATGCTGTGGGTTAGGGAGCCATGTGCAAGCAAAGGAAAATAATAATAATAATTATAACAAGGACATTTAAAAGCATTGTGTTGATCTTGTAAATAGAGTATATAATAATATATGTTCCCTTGATTGAAATGATCCTATCCTTATTATTGATTAATAACCATTTCACTAGATCATGTCTTAATAAGGCCAAGCCTAGATCATTATACCCATGCTAAGTGTTGGATCTTAACCTCCCTACCACTACTACTTTTCCATTTTATTTGGATACTATTATTTTCCACAATCATTATTATGTGCAAAATGAGTGAATACACATGAAAATAATCACAACAAACAATTGTTTCCACTTTTATGTATTCCTTACTTATAATGGTGAGCTACATTATCAAATCCCAGATGTCTTTTCCTGAAAATGTAATTACCAACACCAACAATGGCCGTTGTGAATTCCACCCAACTAGCATCATGTTACTCGTATTAGCATAAATTGGTATGCTCACCAAATAAAGTATGTAGTATACTTTCAAGGGGGGAATAATCTGCAGAAAATGCCACAATTTGTTATGTATAATTTCAATAAGCAAGGCAATCCCTTGTTAATAACAAACAAAAGCACCTATATAACTTAATAAGTATATGATTAGTCTCGTATTTGATTGACGGTCTGAACTCACATGCTGTGTCTCAAAATGCAACATTGAATTGTCATTTAGTTGTATCATTTTCATGTGCCTAAAATTAATAATAAGTTGAATTGAATTCTTGAAATAGGGACATGGAGTATAATACTATGTAGGCCCAAGAATGTACATGCATATAAGCACAGTAGTTCCACTGACTCTACAGTAGTACAGTCAAAGGATTGGGTTGATCCTCTGCCATTGTTTCAGGATATTTATGAACAAGCAAAAGCAAAATAAAGCTTTGTTCTGCACATTTTCACTGTGAGAAAAAAACATAGCCCGTGGAGGGCACATTGTTGAGGCCAGATGCAATGTAAATGGAGCTAGTGAGAATGGGACCCCATTCCTTACTCATTTATGTAAGAGGACGTGCCATGTTTGTTAAATTGGTTCAACCCTATGGTTCAGACACATGATGATCCAAAAGCATTTAAGTTTGTCCATCGATCCCTTCTAATTATGTAAAGGATAAAATCTTGCATGTGATATTCTGAAGACGTTAATCTCAGCATGATGAAAAAGCAAAAGATAGTAATAAAAGAAAGTATTTGCTTGCAACAAAAGTCATAACTAGAAAAGTTGAATCTTTTTTTAATATACTAGTAAAGAAGTTGGCCTTATTGAAGAACATTGAACTCTTAGAAATCATCCAAAACTCAAGTGATCTTAGATATCTTAGCCTAAATCAGCTAAGTGTGTTTGACTCTATTCTTAAAAGTTTTACAAGTTAGTCAATAAGTTTATTTGATAAAAGAATAACAGTAGTCTCCTTTGGTAATAGAAATTTTTTTATTAAGAAATAAATCGTTCGCTTATAAGCTCTATTTTGATAAGTCAATAAAAATAGCTGATCCAATTGTGGATCAGCTAATTATTTTGCTGATATTTCCAGTTCAATCATCTATCATAAGCTTTTTTCTTTTAGCAAACATTTGAGCTAGTTATATATCAAAGGGAACTTGATTAAAAACATTCCTAATCCCAAACCCAAAACCTTGGGTTTGAGAGGAAAACAGCTTAGGGGCAGAGATCAATAGGGTGCTAATCTGCTATCAATTCCATTAACATAGAATGGAAAGTAATTTCGATTTATTCCCATAGTTTATCAGGAAGACATGCAATACCAAACTAGAAATTATTAACTTAAAATTTGTAACAAGGAAACACACTTTTTGTTCTTTAGGAACTCATGAGATGAGTGTAGAGGGTCCAACAAAAAACACACTTTTCGATAGTTCAAGTTTCCACACACTGTCCATGTATGATTCTCTACTCTTCTCACTGAATTTATAAGCATCTCTGACACCTTCCCGTGAAATGAAAGGCTTCTCTAGATCCTCATGGAACCAAAAGTAAGATTTCTTCCATATGAGTAACATTGAGAACCAATGAAAGGAATTGATTATAACTAAGATATTGATAACCATATATAAACTACATAACACACGAAAATCTTTTATATATTGAGAGAACAACCTTTGCATAAATGATAATACATATATAATTTGAAATATGCAGAAATCCATTACAGAGAGACCAAAAATTGTCTTATCCCTACATGAATTTCTTCTTCTAATATAAGTAACATAGAGTATATAATTTTTTTTCTTTTAAAATTTGGTCACAGTCAGTAATATCTTCATGTATAAGCACTGAAGACAAACGAATATGAATTTATGGGGGACACAAGAAAAAAAAAAAAGAATTTGAACTGGCTTGAGAGTCGAATTTCTCTTAGCTTCAGCAGAAGTTCCACAAACGAATGTCACTTTCTTCATATAGATCATCAAGCAGCTGAGTTGAATCAATATCAAACAATGCCTCGCTTAGCATTTGATCAACATGATATCCATCAAAACCATACCAAGAATCCATGATAGCCATCGAATCCTGTGTTTGATCAAATGATGATGATGAGAGCAGTGAGAAATCATCATCTATTTGATGAGAAGGAGAGGAAGAGATTGATATTGGAGAAGAGACCAATGATGATGATGGGGTTGAAGAAGCAATAGGAGGGGTAATGCTAATAGTGCTATCAGCATCATTGTCCATGAAACTGTTAGCAGCAGCAGCAGCTACTCTTTGAATTGATTTTGGGGACATAACAGTGTCTTGAGGAATAATATTATTGCAATATGAAGAAGAAGTTAAAGGAAAGTTGAGATTTGCTGAGGAGCCTTTAAGGCATAGAAGTGCAGCATCATAGGCTCTTGCTGCAGCCTCAGCAGTTGAATAAGATCCTAACCATATTCTTGTTTTTTGGTTTGGTGCTCTAATTTCTGAGACCCATGATCCCCAGCTTCTCATTCTCACACCCTTGTACTTCTTCTTCTTATCATTTGATGATGCTGCTGATGATGATGATGATGATGGGGATAAAGATTGCATTTTTGGCTTTGATGGTTGGGTGTGGATCTTGTTCTCTGTCTTAACCATGTTGCAACAAAGGTTGTTCTTATTCAATGAACTAAAAAGTGTTTGGAGACTAGTGTTGTTTGAGGTATAAAGGGTGCTGAAGAGGTTTGTTGTTGCACTCTTTTTAATGTGTGACTTTTTGATTTTTCTTCTTTGCTTTGTGAATGTGGGAAAAGGAAGCTAATTAAGCAGATTGGTAGTGAATGTGGGGAAGTGAAGATCAGCTATTTATAGATTGGAGACTTTCATTTTAAGGTAGCAAATGTAATATAGTCAAGACAGAAGATTGTTGCCAGATGGATTTTATTTTATTTTAATTTAATATTTGACAACTTAGTTCTTAAAAGACTTCTTTGTCCTTTTATAATGGAGGATTGAGGGTAAAAGTTTTTTTTTGAAAAAATGGTAAAAATATAAAATTATTGGAAACCTAAATTCATTAACACTTAAAGTATTAAACATTTAGAGTTTGGATAATTGTTTGTATATATAAAGTTGCTCTTTTGACTAAAAACATTTAATTTTTAAAATAATAAAATAAATATTTAATTTTTCAAAGTAAAATTATTGCTTTTAGCCTTTTATCATAGGGTTGAGGTTAAAAAATTTGAATGAAAATGATGTTGTGAAACTCCCTCCCAAATTAATGAAAATTTATCTAATAATAAAGGGTAATAGTAATATTCTATGTGTGAGATTCTAAAGTCCACGATCGATTATATTGTTATGCTAATATAGCTAGAAACATGAGTGCATGACCATAGTTAAAAAAAAATAACACGAGCGCAAGAAGCTAGAAATTATTAGTGCGGTTATAGCCTAGTTGGGATTTCAATTTATAGTAGTTTGGTGTGTGGAATCGAGCATAAAATTGGGGTTAGAATTGAAATTAGGGCTTGAAATTGAAATTTTGATATTTAGATATTTAGTTGTGAAATTGGAATTGAAATTATAATTTAATGGAATTAGATAATAACTAGCTAAAAACACAAAAACTCATTTCATATCCCTAAATCTCAGAATTACAATTTCATATTTTATAAAATTGGGTATAGCGAATCTAAAAATAAAGCACACTATCTCTTCGCCGGTCCACACTAGCGATGACATTTTGGGCTATTTAGTCGGTTTCGAGCGATCTCGGACCATGATTGGGCTAGGCCAAAAAGGCCCGGATAAAATTTGGGACAAAAATCATATATCTAAACCTAGTACACCTTTTCAACTAGATTAGACAAGGTTTTAAGGTGATATTAGCAGGTCAATCAGGAGCCCAGCTAGTTCTAATTTTATTAAAACAACCCAAAAAATCCGAGATTTATTAACATGGTCGGAATTGGAATTACAAATCTAAATTGCAATTCCGATTTCGAGCACCAAATAGTAGCAGAATGTAGTTTAAAAAATAAAAAATAAAAGAAGAATTGTACATCTAGATTTGACCTGGGTGTGTGTCTGATAGGTAATAAGTCTCCAACAAGAATTTTTTACATTTATAAAGAATCAAATTCCGAACTTGATTAAGCGAGATTGAGCCATTTATCCCTTTTCCCAACCCACATTGATATAAATGTTTATTTTTATCACTACTGATCGTCGAGAACAAAAATAATGTAATAGTCCTAAACCAAGACTTTAGACGTCGTTTTACAATTAACACAATACCACCCAAAGTTAAGGAGGCAATCGATGGGTGTAAAATAATGTGTTGGAGTTGAATCATATGGACCAGTCGAAGACTGGAAAGTAAATACCACGAGTCTCATTGTCTGTTTTACGTCTGATGTTTGATGAACATGTAATTCATCATCTTTCCCCAATAACATCCTGTAACTTCAGTTTGAACGGAAAAGGTAACTTGATAATTGCATATTAGTATAATATATATATATATATATATATATCATATTGGTTCCTAGTATTAATTAATTTAGTTTTTACGATTTTCGAAATTTTAAATTAATTTCCGATATAGTAAAATATGATTCACAATAATTTTTGATGTTAGTGGACATCGATAATCCTAAATATGAATTAAAGGAATAGTCAAAACAATATGGTTTTCGAAAAAAAAATAATAAAGATAGTTGGTTATCAATCAAATTAGTCTTTGGGATTGTGAGCACCGGTTTAATTAGTCTATGACTTTGTAAACCACTAATGGTAAGCACCAACATGACTTACGTTTTACTATTATTTTGGGCATTAATTTGAAATTTGAAAAATTGAGAGACTAGTTTAATCGATGTGTGTCCACAAAATCAAGGGCTAATCTAATTACTTAATATATATATATATATATATATATATATATATAAAAGAATAGTATATATTATTTGCTAGTCGTTAGCATGGAAGCTATAAAATCTCGAATCCGTGTTATATGATACAAGTATTATAAAAATTGATATAAAAAATGAGTTGTTTTATTAAAAAAAATTAGGGTACATTTTTAAAATATATGTGATAATAAAAAAAAACTAAAATAACATAACTTATGAAACAGATAAAATAATAATTATTAATAAAAAAAAAAGAAAAATAAATATTTGACAGTATAGGAAAAGTATTAGAGAAGTGTCAAAAAAATATTTGAAAAATATCATAAAACGAAAACAATTAAAAAATGAGATATTTTTTAAATATATCTCAAGAAATACCACAAGTGTTGGTATCCAAAATAAATCATGAGTATGGAAAATAGTTTGTTGGTAGTGGCAAAGCCCGCTAGGTAATCTTTACGCTTCATAGAAAATTAATCTTCAATTATTGGTTGATTTGTGGAAAAATCTTCTTGCTATCCCCTCTCCTAGTTTATCCCCTACTCTGAAGATAAAAATCTTCGGCTTTCTTTTTATTTTTGGAGTATCTGCATGACTACAATTTTATGAATATTATTATGTATTATCTCATTTAAAAAATATTATTAGTCGAATAAATTTTTTATGTATTATCTGCATGACTACAATTAATTTTTTATGAATATTATTAGTCGAATATTTTCATAAAACTGTATTATCATGTACCATATTACCTCGTCAGAATCTGGTTTCCTTTCCTAAGTTCTATTTTGCTATATATGAGGATATTTGATAGAGGTGCTATTGGAGTTACGTTGTGGGTCGCCGAAAAAGGGTGACTAAAAAAGAGAGGGTGATAGGGTCATTATTAGGTAAAAATATTTTTATTATGTAATTAAATTTTTTTTTTACATGGGAGGTCTGAGACTAGAACCCATGACTTGGGGAGGGGGAAATCCGATGTAATTAAATTTTGATGGTTGCTAAAAATAATTTTACACGGATGGCTTGGCTATTTCAGTAAATCCGGATCAACAATCTCGATTGCAACATCAAGCGGAGGAGGCAGTAAATCAAGGGTTGCTCTAGCTTGGAAGAATAAAAGAGGTCATCTCACTAGGGATGGGCACGGGTGCGGGCGGGCACGGGTAGTGCATACCCACTACCCTATCCGCGGGTATTTGCGGGTATTTATACGGGTACCGGGTATTTACGGGTACTCACGGGTTTTGAATTTTTATTATTTTTTCCTTTAATTTAATGATCCACATAATGATAAAAAAACTCACGGGATCTTCAATTATACTACACGTCAGACATACATGAACTTCCACATAATAATAGGAGAAAGGTGGCCTTAAGTATCATAGTGCATCTCTGTAGCAAATAAATGTTTGAGATGATTGCTAAAATTACAGGGCATTTTATTATATATCTTTCTTCGTTCTAGAGTCATGATCTTATGATAATTAATTAACTCCCCACTTCCCATAATATATATATATATAGCCGAACACTATTAAGATTTTAATCAGTATATAGATCAATAGATGTACCTCCAATTTTAATCACTACTAGTAAAATATTATTTATACTAATATATATAATATTTAATAAAATATTTTTTTATTTATACGGGTACCCGCGGGCGCGGGTACCATGATACCCATCCTCACCCATAAGGGAATAATGCGGGTACCCGTCACGGGTATTTATGCGGGTACCCGCGGGCATGGGTATTTTGCCCATCCCTACATCTCACCTACATGTAGGAATTAGTTTCTGAGTGTAGGAACCTAGCAAACAAGTTTGTTTTTATTGTTGATACTTTAGAAAAAAAAGCTTTATTGGTACATAAACAACTTTGGTTGGTGGATGTATCAGATTTTTTTTTGCAGTTTTTTGTATTGGACC
Organism: Crotalaria pallida; assembly: GCA_037953625.1. Lineage (NCBI taxonomy): Eukaryota > Viridiplantae > Streptophyta > Magnoliopsida > Fabales > Fabaceae > Crotalaria > Crotalaria pallida. Next base: position 145,599,544 of record CM075651.1, on the reverse strand, counting down.
CACATTTGGCTTCTGCCGGTAATTAATGCATTCAACGTTTTCCTCAAAAAAAATTGATGGTTGCATAACAACCCTTTAATGAATGAGAGTAGCTTTTTGATAAATCATCTAGTCAATTCATGTCATTACCACATCAATTCTATATAAGTCAAAATTGAATTCTTGCAATTTAACCTAATATCAAAGTTGAGTTTTTTTTTTTTTTTTAAAGCATCAAAGTTGAGTTATTTCAATTTAATCCCCAGAGATGATGTAACAATGACATGTACTTATTGAATAATTTGTCAAACAATCATTGGTTCATCAAGAAGTTGTTGTGTAACCATGCCATAATTGGTTACATGCATGAAAGTTGTGCTCAACAAAAAAAAAAAAAAAAACAAAGTTGTATTTCCATACTTTTCACCTTTTAATTTAGGGTAAAATGCACTTTGTCCTCTATATCTTTGTTTTTGACATTTTAGACCCGTGTTTTGTATTGTTACCACAATGCTCCTTGTTCATTTTGTATTATTTATTTTATCTATTTTTTATGATGCACAAACTGATAATCCATTAATATTGATTTTTTTAGAAAATTAAACTATACGGTAAAAAAACACTTTCATTCCATGATCAATGCAATCATTGACGATAGAAATTTATAATAATATATTACTAATATTACTAATAAATTTAATAAGTTAAAATTGAAAACTAGTAACATTTTTTTTATATAAAAATTAATAATAAAATTTTGATAATACGCTGCTTATAACAAAATTAATAGCTCTAGTTTATAAAATTTGATGAGAAAAGTTTATATTTGATCATGAAATGAAAAAAATCTTAAATTTTTATTATGTATAAAAATGATATATTATTATATTTTTTAGAAGAAATAAATTAAAAAAAATAAGTAAAGGGGTGATGTGTTAACAATTCAAAGCACATAGGTGCACATAGGTAACAATTCAAAGAATCGCCCGGGTTGGGTTAACTTGTAAGACATTATCTTATCATCACATATTCACATCTGCCTGCTGTTATGCAAGAAAGACTAACAGTGAGTGAGTGAACCCATTTGGCTATGCAATCACACAGCTGTTGCATCTCTGTACTTAGTTCCAATACAAAAACGCGTTATGGACCCTCAGCTCCTTTCCTCATCATGTACCCATATATCTTACTTTACTCTCTCTTTCACTTTTCTCACTACTCAGTCATATTTTATTTTAATTTTAATAAAAAAAAAATTATAAAACAGTGTCTCAAATCTCAATGGAATGATCACAATGCTTAGCTTGCTAAATGCTAACGCCTGCATAATTTGACTTTTGCATTCTTTCTTTGTCCCTCCTTTTTGTTTTGTTTTTTTAATGCATGTTTTGAATGTAAATATTCTCCATTGGTACGGCGCAACACCAAATTGTTTTACTTTGGAAAAAATGCCAGCACACATGTATGGAGGATATGTATAGACATGGCAAGCTTTTCTTGTAAGGGACATGATCTATCCTTTAATTTTCTAAATGATTCAAGGTCAATTTGTCAAATTCACACGTTCAAGTGCTTTTTTTTTGTTTTTTGTTTTTTTTAACAAGAGTGTTTATTTTTAGACATCGTATTCGAGTCAAATAGAATTATTAAAAAAAGGTAAAACTTTTTCCAATTTTTTTTTTTAATCACAGCTGCATGATGTATATATTTATAGTAACTCAAACATGAAATATCTGATTAAGCTAAAAAAAACTCTTCATTAGTTGATTTATGTTATGTATTTGGTGGTGACTTGTTTATATCTGCTTATAATAATAATAATAATAATAATAATAATAATAATAATAATAATAATAATAATAATAATAATAATAATATGCATATATGTTATTCTTTTATATATACAGAAATTAGTTTCATATGCAAGAAAAATATAATTTTTAAGCAATAATTGAATTATGATGAAAGTGAAATAAAAAAATTGGCATGCAAACATATTTGTATTTATTATATTGTTTTAAGTTTATTTGCTTTACTCTGTGTTTTGTCAACTTTACAGCAAAGGCTTTGTAAGTGTCCGGAAGCTATGGCCATTGTTTCGATTTTGCAAGCATAAGAAAGTCAGAAGGATACATTTAAATTTGAAAAGATGCTGTAGTTTATTCGTTTACACTAGCATCCTTCAAGACTTCAAGTTAAATATCTAATGAGCAAACCCTTTTTATAGCATTGTAACTAAGCATTACCAGCGCACTACCATTGTTTTCAAAAAGGTCTATACCGATTAAGTTAGGCTTATTTATGGTTTTAGCACCTGAAAGTTAGGAGTGTTTTGATTTTTGTTTCTAGAAGTTTTTTTGAGCTTGACTCATCCTTAATTGTTTTGAAAATTTGGTTTTAGTCCTTGTTGTTAGGAAAAATTCGTTAATTGGCTGATGTAGTTAACGAAACGCCGCATCAGCATACACGTGTGTAAGTATTGCATGTCACCGATATGATGACGTGAATGATCCGAATCCGCAGGAGCAAAAGGGCCGAGGTCAAAAAAACTTTGAGGGACCAAAATCAAAACAATCTCGACTTTAAAAAAAAATAAATACATAGCCATTAAGTTATTACTCATTACAATCATTAGAGACAATTCAATTTATGAAATGCGTGTGATTCTTTTTTTATTGAGAATAAAGTGCTAGTACTAGTCTTACACTATGTAAGAGAGCAATAAATTAAATGTTAAATTAAGCTGTAGTAGTGGTAACGTACTGTACGTTTGCATTGTCCGATGATAATGCATGTGTGTGTGAAGAGAATAGTGTCGTCAATCCGTACCACTCCTCTCCCTCTTCTCTGCTTCCTTCAGCCCTTGTGATACTTGGGAGGAACAAACAGAATATACAACGAATTTCAAGGCATCTCTCAATAAAAATATTGCTATTTAAACATTATTATTAATAACAAGTACTCTTAACAACCTGTAAAGAGAAAAACTCTCTATTAGAGTTAACTCAATTGTGGATATAAATTTTTCACTTAGTTTAATTTTGTTTTGTTTTTTTTTTAAATTTTTTTTTATGATTTCAAGAATGTAATAAATGTTATTTTTATGTTTAGCCGTATTCAATATATTTTCGTTTCATGTAAACAGTAGAGAAAAATTAATGATTTTATAAAGAAAAGATATAGTAGGAAAAAACATAAATAATATTTTGAAAACCTAAATAATGATTACATTTTTTAAAAAATATGTTTTGTTTGAAATATGATAAATAAATAAAAAAAATGATGTTACTACAGGTTATACACCCCCCTCTGCGCTTATAAGTTACTTCAGTGTAAGGCTTTTTTATTTCTTTGCACGTTAAAAGAAAAAAACAAAAATAAAAATGTCAATGTTAGGTTAACAAGTATATTTAATGGAATTGTTAGATTTATGCAAAGTAATATGTAGTTAGGATTGTTTTTCTACTAATTTTCAAAAATTTAAGAGTACTTGATATTAGTAAGACCAGAAAAAAAAATTAATACAAATTAAACGATTTTTAATTAGATGGCAGCTGCGCGTACGGTCTTTGACGTGCCATTACCGTTATTTTAATTATTCTCACATGTTGTTGCCACACACTCATTATATTTATATGCTAAATTGCTAATTAATCCATCATATTATATAATCTGAGAGGAAGCAAAGTCTCTGTTTGATGGAAGTTATAAGGAAATTTCATTCGCAAATGGGTTTTAGGGATATGCTAAATATAGCTGGTTACCAAATACCAACCATGCATGTGAAGATGTGAACATGAATCATGATCAGGGTGAAACTTCTTTAGACTCACCTGTACTGTATTGTTGAAATTTAGGAATGTTCAAACCACATTGTGATGGTCAAAATTGTTTGGGCCTTAGTGTGTTTATTGACTACATTTTGACCTTGATGTAATAAGAATTGGTAAAAGGTCGGTGAGGAATTAACTGCTACTAGCGGTATATATAGGAGTAATATATAGAGGCTATTGATATAAAATACACCCTCTGGTTTCGGGGAATTAACTTCTACTAATATATAGATTCAACCAGTTACTCTGTATCATACTCTTCACAAATTAATCATAATTTTATAAAAATAAAAATAAGTCACAATTATTCAAAAATAGAGTATAAATAGGTATTAAGTTGGAGTCTCAATAACCTTATCCCTCCTTTTTTGTGTTTTCCGTCTTTTATTTTTCCTAAATGATGTACTTTCGAATTTGGCTTCTCTAATTCAACATTTTTATGCCTTCCTCTTATTCATAAATTTTAATTATTTGATATCTATTTACATAAATTACAAATATTAAATTTTTAAATTAAAAATATAAAGTACCAAAAACATTCAATGATCTAAAATTGCGAGTTAGAAATATGTTGGCTTATATTAATTACAAAAGTAGATGCATGGTTGTGAAATTTTTTATAACAAAATACCATAATGATTCACTACTTTATCTTTCATAAGTCCTAACTGGCCCGTACATTCTAAGGCCTTCCGTACCAAGACAACCATGAAAACGACAACCAAATATATTGTAGGGCCAAGTGGATAGGATGGCATACATCACAGGCCTTGAAGTGACATCACCCAAGAACCATGCATGCATTTGGGAGTTGAGAATTGAGAGATCAACTAGACTATTGTCATTTCATTCTCAAAATAAACAAATAGCTCATTATGGTGTAGTGACAAGTGAGAACTCTCAAGAGATAGATTGAGACTGAGCTGCGGCTTAGGGAGGTATGGGCAAAAGTAATTTCAAATTTAGAAGGTAGTTGAGGCCAAGGGGATGAAGAGGCAAGATCCATGTGAGGTGGGGAGTGGGGGTAATGTTATCTCCTTAGAATTTTAAAAATCAAATCTCAATTTCCCTGTTTTGCTATAGTGAAAGGATAATATAGTGAAACTTCCTAGAAAAAATGTTGTATCAGTAGGTTACTTTCAAGTCAACAAAGATATCCAAAGTGATAGCCAGTGATTGATAGCTGTTTTTATATTAAGCAATAATAGTATATCTTATGGGGCCAACAATACCAACTTCATGAATCTTAATCCACTAAGCAGAATATGTAACCTTCGTAACCTATTTCGTACCAACATGATATATTCCATAAAAATAAAAGAATATATAGAAGGTATCATCATCTTCTTGCTATCCAATAATAATAAATGGTTACATTAGTTCTAATTTAATCTTTACAGTTTAACCTTCAAAAATAGATTCATAGTTCTTGATAACTGCAAGTAATGAAAAACTAATTTTCTTATATAGTTCCTCTTCTTTTCAACTTCTTCTCATCTTTCTATTTGTTGTAGCCATTTTTGTGAATGTAGATTTACAAGCAGAAATCAAATAGTACATAACGAGGGAGTCTACCCTTCCCCCACTTGTATTTCTACATCTTTGGGTAATTTCATTCACGGATATAAACTCTAGTTGGATTACACAATAATGACCGAAATAAGGTAGAGCTGTGGGGCATAAGTTGCTAGTATGGGTTCAAACTCGAGTGATTGTACTTTCTCCTTAATTTTCGAAAAAAGAAAAGAAAAAAAATATTTGCTTATAAAAAATACTCCCTTTAATTTTATTTATAAGATTTTTTTAAGATGTTTCTCTTTCATCATGTAAGATAGTCTAATTTGTTAGTGACATTAAAAATGTGAAAAGTTAATATATTTTTTCAAAACTACTCTTATACTCCCTCCGTTTCACTTTAAGTGTCTTTTTAACATCAAAATTTTGTTTCAAAATAAGTGTCTTTCTACCAAATCTAGGCAACATTTAATACTGTTTTTCCTTATTTACCCTTATCTTAATGGAGTTGTTGTTTTAGTTTTGAAATTTGTAATACTAGTAATTATGATGCATTGACAAAATAAAAATATTAAATAGGGGTATTTTTGACAAAATACACATAAAACTTACAATAATCATAATAATCAACACTTTCTTAATCTATGTGCAAAAGTCCAAAAAGACACTTAAAGTGAAACGAAGGGAGTGATTATTATTATGACTCTAAAAAATGTTGAGTAAATAAAGGTGTTTGTGAAAAGAAAAAAAAGTAATTAAATGTTATTGAAAATTGAAATGGAATCTTATATATAGGATCAAAATAAAAACGTCACTCTTACATATAGGATTGGATGGAGGACCAATAGTTAACCACATAATACCCATTTTGCAACACCATCAAAATAAGCCTCGAGTAATTAGATTAATTAAATAACGATTACTCGAAAATAGTATGGACTTGTTAAAGTATTAGAATTATAGGAAATAAATTTTACTTTTCCTTTTTAAATTCTAAACGATCGGGTGCGCGATCACAAACCTTTGGATCTCGGAAATTAAAGTATACATTGATTAAACATTGGATTCGGCATTCGTAAACGTTAATAAAATAAACTTTAGCTTCTTAAAAATAAAGGCTGAGATAGCATTCTTTTGACATGAAAGGAGTAGTATACATAGTTTCGTTATTAAAATTAATGGTGAAACTATCTCTCATAATTTTATAACATAAGACAGTATTCTTTGGAATAGCATAACCGAATCCTTGTGGAATTGTTATCACAGTAAGCGGAAAATCATTGGACTATGAATAGTGAATATAAACATAATATATATATATATATATATATATATATATCAGTAGTAAAAGGGTACATAGTCCAAGTAGTCGTAAGTAATCGAGTCCAAGATACAAGTCGATAACATGAAACAAGAAAGAAAGATCAATACTCTGGAGCTCTCCCAAAAGTATATACAATATATCACAACTCAAAAATAAAGGCTCCAGAGCTGATCTAGAAGTAGCAGTAGCAGTAGTAGTCCAAGTCACCAACCGGTCATCCATCCATCCATCAAAAAGATCCATAGCAGCTGCAGATCGGGTCCCTGACCCTCACTACCTATATTCTGCACATACCTAGGGGTCATCATCCCTCCACTGGCTCCCAGTAGAGTGCTCGAGTGGCTCGTCTCCGCTCCATACCTCGACAGGATCCTTCTCCACCTCATCCGACGGGGATGGTACCCTAGCACTGGGTACAGGGTCAGGTGATGGTGCAACCCTGACTGGACTCGTCGGATCAGGTGTAGGAGTATCCTCTCGGACAATTCGAGAGGTAAAAGGGTGAGAGCGGTAAACGAATCTAAAACGAAAACTATGATAAGATCGAGCAGGTCGAGCTGGAGGTGGTCCATTGTAAGTATAAAATGGAGGTGTGTGCATAGTATAGATAATGGGGATCCTGAATCTACGAGGACGAATACGGACCAGTGGATTAGGGTGATAGAAGGTCAACTCCACCTCACCCTCATACACTGCTCTATGGTCCTCATAGACCCATACTCCACTAGGGAGAGAGCGGATCTCGATGCAGGCGAGATAACGAGACATCACCTACAAGGGCATAGGGATAAGCAGAACGTACACATAATCGAAAGAGAGTAAAGATTTAACAATTAACATGAGTAAGACAGATATCAGCGAGATATGTCATCAGATACAAATTAATGCACATATAAGTCAATGACAGATAATGTGCACATCATATGTCAAACTCAAGTTATCACTCAATTCTCATTATTTTAATATGAGTGGCATGACGCATGATGTCTTATCACTCAAGACCTATCTTCCAAAGAAACTATTTTCACTCTCGGACGTCCATCCTCAAACTCCCGTGTACAATTCATGTACTATGTACTTTTTGCAGTACAATTCAATACATTCCCCGAATGTATTACGAACAAGCTTGGTAGTGATACAAAACGCCGCATCTCTGGCAGACGTCACGTTTCCAACGTAATAATCACATCATCAGTATCTACCTGTAATGGCCACGTCTTTAACTCATAAACGTGTCATCAAGCGAGTCGTTATTTGGCACTCCCAGAGACCCTCCTCATGTTACATAAACATGAATTCGATCTATCATCCCATCACCATGAATGAATGCATTACAGTCAAGCTCATTTAATTGGTATTTGAATTACTTGATAATTTCCAATATTATCACAAAGTAATCAAAGTTCATTTCATGAATACTTTCAAGAAAATTACAAAATACCCAACCGGACATTTTTCCATCATATATTCAGTCCATGAAATCCATTTGAGTAATAAATTACTGGTTCAGAAATTAAAATGGAATTTTTAAGCCTTTTGAACAAGTCTAATCGATTAGCATAACATCTAATCGATTAGCCTGTTAAAATTTTCAATTCTGCATCAGATAGTATCAGTCTAATCGATTAGCCAACAGTCTAATAGATTAGACTGTTAGCAGAATGCATAAAAATTTGGGTTTTAACATACTATTTTCAATTCTAACCAAATTTAACTCAAACTAAACATTCACAAAGTTGATTCAACACATATTAAACATGTTCAAACACTTAGAACACATCAAATCACAGAGATTACATTCATTCACTTAATTATGCATATTCTAATAGAATGCACTAACTCGATTCTGCTGACATATTCTAATCGATTAGGCTCTTGGTCTATCGAATAGATTGGTCAAATTTTTGAAAAAAATTTATTTTATTTCATTTCCCTTCAAAATCTTTCTAATATTACTTTTAGGTTCTAAATCAAGGATTAATATGCAAAACCTATATTTTCACATAAAAATAATTATCAAAATATTTTTCATATATTCTCTTTCATTAAACACACACATAATACACATAATTAATGAATGATTATAATAAAAGTGATTAATTATAAATAAACTTTATAATTAACTTTTATTAATCAGAGATTAAAAATTTGGGATATTACACATTTTCTAAAAGGAAAAAAAGAATAAATGCAAGACCTAGAATATTGACATTCCACCATGCTTAACACGTTAATTTTTAACAGAAGTTTTCGTGGAATGGATTGAGAAAACCTATAGCTTTTATTCGAATTACTTTCCTTCACTTAGGAAAGCTAAATCCCATATAATCAAACGTAGGCAACAAGGCTCATATGTGACAGAATACAAGTTATGTTAGTTGAAGCAAATCACATAAAAGTGAGGCGAGCCAAATAATTTTGACGGAGGGGAGAAGAGAGAAAAATGGAATAATATGACTACTTATGTAAGAAAAAAATTATGTGCAACTAACTTCTCAGTTCTCACATAGTACCATTCGAGATTTTTCTTCTGTGGGCAGTGGCCACGATCCACTATTGTCACTAACATGTGTGCTTACAATATCCATTAATGTCTCAATCAGTTAGGCACAATCATTAATCTGTTTCTGTAGTGTGATAGAAGCAAGTGAGAAAGTCTTCATCATAATATAACGCCGGAGGAATTCATTGCCATATGAGTTGTTACAGATTATAAACACTTGCACTGAAACATTATTCAAAGCATGAGGGCGAAGAAGAAATAACAAGTAACTCAAGATTTGCAACATTGTCCTAAGTTTGCTATAGTTTCCAGAGGATCTGAATATATATATATATATATATATATATATATATATATATAGGGGGATGGAAACTATGCTCTGTGAAGAATGTTATGTTTATGGTCCATGACCAAATAAATAAACATGATTATTACAAAGGTACTATAATTATCTATCATCCCCACCAGCATAGAGTTGAAGCAACTTAAGACACGAATGACTTATTTTTCTAAATATATCAGTGTACCTATTCAGGGTTTATACAACACAGCCCTCTTATTATTAGGGTTTCAATTCCTTCACAAGGGCACCAGCGCTATGATTTTCATTCCAAATATTATACATGGCACGAGGCAAGATAGGTAACAACATCATACCCTTGAATGGTTTCCACCATATTGAGTAAAGCAACTCAGCCCCGTCCTTAAGAAACATCTGCGGGGATCTTTAATGTGATGCTTCTGTAAATGAACTCAATGAACTTATCAGAGACTCGTATACCTCTATTCCCTTCAGGTATACAGTTTCTTGTAGGTGCTGCAAGTGAAGGTCGTGGGTGTTAAAAAAATCAAGGAACAAAAAAACTACCATTCAGGCATTCAGTAATTGATGAAGAATTAAATTAAAAGAATTGCCAAACCTCGTTGTGGTCATGGAGCAAGATGGGAGTATTTCTCATTGGTGAGAAACCAAGTACTGGAATTCCTTTATGTCTAATGAACCGAGCATCAGTTGTCGAAGGAAGAATTTCAGGCTTCGAAAGTTTTCCTCCAGCTGAAGTGATAGCTTGCTTGAAAACTAACCACCAAGGATTGGAATCATTAGTTGCAGTCATCATTGGTCGCCCCAAGTGGTCTCTAATGGGTCCTTTCTCTATTATCTGCCATATTTGGTTGCCAGAGACAAGACAAAAGAACTGTGGTCAATAAATGAATGGCAAAGACAATCATTTTTAACAGCAGAGTCACAACTTCACTAATGTCTCTACATTTAAATCAGTGAGAAAGAAGAAAGATGTTCAATCCTGTTAATTGTTAATATATTTGAGGTTGGCACTTGCCACCAAAGATAAAGATAAAAGCTAAGTGTTGCATATAAAAGAAAATGTGACACCATTAAAGAAGGAAAGGTTTTTGCATAAGGATAGGAAATTATTCCATTCCAAAGAGACTCATGCCATAAAAGGTCACCAAATGAAGGTGGGCCTCGAAATATGTGAGAAAGGTGTCAACTGGAATATCAAATGCGTGTGTTCAAATATGTTTTGTTTTAGGAATCTATCAATTTCCTCTTAACTTCTTTAAATGGTTATATATGTTACACATTTTTTTGAATATAACACACACATATACATATATTTATATTTAATAGTACATAATGAGGCAATGGATTCAGATTTTTATGTATATAAGGTATGCTACACCTTACTTTGAGAAAATCTACAGATAATAAGACATATAACAGCTTTGGTATTTGATTATTTGCCGGTAAGATAAGACACATAAGAATGACTTGGGACATGAACAATTGGGTTATCTGGGTCTTGAGCAATTGCCTATGCGCTGGTACAAATTGTTTTTCAAAATGTAATACTAGTAAATACTAAATACAACCCGCAAACAACCGATTGAGTACACTTGCTCAAATTTTTACTGGCATCAACTCATATTTTTACATTTTTTATTATCACATTATAATTGAGTTTACCTTATTTTTTGCCTAGCTACACTAGGCTTCTATCATATATAAATAGAAATGAGACATAAGTGTAATGGTATAAGTCGGAGCAGATAGTTACAATAGAAAGGTGGGGCTTTGGTGGGATGGGAATATGATTAGATTAGAACTAGTAGTGGGTGGCTTCATGGCAGACAGGGCTGCATTGAGAAGAACAGTGTCTGTGAGGATGGCAGAGAAATTTTCATGTGAGTAAAATAATCCATTACGTGTACGAATTGGTTATGATGAAAGTGATATAACCAATCACGGTGAGGATTGGTACAAGTCGGAGTGAGATAATCACAGACAGTCAACCACAATGTGAGATAAAACAGTAAATCAAGTATTATCACACGTAAAAAAAAAAAAAAAAAAGCTGTTATTTGTAAAGTTGGATTACATTTGGAGCTTCGTATATCATGCAACAACTTTTCTATTTTTTTCGTCGTTTTGTTTTTAATTTGCTATTATTATTGTAGCATTTTTTTAAATATTGATTCAAGTTATTAAAAAATCCTGAGTGAATTTCTTTCATTTCTTTATCCATTGCATGAGTAAGAGAAAAATTTCCAGTTTGTGATATCATGATACCACTTTGATATCACAAACTCATTCTCACCAAGGAGATTTTTATGTTACTCATGCAGCGGATGGATTTTATTACTTTGAATTGATATTTAAATGTACATATACAAAGCCCTTTTATAGGCAAAGATGTTACAGCAATAATAGCAAATTAAAAATAAAACCACACAAAGGATAGAAAATTGTTCCATAACCCACAGAGCTTGATCTGTAATCCAACATTACACAAATAAATTTTTTTTTTACGTGTGATAATGCTTAATTTCCTATTTTATCTCAAAACATTTTGGCCTGGGGCTTGGCAATGAGGTGCATGGGTAGTCTGTTTAGCGTGCTTGAATGGATGATGAAAACCTCTAGGGTTTGAGATGGTAAGTTGAGTACACATGACTGCAAATTGGCCCAGTAACAACGCAGTTGGTCAAGTACTCTTTCCTAAAACATTGCACCATTTGAAAAGTGAGTTTCAGGTTTTTTCTTTTTGTTTTTTAATAGTTCAATTTTGCCTGAAAATTACTGTACCAATCTAATGCAACTTTCAAAAAGTTACCAGTATGGTGCACTTAATGGTAAATACTTACCCTTTGTTTAAGTTGAATAAGTCATGATTGCCACCCACGACTTACCAAGAAGTAAGTCATATTGGTAAGTGGCACTAGATTGATGGTTTTTAGATAAATTGCATTATGCATGGGCAAAAGCCAGAGTTTTCCTCTGTTTGAATCACTCAATAGAATTTGAACGTGCACAACTCTCCATCTTTCTAAATTATTGTACTACAAAAATGCATTTTCAAAAGTTGACCAACACTATAAAATTCCATTGGTATTCCTGTATGACCTAATAATGTTTTAGGCTTCAGTTGCCTTTATCCAATCCTAAGGTGGTCTTATAGACAATAATTTTATCCCCTTGAGAGGGCTACTTTCCCTTTTCACTGGTATCCAAGATAATCAAGTTGGAACTTTGCACAATACAAGATTGATAATAAAAAGTCTAGTGAAGTGGGTAATTTCATCTAGTTACACTATCACTTTAAAGGAAAGCAACAGAATGGGGTACTCCTTTCTCCGCTATTCAGAAATGTCAAGAATGCTACAACATGTCTTTTACATGACCTACATGTTCATGACTGGGAATAAAGTGGCCCCCGGTGGCAATTATTTCATTTGTCCACTCTTTTGCATTTCTTTATTATGATATTTGAAGTAGACGAATTAACCACTAACACTAGGCCGAAGTACTATACTGTTTATCTCGGATGCCAGCGATGGAACAAGGGAAATGGCCATTTTTTCAAGAGAATATAACTATTTGCTAAAATCTAAATGACCGGATATAAAATTAAGGCACCAGAAAGCCAAGGTTTATGGATGCTATAACGAGCAATGGTTATTTTCTTCTACTATGGGGGGGGGGGGGGGGGGGGGGATGTAGACTTACCATCGAAAGCGGAGAGGTTGTTTCCAGAATTCGAACCCATGGCCTCTAGAATCTAGATCGCAATTCAAGCAACCTTACCATACACCGAGGACCACCCTCTTAAACAACTCCTAAAATTGAATTCTCAATTAGAGGACTAATTAATTCCACAAATATTGTAAAGATCTTCTAAGACATAAAAACAAATATTCTAAAGATACACTAAAGATATTATGAGATAGTCTAACAATTTGTAACAAGCACAGAGCACAGAAAACATCAGTTTGACGGGGAGTGTAAGAATTTCAAGAGGGTTATTGAGCTGAGCTTGTTCTGACTTCTGACTGTACTACGCTCTCACATGTTTGAGTTGTGCAATCAGCCTCTTGCAAATGCAAGGTAAGGCTGCCTAGGGCCCACTATAGACCCACATAGTGGATCCGACCCTGTGGACAGTGCATAGCAGGAGGAGCTTAAAAGCACACCAAGTTACCCTTTTACTATATTGTAGATCTAAATATAGAGACAACCTGACTAAAACTAAAAACAATAGAAGAAACAGACTATCTATCAAACATGGAATCAAGATCCAAAAGGCAAATCAGATTGAAAGAGTTATCACCTCATATGACATATTCCTAGCAGCCGGTGCCCATTCTGCCGCGATTCTCCTTTTCATTTCCTCAGGATCCGTCGTAGGGGTCAACCTGAGATCAAAACCAGCTTCTGCTTCCGAAGGTTGCACATTCATCGCGAAACCCTGCACAACCGACACAATCATGCATTTCAAAAACAAAAACAAATTAACAACCAACTTCCAAAAACATAATCACAGAACACACATTATCTGAAGTAACCCCAGCCTTAAGATAAACAGGATTAACCGAAACAACTTCGGAATTCGCGGCTTTCCCAGCCTTGACAACATCAAACTCGCTCTCCCTAAACCTACTCACAATCTCAACACTCTTCATCAAATTCTCCATGGCACTATTATCATACATCATGGAACCATGCCCCGGTTGCCCCTTGGCCTTAATCTTCAAATGCCACGGAAACCTATCAGCATAGAAAACCCTAAACTCATCCCCAGGCGAAGCCTGCCCCTCATCCAACGCAAATCCAACCTTCAATTCCTCGAACTCCTTCGATTCCACGAACCTCGCGTGTCCGTGGAACCCTCCGATCTCCTCGTCGGGGACGAGCGACACGTGGAGGGAGCGCGTGGGAGTGAAACCGCGAGCCTTGAGGTTGCGGATGGCCTCGAGGTACTGCATGGCGATGCACTTGTCGTCTTGGGCGCCGCGGGCGAAGATGTTGCCGTCGGGGGTGCGGTGGGCGGAGAAGGGAGGGTGGAGCCATTTGAGGGGCTCGGCGGGGACGGAGTCGAGGTGGGAGTTGAGGAGGATGGAAGGGAGGGAAGGGTTGGATCCGGGCCAGGAGAGAAGGAGGAGGGGCTTGCCGGGGACGAATTCGAAGGTTTGGTGAAGGAGGCCGATGGATTGGGCTTGGGCTTTGAGGAAGGTGACGGCGGAGGTGTAGTCTGGGGTTGGGTGGGCCGTGTTGATTCGGAGATAGTTTTGGAAGCGGGTGATAGGGTTGTCAGTGTGAGTGTGTGGTAGTGCTGATGATGAAGGGAGAAGGAGGAGGAGAAGAGTGAGTGTGAGGAGTGATAAATGGAATGAGTGTGAAGTGGAGCTGATGTTGCTACCGCCGCTGGCCATGGTTGGTGACAGAAAGCATAGTAAGTAATCAACAACTTGTTTAGCATCAAGACATTAAATGTGGCTAGATTAAAAAAAATATTGTGCAACCTCATTTTAAATATATTTTTTTTTAATTTTTTTTGGTATAATGGCCATATAAGGTTAGGGGTGTAAGGTCCGGTCTGGTCTGATTTTCAATGGACTTTAGGGACCGGACTAATAAAATTAATGTGGTCCGATTCGATCCTGTTGTTTTTCATATACAAAGATCAGACCGGACCATGATCAGTCCAGACTGAACGGTCCGGTCCGATCTATTTAGACCATAATAATAGTAAAATAACTCATATAAAAAAATAAAATAAAATAACGAAAAAAATAGAAACTAAGTAAAACTTAATTTGCTGGAGAGGGAAACCGGAGGGAGTGGAAGAGCGGCGACGGTGGCGGGGACCGAGACGATGGCTAAGGCTTGACAACCGGAGGGATAAAAAGACACGACACCACTATTCACAACACCACAAAAATAAAAAGAGAATGCATTACAAGAAAACGAAGAAAGCAAGATGTTGAGGGTTACAGCTAAGAGGCTTTCTTCTCTCTCCTCCTCTCCATGAAGAGTCAACCACGTCGCCTCCGCATTTCTCTCTCGCAACCCCGTCGCGGTTCTAGAGGAACACAGATCCGACCCGTTTTTTCACTCACTCCGCTAGGAGAAGAGAAACGCGATGGATGTTGCTTCGATGGCGACAGCGAGGAGAAGAGAAACGCGATGGATGCTTATGGCAACAGAGGAAGGGAGAACGGTGAGAATCGGAGGGAGGGAGAGGACGTCGATGAAGGGACGAATGGCGGTGAGAAACGTGCGAGAAGGGACGATCGGAAATCGGCGGTGATGGGACGATCGGCGTCGACGATGAGAAACGTGTGTGGCTGCTAGGTTAGGGTTGTGTGTGTGGCTGGGTTATGTGAGTGAGGGTTGTGTATGTTAGTTTTAGGTTTTTATGTATGTGGTCCGGTCCGGTTCGAACTATCTAAAAAATATTGAGATCGTGGATCGGACCATGAAACAACGGTCCAACAATTTTTGGATAGGACTGGACCATGAGACCAGGTCGGACTATGTTTTACAGTCTGATCCGGTCCGATTCGACTGGTCTCGGCCCGGATCACTTACATCCCTCTATAAGGTTGTGACAAGTGAAGTTAGAAATATATTTAATATATCTATAAAAAAAAAAGAAATATTTGTTTAATATATTTTTATGTAGTAAATCAATACTTCTTTTTATTATTTTAGTACTTTTTATCTTTTTATAATAATTTTTATTTTTTTATTACCATCTTTTCTATTATTTAGTATTCGAAGATAGAATTATAAAAAACCAAAATTAATATTATTTCTATTTTATAAAATGAGAATTATATAAAAAACAAAAAACTTTCTTCCAAAATAACAATTACTATAAAAGAAAAAAAAATAGTATCACCAAACATTGAAAATTAAATGTAGTCAATAATATCTTGATAATATAAAATCCATTTAAAACTTTCTTTATTCACAACCTTTTTTTTTTTTATTTCATGACTTGTATGTGGCCCACACACGTCAACGAGATGGGTGCCTAAGAGACTTTATTTGCTGACAAGGTTTGCTTATTATTTGACGTGATTGGCCAAATTCAAGCCACGTATGCTCCAAATGCGTCATAACCCTTTCTTTCTGTCAAACATAAACATTAACGTCCAAAGTCCAAACCTACCGTCACACACAGAAAAATAAACAACAGAGACAAACACACTGTAACTGATCTCTTACATCAACCAAAACGCAACAGCAGCGAACACATTGTCTTTTTTTTTTCTTTCATGGAAGTGAGAATGAATCCTCTGCTGTTGTTGTTGTGTCTTTCTCTTATTGTTGTCGTCCCTCAAGCAAATGCTATTTGGATAAATATACCCAGTTCCGGAACTAAGTGCATCTCTGAGGAAATTCATACAAACGTCGTCGTTTTAGGAGATTACTATCTTTTCACTGATCATGAGAGTGCTAACCCTGAAACTGTCAGTGTCAAGGTATGTTTCATTATTATTTCTCTCAATCCATAAGAAGAAGAAGAAGAAAAATCATTTTTTTTGTTTGGATTGAATCAACTGATGATTCTTTTTTAAGCAATCAAATAGTTGTTTAATTTCTTATGCGTTCATGTTGTTTATCAATGGGCACGTTTGTTCTCATATTCAAAATGTTGAGTTCGAGTTTTGTGAATATTCATATAAATTATTTTAAATTTTTTTTTTTTTTAAAGAAAAGGCTAATAAGCATACATTTTTAGGAAGATTGTTTTATTTTGAAAAAATATTGAATTTTAGATTTCACGATTCAATATAATTTTTTAATACTTCTTCCGTCCAAGATCCTTTTGATAAATTATTTGATATGTATTTTCAAAATTATCCTATTAATAGTGTTGAAAATTTTAAAGATGTTAAGAAAATAGGATTGTTTGTGGAAAGAAATAATTAATTGTCATTGAAAATTGATATACACTCTTATAAATAGGATGAAATAAAAGTCTAAAAAGGTCATATATTGGAACAAACAGAGATAATATATTTTTTAACCAACATTTTTAGAACATTGAAGAACAAACTCTTATTATTTTTTATTTTAACAAGAGTATCATAAATTTCTGCTAAAAAAGTCTTTTTAGACTATGTTTGAATATATTATTGCGAACTGAATGAAATGAAATGAAATAAGATAAGACGGAGTGTAGTGGGGTGGAATAGAATGAAATAATATTAGTATCCATTGTTTGGTTCCATCACATATACCCAATTTGAGAGAGATGAAAAGGTGGAGTGTTTGATGGAATTGAATAGAATCTATTTTACCATGTTACACTCCACTACATTATAAATATACCAATCCAAACAACATAACTTGCTTAAATACTTTTCCACTCTTCTCCACTCTATCACATAAGATTAATCCAAACATAAGCTTAACTACTGCGTAAGTATGTTCACATGTTCCTTACACCACTGAAACAACTGAATGCTGGTTTTTGCAAAGATCATTATCATTGTTTTTGGCTTTTTGCAATGTTGAATTGTGATATTCTTTTACACCATTTGATAGCATTTGCTTATTATAATAATAAAAAATCTTTAATAAAAATAAAAAAAATCTAACTTTACAAGGTATAGAGGGGCCACATATGCCCCTTCCCGAATCCCTCCCTACTCAAAGATGGTCACTAACAGGGAATTTTTCAGTGAAATGAATCATTGATGAATAACTTTTTTTTTTTTTATTTTAATTTCCTGGCAATTGAACTCTCTAAGATTATACAAATTTCTGCCTTGATTTGTTATTATCCACATCCCCTTTTGTATATCCATTAGACCATGACAAGCTGAGGACTTGAGATCTTTCTTGTTCTTAAATTTCTGTTGCTGTGAAATTATTGATAATGATCTTATTTGATTGTGTATGATGATCTTAAAAGGTTCATATTGATCATATATTTTTTTTATGGATTTTCTTAACCTAACCTCAGCCCTAAGGGCTGAGGATAAGAGACTAAAAAAAATATTTTTGTATTGAAAGATTAAATGTTTAATATTTTAAGAGTTAGTGGGTTAGTATTCCAAGACTTTTTTTCTACTTTTTTACCTTAGGGCTGAGGTTAAGCAAACCCTTTTTTTATTTATTTTGTTTCTTTTTCAGGTAACAAGTCCTTATGGAAATACCCTTAGCCACACTGAAAATGTTACACATGGTCAGTTTGCATTTACAACTACCGAGGGTGGGAACTATCTTGCGTGCTTTTCGCTGAATGGTAATAATAAACATAAAGATGGCACAAATCTCGTCCTTGATTGGAAAATTGGAATTGCTGCCAAGGATTGGGATTCTGTTGCAAAGAAAGAAAAGATTGAGGTAAATTAATAAATTTCATTATGCTTCATTGTTGCCTTGGTTATATTTAAATGAAGTTTATACAAAGTTTGTATTTCCATTTATCTCTGTATTTTGTTTAAGGGTGTTCAACTTGAGCTGAGGAAACTTGAAGAAAGAGCACACGCCATCAGCGAATATCTATTTCAATTGATTGAAAAGTAAGTCTCTTTTTACTTCATCAATTTTATGTTTGATTTCAATTTGATGAAATCGTGTGCATTAGTTTCTCTAAACATCCATACGAGAATAGAAACATTTCTTATATAGATTTTGTGATGGGAATGGCTTAAAGAATTAAGAAAAAGTTACTTTTTATTGAAAAATTGGATACATCACCTATAGCATAGTAACGAATAACAAAATCGTTCTTCTATTTATGTAAAAATTGATTTGTTAAGTATCTACATTTCATTCAAACAAGAAGGCTTCTTTGCTAGTTTTGGCAAACTAGAAATGATGATGATTCTTTGTGTGTCTAGTCCTTCACAACAATTGCAAACAGTTATGCTTGATAATTGCATTTCATAACTTTAATTTCTTTTCTTGGACATTGCTACAGGGAAGCAAAAATGAGGGGAGTGAGTGAAAGAACGAATGCAAGAGTTGCTTGGTATGGTATCATGTCTCTTGGTGTCTGCATTTTGGCTGCAGGGTTGCAGGTGTGGCGCCTGAAGCGCTTCTTTCAGAAGAAGAAGCTCATATAGATGTTGTTTTCATATGAGACTGCTTTTTTGTTTAATCTCAAGTTTTGGACAACGTAGGATGAATTATACAACATTGTATAGTTTTTAATTAGTTTATGCTATTCATGCACAATTTTATATGATGTTTGAGTTATCCCTCATGCAAGTGAATGTGTGGTTGGGCGTAACATTACATAGATACACAGATTTGAAGAGTAGTGTTTCTTTCTCATATTTAGATTCAATTAAATCAATAAAATATGATAAGGCAAGTATGTCTTTAACAGTAGTGAGTGTGGTGGGGGGAGGGTAACACATGTTTGCAAGGTCTCCTCTCACATCTTTTGCATTTGGAGAGCTCCAATCGCAGTTCCAAACATGCATCAAGAAGGCGATGTGATCGTATTTATTTCCATAAGGGTGCTTTTTATTTGATAAAATAAAATGCATATTATTCCTTGCATTCTTATTTCATAGAATATTCAAATCCCTAAAATAAATATCCACCCCAATATAACCGATCAATCGGAGATACCCATTGCATTGCTATCAATGCTTTAGTCACTTTAATTCTAGGCTTATTTAAGTTTTTAGTTTTTGAAATTAGGTATTTTTTTGAAATTGATTCTTGAAAAAAAAATTATTAATGTTTTGAATCCTTAAAATTTGCTTAAATATTTGAAAATGGTCCTTTAAGATATAGTGGGCCATATGTCATATCACTTTCGTAACTTCTGTGTGTGATGTGTTATGTGGTGTTATGTGGCACCATATATAAAAAACCATTTCTTTTAAAAATAATAAAAGGTTCAATTTTTTTTTATAAGAAAAATGCAATTTTTAATTATTGTTAGTAAATTTCAATATT
This sequence comes from Crotalaria pallida, assembly GCA_037953625.1. Classification (NCBI taxonomy): domain Eukaryota; kingdom Viridiplantae; phylum Streptophyta; class Magnoliopsida; order Fabales; family Fabaceae; genus Crotalaria; species Crotalaria pallida. The sequence goes on along the minus strand of CM075651.1, from coordinate 145,579,157 downwards.
TTTAATTTAAAAAATACGCTACTTATTAACTTAGAGAAGGTGATATGATATATCTCATCAGTTATGTCAATGTCATCACTTAAGTGATGAAAGAGTCATTTTCAAATATTTGAGAAAAGTTTAAGGACCCAAAATGTTAGGAAAAAAAAAAGTTATAGGTTCAATTAAAAAAAAACATATAAATTGAAGGAATAAAAACTTAAATAAAACTTAATTTTATTTCAATGAGCATGTTAATGTCAAAGACATTAAAATGAAGTAAGTGAAGGTATATTTGAAAAAAGTGAAACAATATATTTCAATGGACTATTATAGGCGGTTTACGTGAAAATCTTACTTTATTTCCACAATAATATTTTTTGAAAGGCACAATAATATTAATATCAATTTAATTAAAAAATCTCATGAACAGTTATACCAAACACAACCGTCACGTTATTCCGTCTGGTATAAGAAGCCGAGAATTTCATAAGCTTGAGAATTTTGGGCTTTTCATGTGAAACAACGCTGGAAGCCCTCCATGAGCCGGGGTGAAAACTAGAGCAACTATTACATGGTTTGGGACTATATGATACAAAATAATCATTATCATTTGTTATTTACTTTTTGAAATTTTTTAACTAAAAAATAAACTTTGAACAGTTAGGATGGATTCTGAACCACATAGTCACATATTAACTAATAATTTTCCATTAAAACTATACATGAGGCTAAAATGTTACTCAATACATTATTTAAGAAACATAATAATTTGCTAATTTTAAATAAAGTAATTATAATCCATAAGGGATTTATAATGTTCGAGAATTTCAAGTATTTTAAGTCTTTTCAAAGTAAGGAACATAGAGATGAGATAATTAACAAGGGATAATTTGGAGAGTGTTGAAATTAAAGGTTGAGGAATGATGAATTTTGAAATCCTCCATCAACTTCTAATCTCAACATTCTCTAAATCCTCTCTTCTAACTCCACATTTATGCTCCCATCATTAGATAGACTTGAAAAACTTGAAATTTTTAGGAATTGCAAATCCCTAATTTAAACACACCCAAATATTTTTTTTCTCTTTTTTATGATTACTAATTTTTTCTTCTAATCACGGAATCAAGACAAAATTGAACAGGGGTTGATATGAAAAATAACTATTATTGCACCTGTGAACTTATAAACAAGACATATAAATAGAAACATTTTTTTCTTCAAAGAGTAAAGATAAATATAGGATAGAAGGGACTACAATTCTATGAAGAATTATTAGATGGTCTGAAATCAATGGTCTTAGATGCATCACCATCATTTAATGTATATTCTTTGAGTTAAGGAGTTGTTTGGTGGATAGGATAAGAAATAGTACAAGATAGGATAGTCTGTTTTATCTTATTATTATCCCGAATTTGGTTAACCAGTATGATAAGATAGTTATACAATGTTTGTCTTGTGTATTTTCTATCTTATGTAATTAGTTGGATTAGACATGAGCAGATATGATAATATTGTTTTTCCCTGATACCCTCATATATTAATACTACTCTTAGCACTCACCATTCATCACCACATCATCACTACCACCACCATCACCACCACCTCATTATTATTGTTATCATTATAAAGTGAATACTAAATATTGGATAAGATAAGAACTATCGTGCTCATATCCCATCTTGCTATTAACGTGCTTCCTATTTTATCATGTTTTTATCTTATCATGATCATTAAAAAATATGTAATGAAGGGTGATAATGTATTTAGGATCTTTGGTCCTATATCACCTAATAATCTTTCCAATTCAAGAAGCTTGAACGAAGGTTTATCATCAGTAGTGATTCAAACTTTTTGTGGGTACGGTGTTGTGAATTGAAAGTGACAATTTTTACCTTCCGATGATTATTGAGATAATGTTTGGAAACACAATTTAAATAATTTATATGGTAGATTATATCTTCTTAATTTAGTCAATAAATTAAAAAAATTGTTCGTTAAACAAAATCGAACTAAGTTTGTAACTTTTTGAAGACTTAATTGCATAATTGGTCATTTATAATATTTATTAGATTCACTTTGGTCCTTTATTTTTTTTTTTGCAATTTACTGGTCCTTTATTTTTTTTTTTAAAGATTCAGTTTGGTCCTTCCGTTAAAATAAATTTAAATGAGAAGGAATATTATAAGAATATTCTCCTTCTTGGCTTAATTGCATAATTGGTCCTTTATCTTATTTATTAGATTCACTTTGGTCCTTTATTTTAATATTCCAAGAATATTCCCTCTTCTTCTTCTTCTTCTTCCTCTGCTCTCTCCTTACAGCGGCGGCAGCCATCATGGGCTCACAACCCCTTCCCTCGAAAATCATCAAATTTCTTCAACATTCTTCAATTTTTCACGGTTTTAAGCTTTATTTTCATTATTCCTCAAACACATTCGTGTTTTTCGTTCTTTTTTCCTCAAAATCCGAATTCTGGGTCCATTTTCTAAAACCTTGGCTATCAACAATGGTCTCCTCCTCTACACCTACTGGAAAACGTGTGAAAACACGTGCAAAAGGCTTCAACAACTCCGATTAATTTCTAAAAATGGTGGCCACGATGGCATGGGTGGTGGTGGCGGCGCCCGTGGTGGCTGTCGCCGCTATAAGGGAGAAGCAGAGGAAGAGGAAGAAGAAGAGTGAATATTTTTGGAATATTAAGATAAATGACCAAAGTGAATCTAATAAATAAGATAAATGACCAATTATGCAATTAACCCTAGAAGGGGTCATTCTTATTTAACTTTATTTTAACGGAATGACCAAACTGAATCTTTAAAAAAAAAAATAAAGGACCAGTAAATTGCAAAAAAAAGATAAAGGACCAAAGTGAATCTAATAAATAAGATAAAAGACCAATTATGCAATTAAGCCCTTTTTGTAAAGCTGATTTTTTTTAGTTAACTTCTAGAAAGTTGCTTCAACATTATGCAGCTAAGTGTGATAATAGTGGGCAATTATTCTTTTGACAAGATTCCAAATTCTACATAGTGGAGGGCTCAGCATTTCTACCATTTGTTCCAAAATTCAGTGCGAGTTCAACAACATATACAATCTGAACAAGTTAACCCTGCACATGACTTTACTACTGAAGCAGCAAAAACTTTACTTTGTTCTCCGTCAGTATCATGCTCTAAGGAAAATTTAGGGAACAAACTGAATCATATTCACCATACTCGAGCAAATAAAGATAATCTTGAGTCAAGATGCAAATAAAGTGTATAATTAATTCGATGCATTTCGAAATGTCATTTCAATTATGAATTATATACATGTAGATTATGCACTAAGTTGTGTCACCCAAACCCAGTTGCTAATGGAACTATCCTGCAGCTATTGTAGCCTTTCCCTTGTACCTTCTCAATAATTCCGTGTCAAATTTCACTAAAGTTGCAAACAAATCGACAAATAGATATGCGATTTCCCACACGGAATTGTCATATAAAGCAAATTTTCTAAATATATCTATAATGTACAACATTCACATGTTTAATTATGCACTATTATAATATAATGGTGAGGACCTGGCCTAGTTCTGGACCATTATTTCCCTTATAGGAAAGGATGCAGACGCATTAATGAACAGACTACAGAGGTCTCCTTCACCATTTCATTACAGAAAGTTGGTTGCATTGGACTACAAGGTTTCACATCATAAGATTCTTTTTTCATATGACCTCACCAATTCAATTAATTGAAGTTTTTGTTTGTTGATTATGAGTGGGTTAGATGGATGGATAAAAATTAAGGCAGCTTGAGTCCAAATTTATTTTTGAAGTACCCTAAAAGGAATTCCACTCACTATATATGATTTATCATGGAGTCCTATTATTTATATATACATCTTGTTTAGATACTTAGATCATCTTATTTGATATTATGTAGTGCTTTATTTTATCTTAGTTTTTTTTTTAAACTTCTTTCCCACTTTTTAAAAATACTTAAATAAAAAAACAACAACAAAAGAACACCATGTGTTTAGATAAAAAAAAAACTTCTTGTGAATTATATTTAAGCTTTTCTTTTATGTGTTTTTTTTTGGAATTGATCCCTTCAAAAAAAATTTTAACGTTTTCTATCCTTGAACTTTGTTTAAACATTTGAAAATGAACATTTCGTTACTTAAGAGATGATTTGTGTTTTTTTGGAATTGATCCCTGCAATTTTTTTTTTATGTTTTGTATCCTTGAACTTTGTTCAAACATTTGAAAATGAACATTTCGTTACTTAAGAGATGATTTAATCGACAACATGTTATGTCACTTTCCTAACATCGATAGATGACGTGCTATATGATGTAACGTTGCACCACATTTTTTTTATTAAAAAAGTAATCCTTTTAAAAAATAATTTAAAGGTTTGATTTTTTAAAAATTTTTGATTTTTAATTATTTTTAATAAATTTCAATTTTTTTAATTTAAAAAAATTCACGTGGCATGTTATTTATCGACATGGCGAAAATGATATGACATGTTGTTGATCTTATCATCTCTTAAATAACAAAATAATCATTTTTAAATATTTGAACAAAGTTCATAAATGTTAAACATAAAAAAAAAAAAACTAATTTCAAAAAAGCACTTAACTTTAAAAAAAAAAAAAAAAAAAGCAAGCAATCTTGTAGCACTTAATGTGTAGCCTCGATCGGATGCTTTGTGACGTTCACACTAATGTCAAAAATCAAATTGATTAGCAATTATTAAATTTAATAATTAAATTTTCTTTTCTGTAATGCTAAATACCAAATTGATGTTATTTTAGGAACTCCTCTACTAGGGATGGCAATGGGTCCGGGTAATGGGGTACCCGGACCCGGACCCGTTCTTCAATTACTGGACCCGGACCCACCCGGGTACCCGCTGCATAATGGGTATGCGGGTCTTCGGGTATCCAGAAGGGTTCTGCGAGTACCCATTGGCAATTTTTTTAAAGAAAAAATTATTTTTTAAATTAATTTCTGTTTTTTTTATAGACCGAGGGATCTTTAATACATTATTACACACTCTACTTAATATTAATCCCTACCACAATTAAACACTCGCATACATCAAAGAAATTCTCTCGTTAAACACAAACATACTAAATTTTATATATATATATATATATATATGTAAATATGAACGGGTCCGGGTACCCACGGGTCTGAATATCTCATACCCGGACCCAGACCCGTTCAAAGCGGGTACCCAAACGGGTCCATTCTTTGGACCCACAGATCTCTTTTTTGGACCCAGACCCGGACCCATTGCGGATATTACCCGCGGGTACCCGCGGATCCGGGTCTAATTGCCATCCCTATCCTCTACTACTGTAATTTGTTTTATTTCTATAAATACGAGGTTTTGGTGTACCTTCTAAGGTCACACACTAGGACACGACTGATAAGTAGGCATTTAAACTTGGCTTATTTATGGTTTTAGTTCCTAAAGGTTTAACGTGTTTTGATTTTAGTCCCTAGAAATTATTTTGACCGGGATTAGTCCTTAAAATTTCAAACATTTTGGTTTTGATCCCTTCGATTGGTAAAAATCTGTTATTTGCTGACATGATTAACAAAAATCCACACCAGCAGCCGCGTAATGTGAGGTAGTGCCAAATAGGTGATGTGACATGGATAATTCAGATTCATGAACTCAAAATTTTGCGTACGGGACAATTTTGCGTATCGGATCATTTTGCATCCGTGGATTTGTATCATCTACGTCATATCACCTATTTGGTGTCACCCGAGATCACATGGACCGCTGATATGATGTTCCGCTATCCATACAAACAAATAACATATTTTTAATTATAAAAAAAAACATATTTTTACTAATGGAATAGACCAAAACCAAAATGTGTGAAAATTTAAAAACTAATTTCGATCAAAATAACTTCAAAGGACTAAAACGAAAACACGTTGAACTTTTAGGGATTAAAAGCATAAACAAGCCTTTAAACTTTAAAGAAAAGCATTTTAATTAATCAGCTAAAAGGAGTTCATGATAGCATTTCCCTTGACCACATGTCTTGACCATAATAATGCAACTAACGGATTATTAGTGATTTTCTCCACTTTGTTGATCATCTTCACCTTCTTCCATTTGAGTCATTATTTTAGAATTTTCCTCTTCTTCTTTTCTGAATTTGCTCTCTAATGATCACTCTGTTTTTTTTCCCCCTCTTTCAATATCTTTTCCTTTTTGATATTAACTGCTGAGCTATGCATTGGCCAATTGGCCACTATATATTTTAACAAATACTCAGTATGATATAACTATTATCCACGTAGAGCCGAAAAAAAAAAACGATACTACCTCAGCGATTCAAATAAATACATAAAAATATAAGGCTTAGAAATCAAATTTGAAATTCGAATGATATCTGTATTATTTTAGTTCGGTTCGCAGAAGCACATAACAGGTTCGAGCTTGTGTCACTTAACCCAATCCAATTCGACCCAATTTATTTTATTTTATTTTATTGTTTTCATTTATTTTGTATTGTACACTACTGAAACATAAAGAAGGAAAAAAAAAGGGAGCCACTACGACATTATTGAAACTAAGGAGAAAAAAAAGGGTCGCTAAGCCTAGCAGATCACGTGGATAGTAAGTTTTGAATTTTGATATAAGATTTGAATGTACTTATATTTATGTTACTATTTATGTATGACGGTCACGTATTTTTTTCTTAAATGATTGTCGGATTAGTTCGTACAAATACACAACTTGCATAATAATGCGAACCAATAAATCATTTCTGCAGCATGATTTTAAGTCAAATTTTTTGACATGATACGATTATGACCTAAATTATCACCTCTAAATTTCAAATTAGGATCCGTTTAAAAAAATTAAATTAATTTAACATTAAATAAAAATTAAAATTAAAATCATATCAGTCTCCTCCCTTCTGGTTTTCTTCTTGGCCACCGTATAACTGTATAAGCAGCTTCACTGTGTCAGCAGCTTCGCGCCCGGACCAAATCAGCCACCGTTCAAGTTTTTGGCCACCGCCACTCCGCCAGTACAATCAAGATCCGTTGATGCTCGTTTCCGTAGCCACCGTCGAGATTAGCCATGAACATGCTCTCATGAAACCAATTACAGAGAAAATAGCCTAGTCATAGAAAAGTACAAAGAGGATGGATATATACAAGACAACAGAGCAAGATGGGGAACACGTTGGCGGCGTCACAGTGTCGTGGGGCGGTGAAAGAGGAGAGGTTGTCATAATGTGGTGGACAAGGAGGGGTTCTTATGGAGGTGTGGCGGTGGACAATGAGGGGTTGTTATGAGGGTTTGACGGTGTGGCGGTGGACAAGGAGGGGAAGAAGAAACATTATTCTGATTTTTTATTTGATTTTCAGTTTTTATTTATTTATTTTGAGTTTTAAACCACAAATGTTTAGCTTGCCATGCATGTGTCATAATCTCACATGCAAGTAATGGACTCCACACGGGAGAGGATCCAAACTCCTAAATTTCCGCATCTTCTTTTTGATTGATACCAAAATGAGACCATACTATCTAATTCACCCATCCAAGTTCTTCATATGGTTTTTTAGGTGAAATTATTAGTTAGATATAAATTTTGTGGTTCAAAACTCATCTCAACTATTCATAATTTATTTTTTCATTAAAAGAAATACAAAAACTAAATAATAGATTGAGATGATTTATCCAAGATCATTGATCCCGAACCACTTAATAATTTCTCAGTTTTTCAGGGAGCCAAATTGGTTTAGGCTCTGTTCGGCAAGGGTAGTTAAGAGTTTTTTAACTAGCTAGGAACTTTTATATTGAGTCAATAAACTACTAGCCTCGTTCGGTAAGCACAAATTAGAAGGAGCTTATAATTTTTAAAAAAGGAGCTAGCAGCTAGCTTGTAGCTTTTGAAAGCTAGTTTTTAGAAAGCTATCAAGAAACTAAACTAGCTTTCATTAATTCATATACCAATTATACACTCAAACAAAATTTAAAATTATTTTACTACCCTTTAATTAATTATTAATTATATTTAATAATTTTGTTATAATTAATTAATTAATTAACTACATAATTAATAAATTAAGAAAAAAGAATTTAATTAATTATAATTTAATAATTTTTATATTTTATTAATTAATTAATTAATTAACTATCTATTTAATAAATAAAGAAAAAATTTGAAAAATTTAAAATAATAAAATAATAAAATGTTGCATGTACTTTTTGGTTATTCATTTAATAACTTTTAACTACTTCAAAAGTTATTAGTTTTGGTTGCCAAACAACACTATTTCAAATAGTCAGCTAAACAACTATAAGCTTCCAACTCCCAGCTCCCAGCTCCTAGCTAGCTTAACAGCTACAAGCTAAAAGCTCATAACTACAAGTTATAAGCTCACAACTACAATATAGTTTTATCAAACAGACCCTTAATAATATCGTACAAAACTTGATATTCTTTTTCTTATGTCAGTTTTTTTTTTAATCAACAATAGTAAAAATTAATCTTTTTCAAAATTAAAAATTATTGTTTAAATCGATTAACTTCTTTTAATAAATCAGTTATTATTCTCACGTAACAGATTTAATTTCTGACAACATGCTAAAAGAACTGAATATACATAAATTTTGTTGGGCCGTGTTGATTCCTATATCAATATCAATATATCATTTATACATTATTCATTTCCACCTCAAGATATTGCAAAGTAAATACAATTAGACCTTGTGTTATCTTTTTCATTTGCACGTACATTTTTCGAGAAGCTAGGGAGCCAAGCTTCATTCAACGGAACAACTTTTCTTTCTTTCTTTTTCTTTTTTTTTTTTAAAAAAAAAAGCAGAACAACTTTTTTTCTATAGGCAAATATTTTTTATTTGTTTTTCATAGAGAGGAGGATAAAACATCATTATCAATATTTGAATTGGGTTAGTTTCAGCTATTCATATCTTTAAACTTTATCATCAACTGAACTAATTGTAGGATAATCAACATAACAACTTTACATGACATTAGGAAACGGCTTTTTCATTATGCATGCTGAATAAGAAGTAACCAAGATCGAATTATATATTTATATTTCAAGAGTCAATAATTTGGATAGGGCGGGGTATATATAGCCTAAAGCCTGCCACAGTTACTAAATTGGTAGTGACGTTTCCAGATTTCCTCAATATGCGGGTATAAAGGTATTCATGCATCTTTCATCAATAATTCAATTTTATCCTTAAATCAAATGTGATCAAGCCATTCATTTTGGGGAGTTGCAATTCATTCTGATCGACCATACTCTCTTTCTTTCCTTTTATGCACTTCCAATGAATTGCTTCGAGCTGGGATTACTGATTTAGGGAAGCTCGGACCCTCCCCCTTTTCCAATAATATAGTAATCATGAAAAAAAAATTGGCTTATTTAAGGTTTGGTCCCTAAAAGTTTAGCGTGTTTTGATTTTAGTTTTTAAAAGTTATTTTGACCGTGACTGATCTTTAATTTTTCAAACATTTTGGTTTTGGTCCTATCTGTTAGAAAAAATCAATTATTTGTTGTCATGGTTAACGGAAATCCACACTGACAGCTACGTGGTGTGAGATAGCGCCAAATGAGTATTGCGACATGGACGGTTCAGGTCTATAAACGCAAAATTATGATGCGTATAAGACCATTTTGTGTATGAGACCACTTTGTGTCCATGGATTTGTATCATTCACGTCCTGTCACTTATTTGGCGTCTCGTCACAGTACGTGACAGCTGATATGGTGTTTCGCTAATCACATCAGCAAATAACAGTCAGTTTTTCCATAGTGGAGTGGATCTAAACCAAAATATTAATGTTTGAAAAATTAAGGATCGGTCCCGGTCAAAATAACTTATAGGGACTAAAACCAAAACACGCTGAACTTACAGGGACCAAAAGTTATTGACAAGTGCTAAAAGATTTACCGCATTTTGAAGCTTTATTAACAAATTTATCTATTTTTTTAATCATTTTAAAACGCATCTTAACACTAGTTATTGACAAGTTTTTCTGTTGCTTTTGTCTAACTTGCATGTTTTCTTATCTCAACTTTATTTTTTTATATTTGCATCTTTAAATCATAATTTTTTTTTTCAATGTTGAAAGTTTCATGTTCCTTATCTCATAATATGTGATATAATTTAAATATATATTGAATTACTTTTGTTATTGCCAATCAATTGTGATATAGAACCTTAACACCTAGTTAATAATCACCATTCACGTTGAATCATTGTACTTTTTAAGTCTTTGATCAAATAGTTTTGTTACTGTAATTTTCTCTTTGACTTTTCTTATTTTTGTTCAGTGTTAATACAATATTGCTCCACTTATCTTCTTTATTTTTGTTTTGTTAATATTAATAAGTTTGAAATATTTTCCCTCCTATAGAAATGTATATGTGCCTAACACAAAAAGTATTATTCTTATAAAAAAAAAGTTGGACAGTCCCCTCAAACTTTTTTTGGATCTTTCCCTAGTTAGAGCTGTATATATATTTGTGTGTCAACCAAATATACCATTAGAGTGAGCTACAAATTAGCTTAGATAAGCATCTATGCTTAAATAAGCATATATGCTAACAAGATAGAATAATAATATAAACGTCAATAAGTGTAAGATATAGATCAATAGAATGTTGTGTGCTTGATATGTGTGATAGATCCTTTTTAGTACTATATGGGATATATGCTAATTATTAGAGTGTTTAACACTAATGTATGTATATAGTTTCAAGTGAAAGGATTCTTAATTCCATACATTTATTTGTATATAAAAACCTGTATGCATTATTGGATGTACATGTATTATTGTATAGCTGTTTGTTCATACTCTGAAAAATTAATCTTTTGTCTATGGTACAGGATGATACTTTAAAGGGGCGGGGGGATGAGTTTAGTTATGTTTTATTTTATTTTATTTTTAAAAAAAAAAACCGAAGAAAGGATTCTTAAAAGATTGATCATTTGGCAGGAGAAAATGATCTTAGCATACACTGGTACTTGTGTATACCGACTATAATTATAGGAAGGGTTATTTAAATCTTTAATCCCAGATCTTAAGTGTTTTTCAGAATTGGGCTTTGATTTTTGATTTTTGATTTTTTAATATTTTGGGTTCTTCAACTTGCTGAAACATTTAAAAATAAATGATCATTTCGTTACTTAAGTGATGATATGATCGACGATATGACACATCATTTTCGCCACGTTGATAAGTAACATGACACGTGATGTCACATGAATTTTCTTAAATTAAAAATCACTTTAAAAAAAACCGAACATTTTAATTATTTAAAAAAATTGATTTTTTTTTATAAAAAAAAACGTGACATTACATTACACATTATCTATCAAAGTTGCGAAATTCATGAGCCATGTCGTCGGTCATATCATCACTTTAAGTGACGTGACATGTTGTCGATCATATTATCACTAAAGTGATGAAATAACCATTTTCAAATGTCTAGACAAAGCTCAAGGACCCAAAACATTAAAAAAAAAATCAATGACCAATTCCAAAAGAGCATATAATATTACAGACTATAAACTTAAATAAATTATAATGAAAATATAAAGGGCTATATATATATAATGAAAAGAAAGTATATATGTATTAGCTATATTAATTATTGGGTTTTCATAGCCTCAACTTTCGAGGTTAAAGATAAAAACTTAAAAGAGAACATTATTAATTATTGGAAAGCTAAATGCATTATTTTTTTCAATGCATTATTTCTCAATAAAAATTATTCTTTTATAGGTTCTTATTCACCGTCCTGAGAGCTGAGACTAAGAAAATCTTTAACTATATACTCTCTCCATTTTATCATATATGTTTTTTTAGTAATTATATATCAATTTTGAAATGAGTAAATGATATAAGAATTTGATATCTTTTGACTAAATTACACTCATTTAATTATTAGAGAGAGTAATAATAAAAAATGTATGAAGGCTATATTGAAAAAAGATGAAAAAATAAGTGAAAAAAGAAAGAATATGATAAATAAAAATATTCTTAAAAAATGAATATTGGATTTTTAAAAATACATGATATATACGAAACAAACTAAAGTGCTTAAAAGAATATTCCATAACTTATGAGAAAAAGGGTGCACATCGGTTTAATTTGCGTGTTTGTCTTAAAGACTCGGTTAAAATTATGGAACGGCTGATGGAGATTAAAAAACCTGGACCCCTCATGAAACACAATGCAAATCCTGCATGGCAACCATTGACAGAGGAGACTCCAATCAAAACAAATAATGAATCCCACAGATTAGTATGTGCTACGGTTAAAGATACTGGATTGAGTATTTCTCTCTGTTTTTTTTTTCCTTGAGTAATTTACGCATGACATTTGTTAACAATTCCGGAGAAACAAATAATCTGTTTTTGTCTTGGCATGATACTAAAAATTTAAAGAATTTATGACAAAAGAGGAGTTTAATTTTTGTTTTCCAACCTTCATATGAAATTTGTTTTAGGAACTTTCACCAACTATCCCAGACGAATTACTAGTACTATGTTACTTTGCCATATATAATTTGTGTAATTATTTGAGTATACATTACTTGCACTTTACACTTTACAGCTACTACATACTGCAATGAAAAATTGTTGAGATTGAAAGCAAAATCTTGAAAACAACCATAAAGATGATGAATAGTGCCACGTATTTGTAGTCAATGAAGAAGCTAGACCATTAAAAAGAAAACCTTGGGCTAATGAAAAATAATTATGTTACGTTGCTACCAAAGTGTACTCTGACTCATTAAAAATCAACAAGCTGGAGGCGCAATCAAGCCAGTTCCTGCAGGGAACTCCACTAAAAAAAATTATAACGCTTTTTAATTAATTTTAGATTGTGGGTGGAAACTTTACAAGGATGCGTAGTTACGTTTGATGAGAATGGCAAAAAGTATGTACCTTTAAACAGTCTTAGATGCTTATACTTATCCTCTTTCTCTGGCATAGTGGGTTTCATCTTAATCATTTGGCTTGTATTTAAGGCCATTTCACACACTTCATAGCATAGCATCTCCAACATTTTCTATAACAAATAAACATAGAAACATAATTATATTGTGCTTGTCAAAATAGTTATGGGAGAAATCTGTGGTGGCAAGATGTTAATCATGGCAAAGCCTTACTTGTTATCTATAGGTTTGCAATTTGGGATGGCAGGAACTTACATCATCTCCATGGCTACTCTGAATCATGGAATGAATCGTTATGTGTTCATTGTCTACCGTAATGCCATTGCTGCAATTATCCTTGCTCCTTTTGCATTGATGTTTGAAAGGTGCATGCTTACTGCTAATATAATTTTGTGCTACTTTTAAAATACTTCATATACATACATATATGTATGTATGTATATATTCTTAATGAATAGTATGGAATTATTACTTTGAAATAAGTAATTAACTTCTTATAATTTTATTTTTTGGCAGGAAAATTAGGCCGAAGATGACACTCTCTGTCTTCATTCAGATACTAAGTCTTGGATTGCTGGAGTAATTATCTAAAACCTATCTATCACTAATTAATTCACAATCATAATATCTTTATCACACAAAGAGTAAATCAACGTGGGGTTGATCAGGTGGTAATTATTAGTTAGTCCCTTAACTAACTGGTCTCGAATTCGAGCCTTGGGTATAGAGCTAAGTTGGAGCGGACCGAATGACTTGGATTCTGGGTAAACCAGATCCGTTACCGGTTGGTGTAAAAAAATAAAAAATCACACAAAACATATACAAAGAGAGTGCATCAAAGTGTATCACTCCTTATATCACTTATGATTCATTGAAAAAATATTTGTTTATTAAAGTTTTCACTTAAATAATATTTTTTGACCAACACAACGAGTGATATATATATGAACTCACACACTTTTTAGGACATAAAATGTTTTGTCGGAAAAATTGGAGAAGCAATCCTTTGGTTGAGACTTGCTACCACATTTTTGACCTTGTCAACTTAAATTACTTCAATCACACACCCAACACAATTTAGTGATCATCATGCAGTTCGTTTGTATTCACCAAACTATTTTAATATATACCACTGTTCGCTAAATTTTTAATTATTCTGTGAGTCCAATTTCTTATTCTCCATTAAAAAAAAAAAAAATCAATGTGCTACTCAATTTTATATCCTTTTCAGGTTTAAAACATTTTTCTCTAGCTGAATTTGAAACCCCCTTCAAAAGTAGTTCTAAAAATGCTTTTTGCTACAATAGTTGTTAGAATATACCCAGAGATAAAATTTTATCCCAAGAACTAATGTAATTGTTAAATTTCACATAAATAATCTACGAAACATAGTTTTCATTATTGATAGAGAAAAAGGATTGGGTGGAATGTATGAGTTTATTTGACTTATCAATTTCTAAATTAGTGATATAAGGAAACTGCACGGCAAAATTAATTATACTCTCTTCCTCCCTAATTATAAGACCTATTTGATACTTTAATTTTATTTTGTCTCTATTTATAAGACCTTATACCAATATTTAATGATCATTAATTACTTTTTTTCACAAACGCTCTTATTTACTCAACATTTTTTAGATTCCCAATAATATTAATAAAGGATAATTTTGAAAATACATACTAAAAGTTCACATTTTCAATATAATTAACTAAATTAATCCATTTTCTTAATGAACGTGAAATTTTTCAAAGAGATCCTATATTTGGGGACGGAGAGAGTATGTAATAAGTTTTCGTGCTTGAGAGAGTAATAAGTTTTCGTGCTTGTTGATAATGTGTCATATATCCCATGTTTAATATTTTAGGCCAGTGATTGACCAAGGCTTTGGTTTCTTGGGGATGCAAAACACTTCAGCTTCATTTGCTTCTGCCATGATGAACGCCGTGCCCTCTGTCACCTTTGTGCTAGCAATAATTTTAAGGTAAAAAGTTCTATACTCCTACATTGAAGATCAATCCCTTTTATTTCTAAAACACATAGGATTTCAACTTTATTGCCATAATCGATGAAAGAATTTAACTTTAATCGTAATTAATTAAGGACCTAAACTTTCTTTTATAGTTTTCATTGATTAACTAAGGGCCATAAATTCAATAAAAAAATGTTTTAATAATTGTGCTTTATTCATATTAATAACTATTCTTAGGATGTTGTTATCCTAGATAAGGAGGGCTTTTGTGAGTAATTTGTTACCATGGATCGGGTGGCCGTTGCACTATTTATATTATGCTCCCTCCGTTCCTAAATATAAAGTCTTTTTGGGGTATTTCACGTCCATTAAGAAAGTGAAATAATTTAATTAATTGTATTAGAAATGTGAACTTTAGATATGTAATTTCAAAATTACCCATATTAATATTATTGGGAATCTAAAAAGTGTTAAATAAATATGGATGTTTGTGGAAAAAAGTAATTAATGATCATTGAAAATTGGCATGAAGATTTATAAATAGAAACAAAATAAAAGTGTCAAGAGCGCTTTATATCTAGGGACGGAGGGAGTAGTCTTATAAAAAAATATGAATTTCTTGACATCGGGATAAGAAAAAAAAGGATATATTAAAAAAAAAATTAACGTATGAAGTTTTGATTTTTCCAAATACAACAATTTTCAAGAAAAGTTATTTGATATTGGATGTTTATCTTTAATAATTAAGGCTAAAATTAAGAAAACCTCATAGAAATATTATTAACTGATTATTTTATTTTTCTTTTTAATAGGTTTTTAGTAATAAATTGTAATGGGTTTGAGCACCCTTAATACGTCACTTAATAGATTCATTTGTTTATAAAAAAAACTATATTAAAAGGTATTTCTCTTTCAATAGTTTTTTAATTACTAGGAAATGTTTTTAATAAGATTGAGATTTCTACGGAGTAATTGATAACACTAGTAAGTAGAACCGTCCTCAGGACGGGTCATAACATAAAAAATATTATATTAAGATATAAAAAAATTATGTGTAAAAATATTGTTAGCAAAAATTGGGTTGTAAAAGAAATAATTTGTAAAATTTTGTGGAAAAAATGAATACTATTAAAATTATCCTTAAAAAGAATTTGTATATGTAGTATTTGTATTAAGAGTGGTAGAAAAGAATTTGAAATTGTTAAATTTAGGAATAAAAAATTGTATAATAGTACTGTGCGTTGATAAATTGTTTGATATATATAATTAGTTTTATAATTTTGTTTTTTTACTAAAATAGTTACTTGGTATATTGTTATTGGCAAACATTGCAAATAGATGAGGTTAAAATAAACGCATAAGAGAATGAGGGGAAAGTAAGAGAAAGAATTGCGCAAAAAAAAAAAAAAAGAAGAGAAAGAAGAATTTAAGTTTAAGAGAAGAGAGATGTATTTTTGAGAAGAAAAAATTAAATCAGGTTCTTCGAAAAAAAATTTTTTGTTACATATTGTTTTAGGAGTTTAATATTAATTAAGAAAGTCATTTAATACTTCATTTTAAAAAAAAGGACAATTTTACTATTTTATCTTTACACTACACTAATTATCATTTCACTTAATTCAAAATATTTAAAAACAATATTAAAGTTAAAAAAAATTAATTAATACACTTCAAATTTTTAAAACGATAAATAAATTGAACAAATAGTACGGAGTGAGTACAAAACAGCAACTTATCATGAAAACTGCAAGTGCTTAAAGTATACATCACTTGTCATCTTTTCTTTTCCTAAAAATAAATAATTTCGCCACGTATGCTTCACGGACAAAATCAATTTATCTTACAGCGTGTTAAGAATTGCGGTAAATGCGTGTTTGCTTCCCCACGACCCAACCAAAGGCACGCTTAATTTGTGATGTTCTTCCTGAGTTACTTGTAAAAGAGTGATGATTAGGGATGGCAACGAGAGATTGCATATGGGAATCTTCATGGGGAACGTCCCGTTCGGATACCCGAGTTCGAGGATTTTTTCCCAACGGAGGCGGGGATGTGGGAGATTTTTCCCTCGAACAGATTTTGGGGCGGGGAATGGAATTGGTTCCCCCTTCCCCGCGGGTTCCCCACCCTCGACAATTTTACTTATATGCCCTTAAATATTTAGGCTTTATATAGTTAAAAAATAGGTTTTTAAGTAACTTCACATATATAATTATAATTATTATTATTATTAATGATTATTTTAACGATTTTTTTGGATTGAATCTCTTGAATTTTAACGATTATTTTTCTTGTAGTGTACAAATTTAAAAATGCTATTCGACGTTGTGAATTTTATAACAGGTCAAATTGAAGTTAGGTTCCCTGTGGGGACCCGTGGGGTGGTGGGGAATGGGGATGAGGTTAATCTATCCCCGACATGAGGAATGGGGATGGGGGGCAAATGAGACCCGAGGATGGGGCATGGAAAAGACCTCCCCGAGGGTTCCCCGCCCCGTTGCCATCCCTAGTGATGATGAGTAGCTAGCCTTATAAATAAATTAACAAATAAGTTTTATATTAAAAAAAAGTGATATGTGTCATAAAATGATATTTTGTTTGTAATTAATTGATTAACAAATGACGCTTATCACTATTTTATGACGTAAGTTTATTTGTAGATTGATTTGTAAGTTTATAAATTATTTTTTTAAAATAAAATTCAATTTATTTTTTTAAAATGAAAAATGCTAATCAATGTCGTTAGGATATTGTTTAAGCAATCAAAAGTAGTTATTTTGCATTAGAAATAATAAGTTTAAGATATCAAAAATTGTTAAATTTAATTTTTCAATACTTGTTTATCCATTTTTTATTGCTTGACAAATATCCTTAAAACACTCGTTATCATTAGCAACACCCTTTTTAAATATGTCTAGTGTTTACTCTCCTGTCTAAATATGAAGAGTATTCCAAGGGAACTTATTATTAGCAACACCCTTTTTAAATATATCTAGTGTTTAATCTCATGTCCTAATATGAAGAGTATTCCTAAAATCTTTAATGCAAAATCGATTAGATAGTCCATTGAGCTTGAAACTTGATACAAAGTTAAGAACAAATTAAACTATACTTAAACTATAGTAAAAGATAGGAAGATGTTGATCAATAACTACTTACTTCCTCCGATTTTATATGTAAGATTTTTCTGGAAAAATTATATATGTTTATCAAGAAAACGGATTAAGGTTGTTTGTGACATTGAAAATGTAAACATTTAATATATTTTTTTAAAATTATCCCTATAATTATAATTATTATTGAGATTATAAAAAATGTTGACTTAATAAAGATATTTTAAAAAAAATAATTAAATTCTATTGGAAATTGAAATAAAAAGTCTTATAAATAGGACTAAAATTTTTTTTTCTTAATTATTACTCCATCCGGCTCGAATTATAAACAATTCTAACCACTTTTACGCTTATTAAGGAGGTTAGTTCATTGTATTTAATTTTCTCAAATTTATAAGAAATAGAGGTATTTTTGGAAAGTAGTATTGGGAATGAAACAAAAATTAATTAAGATTACAATTTTCTAGAGATGTTTTAGGAAAGTGATATTGGGAATGAAACAAAATTTAATAAAGTTAGTTAGTTTTGCTTATATTTTAAACCAAGAGTAGTATATTTTTTGTTGCTTATAATTCGAGCTGGACGGAGTACGTCTCTAGCTAACATACTTTGTGTTTTATTATCAGGATAGAGCGGGTAAAAATAATGGAGTTACGCAGTCAATTTAAGGTTATTGGAACTTTGATAAGCTTTGGAGGGGCTTTGTTAATGACACTTTATAAAGGCCCTGAAATCCACATATTTCATTCTGAAGCAACACACCACCAAAATGAAAGTCACTCCCTCCAGAGTCACAAAAATTGGATCATGGGGACTCTTTTTCTGCTCCTAGCTTGTGTAGCATGGTCTTCTTTCTACATTTTGCAGGTAATTAATTACTCCCTCCGGTCCGATATATAGGACATACTTAACCATATTCTTCGGACCAAGAAAAGTAGTTAGTTTTATGAATTCTACGAGAACATATTGTAACATTACAATTTTACCCTCTCAACTTTTCTTGAAAAATTCACACTCATTAATGAACAACAAAAAACACATGTATTTAATAAGGGCAAAAAAGAGAAAAAACAATAAATGATGCGTAGAAAATACAAAATGTCTTATATATAGGACCAAAGATTGCTTCTAAAATATGTCTTATATATAGGATCGGGGGGAGTAATTATTATGCATTATTCAATTAAGTCCATGCTTAATCAAATTTTTACTATTAGGCATGCTAGCGAAAATTGTTAGATTATTATGTTCTAAAATGTCCAATAAAATGTGAATGTGAAATTGCAGTCCATAACGCTGAAAAAATACCCTGCGGAATTATCACTGTCGTCATTAATATGCTTCGCTGGTGCTTTGGAATCTTCTGTGGTTGCGCTTATTATTGATCATCGCCCTCAGTCTTGGGCTATTGGTTGGGACTACAGGTTCTTTGGTCCTCTTTACACTGTTAGTACAACAATTTCCTTTCATCTTCAATATCTATAGCACAAATGTATTTATCACGTAATCATGGTTTCAAATCACAGCTTAAAGAAAAACTGTGACTATTTATGATCTCAATATATCGGCAGCTTAAAGTTTAGAATTTTGTTGTTTGGAATTTTAGCTTATCATCTATTCTCCCTAGAGCTAAAGTTTGAAATGCAAAAAATTATTTGGCTGTAATAATAATGATGACTTTTTAAAATTGCAGGGTGTAGTGAGTTCAGGAGTAGCATACTATATACAAGGGCTTGTAATGCAAAGTAGAGGCCCAGTTTTTCTTACTGCCTTTAATCCTGTTTGTATGATCATTGTTTCTGCTTTGGCCTCTTTCCTTCTAGGAGAACGTTTTCACCTGGGAAGGTATTGCTTTCTGGTTTGGGCCCAGCCCACTCTATTTCTTACTTGTTTAATCCATACTTTTAGTATTTTCATTATGAGTTTTAGTTCTCGATCCCATTTTCCTTAACTATCATTTTTTTATGGGGTATGGTCGAAACATTTTTGACACTCCGAATCTAAAAATTACATTTTTCAATCGGGGGGCAATAAAAAAATGCATTTTTCAACACGAATCAGATTGAACCCTATATATAAAAAAAAAAAAAATTAGAGACCGAAGAGAGAATGGGGACCAAAAACTAACACTCTTTCATTATTTAGTTTGCTACAAGTCTAAAAACAACTTTAATTTAACAATAAAGTTTCAACAAAGCACATTCATTTTAGAAATCTATTTTGTAGTAATACTTAAATCGCATGGGGAAAAAAAAAACTTTAATAGCACGGGGACCATGTTTGATTATAAGATTCATATGTATGTAAACAGAGAAGTTTCCGCCGTTGTCCGAATGTTATCTAAATGCATGGTATAAATTACAGAACAAATTCTTTATCAACATTTTATGCCTCACAGGTTAATCAAATTGGTTGATTATTATGCCAAATAATATCTTATATATGTAATATAGCGAGAAATGTTTAATTGTGCTTACAAAACATATGAATATATATATATATATATATATATATATATATATTTATTCATTGTCTCTATTTAATTTATTGGCTTCATCAGTATCATTGGAGGCATGGTCATCGCAGTTGGTCTTTACGCAGTGGTGTGGGGTAAAGGCAAAGACCAAACAGACCTCACAACATCAGCAGCAACAAAGGAAACAGAAACACTGCAGCTGCCAATTACCTCCTCATCATCATCAACCGATAATAAATAAAACAAATTATTATCCAAGTAAAAGATAATCACATAAATGTAACGACACTTCTTATATTTGCACAAGTCTCAAAATGCAATAACAGTGTAATTTGCACCACATCATATATGGTGTGGCCGTGTGGGCTCTACACTAGCCGCTTTTGTTGGAACACATCTTTGTTTTAGTACAAATTGTTACGTATGTTCTGCTAATAGTAATTTATAGCTATCAAAGTTTAAGTTCACTCAATTTGCAATATTTTATTTTCTTTTTACCTTTTAGAATTTATCGTGTTAGAAAAGCTATTCCTATGTAGAATTACATGCTAAGATGGGTTTGGTCAAAACATCCCCATTTTAGTAAATAGAAAATATTTCGGTCCTTCAATCAAATTTATTTATATGATAAAATAGTAGTAAATTAAATTATGGTTAAAATTAAAGAGTTGGTAACCATTGGACGAGGATAATGGATAGTTTTTTTTTTTTTTTTATGGAGAGAATTTTCATACAACCTGAAAGGAGAATTCAGCATTTTAGTTAGACTCTAAAAGCCGGTAAATTTTTTTTGGTGCGAGGTTTTTTATATTCGCAAGAGTTGGGGATCGAACCCTCAACCACTTGCTTAAGTAGCAACAAATCTCTTACCATCCGTGCTAACCTACGCTGGTCTAAAAGCGGGTAAATGAATACAATTTTTGAGTAAGTGTATAACTGGTATTTATACACGTGATAAAACTTTTAGTAAGTGGCTAATCACTCAGCTAATTATATTTCCTTTAAATTATACTAATATAATGAAGATAAAGTGAAGGAGATGAACTCTAAATAATGCAGGGGATACTACTTCATGACAAAGGTTCACTCTTGAAGCAACTAGGCCCGGGACACTTTTGGGATATCTCTATTTTATAACAATTGGTTAAGTGAACTGAGTCAAGAAGATTGGGTCCAAATGAACTCAACATCCAAGCAGCACAAACATTTTAATTTGTTGTACTGTACTATTCCGATGCGGATAAAATTTGCTAATTATAAACTCCATCCAGTAATTGTTCTAGTTGATATTTTGAATTTCATATTTAGTCTAATTTATAATATATCCAGTGAGAATTTGAGATACACTATGTTTTATATATTCTTTTTTTAATCTGCCATGCTAAATCAACATTTAATTCATTTTTTTAATAAATAGATAGATACGTGATAGTAAAATAAAATTAGATTAAATCAACATTTATTGATCCTCAAAAAGGTGACTCTTTGTTCATAGGTGTGGGTAGGCTAATGGATTATTGGAGGATGAGCTAGCCAAACAAATAAGGGAGTGAAATAGTGGGTACTACTTGCAAATGCTGCTGGAGAAAGTGTTGAGGATTAGTTACGTGTGTGTTGAACATACAACTGGAAAGTAGGCCCGGTCCTAATATAATTTGGGCCCTAGGGCGAAAAAAAAATTTGGGCCCCTAATTTACAAAAATAAAAATTATTTAAAGTAAATCAATTAAAAATTTAGTATATATACACGAATAATCAATTAAAACAATGACAACAATCAATAATAGAATTAATTATTAAAAAATAAGATTTGAAATAATATAAAAAGTTATTTAATAAAGAGGTAATAAAATACCTTTTTCACGTTGGATTACAAAAGTAAAGTTCATTACTTCATATATTTTTAAATTAAGTGAGCAAATGAAAAAAACAAATTAAAATATTATGCTAAAAATCATTGATAGTTAAAAGATAAAAAGAACTTGCAATTATTAATTTTTTTTCAAAAATAAATGTACCATTAAAAAAAATTATGGACCCCTAAATTTTTTGGGCGCAGGGCGGCCGCCCTTGCCGCCTCCCTCAGGGCCGGCCCTGCTGGAAAGCAGAAGCAGAATGCTGAATGCAGGAAGGAACTAGGACCTAGGTGTATTAGGAATGGAAATCGTGTTTATACATAACAAGCCCAAAAGATATTAAAAATGAAATGACACAAAAGCAAAGTGTTAGGTAATTGTGTTTATAAAAAAAAAAGAAAAGAAAAAAAAGTGTTAGGTATTTGAGAAACATTTGAAGTGGGTATTATGTAAGATATCATATTCATCAGTTAGCATAACATGAAAGATATCATGAGTACCATGCTTCAACTTTAAAATTATACCAATTTTTTTAAAAAAGTTTTGGCAAGAATGGGGTTGGGACGAAATTGTGTAGCTATCAGGTATCAAATACACTACTTGTTTTTGTAACTCTTAAAATATCTATTGGAGACTCATATGAACCTTTTAACCCCCGTTTATATTATAATTAAGGCGTGTTTGGTTTCGCGTCAGAGAATCAATTTCGGCTCCAAAATCACGTTGAACTTAAGCAACTATTACTATCTTTGACATTCCAGAATTGATTCTGGGTTAACTCACCGCAGAACCAAATATACACTTAATTTACTTACTTCAATCACATAAGAATTCCTTGTGACAGGTAGGTTTTAGTGTGTGCATGTGCTTCCTTGACAAATACATCATTCGGTTTGAAATATAAGGAAAAAAACATATTTTTTTTTTAAATATAAGTAAAAGTAACAATTTTTTTAAAATTTTGTTTAATTCTCAATATTACTTTCCTAAAACCTACTTGAGAAATTGTTATTTTATTTATTTATTTTTTAATTTTCAATGCTACTTTCTGAAAATACTTCTACTTTTGATAAATTTAAAAAAATTAAATACAATCAACTAACTTTCTTAATAAATGTGATTTTAGTTTTTTTTCTTATATTCTAAATCGGAGGTAGTAGTATATATATAAGAATTAAGTGGACGACCAAAGATTGCTGCAAAAACAAAGCTGTTTGGAGAAGAAGCAATATAATAGAAAGACAGTGAAAATGTGAAATGTCTCAAAGAAAATTATTCACATTGAGTGAACCAATTATATTGGTCCAAATGATTCATTTCATTCTCAACAAATTGATTACGTATTGCTGAAATTTGATTGAGTCCTATTAAGCGAGATATTGTTCGGATTTATAGATTTTAGTAAATAAAATAGCCCATATTTTAATTGCAATCAAAGTATGATTACTAGTGTGATGTGGGTTCATTCCGGACTAATTTCTCGCATTAAGCATATCGTGCAAACTGCAAATCCACTGTCTGAGACTTGGCTCCCTTCTTGTTGTACCCATCGTGTACTTCCACAATATTAGGTTTGAAAACTGCGTGTGCTAACGTCAAAATCCACTATTAATTTAAGAAAATTGATTCTTTAATCCAAATTTGAATGTCAAATTTGTTAAATCATTTATTTTTGGATAAAAAAGGAGAGAAAACATGTGATTTTATTTATGGAAATTTCTAAAATACAATCAAAAATTGAATGGTTGCTATGCAATCCATTCTTAAACCAATAAAACCTTGTCATCTAAGACATGTATGTCATGTCATTACTTAAATTAGTCAAAATTAAGTTTTGCAATTTAGTCCAACATAAAAACTAGATTATTGTAATTTAGTCCTTTTGCACTTTTAGACAAATTATAAATTTTAATTTTTTTATATAAATTTTTTTTCTTAAACCCAGAATTCATCTTCATTTCTCAAAATTCGCGCCGGAGTTCTGGGTTTTGAGAAGTGAAGATGAGTTATGGGTTTAAGAATTTTTTTATATAAAAAAAATTAAATTTATAATTTGTCTAAAAGTACAAAAGGACTAAATTACAATAATCTAGTTTTTATGTTGGACTAAATTCCAAAACTTAATTTTGACTAATTTAAGTAATGATGTGGCATACATGTCTTAGGTGACAAGGTTTTATTGGTTTAACAATGGGTTGCATAGCAAACATTCAATTTTTGATTGCATGGTAGTAACACCCTTTATTTATAAGTCATTTTTTATTTTCTAGAAAATATTTTGTTTATCTTATTTGTCATTGAGCAATTATAAATCAACCTACACCATAAAAATGTAATATGTGTCACTTAACTTGTTAACCAATCAATAGTAAGTAAGTGACACGTGTCACTTTTTATATGGTGTAGGTTGATTTGTAGGTTGATTTTGTAGGTTAATCAATCATTTTTCTTTATGATTTGTTCATTATTATGAAACAATACATTATTTGAAATTTTTAATACAAGTTAAGAGGGCAAAATTGTAATATTAAAATTTTTTATTAAAATTTCTAAAATTGTAACTACTATATATTTTCTGTCATCTTTATAATGTTGTTAAATATGATCTATAATAAGAATTAAAGTGAATACAAGAAAAAAATGATAGATTTTTTTTTTATTATTATAATCGATAGACACTTTTTTAATTATTATAAAAAATGATTTATTCTATTTTTTATGTACAGAATTGAGAAATGAGTAACACTGTTAATTTAATTGCACACAAAGCAATTTTCTTAAGGGTAGCTTTTTTTAAAAATAATAATAATTTTGGTTGTGAATTTTTGGTATGTTTGTCAACTCTTATAAATTACAATTTCAGATTTTATTCTTGAAAAAAAATAAAGTCCAATCTACAACCTCCTTTATAGGATTGTAATTTTTTTGGTTTAGATTATTTTTGGACATCCATGTAATTTTTTTCTACCCTCAACACCCTAAGTGCAATAAATTACTTCAATTCATACCCTTTTTATATCATCCAAACAAAACAGATTAATTTAAATTCACTTTTCATCTAAAATATTCAAATATAAATAGATTACAATTTCAACATATTATAATCACATATGAATATAATCATAATCTAAAATTTTCAGCTATGCTACACATTAAGTATAACATGTACATGATACTTTCAATTAATATTTTCATTGATAAATACTCGCAAAATCATAAATACAAGCAAAATTATTTTTAATTATTTTTTCCCGAAAATTCAAGTCAGCATTTATCAGGTCAAAAAGATTTTACTTTATGTTTGCCATGCATATGCCATGCATACATCAGCATCACTGCTAAATATCACTATTTCATTATAGTATATGTTTTAGTGATTAATGGTTATATAGGTATTGATCGTGTAAAGTTTTTTATACCATTAGTTCATCATTTATCATTCATTTGTATTACTTTAATCTAAAAAAGTCAATGACTATAAGCGGATGAATGATGAATAATACATGTAAAAATCATTTGAGTTGTGGGTGTATTTTCCATTTTTTTAAGGTTTATGATTAAAATAGTACATGGTGGATATCTCGTGTGAATTTAGGCACGGTGTGGGGCAAGCACCTGGGTTCTTAGGTCATCAATCAGGTTAGTTTATGGTTTCAGAAATGAATACGTTGTCGCAGCACCAAGCAGTTCAAATTTTATTTATGACGAATAAATTCTTGGCATGCATGTACAGTAGCATAAAACTTAATTTTATTTCTTCCGTCACGTCACATGAAGATAATAAAAATTTGTAAAAAAATATTACTCGTATCTCCGATTAAAGTTATGATAATGAATAAAAAACTTGAAAATTACATATATTATAATAGAATGTTTCTATTTTTTTAATCCTTATCCTAGAAATGATATTTAGATTACTCTTTAATAACTAGTGGAGGCTAACACAGATAATAAAGGATCTGTTGTTTTAAGCAAATGATTGGGAGTTTGATCCCCGACTCTTGCAAATGTAAGAGACCTTGTTGGGAGACTAGCCTCCGAAAGGGCCGACAATGTCAAAAGGATCGGTCACCTAGTTGCGCGGGTGGATACCCTGGGAGACAAAAAAAGTGTTCAGCACAAAAAATAAAAGCTAGTTTTTTTTTAATGTATCACGGGTATCCTTTAACCGATAGTCGAAGACTAATCTCTTCCAAGACATAAAGATCATCGAAGTGAGTTTTATCTCTACCAATAAAGCATTTTCTGGCATCATGTTTAAAGAATCCAATCATCTACTAATTGTGCTGCACTTTTTTTTGGTAAAAAATTAGTTTTCTTCTACTTTGAAAATTACTTTTCTTCGTATATTATTTATATTGGTTAAAAATAGCCGCCATATACATAAAACATAGTTCCTGGTTTAACCTCTCTTTATCCTATCACAAAAAGCATAGGTAAATAGACCATTTTGCCCATGTCCATGAAACAAATATTCTCCATCAAATATATAATGTATGACCAATTAGTTATCAAAGTTAATCTGCAGATCAAGGGCGGCCTCCCAGCATGCATCCACATCAAAGGTGAAAGTTAATTACTACTCCAATTAGAAGGTTTGCAAAGTATAGGCTTTTAAAGCTAACTAGCTAGTACTAGTTAAAACTTAAAAGTAATCGAGTTGTTATATGAGTCAAAACATAAAGTAAATTTACGGGAAATTAAAGATAGTGACCACCAAGCAATCCCACTGTAATTTCTAGCTGGTTACCATATGCTTTCAGTTGCTATCAAAGCTGATTTTCGATAATAGATAGGTAGAAAAATGAGAAGATTCTTTTCATATTAAACATTCTTTTGGCGGATACATGCTTATAGTGTCTAGTGAACTAGCGAGCATTAGCAAAATGATAATGATATAAAATTACTGGCGCAGTCATATTATCAACTTTTTGTATAGTAAAAAAATAAACGTAGATAGTAATAATATTTCAGTATTTCACCCTTGTAAAATTAACAAGATTAAAGCAATTATATATGTACGGCTGAGATGCAATATCCAATTGCTTTCATTACCTATCTAACTATCTTGGGCTTTTGAATTTGGACAGCCAAGCCTACTTGCAGTGCTGTTGCATGCTGATTGGGAAGCAACTACTAGTCACTAATAGAGATATATACGTAAGAGAGTATATTCTTTAACATCAAATTTCTTAATTTTAATGACTTTATTTTTTAATTGTAAATATTTTTTTTATTTTCCATATTTTGTTTAATTAATTAAATAAAATAAATTATTTCCAAATATGAAACAAAATTATCATTGTCATAAAAATTTTAAGTTAGAAAATTTAAATCCATATAAGATGCAAAATAAACAAGTAAATGTAATCCACATGCTCTTATATCAAATCTTAAAATTTGAATTCAATTATGAGCATTAGCTTTTTTTTTCCATGACCGGAGTGACTAATCTCCTTGCTGGCTTGTAGGCACCTCTAATGGGTGGGACAGCTGGCCCCGAGATTTAACGCTGCTGCATGCACAAGGCAGGATTCGAATACCTGACTTTGCTTAAGCGTGGATCAATCCCTACCACCGAACCACACGCTCGGGGTTTTATGAGCATTAGCTTTTGAATGTATTTAATTTCCCGTTAAAAAAAAGTGTAAGATGCCGTATATTATTAGGTTCCTATTTTAAGTACGGGTAGAGGTAGGCTTTTACAGATTATGAATATTATTCTTTGCTTTTTTTTTTCATGAACAATATTATTCTTGCTGCTTTTAGTTAAACAGCTGACGTCTAAAGTAAATTGAAAATTGACGAAAGGGAGAATAAAGAAAGGTTGTACTTATATAATCACGGTTCATTGGGAATAGTCAAGATTAAAAGAGAAAAACGTTCACATCTTTTTGTACGGACGTGCCACAAGCAAAAAATTAAAAGGATTTAGGAGGTGTTTGGTACAAGGTATTTTTTTAAAGGATATTATTGGAAATGCATTAATGGTTGAGAATGTGATGTTTGGGTAAGTTACATTATTTTATTTGGTTCATTTTTCTTTGATATGAAACATCCATAGGGATGTGATTACTTAATTGTTCAAAAACATCATTGACTTAAAAAACAAGAAAGTTAACGAGAAAAATACATACATAAATTATTTTACCAAAAAATTAACACTCCCTTAGAACAACTTCTTCGTTAAAGAACATCGCGGCTTCTTTTTTTTTTTTTTTTTTTTTTTAATTTCTAATATTTCCTATTCATTTTCAAGCGGTGGCAAATGAATGTATCACATGGATCTGGAGTCGAATTATAATGCATTAGATAAAATAAAACCATGAATGCATTTATGATTTACTTAAAAAATTTACTGAATAAATCCAACAATTTATCAATGATTCATTTAATAAAAATAAGTGCAACCTATCAATTATCAATCTTTGACTATATATATATCATATGTAATTGAGGAGACTTTTGATTTTTTTATTTTTTTTTTTAAAAAAAGTATTTTTAAATTTTTGCTCTTTAATAGTTGGACCTGGGCCAACCCATACATCAGCCCTCACGGCTCGTCCTCAACATTAGACCCTACGATGAACTTTAACACAAATAAAGTATGTCCCAAAAAATTTGTTTCTTTTAATTTAGAATGAGAATTTAGAATTTCTCATTCTAAATGCATGTTTTTTTTTAATGTGTTTTAGTTATACATACATACATTTTTTATGGTAATTTTGTTTGAGTCAAGAACATCAATAAGGAGTTAGCTTTCTAGGTGAGAAATTTCTCCTTATGCAGAACATATACTTTTCTAATTATTTTTGCAATTAATCTATAAAAAATTCTTCTAATTAAACTAAGGGTATTAGGAAAATTCGTAATCATATTTTTTTTTTTTTTTGCAAATTAAATATACATGAGGGACCTTCCGCAAAATCAATAAAGAGCTAAAATTTGTTTTAGGATTCATTTTCTAATTCCTTCGCACCTAATAATTTTCTTTCTTTAACCAACAGAAACTAACACCGTTGGCTTTTTTTTTTAATAATGAATTAGGATATATTATAAAGAGTACAAATTATACTCAAACCCTTAATTGTACTCATACCGTTACGTAAAAGAACTCAATCATGACCAATTAACAAAGTTAGAATCTAAACATGACATCAATGCTAAAAGATACTCCTATATAAAACATTCTTATATAACTACTATTTAAAATCAATTCCATGACCTCACTTTAATCAAAACTAGAATTCCGATACAACAAAGACAAAAATATTATACAGTACACCATTTCTCATAATATGCATTGTTTAGATAGATTCATGCCAAATAACCAAGCCAATTAAGTTAGCTATCTGCTTGTGCTTATTGTGAAAAAACTTTGTTGACAAATATACGTTTACCTAGGTTTTTTAATTATGATATAACGAATTCAATCTTTCTAGAATACATGGAAAATTTTATTGATAAAAATAAAACTTTGATAATATCTACGATTGAAAAAAGAAAAAAAAAGATGTCTTGGCTTGGATAAGCTTGGCGATAAGAAAAATTTATAGTTGTCTTCTTAGTAGTTTTTATTATATTTGCTCCATGTAATGGATAATGAGATTGATTAAACCACTTCCCGGGTAGCAGGGATATAATATTAAGCATGTAAGAAAGCACTAGAGCCAGTGCGCAAACAAGGGAATGCACTTTGGCCAGCACCATATCGATCTCTACCAATTAACTCATTTACCTAATTAAAAGTAAGCATATCCATTAATTAGGTTATTGGCGCGTTGCCATTACTATGTGTTACACATGTATTTTATCCAAAAAAAAGTTTACACATGTAATTAGGGCATAGGTTGAACGTTAATTAGTATTTCATTTTCACCTATATATGATGAACGTTGTAAGAATATAATAATTGTAATCCTCTAATATTTTATGCTTCAAATCCTTTTACTCGAAAGAGTTGAATGTTTTTCAGATTCCCAAACATTCAATGTATATTAGAATGATTTTTAGGCTAAATTGCTAAAACATTAAAAATATTCATCATTATTAATTGATATAAATATGTTTTTAGTCCTTAAACTTTGAGATCGTTTTGTCACAAGTCATTTTTTTTTTTTGAACAGCAAAAAATATAATTATATTAAGAGAAGACCCCCAAGCATCATAGTACACACAAAAGTCATTTTTCTTTTTAATATATGGCTTTCCAAAGTCACCTGTAATTTATCATATATCTCTACTTTTAATTCAAACCAAATTTTATTAACGTGTGTTACCAAAATCTTCATCAATTATTATCTTCTTGCTATTAAAATAATAATGCCCTTTATAATTCAGAAATTTGTGACCATTCAATATTGATTCAGTATCTCGGGGTTTTATAAATGGTCCTAGTTGCTTTAGGTGTTTGATGATGCTTAATATATTTTTGTTATGTACTGTTTATAACTTGATATATATACACTACTAATAGTAGTTAAAAGATGTTCGTTTTCATTTGCCGTCTCTGATGCCATCGAACGGTTAATCAAGGTCCCAAATCAAGGTCCATGTATTGTGATTCGACCAAGGGTTTTTTTCATGACAATGCAAGTGTTTGTTGAGTTTGGGTAAAATGCAAATGTAATGATCACTAAATAGTAAAGGCTTCTTTTTTATTCATTTAGTTTGGGATCATTTTGCTACGTATCTTCGTCAGATTAAATAGTAAAAAATATTCACGTAATAACATGTGTCATCATGTGTAGTGTCTGACAAGGATTCTGATAAGATATATTTGCAAAATTTGAATTGAATTAAAAACAATGATATATGATAAACCAAAGATACTTTCGAAAAATGAGACATTGAAAAAAAAAAACAAGTATATGTGACAAACTAACCCTAAAATTTAAAGAAAGAAATCATATTTAAACCTTATTAATTTATAATGCGTCAAAATATGTCCTTCGCATATTTTACTTTTGTTTAATATATGTGGGTGATGGCGTTTTGGTTTTTTTTTTTGTTTTTTTTTTTTTAATTTTATAAGAAGGTGGGTGATGGCGTTTGCATCGCTGTAGCCAAGCGTAAAGTGAAGAGGGCCCCTTATCAGAGTGAAAATGAAATCAACGTGCCGGATATGGGCAGTAAGTCGATATAACTATACACTTTGTGTTATTATTTTATGAAAATTGATTTAAAAAAAATTACTATAAAAACTTATTTATTTATTTATTTTAACAATTTTCACATTCAATTATAAAATGACACAAAATATGAAACATGTGATATGTTCTTATAATCTTATTAATTTTGCTAAAAAGGTCCTTTCAAAATCAATCCTATTTATCGGTAGTGATATATGAACATCTAAATTTGATATATGAATTAAATATATGATTGTCTTATATGCAGAAACAATAAAATAAATTTTATTTTATTATTTCTGCATATAAGACAAGTCAGATATTGAATATCGGGATATTCACATAACATTTTTGAAAAATATATTGTTAAATGTTAAACCTTATTGTATAGATTAATTTTTTTATAAGAAAAAAAAATTTATTCCAAAAAGTTAAGAGGAATAAAAATACATCCTTTTGCAAATAGACAAAAGCATTCATTAAGATTTTGGAATCTATAAATATGGTCAAATTTGAATTTAGTCTCGAGTTTTTTTTTTGGGGTGAGGTTTTAGTAGTCATTTTGTTGATATGTTTTCGTTAAATATTAGCGTGGTAGACAAAAATCCACGTCAACATCATTACATGTATCCAGGACGATTGGTCCTAACCTATTTTGAACGAAGGGCGAAAAAAAATTTGGGGCCCTAATTCATAAAAAAAAATTTATTAAAAATAAATCAATTAAAACATGTACTCCATTCGTTTCTATTTAATTGTCCTTTTTTAAAGAATTTTTTTTCTTTTTATTTGTCATTTTGATAATTTCAAAAGTGTAATAAATGTTATTTTTCATGTTTACCCATATTTAATAGGGTATTGGTTTTTGTAAGTAGCAGAGAAAAAGTAATATGGTTAAGGAGAGAGAAATGGTGTATAGTAAGAAAAAATATAACAATTTTTGTTAGTGACGATCTTGGGAGAATGTGAAGGTACTGAAAGGTGAAAGCTATCCTAAGAGCTTTTACACTTTGTTTGGCTAGTGGAGAGAAAATGGGAAGAGAGAAAATGAGAAGAGAGATTATGGTGAGAAAATAGATAGAAATGGGTAGATTTTATGGTTGTTTGGTACGAGAGAAAATGAGAAGAAATGTGAATGAGAGAAAAGTTTAGTTTTCTCTCCTTTTGTTTGGTTGAAGAGAAAAGTGGGAAGAGAGAAAACAATAAATTGGTAAAAGTCAAAAATACCCTTGTTTTACATAGCATAAATAAATATTCTTGTTTTCTCTTTTTTTTCTTTTTCTATTAAACATAACCAAATTTTTTTTTTTTGCTTCAATTATTTTTTAAATAATCAAAATTCTAGATTCGAAAATAAATGTAAAAAAAAGTTGCATCAATTTTTTTTAAAAAAAAACACACACAATAGCTTTTTTTTTATAAGAATAATGATTTATTCCAAATTGAACAAGAAATCAAAAGCATCATATATTGCACCACACCAATTTGTGAAATACTATCAAAATTACTTGGAGGCTAGCAGCTAAGAATATTTTTACTTGTAAGCTTAGATCACTTTTTCAAATTTTATCGCACAAACACAGGATTCAATCATTCAAACAAGAAAATACACTTGAATCAGCAGTAAAAATAAGGTGCTGAATGTGAGTTTACCATTCACTTTTAGCCATAGGGGAACCAATAATCTCAAATAACATAAAGCAACAGCAGATGGTGAAAACCAAATACCAATAATACATTTCCAGCAATTCTCTCTTTACAAACAGTATACACAGTAACGGTACATGTAGAAGCACACCATGGCATCAAAGGTGGTTCCCTTTGCATACACTTGAACACATCACAGGACAGAAAGTAAGAAAAATTGAATACCCTATCTGCTTAAGAAGCATAACAAAACACATTAAGCTCCCAAGGAAATAAAACACACTAATTTCTCAAAGAGAAACAAGCAACTCATAAATATATCAAACCCATCATTTTCCATATACATAAAGAAAATGGCGGAACAAGAAAATAAAGAGAAAATACAAAACAAATAAGAGAAAGAGAGGCACATACTAAGTAGAAGAAGGATGGGAGCAAGTTTGGCGGTGCTCAATTTGGAGGAGGAGCAGCTGTTGCACATGGAGAGTGAGGAGGCAACGGTGGAGACTTGAGAGTGCAAGAGAGAGATGAGAAGAATGAGAGAAGAAGAAAGGGCTAAGAGAAAAGATGAGGTTAAGGGTAATTTTGGGTTTCAGCCAAAAGTGGTGCCCTGTATGTTAATTTTGGCACCTTCAGAGAGTTTTCTCTTCAAACTCTCGCCGGCTGAGAAGAGAAAAGAATTTGCTATGGGTCTCACTCCAATTTTCTCTCTCTCCTTGTTTTCTCTCCTCTACCAAACAGGGGATTTTCTTGTTTTCTTCTCATTTTCTCCTCCCCAAAATCTTTCCACTCAATTTCTTCTAAACCAAACAAGGTGTTAAGGTGGTGTCGGGTCTTAAGACTAATTTCAGCCAAAGCAAGGTTTTTGGCATCAATCTTTCAGACTCTTTTATGACTTCTGCCTCCTTTTGTCTTAACCGTGGCCGATGTTGTTTTTCATTCAAATATTTGTCTTAAGGTTAGGACTTGACACTGGATTATGGCTTTCTTTGGTAAGGGCATGTTATTTTCGGTTTGGTGCTTGTGTCCAATGTCCTGTATTTAATCTATCTCAAATATAAAGTCCCATTGTAATGGGTTCGGTACCCTGGTACCTGCTTATATATTTATTCAATTTGCTTATAAAACAAATAATAAAAAGAGTTATTTATTAAATAAAATGGAGCTGAAATAAAATAAAAATTTATTAATTAAATAGGTGATAAAATCTCCTTTTCATGTTGTGTTATAAAAGTATAATTTATTAGTTCATCAATTTTTAAGTCAAGTGAAAAAAATGGAAAATACAAATTGAGATAATATGCTGAAAATTATTAATAATTGAAAGGCAAAAAAAAATGTGTTTTTTAAAAGTAAAAGTACTATGAAAAACTATTATGGGCTCCTACAATTTTTGGGCCTTAAATGTGAATTTAATTTTTTTTTGAACTAAATTCGACAAATTAACAAAATTGAGGGATAAAAAATGTAATTAAACCTTAAATTAAATCATACTTATTAAGGAAATTAATTTATTAGTACATTTAATTTTATCAAATTCATAAAAAATAAAGTTATTTTAGGTAAGTTAATATAAGGCTATTTTTGTATTTTTATCCCCAAAGTGGGGTGCATAAATTCTAATATGGGGTGTTAAAATTCTCGCTAAAAAAAATAATAATAACCGGAGCACAAGCACAAACAATAAAACAAATTAAAGATAAATAGACCTGACTTAAAGCATGTTTAAGTGGAAAAATTATTAGTTGGTCCTGAACCATGATGGTCTGTACTCATCTCAACCGTTTAATATGTTTAAAAATTTTAAAAATAAATAATAAATGATGGTGATTGTACTGGACCATGAAGTCCCGAACCACCTAATAATTTCTCGTTTAAGTGAGCTACTCGATCGTGGAGTAAAAATCACGTTTTGTAAAAGCAAAATGTGATACTTCAATAAAAATGCGAGTTTATTTGCAATAAAACAGCCTCTACTCCAAATGTACTATTACACTTAGAAACAATTCTTTGATACTCCTTTTTAAATAATATTCAATGCACCGTACCCCTTTATTTTTTATGCATGAAATTTCATTACTCCCTATGTTCCATAAGGATGGTTAAGGAATTCAAAAGTCAAAAACTTAAGGAGACATACATTTAATGGTTTGTCTAACACATCAACCAATTATCAAACAACTAATTTAATGCATTTTGAATGAATCAATTACCATTCACAACTCAAAGTTTACAATTTCTAAACTTTTAATTAATTATTTTAACTATACTTTGGAAAAAAAAATTAGCCAATTTTTACTGTCCTCATAGGACGGAGGGAGCTAGTATTTTCTTACCTTAAACCTAAATTTTCATCTACTATTTTACCACATCCCTTTTGTACATAGTTTTGGCAATGTCCATTTTACCTTATCACAATTTTATTGTTGGTCAATACATTTTCATAAAATAGTAGTGGAGGTGATGACGTAGGTAAAAAAAAAAAAGTGATTGGCAAAGAGAGGTGATTGAATTGGACTGAGATATGATAAAAATGGCAAAATAATATTTTTATACATTTTCACTAATTAATCTAAACTTTAATCTTTTTAATTAATAAATCTATAATATTGTGAAAGGGAGCATCAAATCATAAAATTAAAAAGGGTTTATGAAAGAATCACCCAAAACTTAGATGTATAATCTCGTGCTTAAAAATTAGGAGATTTCTAATATGCAATTCAAAATTGGATTGTTGCTATGCAACCTTCTCTTAAACCAATAAGAAGTTGTCACTTAATTCACATTTGTTCAAGACTATCATGAATGGCATCCATCCTAGTTTCCTTCTTTGCTCTGTTCGAACTCAATCTTCCTTAAGTTTAGCATTTCTCTTCTTCATGTACTTTTCATAATATTTTCCTCTAGAATCATCACCAAAGCTAAGATCGGAGAAACTTTTCTGTAGAGCATCACCATATTCATAACTATCCATTGTCTTCACAAGTGGCTTGGCATCAGAGTTTGCCGCGTTGCTAGAACTCGCAACGCCTAATAACTCAGAATTTGGTTTGGCAACAGGTGAATTAAGTGACAACTTCTTATTAGTTTAAGAGAATGGTGCATAGCAACAATCCAATTTTGGATTGCATGCTAGTAACTCCCAAAAAAGTATTAACATTGTACACTTTGTGGAAACGTTTGGAAATCTAGCTAATAGGCATATTCCACATCGGTGAGTTACAAGAAAGTTGATATATAAGCTTGAGCAATATTATCTAATATTTCCAATTTTCCATCGTATTTTGGACAAATAAGTCCTTCATGTAAATTGCTTAAAGTATAAATTCACCAACTCGCTCTCTCATCCAAGACTTAAAAAGGTCGATCTGCTTCTAAATTCTAATAGTTTGTGTAGCAAATAACATGACAAAAAAGATCGACCTTAGTGATCTGGGAGTTCGGTAGAGCTTATATAATAAAATGAGGTGCCCTTTCATGTTTCGCATTAACTTGGCGTCCACTTTACTTGAGGGGATAAAATGTAACCCAAATTACATAAATGAAAAGGTGCACATCACCTTATCGTGTTTATACAATCTCACTAATGTAAATGGTAAAATGGATAATATGCCTTGTCGTGTTTATTCAATTTTAGTACCGTAAGTGGATCATACACACCATTAGAGAGTAAAAATTTAAACATGAAATTGCAATATTCATTTAGAGAAAACTCTCATGTTAGTCAATTATCGAAACAAAAGAGCGATACCAACTCCACTTTTTTGCCGTGCAGATGCTGTAAATGTAGACTGTAGACACTAGAAACTGCGCACGTAACTTATGTCCTAGTGGGTTTTCGATAATGCAATAAACTATTTAATATTAAAATATTAATATAGTCTATTGAACTAATAATCTATGTGTATAAATATGGAGAAGGCTAACCTAGCTAGTGCATTCAGTACCACAAACAAAATCAAGTGCAAAGACAAGTTGTACTTCTCAAAACACTGGAACATCATTTAAAAAAAATGGATGAGATGACATGTTGTAAGAAGGTAGGAGCATGGTTCACCAATTCAAAGTCATTTTTGCTTATATTAAGCTTGCAATTTGGCTCAGCTGGCATGTATGTTATCACCATGGATGCTCTCAACAAGGGCATGAGTCATTATGTGTTCGTTGTGTACCGTAATGTCATCGCCACAATAGCTCTTGCCCCCTTCGCATTTTATCTTGAAAGGTTTCCCTCTATTCTTATCATCTTATTATATATATGCTTCAAAACTAATAACATCAATCATCCACATATATACATGTGTTTTTTTTTTTTCCAGTTAATTTCATTGCGAACGTAATATTTCCAGCCAGCTTGATGATTAACATCTCATATGCGTTACTTCAATTTTTTTCCTTCTTTTAGCATATATTATTTTTTATATATCATGCACGCTAAATCT
Source organism: Crotalaria pallida (assembly GCA_037953625.1). Lineage (NCBI taxonomy): Eukaryota > Viridiplantae > Streptophyta > Magnoliopsida > Fabales > Fabaceae > Crotalaria > Crotalaria pallida. Next base: position 145,541,569 of record CM075651.1, on the reverse strand, counting down.
GAATACTATATAATGCTTCTTACCAAAAATAAAAATAAAAAAAAATAGTACTATATAATGCTATATATATGTTCTCATCGAACTTAATTTAATACTCACTTTGACTCGAATTATAAGAAAAAAAAACATATTTCTTTTCGTTTAAAATATAAGTAAAATTAACTAATTTTTTTAAATTTTATTTCATTCCCAATACCACTTTCCTAAAAAATCTCTAAAAAAATGTGATCTTATTTAGTTTTTGTTTCATTTCCAATACTACTTTCCTAAAATACCTCTACTTTTAATAAATGATAAAGTTAAATACAATCAACTAACATCTTTAATAAGCATAAAAATAGTTAGATTTGCTTATAATTTGAGGAAGGAGTAAGTTTTTTCCAAAACATCAATACCTATAATTTGAACACAACTTCATCAACCGCGTTGCTTTTACTATTGACGTGTTGAGTAAAACTATTAGTCTATTTCTAAACCTTTTTGTTTTTTTTTTTTTTTTTTGTATTTTATATTGCAGGAAAGTTAGGCCCAAGATGACGGCTCGGATATTTTCAGAGATAATGGCACTGGGTTTTGTCGAGTAATATAATCTCTTCCGGTCTTTGCTGATAAAAAAATAAATAAATATAATCTCCTTCACTTAAGCACCCATTGTCCCAATTTTCAGTATACTTCTTTTACAATGTGTATTTTAGGACATAGGTTATTAATATAAATTTAGATGAAAAAATGAGTTATTAAATAGTTTGAGATGTGACATTTTTAGTTTTGCTATAAAATTTTACTTAATTTGATCATTTGAAATATGTCTTATATTTCTTGCTTTTTAATTAATTAATTTTAATTTTTTTAAAAAAACTTTTAGTAAACACTTATTCTTGGAATTTTTTTTTTAAAAATCATTCTTGGACGTCAAAACATTTCATATAATTTCATGATCATTCATATATACATATATATATATATATATATATATATATATATATATCAAAATGCTAATCAATGCTTTAAGGGTATTGTTTAAAGGAGCAAAAATTGTTATTATGCATTAGAAATGATGAGTTTAATATATCAAAAACTGTTAAACATAGTTTTTCAATCGTAAAATAGAATGAACTATTAAGGTCGAGTATAACTTATTTTAAATAGAAAATAGAATGAAAGTAGAATAGGAGAGTAAAGTAGAATGAACAATTAAGATAGAGTGTAACTTAATTCAAATGTTTTTTTTTCTTGGATTGTTGTTCTGGTTTAGCAAAAAGTAATTTTTTACTTTTTTGTTTCTTTAATTAATTTTTCTTATAAAAAAATTTCAAATTACATTTCACTAAATTAATCCTAATAACTAACATAAATTCCTTGAAAGTAGAAAAAAAATGTGGATGTAGTATTCTTGAATTATTATATTTGTTTTTTTTATTCAAGTAAATAAAACAATTAGAGAAGTTTAACAAATCTTGTATATCCATTTACTTCAAATTAGATCCACTACGATCTTCTCTCACACACAAACATATAATACGATGGATTGAACAAGTTTTGTTTTGTTTTTTTGTTTTTTTTTTGTTTTGTTTTTTTGTTTTTTTGTTAACATGGCAATCACGTTGTTATTTACAGGATTATACTTGATCAATGCTTCACCTTCTTGGGGATGAAATTAACGTCAGCGTCCTTTGCATCTGCTGTGATGAACTCCGTACCCTCCATTACCTTTGTGCTGGCAATCATTTTTCGGTAAGATAACGATAAAATAATATTTATTACTACATACTATTTAGCTTTACTAATGAAAAATAAAAGGCTATAATAGAAAACAAGCACTAACCTTTGAATATCCTCCATAGATCCCACTATTTTTTTATTTTTTTTTTAAGATTCCGATACCAAAGGCATGGGGGTGTGTTTTAGTGGTTCTCAAAATAGTTCACGTTTGCATATATACTTATAGTGATAGGTCTGTGTCACCACACTCACGTATCCAAGGATGTATGGGTGTCATTTTCTATCTTTGTCATATCCATCAATCAATCCCTTTGCTCTTTTATCTAAATTTTTCAAGAAATGAATTATTTGCTTTTTTCCCTTCTTATTCTAATTTTTAGATAGTATATATTTTCATAATTACAAAGATAACATTTAAATTTCATTATATCTCTTGAATGTTTTTTTCTCTTGAATGTTTAAAAATTATAAGACGATACTTGTACCATTGAGGCTTATAACTTTCTTTTTTATAAGAGAATAAGAGAATTGAGGCTTATATCTTACTATTATTGTGTCATGTTAACGAATATTAATCTTAAGAACGATGATCAAAGATTTAAAATAAACTAGTTCTAAAAAACTTCAAAACATTGTTTCTCATTACAAGCTTAACCTTTTCATCAAATATTTAGTCAATGTCTTTAAGGTCACTAAACAATAATGGAGTATGGGACACTTTTGCTGGCCTATTCCAACCATCCTAATTAACCATCAAGGAAAAAATATACATGTAGTTGACTAGTTGATATTAATTATTATGTTTTATTTTTTCTAATGAAAAAAAAAATATATTGGAGCAGATTGGAGAGCATGAAGATGAAGGAGCTTGGATGTCAAGCCAAGGTGATTGGAACCGTGGTGAGTCTTGGAGGTGCTCTTCTAATGGCAATGTACAAAGGTCCTCTAATTAACATTACGAAGTCAACAGCCAATCATGTGGGCCAGCCAGAGAATAATGTTAACGACACTGGAGACCAATGGGTCTTGGGTGCTTGTTTTCTCCTCATAGGTTGTGCTGGCTTCGCTGGTTTCTACATATTGCAAGTAAGTTGCAGCTGAAGTTGATTTTACACCCTATATATAAACATCTACTAGTACAATGTTTAGGTTAAGAATAAGAAAATAAGAAGAAATAAAAAAAAATTATTGAAAATTTCTATATTTTTTATTACAATTTTAAATGTTTTAATATCTTTTTAATAAAAATTATATTGTATATCTTATGGATATGTACATAAATAAAACAAATTTTCATTTTAATTTCTAATATAATATTGACGTATGCAAAATTTTTGATAATTTGCAGGCCATAACATTGAGGAAGTACCCAGCAGAGATGTCCCTAGCCACTTGGGTATGTTTTGTGGGGGCAATTCAAAGCTCTGCAGTTACTCTTTTCATGGAACGTCACTCCCCTCATTCCTGGTCTCTTGGCTTTGATTCCAGCCTTTTGGCTTGTGCTTACTCGGTCAGTATCCATTATTCTTATTATTATTCATCAACTAAACAATTTTTAATGCCCCAACCCAAGTCACAACATAGTACATTATTAGCAGTAATTCTATTATGTTTTATTTTCATTCTGACTTGCATAATAATTTTCCTAATTTAATTTATTTAACAGGGAATAGTTACATCAGCAATCCAATTTTATGTGCAAGGCTCCGTGATTAAAACCACTGGCCCAGTTTTTGTGACAGCTTTTAATCCCCTGCGTATGATCATTGTCACGGCCTTGGCCTGCCTCCTTCTCAATGAGAAACTCTACCTTGGAAGGTACTTAGTGTAGCCAATTGAAATTCTACAATGCAACAATTCTTTTTTAGAAAATCAAAGATATTAATTAAAAACATCATCTTTAACGATTTTATACGAGACTCACTAAATCACATGACTTTACTCTATGTTTAACGGGTCTCGAATGAAATTCATTCAATAATTAAAAAAAAAAAGTATGTGTTAAAAAATTATTGCACTTTTAGTTTCCTTTCTCAAATCCAAATTTACTTAAAGATTATTGACTTTTTGTTGAATTATTATGATGTGTATACCAGCATTATTGGAGGAGTGGTGGTGGTTACGGGGCTTTACTTAGTTGTGTGGGGCAAATCTAAGGAACAAAAACGTCTTATGCCACAGTCACCTGTAAAGGAGACCTCCTCTCTGCAGCTACCAGTTACTGTCTCCAAAAATGAAAGCAACAATAACAATAAAGCTCAATTGATCATAAATAGTGATGTGGAAGCTACAATATCAAGTACAGAGAACCAGTCAAACTAGGGCAGCATTGTCAAATTAAGAAGATTTTGGCTTTGTTTAATTAATCATTGGGTTCCCTTTCCCAATACAAAATAACTAAGGCCAATGTATTGGAATTTTGGAGCTTAGATTATTGTGTTGCTCATCTCCTTCCAAAGTTGGTTAATTTTTGTTATAAGCTTTTCCTCTTAAGTCAAGGAACCATCAAAATATATGTTTTGTTTCTTTGTTGTTATAGCATTTTCTTTTTTTATTTTAAGTTTCAGCACAAGAACATTTCTTCGAGATGCAATGCAATACATTCAGGAGGATGTCATGCAACAAAAATAGACAACAGAATTCCACATTAATTAAAAAGACTTATCAATGTATAACCAAAAAAATAAAAATAAAAAGACTTATCAATGTCAAGAACTAATTGAAATCATTGATGAAATTTGAAGCATGTTTGGCAACATATCCAGGCCATCAAAACTTGTGACTTCTTTAAATCTCTTTAATAGGAAATAAGTTTATTCCATTCCATGGTGTTGAAAATATATAATCATATAAATACCAATGGAAAATTGGAAATGTCCCTCACCAATTAAATATGCTTTCATTCGAACAACACAAGCACTTTTTAATTGAGTCTTAGAATATAAATCCATATTTTATTCATAAATCCCATTTTAATTGTGAAAATTTCAAAATGTTCTTAATTCATTTTTTTATTTTATTTCGAGGTGTCGAAAATATTTTTGAATACCCCTAAATCGAAAAAACAAGTATATTAGATTAATATATTTTTCCTAGATGATTCTCTCAAAAAAAAATTTCCTAATAGCATCTCTCGAAAAAATATATATTAACAACTTTTTTTTGGCTGGTGGAGAGTAAAGAAATGATTTTGTATGCAAATTCTTTATGTGGGTATTTTTGGTTGGGTCTTTTGGAGGTGAGCTTGAGGGAGAAAAAAAGAGACGAGTACATAGAGAGGGAAACAGAGGGGTGCCACCACCAATTTGATGAGAAAGCTAAGAGGGTTTGAGAGAGATGAGGGAGGTAGAAGAAGAAGAGATTTAAAATTTAGGATGAGAGATATTTTTGAAATAAAATAGGGTTCAAATTCTAGAACCCATTTGTCAATACCGTCCACATCCAAGTTTAACAATACTATGGGCCTGCCAATGCTGGGTTGGCTTGGGCTTTACCTACAAATGTTCAATCGACTCAGTTTCGTTGGTTTAAGCATTTTTGGGATTGAACTAGCTTAATTAAAAAGTAGCTTAATCTAATGCATTAAAATCAGTACCTCGTGATTTAGGATATACTGTATATATTTTAATATTTCAAATGTTTTTTGTCCCACGCGGTTTCTTTATCTTTTAGTATAGTATATGTTAACATCAATCCTAATGTTCACCCAATAATAATATATATAGTTTATTCTAATATGAACACTAAACAATAGTTTATTTAAATTAAATTCGCATAATACGGCTGCATCACCAACTTTATATAAAACGACAAATTGTTGCAAACTGCGTCGATTCTCACATATCCCAACTACCGTCACTACAAATTTCTACAGAGTGTTATGATTTACCTACCATTATTGTTGTAATTACAATAATGATATAGCATGATAATTGGCTAATTGCTCTTCACAAAACCTACCATGGTTAGTGACCGCCATGTTTAAATGCAAATTAAACAAATAATGCGTTATATAAATTATTGTTGACATAGTGACTAAACATAGTGTGCATATCTTAAACCATCTCCTATTATTTTAATCAAGGTTTAAGTAAGATATGTCTCGAACTCCATTGAGTCCACTCAAGCGCATGTGTAACACGGGTTAGCTCTCTTTGATTTAAGATTTGTTACTTACAATTGAATTTTGATATACTCAACATTAAGAGTTTGTTTGGTTTGAGGGATTTTGGGAGAAGAGAAATAAGGGGAGGAGAAAATAAATATTTTTTCTTATTTGATTGGGTAAGAAAATGAGAGAGAGGAGAAAAGAGAGTGGGAGTCACACAAAAAAATTTCCTTCCCTCATATGCCGAGAGAATGGAGAAAAAATGGGGAAATGCACCGGATGGACAAAAATGACTACAACGGATGTTAACAAGTAAACTTGCTACTACACGGCTGTGTTTTTTATTTATTTTTTTATAGTAACTATTTTGTCTTATATCAAACATTTTCTCTATTTTTTTTTTCACATTTCCTCTCATACCAAACAAACATAAAATCTACTTATTTTCTCACCAAAATTTTTCTCTTTTATTTTTTTCTTCTCTATTTCTCTCTTCTCTCTAGAAGCACCCTGAGAGAAAGTAATCAAAAAATAAGAAATAAAGAATAACAAATGCATACGAAGATAATTCTTTCATTTTTCATTCATGCTAATGAATAGGAATACATTCCTTTTATAGTAAAAATGCAACCCTAAAACCATTATTAGTCATACACTTGGCATAATCATAAAGTTTAGGAACAATCTAGAATAAGCTGTATAATAAAGCACTATAATCTAATTATATTATTACTATCCTATCCCTTGTCTTATAATGAACCTAGTTAACTTTGCTATTTTAATTATTAATCTTAACATCCTATTAATTTTCTTCCGTAGAACCAAACAAAGTGTAAGAGTCGAGTTTTTAAGAGTCTAAAAAATATAGGTTATATCAAAAAATTAAAAGACAAATTAATATTTACTTACATATAACACTTTACAATACAATTTCTTCATTTTTTTTAACCTCATTTAAAAAAAAAAAAACACTAAGTATGTCAAAATCCAAAATAATAATATAGTACTAGTAAATTTCACTCTGGGGCAATTTGGGAACCAATACCGATGCACGCAATTGCTAATTTCCTTGTCCATTAAAACTTGCGGTTTAAAGCTTACGAAGTTGATCGATCTTACCTTTTTTTCTTTACTTTCATTTCCTTTGCCTTTATGTGTATATATCTGTCACTGACTAGACAACATCTCAAATCTGTTGTCCTGATAATGACATTGTCACTACATAAATATACTCTATCTGAGATAAGCCGTTAAGGCTCATGATGCACATGATTGTGAAATAAATAAATTGCTCTTATACTTTAAAGTCCAATTAATACCAATAATAATAAAGAAGACAGTAAATATTGCCCTAAAAGCATTAGTTAATGAACTAAAAATAATTATTTTACATCATAAATTATTATGTTTATTATTTCAAAAAGCAGTAAATTTTGTTTTTCAATAGATAAATATCCTTTTTTATATTCGTAAATCAATATCCTTATAATACTAATCATAACCCTAATAGTAAATATATACTCCTATTAAAAAAATGAGCGAAATATATAACCAAAGTTGGATACCAAAAACTATAGTGTATATATATATATATATATATATATATATATATATATATATATATAAGAACTATATATGAACGAAATATGTAACCATAGTTGAATACCAAAAACTTCTAGAATTAACTAGTTTATCACCTTTGCGATATTAAAAAAATTAATATTGTATATATATATATATATATATATATATAAATGAAAACAATTTCAAATACTGGATAATAAATTTTGATATGCCTTTTAGAAAACAAACCAAAAAAATGATAAAATCATATATATTACACATGTCAAAAGTCATAAGGTGTTGTTTTCGGAGTGGTATACTACAACTTCTTGCTTTCTTTTTTTTCATAATCCTCATTGATGTTTCTTAAGATTTAAATTTCATCTAATACTCTCTTAATAATATAATTTGACTTTTAAAAAAATTTAATAAAGTAGCTGTTAGACGATGACCATGCGGGCAAATATCAAAATAAAACTCCAGATGACTAAGTCAATTTTCTCATGAAGTATACAATATAGCTAATAAGTGCTCTTTTTTAAACATAAAAAAAAATCATAAATATACATTGTTATGTGTCTGATCTCTTGAAAATATAAATATATATATATATATATATATATATATATATACACACATTTTTCAACAATTTTTTTACTATGTTTAGTTTATTATTTCAAATTTCTATTTCAAAATAGAAAGGAGAGTATCGTTAAGGTACACTTAGAGAAATTTTATAAAGAGAACTCACATCAATCAAAATATATATATATATTAACTATTAGAATTTTGTTAATCGGTATTCTAAGAGCATTGATTATGAAATAAATTAAAAATTTAAATTCATTAACTCACAAAATCCAAAACTCATAATTTTTTAAGATAAAATCATCTCTTTAAACAATATCCTAAATAATCTTATTAACAAGTGTCTTTAGGTTTATTAAAAATAAAAAAAACAACACAAATTACTAATTTTTATTTTCTCAAAAATATAAAAACTACATTTTGAAAAACTTTTTAACTACAGTTCATATAAGTCATAGGACCCCATAATTAGCATTTTCCAAATTATTATACACCCCACTATAAGTCACTAAGCAAACACGTTGTGTTGGAAACTTTCTAGGCACTAATGCATTATATATGTTATGTCTCTCGTTACTCATAAGTATGTATTGAAGTGGGAGAAGAAAATATTTAAAAAAAATAAGAGAATAAAATAAAGCAAGAGAGAAAAAAAGACACATTATACATATACTTGTTATTTCTTCACATATTAAAAAAAAAAACAATTGTTGATGCATCATTGGATAAAGATAAATTCTATTAATACTCTTTTTCTTTTCACACTCATCACTATCTTGCAATGTATTTTTCTTTTCATTTTCAAATAATTTATATAAAATTTTGCATTATTATCATCGGATAAGACACTTGATGTATGCAAAAATGAAATTATGGGTGTTAATAATTAACAACAGTACCCTTTAATTTGTTAAAAATTTAGTAAAATTATAAAATAAAAAAATTACTAACTAAAAATATCACGATTTAAATTGAATAATAAATACAAAATATTAAGGATAATTTGTGGTTAGAAAAAATAAATAAGATGGAAAAACTAGATGTGATTTGATTCAATTCGAATTTGTAAGAGTACTATTAATTACAAGAAGAATAGCTTTGGCTTATAAAAAAAAATTACGGGAAGCATAGTAGTAGCAAATTCAAAATGAGTTTTGTTAAATGGAAAAGAAAACAACTTTTCTCTTCTTTTCAACTATTCAAATATATAATTTAAAATTAACGAAATTCGGAAGCTCGATCAGTTGGTAGAGTCATTAAGACTGATTGCACATATCTTCAAACTTTGCAAGGCTTATATTCTTCTATAGATATATAGATAGATAGATAGATAGAGAAGGAAAAAACAATGGTACATTTAAAGAATCCCAACAAATTAAATTCTTAGATATATATCTCCTTGACTTGATTTGGATGATGCACTTATTTGATATTATTGGAAAGAGTAACACGTACAACAGATTTATCAATTGTAAGGAATATATAATATATATGATGCCAATTCTTTGGTCTCGTGTTATTGTATACAGATTATATACACATCCCCTTCTGATCTCAGCACTGATTAGACTTAAGACAGATTGATACATACATATTATGCCGGCAATCTATTCCTTTCTTCGGTGGAAGAATATGAATCAATCCCTGGGAATAAGATATTTGAAAAAAAAAAGCTAATGGTCATGCATCATCAATAATAATTAAAGCTAAGCTATTATATATTAATTTATTATTATTATATATATTTAAATGAAAGGATGTATGGATTTTGAACAAGAGAGATTGGGGAAGAAGTAGTGCACTAGTGTGTTAAGGTTGACTGCTCTGGCCACTAGCCAGGGAACAAGAGTTATATCTCATGTTGCCAATCATTTATGATTTGTAAATTATGAATAAATTTCGTCATATACTATTTGCTACGGAAGAAATGACAAGACCAAATAAATCTGAGCCACATATACCATAACAGTATCAGTATGGTATGTGTCACTAGCTAGTTATGATCGATATTACTACCATTTACCAAAATATAACGTCGTTAATACACTTTATGCCTACCCACCTATTAGCATTCGTTTTCTCATCTGTTCATAGTGCTTCCCCAATAGTTTATATGGTGGATTCCACCAACCTGAGCCTAATTGCTAGTATTGGGATCCAAACACGAAACCACCAACTTTAATTAATTCCTTGGCCTATCCAATTTTTTATTTTATACATACTCCCTCCGTTTTATATCTTTTGCAATTTAATCTTGTTTATACATATTAAGTATATATATATATATTGGATATTGTAAGTTTTATGTGTTTTATTCAAAATATTTTTATTGAAAATTGAAGTAATATTTAATTTTTATTAAAAAATGTGTTTTTTTAATTAATGTATGATAGTTTAGAGATGAAAAAGAGAATAAAAGTAGAATTAATGTGGAATAGTGAAAATAATTTAATAAAGATTAAGATTGAGAAAAAAAATTTAATAATGCCTTAAAAAATTAAAAATTAAAAAAAATGGTAAAACCACGAAAAAATATGAAACGGAGGGAAAAAGTAATTAAATTTATTAATGATAAAGGGTACCTTAAGAAACAAAGTGTCAAGCACCCCAACCTTCTAAGAAAAAAAGATAACCAACCATTATGTGCTTATAAATGGGCAAGCTTAATTTTGATTTTCGTGGAAAGGGGTTTTTGGGTGTTAATATAATTGATGAAAAAAATGAATCTTTGTTTCTGGTCAACATATATAGTTCCTGTGATTTTAATCAGAAGAAATTGATGTGGGAGGAATTATATGGATTTAAAAGTCGATTGGGGGGGTGATAAGTGGTGTGTCTTTGGTGATTTTAATTCTATCAGAAAGGTGGGGGAGAGGAAAGGTGTTGGGGGCATTGGTGGTAACGTAACTGAGATGCTGGAGTTTAATAATTTCATTGATAAAATGGAGATAATGGAAGTAAATTCATTCGGTTGAAAATTCACTTGGATGAGCTCCAATTGCTTGTCAATGAGTAGGCTGGACCGTTTATTGGTTTCGGAAAAATGGCAGGAATATTTTAATATCCAACTGAGTGGGTTCTTCCAAAGGACTACTCTGATCATTGCACTGTGGTATTGAAAAGTGGTGTACACAGAGATTGGGGTCCCAAGCCATTCCGCTTCAATATTTTTTGGCTTCGTGATCCTAATTTTTTGCCCTTTGTTGAAAAGTGTTGGCGGGAGACTCAAGTGGATGGCTGGGCAGCATACAAAATACAGAATAAATTAAAAGCAGTCAAACAAATGGTTAAGGTTTGGAATAAAGAGGTCTATGGAAATATGGAATGTCGAATTGGAGCTTTGAAATCAGAAATTGGAGCTATTGAGTTGAAAGCGGAAGAGGGCATACTGGAAGCAGAAGATATGGTTTTGAGAAGACAAAAGGTATCAGAATTATGGCATTTAGCAGCTGCAAAAGACAGTTTATTGAGACAAAGATCTAGAATACAATGGCTAAAGGAGGGTGATATGAATTCTAGTTGTTTTCATTCTACAATTAATTAGAGAAGAAGATCTAATGAATTGAAGGCTATCAGAATAGGTAATGACTGGGTTGAAGGTGTACAAGAAATGCGGATAGCACTGAAGAATTTCTTTTCTGAATGGGTAGGAGAAAAAATTACTAATAGGCCAAGATTACATGGTGTGAATTTTTCTGCTATCAGTACAAACTCGGCACTGAAGATGATAACTTTGTTTTCTTTGGAAGAGGTAGAAGAAACTATTTCAGATTGTGAAGGAAACAAAGCTCCGGGTCCTGACGGCTTTAACTTCAATTTTATAAAAAAGAGTTGGAGTTTTATAAAAAATGATGTCTGGAATATGGTGTCAGAATTTTTCTATGCAGGGAAACTGCCAAAAGGAATGCTATCTTATTTCATTGCGCTGATCCCGAAAGTGAAGTCCCCTCAATCTATTTCTCAATACAGACCAATTTCATTACTCGACTGTATGTATAAGATCTTAGCAAAGATGTTAGCAAATTGTCTTAAAGGTGTGTTGCATGAAGTTATATCAGTCAGCTTTTTTTACCTGGGAGACAAATATTGGATGGGGTGGTAATACTTAATAAAGTCATTGATGAAGCAAAACGAAAAAAAAGTCATGTTTTATTCTGAAGCTTGACTTTGAAAAGGCATATGATTCGGTTAGTTGGGGTTTTCTAGAATACATGATGAGGGTTGGGTTGGAAGTGCAGTGGATAGCTTGGATGAGAGCTTGTGTGTTTGCAGGTATTATGTCAATCTTAGTGAATGGAAGTCCGTCTAAAGAAATTCAGGGATCCTTTAGCACCCTTTCTGTTTCTTTTGGTGGCTGAAGGTTTGGCTGGTATGATGAAAGAAGCAATTGCAAAAACTCTGTTCTCTCCCTATAAGGTTGGTAAGGAAGCAGTCCCTGTCGATACGTTACAATATGTTGATGATACTGTAATTATGGGAGAGGCGAATAGTCAGAACTTCTATACAATAAAGGCGATTTTAAGAGGGTTTGAGCTTGCTTCAGGGCTAAAAATCAACTTCCACAACTTGTTTGGGATTAATGTGTCACGCTCATGTTTGATGGAGGCGTCATCTCTACTACACTGCAAAATTGGTGAGTTCCCTTTTTCTTATTTAGGAATTCCAATTTCTGCAAATGCTCGATTTGTTGATTGTTGGTATAAAGTGATTCATATTTTCCAAAAAAGACTGTCCTCTTGGAAACATAAGCATTTGTCTTTAGGGGCACGAATTACTCTTATAAATTTAGTTCTGTCAAGTATCCCTATATATTTTTTGTCATTCTTCTCTCTTCCAAAAAAAAGTGAATGATATTCTGGTCAAGCTACAAAGGAATTTTTTGTGGGGAGGAAAGGAGGAAAGGAGAAAAATTTGTTGGGTGAAGTGGGAGGTGGTTTGTCAGAGTAAAGAAAAAGGCGGGTTAGGAATAAAAAATTTAATGATAACAAAGCATTGTTGAGTAAATGGTGCTGAAGATTACTTAGAGGAGAGGGAGGCTTCATGCAGGAAGTAATTAAAAGTAAATAGGGAAGGGTCAACTTCCTTATTTTAGCATCAGAAGGGAATAAGCATGGGGGATCTCAGTGGTGGAGAGATATATGTCGATTACAGGTAGGGACTGTTGTTGGGGATGATTGGTTTGAACAGTGCATATCCAGGAACATTAGAAGTGGAAACTCTATCAAATTCTGGGAGGACATTTGGTTTGGAACCATCTCTTTCAAGGAACTATTTCCAATCTTGTATACCATTTCAAATGCTAAGGAGTGTACAGTGAAAGAAATTTATCAGCACACAACAAGGAGGGGATTGGAATTTAATAAATTGGAGACGAAGAAGGTATGACTGGGAAGAGGAAGAAGTTGAGGAGCTTAAAAACATTTTAAAAGAATGCAGATTACATTCACAGGAGGAAGATCAACTATGTTGGGTCTAGGGAATGGAGGAGTTTTCTCAGTAAAAACAGCATACTCCTTCCTAATACAAAAAGCATATTCAAATCTAATGCTATTAGGTGGCTACAAATATCAAATATCAGATATTAATGAAGGATCTGCTAGTCAAATGTTTCTTTGCTTCAAGGATAAATGGAAGGGGAAAAAAGAAAGAATGAAAGGGGCAATTGTCTGGAGTGCGGTCATCTGGTTGATTTGGCTACAAAGAAACAGGACACTGTTTCAAGGAGAAGAATTGGACACAGGTGAATTGGTAGAGACAATGACATGGGATTGGGTAGATGTACTGGGAGGGTTCTCAATTTCATATGATGGGTGGCGAATGTGCCCTATTTAATCTTGAGTCGCTACACTCTTTTTCCCTTGCTTTGAGTTTTTCCTTTTGGGTTTTGCTCTTAGCAAGATTTCTAAGGAGGTAGGACTTTAAAGAGGAGAGTTAGGCGATGGGGTGTATTTTATGTGTATGGTTGGGTAGAAGTGGTGGGGGTAACATTTGTATGTTCGTAAAACAAATTCCATTGTATTAACTTCACGAAGGTGTGAAGTGCATTATTGTATTTTCTTGGTAAGGCATTTTTGAGCACATGAACACAAACCCTTCATAGAAGGTGGGGTCAATTGTTTGTACTTTAATACTTTTTTTTTGTTTACATGGGAGGTCTGAGGCTAGAACCCATGACCTGGGGGTGGGGGAAATCCTAAGTGTCCCTGCAGCCACCAACTGGGCTATCTTATGCGAACTGTTTATACTTTAATACTTGATTGCTATTGATTAATATATTTTTATTTTGCTGTGAAAAAAAAATGGGCAAGTAAGTACACAACATTGTTCACCAATACACCACGCATCTTATAACACCATTTTTGTGTCAATAACACCTGCTGAGCACGATACACTCCTTCATATGGTAATTAATTAACAATTAACTCATGTATATGCACCGATCTTGCAATATTATATGCATTTTAAAGTTTGGTTTTAATATTTTTTTATTTAAAAATTATCATCTTAATTATAATAATTTTTTATTTTGTAAATTTTCTCAACTCTTTTTTTTTAAAAAATTTTGTAAAAAAGTTAAATCTTTGATGTAGAAAAAAAAGCAAAAAGTGATTTGATAGTTAGGCAGATAAATAAACCATAATCATAATCAAGAAGTCATCACAGAAGTTATGGAATGATAAGTTATGGAAAAAATTAAGTACGTTTTACTTACACATTTTACTAAAATCTTAATGTGCATTTCTATTGTTTATAGTTATCTCAATATTTTTTATTTATTATTTTGTTTTAAAAATCGTTTCTTATCCTAAAAAACATATCAACACACTATAGAACAGCAATAGGGAATAGAGAAGGAAGAGAGGAAGAATAAACCATAGGCGTGGTTGTTGCGGTGCGGGGCGATGCGGTGCGGCAGCAACGGCGACGTGGTGTGGAAGTAGAGATAAGAAGAAGGGAGAAGTGAGAAGAGGGGTAGAAGTATCGATCTAAAGTCTGAAGGGAGAAAGAGTAATTTGGGAAATTAGGTCAAAATGAGTTGGGTCGTACCCCATTTGTGTACCCATTTGACCCATTACGTACCCATCACGTACCCATCACGTATTTTCTTTTTTTTTTTAATTTAATTAATTGGTACGTACCCGGTGCGTATCCGAGCGTACCCAACGCGTACTCACACCCGATACGTACCCGGTGCGGGTACTTGCCCATTTTTCACGCACCTGTTTAAGTATCACTAACATGCATGCACTAATATCACCAATCACCAAGACGAAATTGAGTAATGTTTTTCAAAGTTTTTTTTTAAAGGGCGTTATCGAAAGTTAAAAACTACTTTTTTTTTTCATTTTCTTTAATATATTTTTTTTGTTGAAAATTTTATGTCTATTAATAAATTTTGTTAATTTGGTTAATGATATTAAAAATATGAATATTTGATATATCTATTAAAAACTATCCATATAATTATTATTGAAACTCTAAATTTTTTTAATAAAAATAAATATTTATGAAAAAATAATTAAAAGCTGTTAAAAATTCGAATAAGATATTATAAATAAGACTAAAATAAAATTTTAAAAAAATATTTTAGAACTGCGAAAAAATCTTCTAGAATGTTATATTTTTTTTAACTGCATAAAAATAAGATGTCTATTTTTTTTTTTTGAACTTCAAAATTTTTTTTTTGAACTGCAAATCTTTTAGAAGATTTCTTTTTTCAAATTATAAGTCACTTTATATATTCTATGCATCATTTATTGTTTTTTTTAGCTTTTTTACCCTTATTAATGCTTTGATTATTTATATGTTTTTTATTGTTCATTAATGAGAGTGTATTTTTTTAAAAAAGTTGAGAGGGTAAAATTGTAATGTTACAAAATATTCTTATAGAATTCATAAAACTAACTACTTTTCTCGATATGTGTAATTCGGTTAAGTATGCCCTATAATAAAAACCGGAGGGAGTATAAATATGAGAATTTTCATCTCCATTTTTTTGTCCCACTTTTCTTGTCAAAATTCAAAAATATCATATCAATAATTCTCTATCTATCATTTATCTGTAAGGGACTACAATCGGTGGGTGAATTAACTAGAAAACACTAGGAGAACACCTAGAAGGGGGATTGAATATGTGTTAAAGAAACCTTGAAAAATTTTCGAATAAAACAAATCGAAACAATTAAAATGAATGATTTTCACAAAATCTGCAGCCGTTAATCAATTAATGATTCAGGTTAATCGATTAATGCCTGACAACTGATTTTGGTTAATCGATTAGCACACCCTGTTAATCGATTAATCACTGTAGAAAACTGAAAAATCACTTTTCAAATAAAAACGAAAGTCAATCAATTAACATAGAATATCAAAGATAGCGCGAAATTAATTAACACCAAGATTGTTAATGATTACCTAGATATGAAAAAGGTTTTCCCCAAATCAATTTGAACTATTAAAACCTATTTCATTCAATTATTAGAAAATCAATCTTTTCTAGGTTTTCAATCAAGAACAATTCAAATATGCAAAAATTAAAAGATTAAGGGATAGAGATACTGCACAGAGATTTTATACTGGTTCACTCTCCTCCACTGAGAGCTACATTCAGTCCCCTCTTCACAAGAGAGATTTCACTAAGGAATTAGAATTCTCAAATTACAAGTAATCCGCCTCTCAAGACACTCTTCTTGATAGACTTCAAGAGATAACCGTTCTCTTGTCTTACAATCCTATTGACCTTCTAATCTAACCTAGCTCTTCTCTTGCTTGTTGATAACCCACAACAAGACTTCCACTTACTTGTTAACACAACAAGACTTCAAAATGCTTGATGAACACCACCAAGGCTTCCTCTTCAATTTGCTTGATGAACACCACCAAGACTTCTTCTTGTTGTAGATAGTTTGCCTCTTGCAATGATTACATACAACTTAATGAAAAACAAAATCCTAATTGAATCTCCTTCAAGAAATATGAACAATTAAACTTGAGATTCAAAAGCTTCTTGATCAAAGATATAAAAATAAGAACTTTGATCTTTGTAAAAGTGAGAGATAATGTTGAGAGAATAGTGTGGTTTTCAATCTTTTCTAGAATGATGTAAAAAATGAAGTTAGTTCTTAATCACAATGATTAGAAAAAAGGTTTATATAGAATACCCAAAAGTTTGGAAAACATTAAAACTTATTTTTTGAAGTGAAAAACTAATTTAAAACACATAATTGTTCG
This sequence comes from Crotalaria pallida, assembly GCA_037953625.1. Lineage (NCBI taxonomy): Eukaryota > Viridiplantae > Streptophyta > Magnoliopsida > Fabales > Fabaceae > Crotalaria > Crotalaria pallida. The sequence goes on along the minus strand of CM075651.1, from coordinate 145,524,357 downwards.
TGTTAATCGATTAAGACACAGAGCTAATCGATTAATCACTGTTGATTTTATGTTAATCGATTAATCACTTATGGTAATCGATTAAGACCTGATGCAATTTCCTGTTAATCGATTAATCAACCTTGTTAATCGATTAAACACTGTAAAAATCAATTAAAAACTTGTTTTCTCAAAATTAAACTTTTTCTTTAAAAACTTTTAAGCCACCTATTGATTTAGGTTAAGTGAAATACTCAAGATATAATACGATCATGCACTTGGTAGAGATTCACTACTCTATAAAAACTCTACCCAAAACTTTAAGACTCAAAATAAAAATATTACAATCAATATACATATTGAATCTATGAGTTTGCTCTCTCTTCATCATTGTTGCTTGTTGTTCTTTGGTGAGCTTCTCCAAGACTTGAGCTTGTTCAAAACATTGTCATTGTCAAAACCATGCACTTGCATAATAGATCTAACAATCTCCACATGCACATGCACACTAGATCTAACATTACCTCGCCATAATTTTTCACTATTGTTTCCCAAATCTCATCTATTATCATTCATTTAATTAATACACACAACATTCACACAATTTGAACAACATTGAATTACTACCCAATAAATTTCTTCAATTCAAAATAAGAAATTTCAAAAACACATATAAGCAAGGTGTTTTTTTTGTTATATATCATGTATCTTTATTTTATTATGCTTTGTTCTTTAAACTTACACGTAGCAAAACTTTCTTATGTTTGCTTTCTGTTTTAATCAATTTGTTTTATCCAAAAAAATAATACAAATTTCTAATTTTATTTAAAAAAATCCTTATTCTATTTTTCATTTTCATGTTTCAAATCCATACAATTATAATTAAGAATAAATTCTGAATTTAAAATAAAAGCAAAAAGATTAGACACAATTTTTATTTTTTATTCTTTAAATCTTTATTATGATAATAAAAAAAAATTTACTAACCTTTTCTTTTACAAAATTAAAAACAAAATATCCAACCTTTACTTGAAAAAAAAAACAAATATGTGCAGAAAAACACATTAAAAAAAGTTTTTTTTCAAATTAGCACAAAGTAAAATGCAAAATTAAATTCCATGCATTGCAAGGGCCAACTTCCTAGTATTCTCTTTGTTTCATATGTAGTATTTATAAAGTTTTTATTTCATGTTTCATATGTATTATTCTTTTACAAAACCCAATACATAATTAATGTTATTTTTTCCAATACACCCTTATTTATTATACTTTCTTTTTCACTTTCAATATATTTCTCTCTCTTCAATAATGATCATACAATTGTATTATTGTTAAAATATATCAAATTCTTACATCATTTAACCATTTCTTAAAATTTATGCATAACCTTTAAATAGGTTACGAATTAATGAAACAAAGGGAATAATAACAATGTCGTTATTCATAACACAATCACGATTTAGTAGATATCGTTTTGAAAGCTGTTCTCCATTTTTCTTCTTTTGGATCTTAAAACTGTTGTCCATTCTTGAAACCATTGTGATCAAATTTCCTAAAGTATGGTCTTCTGACAAAGTTTTGGACATAAACTATTTTCATGCATTTTTTCACAAGTTAGTGAATATTGAATGAGACGAAAGTGCTTTTTTTAAAGTGTTCGTTATCCATTTTCCTTTTACATATATGTAATGATCCACAAGGTTGCAAATTAGATTAGCTCGATCTACCTTTTCTTTTGTATGATGCAAACACCTCCCCACCTCAAAAAGAAAAAGCCTGATGTCCTTCTGGGGGAATATGCTCCTATATTCATGATTCGCAACTTAACTTTAAAGGATATGTCAAAAAGAAAAAAGCTGTGTCTATCATACCCAGTTTATAAATCCATTTTTTTTTTCAAATAAAGTTCTTTTTTCCTAAATTAGAAAAAGTAGTAATTGAGACAATGGGGCAAAAGAGGTGTGACTCATCTTAGTACAAGATTATTCTTGAATTTTTGGGTATCAGGTTCAAATTTTATTTTGAATGCATCAAACTTGTTATTTCTTTTTTTTAAGTCTGACATGGTTTTCATTTGGATTCTTGACTTTTTTTTTTAACTCGGCACATGATTGTGTGAATTTTTTTCAATCCTTTTTAGAAGATGGATTTTTTTTTTAATAAACAAAATTGAATTATGAGCATTAGAGGATAAAACTCATACATAAGAGCGGAGTTTACATATGGAGAATAAAAGAAAAACAAGACTTAAAACTCGTACACCAATAAAAAAAGGGTTTTACTTAGGTACCCTTTCAAAATAAAAGGTTTTGGTACCCTCTCATATTTATCCAATCAAATTATGACAACTGCAATATACTATTATGTGAAAAAAGTGTATAAGTTTAATAAAATTTTGCAATCAAATATGTGTGATCTTATTTGCAAGATTTTTTAACTAAATCAATTCACCAACCACTCCCAAATCATGAACCTTAATATCAAGTTTTTATTCATCTTGGATCAGCAATCTCAACATCATGCCACACTGATATCAATTTTCTTAATAGATAACGATGAAAAAAAGAACACTTCACTGTATTTTTATTTTTCTGATGAGCTTAAAAAATTGTATTGTTGCAGTTGAGATATAATCTTCAGCACACAAGAACATATGTTTTAGTCTAAATTTAGCATAGAATTTTTAGCACCAAAAATATATAAAAAGTGGATAACATCTTAACATATAATTTTCAATCTTTATTGAGAGCCAAGAATATCTCGGTGTTTTTTGACATGGTAGTATAATGTACTTGTCATAATTTGATTGGAAAAATATGAGAAGGTACTAAAACCATTTATTTTGAAAGGGTACCGAAGTAAAACCCATAAAAAAATGGATATTCCTATCAACCCATGAGACAAACCATGAGGACCATTATTGAACACTATATCATTATGCATAAGCCATGAGGACCAAGTAGTGCCAAGCCACACCATCCATTGGGAAGCATGGCTCCAAATTGCTAACTCTAGGAGAGAGTCAGCATGCAGCACCCAAGATTCGAGCCAATGAAAACATGAAACTAAAGGCGACCAACAACATATAGCATATTAGCATGTAGCAAAAAGATGAAGGGAGGTCTCTTTATGAATCCCACAAAACACATAAGAAGCATTCTGCAAAATACGCAACTTAAGCAGATTTTTTTCGTTGGCAAACAATCACAGAAAAGTTGCCACATAAAAGCTTTGACCTTCCTTGAAGCTTTAACTTTCCACATAACTTTATACATAGTAGTTGATGGGGGAGGAGGACAAGAACATAATTTCTCCACGAGCCACAAATAAGCTGACTCGACCGTAAACCCCACACAGTCTAGGACAAATGCCAAGAATCAACACTAGTATGATCAAGAACTAACAACATCACAAAGCAAGGTAGATAGTTCCTCATTTACAGGAATTTCCCAATCACGAAAACAATGACACCAAGACCAAGACCATCTCCAAATGCCATCCTCCCAGACGTCAGACTCATGAACCAACACATTCTTATTCAAAGCCACCGAATAAAGACTAGGATACAAGCTACACAAACTATTCGAGCCAAACTAAGGATCATGCCAAAAACTGATTTTATCACCACAACCTAGCTTCAACACTACGCAATTCGCAAACCAATCCTCCATCCCCAAGGCTACCACTATAACAAATATCCTTCCACCAAATGAAGCTCTTGGTAAAAAAAAAATTCCTCTGGATGCAACATGTCATACAGGATTAAAATCCCCATAACGAGACCGAAGAATAAAGGCTCACAAAGATTGAACATTAACAATCAAATACTCCAAGAGTAAATAGTTAAATAAATATTATGATGCTTAATAGGATTGTTTTATCATTCAATAAATGAATGCTCATATATTTAAAAGAGTAAATAGTTACTTTGTTCCATTTAAAATTACATTGTCATCAATTTTGTCCTTAAAAGATATTTGTTATTAATATAGTCTTTTAAAGATTACTTATGTCATCAATTTAATCTTCCAAAAATATTTGTCACCAATATATTCCCTCAAAGATCAATTGTGTTATTATATTAATCCTTCTGAATTGCTCCATTACAAATTAGTTTAATGGTGCTTATTTGACACGTTAAATAAAAAAATTGTACAGTAAAATTACAAAAACTTAAATAAATAAACATAGTTTAAAAAAAAAAAAACTCACAACCCATGACCCAATCTTTTAAATAGAGATGGCGATAGAAAGGGGAATGTGCACAGAGTATTATTATACATGTCCCACCCCTTCTAATTTTGTTCCTAATTCGTGTTCTCTCATTGGGGAAGAAAATTCCTCGCATCCCTACATATTATTCCCATGAATTTTTATAAAATTGAAAAAAAATAAAAAATAAAAAATCTCTATCTATGGAACCTCAAATGAGCAGTACTCATGGAGATCCTAAACATGAATGCATATATCGTCATTGGGGATGTGCATGGGTATCCATGGGTAAGGGTAGTGCTTATCCATGTCCATATCCACACCATTTGGAGGTACCCATGCGGGTAGCTGATACCTACAAGTATTTGCAGGTTTTAAAATTTTATTATATAATTATATATTTTGTAACAATCATTATACATAAAAATAAATGTAAGATGAATAATAACATACGTATAATAAATTTATGTCATTAAAATTTCATCTTTAAAATTTATTATGAAATTTTAATAAAAAAAATTATATATGTTCTCAAAGTAATAAAAAAATATTAATATACATATAATATTTATTAATAAAAATATAATTATATATATCCGAGTACTCGCGGGGCGGGTATCATGTTACTCATTTTCATCCACAAGGGAATAGTTCGGATATCCGTTGCAGGTATTTTTATCGGTATTCGCGAATACGAGTATTTTGCCTATCCCTAATTGTCCTATTCACTTCTAACATTATAAGTGTTTTCGTCCCAACTCAAGTAAATATGTGTTGCATATTTCTTTATTTTTATTTATTGAAGTTTTTTAAAAATTATTTTACAATTTTTTATTTAACACATTATGTAAGCATCGTTAAATTCTTTGTAACAAAATAATATGGAAAAATTAACATGATAACATAATTATATTGGTGACAAATATTTTAAACGAATTAAATTAACGACACAGTTGATCTTGTCGGGTATCATATTGGAGATGATGACACATAGGAGCTAAATCGCCGATAGCTATGTAGCGATTTTCTCCATTTTCTTTTATCTGAAGGTCATCAATTTTTTAAACAAGATTTAATTTAACATTTTAACATATAAATAAACTATTCGATGAATGAAATTAAATCTTATCCATTAACTTTGAAAATAGGAGAAGCTGGACTCCCGATCTACCAGGCCACAGGTTGTTTAATGTTCTTTGCAAGCAAAAAAGAAAATATTTTTCTGTTTTAAGAGATGAAAAGGATATTTATTTAAAAAAAAAATCATTATTTATTACTTTCTCTGTCGTAAAAAATGGTAAAGAATTGTAAAAAAAATATTATCCTAAATTGAAATTGTAATAACAAATAATTATTTTTGAAAATTTTATATTATGACGTGGATTGAATAATGAATGAATGAATGATTGATCGATTTGATAAGCAAAGTATTACTCTCTCCGTTCCAATTTAACTGTCACTTTAAAAATTTCACACGGATTAAAAAAATCATTTAATGCTTCAATTTTCAAGAGAATTATTAGATAATTTTACTATAATATCCTCAAAGTACATTAATTATCATTTACTTTACATATTTCAACACATTAAATACAAGGTTAAAGTTGGAAAAAATCAATTAATACATCTTTGAATTCCTAAAGCAACAAATAATTTGGAATAAGATAAAAAGGTTAAAGTGACAATAAAGTAGAATGGAGGGAGTAGATATATGCTCCTTCATTTCTTTATACTTTCCAAAAAATTTCATCTTTTTAAGAAAGAGTAATATATTAGTGTACTATTCTTTTTTTCTCATCTATATTTGTTAGTATTAATCAACCTTGGGAAAATTTTTCTTTATTTTTTCTAAATTATATTTTTTTTTCTGAAAATTAATTGATTTTTTTTCTTTAACTCTCAAGCCTTTGCTCTAATTTCTTCAAGGAATTTATTTGTTCTTAAAAATTAATTGATTTTGTATCAATTATAGAACTTGCTTATAACCTTAAGCCTTTTATCAATGTGTAATTCGAGTCAAATCACATATATTTTGTTTTTATTTGAGCAAATAATAAACCCTGAGCTCTCCATTTTCTCCCTTCCTTCCAAATTATGAAATCCTTTCCATTTTCATTTTCTAAAAATAAAAGAGATCCTTTGCATTTTCATTTTTTTATTTCTTATATTCGTTCTATTCTTTTAATCTTTTTTCAATTCCTCCTCGATTTTTATTATTTTCAACTTCTACAACCTTGTTTTTTTTCCCCAATTTGTTGGGATTGTTTATAAATGTTTGTGTTTTTTTCCTTCATATATATAATTGATATTTTAGATAAATACTACAAGTTTTGGCTTGATATTTGAAGCTAATATATCTTTGCCAGATATTCTCACACTGGTTTAGTGAGCTAAAGTATCTTGAAAAAAAAAAAGAATTTTTTCACTATAATATAAACTTCTTAGATCAACTTCTTGTTAATGTCTTAAAATATAAAAACTTCACTCTAAGAGGACTTAATGTTAGAGGACTTTGAATTTTGACTGGATCTCTATTAGAGGACTTAATGTTATAATTCGTGATTGATCAAGATACTTTAGCTCACTAAAGTTATATGTATTACTTATATTCTTGATGATATGATTTAACCCTAAAAAATAAAATTAAAGTCAGTTTCATCACAAAGTTCATCACATTAATTGTTTTATTATTGCCTATCTTTGTACTTTAATTTTGCAAACTTTAATAATCATAACATTCAAATATATCAAATATATTTCAAATACAAAATATTAAAAAATTATATTCTGCCAAAAAAATATTTAAAAATTATTTATTATAAAATTATTTAAAATAAAAAATCCATGCATTGCACCGGCTAAAAACAAGTGTGTGTATATGTGTAGTTAAACTATAACTTACTGGTCCGACAGCCCAGTTGGTGGTTGTAGGGACACTTAGGATTTCCCCCTCCCCGGTCATTGGTTCTTATCACAGACGTAAACCAAAATAAACTATAACTTACTGATTAGATTAGTAGTTTAGTGAGCTAAAGTATCTTGATCAATCACGAATTAATAACATTAAGTCCTCTAATAGAGATCCAGTCAAAATTCAAAGTCCTCTAACATTAAGTCCTCTTATAGTGAAGTTTTTATATTTTAAGACATTATTAACAAGAAGTTGATCTAATAAGTTTATATTATAGTGAAAAAATTCTTTTTTTTTCTTTTTTTTTTTTTGCCTTGATTATTATTGCTGGTGCATAATGGCTCCTTCTAAATGTACTGTTCAAAATAATCTTTCACAAAAAGTAAATAAATTTTTATCTAAGATCCACCACTTGGTCAGTAGTGTAATGTACTGTTCAAACGTACATACACTACTTTTAGTTTTTTTTTTTTTTTTTTTTTTTAAATATATATAGTTGTAAACTATTGGGAGATATCGATCAACTTGGTTCTTATGAATGCCAGACACTAGTGGGTAAATTTGTTTTCTCTTGGTGGAAGCCGTAATCAACTGCAATTTGTGGTGGTAATTGACATCCATGGTGGCCAGCGTTCAGCTACCATCCTCAGTAAATCAACCTTAAAATGATTTTTAATCATTCTTTATATTAAATGATCGTGACCCATCTGACGTTGAAACACGTATTACCACATCCGTCTTTGAATATAAAGTTTTCTTGACACTTTTATTTTGTCCATATTTATAAAGTCTCATACCAATTTTCAATGATCATTAATTACTTTTTTCCACAAACATCCTTATTTATTTAACACTTTTTAGATTTCCGATAATATTAATAAAGGTAATTTTGAAATTACATATCAAAAGTTCACATTTCCAATACAATTAACTAAATTATTCTATTATTTTTTAATCGACGTGAAATCCAAAAAAAACTTTATACTTGGGAACGGAAAAAGTATTAATTATTATTGCAGGTTGATGTCTTCCAAATCCATCCACTATCTTTTTGCGGTATCTCGTGAATGACTGCCCACGTCACAAGCATTACACTCCCTCCTATTATACTTATTCATCACTACATAAGTAGTTTAGTACGTTACAAAGGTTAAAAAATTTAAGAGTTTTTTTAACCTCGAAGATAAGCATTTTAAAGTGGTTGGGGTTTTATAAAAAAAATAAAAACATAAGTCATTTGATTTACTATATGCATCATTTTCAAGAAATCTCAATTACTTTAGGGTGCTTATCATCGGTTCTAATGGATGAAATTAAGAAATTTAATTATATTTTTCAAACCTTTAAAAAATAATTTAATGTTATAATTTTATTTTTTAATTTATATTAAAAATTTCATAAATGTATAGTTTTATATTAATGAATAAAAGATAAATACAAGAAAAAAATCACAAATATTTCTTAAAAAAATACAAAATAATTTAGTAAGAAGATTGATTTTTTTTCTTCTAAAAACGACTTTATAAATATAACTTTATAGCCATTCATGTACAGTCGTAACTGAGTTTTCCCATTTGATCGTTCGTAGTCGATCATGACTCATGTTATATCAGCCTTCACTTGGGACACAATAATTTCAAAATAATGTCTAAACCGGAGTATGGTCCATAAATTAGACGTTGACGTATGCAACAAATAGTAGATAATAATGTGTTCTCAATAATATAATAGATAACGTCGAGTATGAGAGATGTATGTTCAATTCAGATATAATAACCCACATTAATGAGTATGGATTGTGACATGAATATGTGTATCTAGAGACGGGTGATGTAAATGTATGTACGAAAGGTATTCTTCGTTTCATAATCGAAAACTAATCATTTCAAGATGTAGAGATTATAAATGTAATAATTTTATTTTTACAAATAAAATCTTTTTTATATCCACGATAAAGTTCAAATCCCTGATATCATGTTTAAAATAATAAATTATATATATATATATATATACACACACACTAGCTCTTACCCCGTGCAATGCACGGGTTGTTGATATTAAATTTTTTTATAATAAATATTTTAAATTAAAAATTATTATTATTTTCATTATAAAGTAAAGATTATTATTAAACAATAACAAAAATAATTATAAAAAAATATTATTCAATATGCTTTATTAAGATAAATCAAAAATTATTATTATTATTTTGATTTTTTTTGTTTGATATTATTATGAGAATAATTAATGATAAATCATAATATCCCTTATTTCATTGGACATGAATTCATTGGAAGATGATGACAGTTCGTTTTTTAATATTATATTTATTTATGTATAGATCAATATTAAATTAATGTATTCCTTATTTTAATATCGATAATTAACATGTTTTATTAATTAGAGTGGAATCAAAATTAAACTTTTTTATTTTTATCCTGTGCAATGCACGGATTATTAATATTTAAATATTTTAAAGTAAAGATTATTATTAAACAACAATAAAAAATGAGCTAATTGAAAAATTTTGTACTTCCTTATAAATAAAAAATAACATTTTTTTCTGAGATTTTCCTTATTTATTCAATGGATAAATTAACAATTTTTTATATGATTATTAACTTTATTATGATGAATCAAAAGTAAATAAGAATTAGATCTTCCTTATTTATTTAATAGATAAATTAATATTTTTATATGCTTATCAACTTTATTATGATAATTAAAAACAAATCAGAATTAAATATTTTGATCTCTTTTATTTAATGGTATTATGAGAACATTTAAGGATAAATTGGAATATCCACTATTTCATAGAACATGAAGGCGACATTGAAATTGTTATTTTTGACTATCTTGGTTAACACATTGCATTTTATTATGAATATAATGTTGGCTCTTTTTTATATATATATTTAATATTATATTTGTCTATGTATAGATGAGTATTAGTTTAATGTATTCCTTATTTAGTGGATCGATGAATTAACACGTTTATCATAATATTATGATTAATTATTAGAATGAAATGAAAATTAAACTTTCTTTATATTTTTTTGTTTGATGATATTATGAGTAGATTTAAAGATAAATTAAAATATTTTATATTGCATAAGACATGATAATTTAGCATATTTTAAATATAATTATCACATCTAATATGAAAAATTATACATAATTAAACCAAAATTACAAATTCTGATTTTTTTATTGGATAATATTATAAGATATTTCTTATATTTATTTGATGGATAAATTAATATTTTTTTACCATTATTATTTTTTTAATATAAATATCACATTTATTATTACTATTATTATTCATATTTAAATATTTTGATCTTTTTCATCATTTATCTTATCTCATGACAAAAACGAAAAAAAATCATAAATAAATCGAAAAACATTGTTTCTTCAAACAGGCAAAAGACTCATCAAAATTATTTCTCACCGGAATACGATCAAGGTATTTATCTCCCTAATCCTAGGAGAGCCCTTCTCTTCTTTGAAAAGAGAAAAATATCAATTATTTGCATATTCTTTCAACAAAGAATAATCAAAGTATGTATAACAGCTTACCAAAATTTCAAAAAAAAAAAAACAACTTACCAAGGTCATGCTCTTGTTTGAAGTTACTCATTGCTATCATTTTTCCTGAAATTAGCATTAAGCAAAAGTCAATTAAAAGTATAACAAAATATGCATCATCTAATAAGTAATTCATCAAACACTCAAAAATCAAAATTAAGAACTTTAAGTAAAGGAATAAACAAAAGTCAATTAAAAGTATAACAAATATGCACAATCTAATAAGTAATTCATCAAACACTCAAAAATCAAAATTAAGAGCTTTAAGTAGAGGAATGAGGGAAAAAATAAAAATAAAAGAGAGAATTTGGAGAAGAGAATTCTTAAAATTAGATAGAACTTTAAAAATTGAGTGGGAGAGCCTATTATATATATAGTGATCTTTTTAATATTTTTTAAATATTTTTGTTGAGGATAATGATTTGTTCAACAAATTAAGGATAACGATTTCACATACAGATAATGTTTATATAAATTTAAATAATAATTTAATTTCAAATTGTAATTTGGTTAATGATTACTATTATAAATTTTTTAATATTTTTGTTGAGGATAATGATTACCTTTTTTTTTAACAAATCGAGGATAATGATTTTACGTACAGATAATGATTAAATAAATTTGTGATTTTTTAATATTTTTTAAATACTTTTGTTGAGGACAATGATTACCTTTTTTTTCAAAAAATTATTGAGGATAATAATTTTACATACATATAATTATTAAATAAATTTAAATAATTTATTTAATTTTAAATTGTAATTTTGATTAATGATTATCTACCTACAAACTCTCTGGTGCGAGGAAAGCTTCACGGGATAAATGTGGTGCCTCAAAAAATTTTTCGGCAAACGTGTTGCCTCGAAAAGGGATCCTTTTATATATAGATAGTAGATATATGTGTGTGTGTGTTTTTCATAGGCATCACAATTCTTTTTTTCTATATTTTTTGGCCAATATTACAGATGTCTCTAACAGCACCTTTAATATCAAGGAATCCTAGAGACTAATCGTTCACAATGTCGCGTTCTTATGTCTCTGTCAGTGGGGTGTGTTAATCGGGAATCGAACCCGAGACTTCTTAGTCTCAGGCCCCATACTCAAGTTCTCAGGTTGACAGAATCGCACCACTTGAGTCAACCTCCGTTAGTATCATAACTCTTTTTTTATGAACAAATAACTATTATTTATCTTTTTTTAGACTTCTTGCTAAGGTGTATAAAATTCTAACCTCTCTATCTAGAATAATTTTTTTGGGGTAATTGTGAGGATAGGAGAAAAATTGCCTGAATTATATAGTTGGGATCTTATTTGCAAAGATATGAATAATGGTGGATTGGGAATCAAGGATTTGAATTTATTTAATCTTTCTCTCCTTTTTAAATGAAGGTGGAGACTGTTGTCCTAAGATAATTCTTTGTGTTGTCGTTTTTTAAAGGTTAGACGTGACAATTTTGATGCCTCGTCCTTGGTCACTTCTACGAGTGGTATAGTCAATAGAGCTTCGTATTGGTGGAGAGACCTTTGTGCTCTTGGTGTCTTTTTTGGAGGGGGTGATTGGTTTAGAGACTATTTGACAAAAAAAATAGGTTGTTGTAATTTTACTCTCTTTTGGGAGAATTGTTAGTGTGGTCTTATTTTCCACAAAGACTGATTTCCTAGATTGTATGTTGTTTTTCTACTTACAAGAACAAGTTCATTAATCAGGTAGGTGCTTGGTGCAGAGATGTTTGGTCCTGAAATATCGGTTGGCGACCCAACCTATTGGATTATGAATCAGAAATGTTGAATGATATTAATAATATTTTGGATGTTGTGATTTTTTTTGCAAATGTTCAGTATTGCTGAAAATGGACTGTAGTAGGTGCTTTAATTTGGATTTTACGGTAAAATTCGCTTATTTGTTTCTCCAATAGAATTCTCGTGTTCCTTTGTCTGTGTTGGTTCACGACTATCTTCAAGTGTTCCATATGTTTTGGAAGTCTAAGGCGCCATTCAAAATTCGCGCCTTCTCCTGGAAGCTTCTATTGAATTGGGTGGCTACGAAATGTATTTTAGCTCGTCGTGGAGTTAATGTTGATGTGTTTTGCTCTTTGTTCCATAATGCAAAGGAATCAGATCATCATTTATTTCTTACTTGCCTTGTGACTGTTAAGCTTTGACAATCTCTTTACTCTTGGATGAATTGCTTTTTGGTATCTAATTCCTCCTTACTGGATTTTTTTTTGTGGCGCAAAGTAAGCCGGGTAATAAAAAGCAGCGTAAGAATTTCTTATCTAGCTATGATTTGAATGAGTGTTTGATGGACTATTTGGATCAAGAGAAATGCTATCGTTTTTAACAATGAGGAAATTGATGTCCCAAGGTGGTTTGATGATATTAAAATTAAATCTTGATATAGGTTTTCTTGTTATAGTAGATTAAATATTACTTTCTCAAATTGGCTTACGACACCGTTATAGTGCATTGATAGAGTAGGCTGATGTTGATTTTGTTGGGTTTTATCCTTGTTGTCGTGCAAGATCTGTTATACTATTTTTTCTTTGTTTAGGATTTTATCGCTAGGTTTTTTTCTATCAAGGTTTTTAAGGAGGTAGAGATCTTAGTTTTATCCTAATTGGTTTGTTAGGTGTTCAGTTATTAGTGGTTTTGGTGTTAAATTTGTTGCTTCACATTTTCATGAAGTAAATTGCTTGTATTGTTCTTTCTCGATTTTGGTTTTTATTGAGCACATAATTATGTACTTTGTTCAAACCATTCATAAAAGGTGAGATTCAAGTGTACAATAATACTTATTTTGACCCAATATTGTGTTAATAAAATTCTTTTGCTTAAAAAAAATAAATTTCATCATTAACGACAAAGCACATAGATTTACATACTTCAACTATAACAACAACAAAGCCTTTGTCCCACTAGGTGGGGTCGGCAGATTTGCACACTTCAACTAAAGAGGTAAAATCTCTAACGAGGTGATTAATTTCACTCATCTATCTTAAGTGGTGCTGATAAGAAAATAATCTTTCTGTGGTGTCTTTCTGAATGGTGTGCACATAAATAGCATTATTACTCTTACTTATTAATTAGCACATCACCTCATCATTGGAGCATATATATTATATAACTTTACATTCGGTAATTCTCACATATAGAAGATACACATAATATTACCCTTATTTTATTCGGTTATTGATTCCATTATTATTTACATAAATATAAAAGAATATTTAAGAAATTTTTCAGAATATTTTTTTAAAATTAAATGGATAAGGGAATCTATGGGGCCAAAAATTGAAGTGAGAGAGTTAGTGCCTTGTGGTATTGTGAAAACCCGGGGCTTCTTTCTAATTTGTTTTGCTTTTGGGGGTCTATAAGAAGGCCATTTCGCATTTTAATTTGTCACACACAAACTCATATCCACTACTTAGGTCTTTCCTTCCCCTTAGTGAGTTTGTGTTATACATACTTTCTTTTCTAACTGAGACATGGATAATGAGGTCCAAAATGCAGGTGGTAAGTTGAACTTGTTCCGTAAGCTCAAACCTTACGTTTGTATGGTGTCCCTTCAGTTTGGTTTTGCTGGGATGTATATCATCACCATGGTTTCTTTCAAGCACGGCATGAATCATTGGGTACTCTCGGTGTACCGTCACGTAGTTGCCACTTTGATCATGGCCCCTTTTGCTCTTGTCCTAGAAAGGTATGTAGTATCATATTTCATACTTCATTTCTTTCAAATTATGGATATTTTCGTGAGAACACTTCACATGTCTTACAATTCTCTCGCATATTATTTTATTGACAAATTGCTTTAGGAGCAATAATTTTGGATAAATATAAATTATTTGAAGAAGGATATATATATATTTGGTTCAATAAAATAATTTGAGGAAAAACAATTGTTGTCATCACACACACAACACAAGTGACTCAACTAATTGCCCTAAGCGGATCAGCTTTCAATGTCCCCTTTGCTATCTATTTTAACTTTTACATTTCTATCTTCACTGCACATCTAATACTTGCACTTGCACTATATAATACGAGTGTGCGTATATATATATATATATATATCAACTTATAATAAGGATAGATAAGTATGCGTGCATTGATTCTTCTTTTTCTTTACAGAAAAATAAGGCCAAAGATGACTCTCCCAATCTTCCTGAGATTAGCGGTGCTTGGTTTCCTTGAGTAAGGCTCTTCAATCAAACTCTATCCACCTATCAATTATATTCGCAATATCGAATCGTACATTTTGTTTGTTCTCTATCATTTCTCAGTCGCTTCATGGGCCAGTGTGAAAACAAATGTTAATATTAGACGAACATATATATGCATGCATGCATTAATTAATTAATTAATACTAGCAGCCAGCTATCTGGTCCTATCAGAACCTACTAGTTAGTAAATCTCTATATCCTTTATAAACATTATAGTCTAATTGATAAATTTATATTCTTGCTTTGGGAAACACCCCAACTAAATAAAACCGTAGTTATTTTTTTAAAAATTAATATCAGAACCTAGCTAGTTTCCTTTTTTTTTTCATCGTTGCAAAAACTTTTTCTTATTAGAAATGCAAAAAAAAAATTAATAAAATAAAATAAAATAAAAATTTGTGCATGCAAAACTTTTTTTTTAATACTCTGAATTCAACGTGATTATTGTAGAATAAGAAAAAGTTTTTTTTTTTTTTGAATTTTTGAATATGATATGTTGAGGCTGAAATAAATATATTTTATATAAAGTTGATCAAAAGATCATCTAAATATAACATGGTACAAAATTCAAATATTTTCAGTCACAAAAAAAAAAAGGTTTTAATAAAATTTTCAGTTATAAAAAAAATCATCTAAATATTCTATTCAAGTAAATATTTAAATATCAGATGTTTCTTCAGGTGCTTGTTGGTTGTGCTATGTATCTTACTGAATACCAAATCCTTAAAAATATTAAAGAATATTCTGCATAATCCATAAGTTCATTAACTTGAAAGAAATGCGACATCTCGATAATGGTGTTTTATTTTGGCCCACGCTATTTCTAGTGGACACATCATGCCGAAGAAAACGACAAATCTCAAAATTATTGGCAAAACAATAACTATTGTTTATTTTTTAGCCAAAGTTTCATTAAAAAATGGAGTAACTATTTTGTCTGCAAATAACAAAGTCCTTAACAAAAAACAGGATCAATTTCATTACCTACCAATAAATTTTTTTTGAAGATTTACTTACCAATAATTTAAATCTTTGTTTTTGTACTTCTTGAGGTATTTTTGAATATGTCTTATGCTCTTAACCCGATTTAATGAATTTCCTCTTTTCCTATTAAAAAAAAAATTCTTTGTTATTTTAACCTTTTTTTCCTATTGTGCGTTGATGATGACTGATTTAGGTATAAAAAAAAGGTGTTTATTATTTTTTTCTTAATTTTGAGTCTATTATCGGAAGAAAAAAAAAGATATACTATTTTTCCATTAAAACTTTAATTTAGATCCATAGCCCATTATCACGCTGTGGAGCAACTTCAGGTCCACATTAGAAACTTAGCTTATGGACTTTGACACATCACTATTAATTTGAGAAATAGATAGTACTGTATAATTTTAATTCATTGATAGCATGATCTATAAATTTTATCATATAACTTTACCCCAAAAAAAAAATCTCATAAAAAAATTTGACATGACCAATGTTTGGATGAGAACAATACACAATAATTGCTTCCACATTGGGGTGGCAAAATTAATGAAGTACATTCATCAAACGTTTTTTTGTCTTAACGTCATACATGAACAATTAGGAATATGTCACCTAGCCAAAGTAGAAAATATGCGCATCTTTTGTACCTCCAGATATATACCGCACTGGACACCTAAATTTTTCCTTGGAATGGTTATGATTTGATTTAATCCTACAAATTATTGTTACAAGTTAAAGGTTACATGAATGCATATTATACAAGCCTTGTTTATAGAAAAAAATATGCAGGATTAAGATTTGGCATGATTATAATTTTGTTGGTGATGGATCTAACAGGCCAGTGCTTGATCAGAACTTGTACAACATGGGAATGAAGTACACCTCAACAACGTTTGCTTCGGCCACTGTTAATGTCCTCCCAGCAATTACTTTTATAATGGCACTCGTTTTCAGGTTATTGAAAGCTTCCATCATCACTTTATCATAATAATATTAATGGTAGTATTCAAAAAATTGATTGTGCGCTTACGCAAACAGACAATGCTAGCTAGTTGCATTCTTGGTTAGAATCCATCAATCCAAAAACACACGTATCTGGTGGGTTGACAAATGCCAACTATTTTTTGTAATTGGCATTAACATATTCTCTTTCTTTTTTGGCTTCAGAATATTGGTAGTGAAAGTTGTCCGTAAACATGGGCTTAATTGTATTTTTAGTCCTTTATCTTATTTTCAAGATTCACTTTGGTCTTTTATTATTTTTTTGAGTAATTTTGGTCCTTTATTTTTTTTAAAAAGATTCACTTTGATCCTTCCGTTGAAAAAATGTTAAATTTTACCAAAATATTCCGGAATATTCTGGGGATGGGACGGAATATTCCGGTGAAATCTAATTTTTTTGTGACGGAAGGACCAAACTGAACCTTTTTAAAAAAAATAAAAGACTAAAATTATTCAAAAAAATAATAAAGGACCAAAATGAATCTTGAAAATAAGATAAAAGACAAAAATGCAGTTAAGCCGTAAACATATTCTTGCATCATTTGAGTATTTTTCCTTGTCTCAAATATTAAAAAAAAAATAATAATACTGTATTTTATTAGTGATCTCAATTATAAATAAAAAAAAAGTTAACTAATTTTCTCTTTTCAATAAAATTTTTATAAAATTTCCATTGCAATACAAAATTTTTAAAATAGTTTATTTTTTTTTTTATAAATTTGAAAAAAAACTAAATGCACTTAACTAGTTTAATAAATTTCTAATTTATATATATGTGTGTGTGAGATACTAGGGAGTATCATGCGAGAGCATTGTGTCTCATATTCACATTATTTAAGAATATTCATATAATTCATATTGAGACTGTGATGTAATGTTCTCCACCTCGATCTATAAATGCTTACGCAAGTTGCGTTAAGCAATCAAATATGAGAACATATATGAATTAGAAAAGGGGGATTATATTCCGTTAAGCAATTAAATAAGCAATCAATCATGATTAGTATTATTAAACAAATAATGTTCAATTAAGGAACAAAATAAAATCTGAAGGCATATTATTGTATGCGTCATAAATCTAATAATCATATTGTTCTAATATGCTAATTATTAATCAACCAGGTTAGAGACAGTGAACTTGAAAAAAATACACAGCTTGGCAAAGGTAATTGGAACAGCAGTAACAGTGTCAGGGGCCATGGTTATGACTTTGTACAAAGGCCCTGAACTTCAGATCATAAAGGGACAAGGTGGTAGCCAACATGACAGCAGTGCCAGCGCCGAGGCCTCTACCCAACACTGGTTGCTTGGCACACTAATGCTCATTTGTAGTTGCGGTGGTTGGGCTAGCTTCTTTATATTGCAAGTAAGTACAACATTATTTGTATATATTTACATTATGAAATTTTTTGGTAATTTAAATTTCATGAACTGATAGTCTAATAACTTGTGTTACTACTTTGTGGATTTTAGAATTTCACTTTGAAGATGTACCCAGCAGAGCTCTCAATGACATCTTGGATTTGCTTTTTGGGTATTTTTGAGGGTGCTATTGCAACTTTTATATTTGAACGTGACATGAGTGTCTGGTCCATAGGCATGGACTCAAGGCTTCTGGCTTGTGTTTACTCTGTAAGTATCATTCATAATGATGTATGAATGTATCTATATGATAAATTATTGTATGGTTTATGCAGTGCTGACTAGTAATAACATGACATGTATACATAATTATTAGATATTATGTCAGCATTTATCAAGATTACAGAATTTCAAATCATACAATAATCTCTTTATATATACACAAGTTCTTTTTTAATTACTCATCGTTCATTAATTAATCACTTCGCCTTTCAGTTGATGACATTAATTAATTACTAAATTAAAACCATTATTGGTGATATATAATTAGGGGGTGGTGTGCTCTGGAATGGCATATTATGTGCAAGGAGTAGTGACCAGGGAACGTGGACCGGTGTTTGTGACTTCTTTCAGCCCACTATGTATGATTATCACAGCTGCATTGGGTTCCATTGTCTTGGCAGAGCAAGTTCATCTTGGAAGGTACTATATTCAATGTTTAATTAATTAATAGTCCACTTAGCATAAAAATTACATCAAAGCCAAAATTCAAATGTCTTCTATCATCATGTGCTAAATTTTCTTTTCTTTTTTTTTTTTTTTAATTTTTGTGTTTTACAGTATAATTGGAGCAATTATAATTGTGTGCGGGCTTTACACTGTGGTATGGGGGAAAAGCAAGGACATTGTAAACACAAATGCAGGGAAAGGTGAAGGTCAAGAATTGCCAATAAAAGATAGTACAAGATCAGGATCAAACATTTTTGACAGCTTAGAGGTCAATGTTCCTGCTCAGATGAAGGGGGCAGGGAAGAATGTCCCTCCTTCAGCAAGAACATAGGGTCCTTTATTAGGACTACGTAGCATATTATAAATTTTCCTACTAATTAAAATGAGGTCACAAGAAAGATATTGTGCGGGTTACAAATCTTTCAAAATGCTTGCCTTAGTGGCTGCATTTTCATATGTTACCTTTTTTTCTTGTTTTCCTTTGACTTTTTGGTGTTTCGGGTACTTGGGTCTGAGTGAAATAATAGTAATGCACTAATGCTTGTCTATGTTTTTGTCTTGTCGGTACACTTTCCTTTACTTTTTCCTTTGGGTTTTTCTAATTAATTTGTTGTTTCCTTAAGTATTTAATCTTTGCTTAAGCTTATAAAATTGGTGAATTTCGTATGGCACCTTCTAACATCCAGCACTTAAAAAATGTTCGTCATCCACCACTCTACTATAACCAATGGATTTATTACTTAATAGAAATAACAATTGGAATTAAGAGATTGAAAAATCTAAAAAGATAATATCTCACAGTACCCCAACCCTCGATGACAACTCCGATGAATGCCACCACCTTGTTCAATGCCCACCTCATCCTATTCCCACCATATCCACCATCTATCACCAACTCATTCCTTCTCAACATTCTCTCTGGCAGTTTTCTCTCCATCACCATCACCCTCACCCTTCAATAGTCAATACCATTTAGCAATTACTAATAAAAGCTTGCATGACAGTTTCGTATCTTTTCATCCATGTATTAACTAACTTTTTCTTTACATTTTTATTGCAAGTATTCATTATTTTTACGTAGTCTTAGGTTTGGTCTCACATTTCAAAAAACATTTACTACAACTTGAGCCAAACATGATTTCATGTTTTGATCCTTTGCTAATATTGATACCCCATTCTAAGCATTTTTTATTGTAAAACAAGAAATAGAGCTATAAGCTATTGTGTGTGTGAGTGCCTAGCAATTTAGTACTCGGCCCTTGCTTTGCAGGGATAGATTCATATTCCCTCTCCTCTGGTCCTCTATCTAAAAACAACACCACGAAGCTCAAAAAAGCAATAGGGGTAGAACAGTTAAATTACTAATCAAGAGTAACAAAAAACTAGAAATGAGAAAAAAAAACAATGGTTGGCGTTTTAAGGTCTACAATGGTGGGAGGGGAGGTTGTTGGAGTGATGGCTGGTGGATTCAATAAGGATTGGAATTGGAAATAGGGTTAAAATGAAGTTTTCAGAATAAAATAACAAAAGTGGTGAATGTGCAACATTTTTTAAATGTTGGATACTAAAAGTTGTCTACTACAGAACGTACGTGAGGAGTTTTAGGAAGTTCTCCTCATTAAATTGTAAAACTTATTCATTTAAGGGCATATTTATAAAAACCATACCGTACCTGCCGATTCAATCGGAAAAGCAGTAAAAAAACTAGTAAATCGGACTTCTAACCGATATGGTACGTTAATTTATCGATCATGCAGTGAATTGGACTAAACCAGTTAAAACTGGCCGATATTTCGTAAAACTGTCAAATCGGCCGGTATTTTGTGAACTGGATGGGTGGCATATTTTTATTATTTTTTTAAACTATAAAAGGCAAATTAAAACAACGTTATTTTGCATTTTTTTTTTAAAAATAAAGATTCTGAAACACAAAAGGAAACCCAAACACCAAAATTGAAATTAGAGAAGAAGAAACGTAACAGACAAAGGAGAAAAACGACACAGAGATAAAGGAAAAATGACGCACGTAAAGACTAGAGACAGAGGAAAGAGGAAGAACGATGCAGAATTAAAAGTAGACTACTATAAATTATGAATTTTAAATGAGTATTTAAAAAAAAAAATTTACAGCCATTTAGTACTCTTATGTATAAATATATATTGTGCTCGAGTTAACTGGTTTAATTGGTATACATCTATGTGGTTTAATTACTGTACCACTGTTTGAACCACTAAACCAGTGAATCACCATCCTGACCGGTTCAGTCACAGGTACGATTTTAATAACATTGTTTAAGGGTATAGCTAATCAGTGCCCCAAAGGGCATTGGTTAAAGAATTCATCAAGAAAAAACTTGCATTGGAAATTTATGTCTACTAGGCTAAGAGACTCGTGTGATGCACGGGTTAATTGTTAATTAATTACTATCGAATAATATAAATACATATTACAATGTAATTTTTAAATAGTTTCTTTATCATATTATTCCATAACTTATATAATGTTAAGCAACAACATATATAATAATTCAAATATGATGGAAGGAATACATTAATAGAAGTGGATAATTCCTAAGACAGTGTATAACTGTCTATATATGAAAGAAAAGAGTTGTATGATTATCTATATAGCAAATTAAAATTATGCATGTTTCCATCAATATATCTAAATATACAGCATTGTATAACTTATCGTTGCTTTTTTTCTTGTGAAGTCAGCATTATCTTGAAAAGCTATCAATCTTGACCTTTTTAAATTAAAAAAAATCATGAAAAACTCATAACAGAGATCATAGTTATAGATAATATAAAGAAGCAGAGAAGATCAGTATTTAAACCATATTCATCACTTATAATTTTCAGTATAATTATGGCACAATATTTTGAGTAAAGAAAAAATTGAAAAAGAAAAAAGGAAATAAAACATTCAAAGTAATAGGTTCCGGTGGGTTCTTAATTATTTTTCAAAATAAAACATTCAAAGAAAAATTTGAATAAGAAAAATTGAAAAAATTTAATTATTTTCTTAATTATTTTTACCATACTTATGGGTTCTCCAAAATAGTTTAATGATAGTATTAATATACTCCCTCCGTCCCATTATCTTGCTGGTAAAAAAAATGCAAAAGAATTTGTCCCGTATTAAAGTAAAAAAATAAAGAAAAAATATTAAAGATCGTATATTGTACCAATGATTGATAAGTAATTAAGAAAAACATATTTAAAATTTTTTTTGGAGGCAATATTGCAATATGTATTAATTGTAATGATATGAAAATTTATATAATATCAATTTGTAATTAATGAGTGAATCATGCATTATATTAAATAGATACTCTCTTATTTTTATTGACTTGTTTGACTTTTACCAAGATAATGGGACGGAGGGAGTAAATAATTTTGATGATAGTAAATATTATTATTATTAATCAAACTCTATAATATATTTTTGAGTCCAAACCTTCCAATTAGAAAGCTTCTCACACAACAGAACTCTCACGCGCGGGAAAAGTTGAGAGTAGAACGCAATGAGCTATACAAAAAATAACTTCATATTAAAAAAAATACAAATTTATACTTCAAAAATTATGAATTATAAGAATTGGAGTACAAATCTTATCAAGTTTTAGGTCTTAATCTAAAACTCATTTTATTATAAATAAATTTTATTAAATGCTGATTACATAATTAGTTTCTATACTCATTCTCTTTGGATAAATACATTATACAAACCCTCATAGAAATTATATACACGTCCCTTTTTTACACTAAACTTTATCACCCCTTGATCATTAGACTTTTCGTTTAGAATAAACAATGGTATATGATCTATGGTTGTGAAAAAAAGGGGTGGAAAAAAATGGGGCTAGAAATTATATGGATGGAATCCATAAATACACTCATTTGTGATGTAAGGCCAACAAAGAGCGCGCATGTGAAGAAAGACAGTAATTTGAAAAGGAGACCTTTTTAACATACTATACACTAAAATCTGTTGAAAATCTTGAGAAACCAAAGTAACTGCTTTTTATCCCTGTTGATATCCAAAAAATAAGTGGTCCATTAACGAGGCCCAAAATACAAAGCCCAAATCCACCATGAGGCTAAGGAACTGTCAAACAAAAAAATAAGCCGGGAGGGAGCACGCGACAAGTACCTGCGGTGCGAAGGCGCCCTCCACTGCACGCCTTCCTAGGGAAAAACACGAAACACTTTGCTGACATAGCCAGAAGGAAAGAGGTAGAATAACCGGCAACGCTGCAGTAGCCGCTAAGACCCAAGAAGAGTGGCCACGGTTAAGAGAAGGCGCCAGAAATACCAAAGTTACGGGTAAAGGCGTACCCAGCTCAGAGCGTACACTTATGTCCCAACAAAAACAGCCAGCTGTCCGAAGGAATCTTTGCTTACTTCATGCAGCCCTTCCTAAGGCAAAGCCCAAGATGGAAAGACTTGCTCCACTCTCCTTCTGCAGCCATTAAATGACAAGGCCAAGAAGAGAAAACAAACAAAAGGGGCCTAATAAATAAGGAATCTGCAGCTACAAAAGGGGAAAAGTGTCAGGAACCAAGGGGTAAAGCAAGAAGAAGACCAGCGGGCAAAAGGCACATTATAAAAGGAGGAAGAACAACGGCAAAAAGGAGAGGAAAAAAGAGGAAAAAAGGGGGAAGAAAAGGAAAAAGAAACAACACACATACAAAGAGAAAAAGAGGGGATCACGAAAAAGGAAGTGATAAACTCAGAGAAATAACAAAGCGGCCGGAAGCACACGAAGCTCCCCGAAGGCCCAGAAATAAACTCGAGAGAAATGTAAGTGAGGAGGGCGCACTAGAGAACGTACCCTTCCAACCAGCATCTCAGTAACAACGATACCCCGGAGGCGAACATAAGTTCTCCCCCTCGGCAACTCGAAGGGGAAACACAAGAGAAAGAGAAGAACACCTAAGAGCAAGGGAGTCCTGAAGGCGAGCAGCGCAGTGCACGCCTTTTCATCTTCTGTAAGCCCATCTGAAGCAGCCGAATCAACTAAAGGAAGGCGATCAATCCAATCAACTCCGTGAAGCATCAAACACAGAGAAAATGCCGATCCCACTCCCCAAAATGTGGAGAGGGAACACCTGAAGAAATAACAGTGAGAAAGCGAACGAGAGAAGGGACGGAAGCCAAAAGCGCACAAGTACAACAATAGAAAACAACACTGACAGCGCCCACTCATTCAATATTATCTGAAGTATTTACGTACTTGTAATGGGCGTCCCCGCAAAACCGGGCTGATCAAAGGCGCATTTCCCCCTTCTTTTTGTTGTAGAAATAATATCGCATTTCCACTCTATTGGAGTCAAACTTCATTAAGTTTACGAACCCTCAATAATCTCTTAATAATTATATCTTTTTAATAAAAAAATCCGAAACAATCCCTAACTAAAGAAAAGGGTACAATCAAAACTCAAATCTTAAATAGAGGACATAGTTTTATATGCTTGGTCTATTTCCTCTCCGGTCATCTTTATATTCTCATCACTATCATACTCAACTGCACCAGAGGACTTGCCTTTGGTGCAAATTTACACACGGTTTAATGCTTGGGTATGACCCTCTAACCCATGTTGCATATAACATAATTGTTTGAAGCCTAATCCGTGCATACTCATAAATCGCTAGCTTATAATCACATGATAAAATGGAAAAAACTAATAAAATTTGACCATAATGAAGAACCTGAATAGTAGTTTGCATGAGGTATAGATTCATATTGTATTTATTAGCATTACTCTTTTTTACAATCTCATTGTTATCAATTACTATCATTAAAGAAGAAAGATAATAGCAATTCTAAAAATTCTAATTTACATGTATGTGAAGGGAAAATATCTATTGTTTCATACTTGAGATGTTTTACAAATGAAATTTAATGGGATATGAAATAACACACATTGTAACACGATAAATATTACCCCCTTTCTTCCTTGTTACTCTAAAATACCATTTTGATAGATTTTTTTCCCTTTTTATAAGTTATTTTAAAATATTTACGTAAAGTTTATTCTAAATACATCCCTCACAATTTCATAAAGGTGATATGATAATAATTACAATAAATAAAGAAATAAAATTGTAAAATTTTAAATAACGATAATTTTAGAATAAAAACATATTTTTTTTATAAATTTAAAAATAATAAGTATTTTTCTTAATCCGCATAAATTAAAAATAAATGACTTATAATAAAAAACAACAACTATCTCGAGTGTGAATACGTGTGTTTGGCAATTTTTGCGTGGAAATATATTAGCATCTCTAAGTTCAATGTAAATCCAATCAAGGCCACTTTTCACTTTACTTTTCGGTACAATTGCTGTTCGATCCACTGCCTCTTGTTTTCAGCCATCATCACATTACAATTGGCCATTGGCCACACTTTCATTTTCTAAGTTCCTATTAACACCACTAATCCACTACGAGTATATATCAACAATTGTATGTTACTGTTTGTGGTGATGCACGTGTTTCCTATCATGGTGTGGTAGTTAAAGTGTTGGCCTTATTTTTCTTTGTCATCCCCAACTAAATTTGATGTATTGCTAGCTAGTAAGCAAGCAAATTAAGACCTGCACGTTTCTAAACTATTTAATAGGGTCGGTAGGTCCGTTATTCTTGTCACATCTGCTACCTCAGCTCCTACCCCTTCGGTGTTCTGCATGTGCTTACATAATAGTCAACCCAACATATATACAGGGCTTCCTCCAAGCATATACCTTATAAAGTTAGCACACACGTGAAATTTACCAATGACATTGGTGGATTGTTAATGATGATTGTTCACTTCAAAAAAAAAAAAAAAGATGATTGTTTAGCAGCAGAGTAAAAATGAACATTGTTCAAAGAAACACGAGGCATATGGAGGAAGGGGTAACCCTAAACTCTAATATCGTATTAGAATTGTGCATGTAAGGCCTAACTTAATAATAAAAGTTAGTTCATAATAAGATGATAGATGTCTTAACTTTTATAAGCATTAACCACACTATATTCTCATCCAATGTGAGACTTACTTCAACGCAACCCCTCACGCTCAAGAATTGACATCTAAAGCGTGAAGTTTGCAAGACTAGACATCTACTATAAACAGTGGCGGGGCTTCATTGGAGCAGTGGGAGCTCCTGCTCCTCCTGAACCTTTGAAAATATATATTAAGTAATGGGCTTATTTATGGTTAATTCAACGTGTTTTGGTTTTAGTCCCTAGAAGTTATTTTGACCGGGATTAATCCTTAATTTTTCAAATATTTTGTTTTGGTCCCCTCCGTTACAAAAAATCAGTTATTTGCTGACATGGTTAATGAAAATCCATACCCACTGTCACGGGTGTGAGGTAGCACCAAATTAAATAGATGGTGTAACATGGATAATTTAGGCTTAGGAACTCAAAATTTTGCGTACGAGACCATTTTACATATCAGAACATTTTGTGTCCGTGGATCTATATCATCCACATTATATCACCTATTTGGTGTTACTTCAGATTATATGGACTGTTGATGTGATGTTCTGTCAGTTATACAAACAAATAATAGATTTTTATTAACGGAGGGACCAAAAAACCAAAATATTTGAAAATTTAAGAATTAGTCCCGATCAAAATAACTTCTAGAGATTAGAATCAAAGCACGCTAAACTTTCATAGACTAAAGACATAAATAAGTCTTAAGTAATGACTCTATATAACTACAAGTGGTTGATGACTTACTGGCTAGATAGGCATTATATGCATAGAGCGTATGGTACCTTGTTCGAATCCTACTTCATACCAAGCTGCCCTAAAACTTTTATTATATGCTATCAAAAACAAAAAATTTGCTTGGCAAACAGCGGAGGAATGGTAAACCGCCAAGCCAAAGCATGTCATATTTTCTAACTTTGAAAATTTTCATATTATTTTTTAGCAAATTATTACGTATTTAAATTTAAAATGAGCATCCCTTGGAACACTAGCCAAGATCCGCCACTGACTACAAGTGGCCCATCGGAAGAGTCGTCATACCAATAATTATTTTATTTTGCTAATCTAACATTAACTAGCTATATATATATATATATATATATATATATATATATATATATATATATATATTAATTTTGGTCCTTCATCATCACATCATTAATTTAGATGAAATATTATTTTAGATCTACTATTTTGGTCTCGCATTCTCATTGTCGTCCCGCAAATAATATGTATTAATTTTGGTCCTTCATCATCCACTAGTACAAAATATGGATTTTAGACCACTTAATTAAGACCGGTTCCACGCGGAACCAGTCTCTTTATGGCCATTTATTGAAATCAGACTGGTTGCTTGGTATAACCAGTCTGAATTATATATTAAATAAGACTGGTTTCGTGCCAAACTAGTCTCTTTATGTCAAAAAATTTAAATAAGACTGGTTCCGCATGGAACCAGTCTCTTTTGGCATTTAAATAAGACTGGTTCCACATCGAACCAGTCTCCTTATGTGCAGGTAAATAAAACTGGTTCCGTGCGGAACCAGTCTCTTTATGGAAATTTATTAAAATGAGACTGGTCCTTCACACAACCGGTCTCCATTTAATCACTCCCTCACTCTCTTTCTCTTCCTCTTTCTTTCTTTCTCAGATTAGGGTTTCCTCCACCCCTTTCAATGCAAATCATTCTTCAGATTCATCTCCTCATTTCACTTCTTCTTATTCTTCTTCTCAACGCTGCACTCACTTCTCCCCATTTCCCCGTGCCGTCGCCATCATCAACCGACTATGATCTCCTCTCGGTTCTCCTTCGTTCTTCTTCGTCCTTGCACCGCGTCGCGCCTCTCATCTCCTTCGTTCGCGTTCGCTGCTGCCATTGCTAAAGTAGTTAGCTGCTGCTGTCGAACCTCATCCCCTTCCCTTATTTCCAATTGCTAGAGTACCGCCGCCTTCCCTCATCTCCTTCTCTGCTCGAACGAACCCTACTCCGCCAACCACCCTCCTTCGCTGCATCGTCGTGCCTACCACAACCGCGACTACCACAACCGCGCCTCCTCCATTACCCCTGTTTCCATGAAGTACCTTCTTCTTCTTCTTATTTTTTTTAATTTTATGTTTACATGTGTGAAGATTATACCCCAATCAATTTGTTCTCGCTATGGTTTAGCTATTGGTGCAATTGTGGCTCCTTTTGTTCGTGTACTAGTATGGATATGTTCTCCAGTTGCTCTTCCAATTAGCAAGGTAACATACACTGACCGGGATTTTTATCAATACTTTTATTTGAGTAAACATGGAGCAAATTTAATTGATTTACGTACCGATGCCCCTGTTTTTCTTTTCCTTGTTGATTTTTGTGCATTTATGTGGTTTCAGTTGTTGGATTATTTGCTGGGCCATCGTCAAGAAGCCCTCTTCCGTAGAGCCGAGTTAAAAACACTTGTAGATTTGCATGGTAATGAGGTCTGTATCAGAGCAGTATGATGTTTTCAATAGAAAAAAGGCATCCATCTATATTTTCTAACGTTTTTATTCATTCTCTCTTGAAATTGGAAAAGGAAAAAAAATAAAAAACATGTATTCTTTGCTCATTTTATCATTTCATCAGTATGCTGTACTTCTCTACCCTCTTTGAGAAGACAGCCAGTGATGCCATGACTCCTATATCTGAAACGTTTGCCATTGATATTAATTCAAAGCTTGATAGGTAAGATGTTCTAAAAATTTATGAGTGAAAGCTAACTTTTTTGTTTTATACAAGTTTTAGTCGCGTAATTAAATGTCTATTACTAACAGGGAACTGATGAATGAAATATTGGAGAATGGACATAGCAGAATCCCAGTATATTATGAGCATCCTACAAACATTATCAGACTTATACTGGTATTGTGTTTTTTTTCCTTGCTACCGTAACATCAAACATTCATTTTCCATTAAGTGAGAAGTTTTGCATATACAATTTAATCTCAATTGCATTGAGGTACCTTTTTCTTTAATTCAATGTGTGAATTTTCATTCCTAGAATATTGATTGAAAATTGCTCCGATGCATACTAGAATTACGGTGAGGTATATGTAAAATTCTAGTTACCAAAGTACTGAGAGTGCAGAAGACACTACAGCAAGATTTCTGAGCTAATGTGCTACTTTGAAGTTTGAACAGTGATAACTGCCAATGAATGTCTGGGTTTATTTTGTATACTTTTCCAAATGTTTCTGGCCAGTACTGGAATAAAAAGTTGACAATTTTGGTGTTCAGCTTAGGTGTTTGAGACTTACATAGAGATGAGCAAGAAATTTCTAAGATTTAACTTAATTAAGAATCAAGCTCGGCACTTAATTATTTGGTACAAAGTAGCATTCATAAGGTCTTATGATATTTGTGTTAGCTAACCATCAGCTAATTTTCTGGCAAAAATAC
Organism: Crotalaria pallida; assembly: GCA_037953625.1. Taxonomy (NCBI): domain Eukaryota; kingdom Viridiplantae; phylum Streptophyta; class Magnoliopsida; order Fabales; family Fabaceae; genus Crotalaria; species Crotalaria pallida. The sequence goes on along the minus strand of CM075651.1, from coordinate 145,494,950 downwards.
TTGCTTCATATTGGTCAATATATATAACCAAGATATATATATTGACGTTAATGTTTCCTAGCGCTATTGCAGGCTTAAAACTACCCTCCTCTTGTCCTTGTAAATTCGCATATTTGAATTACGGTTATTGAACTAGTGAGTTTATGTTGTATGATTCTTCTAGAAAGAAAACATTCGACTAGTAGTAATGAGAATGTAATGCTAATTACTGGCTTGTATGGTTGGGCGAGTTTCTGATATGGATATTGCTTGCAGGTGATGTATGATGCTACTAGTGTAAGATTGCAAGAGAAGAAATATAAAAATATTAAAAATTATATAAATAGAGGTGATGGTATAAGAAATTAGAATTAGTGAGTCATGCAAGTTAGAGCTATGTATAGTAAAGAGAAGAGAGGTGGGTGTTTGTGTTACCATATGAACATAAAATTGATTTTGACTTTCCGTATGAACATAAAATTGATTTTGACTTTCCATATGAACATAAAATTGAAGTACTTCAAATATGCATATATGATGTTGCTTTATTTTTTATTTTTGAATTTTTCATATGTTTGTCTTTGTCTTTCTATTGTTTCTCTATTGCTACTACTGTTATACTAGTATCTAGTTATTATCTACTACTATGGACTATGGTTCCGTGAGTAAAGGTTTAACTCTACTGGAAGTAGAGCAAAACAGGGTAGCACGCTCTTGTGTAGTTTCTAATGATGCTACTATATTATCGTTTCCTTTTTCTTTTGTACCCACGAATCTGTGGCTGAGTTTAGTTTGTTTTATATGATTCCATGTGGCTTACATAAAAATCATTCTCCTCAAGTTACAAAAATGGGTTCTTATACCTGTATTGTCTGATTTGGGTTATTGGTCTTGTGTAATTTGGGTTCCTTTTACTTATGGGTTTGTGGTGAAGGAAATTGATAGTATTATTTGACAGAAGTGGGCTTACGAAAGGGGTGGTAAGATGGTGCCCATATTCCAGTGCTTGAAAGTAAACCATGTTACCATTGAGAATACAAATTAGCCTTTTGAAATTATAAATTATGGGTTTATGTACTGCTGTGATACTTACTAGGTTCAGCTCATAATTTGGAAGAAAATTATAAAAAAAAATTTCATTGTTTTGTTGGTCTCTAGTGTGTGTTAAAAACTTGAAACAGAAGTTGGTTTGAGACAAGAAAAATACCTTCAATGACTCAACCGAAGTTGGATGCAAAAGTTGTTCTTTTCTGCTTTTGTTCTATTGTTTTCTGATCTGCTGTGTTAGTGTTTTTTTTTTTTTGGCTCCTGTTAGTGTTTTTATCTGTTTGGTAAATTAGTTTTCAAATGGAATCTAAGTGGCTGCAGGAATTGTTTTATACTACATACTTTGGATCTATATTTAGAAATTTTATGTTTCTTCTAACCATGGAAAGCTATATATTTCACTTGCAGATTTGTTTTTATATTCTATCTTGATAGATTGTTGGACCGGGGAAGGCAAGATGTGATGGTGGAGAAGATAGAAGGATGCATTTTTTATTTAGGAAGGGATAGTTTGCAGCTTATCGCTCTAGTTATTAGACTTTTGTGTAGTTTATGTTAGTTTCACTAGGCATGGTGTTATATACTTGTGTTGATCAAACTTGTAATAGATATGCATATAACGTGGTTTTTATAATATAATTTTAGAATCTAGTTATGTCTAGATAATTATTATTTATTATATATTTATGTGTTTTTTTTAATTGAGACCGGTTGAAAACATCAAACGAGACTGGTTAAAAATTTAATTGAGACCTGGTTCAGATTTTAATGAGATCGGTTCAAAACGCTCAATGAGACCGGTTCAAAAAGCAAAAAAAAAAACTCAATGAGACCGGTTCAAAATACTCAATGAGACCGGTTCAAAATACTCAACGAGACTGGTTATTTTTTGTTTTCAGACCGGTTCAAATCACTCAATCAGACTGGTTCTTTGTTTAAATGAGACCGGTTCAAAATACTCAATGAGACTGGTTCATCTTTTAATAGAGACTGGTTATTTTTTGATTTTCAGACTGGTTCGGAACCAGTCTCTTTAGTTGGGAACGAGACCGGTTCGGAACCAGTCTCATTTAAAGGCATAGCAATAAGACCGCCACTTTTAAGACTGGTTCAAAACCTGTTTGAAATGGGGTGCGGCACCGGTCTGAAATGACCGATCTGTACTAGTGATCACATCATTAATAACCCCTTACGACCATTTAAAACCGAGATTTTACACGGATCATAAGAGAGTATCACGACCTGTAGGTCGTAGTACCCTCTACGACCCATTCAAAAACAAGTATTCTGATAGGATCGTAAGGGGGTGTTACGACCTACAAGTCGTGACACCCCCTTACGGCCCGTGTTAAAACTTTATTTTTTAAAGGGTCGTAAGGGGGTATTACGACCTGATGGTCGTGGTGCCCCCTTACGACCCGTGTTAAATCCTTATATTTTTTTTATATAAACCCATTCATACCTGAAAATTTTTTTACCAAATTTTATACTTCATCATACTAAAATTATAGTTGGTTTTAATGGCTGCTGCTGAACCTGAATTATATGAGAGACAAGGTAATTTTCAAATGTCATTCATAAAGTTTAGTTAGGATCAATGTTTTCAATAATTCACTACAACAAAAAAGCGTTTTTGTAGCGTTTATTTTTCACATTTTGTAGCACTTTGAAGCGCTACATATGTAAGTGTAATAAAAAGTACCTGTATTAATACTAGCGCTTCCGAAAGCGCTACTGAAAACAACTATTTAGTAGCCCCTATGCTATGAATGCTACAAAAAATAGAGAATGAAACGCTACTAAAACTATAAGAATTAGTAGCAGTTTCTACTGAAAGTGAGCACTTTATGTAGCATTTTATAGAAACTGCTACTAAAAGTGAGCACTTTTTGTAGAACTTTTCATTTCAAATGCTACTAAATAATATTAATAATATATTAAATAATATATGCAAGCAGATAAATCTGTTATAATATATGCAAGCATTCAAATATGTTATAACTTGGCCAGCAAACCAAAGAAAACCAAAGAACTATATCAGTCTAAACAATTTGCTACAACAAAGATTTTTGTGGTTTGGAGGTTCAATAGTAATGGTAATTGAGCAAAACTCAACAATTATATAACTTACAACGAAACTGTAACAAAATTAAATTGAAGTTGACATCTAATAAATTAACAATAACAATAATAGTTAATCAAGCTTCAGATAATTGCTCGAAGTTTTGTAATAAATTAATAGAATATAATGTTTGCTCAAGTTTCATTGTTCAACAATCAAGAATAATTGCTCGAAGTTTTGTAATAAATACCTTTATTTTAATCCATTTGATGTTAGGTGTAGATTTACACCCTATAATTGTCCTGTTACCCCAATAGCTTATTAAACCTCTGCCAAAAAGAACAAAAAGTCAATACAAGTATATACCTTGAATGATTACATCCGTATAGAATGCAGAAAATTTAATAAATACAATACTTTTCAAAATTGTCCTTCATTAGCTTGTACTTAGCTGGACTACCATGCAAAGAATCCAGATAGTATATCTTCAATTCAATAGTACGAATGACAAGCAACACTCAATGGTTACTAAATAAAAAATAATGTATTAGCACGCAATAAATCTAACAAAAATTCATACAGTTCATTTTTGTAAACATTGTTACTAACAATAAACTAACCTTGCAACATTTATAGGTGCCAAAAACAACTTATCCTTTTCAATTTCATGAGAGAGAAGAACATTAGCAATATATTGGTGACATCCATTTAACAACACATGTGTTCGGTGCGAAGTTAAGAACGAGAACTTACTCTCCTTGTTAAAAATGAACTCTTCATACAAGAACCTGAAAAGAAAATATAAAAATGGATTCTAAATAACATCAAAATCCTATGATTAAAAAACCTTACAAACTTAATGCAATTAAAAATTGATAAACAAGGGCATATGATTTCACTAGGATTTTATGCATGCTCAACTGCAAACCTAATGAACTCTTTCACCCCTTATTCATATTCCGTAGACAATCGATTAACAAACATCCATTTTCGATCCATTCTTATGTGATCTATATATAAATATAAAAAATAATTATTAATATATGTTAATAAATGCAAGTTTCTAATTATTAATACCGGGCACCGAATAATTGAAGTGACATTGAGATGCATTTCCATACAAGAATCAAAACACAACACCAGAAAAAACAAAAACAGCAGCAGAAAACAATGGAACAGTAGCAAAAAACATCACAGCACAACACCAACAAAAAAAATAGCAAAACCAGAGCTAATTTATTGGTTTGAAGAGTACCTTTGCACCTTGATAGCAACAGATATGCCAAATGTATCAATCAGCAGAAGTTGCAAAGAGTGGTTGTAATAAGCTAAAAATGATAAACAAAGAGAAAACCAAATTGAATAAGTTAAATACAAAGTAAACCAAACTACTAAGCAATAAAAATGATAAAAATTATGAAGCTGATTGAATTCAAAAGAACTATTTCACTGTTGCGTTCTATATGTTACTATACATAATACATCAAGTAGTCAAATAGTTCTTTAAAAAAATACCCTCTTTTATATTTGTTTAGCTTTTAGTTAAATTTTTTTTCCTCTTTTAGTTAATTTATCAAAATAATCACGTTTGCTTAAGGTTTTTTTTCCCAAATTAGTGATTCTTTTGAATAGCTCATCTAAACCCAACAATGCCAAATTTGCAATTATCATCATTATATAGTATGTCAATGAAGAGTAAATAGATTCATGACTATAAACGCAACTGGACCACTTTTTATTGGAGTCCTTGTGAGATAGCCACGACGATGGAGATTATAAGCAGAAACACAAAATAAGAGTGATTATTTTGATATTGAAAAACACAAAATAAGCAAGGAAAAAATGCTTACAACAATGGGTAGCAACGAAGCGCAGAAATCGGAACTGCAGAAGCAAAAGAATCGCAGAAGCAGGAACCGCAGTAATGGAATCGCAGAAGCAGGGGTAGCGGTTGGGAGCGACGACCACAAGTCCTTGCAGCGGGGAGCGCGAGAGTCCAAAGGGGAGCGCGAAGCGCAGCAGCGGCAACGACGCAGCGGAGGCAGCGAACGAGAAGCGCGATCGAGAGGCAGCAACGGAACTAGAGGGGCAGCTACACAGTACACACGATCTCTAAGAGTGTGGAAAGAAAAATAGGGATTAGTTTATAAGAGGGAACGAATAAATTTATTTATCTTTTAGAATAACTTATTAGTAGCACTTGTTAAATAAATGCTACGAATTAGTTTAACAATTTTATAGGATTAGTAGCGCTCATGTTTCTAAGCGCTACAAATAAGTAGAATTTTTAAAAAAATAGGATAACTTATTAGTAGCACTTGTTAAATAAGTGCTACAAATTAGTTAAATAATTAGTAGCGTTTATAGAGTAAGCGCTACAAATTGTATAAACAATCAGTAGCGCTTATCACTATAAATGCTACAAATATTAAAGAAATTTTTTAAATTCTATGATAACTTAATAGTAGCACTTTTTTGGAATAAGTGCTACAAAAGTTTTCACATTGCATTTATTAATTAAGCGCTACTAAAAATATGAGAATTAACATTTGTAGCATTTATTCTAGAAAAGCTACCAAATATATGCGCTACTTATTCTACTTTTTATTGTAGTGATTTATTGTATCCTAATTGATGAATTAATATGTAGTTGGGTTGTTTATTTAATTAAAAAAAATTATGTGTACAATTTTTATGAGGTCGTAGCCCAGTGTTACGACCAGTGTTTTTGTTGTAGTTGTAACACTGGTTTACGACCCATGTTTTTTTTTGTTTTTTTTATAATCTTTTTTTTCATAATCCTTTATTATTATTATTAATATTATTTATTATATTAATTTTTCTTTATTTTAAATATCTAATATAAAAATTTTTTTATTGAAATCCTAATATTACCTTTTTTATTCTAAATTTCTAATATAACTTTTTTTATTCTAAAGTTCTAATATAAAATTTTTTTATGCTAAATTTGTAATACAACTTTTTATTTTAATTTTAAATTCCTATAACACTGTTTTTTTTAATTCTTTATTTTAAATTCCTAATGTAACATTGCTTTTTTTATTTTAAATTCATAATGAAACACTGTTTTTTCATATTTTTTATTTTAAATTTCTTGTAACATGTTATTTTTCAAAATTTTTTATTTTAAATCCTAATATAACTTTGTTTTTTCATTTAACAATATTATTGCAGACTATAGTGATAACTTTTCAAATTATAAGATTTTTGCAAGTAGAGACGAAATGATCCGTTGGGTTCAAGCTGTTGGAAAAGAACAAAAACATGTGATCGTTTTATATCGGTCAGACACAGGCGGAGGGACGTATAAGAGAAGACCTAGGGTGTTTTTGGCTTGCGAAAGAAGTGGAAAATATAGGAAAAGAACAAAAGGTGAGGTAATGTGCGTATCCAGTACTCGCAAGTCTGAATGCCCTTTCAGGATTAATACTTGGGATCTTGGTAATGGAAAAGGTTGGATGCTTTCGGTCAAATGTGGCGTCCACAATCACAAACCATGTGAAAGCTTGGAGGGTCATTATGGTAGGCCAACCAAAGAGGAAAAAGAGTTAATCGAGAACTTGACAAAGACAGGGGTCAAACCGAAGGAAATTCTCATTAGTTTGAAAGAACGGAACAAGAACAATACTACTACCTTGAGACAAGTGTACAATGAGCGTCAACGATTTAGAAAAAGTATCAAACATCCCAGGACAGAGATGCAACATTTATTACACAGATTGACTTCTTCTGGATATGTGACAAATTATGTAAAAGACGAAGAAAGTGATGTGGTCAAGGCCATTTTTTGTGCACATCCAAGTGGAATATCATTATTACATTCGTTCAATATTGTTCTTGTTATGGATAGTACCTACAAAACAAATAGATACAAATATCCGCTTCTTGAGATCGTAGGTCAAACATCCACAGAGAAGACGTTTCATGTTGCCTTTTGTTATATGGAGGCTCAAAAGGCTTCCTACTTCAAATGGGCTCTAGAGCGGCTTCGCAACTTGATTGAAAGTGATGATGCCATGCCTCAGATCATAGTGACTGATAGAGAAGATGCTCTGATTTCAGCAGTCACGAAGGTATTTTCGACCTCTACTCACTTGCTATGTAAGTTTCACATCTCAAAGAACGTACAGTTTAGAGTGAGGCAGAAGGTTTGTGAGACAAAAGATGAGATACCGATAATGGACGCTTGGAAAGAAGTCGTAGAATCTCGAGACTTGCAAGAGTATACAGATTATTTGAAAAAATTTAAGGATTTGTGCGGATTAATAATTTATGACTACGTGGAACGTACTTACCTGCGACATAACAAGGAGAAATTTGTGGGTGTTTGGGTAAGCCAATTGATGCATTTTGGTAATACTACAACTAATAGGTGAGTTAAAAAACCCAAACATTTTTTTTATGTATATTTTAGTGATGTGTTTTTACCTATTGAGTTTTAAAATAATTATGAAAAATACGTTATATGTTTATTTTTTGTTTTACCTAGGGGTGTAACGGTCCGGTCCGGTCCGGTCTTTAATGAACTTTAGGGATCGGACCGATTAAATTAATATGGTCTGGTCCGGTCCGGTCTCAATGTTTTTCATATACAAAGACCGGACCGGACCGTTACGGTCCGGTCCGGTCCGGTCTATTTAGACCATAATTGTTCAAGCTCTTTTTTTTTCTTTTTTTTAAACTGGGCCTTCAGGCCCATATTTTTCACTTGGGAACCTAGGGTTCCCTCTCCTCCAAGCAGCAGCAGACTCCTCCAAGAAGCAGCAGACTCTCCTCCAAGCAGCAGCGAATGCCGAACGGTAGGGACGGAGCACCGAAACCAGCGAACAGTAAGAGAAACCAGCAAGGACGAAGATCGGTGAGAGAGAACAGAGGGAGAGAGAGAACCGATGGGTGAGGGATGGAGCAGCGAAACCAGCGATGAGGGACGGAGCAGCGACGGAGGGAGAGAGAGGTCACGAGTGAACGGAGGGAGAGAGAGGTCGAGAACGGAGGGAAGAGAGAGGGAAGGCGGAGGGAGGTCGCGGTGGCTGGACGTCGGCGGCGTCGGGTTGTATGAGGGAGAGAAAGTGAGAGTTGTAGAGGAGAGGCTGCTACATGAGTGAGGGGGAGAAAGTGAGAGGCTGCTACTTAGGGTTTCTATTCTTTTGGGTTTCTATAATGAGTTTTGGGCTGGGCTGGGTGTAGGTTTTTATTTTTTATATATCGGTTCGGTCCGGTCTGAATGGTCTGAAAAATTCAAAGACCGTGGACCGGACCGGACCATGAGACCAGACCAAACCATATTTTTCGGTCCTATCCAGTCCGGTCTGATCGGTCTCGCGGTCTAGGACCGGACCACTTACACCCCTAGTTTACCAGAGTTGAGAGCGCTCATGCCACATTCAAGAGATTATTGAGAGATAGTCAGGGGGATATGTGCACTAGATTTGAGGCAATGAAGAATATGCTGGTATGTCAACATACTGATATTGAAGATTCTTTTGAAAGTAGTATCACCAAGGTGGATTATCGTGTAAATAATGATTTCTACAAGGAGTTGCGTCACTTTGTCTCGCGCAATGTGATAATACGTATTTGGGAGATCATGGAAAGTCTTCGCCAAATAAATGGGGTAAGCTTATAATCCTTATATTGTGATTGCAGAATCAGAAAAACTCACGGTCTACCATGCGAATGTGAACTTGCAAAATATTATAAAGAGGAAGTACCCATCCCTTTGGATGCAGTTCACGATCATTGGCGACGCTTGTCTTTTAATGAAAAAATAAAGACCTCTTTTTCACCAACAGATTTTGATCCAAAACCATACGTGGATGAGATATATCGTCAAGTAGAAGCATTAGATGATAAGGGTGTGCTTGAAAAGAAAAGATATTTTCAAAGATTACATGAGTTTGTGTATCCAACAACAACTTCAACGAAGCCCCCTAAGTATAAAGTGAAGACAAAAGGCGGTGTGAAGGGAAGTAGGAAGGAGGCAGCACATGAAAAATCTACAAAGCGTGAACCATCTCATTGGGAAAATGATGTCATGGAAGGTACTTATCAATCCAATGGATCTCAATCTAAAACAAAGGGTTCACAATCTACCAGGTCAAAAACAAAAGGGTCTCAATCTACAGGGGATTGTCAATTGTTATTTTTTATTCTTTGTTAATATGTTTTGTCAATTGTGATCGTTTATTCTTCTCAATTTACAGGATCCAATACAAAGGGTTCTCAAACAAACATGTCAACCAAAAGAAAACGTTCTACAGAAACATTCGAGGCTTGGAGAAAAATTTTGGCAGCTTTCCCTGATGTGTTACACCAGTTCATTCACAAAATAATTGATGTCAAGGCTGATGGAAATTGTGGCTTCCGTGTCTTATCATTGTATAGATATGGCACAGAAGAAAACTACATGATGATTCGACAGGAGGTTATAAAGGAGATGGTTAATAACAAAGTTCTGTATGTTGACATATTAGGACAATCCTATTATGACAAAGCATATAATGCATTATATGTTGATGGATTAGGTGCTGTAGCACAAGCAAAGTGGTTTGAGGTTCCAGACATGAGACATGCAGTTGCTAATTTGTACAATGTTGGGCTAGTGATTATTTCGTCAACAACAAGTGAATGTCAAACGTTCTTTCCATACAGGACATCTTTGGAAACTAGTGAAAAAAAATTTGGGTGCTTGGAAATGTGCGTAAAAGCCATTGGGTACAGGTAACATTCAATTCAATATATAATGTTTATAAAGTATTTTAATTTGTGCGAATTACTAACTTCACTTCAATTCACTTGCAGATTCATTGGAAAGAAGGTTCACCAATACCTCCAATATATATAGGATGTTGGAGAAGTGCAAGTACGAGAGTCCTTGCATGGGATTCTCATTTTCAAGAACGTCTTCAAATGTTCAAACCATTTTTGCCTGAGCCTCACATAGAAGAAGATGAGCCTATTAATCTAGACGAAGACGGAGAACACAAAGATCATAAGAAGAATGCAAGATGATCAATACTCCCTTACACTTTTTCTTTTACCCCCTTACTTTTTTTTACCATAATACTCACTTACTATTTTTTTTTTACTTATTTTAATTAATTTCTCATTTAATGATCAAATATGAATTGTTCTTGTTAAATTTAATTTCAAATTAGATTTATTATTTTTGGTATGAGTATATTAGCAACATTTTAGTATTAACTTTTTTTTAAAAAAATGTTACTTTCCAATTTAGTGATTAACATGCATACACCCACTGTCTATATATTATATAAATCAGTTTTGACTACATTATATTCCACATTCCAGAAGTAAAACAATACCCAAACACAAATTAAACAAATTAGGGTTTGTAAATTGGGGAAGTAAAATATTACCTCGAAGAAAAATTCTCAACTGCTTCTCTGTATCCGAAAGTATTCTTACTGCATGACTTAGTTTCTGCAGGTCTGCTTCCGCTATAATCAAGAAAGTAGCCAGTTAGACAACAGAAATGAGATACAAGCGGAAGGCAACTTCCAAGGTAAAACACAAGCACAGACTGGAATAAAAGTTATACAGAAAATGGCACTTACAGGTATGTCTGCTAGAAAATCTTCTTCTGATTTCAGAATTAGAGAATACACACGGAGAACTAGAGAAGATGCTTGGCGATTTGCGATTTAGCAAATGAGAGAGACAGAGATATGGGATTTGCGAGCGAGTGAGAGGGACAGAGATTTGCAATCGCAAGTGAGCCTTTGTGAAAAACGAGTGACAATCGGAGATGAGAATCAGAGATTTCACTGTTTTGAGAATGAGTGAGTGGCTGAGTGAGATTACACTGTGTTGAGACTTTGTGGCTGAGACCTTGATAACTTTGGCTATAATTTCTACGGGTCGTATGTGGCTGTTACGACCTTAAAGTCGTAACACCCATTTACGACCTATTAAAAAACTTAAATTCTGATAGGGTCGTAAGCAGGTATTACGACCAGTGGGTCGTAACACCTGCTCACGACGAGTGTAAACACTTAGTTTTTTAAAATGTCGTAGGGGGGTGTTACGACCTTATGGTCGTAGTACATCCTTACGACCCGTGTTAAAATTCAATTTTTAAATGGTCGTAAGGGGTTATTACGACCATCAGGTCGTAGTACACCCTTACGACCCGTGTTAAAATATGTTTTTTTAAAAGGACATGATGGGTATGAATTATATATTTGGGATGTCAACCATAGACCTTGGGGTGGTAAAATAAATTCCCCATATTGAAACCAAAAGGCGATCTAAACCAATCGTACGTTTTTTTTAAAGAAAGAAAAAACAGTACAAAAATAATCAAACAAATTTGGTTTTTTTTGTTGATTTTACTTCTTTTAGAATAGTTTACAATTTTCTTTTATAGATTCGATTTTTGGTTCGATTTGAATTTCGACGCTTCTAACTTAAGTGGTCTGACTCACCGTGTAAAGGGATCAATCCCCAACATCTAAATGCAATTTCGTTTTGTGTTAAAAGTTTGTTGTCGCGCGGTTTTTCTGTCTCTAAATGTTAATAAAATTTTAAAGGGTGTTATTACCATGTAATCAAAAATTGAATGGTTGTTATGCAATTCATTGTTAAACCAATAAAATCTTGCCACCTAAGATAAGACATGTATGCCACATCATTACTTAAATTAGTCAAAATTAAGTTTTGCAATTTAGTCCAACATAAAAACTAGATTATTGTAATTTAGTCCTTTTGTACTTTTAGACAAATTATAAATTTTAATTTTTTTTATATATATAAAAAATTCTTAAACCCAGAAGGGAGATAAGCGAAGGAAGCAGGGAAGGAAAGGGAATAGCGAGTGGCGCCGGCGCAAGCGGCGGCGGCGGTAGCGGTGGGTTTTGAGAAGTGAAGATGAGTTCTGGGTTTAAGAATTTTTTTTATATATATAAAAAATTAAAATTTATAATTTGTCTAAAAGTACAAAAGGACTAAATTACAACAATCTAGTTTTTATGTTTGACTAAATTGCAAAACTTAATTTTGACTAATTTAAGTAATGATGTGGCATACATGTCTTAGGTGGCAAGGTTTTATTGGTTTAAGAATGGATTGCATAGCAACCATTCAATTTTTGATTGCATTTTAGAAATTTCCAATTTTAAAAAGTTAAAAAAAATAAAGAAATATGTTTTTAATGTATTATCTTTCAAATCAACCAATTATCCAAGAAATATTTAATACATGGTTTCTTAATTAACCAAGCATAAAATATAATATACAATTTCAAGTATTTTTATTCACTACTTTAACTTAATTTGGAACAAATTTTTTTTTTATATATTCTTTTACTAATATTTTGAAAGCATCATCTTCTTGTGATACCATATGACTAATGCCATGTGACAATCACTTGCTACCATGTGCATCAATAAGCAATGACATTTACCTTGTTAACACTTTACCTATCCTAATTGTAGGGAATCAGGGATTAAAAAAAACAAAATAAAATAATTTATGAAGTTTTTAACTGATAACTCGGTTGATAGAATTGCATAAAATAAAGTTCGATCTCGGACAATTACACGCTTTCTGTCATTCCTTATCAAAAACTATACTTATAAAAAAAAATTATGAATGCTAAACACTCTTTTTTTATTACAAAAGACTAAAATTAAAACGATTCTGTGTTGGACTAGTCTTAGAACCGAGATCACACCGTACGCCGAACAACGTAAACAGGCCGAGATCCATGCCTTACACTCAGGCAGTTGATCCCTAAGCAGGTTACACTCGCTCCATCAATTCGGTCTCAACCCCATTTAAGCCGACGTGAACAGGACGACGCCAACTTAGTTCTGGTATTCATGTCCTATCACGGCTCGTACTGGGCTGAATCAACTGTGCCAAAGCTTAGCAAGCCCATTAGGTATTCAGCCACCCCTATAAGTAGTACAGTGCTGCATGGGGCACAGGTACGCTTTTCTAAACCCTAAGTTTACACTGCACACATAGTGATTAGGGCATCCCAGATTATCCTACTGATACCTATGAAACTAAGAGAATCATACAGAAAATCTAGGTCAAACTGCCTCACTGGGTCTCATACTGTGGCCTTAGTGAACGACCTGATCTAGAACACGACATTGGCGCCGTCTGTGGGAAACGATAAACTTCGATTCCCACTATCACCAAACTCTTTGATGGAGAACGCAACAGATAACCACCAGGCACGTAGGGGAAGAAGACGTCCTCCAAAGGCGTCCACCGTACCACCACGGAGAACAGATCTCCGTCAGCGCCTTCAAGCTAACAGGGTTGCCCAGCAACAACCACTTCAGGAGGATGTGCATGCGAGTGATGTCCCGATCCCCAACGAACAGCCCCAGGTGGCAGATTCGATCCAGCCAGTGCAGCCACAACCTGTAGTAGTCCCACCCCAACCCCATCCCACACATACCCACAGTGGCCCCCACACTGTGTACTGAGGTGAGTCGTCGTATCGCGGTGCGGATGGAGGAGGGGGTACTCAACATCATCAGAGACACTACCACGGGGCAGCAGAACCCAACCGTGTAGAGTATATTTCTTCTCAGAATCACGAAGATCGGGGACGTGGGTATACTGATACCCTTTCTCACCGATCCCGTCGATCTACTTCGTCTTCTCGACGCCGCGATGATGAGATCTTAACCATGATGCGCACACAGATGCGAATTATGCAGCAACAAAACAAGGCCATAGCAGATTTACAACAGTTGACTATGGCACGCAACGCTGAACGAACCCTACAGCCGGTTCCGGCACGAAACGTAGATCCCGTGAGCGAACGAGTTGCGTGTGAAGCTCCGCCACGGACTCGGGAACGAGACGCCGAACGGGCCCTGAGAACGGCTCCGGAAAGGAGTTTAGGACGCGTAGTCGTACGAGCGCCAGTAGAGGCTCCGACACGTCAAGAATCATCTCGGGCTCTTCGGGATACAGATTCTCTCGGGAGAGAGGAGAGCTCACTCCCTCCCCCACCACCATTGAATCCCGAGCTGGAGCCCGAGCAAGAGCATCCAGGTCACCCATTCACCCCGTACGTGATGGCTTTCGAGACACCACAGGGTTTTCTTGGGCCCAGCAACATTCAAAGGTACGATGGTCTCTCGGATCCTCATGATCACATTTTGAGTTTCGAAGGGGCGATGAATTTTTACGGACAAGAAGGTCGGATGAAATGTAGAGCATTTTCCATGACCCTTCAAGCACCAGTCTTAAGGTGGTATGCATCTCTCCCCCCGAATTCAATTAATTCATGGAACGAGCTGAAAAGGGTGTTTCTAAATAGGTATACCGCCAGTTGCATCCAACCGAAGTCGGATCACACACTGGCAACGGTAACTCAAAAACCAGGAGAGACTTTGAGGGATTATCTCAATCGTTTCCACAATGAGTCGATTTCGATTCCCAATCTCGAACCGGGAGTGGTAGTGTTACTCTTCACCCAGGGTTTGGCCCCCGGAGGCTTCAAAAAAGCTCTTATTGGGAAGCCTCCCTGAGATATGGCCGAACTCCGGCAGAGATCCAACAAGTTCATCAACTTGGAGGAGTTTGATAAGGGACAGTCAGGCAGGATGGCAAATAACCGAGGTGACACCGCATAGGAAGATCAGACCAGCTCTAGGGGCCGACCCAGGAAGGAAGACAGAGAGGGGCGTCGTCAACCACCACCGCCTCCACCCCCACGTAGGTACAACACGTATACTCCACTCAATGCTCCTAGATCTCAGATCTGGAAGGAAACAATGCAAACCGAACTCCGACATGTCAACAGGCCTCCCTATTTGAGAAATCAAAAGAATGTGAATAGGAACAAGTACTGTGAATTCCATGAGGGATACGGCCACACCACAGATCAATGTACTTGGTTGAGGGATGCCATTGAAGACTTGATTCGCGAGGGAAAACTCCAACGCTATGTCCGGGAAGCAATGGAGAAGAGATCTCGTAAGAGAACACCAAGTCCCGAGAGAGCAAAGAGGAGAAAAGAATCCACACCAGAAAAGAAGCAAGAAAACCAGGGACAAGTCAGTATCGTAGTTATGGACGAACTGGACAAGTCGCCAAAGGATCTCGCTATCCAGACGATTTCCGGAGGTTTTGCAGGAGGAGGGTAGCACCGATCCGAAAGGAAGAGGTGTGTGAACCAGGTCCTAGCAGTTCACAATCGCCCAATTCGGAAAAAGCCGTCTCGGAATATTCCAATCAGTTTCTCGGATAAGGACATGGAAGGAGTCCTGCCCGACCATAACTATCCGATGGTCATCTCCGCCAGAATCGGAAACTTTGATGTCGCCAGAGTCTTTGTGGATCAAGGAAGCTCTGCCGACATCCTTTTCTTGCATGCCTTTTCCAAGATGAGGTTTCGTTCGAATGATTTGGAAGAGTTTGAGGGAAACTTGATTAGCTTTACAGGGGATTCAATTCGGCCCCTAGGCGTCTTGAGACTTCCGATGACCTTAGGCGGACAACCTTCAACCAGGACCGAGATCATCAAGTTTCTTGTAGTCGACTGTCCTTCGGCTTATAACGTCATATTAGGCCGAACTTGCCTCCAGGCTTTTGGAGCAGTAGTTTCAACGGTCCATTTGGCGATGAAGTTTGTGGGTGCAGATGACACAGTAGTCACGATAAGAGCTGAGCAGGAGGCCGCTCGTTTGTGTTACAACGCTAGCCTCGGAAAGATCAGGAAGGAGAAAAACGAAGTAGAAAAAATTCCGCAGGTACCACTGTCTAAAGGCGGAGTACTCCTGGCCGAGCTGGATGTCAGGGCTGAACAAGATGACCTCCGGCCTCGCCCTCAGGGAGAATGGGAAACCGTCCCCGTAGATCTTTCCGATTCTCGAAAAACAGTCCGAGTCGGTTCCAACCTCCCAGCTTCTATCCGAGATGAAATCATTGCCCTTCTGCGGAACAACAAGGATTTGTTTGCTTGGACGTCAGCCGATATGCCTGGCATCGATCCAAATTTTATCTGCCACCGACTTAGCGTGGATCCAAAGGCTAAGCCCGTGGCGCAAAAGAAGAGAAGAGTCGGTTTCGAGAAGTCCAAGGCCATACAGGAGAAGGTCTCGGAGTTGTTAGAGGCCGGTTTTATTAGGGAAGTATCATACTCAGAGTGGCTGTCGAATACAGTGTTGGTCAAGAAGTCTAACGGCAAATGGCGGATGTGTGTGGACTACACGGACCTCAACAAGGCGTGTCCAAAAGACCAGTACCCCTTGCCCATCATTGATCAGTTGGTGGACAGTTCAACAGGTTTCCAACTTCTTTCCTTTTTGGATGCATACTCGGGTTACAACCAAATACCGATGTATCCACCCGATCAGGACAAAACAGCCTTTATCACCGAGAAGGCAACATATTGTTATACGGTCATGCCTTTCGGGCTAAAGAACGCTGGGGCTACGTACCAGAGGATGATGAACACGGTGTTTGATGGGTTGATTGGACCAAAGATGGAGGTGTATATTGACGACATGATCGTCAAGAGCAAAACAAAGGATAGCCACGTGCGAGACTTGGAAGTGGTGTTCGCAAGAGTTAGGAAGCATAATATGAGGTTAAATCCCGAGAAGTGCAGCTTCGGGGTTCCCGCCAGGGCTTTTCTCGGCTTCATGTTGACAGAGCGAGGGATTGAGGCGAATCCCGACAAGTGCCGGGCTGTACTCGAGATGAGAAGCCCGAAGAGTCTCAAGGAAGTTTAGCAGTTAACAAGTCGGTTAGCTGCGCTTTCCCGCTTCCTACCCCAAGCTGCAAGAAAAGCACTTCCCTGATACCAGTTGTTGAAAAAAGGCGTTGATTTTGTTTGGGACGAAAAGTGCGAGGTAGCCTTTTCAGCGATCAAAGACTTCCTCTCAGCCCCCCCGACCTTGTCAAGTCCCCAGCACGGGGAAAAGCTCGTTCTGTACCTGTCGGTGGGGGAATTAGCCGTCAGTTCGGCCCTGGTACGAGAGGAAACCAGGCTCGAATTCCCAGTGTATTTTGTGAGTCGATCTCTACAGGGTGCCGAGATCAGGTACTCGAAGATTGAGAAGTTTGCTTTTTGTCTGGTCCTATCGGCCAGACGACTTCGTCAATATTTCCAATGTCACCCAGTTGAAGTGAGAACCGCTCAGCCAATCAGGCAAGTCCTGCAAAAGCCAGATTTGGCAGGTAGGATGATGGCTTGGTCGGTCGAATTGTCTGAGTTCGAGCTTTCGTATGAGCCAAGGAAAGCTATCAAATCTCAGGCTCTGGCTGATTTCGTGTCCGAATTCACCGAGGGAAATGAGACCTCGAACTCGGGTATTTGGAAAATTTATGTTGATGGTTCCAGTAACAAGAAAGTAGCTGGAGCAGGGGTTCTGGTTGAAAACTCTGAGGGTGTAAGTATCGAGTACTCGTTAAAGTTTGCTTTTGTCACTTCGAACAATCAGGCCGAGTATGAGGCCGTGCTAGCAGGATTACGAACAGCGAAGGATCTCGGGGCGGTAGAAGTACAGATTCTCAACGATTCGCAGCTAGTTGTTTCGCAGATCTCTAGCCAATATCAGGCAAAAGAGCCGATCCTACAGAAGTATTTAGAAAAGGTAAAAGAGTTGGCTTCAGAATTCTCTCACTTCTCCATTCTACACATCCCTAGGTGCTCGAACGAGAGGTCCGACATCCTCTCCAAATTAGCAAGTACCAAGGGAGCTGGGAATAACAAGAGTGTCATACAGGAAGAAGTAGCTGGACCCAGCGTTGTTTTGGCCATAAGGATCTCGTCGGATTGGATGACTCCTATTCGATCTTTTCTACAGCATGGTGTGCTTCCCTCTGACCGGCTAGAAGCCAAAAAGCTTGTGAAAAAGGCAGCTCATTATGTCCTTATGGAGGGGATCTTATATAGGAGAGGGGCTGCTTCACCTTTACTTCGGTGTCTCGGCAAGGAAGAAGTCGAATCGGTTCTGGACGAGGTCCACGGCGGAATAGCAAGCCATCATCTTGGAGGAAAATCTTTGGCCAGAAAGATTCTCCGAGCTGGCTATTATTGGCCAACTCTGATGGTTGATTGCCTGGATCATGTTCGTCGTTGCCCACCTTGCCAACACCACAACGACTTGTACCACCGACCTCCAGAAGAATTGCACTCTTTGGCTTCCCCTTGGCCCTTTCACATGTGGGGCATGGACATCATGGGTAAGTTCCCAAAGGCCCCAGGACAGCTGATCTATGTGGTCGTTGCCGTCGACTATTTCACCAAGTGGATAGAAGCCGAGGCACTAGCCACCATTTCGTCCCTAAAAATCTAAAAGTTCTTTCTGAAGAATGTGATAGCTTGTTTTGGCGTTCCCCACTCCATCGTCACAGATAATGGTACCCAGTTCACAGCTGATACTTTCCGAGATCTGGCAGATCATTTGCATATTCAACATCGATTTTCCTCGGTTGAACACCCACAGTCCAACGGACAAGCTGAGTTCGCGAACAAAGCTATCCTCACTGGCCTGAAGAAAAGGTTGCTAGCTGCTGAGGGAGCCTGGGCTGACTTGCTTCCCGAGATCCTCTGGTCTTTGAGGACAACGGTGCAAAGCTCAACAGGCGAGACACCGTTCAGACTCACTTACGGATGCGATGCAGTGATTCCAGTGGAGCGCCGAATTCCAACCTTTTGTATGCTTGACAGGCCCGAGGAGACTAATAACACATTGTTGAAAGAGGAATTAATTCTAAGTGAAGAAATCTGAGAGAAGGCTGCAGACCTGGAGAGGAGAGCTAAGTCCAGACAGGCGAAACAATACAACAAAGGGGTCACACCGAGATCCTTCGAAGTCGGCGATCTGGTTTTGCGTCGTTCCGACATCGGATTGAAGAACGCAAAAGAAGGAAAGCTCGCTCAAAACTGGGAAGGGCCGTACAGGGTAATATCCAAAACAGGCTCAGGGGCCTACAGATTGGAAACCCTCGGCGGAGCCGAGATCAAAAACAGGTGGAACGCGATGAAGCTTAGAACCTACTTCAGTTGACAATTGAACACTTTTGAATTCCTTTTCCATTTATTACTTTACTTGGAATTTTTTCTTTATCGTTCAATTTTTGCTTATTTCAAGTTCTAGTTGCCCGTTTTTAACTTTGAATAATACTGCCTTTTTATGTACTGATGATTTTTCAATTTCAATAAATAGTACACTCGGCAGTTTCCATTACTTTTTTGCTATGTCTTATACATGCGCCATGTGCATGCCTTTCCATTTTTTGGCTAGCCACCTTAATGGGACTGTGCGATTTATACACAGCACCTCTGTTCAGAGGAATGCTTATAAATTTTCCTAAGGTACAGGGAGCACCTGACTCTAACAGACTTACCTTTGTGGTGCCTAGTACAGTCAGGGGACGAGGTCCACACTTTGGCTCAAGTGCATGGACCGAGACTCCCATCGCATTACACAGATATACATTAAAACAGTACTCGGCTACGTGAGCGCTTACACAGGTTGCATAGATCGGATACGAAAACCTTAAATATTGTACATGTTCACAAACAAAAGATGTTAACGAAAAACAAAAGTTATCAGCAGCAGGCAAAGGAAAGGAAATAGTTCAACAAGTTTTCAAAAAGCAGCCCAGCATAAGGGTCTTACGCCTAATCTTCAACATCAGATAAGATGACCGAGTTGGGGTCGAATACAGACTCTTCTTTCTCGGCAAGGGGATCTGGCAGGTCATCTCGGGTCAGGTCGACTTCCGCATCTCCATTGTTTGGATCCACTAGCTTATCGCCGCTCACACCAAACTCAGGATGGGCGCCGACATACTGCAACCGCAATCCCGGATTCAGGACCCGTATCTGCTCCACAGCATTTGCAAATAAAGCATCAGCCGACCCCTCCAGATCGTGCATAGCCTTGGCAGCAGCAGTCTTATGCTTCAGAGCTTGAGTAGCTCGTTTCTTCAGCAACACCCTCACCCTCTCAACCTCGGCCTCCCCATCAGCTTTCAATTTGGCCATTTGCTCCGAATGAGTTTTCTGCAAGTCAGCTAGCTGCTTCTTCGCTTCGGCCGCCTCCTTCTCGGCCTACACAAGCCTACCAAGATCAGCCTTGGCCTTGGAAGAAAAGCCCGCCTCCGCATCGGCCGGCGCACTAGCTATAGCCGTCATCAGGGTGGCCGAGTTCTTCAGATGCTCGGCCAAATTTTCCGTAATCGTTTTCCAATCAGCCGCCGACAACCTCCCCAGGTCTAGAGGCTTGTCAAAACTTGCTCGGGTCGCCACGGCACTACCCGAGGTTGTGATCTCAGCTCGGGTAGGTTGGGAATCCTGTAGTCCGGCCTCCGGGGTGACAACCTCACCGGAAGTTTCCGGTATGGTTATTACAGGGGGGCTCGCCCGAGGTGGCGTGCTTCTACCTTCGGGCTTCTTCCTCTTTCGCATTGCAGCGGCCGACAGCAGTCTCTCAGCTTTACTCGCCATCTCCTCCTCTGTACTGGCGGTGTCCTCCGAGGTGGTTTCACAAGTGCTAGTGAGTTTCGGCTTGACCCTCCTTCTTTGCTCCGCTAGCTCGGTCGGATCTGCCTCCTCGAGCTCTTTCCAATAATCAACTACAAAATTAGAGCAAGTGTTAAAAAAAAAGTACGATATTCCTTTACCAATCTCGGAGGAAACTTGCTCTTCGGCGCAACTTATGATGCGTCGAATATTCAACCGAGCCAATTCTTTGGCCTTTGCCTTATATTCCTCAAAAAAGTGTTTTGTGGTTAGCACCTCGTTGGGAGACAGTGGTGACGAGGTCCAATTCCGAGGTGTCTCGTGTCAGACATAAAAATCTGTTGACCATTGCAAAGGAAATTTGGGACCATCCTCGGTTCGGAACCAAGGTCGGTCGTTTCCAACGTATTGGTATTTGAAAAATCTTGGTTTGAAGTGCTTCCAAGATTCGTGAAACTTTGCAAACAAACTGTAGTATGGCCGAGTCTTGACCGACACCCACATCTTACCGAACTTTCCGGCTTCCTTAACTGTTACGTGTGGGTTGAAAAGCCAAAAGAAAACTTTGGCCGTGCAAACCAAAGCTTTTGCACGGCAGTACCTTTCAAATGCTCTCAAGAACGCCCAGGCGTTAGGATGGAGTTGGGTAGGGGCAACCCCGAGAAGATTTAACACCCTAATCTCCAAAGCGGTGAACGGCAAGCGAACGCCGAGGGTAACCACCATGTCTTCATATAAATAAAAAGTGTTGTTATCCGTCGTCGAGCACACCCGATCATTCTCGGTGCAGGGTAAAACTCTGTATGAATTTCCAGCTCGGTCCTCGGAACAAGGGAGCAAAAATTGGCGAACTGATCCGACACTATCATCGGAACGCATGGTGGATTGGGTTCCCAACACTTCACGATCCACCCAATGGTACTGTTGGGCATCCGGGGGTGCTGGGTAAGCGGCAGGATCTTTCACAACTTTGCGAGGAGCCATTAAACCTGAAGAAGAAGAGGGGAGCTTGGTGTTAAACTTTTGGGTAACAAACAGTAACCCCCCTTTGAAACCCCGAGCAGTGGTACCAAGCGGCGAACACCTCCCCTCTTCCACTTCCATCCCTCGCCCCCAAACCCTTTTTCGCTCCTCACTCTTTACCATGTTTTCATAATCAGCCTTCTCCTCGCCGGCCCTAATTTCGGCATCAAGGTACATCCTTATAAACTCCCTCCTCTCAGACAAGGTCGCCGGATAATAAGAATCAAGAGGTTCCACATCCTCCATCACTGCCTCGTATTTCTTAAGGTAGATACAACGAGGCCGAGGGTAGGGTACAATTTCGACAGAATCACTAGAAGATTGAGAGGAGGTTGAAGAATCACTATCACTACCATCCTCACTGCTACTGCTAAGGTTCACATAACCGCACCATTTCTTATACCACTTACCACTCATCGTCACTTAATAATGTCCACAAAGCCCAGAAATCACACCCAGAACCCAGGAACCACAAGGCAACTACCCAAACAAACCAACTCCCAGAAACCCAGAAACGTAGAATCAAAGTGCAGAAACCCAGACAGGTGAACTCAAAATGCAATAACTAAACGAGGTACAGCAATCCAAACGTACCCACACAACAGAGGTTAAAAAGAAAAGAAGAAGTAGAGTTGTATGAAGAACAGTGGTTTACCTGTTGGAATGAGAAATGCAGATACGAGGGGCTTGGTGTCGCTGAAGTAATGAAGCCGTAAGAGAGGATGAACAGTGAGGGGCGGGAGAACTTTCTCTCACATGCAAGGAATGATGGGCAAGTAAGAAGCAAGAATGAAAGGAAGGAAACGTTTCGAAGAAGAAGAAAGGGTAGAGGACGGTTGAGTGGGGGAGAACTGAATGACAAAGTGGAAGAGAGGGTGTGGAGTAAAGAGAGACTTTCAGTTTCCCTCTTGTTTTGAATTAATGGGCTTAATGTTTGGTTTTGGGCCCAATGCAATCAACCCACAAAACAGGTGATTAAACCTGACGCGTGTCCCAATGACAGGGAAGGGACGCGTCTTGAGCCGCACGCTAGCAATGATGAAACGATGGTATACGGAAGAGGATGACACGTGTTGGAAAGGAGATAAGTAAACGTTTCTTCGGGCAAGCGAAAAGACAGGCATCAAATCCGAAAAGATAACACGGATGAGGAACGACAGCTGTTGACTATTCTGACACCCACAACGTTCCTTACCCTCCCGAACTCGTTGCAAGACTCTCTCAGTCTTGCCGAGCTGGGGGGCTTATGTGTTGGACTAGTCTTAGAACCGAGATCACACCGTACGCCGAACAACGTAAACAGGCCGAGATCCATGCCTTACACTCAGGCAGCTGATCCCTAAGCAGGTTACACTCGCTCCATCAACTCGGTCTCAACCCCATTTAAGCCGACGTGAACAGGACGACGCCAACTTAGTTCTGGTATTCATGTCCTATCACGGCTCGTACTGGGCTGAAT
Organism: Crotalaria pallida; assembly: GCA_037953625.1. NCBI lineage: Eukaryota > Viridiplantae > Streptophyta > Magnoliopsida > Fabales > Fabaceae > Crotalaria > Crotalaria pallida. The sequence continues at coordinate 145,471,889 of CM075651.1, read as the reverse complement.
CAACTGGGCCAAAGCTTAGCAAGCCCATTAGGTATTCAGCCACCCCTATAAGTAGTACAGTGCTGCATGGGGCACAGGTACGCTTTTCTAAACCCTAAGTTTACACTGCACACACAGTGATTAGGGCATCCCAGATTATCCTACTGATACCTGTGAAACTCAGAGAATCATACAGAAAATCTAGGTCAAATCGCCTCATTGGGTCTCATACTGTGGCCTTAGTGAACGACCTGATCTAGAACACGACAGATTCCATGACCCTTTTATGGAATGGTGGACGGCTAGCTCCCTTCAAACCAAAATGCGGGCTAAGGCAAGGGGATCCTCTCTCTCCTTATCTGTTTGTTCTGTGCATGGAAAAACTAGGGATGGTTATTAACCAAGAGGTTGAAGGCAACAATTGGAAACCGATTAAGTTATCAAAAGATGGGCCTGGGCTTTCCCATTTATTCTTTGCTAATGATGCTCTCTTTTTCACTAAAGCCAAGAGCTCGCAGGTTCGATTATTAAGCAAGGTGATGGAGAACTTCTGTAAAGCTTCGGGGCTTAAAGTCAACATGAGTAAGTCGAAGATGTTTGGGTCTAAAACTATTCTGAATTCTAGACAGAGGAAACTTCAGAATCTGGCGGGGATTGCTTTTACAGATGATATTGGCTGTTATTTGGGATTTCCTATTTTTACAAGCAGACCGAAGAAGGAGCATTTCGACTATATCTTCGACAGGGTTTCATCAAATCTTGCTGCTTGGAAAGGGAAACTTTTGAACAAGGCAGCTAGATCAACTCTTGCATCATCAGTCTTGAATGCTATTCCGTCTTATAGCATGCAGACTTGCTGGTTTCCTTAGAGTGTGTGTGACAGGCTCGACAGGATTGTCAGAGATTTTATTTGGCATAACAATGAAGGTTCTGGTATCCATTTGGTTAATTGGCACACTTGCACTAAACCAAAATGATTTGGAGGCTTGGGTTTACGGGTATCCAGACATCAGAATACATCTCTGCTTGGTAAATTGGTTTGGACCATCCTTCACTGTCCGGAGAAACTATGGGTCCAAGTTCTTAAATCGAAATATTTGTCTCATGATTCATATTTTCTGAGATGCAAAACTGATGGCTCACCGATTTGGAGAGCTATTAATAAATCAAAAGCAGTACTTCATAGTGGTTTTCGGTTGAAGCTTGGTATGGGGGAAGCTTCTTTTTTCTTTGATTCTTGGCTTGGAGACGAGCCTCTCTGTCGCGCAGTTCCTTGGGTGGCTATTCAAGACACCGCTTTGAAGGTTCGTGATGTTTATCACCAAGGTGGTTGGAATTTAAATATTATCTATACTATGATTCCTGTGGTTATGCAGCAACGAATTTTGGAGAGTGGAATCATGTTACATGCTGATGTTCCGGATTACATCACCTGGAGGGGCAGTTTGAATGGTGTGTATACTGCAAGTTCAGGCTACTCTTGGCTTATGAATAACAATATGCTCGATTTTGGCTCTAATTGCTGGAGCTGGATTTGGAAATTAAAAGTTCCCCACAAGGTTTGCTTCTTTATTTGGTTAGCCTGTCATGCAGCAATCCCAACTAATGCCTTGAGGGCTCAACGTCAATGTGCCAATACGGATATATGTAGCAGATGCGGTAATGCTACTGAATCAGTCCTTCATTGTTTACTAGACTGCATCAAGGTCACTCCTATTTGGCTAAGGTTTGATCTTGTGCACTTGGGTTGGTTTTGGGTCGAAGACAATGTGGCTGTTTGGATCAGACAGGGAGTCCGAGCTTTAGATAGTATGTTTGTGGTCACTCTATGGTGGATTTGGAGAGCTCGCTATTCGGAATGCATTGCCAATCAACCTTTCTCCATTTTCGATTCCATTCGTTCAGCTACTCTGATGCAAGAGGATATTAAACGCAGTTTCGGAGGTGATTCTGGTGTAGTGTATCAGCAGAGATGGGTTGCTTGGAACCCGCCTCATTTGAACGGTGTTGCTCTTAATGTTGACGGGAGTGCGTTGGGCAATCCGGGTTCTGCAGGATTTGGGGGCTTAATTCACAACAACAAGGGTGAATGGTTGTGTGGTTTTTCGGGTCATTTTGGCATCTCAAATGACATTCATATGGAGCTGTTAGCTATATATCACGGTTTGGATATAGCTTGGGGTCGTGGGTTTAGGTTGGTTGATTGTCGGTCTGATTGCAAGGAGGTCGTGGAGCTGATTAAAAGAGGTCTGAGTTCTTTTCATGAGTATGCTACTCTTGTGGCATGTATTCAGGATTTGTTGAGAAGAGACTAGGTGGTTAGTTTGGTGCACACATTCAGAGAGGGAAACCAATGTGCAGATTATTTGGCTAAGGAGGGGGCTTCTTCAAATGTCCGTCTTCATCTGCTTGAGACTCCTCCTCCAGGGATGTCTCATCTTCTTTTAGCTGATGCTATGGGAATCTCCTTCCCAAGGGTCTAGTTTTTCGTTTTTCTTTTCCATTGTACCAAAAAAAAAAGTACTTTATTTTATTTTATTTTAGTTCCTTAAAAATTATATTTTTTTTAAACTCCCTTCTTCCTTTCATATAAAATCCATATAAAAAGATTCAAGTAAATTTAGAAATGTTGTTAAATTTCCATTTTTTTTTTGATAATGCCCAACCATTTTTATTAGGAGATAATGTGTAAATAAACATATTTTTGTAAATAATAATAATAAATGCATTTGATTTATTGAATGAGATCTTCTAAAAAAATAATACATTATTCATTTATTTTTATATATATGCAATTCTTTAATAATAGCAAGTCTTTAGATCCTAATTGCCAACACTAGTATAAATAAAAAAACAAAATAAAATAATTATTGAAGCTTTTAACGTGTTATTCAGCTGATAGAATTGCAAATAAATAAATAAATAAATAAAATTGATCTCAAACAACTACACACTTTCCCTCACTCCTCATCAAAAACTTTACTTGTAACAAAAATATAAAGGATAAACACTCTTTTTTTTTAATTACAATGACTAAAATTAAAACGGCCCCATTTCTTGGATCCATACATACATACATACATACATACATATATATATATATATTAACTGTATATACATACTTAAATTAATTTTTTTATTATTTTTTTAGTTCCTAAAAAAAATATTTTGTTTAAACTCCTTTCTTCCTTTTATATAAAATCCATTTAAAAAATTCATGTAAATTTAGAAATGTGGTTAAATTTATTATTAGGGTTAAAATTGTTAACAATTTGTGTTACATTTTTATAAATGCCCAACCATTTTTTAAGGAGAGAATGAGTTAACCTTGTTACGTTGAGTAAATAAGCATATTTTTGTAAAAATAATAATAAATGTGTTTGATTTATTGAATGAGGTCTTATAAAAAATAATACAATACACATCTCTTTCTATATGCATGTCTTTTAGTAATTTTTTTAATGAAAAAAAGTTTAGGTGAGTTGGCGCTCTTATTTGTTGAAAATAATACAGTACTCACTATAATTCTCACAACCTTTGATTCAATCCTTACCAATTGAGCAACAGTTGATGACAGTCTTTTAATAATATGACAACATATTTAGAAGTGCAACAAAGGAAAATTATACTTGCATCCGGGTTTAACCGCACCCAAGTTTAAAAAAAAATATCACAAATAATTCCAAATTCAACCTTACCTACCTATGTTATTTTTCGATTGGGAAAATCTTTTTGAAAGTTTTTCCAAATGTACAAAAAATAGGTGCGAGTGTAATGCGACAATATGTTCCAAAATAAAACATATGCTCGGAAGGACCTTCCGGCCGAAGAGGTCGACCGAATATATAACAAAAACAAAAAAAAAGTGTTTTTGAAATTTCACATAAAAAACAGGTATAATTGACAAAAACAAGGTGCTGATAGAATTTTCCTTAATTAATACATCTTTTGACTTAAATTTGTGTGTGTCTATATATTATATATATTAATCTATATACCATATCTTCATGATTAATTACATAGTGATCATTTACTGTATCAATAATTATGTACATATTCCTAAGCATTAATATAGTAAGGAAAATGCTAAAAGAAGCAACTATAGATAAAAGTTATTGGAATGTATGATTTTTTATGTTTTCGAGAAAGTGGTGAATGTGGACTTGTGATTTTTTTTCATATGTAATAACTTTAACAAGTGTCTTTGGGGCACTTGTTAGCAAGACCCATATAGTAATAGTAAAAGCAATGATCAACGTTGCATTTTTTATGGCAAATGTTAACAAGTGTTCTTGATGTATTTGTTAAGAAGCTAAATGAAATATATAACCATTAAAAAATGCATTTTTTAGATTTTTGAGACGCAAAGAAATGCACACTCATAATTAATTTTCTAAGTTTAGAAACCTTAACAAGTGCCCTAATACTGGTTAAGCAAGACCTTTTTTTATAAGCAAGATTAATGTTGTATTGATTTCATAAAAAAAAAACTTATTATCCTCCTATGAAATAATTTTCCCAAAAATTCTTATATTCAGAAACAAAGTGAATAATAAATGTATTTGACTTTTTGGCTTTGTTTGGTTGCACGAGAAAAAATGGGAAGAGAGAAAATGGGAAAAGAGAGATAGGGAAGAGAGATTATGATGAGAAAATGGGTAGATTTTGTGGTTGTTTGGTATGAGAGAAAATGTAAAGAAATAAGGAAAAGAGAAAAAGTTGAGTTTTCTTTCATTTCGTTTAGTTGGATAGAAAAGAGAAAAGAGAAAAAACAACAAATTTGTCAAAAGACAACTAAACCCTTGTTTTACAAAATAGAAATAAATATATTTTTTTTTTATTTTTACATGTATGTATATTTAACATAGCCAAAGATTTTTTTTACTTCAATTTTTTATTATATGATAAAAATCTGAGTCCAAAATATAAAAATAACAATTTTTTTTATCGAAAAAAAATCTTTAGTTTTTTCCAATTATTTTTTTTAAAATAAAAAAAACAATCAAATAAAGTGAATAAATAAAGGACAAATAAGTAATTTTACATGCTAAAACACATATTACTCCTATTTTCTCTTCTATGGGATAGAAGATTTTTTCTAGTGGGAACCACCTCATTTTCTCTCCCCTCTCATTTTCTCTCATATACCAAACAAGGTAAAGCTTGTTTTCTCATCCCAAAATCACCTCAAACAAACAGTAGACCCTTTAAGAGAATGCCCACTATCGACCATTTTCCATAGGAGAGAAATAGTTAACCTCATTATCACTAAAGTAAAAAGAAATTTGAAAATCCACCAAAAATAAAATGAAATTAAAAAAAATAACAGAGGCATTTGCTTAGTAAATGAGGTCTTATAAATGGAAAGATCGTAATGACTTAGTCTTTAATTAGGTACGGTTGAATTTGCCGGATATATTACTTCAAGCGCTATCTCAAACGTGTTTCATTGAATAGTCCATAGCTAGTACTTTTGGTTCCTTGGGTGCCAAAACAGAATTGCTAATCGCATGGTCTCATCCTAGAAGTGTTTCGTTCAAGCTTAATGTAGACAACTCTTTCAAAAGAGATGTTCGTGCTTCAGCTTGTGGTGGAATCATTCGAGACGCGTCGGGCAAGTATGTGCGTGGCTTCTATTTCAGTGTTAGTTCTTGCTCATCTACTGTAGTAGAGCTGTGAGATTTGTTATGGGGCCTTAGGATGGTTATAGATCTAAATATTACGGCTTTGGAAGTGGAAATGAACTTTATAATGACTATCTCTCTTGTCACCAATTATTGTGATGCCTCTCATCATTATTTTCCCTTAGTTCGGGAAATTCGGAACCTCATGCGGCTGGATTGACATATTTCCCTCAGTCACATTTATCAAGAAGCTAATCAGTGTGCAGATTTTTTTGCAAATTGTGGTCATGATAGTAATTATAGTTGTACTTTTTAAAATTGTTGTCCCCCTAATTTGTTTCACCTAGTGTGTGAGGATGCTTATGGAATTGTTTTCCGCTAATGTAGTTTGTATTGATTGTGTTCGGGCTTTTAGCCCCGCTGATTACTAAAAAAAAAAGATTTTCCATTTTTTTAGATGCACATGGTATAAGGAAGAGAAAGACCGAACCAATAGAAAGAAAAATTATTGATGATGTAACATAAATTAAAAAAATAACAAAACATAATCCACTCAAAAATAATTCACATCTTGTTTTTGTTAATTGCACTTATTGAAAAGATCATCCAAATGTATGATTTTTTTTTAATAATATCTTTATCTTATATTCACACTTACTTTTTTCATCTTTATTATTGTATTTTTGAAAAAACTATATGCCCCGAATGTTTAATAAAATTTTAAAAAAAAAAACACAATTTCAAAAATTTAAGAGAAAAAAACTTAAAAACCCGGGTGTAAAATGTAAATAGAATTAAAAAAAAAAGCTAGTACTCCTTTTGAATTGAAATATAAGAAAAAAAATTATACCTTTTTTATTTTTAATTTTTGGTGAATATATCTTTTTTATTTAAAATATAAACAAAATTAATTAATTTTGTTTGATTCTCAACACCACTTTTCTAAAAATATTCATAAAAAATTATTATTATATTAATTTTTTTCACTCCAATAATATTTTTCTAAAATATCTCTATTTTTTTATAAATTTTAAAAAATTAAATATAATCCACTAATCTCATTTTAAATAAACTTAAAACTAATTAATTCCGGTAGTGAGTACTCTCGTGAATAAATGATTTTAGTGGGAGTTAACAGTGGAGGAGGCGGATGTTGAAGTCTCTTTCCCCCACGAGTCAGCCACTGCGGTTGCTCAGTGATTGGCTTCTCTCTTTATTTTGATTCACTTCGTAGACTGGAACCGTGTTTTGTTGGTAAAGCTTTCGACTTTAGCACCAAAACAACATTAAAAAAAAAAAATGGTAATGTGGGTATTTGGATACGGTTCTCTCATCTGGAAAACTGGCTTTCACTTTGATGAACGTGTTGTTGGTTTCATCAAAGGCTATCGACGTGTCTTCTATCAAGGTCCTTTCTTTTTCTTTTTCTTTTTCTTTTTTCATCAAATAATTCAATATACAAATCACACAAATTTCATGATGAAAGTGGGTATTGTCTTTTTTTCAGGCTCTACTGATCACAGAGGGACCCCTGAGTTCCCTGGAAGAACTGTCACTCTGGAGCCTGCTGATGGAGAAATCTGTGTATGTCTTCCAAGTTTTCATTTTTTCATTTTTTGTGTTTTTTTTTTAAGAATACCCTGTTAGTTAGGTTCATTTTATAAATGATGGCAAGTTTCATCATTCATCTCTTAAGCTTAGATGTACCTGTATTCAATTGCTGTGTGACGTGTGTATTACAGATCTTTGGTATGAGTATGATAGTTACATTTATGATGATGTGCAATTGACACCACATAATATGGTTTATTTGATGGAAATTTGCCTTACACAAGATTAATTTAGAGAAATATACAACATTATTCTTTTCTTTTTTATGTAAAATGGGTTGTTAGATGTTAAGGGGTGAATGTTGAGAGGAAAAATTCCAAAAAGAGAATAAACAACTTAGTAGAATGTTGTGATGGCTGAGTGGACATAGCAGTGTGGCACCTATTGAAGAAAGATGACGTAGATAGGATTAGGAATGAAGAATGAATTCATTCGAGAGAAAGTTGACGTAGCAATTTAGCACCTATTGAAGAAGAAAATGGTAGAATCTTGCCTTAGGTAGTTTGGGCATGTGTGGAAAAGTCTTGTAAAAGCCCAATGAGGAGAGCAGATCATATGGAAGATAACAAATAGATAAAGGTAAATGGAGACAAAAAGAATTGTAGCTGAAACCATTAAGAAGGTTCGAAGAATTTATATGTAAGTGGTTTGTCACTTTGTCTAAAAGAGTGATTTATGATAGGACATTGCAGTCTAGTTTAATCCTTGCAGCTGGCTTCACTCGGAAGGAAAAGCCTTGGTTGTTATTGTTGATTGTTGGTTGTAAAGCTAATACCAATTTCTTTGCCTTTTTTTCTCTTGGACTTTCTGTTTTTCAGTTATGATTATTCTGTACATTTTTCTATGCTTTAATATGATTTTCAATTTCTTGTAAGTTGATATTGCCAAATGGCATCAATATGTGAAATTCATACTCAGCTGTATTTTGCAAGGAGACAGTGGGGAGCTGCTTACAAGATTTCAAAGAAAGAAGATGAAGAAATTGCACTGACGGTATCTTCTTAAAATATTTTTATATGAAATTAATATTATTTTGCTGCAACTAAAGTTCAAGCTTCCTTATAGATTGTTGAGTTTTTTTTTTTTTGCAATGGCCAATCCTTACCGTGTTAGATAAGGGATTGACATTAGTTTTGTGCATGTGATTGTTGCTACAAAATGGAATTTATGCTGTCAAGTTATTGATGATGCATATTACTTTGTTCCTCAATATTTGAAGATGTGTATGTACTATATGCTGTTGTTTTTGAGATGAATTAAGCTCAATTCTACCGTCAACAACTTCAGGCTATACCAGCAGACCTGAAAGGATCTGGTATGCTGTGCTATTATAAAATGATGACCAGTATGAAGTTTAAATAAATATTGTAAATAAAGCAGCATTTATTTTGTAGTAAAAGAGTTCTACATTAATTTAGGGGGTGAGCCTTGGTCTAATTGTAAGGTTGTTGTCTTGTGACTTGGTGGTCATGGGTTCAAATCCTAGAAACAACCTCTTTGCTTGTGGGCATAAAGCTGGGTACGTTTATCCACCTCAAACCTCACAAGGTGGGATCCTCGTGCACTAGGCCATCATTTTTTAGAGTCCTATACTGATTTATGCAGGGTAGAAGTGTTGATATGTTAAATGATGATCATTTGTATTCAAATACCAACAATCTAAGCCTTTTCCCAATAAGGATCATGAGATTCAAGTAATTGAATATAAAGAGATATGCATTTTATGTAGTGATAGAAAATCATATTGATTTATGCAGGACTTTATGCTTTTCTAATCATTTCAGAGGCATTGTGGTTATATTGATATTCATGATAAGATTAGTGTTTGGCTGTTTTGTAGTCTTTTCAACATTATTTTCATCTTGTTTGCTGAATTGGGGAGGGGTTGTTAGACATTCACCCCTATATGAAATAAAGGAAGGTTGAGCTATTCTCTTTAAGCTATCATTTGAGTCCAGTTTCCTAGAATGAGTTGGGGTTTGGTTGGAGGTTCTTAGTTCAAATTGCCTTGATGTTATCTTATTGTACTAAAATTGTTCATGGAACTCGACATTTAAAATAATGGGAAAATTTCATTGAATAGCGACGCCACTGAGGCCCATGCTAGAAACCAGAAACTTTGATGAATAAAGGTTTCAGGTTTGTTATGCAGCCACGCACAACCTTGGATGTAATCAATTACTATAGGAGAGGCTTAAGTCCTCAGTTCAAGTTTCAAAACTAAGCTAGGGTCAATACATCTGGAAATGGCTAGGCTTTGTGTTCTTACTAGTTACTAGTTAGTATCCAACTTCAGTCTTCATACGAATGAGTCAGTATCATAGTTTCACTACACATTTGTAATTGGAAGCCATTTTTCTTGCCTTTTATTGCTTGCAACTGAAACAATAGGGAGTCCTTGCTTGTTAAGATAGCATTATGTTCTCATGTATCAATCTACACCTTCAGAAAAAAAAGGCACCCCCTCCCTCTGCTCCTCACTCACCCCACTTCACCCCCTTTTAAGGTCGCACAAAGAATACTGTCATATGATTGTTAAATACTACCAGACTTGCATCAATTGCTTATAAATTGTGTATAGGACTCGATGTTGATTGAAGCTGGCATATTTTATGTGGCTATCTATCGTGACATCATCTTATAAACACATTTCGCTCGCGAAAGACTCTTTTTTTAAAAAACAAATATCACTACTTCAGATTGATATATTTAAATGCAATTACTGCACAGTACCTGGAAGTGAGGGAGAAGCAATATGACAAGAAAGAATACGTGGATCTTTTCACTGTAAGTGCCATATGCCAAGATATTTTAGACTAATTAGATACATAGTTTTATTCTGTTTTATAATACTTGTTATTCAACTTATGATTTATGAATGTTGGCATCTACTAAAATTTCTTTCAGGAGCTTACTGCTACAACTCCGGCCATTTCTGGAGTGATGGTGTAAGTGAAAGAAGAAACCTTGGAACTTTTTCATTTTTTTGCATGTTTTATCAATAGTTAATTTGTCGAGTGTGGTGCTTACAGATATATAGCATCTCCAGACAAGAAACTTAATGTAAATTACTTGGGTCCTGCATCTGTTGAAGATATCGCCAGGTATGTGGTAACTTTCATCCATGTATTACACTCTTAGAATGTGACATAAAAGCAAACTAAACTTCAGTATTCAAAATTGTATAGTGTCCAGAGATCTGGCTTCAGGAGGTGGATGAATTAGTCATTTAACATGATTTTCTAACAAGCTGGTCACTGAAAATCTTTAAAGAAATGATTAATTTGTAGTTTTGCAATTTGCACAGAACGTGGCCATGGAAAATAGAGATAAAAAACTTGTGAAAATCTTACAGATCATCGCAATGAGAACTCGATGGATCACTTGGATGACCAAGACTCATTTATGAACCATTTATGCATAATTTTCTATGATACACTACTGAAGATGCGGCTTTTCAGAGTATAGGAATCATACTAAATAAATATAAGGATTTGGCTGAGTTTTCTATCTACTTTATAGTCTTTTGAGTGTGCTTCATGCATTGTAACTGTGTTTTGCATGACCGTTGGAGGTTTAGACTCATTACTTAGATACAAATTACTGCCTTTGGCTCTTTCTTTCTCGTCCTTACAGGCAGATAATTCAGGCTGAAGGTCCCTCAGGTCCTAACCGAGATTATCTTTTCCAACTAGAAAAGGCTCTTCTTCAAATAGGTGAGGCTCTTCAATGAGAATTCACAGGTCATTTTAATTATTCTCTTTAATTGATTATTTTTCTTCCCTTTTCTCATTCTTTAGGATGCAAAGACCAACATGTTATTGATCTTGCAAATGAAGTCAGGCGTATTCTTTCAGAGGAACAGTAAATGCTTCTGTGTATTATTTATACTCAACATCCAAAGACTTAGAGCAGCCATTTGTTTAAAATTGGAAAAATCAATTATTATTGTCCAGCACTAGTTATGCCAACCATCTCCCCAATTTTATATGTAACACCTTGATTTTGTCTTGTCACTGGGCAGCTAACTAGAGCTGGAACCATTGCTATTGTAGAGCACTAGAGTCCAGTCACAATAAATATCAAGCATCATGCTCTTTATATCTTTACAACATGTATTGTAAAAACGTATGATCATCTATACACATGACTATTATGCTATGTTATAAAATAAAAAAGCAGTAATTCATTTTTTTAACTTCATCCTTGTCTCTTGGTATTTCCACTAAATAGAATGGAGAAAAAAAAAATCCTATCAATAGCATTGCCCTGCCATTGCTTTTCACTCCCCACCAAAACTCTCTGCATATCTTCTCTATCTCCTTAATTACCCCTTTTGGTATTAGAAAAGTGCTTGCCACAATATTGAATTGATGAGTTGCACTCTCCTTGCATATGACAGATTTCTAAAGGACCGGCAGGTCATTGTAGTTGTTATTTTGTCAACCATTACTTTGCAATCTAATTTTGTCCATTGGAATCAGTGGCAATCCTAAGTACTTCACAGGAAATTTGCCTTTCTCATAACCTATAATTCTAGTTATATCCTGTTGTATTCTCTCCTTTACTCTCCCAAAAACACAACAGATTTTTTTATGGTTAGCCTCCAATCCTGAGACTGCTGAAAATTCTTGAAATCCTTTCACAATCATTTCTACTAATTTCAATTCCCTCTTACAAAAGATCATTAAATCATTAGCAAAGCACAGTTTTGTTATTGATAATCTATTGCACATTGAATGATATCAAAACATCTTATCTTTTGCCACAATCTTTAGTATTCTTGTGATTATTTCCATTACCATTACAAAAATCATAGGGGAAATGGAGTCCCGCTGCCTTAATCCCCTCTTGCCCACAAAGTATCCAACAACAACACCATTAATAGCTAGTGAATGAGGTTGAAGTAATGCAAGACATTATCCAACCTATAAACTTAGGAGCAAACAATAATCCCTACAATATCTATTTTATACATCTCCAATCTATTGTATCATATGCTTTTCTTAAATATATTTTCATCATATATCTAAGGGAAATATTCTTCCTTTTATATGATCTGATTAAATCCCGAGTGATTAACACATTATGCAAAATTGATCTACCTGAAACAAAGGCTCCCTGTTTCATATCAACTAATGCATTCAATACACTTTTCAATCTTGTTCTCACCAATCATTTTTTATATGCATTTATAGATCACATTGCAACAAACTATAGGTCTAAAATCTTTAGCATGATATGCAGAATCTTATCAAATTAATTCTCTTTCTTATTAGAAAAAAGATTTAACTTAGAAAAAGAATATAAAACAAAGAAAAAACTTGCAAAAAATAATTTTTTTATAAAACAAATTTAGTAAAGAGTAAGGAAGTATAAGACATACTTCCCACAAAAATTACAAGGTAGATTAAAACATTAAAAACCGTGACGAACCCCACCATACAGATCCTTGTAAAACAAGTTAACACCCGAAGCTAAAAAGACACACAACAAGAGCACTAATAAGCAAAAAGAACCAGGGTCCAAAAAAACCACAAGGTATAGTACTTAGTACTAACTAAAACTATACAAGCAAAACAAGACTCCTGTAGAGTGTAGATTCCTCAAGACGCAGCAGCAGGCAAAAAGATCAATTCCAAGCTAGCAAATATGATGATTCGTTTATTTGATCCTCTATTGGGATTTTGTTTACCTTTTGCTGTGTGATTGCTTGAAGAACTTACATAAGGATCCATAAATATATACCTTGCTTCCAATATCAATAAAAGAATCAAAGTAATTTCATATATATAAATAAGGGTAGACAACAACCAAGTGAAATGCAGGATCCAATATTTACACTCAACTAATTAAGTGTTTCTAACTACCAACCAATGGCCACTTCCACACTTTTCTCCCTCTCATGCACTCCTCAAACTAGATTGCTTTCAAAGCAGAAGTCACACACTATGTCCCCAACCATGTCTTTGTTGACACCCCAAGTTGGACACAAACACATGTACCACCCTCTGAGGTACAATGGGGTTTCTCCAATTCCCTTGAACACCAAAAGAACTCATGTTGGTGGTTCCTTGTCAGTGAAGGCATCATTGAACAACAAGAATGTTGAGGTGTTCTCCAAGGAGCATCTTGCTGTGTCTTTGGCCAAATATGTTTCTGATCTCTCTAATAAGTTCATCAGAGAAAGAGGAAGCTTCACTGTTGTTTTGTCTGGTGGTTCTGTCAAGTACCTCAGGTGAGTTACAACATGAGTGTTTCAATGTTTCCCTGTTTTTTTTTATTCAAATTAATTTCATAGAAATTAGCTTAAAATTGTAAGCACGTAGAACTTTTTCCCCTTTTAAAATGCCAAATGATATGAGGTTATTTGAGATCACAATTAAAGTAAGTGAATATAATGAGGCATTGTATGGTTTATTTGTTATCTATGAAGGTTAGGCAATAATTAATTTCTTGATGTTACAATTTCAGGAAGCTGGTGGATTCTCCCTATTATGAACAAATTGATTGGTCTAAGTGGCATATATTTTGGGTGGATGAGAGAGTGGTGCCAAAGACTCATGTAGATAGTAACTACAAGCTTGCTTATGATGGATTTATCTCCAAGGTAAAAATATCAACTATGATCTCTATTGGTAGCTTTATGTCAATGATGATTGGCACAATGGTTAAGAGTGGACTGTGTTAACTAAGTTGCCAAGAATTCGAAATGGTGGGTTATCTATAAGCATTGTAACCCGGGGAGAGGCCAACCATCGTTAACCCAGAAATTTTGTAAAAAGAAAAAAGCTAATAATATTAAAAACGATGATAGCAATTAAGCAACGTCAGTAACATTCTAATGTCAACGTGAAATTATTATATGATCCAAGATCAATAGACCCGGATTCATCTATACCATTGATCATTGTTTTAATTTCGCCCTAACAACACCCTTTTTAGCAAATTATCGGTGAAATTCATTCACGTGAGACCCACTGTATCATATCGAGTTTATTGAAAGTTAATTGTTCTCATGCATGTTTCTGTTTGGTATATATAGGTGCCAATTCCTACTCTCAATGTGAACACTATTGATGATGCCTTACCAGCTGATGGAGTAGCTGATGTTTATGAGACAACTCTGAGACGCTTGGTCGAAAGGAGAGTGATAGCAACATCACCAGAGAGTGGATATCCAAAATTTGATCTCATGCTGCTTGACATGGGTCCAGATGGTAATGTAGCTGCTCTCTTCCCAGGGTACCCTGAAGTGAATGAGACTAAAAAATGGGTCACATTTCTAAAGAATGCACCCAAACCACCACCAGAGAGGATCACATTTACATTGCCAGTGATTAATTCTGCTTCAAACATAGCAATGGTGATTACTGGTGCTGGTAAAGCAGATGCAGTGCATTCTGCACTGGAGAAAGCTCCTAGTAATAAACTCCCTATTCATTTGGTTTCACCTGAAGGAGAAATGAAATGGTTCTTGGACAAGGGTGCAGCTTCAAGGTTGTATAGGTAGATCCAAGTTATTTGGTGATGAAATTATGCTTATACTTATATATATACTAAAGGACAATAAGGCATGAGATGGGACTACTTGCCATGATTCACATTAATGTATGTTTTTCTATATGACGTTATAGCACTATACTAGTGTCTGGTTTATAAGACACAATAATATGCTTTGAATTCTGGGCATTTTCTTCTTTTGAATGTTATTGGATACTGTTTAAGTATCCTAAAAAGTACTGATTGAATACAACAATGATCTTTATATATATAATATTCTCGGAATGTGTTTGTTATAACTTACTCAAAAGCTGTTGAAAGACAGCATTCAGGGGTTTAAATTTGTGTGGAAATCTTTCATTTTATGTTCATTTCTTTTGTCTATTCATTTTTATTTTTCTAAACAAACTTTAATTCAATATTTTAACATATAAGTAAATTATTTATAGATCGAGATTTTGTTAATTTCCTAAAGAAATAAAGAAGATTTGGACTCATAAAATTTATAAACTAACTAATTGAATTAGAAGTTTTTTGATATGATTAACTGATCAACATGAATATGTATAAAATAATATAAAACAGTAATTTATTAACCAAAATCTGGTTTGAAGGTCCTCGCCAATTTTAACCAAAAAGGAAATAAAATAAGATCCTAATATCTTCATCAAAGTTGTCGGTTTGAGTCTTAAATTTCCAGAGGGACCAAGAACACCACCGTAACTTAACCACATACAGCTTCATATATGGTTGATTTATTGAGCAAATTGTGCCTTATTTGTTCTGTTCTTGCCTTATCCGTTTTCGAATGTTTCTTTTATCTTCTCTTCATGATGACTAATGTTGATAATTGACATAACTGATGTTGAGGTTTGAAGGGATCATATCCATTGCATATGTTAAGGGGGGGCCTATGACCAACTTACTATTGGCGTACTAACGTAGCTAGCTTTCTAACGGTCTTGACCAAGTTTTCACGCCAATCCTCTGTGCCAACTGTTCCTACTTTATCTCTTCTCCAATCGTTAATATTTGATATTATCCCTTTCTTATTTTTCTCCTTATTCCTCTGCTACGTAGTTACAACATCTTCTTATATATTGTAATGCTGTACACATTGTTTTTTGGATGAAAAGCACTATATTCTTTTATATGGTATCAGAAAAACCATAGCTTCAAAGTCTTACAGTCCAAATTCAGTGGCTCTCTTAACCTCTATCACACCCCCTTGTTGAATTTAACACTCACTCCTCTTTTCTTCCCATCAAACTGACCTCATCCAATTATCCTACCCGATTCAAACAAATCACCAACCTACCTTCTCATTGCCAATGATGTAGTCGATTATGTCCATGGCACCATTGAGAGGATATCACCGCTAAGTCTGCTTATAATCACCGGATTCGTCAAGACCATTATTTTACCTTACCCTCTTGGACATATATATGTATGAAGGAGCGTCTTGTCTACCTAACCAAAGGTACCTTCAGTTTCAATGAGTACCTGCCTGGGCTCCATTCGTTTTATTGCCGATGAACTTGCTTTCATCGGTCCAGTTGATGATCTTGATTTCGTAATTGTAATTCTAAATGGTTTGTACCTTCCTATCGTGAGTTTGATGCTTCCCTTTGTATTCCTCTAGCATGATGATTGCTTCACTTCCTCTCACGACCAACTATTATCAGCTTGGTTCCTCTCGTGGCAGAGGAAGAATTGGAACCAGGCTGAGAGGAAATGGTTGCTGCTGACGATCATCATGCTAGAGGAATATTTCAAGTCCACCATTTTGTCAAAGAGTTCAGCAAAAGATAAGTTCAGCAAAGGATAAGGGAGAGTCACGAGCACGAAGGAAGCATTAAACTCTAAACTCACGAAAGGAAGGTCTAAGACCATTTAAAGTTGCAATTATCAAATCAAGATCATCAGATACCGATGAGAGCAAGTTCATCAGCAATGAAGCGAATGGAATGCAATGAAGCGGTACTCACTGACACTGGAGGTACCTTTGGTTATAGAGGCAAGACGCTCAATTGCGAATGATGTTGCAAAAGACATGATGATTTGAGCATCGGACTCACAGGAACCAAAGAGGGTAAGGTAAACATAATGGTCCCTGACAAATCCAATGAATGTAAGCAGGATTAGCAATGATGTCCTCTCGAGTAGACCACAGCATTGGCAATGAGAAGGTAAGTGATTTGTTTGAACTAGGTAGGATAATTGGATGGACCTTTTCTTTTCACACCCCTCATTTTTCTCCTCACCCCCCATTTTTTCCGTCTCACATGAAGTGGAAGTGTAAATTTATTGGTTTTTCCGCCTCTCAAGAGGAGGAAAGGTAAAAAAAAGCACTTCCGCCTCATGTGAAGCGGAAAAAATGGGAGGTGGGAAGAAAAATGAGGGGTGTGAAAAGAAAAGGTCATTGGATGAGGTTAGTTTGATGGTAAGAGGGAGTGTTAAATTTAATTTAACAAGGGGTGTAGTAAAGGTAAAAATAGCCATTGAATTTGGATAGTTAGACTTTGAAGTTGTATATTGTTTTGTACTTATGTATTATGTTAAAGGAACTCTAGCGACGTGGTTATCATAACTCCACAAGTCTTTCATTATTCAGAAGTCATAATGGATTATGATTAATCTAAATGGTGTTTGAAAAACTAATTTGATGGAGTAAAAACTTTTTGACCATCATTTTCATTTATAGAATTTGGATTTGAAAGAAATTACTATATTTTCAACTCAAACCATCGTACAATTTATTTAAGAAATTATCTTCCACTCAAACTATTTATTTATTTAATAAATAATTATATTTGAAGGTTTATTGTCACAAATAATCTAATGACAATTTTGTTTTACCTTTATGTCCCGAACAAAGGTTTGAGTCTAGCACCAAAATTTTGTTCTTGAGTTTGCTATGTTATTATACACACCAAGAAGCCATTAGAGTATATTAATCTTTTGTTATGTATTTCCATACAACTATATAAATAGATAATCTGGGGGAGTGGTGGCTCTTCTTGGTCAACACTAGGATCCATGTTTGTAGATTAACACAAGTAATTAATTTAATATGTGTTATATGTTGGTGTTGGTTACGTCCTTATTAAGGACTCAAATAAAAAATTTGAAAAATAGAATGAGTAAAACCTATATATATATATATAAATATAAATATAAGGAGTGAAATCAAAATTCAAGACATTTCCAATAACCAAAAACATGTTTAAATCTTTCGTCGGTAAATTCAATGATATAATTTACATCTCGATGATATCAAATCGGATCAATACCATTTCATGTCTTTTGTACTTTCAGGAAAAAAAAGTCTTTTCTTAATTCACCATTCTATATATAATGAAAACAGTGGCGAAGGATCTCAAGTGTAGATTAACACAAGTAATTAATTTAATGTGTTATATGTTGGTGTTGGTTACATCATTATTAATGACTCAAATAAAAAAAATAGAATGAGTAAAACCTATATATATATATATATATATATAAAAGAAAAGGAGTGAAATCAAAATTCATTACATTTCCAATAACCAAAAACATGTTTAATTATGTGTCTTTTGTACTTTCAGAAAAAAAAAATGTCTTTTTTTTAATTCACCTTTCTATGTATAATGAAAACAGTGACGAAGGATCTCAAGAGTAGGTGGGAGCACCTGCTTCCCCTCAAATGCTGGTGTATGTAATGGCAAGGAGCGAGAGAGGCACCTGAATCCATGAAATGCGGGTTTGAATTTGCTCTTGGAGCTTTAGTTTTTATTTTACATAATTTTATTTTACCTTTGACAATTTAGCAAAATTAAAGCCTCACAAGTGACATGGATTCGAACCCATGCATGATCGATATAGCATTAATATGTAACTCAAACCAATTAGGCAAATTAGTTCTTTGTTAATATGGTCAAATTTGTAATTATAAATAGTTAAAATTTAGTTTCAAAAAAATAAAAAATAAATAGTTAAAATTTAAATTTTTTATAATTTATGTTTTCTTGAAATATTTTTCGCTGTCGCACCCCCTGCTTTTTTAGGCAAGATCCGCCACTGAAATCTGAATGAAAGGTGCATTTTTTTTACAGGGTTTGATCTCACCCTATTAGTATGATAGAAGGCTAGTCATTCAAGTGTAATTAGACTACCCTCCCTGGCCATCTAATGCTTTTACTAAAAATCGAATCTGTTATATATGTATATATATATACTATAATTAATAAAAAATATTATTCCTTTGAACTTTTATGTATGTAATTAATTTGAAGTAATATTATATCCACCCTTTAACTTTTTTTACTTAAAACTTGATAGAAACTAAAGTATAAAGCAGTCAAGTGTTTATCACATGTGTTCGATACTTGTCTTGCAATGATAGAAACAAAAAGATCCATATACATGTACTTGCCTTACTTCCAATGCCAGCACAGAATCAAATATCAAGCATAAATATAGGAGCCAAACAAACCAAATGAAACGTAGGTAATTTTGGTTCATTCCACACTCTCAAATCTTAAGTAACCACAAATGGCCTTCTCAGCAGCTTTCTCCACTTACACTCCCCAAAGCAGCTTATTGTTTTCGCAAAAATCAAATAACCAGAAATTCCTAAAGACAGCATGCTCATTATTCCCATCATCATCCCAAGTTATTGCCAAGAAACTCCTTTACCAACCTCTAAGGCACAAAGGGTTTTCATCAGATAGAGGTGTTGGCACAGTGAAGGCAATTAAGTTTGAGAAGGGGTTTAAGAATGTTGAGGTGTTTACCAAGGAGCATGTTGCTGTTTCATTGGCTCATGATGTTGCTCAACACAGCAACAAATTCATTAGAGAGAGAGGTGCTTTCACTGTCGTTTTGTCTGGTGGATCATTGATCAAGTACCTCAGGTGAATATTGTTATCCTAAAATTCGAATGGCATAAATAATTAAACTAGATATGACATAAATGAGATAATGTTGCATAATTTTTTTCTTGATAATTTCTTAATAATTTAAAAATGTTATTAATCATCCCCAAAAATCAACTCAATTCATAGAACTACAAAATATATACGAAACATTAGAACATGAATCACATCTTGGTGACAATATTAAATCTTTAATTTGCTCCTTATTAAAAAAAATGTCAGTAACTAATATTATGGACATAAACATGACTAACAACCCGGAATTGCCACGTGCACATTATTTCTAGTATGAGATGTGACTAGTGACCAAAGCTATATTATCATGTTTTTATGCTGGGGTTTCAGGAAATTGGTCGAATCTCCACATGCTGAATCCATAGAGTGGGCAAAGTGGCATGTGTTTTGGGTGGAAGAGAGAGTCGTGCCCAAGGATCACCTAGAAAGTAATTACAAGCTTGCCTATGATGGATTTCTCTCCAAGGTAATACTAATTAGTTGAATTTAACATGCTATAGATTATTTAGCCTCAAGAACAAACGGATAATGCTTTTGAGACTATTTTAATATTTTGATGCCCTGTTTTTTCTATCCTTTACAATATTCTAGTATTCATAGTCCTTTTAATATATAGACATGTTTTAATTTTTATGTGATAAAATAAAATCATCTTATTTGTCATTTATCTCCATTCTTTTACCTACTTTTTATCTTCTTCTTTTTTTACATACATATCTAACAAAATACATTTTTTTTTTAAAAAAAAAAAAGACATTGTTTGATACCTTATTTTAATTTTTAGGTAATAATGTTCAATGTTCAAGAAACTTTATCTTTTTTATTTTTTACTATAAGGAACCTGATGATTTTTTTTAGAAGTATAAGAACTGAAACTTTATCTTTGGTTATTGTAATTAATGTTACTTTTTTGTCCTATTAATTAATATAATGTTACTCATTGAACATCGATTTTAACTTTTTTTTTTCTTCCTTTTCCATTATTTTATTCTTTTGCAAGGTATCAATTCCTCCAGTAAATATTTATGCAATTGATGATGCCCTAGAAGCTGATGGAGCAGCAGATGTTTATGAAACAACTCTTAGACGCTTGGTTAAGAGTGGTGTGATAGCTGAATCAAGTAACGGATTTCCAAAATTTGATCTCATGCTGCTAGGTATGGGCCCAGATGGACACGTGGCATCCCTATTCCCAGGGCACCCTCTTGTGAAAGAGGACAAAAAATGGGTTACCTTTATAAAGGACTCACCAAAACCACCATCAGACAGAATCACTTTAACCTTTCCAGTTATCAATGCCTCTTCAAACATAGCAATGGTTGTGACTGGTGCTGGTAAAGCTAATGCAGTGTACTCTGCCCTACAGGATGATAATAAAACTGATAAGTTGCCTGTTGGATTGGTTTCACCTACTGAAGGGGATTTGAAATGGTACTTAGACATAGGTGCTGCTTCAAAGCTGTTTAAGGAAGAGTAGATACTAGATACTGATTCATACATCTAATATGCCAGTTATCTTTTTTTATTATATGTCTGTATTTTTATTTTTAACCAAATAATTTGGTGGGCTTTTTTGTTATAATTTATCTAAACAAAATGAATGAAATAATTAATAATTAATCGATAATGATAATTAGTTAATTTGATATTATACTTTTTTTTTATTTTTGATTTATCGTATTGATAATGGAGGAAGAAAAGGATCCAAAAAGTTGTCCCTTTGAGCTAGACTATAGTCGAAATTCAGACAAATCTTATTTAAGAAAAATTGTGCTTATTATGATTCATGCGAACAAGGGAGTTATTAAAATAATAAAATAATATGATATTAAATGTAACAGAGCGATTATGAGAAACAAAATCAATTGATCATCGGTCGATGGCTTATATATTGAGATTATTCCTCCCTCTCAAAGTTTGTGGTCACCACATTCTCCTTCATACTTGCAGCAAACTCCGAATTCCTCGATAGCAAAGGCTATAAAGATAAAATTCATTCATTACCAAAATGCCAAAAGCCTACTCTGAACATCTTGTTGAACTTAGTTGAAGAAGCTAATGAAGATAGAAGCGTGCGCAGCAAGGAACGAAGTCAGCAACCAGTTATTGATGCAGGATGACAAGTTGCTATTGTAAATAAGTAGTTAGTTATAGTTAGTTGATGAGCTTGCATGTAAAGTTAGTTAGTTTGTCGATATAGTTAGCTAGTTTTTAGTTGCTTCTAGAAGTTGTTAGATAGCTGTATATAAACTCAGTCATGAGTTGAGCATTGTAATTTAATCATTTTTCATAGCTTCAATTCATACAGAAAATTTCTTTTACTTTCTCTCCCTCTCAGATTACAATTTCAACATGGTATCATAGCTCTCTTGTTAGAGAGACTCTGGTACGCTTCCGTGTTCACTCTGATTCCGATTCTTTGTTCGTGAATTCATCTTTTGTTACTTCGGATTCTCGAGGTAATCTCACGATTGATTCATTCTCGTGATTGATTCATCTTCTGAGCTCAATTTTCTTCAGTATTTGTTCTTGCGAATCGATTCATCAAAACTGTGTTATCAGTGGAGATAATCGATTCTGTTTTTCAATCGTTCTCATTGTTGTTCAGATCTAATTGTTTTCGATTGTTCTGTGATTCAATTCCTTATTTCAATTCATTGAAACTGATATTAGTGGAGATAATTGAATAAGATGAATAATTCTCAATTGAATCCTCTCATGGATCCTTCAAGTATTTTCTACATTCATCCGAGTGAAAATCCAGGAGCAAATCTAGTTGCTACAAAGTTCACATGAGACAATTATCATGCATGGAATCGTGCCATGACCATGGCTTTGAAATCAAAGAACAAATTGCGATTCGTTGATGGTTCACTATCCAAACCAAATCCTAATGACTCTTTGTTTGAAGCTTGGGACCGATGCAACACACTAGTTGTGTCATGGCTGAATCACTCAATGGATCCACCAATTGTTCAAAGTGTTATGTGTATGGAATCTGCAGCAGAAATCTGGAAGGATCTAAAGGAACGATATTATCAAGGTGACATTTTCAGAATTTCTAAGCTTCAAGAAGAATTGTACATGATGAAACAAGGTGATTTGTCCATAAATAATTACTTCACACAGATGAAAGGAATTTGGCAAGAATTAAAGAATTTTCGACCTATTCCTGTATGCTTTTGTGATGTTGATTGTCCTGTCATTTCTACTATGCAACAATATAGACAAAATGATTATGTCATTCGTTTTCTGAATGGTTTGAATGAAATGTATGCACCTGTTAGAGCTCAAATTATGCTCATGGATCCCTTACCAACAATAAACAAAGTATTTTCCTTACTAGTTCAGCAAGAAAGGTAGATGAATTTGAATACAAATGATGATAATAATGCTGCAATTAACATGATTAACAATGATAGAGGAAGATTCAGAGGTAGAGGAAGAAGTTCAGGCAATGGTAGAGGTCAATATAATAGAGACACTAGAGTGTGTACTCACTGCAATAGAACAGGTCATACAGTAGAAACATGCTATAGGAAACATGGATTTCCTACTCATTGGAATAGAAGGAATGGTTCGGTAAACCAATATTCTACTCCTGGAGATGAATTTTATGAAGATCATGAGGATGATGATGAGTTTCATGTTCCAAACCAAAAGGATCAGAAGGAAACTAGTGTGAGTTCAAGTTTGTCTTTCACAGCAGATCAACATAAAGCCTTATTGGCATTACTTCAGCAATCATCTCAGCACAATGCTTCTCATGATCACAGTGCAAATCAATTAGTAACCAAACCATTACCTGGTAATCAAGGTCATAAACCTTCAGGTATCATTTGCATGACTAATTCATCTCAAACTGAAATTGATTCTTGGATTTTGGATACTGGAGCCACAGATCATGTGTGCTACTCATTATCCAAATTCCAATCATTTAAAAGGATTAAGCCAATTTCGATAAAACTGCCTAATGGAAATCATGTAGACACTGATATAGCAGGCACTGTGATCTTCACAAATGATTTGTATTTGACAAATGTTTTGTATATACCTCACTTTACTTTCAGCTTAATTTCTGTTTCCAAACTAACTGATTCATTAGCATGCAAACTAACTTTCTCCAAGACAAAATGTGTGATACAGGATTGCCTCTCATTGATGATGATTGGTGTAGCTGAAGTAATTGGAGGCCTATATTCAATGAAATCTGAAAAGTACAAGGCTGCTCATTCTATTAACCAAGTTGTAAATGTTCCCTGTAATCTCTGGCATTTAAGATTAGGCCATCCCTCATTTGATAAAGTTGTTGCTCTTAAATCTGTTTTTCCTTCTATCACATGTAATAAGTCCATTGACCCCTGTGATGTATGCCATTTGGCAAAACAAAAGAAGTTACCATTCAATAATAGTTTCTCTGTTGCTGATTGTATTTTTGACATGTTACACATAGATATATGGGGTCCTCTTTCTATTCCTTCTATTTTTGGCCATAAGTACTTTCTAACTATTGTTGATGATAAATCCAGATATACATGGTTATACTTCATGAAACTTAAATCAGAAAGTGCTACTCATATAAAGTCTTTCATTGCCATGATTGAAAACCAATTCAGCAAATCTGTAAAGTGCATAAGATCTGATAATGGCTTAGAATTTAATCTACATGAGTTCTATGCTAGTAAAGGTATTATGCACCAGCAGGTTTGCGTTGAAACTCCTCAACAAAATGGCATTGTTGAGAGAAAACACCAACACATTTTGGGAGTTACAAGAGCCTTAATGTTTCAATCAAATATTCCCAAATGTTTCTGGAATTATGCAACTGCTCATGTTGTTCACATTATCAATCGATTGCCTACTCCTTATTTGAAAAATTCATCACCTTTTCAGGTCCTATACAATACTTTACCAAATATATATGACTTGAAAGTGTTTGGATGCTTAGCTTTTGCTTCCACATTAGTCTCAAACAGAAAGAAATTGGATCCTAGATCCAGAAAGTGTGTATTTCTAGGAACTAAACAAGGTACAAAAGGATTTATATTGTATGATCTAAAATCCAGAGAATGTTTCATATCCAGGAATGTTGTATTTTATGAGCATGTTTTTCCTTATAATCAATCAGCTCATCATACACATTCATCTTCTAGTGATCATGCCCCTTTTGTAAATGATGTTTTTGATACTTCTGAAACTGATGCATATCCTTGTGGTCAAAATTCTCTCAATCCTGCACCAGTTTTAGATAGTACTCTTGATTCTGGTCATAATTCTCCTCCTGAGTTTGTCCAATCTGAACCTCAACCTGACCCTCAGCCTGATCCACAACCAATCAGACAATCTAATAGAACCAAAAGGGCACCTATGTACTTGCAGGATTATCATTGCTTAATGGCATCCACAACAACACCAACTTCTTCAATCAGGTATCCTCTGTCCTTTTATCATTCTCTTCACCATTTTTCTTCAAACCATAAACATTTCACACTAGCCATATCAACCACAAATGAGCCTACCTCATATGAAGAAGCTGTGTTGCATGATTGCTGGAGAGATGCTATTAATGCTGAACTGTTGGCACTTGAGAAAAACAACACTTGGATTATCACCAGTTTACCTGATGATAAAGAACCTATAGACTACAAGTGGATTTTCAAAATTAAGCATAGAGCTGATGGTTTAGTTGAAAGACACAAGGCAAGACTGGTGGCCAAGGGGTTTACTCAGACAGAGGGGATTGATTATCATGAGACTTTCAGTCCAGTTGTCAAGATGACAACACTTAGATTGTTACTTGCCATTGCTGCACAGAGAAATTGGTATTTGCATCAGCTCGATGTTAATACTGCCTTTCTCCATGGGGATATTGACACTGAAATCTACATGAAGTTACCCTCTGGATTGACTAGTTCCATTTCTAATGCTGTATGCAAACTTCAAAAGTCTTTATATGGCTTGAAACAAGCTAGTCGACAATGGAATGCAAAGCTCACACAGGCACTGTTTGAATCAGGATACACTCAATGCAAGACTGATTACTCATTATTCACTAAATCATCAGCTACTGGTTTCACTGTTATACTAGTTTATGTCGATGATTTAGTATTGGCAGGAGATGATATCACTGAGATTGAGTATATTAAGCATGACCTTGATGTCAGGTTCAGCATAAAGGATCTTGGCACTCTTAAATTTTTCCTGGGTTTTGAGATAGCTAGATCACAGAGAGGAATTGTCATGTATCAACGAAAATATGCTCTTGATTGCTAAAGGATACTGGATTATTGGGAGGCAAACCTTCTCCAACCCCTATGGATTCATCCGAAAAGTTATCTCAAACCACTGGTGAATTATTAGCTGATCCTTTTCCCTATAGACGCTTGGTTGGTAGATTGTTATACCTCACTCATACTAGACCTGACATTGCTTTTGCAGTCAGTGTCCTTAGTAGATTCATTGCCCATCCTACTGATTTGCATCACCAAGCAGCTCTACGGGTTATTAAGTACATCAAACGTTCACCATCTCAGGGTATCTTCTTCCCTTCCAATTCTAATCTGAAATTGTAAGGCTTCACGGATTCAGATTGGGGAAATTGTATTGATACACGCAAATCTGTCATTGGATTTTGTTTCTTCATTGGCTCATCACTGATTTCTTGGCGCAGCAAGCAACAGAAAACAGTGGCTAGATCCTCATCAGAGGCTGAGTATCGTGCACTGGCAGATGGTGGTTTTGAGGCCCAATGGCTTTCGTATATGTTGTCAGCTTTCAAAGTTATTCATCCTGATCCTGTGGTGATATATTGTGACAACAAATCCGCAATACATATAGCCAGCAATCCAGTTTTCCATGAACGTACCAAACATATTGAATTGGACTGCCATAGTATTCGGGAAAGAATTGTCTCTGGCTTGGTGCATCTTCTTCCTATCAACACAAAATCTCAATTGGCTGATATTTTAACTAAGCCATTAACTCCTACCCTTTATTCACAGATTCATTCCAAGCTAGGATTGCTTGATATAGGCAATCCAGCTTGTGGGGGGGTGTTGAACTTAGTTGAAGAAGCTAATGAAGATAGAAGCGTGCGCAGCAAGGAACGAAGTCAGCAGCCGGTTATTGATGCAGGATGACAAGTTGCTATTGTAAATAAGTAGTTAGTTATAGTTAGTTGATGAGCTGGCATGTAAAGTTAGTTAGTTTGTTGAT
Source organism: Crotalaria pallida (assembly GCA_037953625.1). Lineage (NCBI taxonomy): Eukaryota > Viridiplantae > Streptophyta > Magnoliopsida > Fabales > Fabaceae > Crotalaria > Crotalaria pallida. Next base: position 145,445,026 of record CM075651.1, on the reverse strand, counting down.
ATAGTTAGCTAGTTTTTAGTTGCTTCTAGAAGTTGTTAGATAGCTGTATATAAACTCGGTCATGAGTTGAGCATTGTAACTTAATCATTTTTCATAGCTTCAATTCATACAGAAAATTTCTTTTACTTTCTCTCCCTCTCAGATTACAATTTCAACACATCTATGGTAACTTGCTTATATGCCTATCTAAGACCAAGAATTCATCCAATCTCGTCACAAAAGGCTCAAATGAAGAGCACAATTAGCTTATCCTAACCCTAAGTAAATATGATATTTGACACTAACATAAGACAACATTCTAAAACCCGAGTGGATACACATAAATACATATGGACCGATGGTATATATCCAGACTTCCTCGCAGATAAATTGGAGTGGTGCATTTTGACCGGAAAATTACCGATTTAGTGCACCTTTTGAATTATTTACAAGGCTGGTGTAACTTTTCAGAAATCGTGTCTGCCAAGCCCGATTTCTGTTTGGTTTTTATTATTTTTTTTAATAAAGTAAAGTCGTGCATCTCAGCAACGACTTTTGGGGGGTTTTTTTTAATTAGAGAAAATCGTGGTTGCTAGCCACGACTTTATTTTATTTTTTTTTATATTTTGATGAAATCATGGGTGTGAGCCACGACTTTCATTTGTTTTTTTTTTATATTTTGATGAAATCGTGGTTACGAGCCACGATTTTCATTTTTTTTTATCTTTTAATGAAATCGTTGGTACCATCCACGATTTCATTTTTTTTTTGGTTTTTATTTTTTTTTATCATATGCACGATTTTTTTTACAGGACACGAATTTAAATTTTTTTAGCAAGATAGAAAACAGTTGCAAAGAACAATTTTTTTTTATTTTAAATATTTTAAAAAAAATTATCTATGTCTTCGATGTGAGTCAGTGCCACATTGAGGTGCTTTTCTTCTACGTGGTGGTAGAACTCTCCTTTCTTGTTCAACTCTTTGAGTGTCAACTCTTGTTCTTCCTCTATTACCTCTTGTAATCACCGGTGGGGGCTCCTCCTCTTCCTCTTCGTCTTCCTCTTCATCCTCCTCCTCGTCGTCCTCTTGTTCTTGTTCTTCGTCCTCACTATCGAGATGAGAAGGCATGGAAGGACGATAAACTGAACTTTGTGAAAATGTCGAGAATAAAGTACCCGGCGTTGGTGTAACCTCAAAAGGCATGGTAGGTCGATACTCCGATGTTTGTGGGAATGCTGAGAATGGAATGGTCGAATGTGTAGCAAACATAGATGGTGTATGATGACGTTGAGAACTTGAAGCAACATTGCTGAAGGGAGAATGTGAAGCATATGTTGCAAAACTTTGAAACACATTACTGGAATGATCATGTTGTGGAGTATATGACGAAGTTTGAGGCTGAGGCTGAGGTTGGGGTTGAGGTTGAGGTTGAGGAGGTGCCTGATGGTGATGCATGGAGAAAGCTGATGGATTTAGCTCCTGTAAGGCAGCTATCATATCATTACATGCAAAGTTGACATCTTGCAGAACTTGGGCGGGATCGTTGAGAGCTTCAGGAAGAGCTGTCCGATCACGAATCGCCGTTGCAAAATGAAACTGAAAATTATAAATGTAGTTGTTGGTCATATAATTACTATACACGGTAAATAAATTAATTAAAAATTTAATCGTACCGCTCCAACAGAATATGCCCCATCTGGAGATATATATCTCCTGGTCTTTTTTAAGTACCACTGCATATATTCTGAGTAGTGATACAAAATTTCGTTACTGGGTTGGGCGTTAATCAACCGCATCTGTCGATCATTCCACCTAATAATCCATTGTGCATGCCTTTGAGGCCAATAAACATCAGCTTTGCCACGCATGTCAGCCCTGTAGAGAGCATCATTGTTCTCTGGATCGTCCGGAATATGCTGTTGTAACCCAAATTGTCTCATCACCCGATCGGCAGCATGCGGATGGATAATGGCGAAACAAATTAATGGCACACATGCTCGGGCAACAATAGGGACTTCTACCGGAAGATCCACATTCCTGTATGGGGTCCAAACAAACTGATAAAAAGAAGTTAATAATGAAGTTTAAAAAATATGTCCGTTAAATAATATAGAGAAGGTAAATGTAATATACTTGCTCAATTTGCAAACTATCCAGCATTGAGCGTATGATGTTAGTAGCATGACCCGGAATGTTGGTTGTAGTTAAATGTTAACACCATCTGTAATAAACATTAAAAAAACATTTATATATATATTAATGAATATTTTTTGCAAGTAAATATCTTTTGCACAAAAGTAAAAGTTATTCCTTTTTACCAAAGGGAAGTGATTTATTGTATTGTCGATTAGACGGGGAGCAAGTAGAGGAATATGATCATATGCCCATGATTGGAGAAGCAATAAACATCCTCCGATATCAATCTGATCCTTTAGTATTGATGCACGATATAATCCTCTGTATAAACATGCCAAAACAGCAGAAACCCAACTATACACATGTGAAGCTTGACTTTCTCCTTTAATGTATGTCAAGCCTTTTGTTTTTTAGTGTATAGAATGCATGTGAAGCCTTATTACTGCTTGGAATCTCTGGATTGAAGAGGGTGAAATGATAGGTCACTGCATTTCTGTGCAAGAAGCATTGAAATGAACTAACATAATTTGGGGAAGGCTCCCGTGCATGTTAATAGATAACATGCACCGGTGCATGTCTTTCTTTTTGGGTTTTTTATTTATTTTTTTAAAATTTAATCATTTAAAAAATATTCTATGTATTTTCTTTTTTACCAATATGAAGTGATTTTTATAATTTCGGTTTTTTTTTTACTCTGTGTTCTTAAAAAACTGTATTGACTCGTGTTATATATATTTTATTTTTCTATATAATGCACGATTTACATATTTTTTTATTTTCTAAAGTGAATTATTAAAGTGATACTGCAACACATTGAAATGAATTATCACTGCATGTATCTTTATTTTCTTGTCCATGTGTACTGACTATTCCTGCATGTATCTTTATTTTTTTTTGTCCATACGTGTAGTGAATAGGTGGAGGCAGGGAGAAGTCATGTCTCTTTGCTAGTTTCACATGCTTCTTTAATTTGCTACTTTCACATGTAAGAATAGTGCTAAGCAAAATAGCCACATACATGCTACTAGTGTACATAAAATACTCCCTCCGGTCTCATATATAAGTAAATTAAAAATCTTATTTTTGGTCTTAAAAAAAACAAAATTTAACTACATAAATTTGGGTTAAATGTTTGTTTCAATGTATTATTTTTTCAGTCTATTCTGACAAGCCACTACTTCATAGACTCTTCAATAATAAGGGCACTTGTGCAGCTTTTCTCAGCCTACACTGATTCTTCACTTCTACATGCATTTATATATCATGATAGAATAGTACATAACATGCAGTTATCATGTCATGAAATGAGGCTTCAATTTAAAATGAATTATTTATTTTACATGATGAAATAGTACATAACTTCAATTATTAGAAGGCTGGCCTGAACTTTGGCCAAGTTCTGTTGCTCGAAATGGACACTTTTTTCTATTATGGCCTTCGGTTCTACACCATCCACATTTTTTTTCCTGATTTCCCACTGGTTCATCCATCTCATTGTGTATACGTTCAGTTACAGGTCTTCCGATTCTGCTTCTTCGCATGTGAGGATTAGGAATAAAATTTGGACCTGAATAGAGAGGCCAATACTCTTCATTTCCTAATGGTTGAAATTCATGGCCATAAACTTTCAAAATATTATCTAATCGATAAATAGGAGAAATGAATTGATCCAAGTTTAAATTCAATGATGCACATGTTGCAACGGCATGTGAACATGGCAATCTGAATGCTTGAAATTCCCCACAATCACACCACCACTGTAGTAGTTTGACGGTGTACATCCTCACACGTCGTCCATGTAAAGTTCGTGAAATAACTTCGACCTCAGAAACTCTCGTCTCCCTTGTAAAATTGCGAACGTTATGATATGTAGCTTTACGTCGATTGTCTTGAATCACCGATGATAACGCTTCACAATAAATATGTCTTGCCTTTATCATGCTCATAGCTTCTTTTTCATGATCAAAAAACCATGAATTGAGCCTATAATATGTACTTTTGATAAGAGCAGTTATCGGCAACGCTCGAGATCCTTTTAAAACATTATTCATGCATTCGGCAAGATTGGTGGTCATATGGCCATAGCGTCTCCCCGCATCATAGACTTGAGTCCATTTCTCCTTTGGGATTGCGTCCAACCATGTTGCAGCCCTCGGATTTTTCAACCGAAAAGCATTAAGCATACTTTCAAAACGTGGCTGACGCATCTCATATCCTAATAAAATTAACATACACATTCATTAAAATACATACATATATATATTACTTTGTTTATTTTGTATTTGTAAATTAAACTAAAATATACCTAAAACAATAAAACATACCCATGTTAATGACTTCCTCCTTCAACTCAGCATCTCGAAACTCTTTATTGAAATTGCTTCCAATGTGACGAAGGCAATACACTGAATATGCATCAGTCCATCCTACTTGTTCGTTTCCGAGTGCAATCAGAAGTCCCTTGCCCTTGTTTGAGATTATGCACACATTGGCTGTGGGGTTACATAAGTGCGCAGATTATAAAAGAAACACTCCCAAGCTTCTTTTGTCTCCCCTTCAACAATGGCAAATGCAACTGGGAAGACTTTTCTATTTCCATCCTGTGAACTTGCAATTAGCAATGTTCCACGATATTTCCCAGTCAAAAATGTCCCATCCACTTGCAGAATGGGTTTGCAATAGGGAAAACCTTCGATGCATGGCTTGAAAGCCCAGAACACTCGATCAAGAATAACATTGCAAGGGTCTTCAGTACCATCCACAAAATTTGGAGATACCTGATATTTCACAATTGTACCGGGTGCGAAGTATTGGGCAGTCGTCATCCATCTTGGTAACAAAGAGCCAATCACCGAAAATTTGGGTCATAGCTCTTTCTTTTGCAATCCATGCCTTTCTATATGTCACTGTATAGTTAAAACGAGTAACTATTTCCTTGATCAATGATTTCACTTTGATGCTTGGGTCTTCACTAACTAAATCAACAATGTAGTCAGAGATTAAAGATGAATTTAATTTGCTGTGATCTTGAGAAATTACCATAGAAGTACAAGTATGCACCCCTTTAATTTTTTTAATCTCTCATCTATCACGCTTTTTGTTGAATGATGCACGGATTCTCCATTCACATCCAACACCATAATTTTTGCATTGAGCAACATATCTATCTGGTCTAGACTCTACAACCAAATAGTCAAATGAATTGTTAATGTGATATTCTTTAATTGCATTGATCGTTGCTTGTTTTGATTCAAATTGCATTCCAACGCACAAATCATTCTCTAAATTTTCCACATTTTTGCCACGATTTCTATATTCCTCCTGCATATATTCTGAATTACTATTATACAAAAATGACAATGAAGTGGCATATGTTATATTCATAGATTCATTGTTGTCTATCTGAACTTCTTCTTCTCTTCAGAACATGGTTCAATATCTTCCTCATCACTAAAGTCACTTACAATATCTCTTAGAGAAGGAACACTACGTGATGACATCTGCTACATAATTCAAAAACTAAACATTAATATAACATTATTCAAGTTCAATTTAACTAAATTAAACATACACCAAAAAATCTTCTATTAAATAACATTATGAGGGGATATAATATGAGTAAGTAATACATACATTCACCTGATATTCTAAACAAGTTGGAATCTTCGATAGTCGAATAAGAGAAATTTGAAGTATGGGAAGGTATGAGTGGAGGAATTCTTCCATCCGGGTCCCTTATTTATAAGCAGTGTAAGAATAAATCGTGTACCCCTAGCACGATTTTCATTAATTAATAAAAAAATTATTACAAAAGTCGTGCATGTGATCAACGATTTCATCAAAACATTAAAAAAAATACACAAAGAAATTGTGGATGGTACCAGATTTCATTAAGAGCTAAAAAAAATTAAAATCGTGGCTCACAACCACGATTTCATCAAAATATTAAAAAAAAAACCAAATGAAAGTCATGGCTCACACCCACGATTTCATCAAAATATAAAAAAAAATAAAAAAAAATAAAAGTCGTGGATTGTAACCACGATTTTGTATAATTAAAAAAAAAAAGAGAAGTCGTTGCTATGAAGCACGACTTTACTTTATTAAAAAAAAATAAAAGTCGTGGATTCTAACCACGATTTTGTATAATTAAAAAAAAAAGAAGTCGTTGCTATGAAGCACGACTTTACTTTATTAAAAAAAAAAACAAACAGAAATCGTGTTTGACAGACACGATTTCTCAAAAGTTACACTACTTCCGTAATTAAACAAAAAGGTGCACTAAACTGGTAATTTTCCGGTCAAAATGCACCTCTGACGTAAATTTTCCCAGATAAATTCTATACTGAAATATCGTCAGAATTTTGTGTTATCTCAACATTTATGTCATTGATCAATCCAATATCCTTTATTATATATATTAAAATAAAAATAATTTCAAATAATGAGAAGGAAAAACATTGCCCATATAAAAAGGTAAAAAATACTTTGTCTATATAAAAAATTGTCTATTATTGTTTAAAAAAGGTTATATTAATTAAAATGTATAATTATAAATTTAAATCTTAAAAGCATTTGCAAAATAAAATTGAAAATTCATTTCGTCAAAAGTATAAAATTAAAAGCAATTATTAGAAAATACAAAATAACTTATAAATAGGACGGAAGAATTCTTTAAAAAGTTGATTTGTAAATAGGATGGAAAGGAATGAATATGATGAAATTTTAAAAAATATAAATAGAGTGGAGTACGACTTTGGTCCCTTAAGTTTTTCGTCTGGGACACTTTAGTCCCTCAAGAATTATAATTCACGTTTTGTCCTTAAATAATTTAAAAAATATCACTTTAGTCTCAGTTTTCATTCCGTTAACTATTGTCATTGCTTCTGTTGATGAAGTAGCTATGTGGCTGTTAGTTGGCATCTGACTGGGGTCTAACATTAAAACGACGTCATTGCCTTCTTCAACTGAAAATAAAAAAAACAGTTAAGTCCCTAAAGAATTAAATTGTACCAACTAAGTCCCTAAAAAAATTGACAAAGTACTAAATTGGTCCACAAAAGTGAAAAAATACACCAACAACACTGGTGATCTCCTTGCTGGACATCTAGTCATATATCCTACATGGTGCTTACTAGAAACATTGCTGAAAGACTACATTTTAAGTACTCCCTCCGTTTCACTTTAAGTGTCTTTTTGGACTTTTGTACATAGATTAAGAAAGTGCTGATTATGATGATTATTGTAAGTTTTATGTGTATTTTGTCAAAAATACCCCTATTTAATATTTTTATTTTGTCAATGCATAATTACTAGTATTACAAATTTCAAAACTAAAACAACATTAAATGTAAGGGTAAATAAGGAAAAACAGTATTAAATGTTGCCTAGATTTGGTAGAAAGACACTTATTTTGAAACAAAATTTTGATGTTAAAAAGACACTTAAAGTGAAACGGAGGGAGTACAAGCTAAGGTAGAAATAAATATTAAACAATTTCAAGTTTTGTAAAGTACTTAAGAAAAAGTAGAAAAAAATTAACCTATGTTGCTACTTTTTGTGTTGCTTCCTTTTGTATTGCTTCTTTGTGGGGATTCAAAATTTTTTAAAATTTAAAGAAGAAGGCAACGACGTCGTTTAAACGTAGCAAAGAAGCAACACAAAAAGTAGCAACATGGGTTAATTTTTTTCTACTTTTTCTTAAGTACTTTACAATACTTGAAATTGTTTAACATTGAAATCTACCTTGTACTTAAAATGTATTCTGCTAGCAATGTTTCTAGTGAGCCCCATGTATGACCTGTGACTAGTATGAATGGCAACGGGGCGGGGAGTACTTTCTCATTCCTCATTCTCGGATTTCATTTCCTCCTCATCCCGATCCCCAAACCCCACCCTGGGGAGAGATGGTTCCCCATCCCCATCCCCCACCGCCCCACGGATACTCACTGAGAACCTAAACATATACGAAATATTTAAAAAGTTTCATAGCTTTAATTTGATCTGATATAAAATTAACCCTGTTGAATAGAATTTTTAAACTTGTACACCGCATAAAAAATAATCATTAAAATTTAAAAAATTCAATATAAAAATATGATAAAACTAAACAAAGGTATTAAATGATAGTTTTGTCACCCACATACACATAACATTCAAGGAATCCAAAAGTGTCATCAAAACTTAGATTAAAGCAAAATTAGAAACTGAAATAATATTTCAATAAAAAAAACTTTAAATTCGTAGTTGATTTTTGCTTTTACCAATGTGACTGAGGTTACGTATTGTTGCTTAAAATTCGTAGAAGTGTAGTATGTAAAATAGTAGAAGAGAGAAGAAGAGAGTGGAGAAAGCATAGAAAGAAGAAGAAGAAGAAGAAGTAGTAGGGTAATATATAAGGTTTCTAATTTGTGAATTTCTAATTTTTTATTTTAACTTTTTAATTCAGCAGTTTAATGTATTTTTTTAAATTATTATTATTATAATAATATATTTGAAATTACAAAAACACCTAATATTAAATATATATATATATATATACAAATAAATTTATAAGGGCATATGTGTAAATGTTCGGAGACGGGGAAGCAAATCTCATTCCCCGTCCCAAAATTATCCCGTGGAGAATTTCTCCTCCATCCCGGTCCTTGCGGGAAAAATCCCCACCCATGGGACCCCAAACGGGACGGTTCTTGCAGGGATCCCTATTCACGGTATGAAATTGCCATCCTTAGTGACTAAATCTGCAGCAAGGAGATTACCAGCGTTGTTGGTGCGTTTTCTCACTTTTGTGGACCAATTTGGTACTTTGTCAATTTCTTTAGGGACTTAGTTGGTACAATTTAATTATTTAGGAATTAATTGGGTTTTTTTATTTTCAGTTGAAGAAGACAACGATGTCGTTTTAATGTTAGACCCCAGTCAGATGGCAAGTAACGACCACGTAAGCTGCTTCGTCAACGGAAACAATGACAGTAGTTAACGGAATGAAAATAAGGACCAAAATAGTATTTTTTAAATTCTTTAAGGACAAAAGTGAATTATAATTCTTGAAGGACTAAAATATCCCAGTCGAAAAACTTGAGGGATCAAATTGATCGTTCACTCGTATATAAATAAAAGGCTTAATTATGGTTTTGGTCCCTATAAGTTGACCTCGTTTTGAATTTAGTCCTTAAATCTTTTTTTGACCTTGAACGGTCCTTAAATCTTTTTAAATTTTGTTTTTAGTCCTTAAATCTTTTTTTGACCTTGAATGGTCCTTAAATCTTTTTAAATTTTGTTTTTAGTCCTTCTGTTTGTCTTCTTCCGTCATCTGCTGACATGGCAAACGGTGTGCCATGTCAACCCTTACATTGACTGCCAACGATGCATCTGATGTGGACCTCCTACTCATGTGAGCAGGAACCGAGCATGACTTGCTAAACCGAGGGGAGATATCGACCGAGCACGATGAACTGAGCACGAACCAAGCTATGTCGTTACCAATTGCATCGTACTCGGTTGATATCTCATGCACGGTTAATGCTCGGCTTATACTCGGTTCATGCTCGGTTCCTGCTCACATGAGTGGGAGGTCCACATCAGATGCATCGTTGACAGTCAATATAAGGGCTGACATGACACACCGTTTGTCATGTCAGCAGATGACGGAAGAAGACAAACAGAAGGACTAAAAACAAAATTTAAAAAGATTTAAGGACCATTCAAGGTCAAAAAAAGATTTAAGGACCATTCAAGGTCAAAAAAAGATTTAAGGACTAAAAAAAAATTTAAAAAGATTTAGGGACCATTCAAGGTCAAAAAAAGATTTAAGGACTAAATTCAAAACGAGATCAACTTATAGGGACCAAAACCATAAATAAGCCTAAATAAAATATAATGCCTTTTAAACACTGGTATGTTGATAAATTTAAAAAAAAAAAAAAAAAAAAAAAAAAAAAAAAAAAAAAAACAAAAACATCAGCAGCAACAGCAGCAACAACGGTGATATGTCATTAAAATAAGTGTTTTATTTGCACACAACGCACGGAAACGACGACGTCAAAATATAAACCCAAATAAGGAACTCAATCAAAATTAGGGATTTGGGAATCAAAAATTCTTCGCCCCAAATCCAAATTCTACTCACAATCAAATACACTACTATCAAATCATGCGAACCCGTGAGGCCGTCGAGGTCGCCAAGACGGTGCTTGAGGTCGCCGACGTTGCTTGGACCGCCGTCGAATTCAACCACCATCTCCACCCCCACAATCCTCCCTCCACCTCCGACAATAATTCCTCCGATAACGACGATTTTGAATCTCTCCGATCCGAGAATCGCCGTCTCAGGACCTTGCTCGTTCAGAATCTCAAGCTTCTTCATAACCTATCCGATTCACCTTCCTTCCTCAATAATTGCCCTCCCGATGTAATATAATACTATTTTACGATACCTTATCGTTTAATTTAATTTATTTCTCTAATTATGTGCCTTTGATATTTGATTAGTTTGATTTCATCAAAGAAACTTTTTTATTAAAAAAAATTGTTTTTTTTTCTTAATTTGGCTTACAATTTCATCAACGAAGTTTAGGGTTTGATGATAGCCTTTTTATTTCCTTAAAAAAAGTTTTTTTTTAATATAAAATAATCGTATGTTGTTGTGATTGGGTGCTGATAGTAATGATTATATTTTAACCAGCCTTGCTTTTTAGGTGTTACATTACTTACAGTTATAATGTTTACCCTTTAAACCATTTGTGGTTGTTTCTATTTGGATGTAGTTGCATGCTCGATTAGTTGATACCGTGAGGTCTGATGAGTACTTGACGCGCCTTAAGTTCTTACAGCAGGAAAGTGCTACTGTAGGAAATCAATTTCCTTTTAAGGAAGCCACTGGTATTCAGTTAAATTTCTCTGCTGTTGAATTTTTGTGTTGCGTGCATTTAACTACTTGGATATCGTAGAAGTTTATGGTGTTTTTGTTGGCGTTATTTGACAGAGGTTGATTATCGCAATGCCGACATTTTGATCAATGTTGACCCTAAAGAACCCAGTTGGTGGGTGTGGGTTACAGATGAGTCAAGTAATGTCGAGGAACGGAGTGGGATTGATGATGACAGTTACCTGGTCATCAATGAGGAAGTTGTGGTAGATGGAGTTGCCAACTTTATGGCAAGATGTGTTCTCTCAAACCCGAATGCTCTGGTATATATTTGTCTACCTTTATGCATTGCTATTTATTTCTTTTGCTCTATCTGATGTTATTTGCCTTGTTAAAATTGCAGAAATTGTCACCGGAGGAACTGCAGAAAAGTAAGTTTGTGCTCATATCATCATACCTTGAATTTTTTAGCCTATTACATTTTCTTGAGTCAAATTGTAATAAAGGATCTAGAATTGTAACTTATTGTCTACTTTTTGCTGATATGAATTGAGTAAAGGTTGCCAAACCCATTTATTTGCATGCTGAATGGGTAAACTGTTATTTGCAGCAACCAAAACTGGTTTTGTTATCTGAGTTTAACTGTCGAGTCATTTTAATTGGTCACTATTGTTCAGTTCAATATGAATGGTTTAATTAGACTATTGAAAGCCCCTTTTTTTATACACGCCGGATGAAGAAAAATACTATTTTATCATGTAATCTGAACGATTTCTTCATTTTTCTAATTTAGGTTTATTATCTTATATTTAACTTTCTTATTCCTTGGAGTTGGGAGCCTGTGTCTCGTTTTTAAAGTCTGATAGACTGATACATTCTCTATCAAAGTACTAATTATTTTATTCACTTTTCCTTTAAACATTTGGCAATGCTTGCATTTAAAAGATTTTGAATGAAGTGCCCAAATGCACATTTGCTGCCATTTCAATCAAGTAACAAAATGTTCATATCTCTCATATGTTAACTTATCTGATGACAGCACTATCTAAAGCATTGGCTGGTACAAGCAAACTGGAAAAGCTTTTAGATATTTGGGATGCTGGGAAGCTGTTTTATGCTTTGTCCACCTGGGGACTTGCTTTGGCAGGGTAACTCTCTCTCTCTCCCTCTCCCTCTCTCTTAAAGTACTATCATGCTTTTAAGAACATACTTGAGTGTCCTGTCTTTTCCAGGCCATGGCAAAGACAGATATATGGCATGATAGAAATTGTATTGGGGTTCTAAATTAATTTCTATTCATAATGTAAGCCTTACTAATATTTGCAAGAAACACAAATACATTCTATATGGTGGACATGTAAAACACCTGCAGGACCTTCTCGTGAACTTGCATACATACATGTACATGTGCCTGTTAGCATTATGCATTGCAATATTTCATTGTAGAGAGAAATTATTAAAGTTTCTACAGATCAATTTCAATCCTTTTTAAGTTCTATTTTTTTTCCCTCTTTAATGAAGTTTGTGATCATGTTGGCAAATGTATGGAGTGTCTCTGCTATACTCATGTTTGCAACTTAAGCATCTGAGTTCGTGGTCTATATATTGGGGTTAGGGTAAAGAAGGATTTCTCTTATTCCAACTCAAGGAAATAATGTTGCACTCGAGAAATTCAGAATGCCTAGAAACTTGATTGCCATAGGGTCACCCAGTTTTGCTCAAACTAAACCTTAACTCTATTGGTCATTGGTCAATGATTTTTAAGTCTTAATTTAGCTCCATCACAGCAAAGTTCCGTTAACTCATACATCAATGGCAAAATTTTCATTTACTTGCCCTTTTTTATTTTTTTTAACAACAGGTTGTACCAAAGCCGTGCAGCGTTAAGAATTGCTGCTAGGGGTATTCACTCAGGAAGTAAACTCGCTCTCAAGGCTCTCTAGCTGTTCATAACCATGGCAAATCTAACTGAATGCTACTGCGTGGAGCTTATTGAACCTTGTTTGATTACTTCCTACAAGCAAATGTAAATTATTGTAAATAAAACTGTTCTTTCGTTTATTCTTGCTCCAAATTTAACATTGGCTTCTAAAATTGCTGCTGACTTTATTTGGTGAATTGTAATGAATGTGCGTTTATTATCGAATGATTCAATACTCCTGTTTTTCCTGTACTCATCTTGAAGACCCTTGTCATTTGAATTTGTTTTAAAAAGGTATCATGTGAATGTTAATTGACTGGATTATTTCTTGTGAAAAACAGGTGTAGTTAGTGTTAAACTGTTAATCCCAAGGAATCAATCATGTTCGCATATTAGCTTTGTTTTCTATTGAGATCATTAATTTAGTAGCAAGTTATTTTTCAAAGCTAAAATGCGAACGTGATTTCATTTGATTAGGGTAATTTGTTTAGTTATTTTAGTATTCCGTCTGGTCCTATTTATAGGTCATACTTAATCATATTACACGGATCAAGGAGGGTAGTTAGGTTTCTTGAAAATTTTTAAAAAAATACTTTAACATTATAATTTTACCATCTTAATTTGCATTGGGAATTTTACAATGTATTATTTCATATTTTCACATTAATGGGCAAAGGACAAATAAGAGGAAATAACAATAAATGTCTTCTACAAAATACAAAGTGACTTATAAATAAGATCAAAGGATTTTTCTAGAATGTGACCTATAAATAAGATTGGAAAGAGTATTATTTGGATTTTCCCTTTGTACTATTTGGTTTCCCTTGATGGTTCTTGTCGTTTGACTAGTTTCAAAAACAATTTGAAGTAGTCTGATTTCCAACTAGCAATTAGGCTTCATCAAATTGGTATGGTGCTAATTTTTTTCAAGAGGTGCTGAGGAGAAGAAAAGAGCAAGTAATCAATCATCAATGGAGGGTTAAGCACAAACTCCAAAAGCATGGATGGCAACAATCAGCATCAAAACAAACTCCAAAAGCATTTTAAAAAAACAAAAAAAAAACCCGACGAAGAAGTGACGAAGAAGAGACAAAGACAAAAACCTGACAATGTTCTCACAACTAAATCTTAAGTGACTCCTACAAAACTTTTCAAACTCCAATTCAAAAACGATATAAAAATAGAAAGTCCCCTATAACCATAAATGCAAAAGACGAAATGTGTGTTTCAAAATATATGAACTTACCAAACATTCAAGCGTTTCAACATTTCATTCAACCTTCCAAAGAAATCACCCACCGTGCATCGCCATCTTCAAATCGAGGATTGGTTATTTGGCTTTGAGTTTTGTTTTTTTTTTTTGCCCCAAAAATTAAAGAGTTAGGATTTTAGAGGACAAAGAGTCGAAGAGAGAAGAGAGTGATTATTCAAAGAGGTAACAAATTAAGATGATTAACGGAGTAAACAAAGAATCGAATGTGTTTAAAGGATTAAAAAGGGAAACTCTCACCAACAAGGCCCAACATAGTTGGTAGACGTCTGAGTTCCTTAAGTATACTGTGGATATGAAAAATAGCAACCACTTCGGTGATCTCTACGCCTGTAAAGGGTTGGAGGCCTTGATGCACAAAAAAAAAGAAGGAATCTCTCGCATTTTCAAGGCACGTGCCATGCACATGAAGCCTTAATCCACTTGAACCTGTGATGTGGAGCCATGTGGCAATATGATGTGGTTGAACGTTAGCCACGTAGCACTTCATTGACGAAATGTATTTTTTAAAAAAAAAATTTGAAAAATTAAGATCAAGTTCCGATTAAACAAACTTTCATTCTTTCAGTGACCAAACCCAAAAACTGCTCCAATTTTCAGAGACCAAATACATAAATCAGCGAATAAAAAACGTAACGGATTAATTTCCCACAAGGACATAACATTGGCGCGGGAAACGTGCTTCATTAGTATGCCAATGAATGGGTTCTATTCTATCTTAACTGACATCAACAAAACAAAAAGATTAGATTCTCTCCTAACTGCTACTAATAACGTACTCACTCACTTCTCTCTCTCTCTCTCTCTCTCTCTCTCTCTCTCTCTCAACAATCACCCCCAAATTCAAAAACCCTAATTCATCATTCACACCCCCAATTTCAGTCCAATTACCCCCATGACCAATTCTCCTCTTCCTCCTCCAATAAACGACGCCGTACCTGAGTTCACTCCCTCCCATCTCACCACACCAAAGCGTCCAAAAGAGGATGATGATTCCCGTGTGGCCGGGAACTGCAAGAGGAAGAAGAAGTCCATCTCAAAAACCACTCCCCGTAGAAGAACTTCCAAGGTCAAATTATTATTATTATTATTATTATTATTATTATTAATATTTTCTGTTATTTCACTCACCATGCCTGCATTGAAATTGATAGTTATAAATGAGAATTTAAGAGTTGATTGTGTTGTTGAATTCTGTAATTTATGTATGTTGTTGGTTTAAGCAGAATAGCACGCCGAACAAAAATGTGTCGTCGGCCAATGGGATCGCTTCGCCACCTGGTTCAGCTCAGAAGATTGATTTGCGGTTAGAGGCGAAATTGTCAGCTGAGGTTAGTGTGCATTGGAGTTTCATTATTGTACGTGAATATCCATCTTTATGACTATGAATTATTGAGAGAATTTATTTGTGTGATGTTAAATTTAAGTCATGCTATGAATGTGATGTTAACCTGGCACTTTGGTTTCGAGTTTGAGCTCATGATTGTAGTTTCGTTGCGTGCTGACATTCTTTCATGGGCTTACTATCCCTTTTTTTTTTTCTTTTGAGCCAGGAAAATTCAAGGATGTATGCAGGACGGCAAATTCATCCATTTTTTTCGCCATGGAAGGCAGGGAAGAAATCTCAGGAGCTGGCTGATTCGGAGCGCAGTTTATGCACAGTGAAGAGGGAGGATAAAAGAATCACCAGTGGTCCTATTCATGTATTTGAAAATATTCAGGTACGGTAGTTGTGTCCTTCGTTTTATATTGAGCTAAAATTACTAAAGTTAGGTGAGCATATTTTCCTTGATCTCTGGGTTTTATATTCTGTAATTTCTTATTGTTGATTTAGGTGTAAAATTTGTCATTGCAGGATGAAAACTTATCCCTTGACTGGAGAGATTGGACATTTTTGGGGGAGATCACTTTTGATAATTGTGGTCCACAAAGTTCAAATTCGTCTGTTTTAGAGGATTCTGTTGAATCCGTAAATTTTGATAACCTTTGTAGAGATTTAGATCCCACCGATGCTTTAATTTCTCAGAGCTCCTTGCTTTGTTCGGATCAACTGTCTATAATGCCAGAAAACCTGCAAGTGATATTATCATCAAACTCAGCTATGCTAGATAATGAGCAAACGATATGCCCTCAGATACCAGAAGATTCCAATGTGGTATTTAATTTAATGTGTAATTCAAATATTTCCTTCTGCCTTAGTAACCTGGCCCCTTTGCACAGTTGTAAGTAATCAGTGGAAGCTAGTTTAGAGGGGGAAATATACTCTCAAAATTGTCTCCATGATTTGTAACGTGCAAAAAATTATTGTCAGGACTTGAAGATGGATGAAGTCGGTACCTTTTCCGGGCATGTGAGCATTTTCAGAAGGTCAGAAGCTAAACCACTGAGTAGATTTCTTCAAGAAAGGTTGACATGGACATGATCCACACCCAATATCTTCATGACTATAATAATATATGTACATTTTACCATGACCCATTATGTCATTTATTTGCTTCATTTTTTGTGATATTATATCTTTTTCATGCACATTCCACTAATTGAGTCATGCATTGCAGTATGAGGTTTTACTACCACAATTGTGAAGACAAGGCTGAGGGCAGCTTATGGACGGACAGGTACAAGCCAACAAAGGCCTTTGAGGTCAGACATACTTGGGTCCTTTTTGTATATTTATATATCTATAAATTAATGTTGCATGTTCCTAAATCTTGCATCTCTTGTTTCATTGTTTTCAGGTGTGTGGTAATGCTGAATCGGTCAATTTTTTGCGCGAGTGGCTACATCATTGGCACGAAAGGCGTTATCAAAGCAGAAAGGAATCCTCTAACAAGGATCAAAGTGACAAGCAAGACGGCAATTATAACTGTTCTGATAGTGACTATGATTCGAAAGATAGCAATGAGAAGTCCTTGCATAACATTCTTTTAATTACAGGACCAATTGGGGTGCGTAGAAATCTATTTTGTCAAAACTCTGCTATTCACTTCTTTATATTTTTTGGTTCGTTTTTCACCATGTATCCATCTTTTCTAGATTACCATAGTTCAGTGAGATAGTACTGATTTCTGAAATTGTATTAAATACTGTTAAAACTCTGGATTGATTCTTAACAAATTATAGAATGGCTAACAGCCTAACATTGCTTCCTTGGTCAATACTAATGTTTGGTTTATTAATGATCCAATTATATGGCCATGACAGAATTGAATTTCAATATTTTCAGGGTTTGGTTTAACTAGTTAAAGCTACATTTATCCTAGTACTATTAGGGTTTGGTTTGATGATATACTCATTTTCTATTTTATTTTTTTCACCTTTTTTATCATAAAAAAATATATAGAGAACCATACTTTTTATTGTATTTTTCAAGTGATTGGTTACCTTTGTTTAACTATGCATCATCACAAAAGTATTCAGAAACGTTCAGTAATTCTTGACTCTGGTTTCTAATGATATTGTAAGGAATGGTGGTGCTTTTTCTTTGTTGGTATTTTGATTAAAAGTATATAAAATTTATAATTCCCTATTAATGACTTCATCAAGTTTCTTGGCACGGATAAGTTTAACATAGTTGTAGAGGCTCATCATTATTTATGTGTTGTCAGATTCAATATTTTCAATGTAAACACTTTTTGTTCATGTTGATGGCTAAAGCATGAGTCGGTTATATTGTTTTTTTTTTGTAGAGTGGCAAGTCCGCAGCTGTCTATGCTTGTGCCCAAGAGCAAGGCTTTGAGGTTTTAGAGGTATCACTGTTTATTAGTTTATTATGGAACAATTTGATTTTTGGAAAGCATTGCTAAATAATCAAGCATAGCCTTTGAAGTTTATAACTCGTGTTGTTTCAACAGCTCAACGCTTCAGATTGTCGAAATGGAGTTGCTGTCAAGCAATATTTCGGAGATACTCTTGGATCACGTGGGTTCAAAAGGTTAATTAATTTTTCCTGTTAATAATTGCTAATTACTACATGACTGAAGTAATCTGCAGCAGAGCAGTTTTATCAACTATACTACACCATATAGATATAGAATTGTGCTAATTATGGAGGGATTAAGCTCATGAGCTGATAGAAAACCACTTGAAATTGAGATTAGGAAGACAATAATACAAAGAAATACAGTAGATGCTGTCCCAGAGACCTAGGCCTCCTACTACAAACAATATAGCAATACACAGGGTTTCCCCCTAATAAGGAGTCTCCTCCTTCAACCTTAACTACACAGCGTTTCCCTCTAACAAGGAGTCTCCTCCTTTTACCTTTCACAAATGATAAATCTCTGAATGAAAAGTTTTTAACCCCCACACCACATATTTAAACATAATAATATAATAGTATAACTACCAGACAATAACTACCCATAACTTCCTAATGCACTACATTAACCACTCATAACTACCTAATACATTTACTACATTAATTCATTTAATTTAATATAAATCCTCTAAGAGCTTGTATTCCTATCATGAGCCATAGTAGTTATTCGGAGGTTAAGATAAGAGACTCCCATTTTAGAGAACCAACTTAGCTCTGGGGATAGTTGGTTTTTGACAAAATTGGAGAAAAACAAATTTTAGATGTTCAGGGTAGTTAGTAAGTAGGAATTATCTAAACAAGTACTAAGAGCTAAGCATTAAGAAGTGTTACTAGAGAGTAGAGTCCCGAGATGTTTGCAACAAGCTTTTAGTTTCGGGCAATACTGGGTCTAGGGAAAAAGGGGTATGCAACTTATGATTATACTGCTTTATCACATTGCTTACCTTAATTCAATCTTATTTTGAAGTTACTCGCTGTAAGCAGCCTTCATGTTAACCTGTTCTGTTATAGTATATCTTATACAATGCATCTCTTTCAGATTATTGAAACACAATGTGATTTCACAACAGAAAACTCTGAAATTGCAACCAGATCCAGCTTTGCCTGATGGTAAAGCAACTGAGGAGATGGATGATGGGATGATTGAACTGATGACCTTATCCGATGATGAAGCTCATAGTCCCCGGAGATTACATGGCAAAAATAATGTAACATGTGATGATGTCCAAACTTTAATTCTAGTTGAGGATGTGGACATCCTTTTTCCTGAAGATCGTGGGTGTATTGCTGCCATAAAACATATTGCAGAGACAGCAAAAGGGCCAATTATATTGACCAGCAATAGTGAGTTGATTTTTTTCAAAAGTTCATTCTTTCTCAAACATGTAGCTTTTATCTATGTATTCATATTTATGAAAACATCGTTGTTGTAAATCAGGTAAGAACCCTGACCTGCCATATAATTTGGATAGACTCCGTGTTTCTTTCTCATTGCCATCCATGGATGAGTTGCTTTGCCATTTGTACATGGTACGTGCATTAAGACCCCACCACCACCACCACCACCACACACACACACACCATAAAGGATGAAAAAAAAATTGAAATCAAAAATTAAATGCACTCTGTGAATGACCTGCAGGTTTGTGTCACAGAAGAAGTCAGTATCCGCCCTCTTTTGCTGCAGAAGTTTATACAATCTTGCGATCGAGATATTCGTAAAACCATTATGCAGCTTCAGTTCTGGTTCCAGAGTAAAAAATATAGTGAAGGTGTGTCACGTAGCATATGTCTATTGACAGTCTATTTTTGTCATAAGAAAACCATAACCATTCAAATTTTTGTTCATTGTTGTGTACTTTGAATGTGCTTTACGATTAAGACCTGCTTTTATCAGTTCATATTAGCAATAGCTTGTAGCATGTATGCAGAAAAGAAAACATCTTATTGTATGCATGTATTGATTATGGAAAATTTACTAGTGCAGGCAGTAAGATTTGAGGTACGATGAGCTGTTTTGTTAAAAGTAGATATTGCGAGTAGATCATCTTACTGAATATCCTTTTATCAAAAAGAGAGAGGCTATTTTGCAATTATGTTACTGTGAGTATTAGGACCAAGGGAATACCAATATTAGTTGAACTTTTTTTCTTTTTTATCAGCAAAAAGCAAAAATTTATTCCAAAAACAATGAACCATACAGAGTACCAGCAGTACTCACAGAAAAGTATTATTTATTTTCTTAAAATAAATTC
Source organism: Crotalaria pallida (assembly GCA_037953625.1). NCBI lineage: Eukaryota > Viridiplantae > Streptophyta > Magnoliopsida > Fabales > Fabaceae > Crotalaria > Crotalaria pallida. Next base: position 145,424,776 of record CM075651.1, on the reverse strand, counting down.
CTTCTGTTTGCATATAGATTTGTCTTCCTTGAGATTGCCATGATGGTGTTTCTTTTATAAGCAACAATATGTACCCTCCCCTTCTTTTCTATCTTTGTCTTTTTTTATCCTGGCTTCTCTTTTCTGTTTTCTTGTGATTGTCGGCGCAACGGTACGGTTGATTCCTTGTAAGGGTCAAGCTGTGTACATTTTTTGCCCTTCCCAATTCCCATACCCCACTAGGTGGGAGCCTCATGCATGGGCCTTTTTTCTCCTTTTCTGATTATTGGGAAGTGTGATTTTTGGTATCTAAATACTTTTGTAAGGAGCAGAAAATGTTTAGGAAAGTTTTTAAGTAATTAAGAAAGTAGCTTTCTTGAAGTGCATAATACACTATTATGTGCCAGTATTTCTAAAAACATTGAGAAGTCTTTCAGCGGATAAATTTCTTTTCTCCTTTACTTCTTCTTTTCCCCTTTCACCCCCTATTTTCTTAACACATTTTTGACTTGTAGCTCCGTTTGATTTTTTTAAAAGATATTTCCAGAAACTTAGACTGCGCTTAGGTAATTATATTCAAACATAATATTATTTACAGTTCCCATTTGTTGCCATTGGATTGGACTAGCATGCAAGAAACTTATTATATCTTTCTTTACTTTCCAGAAAAGAAAGTTCAGACAGTGTATGGCTCACTTCCATTTGATCTTGAGGCTGGTTATCAGATTCTACCAAAGTTAATACCTTGGAGTTTTCCGTCAGAGCTATCCGAACAAATTGAGAAGGAAGTTGCCGAGTCAATAACCATATTGGAAGAAAACTCTTGCTTGCAAGGGTTAGTTAGGAAAGAGTTAAAAGTAAAAGAAAAGCAAAATGATTTTGATGTGCAAGGTATGGAGACTGATTGTCTAGAGGCCAAGAAGGTTGAAATGATTGATGTTAATAGACCTATTACGGACTGCAGTGAGTTTGAATGTCAATATAATGCTATTTCTCAGCTTTCTAATTGTTCTAAATATCCAGTAGCATCCTCTTGGCAAAACAGCCAAAGTAAACTTGAATGGATGTCCTCTAATTCCAAGGACAAGGATCCAAATTGTGGACATTCTCTGGACATTCATGATGAAGCTTACAAGAGACAGTCCTTTGAAGGCAATGGTGAATATCACTTTAATTTTCAATTGAATCAAAGCTACAACAGCACACCATTTCGCAAGCTGGTTTTTTCTGGCCTGGAGGATTCAGAGCAGGAACTGAGTCAATATTTTTTAGACACAACTGATGATGCTTTCCTAAATGAAACATGTAACTCATTTGGTGCATCCTCTGCCCCAGAATCTATATTTGTTCCTGAGACTGCAATCAGAAATGGAATAGAGAGAATGTCTGGAGCAGTGTCTTCTGGCCATCTTGCTACTCCTGTTGAAGTTTCTCCCAATAATGAGATGACACCATTCACTTTCAGTGATGGTAAGTGCTTAGCCAAATTCCCACAAAATTCCTATTCATTGGTTAATACTGAAATTTCAGAATCTTCTCCAAGGGCAGATATGCAAGGTTTTCCAGATGAGAACATGGTGTATGTTGCGAAGGATGAGTGCAATCATGCTAATTTTAAATTGAAGTCGTCGAGATTTGCCAAGTCTAGTTCATCTATGGAGACATATGTGGTACAGAATTTATGGAGGAAATTTCGTGATTGTCAAACGGATTTAAGACAGCATGCCACTTCAGAACAGCCAGGTTCCATTCAAGTTGTTAAACTTGCTAGTGGAATGAGCAATCTAATTTCAGAATCTGATTTGTTGTTTCGTAATCACCAGAAAAAACAATGTGTAAGTGCCTTTTAATAAGTGAAATCAAAATTCTCTTTTTAGCGGTACCTCCATTATGATATTAATAAATGTGCAGGGTATTACGGAACCTCCAATGTTCCTTTCTGATGAAGACACAATTAGTTGGTATGATGAGCAAATGATGATGTCCACTGTAGCTGTACATGGGTTCTGTTTTTATGCTAAAAGTATGTCAGATGTGGGATCAAAGTTGGGTTATGAAAACCAAGTAGATTTAGCGTCAGAGATATTGGCTTCCACAACTAATGTTATGGCACTGGGAAAGTTATCTAGACAGGGCCACACAAAAAGCATGAATAAGAATATCTATGCTAGAAAGCAATCAGAGGTGAACAACCGAAGAAATCATATGAAGAGGAAGAGGTATTTAGCCTTGGCTTACGTGTTTCATGCTTCACTCATACAATTCCTTACCTGTCTGGCACACTTTTTCAGGGGTTTTATTTTGGCAAATGCTGACCAGTGTTCTGGCACTGGTCAAAGAATTAAAGATAGAAAACTTTCAGTAGAAAGTGGTGTATGAATATTTCAAATATTTAAAAGATATTATAAAAACATAGCGCTGGTCAGCAATATCATTTTATTTAGTACTTTTTGGTATGTCTTAATGTCTACCTTACTTTGGGAACATGCAATACAGTGAAAACAAAACATCACTGTTCAAAGTGATCCAGTCCATTGCTCCTGCAAGATTATCACTGGCATTGAAAGGTATCGCATTCAACGAGTATCTATCTTCATTGCGCCAAATTTCAGTGTCAGAAGGTATCCGCATGTCACAAGGTGTTGAGAAGAGGAGAGGACGAAGGTATGTTTGTGACGCAAATCCATTTGTTTTTGACCTTTATTGAAAAAGTTAACCAGGTATGCTTGAATAATTTCTTAATCTGATTAAATGCAGGGTCCGGGATTCTCAACATTATTTGAGCAGAGGTAAAATGATGTTGTCACCTGAAGATATATCATTGGTGTGTGAGGGTGATATCTACAGAAAGATTTCTTCAAGACATACAGCTAACATGGAAAGCAACTGTACATGAATTAACTTTATAGTGTTAAATTAATGATATAGCCATTCATTCCTTATGATTTAGTGATGAGGTTCAAGCAACTAAAATAATGCATTGAGGATTAGCATAGGATGAGATTGATATAGTTTATTATCGCCTATGATTATGGTCATGGGCCGGGATTGTAATTAAACTAGAGCAGCAATAGGATTCAGAATTGTAAAAATTATTCATTGTATGCATGGTATTATTGATAAAACAGACTTGTTTTTAACTAGAACTCTGAGCAGCTTCATTAATGCATCAAAATTGCAATTTTAGAGCATGTTGCTTTGTTCCTCAAAAATCAAGTCTGTTATGGTCTTATTGACAGGTTTCAGCACTAACTTTTTGAGAGATTCCATTTTGAAATATTCTGTAAAAATGCTGAGTAAACAATCATATAAACTGAATTAATCAATTTTTTCGGTTGAGAATCGATTGATTTGGCTTGACAAATCAAGTCAATTATGAAGGCCTTGAGGTGAGACTTGGTTGTTTCGTCATGTCTAGTTGCTGGTTTGGTGTGTGTATTACAGTTCTTCCAAGGACTGGTTTGCTCTTTGTGAGCTGTGTGGGTATTATGTTGGGTGTTGTTTGATGTCTGTGTTGGGATTAGTAAGGTGATTATGTGCTTGAAATGGATAGATTTTTGGGTTGATGGATTGATTTTGGGTTGTTTGTGCTAGTTATGCGTATTTAATTTGTGATGTGGATTGATTTTTCAACTCTTTTCTGCACTGAGATGCAAAGATTTTGTTGTCATTGCAATTATTATTATTATTATTATTTTTATAAGCGAGTACTAGAAATTTCTCGAAAAGGGGCATTACATCAATAGCTATTAGAAATGTACGAGATGGAACACATACATCAACTAAAACAAATTTCTAGCAGATAAAGATGTAAATCAAAGCCAAGATGAAATGATATATTGGTATCGATCTTTTGTTAAGCAATGTCACTTGCATTGTCTGGACCCAGGAATTAAACATCTCCAAAATGAACAGCAGTTGGTAGATAGTGGGTTTAGTTAATCATGATACATGCCGTTTTCGTCATATAAATGGAAAACACTTTATTGGCATGGCTAAAATATATTTTGATGATATACGTACAATATAGTATTAACATCGTATTTATTGATGAAAAAATTTAATTAAAAAATAGAGAATAAATTGGGATTTACCCGCAAAGAGATTAGGAGGTGATGGGATAGTTATACATTAATATTAAATACGTACTCTGATGCATAGAATTTAATGATAGGATTTGTTTTTTTAAGCTCTTCTCGAGTTGCCATGATGATGCTGAATGCTACCATAAAAAAATGATGATGCTGAATGCTAATTCGTCTGTATTCTCTTTTTCTTTGGAATCACTCGTCTCAATACTCAACAGGATGAGATACGTTACTTGGTCCTATACTGTTCTTAATTCCCTTTTTTTAGTTTAACTGCCATTTCACGTTCTCAATTTTTAACTCACTTGAGTAAAAAGTTTTAAACATTGTGTCTTTTCATAACGCTCTCACCTGAACTCTGGCATTACATAATTTTTTCAATTGCTAACCTGTCCTCTGGCCTATTAACTGTTTGAACCACCTTTGTTAAACAATAAGTACGTAAATACGTACTCCCTCCGTTCCAATTTAACTGTCGCTTTAGAAATTTCACACGGATTAAGAAAGTCATTTAATACTTCAATTTTCAAGAGAATTATTAGATAACTTTACTATAATACCCTCAAAGTACATTAATTATCACTCATTTCACATATTTCAACACATTAAATGCAAGGTTAAAAGTGGAAAAAATCAATTAATACATCCTCAAATTCCTAAAGCGACAAATAATTTGGAACAAGTTAAAAATGCTAAAGTGACAGATAATATGGAACGGAGGGAGTAATATTTTATATACATTCCAGTGTAATAACAAGACCACTTGTCGGGGATAAGAATTCATGTATTTACCTTTCTCAATCCCACAAAGTGTAGGCTCAATACATTGTCATCACTCATCAGTTGATATGATACTTTTACTCAGTGATGAGCCCAAGTGTACACAAGGATCATTAGTCCCCAAACATATTTCAAAGTCTATCTCATTCACACAACTTTTAAAAAACAAAAGTAACTACTCAATTGCGATAACATTTTTTTTAATATTTAATACAATTTTATTGGTTGGGGATAAGGAGACAGGAAATTTAGAGACAGAGGATCCAAGTCCAAGTGTACTCTTATGCGGGCAAGCGCCCCCACTTGAGGTTGGATATTTTCTAATATGCATGATATTTATTATTTGTCATTTTCACTCATTTATTTATTTGTATTTTTGTGTTGTTTTCATCCCTATTGTTTAAATATTGTTTCTTTTTCTATTATATATGTATGTTATTTTCATTCATTTATTTGTATTTTGATGTTGTTTTAGTCCCAACTATTTAAATATTTTTACCTTTATTATAGGTACTATTTTTGCCCATCCTATCTAAAATTTTTGGATCTTCCACTCTCTTACCTCAACAAATGTGATGTGAGATAAAAACATAATAGTATGTGATGAGGATTGCTCAAACGTAAAATACACTCGATAATGCTCTAAAATGTACGATGGAGCATATAAAATCTAAAGGGCCAACGTTAATAATGAGATTGTCCACCAGGAAAGGACGTGATTGAAATGAAACAAAATTAAAAGTAGTACAGTGTACCTGCATGCAGATCCCTATACGTGTAAGTGTTTTCAGCACACGTTTATGGCATTAGGTCAGATGCGACACCTTTTGTTGTTTAATTATGGCACAAACAAGAAAGTAGAAGCTAGAATTAAACTAGATAATAAGGAGCTAAAATTAAGCTAGAATTAGGTCACATGATTATGTATCAAGTCGTTTGATAATTGGAAATCTCGGTTTGATTCTAAACTCCATCATTTAATGGATTTAATTTTTCTTTTCCTGTCCCTGTAAAAAAAATGCCTATAAAAAAATAAAAAGACTTGAAAACGGCCTACACTTGGTTGGTCCTTGTTAATGCTGTGATTCTTTGTGAAGAACATGTAAAAAAAAAAATGAGTTTCTATATACTACCATGACAAACTCTCATTTAAATTCATTTATATACGTTGGATGGACTATGGTTTTAAATGATCTCAATCAGCAATTGTGATTGAGGTCACAACATTATAGTTTTAATAGTTTCCGCAATCCTATAAGCGAACAAACACATACAGATGTTGTCTCATTGATCACATTTCACATTTTCTTGCAATAGTTTCAACAAATTAAAGATAAATGTAATGTAACCCCAATTTCAACTGCATTATGCAACCATAATTTAGGATAATGTATCATGCATATGAGAGGGTGACAAAGAAATTGAACGGTAGTTATTGTTATCTGAGTGTATGTGTTGAATATATTGAGATCATATACTGTAGATTGGTTCGGCGAGGTACCCGGAAGCAATTATTTGCAAGTGGGGCCGGGGGACCTCTTGGTTTCTGAATCGTGTGCTTGAGCATAGCATAGCAGCACCCAAAACAAAACTGGACTCAATTCACGAGGGGCCCCTATTCTGATCGATCTCTGACACCTTCCCAGTAATCTCTTCATACGTTACATTATACTATACTAGTAGTACAGTACAGTATTAAATATAAAATAGAGTACTATTTTAACTTTTGTAATTTTTATCAAAATTGCTACTATTATAATAGCCTACTCTGTTTGGTCAGGGTTCTTTTTTCTTAACAGCTTGCCTCACCACTGGTGACGAGTAAATGAGAACTGGGAAGAAGCAATGAAACCCACAAAAAACGGTTTTGATAATCTTCGCAATCGTATTGTGATTATAATCTTAAGTAGCTGCATTGACAATGTGACCATAGTTCATAATTTTGATAAAATGATGTGTAACTTTAATCTCGCAATAGACGCATTATTTTGGCAAATTATTTTTATTTGCCTTGTATTTTTTTCTACTACATGCTAACTTCAACTATGTTTCATCAATGCCCTCTTATGCATGTTAGCTCGGATCTCTAAAGGCAATCAATAGTTTTTATTGTGAAGGTGATGATGTCTTAATGAAACTTCCTACTGAAAAAAAAAATAACATTTGTCTTCACACTAAAAGTAGAATATGATGGAGATCAATTACTCCCTCCAACTAGATCAATGATAGAGACCTTTAAATATATGCATTTCCAGAGTAGTAAATAGTCATGCAAGAGGAGGTAAAATTTCGATATCATCATCAATGAATATTGAAGAATGCAGTAATCAAGTAGTAGGAGACTAATAGCGTGTTTGGTTTGAAGTCAGAGAATCAATTATGGTCTCAAAGTCACGTTGGATCATAAACAACTGTTGATAGTGTTGACATTCTAGAATTGATTCTGAGTTAACTCATTAGAGAACCAAACATGCACTAAGTGGTAAAAGACAATGCAAGAATGGGTTTGTTTGTCTATGATTGCTTGCAAGTTGTAATCATATTCTTAGATCTAATGGCATTGAGGGCTGTGGATAAGTTTCATTTTTAATCATGGACCACTTTATATCATGTGCATCATGTGGCATGAGGTAACCCATCATAGTATATGTTTATGGGTAAAATTTGTTTTATGCTATTATGTCGACAGTACTTATGGGTCAGTTTATCATGACACAAAAAAATGTTAAACTATGATTCTTGTTACTAATGTACAAAAGAATCTGAAACTGAACAGATGAGAAAGATAGTACACGGATCCTTTATTTCATCATCAAATCGGATCACTGTGATTGCTTTACTTACCACACACCATCATGGTATAGTAAAAGACAGAACTAGCCTGCAGGGATTCCCGTGACACTTTAATCTGCGCATAAACCAATCACTTAATTGAATACTCATAATATTACACTCGAGTGATTATTTACACCTCTTTTTACATTTATTTTACAATTAGTGATCTTTATTTACGTATTCCCTCCGGCTTGAATTACAAGCAAAATTAACTAAATTTACGCTTATTAAGGAGGTTAGTTGATTGTATTTAATTTTATCAAATTTATAAATGAATAAAGGTATTTTAAAAAAGTTGCATTGGAAATGAAACAAAAATTAAATAAAATAACAATTTTCTAGAGATATTTTAGAAAAGGGATTCCTTAACCTCTAAGGGCATGATAAGTGTTTCGAAAGTGTTAACAAAGTCTTGAAAATCTAAATTCATCATCTTCTAAACATTTAAGATTTACTCCCTCCGTTCCAATTTAACTGTCACTTTAGTAATTTCACACAGATTAAGAAAGTCATTTAATATTTCAATTTTCAAGAGAATTATTAAATAACTTTACTATAATACCCTCAAAGTACATTAATTATCACCCATTTCACATATTTCAACACATTAAATGCAAGGTTAAAGGTGGAAAAAATCAATTAATACATCTTCGAATTCCTAAAGCGACAAATAATTTGGAACAAGTTAAAAATGTTAAAGTGACAGATAATATGAAACGGAGGGAGTAGTTTTTTAATGAAACACCTTTTTTAGCTTCTTATCCTCGAGATGAGGTTAAGAAAATCCTTTAAGAAAATGACATTGGGAATAAAATAAAATTTAAAAAAATTTGTTAATTTTGCTTATATTTTAAACCAAGATATGTACGATTTTTGCTGATTACTCCTGTATTTCAAACCGGAGGGGGTATCTATCATTGTTATTAAGGCAAAAATCTTGTAATGTAATTAAAGGAGTGTGAGTAATTAAGTGACACGAAGGTGATCATTTTCCTCAAAACACATCTTCACGGTCACCTATGCTGGTATCAACCGTATCTATCTATTGTTCCAAGTTATGTTCACAAAAGTATGTTAAGTATTTTGATTTGTAAAAAAACGCAAAATTACTTGATATTTGAATTAAATGATCTGAGACAACATTCTTTTATCGATAAAAATGAATAAACACATGAAATATCACATATGTAAATCCCTCTCAAACTTATATAAGTACTATACTTTTTATTGGTAAAGAAAAAATTTAAATATTTCGAATTTGGTGTCACTCAACATAACAAATTAAAGAGTTTTTTTAATAGACAATTTTTTTGACAGAGATTATGAAATGAAAATTAAAGTCACCAAATGATATTGTCAAAATATTAAATTTGAGATTTTCAATTTCAAAATCTTAAAAATTTGATACATGAACCAACGGGGCTTGGTTCAGTTGGTGTAAGGCCCCAACTGAAATCCTGGAAATGGGACAAGGGTGCTAGTAGCCCCGGGTTCGATTCCCACTAAAAACATCCTGCTGGGAGAGCCAGCCACGCAGCTCGCTCCGGATTAGTCTCAAGGGTTCCCTGGTATTAAGGGTGCTCTTGGGGATACCGGTGGTTCCGCAAGGAATTCGGACAAAAAAAAAAATTTGATACATGAGTACGTGAGTACTCACTTTTTATTAGCCAAAACAGACTCAGGTAGGGATGGGCACGGGTGCGGGCGGGCACGGGTAGTGCATACCCACTACCCTATCCGCGGGTATTTGCGGGTATTTATACGGGTAACGGGTATTTACGGGTACCCACGGGTTTTGAACTTTTATTATTTTTTCCTTTAATTTAATGATCCACATAATGATAAAAAAGCTCACGGGATCTTCAATTATACTACACGTTAGGCATACATGAACTTCCACATAATAATAATAGGAGAAAGGTGACCTCAAGTATCATAGTGCATCTCTATAGCAAATACATGTTTGAGATGATTGCTAAAATTACAGGGCATTTTATTATATATCTTTCTTCGTTCTAGAGTCATGGTCTTATGATAATTAATTAACTCCCCACTTCCCATAATATATATATAGCCGAACACTATGAAGATTTTAATCAGTATATAGATCAATAGATGTACCTCCAATTTTAATCACTACTAGTAAAATATTATTTATACTAATATATATAATATTTAATAAAATATTTTTTTATTTATACGGGTACCCGCGGGCGCGGGTACCATAATACCCATCCCCACCCATAAGGGAATAATGCGGGTACCGTCACGGGTATTTATGCGGGTACCCGCGGGCATGGGTATTTTGCCCATCCCTAGACTCAGGAAATTATAATGCTTTGAATCAACTAATTGTTTTACCTAATCGCAAAACTTTGAGTGATAAAGTAGCAAAATATTGGAGAAGAAGCATGAGAAATTATTAGTTGAGATCATTACATTATTTATGGTTTAGGTCAATCATCATCTCTGACATATAATATAAATAATTATCCACTTATTTTATTTTTTTTTTATGTTTTATCTTATTTTTCTATTCTATTTGTTCCTGCATAAGTCTCAAAATTGACTTGCATTGAATTAAGGAAGTTAGTTAATATTGTTACTGGTATTGAAATTGATAACATTTGACATACTTTTTCAAAATTAATTCTATAATTATTATTAAGACTCTAAAAAGTGTTAAAAATTAGAGATATTTGTGGAAAAAAAAAATAATTAATGTCATTAAAAATTAAACAAAGTGCTTATAAAAAATATCAAAACAATTTCATTAACTTATGCTTATAGTATAAAAGAACCGAAAAAATATATGACAAATTATGATTGGTCTTAACCACAGTTGAACCACATTTGTCATGATAATTCATAAGGGACTAATAACTTCTCGAAAGGACATCATCATTGGAGAAAGAAAAAAAATAAAAAATTTCAAAGTAAAAGTTCTCAACTTTGTATCCGTCTCCCCAACAAATAAATCTGTGCTCCTTGCTGCTATAATAATAACCCGCCAAACAAAACCTCTGCTGCTCTCTAGCACCCAACCATCACCCCCTCTCTTGTACCATCTCTTCAGCAAGCAAATACTGCACTTCTTTTTTCTTTTTTCTTTTTCTATATATAAGCCACAAGGGGTGTTCAAAGAGACAATGCAAAGTTCCTCAGGGTCACTGTTAAAACAGTTAAGCATGAAGGAGGCTTGGAAATCAACATCAAATAGGTGGAGTGGTAAAGACAAATATAGCCCTGTTGGTGAGGCAAGCTTGAACCAAATGGAAGGGTTCAACAACATGTATGGTAATGAGGACAACAATGGGATGCTGATGATGGTGAGAAAGAGAGTGATGGTTGTGATTGATCATACTTCACATTCCAAGCATGCTATGATGTGGGCACTCACTCATGTTGCAAATAAGGGTGATTTTCTCACTCTGCTTCATGTTGTCCCTCCACATAAGGCTTCTGAATCTTCTTGTTCTACTAATATTGTCAACTATCTTGGGTCCCTTTGCAAAGATTTCAAGCCAGAGGTATGTTTATAATCTTAGTATGTTACTCTCTTACTTTCATAGTTTCATTTCAACAAGTCAAATAATAGAGATAACATAAGCTATGTGTAATACTATGTTATTATTTCTCTATTTTTTTTATTTTTTATTTTTTTATTTTCATGCATTCATTCACACCAACTCGCCAAGGATGGTCATTGTGTTTGTTAGATCTAGATTCAAGTAGGAAGTAGGAAGTTCCTTTTTCTTTTACTTTTTTAATATTTCTTTTGGTCACAATTTTTTTCAAGACTTTTTCTATTCTTTAGAAGGAAAAGGAACTGAGTTTCCTGAATTATTCCCTTCTATTATTTTCACTTTCCACAGTGAAATCATGAGGATTGTTCAGCTGCTTCAGCTTTTTTGTTTCACATTGCCCCCTTAGATGTTTCATCACCTCCCCAATTTTTATTTTTATTTTTTTAAAAAAGTAATGAAACTGATAGTGTCTTCTTTTCTGACAAAGGTGAAAGTGGAAGCACTTGTAATCCAAGGACCAAAACTGGGCACAGTGATGAGCCAAGTGAAGAAGCTGGAGGTGTCTATCTTGGTATTGGGTCAAAAGAAACCTTCTTCTCTCCTCAGCTGGTTAGATTCTAATCCTTCAAAGTAATTTCCAAATTCTAACATTAAGACCATGTTTGGATATATATTTTACTATTATTGAGATATCATGTCATTATTTGGATATTAGTATATTACTGTATTATGGAGTGGAGTGGATTATGGTGAATTATAAATTGGTTTCATCTATTACTTCAAATTAGGAGGGGAAAATTAGAGCTAGGTACTATTAGATTTGGATGAAATGGAATGGAACTCAAATTTAACTGTGTTTCATTAAATAGCATCATACAATCCAAGCAATAGAATAGTATAATAGTATCTTCTCAATTCATTTCATCTCTGTTAATCCAATCATAGCTTAAATCTAAAAGCTCAAACTATAAAATATTCATTTTACAACTCTATATTTGCTTAAAAATATGTATTATGTTAATTTAATTCATTAACTTTTTTTGCAGCCTTTGTGGAAACGGTAGCAGCAGCACAGATGAGTTTGCAGAGTATTGCATCAACAATGCAGAGTGCTTGGCCATTGGGGTGAGGAAGAGAAGTCAAGGCACAAATGGGTACCTTATCAGCACAAGGTGGCAAAAGAACTTCTGGCTACTGGCTTAGTTAGATCTTGACTTACTAGTTAGGATCTCAATTCTCATAAAATTGGATAATTGGGAACATTAACCCAATAATATGTATGTCTAGTCACCCTAGTTCTAAGTTCTAACTACTCTACAACGTCCTTGTACTAATTAAATGACTCGGTGTCGGTGGCATCAATTTATGTAAGTCAATAGTAATGTAGTATAGTGTGTATGATTATATGCTAAAACCTGCTTGAGTGACCAATATTTTTGTCGCTGTTTAAAGTGCTGATGATTCTTCACCGTTACAAAATTAGTAAATGAAAGAGACTGGTAAAGAATTAAAATTACAAATTTATATCTATCACGGACTAACATCACTAACCACATAGACGAAGGACCACAACTTGGAGGGGGTAGAAGAAGTCATTAACAATAAGCATTAAATTGCAACACTTTTTTCTTTTTTGGTTATTGCAATTGAAATATAATAGAAGTGACCCTTTGACAATCAATGCCAATAAATTTCTATAATAAATTTGTACTTGTTTTTTGTGAATCCCTGAATCACATGCTAACGGACAGTTATATACAGTACACAGTATTCGTGTTGAACTGCAAACAGGAGACATTTTAGCCTTGAACGTCAGTTATGAAACAATTAGTTTGCACTTTTAAATATAAAAGTAACAATAATCATGATAACAATATAGTACTAACAATTAGCAATATCAATTAGCAATTGCCATGTAGGCTGCAATCCATATACTGGTGGTGAAACAACTGAAAATGAATTCATTACGGCAAAAGAAAAAAATAAGATTGAGGGGCTGAAAAAAGAACCATATATTAAAAAGTAATAAAATCTGTAGAAGATCCTGATCCTATTAAAAACTGTGGGTAATCTAACAGCACAACAAATAACCAAAATCCACTTATATTTTTTGTACCTTTTGCTATTGCTGCCCTTCCAAACTGGAGAAACCTCATCATACTTAGTAGCTAAACCAACAATTAGACCTTATCATCTAACTTATCATTTACAGGTGGAAGCAACTCCATCTTACTTATAGGGGTCCTAGGTGTTCTTGGTGTCCGAGGAGTCCCGGGAACCAGTGACTGTTGGTAGATCATATGTCTGACATAACCATAGAATGTACATCCAACAAGAGTCACGGCACATCCAACAGCATTTAGATATGAAATTGGGTTCTTAAATATTAGCCAAGAAACGAGGACAGCAAATGCAACCTGCACAAAATATGTGATTAATGTTAATTGGAACATGCGGAATAACCATGGGTTCAGACATCACAGTTTGGTTTCCCATTATCACATCCCATCATAGTTAACATTCGAAAAAATCCGGTCAACCACTTAGGCAGCATTTGTGAGCAGACACAGCAGGAAATTTTGTTTTGTTCTCTTTGGTTCCACCCCTTCATGTGGAACCAAAGTGTTCTGCGTTTTACCTCATGTCATGTTCTGATACCTCATTGCCAAATGCTACTATAGTAATTTATCGCAAAGCTAAATTGTAAAGTTGAATGACGGAAAAATGATGTGGTTTCAATTTCTCCTGGTTATAAATAGGAAAAGGAAAACACTACGACTTTGCCAAATAATACATGAATTGAACTGATTGAGAATGAAAATTATAAATTTGAATGTCAAGACTAAATAATATAGTCGCTTGAAGCATTTGATCGGCCTCATAGATCTTACCTTAAGGTTTCCAGCAACATTAAACGTTACAGCAGTGGTGGAGTGAATCACATAAAAAATGGAGAAATTAAGGCAGAATGCCAAAACCCCGGAGGTGAAAATGATTATCAGGGCTGACCAAGGAAATGGGTGAATGCTTAGCCACTCAAGAATTCCGTTGCCTTCAAGTAACATAGCAGGTATTGCCAAGATCATGGTCGCAAAAGGTGCCATGTAGTAAACTGTGTTTATGCTGAAAATACAAAACAAAAATTATTAGCCTATGTGATGCAGACAAAACATGCCAAAGCAATTCAGATAAACCTACACAAGCACAGAATAGAACAAGGTATAGCATATCTAAGACTAACACGGGTAATAAAGGGAATGATAAAGATCACCAAATACCCCATGGAAACACTTTTCTTTTTCTTTTTAAATTGATGCATAAACACAGGAAAAAATGTTGAAAAATCAGCACCCAAATGAGGCTTTGATAAAATAACAAATGCTACAAGCCTACAACACAGACTGCTTAACTTAACTACAACAGCAAAGATTTTCAAACTCCACAGTCCTACAATAGATTTCAATCTTTGGAAACTAAGTGACACAAAAAGAGCAAAGCAAGACCATGTTACTTTTTTAAATATAAACACGAACTAGACAAGGTGGTTATAACTAAATAAAATCTTTAATTTACACATACAGCTATGCATGCAGATCGTGAGAAAGAATGAGGAGCTTCTACATCACAGGTCCATGAAAACAAAATTAGCCACACCCATTTTTTTTGTTAAATCCAGCAAATTTTGGCTAATATGCATCAGCTGCCATGCTTGATGGGTGCTGGTAGCAGATACTTTGATCAAACTTAGCAGCACATAGAAAAGTTCTTAGGTCCAATACATAAAACTTCCTAGCTATAGTTCTTCAAAACCAAGGAAAAAATTGAGTAACAAAGCCAATGCATGGGGTTAAAATTCAGTTGTCCACCAGAAGGAATAGGAATTACAAACCCATAAATAACTGGGAGGTCTACACATGAAAAATTTCAGACACGAAAAAAAGAACGAACAACAAAGTATAAAATACAAACAATAAAGAAAAGGCAATGCATAAATTCTGCACCTGTCAAATTTGTATCCATGCAACAAAGACTCTGCAAGAATAGTCTTTGTAGATGTAGCCAAGCAGCCAAATAAGGCAGCACAAAATCCGAACATGTTAAAACTAAGCTCTGTAACAGAAGCGAGAAGAATCCCTCCAACAATGGGTATAAGAGAAGCCCAAATACGCCAGTCGAAATATTTCCTCCACACTAGCCATTGCAAAACAACTGTGCAAGTTCACCAACATCAGTCAAAACGTCCTCAAAAATTCAACATAAAAAAGGTATCAAAAAATGTAACCAATTATTGAATCTTACCTGTTGTCGCAGGTGTGAATGACTTAATAGTCTGCATAAAAGAAACTGGAATGTATCGCAGGCTCACATTCCCCAGCACTATGTTAATACAGAACACAAATGACATCGGAAAGATCCTTCTCCATCGGTCTTCAGGGTCGACATGTATCAGCGGTTTAAGCTTCAGTACCTTAATTACCACGTATCCTCCAATGGATGAGCAAATAAAATGGATACAGGATACTGATAGGGGAAACTTGAATTCCAATTTCTGCAAAACCATAAAATATATAAATTTAAAGCATTTGTCATAATACATACAAGTTTTTAATATAACAGTTGAGGGGCCAAAGTGAGCAAGAAGGAAAACAAATGCACAGGCATGGAAAAAGTGATAAAGATTGATAAACTTTCCTTACAGATGGAACAAGAACATGAAGGATCTAAATAATCTGGTAATTAGAATCATCTAACGTCTTAATAAAAAGCTTCATTCCACACATCAATGTCATAATGAACAATATTCTGAGAACCAAGAATATGCATAACATTAGAATATTGACAGACCTTCACCAAAAGCCAACCAGTTGCAGTATTTTATGTATATATACCCGAAGGGGGGGGGGGAGGGAACTCCATGGTAGGAAAGCTTTTCTATAAGCTTTAATTAGTCAAAAATTAATTATTACTACATGCTATCAAGCTGAGTAATTCTAATTTTAAGGACACACTAAATTATGTGCCGATTGAACAAAACCTATATTATGTGGTTTTGCAAATTTTTAATGTTTTAATTCTTATGACACAAGTATCCAATGATTACCAACAAAAGAGTTCATTGAGAGCGAATCAACTTCACGGAATCCACAATTTAAGAACTTGCAAGTTGAGAAAAACAAACATTTTGCATGTTAATGCACCACAAGGGTACATAGATTATTACAGAAAAAATCACAATTTTTGGGCACTGGAACAGGCCTAGCTCAGTGAACAAGTTGCATGATCCGAAATGCAATGAATCAAATTGTAACGTCAGGCAATAAAGTCTAAAAGTACAAAACTGCATTATTACTATTATTTTTTTATTTTTATTTTTTACAGTTTCTTAATTCTGGGAGTTCTTCAATGTATGAATTTAAAGCTTCACAGGCTTCAGCCTGTTAATAAATGGATCTTAACAAAACCCCGGAGATCACAAAATTATTCAGCCTTCATGTAATTAACAAACAAATAAAATAATATAAATATACATATACATATACATACATATATATATATATATATATATATAACTCCTGTATGAGCAATAATAATTATAAATAAATAGTTAAATACAATTCGGCAATGATTTGAAAAAAATTACTGCTCCATAATAAACACATAAAAATGATTTAAAAATAAAGTAAATAAAAAGACAGAAAAGAAATTAAACCTGGAAGATCCACTTGTTCATGATAATAACGGTGACATTGAAAGACCACCATTGGAGGATTGCTAAAAGAGATCTAAACACGCTCCACTGACAAATTATGCTCTCTTCCATCATCGTCACCGCTCACCCGCGACACCACGCAACGCGGATCAAAACTAAAAAACCCGACCCGAATAGGAAAATTCGGAGCCCCGGGAACACGAAAGAGCTGAGAATTGAGAGAAAGGGGGGAGGTGATAGCGGTGGAGGAGGAGGAGGTGGTGGCACTTCTTCCACTCTCTCTGTGTATTTTTAATTGTTGTTAAATGTTACTACTAATATTATCATTAAAGTTTTTTAAAACGTTTCTCTTTCACTTTCTCTGTGATGTAATTATGGTTTTAATAATATTTATTTATGTGTTTTAATGATATGTTTCTTTCTTCCCTTTCTTTCTCTTTCTCTCTCTCTTTCTAAATACACGACACGACGATATGTTACGCATTTTCGTGACGCCATCAGAATTTAACATGCTCAGCTTTCTCTTCCTTCTCTAGCACTCTGTTTAAAGAAAATGATTTTGTGAGTTAAAATTATTATTGTAATAATAATTAATTTAGTTGTTTGTACCGTTTGATAATTTAAGATTTAAACAGTTAAATCTTTTGCATAAGTGACAAAATTATTGAATGTAACATAACAAGAGTTACTAAATTGTACTGTAATTTTTGTTTCTATTTCCCTTACTTGCTCTCTCTCTTTTTGGAACCTTTTTTAGGTGTTGATGAAAGGTATCTCTTATTTATAAGTAAAACCTTAATTTTTTTAGATATGTTGTCCTTTTAGGCAAATGTCATTTTTAAGAATTAAATCATTGATATTTGATATGATATTATAACTATACGTTTAGGAGGATCTTACACTATCAAACGAAATTTTGATCAATCATTATTTTACACTTTGTATCATTTTATGTGCCAAAGCGTGTTGAAGATTAGTTAAAAAATTTATAATATAATGAAAATAATTAATTATCAATTAAATTTAATTTATTTATATTCAATCCACACATTTTGACAAATAAAATCATATAAAATATGTGACATTAAATTTGGTCATGGTTTTATTGAGCCTCTTAAGGTGTAAATGTTTAATCATGAGAGAACGTGATTACATTTCATCAACAAGCCTCAACACATTTGATAAATACCCGATTTTTTGAGTATTTTCCTTCTTATAATTTATGCATACAACTCTATCAAAGGAAAAAAAATTCACATTGATGTTTTTTACCTCTCAAAACTAATTAATTTTTTACCATTGTAAACAAACACCATTTCTACTTCGACAATATTTTTTTTTGTCATGTGTCACTTTTGTTTATATTAAAGTACGAGATATATAAAAAAAGAAATCGAGTGTAATTTATTTAAATTTTGAGAAAGTGATACCTGATAAATCCATCGAGATTACTCCGATTTCTAAGTTATCCTACTCCTCGACAAGTTTAGCATGGTGTCTCAAGAGACATTGCAAAAATAACAATTTGATAATAACTCAAATCTTCGTAAAACATTAGAAAAAGATAACAAAATCAAAAATTGATATCAAATAATTGAAACTTGGGTCGCGGTACATGAAATGTTGAAATTCAGGTTCTATCATTGGTAACAACTCTTTTTCAAAACCCTAATATTTGCTCTAAATTCATTAAAAAAAGTTACACATGCAAAAAAAAAAAAGAAAAAAGAAAAAACTTTAAATATGTATTTAAGGTGTCTCAAGCTTTCGCCTTGAGAACATTATGAAAGGCGTTCACTAGGTTCTAGCTAGTGATGAATTTTATAAATTACATGATAATATAATGAAAAAAAATCAAAATCAAAACAAATTTTTATAAATAAAAATATAAAAACAAATATATAAACTCGATGGCAGTAGACAATATTAAGAACAATGAATAAAACATGGGAATAGGAAAATTTTAGGAAATGGACAATGATCCATCCAATAATATATTAAATCTATTGGATCCACCAAAATTTTCAAATAAATTATTTTAAATCCATTCTAATTAGGGTTTGGTGCAAGGGTCGATATCAGGATGAAGCGGCCCAAGGCCAAGGTTGATGGAGCCTGATAACATGGATAAACGTGGGGCTTAAGACAAAAACAAGCGTAGAGGCTCTGGTTAGTGATGATAAAGACCTTAAAGTCGAGGTAGGCAAAAGACCTAAAATCAAGATAAACATGGCCTAAAATCAAGGTTGGATGTCAAGACTAACACAATGATCAAAATCGTACATGGGTTGGGTTCGAGTCAAAAAATTAAAGAAAATAATTGAAATATACAATGTATTTTTAAATGGAAGAGTATATATAAAAACACTTAATAAATACTCCCTCCGTCCTATAAAGTTAGTAAAAAAATAGAAAAATTTTGTCCCAAATTGAAGTTAAAATAGCGAATAAAAAAATTAAAATTGCATTGTATATCCTGTGATTGGTTAGTTAATTAAACATACATTAAATATATGCTTTGGTAATTGGTTGATTTGAGGGACAATGCATTAAAAACATATTCTCTTATTAATATTCAATATATTATAAAATATGAGAAGTTGAGGGTAGATAAAATTTCCCTCCTTTGATGATGTATTTTCCCTCCTAAAACAGAGATTACTGCATCTTTCATCTCAGCCGTCCATGATAGATTTTCTTATCTATGGTGATTAAATGGACTAGGGAAGCTACCCACCCAAAAAAAAAAGAAAAAGAAAAGGGACTAGGAAAGCCTCTTCGTTTACCAAAGCTTGCTAGGGAAGCCTACTCCCTGTCTCTTCTTCCTCATTTTCATTCTCGGTCCTCTTCTTCTGTGTCCCTCCTCCTTTCCTCTTTTTTTTCCTTCTAACCTTGCTTTCTCTCTATCTCTCTTTCCCTCGCTCTCTATTCCTTCATTTTACACTCTTTGTCTCTCTTTCTCGCTCTCAAGCTTCTACGAGAAGCCTTATTTTTTTCAAGCTTCTTTGATAAGCCTTTTAAGTTTCAGTAAGGCTTCTCTCTTTCACTGTTTTACACTCTGATGAAGCTTCTCTCACTTTTCTCACATGTAATAGAGTCAAAATTTTGCTGAAGGCTCTCCACTTCTTACACTTTCCCAAATTCTAATCTCTCAAATTGTTATCTACATAAGGTAAAGTTGCATTCTCTATTTGTGATTTCAGTTTCACACATGCCCTCCAACTTCTTTTTTCAATTATACCCCTCTTTCGCATTCTTTCATTCATGATTTCGGATGAAATTATTTTTTTTTAATTTATGTAGATGGTGATGATATGATTTTCTTATGGGTGAAGAGAAAGTTTGCTTTTTGTATCCCATCCTCTTCTCTTGCTCGCGGAAGAGATGAGGAAATGAAACCAGAGAATTTAGCTTCTGGGTACATAAAATATGTGTTAGGTTTGCTTTTTTATATTTCGTTCTCTTATAATGTTATTTGATTTGTATACCAAGTGTTTGTGAAAAGTCCCAAAAGAGTCATATCCTATATGTTCTGCTTACTAATAATAATGTTTCCTATCTCTTCTAAACTGAATTTATGTTTAAGTATATGATATATAAATTTTTACATACTTGGTTTGCATTCTGATCAGTTGCCATAAGATAGTGTGTATAGAACAATAATTGGAGTTTGATTTTGGTTACTATTTCTCTTATCAAAAATTGAAGAAGGCTAGAAAAGCATGGTTCACTATTTGCCTTTAATTAGATTTTGACTTATTTGCTTCTTTGGCCTATAATTAGATTATTTACATTGAGTACCCTTTGAAGACCGCTGCTAATCATTTGGTTTTTTGTAGTTTTAATTATTAGTTCAGCCTACATAGTTAGCTTGACATCCTATATCACTTTGCAGCAACTATCATCACAAGTTGAGGTCAGTTTGATGAAAGTGATTATATAACATGTTAAACATAATTGAAACTTGAAACACTAGGTTTCATTGTGATTGATATTATAGGCATAATTGAAACTTGAAACATTGCATCGTTTTTTATTTTCTAAATTTTATCTATTAATATTAACATTTGAGACTGCTCATACATCTATTTTATCTACTAATAATAATATTAATACATCAAAGTTCATTGTTAAAGATAGAGCATCTCGCCTAGATGCTAAAGTTATTTGCTGCTTCTGCTCATATAACATGCTACTGCTATTTCCTGTTGTTGCTGTTAAAATAGTGCTTTTGATGGACTTAGGAGTGGATGTCAACATATAGTTTGTTTTGTGTTCCTGTGAATCTCTATACAGGGCATATTTTACTCTTAGTTTCTTCAGCTTCTTTCCTCTTCGATTTATGTACTGGTGAGCTACTTTCATGTCTTACTTTTTAAGTTTTTAATTTTTTTTTTTTTTGTAATGTTGCTACGTGAAGTTAATGTTACTTACTTTGGGATGTTATTTTGAAGTTAGGGATAATGAGGAAATTTTGTTAGTTATTAGTAAGTAAATATTTGATTTTTAGTTGTGTTCTATGTGATTGCGGTTAAACTGACCTTAGTGTTGTGTTTTGAACTTAAACTTACCTCAGATCTTGAAACTTAATACTCCCTCTTCGTCTCTCACTCTCTCTGTTTCATTTTTTTTTTTGCTAATTCCTCTCTTTATTTTCTGTGTTTTCAGGTCACAAGAACAACTTTTCAAAAGTCAAAGGGCATGCAAGTTCAAATTTATGAGGAAGGTGAGATTTTGGTTTTCTTTTTATTTCTGTATCTGCTTACTTTGGTCTAACGGGATTGTACCTTTTACGAAATCTAAGTATGAAAAAGGAATGTCAAGGTCGCAAAGGAGAAAGGAGAAGGCTCCATATGAAGCCAATGTTGCAAAAAAGGGATGCCAAGTATGAAAAACTTATCAATTCTTATAAAAAAAGCATGTGAGTATCCTATGTGGTTTTTTTTGTTCTTTGTGTGTGGTGTGTTCTTTTGGATGAATCCATTGCATAATTGTATGCAGCAAAATTGCTAAATATCATGCACATCCTTCAATTACTTATACGGTAACTCCCTTGAAGCATTTTAGTATTAAGTTTTTTATGGTGGTTATTGGTGTGGTGTAATTTTTGTAGTTTCCTAATAATACCGTTATCCTTAGTGGTTGTATTTAGTGGTAATTTTCTTATATGTCATGCTTGAGATGATTGAAGGGTGTCATACATTTTATGCAAAGCAAGATGTTGAAGTTCCAAAGGTATATGCTGCAAAGAGATGATACTGATGTTTGTTTATTTTTTTAACTTATTGTTATCAAGTAGAGAAGAAATGCAGGTTGGAGTTTGTGACATTGTAATCGCATATCAGAAGGCAAGAGATATCAATGCAAGGTTAGTATATGTTGTTCAAAGTTTTTGGAAAGAAGTAAATGTATTTCACTATTTTCTTTTTGGAAAGAGGTCATTGTCTTGCATTCTTTCCCTGATAACAATAAGTAAAAAAAAATCTCATTGCATTGAGGATGAACAATTAGTTTCAAAACTCTCCCATTTAGCTGGGCGTTTAAGAAATCTCATTGCATTGGGGATGCACAATTAGTTTCTCTTATAACAATTAGTTTCAAAACTCTCATTCATAACTCTATTTTAAGCATATGGGTGCACATTTGCCTTATTTATGTGCAAGTTTCTCCACTTTGACTTTGATGTATTTAGTTTTGAGCTTCAAAATGATCAAAATTTCAGTTTTCTTTGTTTAAAGTGTTTTCTAGATTTGATTTTTACATTTCTTAAGACTACCATGACAACACTTTATTTGTCTCTATTAGCATATGGACAACACCTAAAGTGTTATTTAATTTACAGTTTGAAATGACAGAAAGAAAAGAAAAAAAATTCAGAAACATGGGTGGGGATTCTGAACATGAGAAATGAAAATGAAACCATACAATTGTTACTACCATTGGTGGAAAAATGGACAGCCAAAGCACCAGGGGTTAATCATCTCTATCCGTCTCTTCAGTGATTCCTGATTCCTAAATTTGCATATAAATATGTTGCAAAATTGGTCTTGTGATTTGTTTGCTTTGTTTAGGTTTTCCTGTTTCCATGTTTTTTGTGTGTTGGGATGGCATTGCTTCTGATACTACAAGTTATGAGAACCACTTCTAAAGTGGTTTTTTGGTGTTGATTTCATATTGCAATTGACTATGACTCAAGAGACTCATAGAAATTGGTTGATATTTGAGAGAAATATGCTGATACACTGTTATTTTATTAAAATTATGTTTTAACAAGATATACTGATGTTTGAAAAGCTTATGTCATAGCATGATTATATTCCTTAGTCACTTATTCAATGAGACACATTCATCCCTTGATCATTTATTTTCCATGTTCAGACTATTTGAAAAACTAGATCCATCATTTCTTGCCGGTAAACAAATAAGCAATAAGATTATTCTCAACCGAATAAAAAAGTTCAGAACAATGTTACAGATTGTTATCGACAGTTTAGATAGAAATATTGTAAGAATAGTAAATGAATCAGAAGGCCATTTGACAAGAGATAGCATCTAACCTAAATGAAGGATGATTGTTGCAGCCCAAGAAAACCTGTCCCGCCCCGAAACTTCTTCAAGATTGCAACTGAAAGGGAAGCTGCATCCTGGTGTAGAAGCATAAACTATTAGCAGATACATCAGTGGCAACATACTACAATATGTTAGTATGCTTAATCTCAATATGCTCAATCTCAATAAACTCCAAAAGTGCGAAAATTAGGAATGCTTTTGTTTTGTTTGCTTAAATCTTGATTTTCTTAATCTCTTGGATCTAACCCACTAATAGCCTTCAGCGGATATAATATGTTACTAATTGTGTTGTGAAGATTTCTAGAATAAACCAGTAAACATTACTCATGAATTATCTTTTGATCAACCAATTGCTAGGTATTTTAAAGGTTAACCTTACAGAGATAGTGGTCGAATATCAGTTAAAATGATCGTGTCCTTGCAAATGCAATTTGGGAATCTTTACTTGGCAAACTATTTTGATGCAAAAATTCAAGGGAAGGTGGCTGCAGGTCCGAATCCAAATATTAGTTTATAGGTTGGTTTCTTTTCCTTTAACCTTGGCACACAATTAATGCAAAGAAGTTGGTGCAAGTTTTCAGTTTCTTAAGACTGGAGATCATTCATATTCATAAGACTTCAGTGCTGCTTGAAGCTGCTGTTGTGTTGGGAGCTATAATGGGTGGTGGAACTGATGAAGAGATTGAAAGATTGAGGAAATATGCTAGGTGCATTGGGTTGTTGTTTCAGGTTGTAGATTATATTCTACAACCAAATTTTTATATATCTTTAGTTCCTTTTCTGAGTTCTTCCTTTACATACATTTTTCTTTAGCTCAAGACGTAGGCCTGTTTGTCAATAATGCTCCCTTGACAATCATATTATTGGTTAGTTTACATTACAAATACTCTATATATATATATATATATATATATATGATTTTACTTGCTTAATTATTGTACATTCCTTACAAAAGAAATTATAATTTCAATTTGAATTAACATTAACATTATCTTCTTATTTTTTAAAAACATGTTTCAAGTTATATCATTGGAGCATTATTTTGGAAGATGTTTTTACTATCCATTCTTGGATATGAAGAATGCTTAGTCATTTCTGATCATTAATCCTATTTTTGTTGAACTTTATGAAAAGGATGATGTAATATCAATGGTTCCAAAGATTATCTATAACTCCATTTTATTTTAATGCCTATATTATGTAATCATGATCACCTAAATTATATGTCCCAAAATGTTTTACATGTTTTATTAGATTTATTTGTCCTACAAACATAACCATATTTACAAGCCTAACCACAAAATAAAAAATAAAAATAAAACTTTAAAATGCATGATAAACACTATAATTGCAATCAGAAATATAACCATTTAAAGACCAAAGAAATATAACCATTTATATTACATATAATTTAACACAAACAAAAATTTGGTTTTTTTTCTCTATTTTTGAGTAACTAAAAAAAAATTAACAGTTGCTCTACTTAATTTAATTACTAATTTAACAATATATATTACATATTCAAGTTAATTTAATCATTCTTTTCTCACTTGGATTTTTCATTCAATACTAATTAAACAAATTAAATGTCCTAATTTAAATTTTCTCACTAAACTTTTTCAACCCTGAAATCAACAAAAACCAAAATGAAACGACCCGTGCATCGCACGGGCAAAATTACTAGTATTTATTGAATTTTCAAAAATTTACTAACTTTTTTGGACGAATGGAGTGTATTGTTATTTTTTTTTTGGTCGATGAGTTGGATTTATTATTTAAGTGGATCATAAATATATTTATAGTTATATCTTTATCCAATCATTATAATCCTATTTTAAATCCACCCATTTTTGGTGCCAACATCTAATGTCACATTTATCACAATTAATGATGGTAATAAAACCCACATATGCAGATATTCGCTTGAAACCGATCCGACTTTGGTGGGGGAAAACCCGCTCTAATTGGGTTTGAAGAAATCCGAAACCAAAATCTGCATTAAAAACGTGGGGGCGGGGCGGATATGGTATTTTAAGTACTTGCCCCTCTCTCGCTCTCAAACCCGCGCTCTGATATAAAATTTAAATATTTCTCGTTAGAGTTAAATGGTAATGTCAAACTAACATATTTAGCTAAAGAGAATAAAGTTTCTCCTGGTGTAAGGAGGGAAGCTTATCTCCTTGATCCATCAGTATAATGATACCTGTTTTTTATTGTTTTTTATTAAAAAAAAAAAAACTCAACTCCCTCTTCCTCTCCCCTCACCGCCGCCACCACAGCATCATCTCCTTCTCTCCTCTCAAAGTCACAACTTGAATTGATGAAGGAATCGCAGCTTGCCAGGCGCCATCTCCTTCTCTCCAGTAACATAAAACCATCTCTCTCTCACCTCCAGCCCCCATCGAGTACCGTCATTAGCCGAGCTTCAAATCCAAATCCAAATCCGACATCTTCTCTTCTACCTTCATTCTTTGACAATCATGAAGTTATAGCAATTTGGCAATAGATTATTCATAACAACTTGTGTGTGTCTTTAATTTTGATATAAGTACCCAAAAAACTTGTGCCCATTGCACCAGATCTGAGAGACTCAATCCACCATCTCTGTTTCATGCTCGACACACCGACTGAAGAGGTTGAGACCACCACTGGTGATTAACTTCCATCTTCCTCTGACGTTGCATTGTTGACCTTGGTCCTATTGATTTAGGTGCATCCCTTCTATTTGGTTGGTGACTACGTTAATGGCCAAATGGATACTTTTTTTTTGTTTTTTTTCTCTTTTTTTATATCTGATACGAAATTTGATTGCGATTGGGAGAGGGAGGGAGACATGATGGCGGTGATTGCGGTTGGAGTATGGTGGTTAGGTGAGTTTGAGGGTGACTGGGTGATCGTGGGTGAAGGAGATGATGGTGTGGTGGTGGTGGTGGTGGAGGTGAGGGGAGAGGAAGAGGGAGTTGAGGTTTTTTTTTTTTGATGAATTAAGTTTTATTTTTTATTTTTTATAAAAAAAAATAGGTGTCATTATACTAATGGATCAAGAAGATAAGTTCCCTCCTCACACCAAGAGAAACTTTATTCTCTAAGCTAAAACCATGATTTAATTCTTATTTTTTTAATATTTTTAAAATTTGATGTTTATTATTATATATTATTTTTTGAATTATAATGTATTTTATATGTGACTTTTGTTTAATGAAATAGAAAATAATTGGATGGGTTACCTGCGGATTTCCTCAAAACCGATGGGAATGACTTTAGATTTCATTTTTTTATACCCGTTCTCTTTGAACCCGCACCGAATTCATTTCGCTCTTGATAGTTGTGGGGTTGATACTGTCAGAACCCGTCCCAAACCCGTCCCGTTACCAAGTATAATCAAAATCATGTGCAAAATCATTTTTATTTATTAATTGATTTAAAGATTTAACAATAAAAATTGAGAAATTATATGGAGGGACACATGATTAATACACATAAAATAAATAAATGAGGCAACAAATGCTATCCACCGTTTACCACTCATTTGAGAAGACTCTTTTAGCATTTTGTCCTATTAAGTTTCATGTCAAAACAAAAATTTGAATGAATATTCAACAAACTATTTTTTTTTAATTTTAACAAACTATTTTTTTTATTGTTGAATAAGTTATTTGAAATATTTTCTCTTCCAGAGATTAATGGGTATGCAGTGATAGTGTAAAATTTTTTACACCATCAGTCCATCATCCACCATGCATTTGTATTACTTTAATCTAAAAGTCAATAACCATCAACGATAAAACGAATGAATAGTAGATGATACACCAATGATGTAAAAAACTTTACACCATTGATGCATTACCTCATATCCTCAAACCGTATGAATCTTCATGGATCCTTCTCAAGAATTGTTGCGTAACTGAGACTCGAGTTTTTGACCCTAAACGCTCAACCTGTTCCCGCCCGCCAATCCACTTGGCTTTCTTAACAAAATGGCTCTATGGCTAGAAAAGTTTGTTGCATCCCATTGAAATTTTGGTTTAGATTTGGGCATGGCATTGGCGAGTATGGTCACGCGCGTGCAAAGGCGGGATCTTCAGCGCTCAAACGAAACCCAAACGGCCCCTTTCTTCTCTCTCCTCAACTGTGAATAGTAGTTTTCACGTTCCACTCACTCCTCTCACTCACTCACTCACTCACTAACTCACACCTTCTGTGCTGTGCTGTGCTGTGCTCCGCTGCTTCTCGTAACTGCTCTCGCTCCTTCCTCGTTCATCGCTTCCTCCATGGACGATCCCTCGCGGTCGCTTCAGCTCCTCTCCGAAATCGGAACCAACCTCTCTCAACGAACTCGTCTCGGCAAGGATTTCATCGTCAAATCTCTGCGCGTATGCCTCACTTTCCCCTCTCTCTCCCCCTCCCTCCCTCTTTCCTCGTTTTTCTTTTCGTAATTACGAATAATCGCTGTTATACTTCGTCGATATAACCGTAATCTGCATTTCACACTCGTTTTTGTAAATTTAAGCTCAATGTTTTAACTCAATTTACGCAGTGAGCTTGAATTTCAGTTTCTAGTGGTTGAAACCTAAGCAAAAAATTATCATCTCGTGTTACTTTATTGCATCACTTTTATTCAATTTTTGATGTAGATAGTAAGATAGATATTTGAATTTGTGGTTAATCAGTGTTAAGAGTGGTTAATTAGTATATGTATTAGAGGACGTTTTAATTCTGAGTCCGTGACCGACTGCAATTGATGTTGTGATGTTTATGGTTTTGCTAGCATCTGAAACTGCGTGGCCACTGCATTTTCCCGCAATAGTATGCGATTGCGGTAAAATTAACCGCAACCGCTACCACGACCCTAATTTAAAACCACAGCATTAACCATGAACGAATCTATTAAACAACTCGTTAACTTGTATATAATATAATGCATTTTGTAAAAAATGGTTTACAAATGGTATACAATATAGGGTTTGTAACCTACGATACGAGTAATTGTTATTTTATTTTTTTAATGTTATTTTGATACTCTTGTGTAGCAAGCTGCAAATGCTTTGTCCCAGTTAGCACAGTTACCTGTGCCAAAAAATGCAAAAGAAGTTCAAGCTGCTAAGAAAAGGGATGCTAATTTGAAGCCCCTGGCAAATGCTTTGATTCCTGGTCTGTGTCAACATAAAGATAAGGATGTTGAGCTTCTAGTTGCTATTTGTGTCACTGAACTCTTTCGAGTGAAGGCGCCTGAACCACCATTTGAAGACAAGTATTTAAAGGTACCCATTATGCATATTGCAATTGAAATATGTTCACTTTTCCTCTCTTTAGAGATTGAATTGTATGCTCTTGCAACGTTATGCTGATTGCTAATATGTTTGCTCTTTGATTTCAGGATGTATTTGAACTTATCATTAATTTGTTTAAAGATCTCGCTGATACTGAAAGTCCGTACTTTTCAAAAAGGGTAAAAGTATTGGACACTGTGGCTCAGTTAAGGTGTTGCGTGATAATGTTGGAGATTAACCGTGTTGACCTGGTTCTTAAGATGTTCAATACTTTCTTTTCTGTTGTGAGGTTGAGATCTACCTTCTCTCTTTCCCTCCTAATGCTCAGCTGTTTTACTGGATTTTTCTGCTTGTTTGATTCACCCCTTTTCTTTATTGTTAATTTTCATGGAAGAGTTAATTGATGGCACTTAATCTGCTTCACTCCTTTTTGCAGTGATGATCACCATGATAGTTTGATTTATGGAATGTCTTCTATAATGATAAACATACTGAATGAAAGTGAAGAGGCTTCTCAGCAACTATTGGAAGTGATTTTACGAAATCTTTTAAAGGGAAGAAAAGTAAGGTCCCCTTTTTTTTTGTGCTTAGTTATAATATATATATATATATATATATATATATATATATATATAAGCTCATTGTGATTATAGATAAAATATTTTATAGACTACTACTTTTTCGTACATTTGTCCTCTTTGGTTGCAATAAGTTGGCTATTATCCTAAAAAAACATGATCTATTGTTTTTCTGGTCATTTTGCTTGGTATATGTTATTTAATTTCTTGGTTCAAGATACTCAACATATGGGATATGTTCCACAAAAGCTATGCCTGTTAGACCATTTCTACTGTGTTCTTACTAAAATATTTGCCATTAATGTATGCTCGATTTCATAGCTACAATGGCCAAAATTCTGAATATTTTCTGCAATAAAGTTGCGAGAAGCTGTTCTTTTAGCCATGTTTTGACTACTTCCGGATCTTTGATGATACTATATCTTTAAAATGCAATACTGGAAGGAATCTTTGTTTAAGCATTATAATTTAGGCTTGGTTTGTAAAGTCTGACAAGATCAAATCATTACAAGAGGGTGTGCAAATTATTAAGCTATTTGGTTTTTAATATGTTTAATGGGAATACCATTGCTCATAATTACGGAGAAGTAGTTGTATTTTAGATGTTATGGGTTTTTCTTTTGTACATCCAGATGTTCTGTGTTTTAAAACACATTTCTGTTAAATGAAACCCGGCTTGTTTCAAATCTCACTTAGCTGTTCCTGACTGAACAACAGGATGCAACTTGTGCTGCTTATCAACTTGCTGCATCAGTCATCAAAACTTGTGCACAGGAGGATGAACTGAAGGACCTAGTTTGTAGGTTCTTAACTTCTTGTATACATGACAGAGATGCTGTGGGCTGTGAGCTTAAAGAATTTTACCATGAAATTATCTTTAGAGTTTTTCAGTGTGCACCACAGATGCTTCTTGCTGTAATTCCAAGCTTAATTGAAGAACTATTGGTATATCCTCTTCTTCTAATCAAATTTTAAATATCACACAAGCTGAATGCAACTGCTTAGAATTAATGCATTTGTTTTACATGCTTCTTTTGCTTTTTAACATATTCTTACTCTTTCAATTATATCTGCAATCCTCTTCAAAGGCTGATCAGGTTGATGTTCGGATAAAAGCTGTTAATTTGGTCGGGAAGCTTTTTGCACTTCCTGAGCACCATGTTGCACAGAAGTATCATGAGCTTTTTGTGGAGTTTTTGAAAAGATTTTCTGATAAATCTGTTGATGTCCGAATTAGTGCTCTGCAATGTGCCAAGGCATTCTATGCTGTTAATCCGTATGGGAGCGAATCACATGAAATTATCAGTAAGCTGCTCAAAAGATTTTCTTGTCATAGTTTATTGATATTATGTAGTTTGGTTATTCATTATTCAGATGCCCTCACAATTTCGTTCAAGTAATTCTTGTTAACTTTCAATCAAGCAGCTTCTGTTGAAGATCGTTTACTAGACTTTGATGACCGAGTAAGAATGCAAGCTGTTCTTGTTGCCTGTGATATTTCCAGGTCAAACCTGAAACTTGTTCCATCCAAACTAATATCTCAAACAACTGAAAGACTTCGGGATAAAAAGGCATGTGCTGTTGAATCATTTTGCTTTCTGAACGTTAGAATATAGTATTACTGACAATTAGAAATACTTTCCAGATATCTGTTAGAAAGAGGGCCTTGCAGAAGTTGCTTCAAGTATATCAAGATTACTGCAAGAAATGTTGTGATGGCAGCATGACAGTTAGTGATCATTATGAAGAGATTCCTAGTAAAATTATGATGCTTTGCTATGATAAAGATTGTAAGGAGTTCAGGTCAGACTAAGCGCTGTCATTAGCTAGTTAATCATAATTAGAGTTTTTTTTCCCCAGAAATAAATGCTTTCCATAATATTTCAGAACACAGAACATGGAATTTGTTCTTGCCCATGATCTATTCCCGGAGCATCTTTCCGTAGAGGAAAGGACAAAGCATTGGATACACATGTTTTCTCTTTTCAGCTCTCTTCATGAAAAGGCACTGGACACTATTTTGACTCAAAAGAGAAGGTATCTATACCAGCATGCTATTGTGAAGAGGATGAATCTGGACTATTATTTACAAGTTGTTGCTATTTTCAGGTTGCAAGATGAAATGAAAAACTATTTGGCTTTGCGGATGAAATTGAAGGTACAAAAGCAATGATTTAGTGCTTTTACATATAATGTGGATCACACTTTTTAACCTTTTATTTATTAGAAATTGGTGGAAATGGAATACTCTCATAAGGTGTTAATATATTGGTAATAGAGGGCCATATTAAAGATATGTTGAATACAAACTAATATGTAATGATTATTGAGTGGATGCTTGTTATTTGTGATTGCAGTGTGAAAAATGTGGGTGTGGAAAATAGATTGTTTATAATCCTATGTATGCTATAAGGATAGTTATGAAGCATGATTGTGATCATATGGAACAGGAATGATGGTTCTCTTGCTAGTTGGAGAAACCCAAGGGTATTGAGAGTAAGGTTTTGGACAGATACTTGCTTAGGAGCTAAGATTGAATTTTAGTGTTTAAAGTTCATTGTTCTTATAACCCTAAAATCTTATCTTTAATTATAAAGAAAAGTGCTACTGTAAGTACTAAGTAGAGGCTTACATATTGTTTCTTCCTAATTTGAAAAACAACATATGCACTGATGTTTATGTGGCTTTTAGTTAATAAAGCTCTGTTACATTTACACTCAAAATTCCTAGCTTGTTTATTTGAAATTTCTTGGTGATGCCGTAATCTATAAATGACATTTTTACTGTTTTTGGTTTCCTTGGCAATGTAATCACATATGCCTTTTTCTAATTATAGGTAAATAAGGAATTTCCATTCATAGGGAATGAATTCTAATCCCTATACACCAATTGCATTCTTTTAATATATTGGTTGTTCCTTTTCACGTTTGCATTCAGTTTTTTTCTTGTGCTTTGAAGTTCAAATCCTAAAGCTGGTTTCTTCAATCCTCTTGTTTTCCTCTAGATGCATGCCTTGAATATGTTTTATCATGTTTCCACTTTGTTGCTTTGATTTTCTTAACTATATTCTCACTTACAAAAGACTTGGGGAGAAACTGAGAAAGGGTTTTTTATCTATATGCTGTGTAGTCCACTAGTATTTTAATTTTTCAAATTGATAATACTAGATAACTTATTTAGTTCAGCTTATTGCCATGGATAGCTTTTATGCTTTCTGATCTTGATTTGATAGCTTGGAAGTAATGGAGTTTTTTTAACAATTTCAGGAAATTTGTCTTGAAGAAATACAGAAGAATACTGAAAGTATATTTACAAAAATGGCTGCATCCTTCCCAGATTCTCACAAAGCTAAAGAGTGCCTTCAGAAGTTAAACCAAATTAAAGATAATAATGTGTTTAAATCACTCGAACAATTGTTAGAGGAACAAACTTTCACAAATGGACAAGCCATCCAAGTATGTTGTTTGTTTATGCAATTATGTTGCTTCCATTGACTTCATTTATGTGTGAACTATTTATCAGCAATTTTATGAGTTTTATTTAAATCTATCTGTGCACACGATAACTAGACAACTGTTATATTTGATAGCTGGTGCATGGCATGGTAGTTTGTAATTATTTAGATAGCACCTAATTGCTTTCTATAAATATTGACTTCTTTGAAATTAGTCCCTGCATTTAATTTTTTTGGTTTTGATCCTTGCTTTTTTGGTTTTGGTCACCGCCGTCAATTATGGTTTAGGATAATGCAAATGTAGTTTTGATTTTGGTTCCTATATTTTTACTATCTGGAGGCTTTGGTCCCTGCTTTTCCGTTTTGTTTTGGTCCCTGTTTTTCTATTTCAGTTTGGTTTAAGTCCCTGTCCTGTTAAGCCACTTCAACAGTTTTTATCCAAAGTTGACAGCGGGGACCAAAACGAAAACGAAAGCAGAAAAGTAGGGACAAAAAAAAATTGCAAGGACTAATTTCAAAGAAGTCAATATTTATAGGGACCAATTTGATATTTAAGCCAAATATCAATAAGGTACCTGCCTTGAACTCATTCTGATTGGTTTCTTGGATTTTGTTAGCGATGTGTTGATTTAGTTTATAGAGATAGACAAAGGGAAAGTTAGGAAAGGGACCGTGTTTATTTAAACTTTAAATGTCATAGGTTGTTGCCTGTATTTGAAAGTCTAAAATCTCCTGAACTTCCCTGAGAACAAGACATCGTGTTAGGTTCCCAGGGAGAGAGATAAGCAGGATTGCATAAGAAAGAAAACTGGAGAGAGACAGAGAGAGTAAACCTTCTGATGTGTTGTGTTTTTGATTGAACATCAGAAGCTGTTGTTTGTATGCATAAATTGTAAAATCTCTCTCTCTCTCTCTCTCTCTCTCTCTCTCTCTCTCTCTCTCTCTCTCTGTATCGTTTCCTTTCTGTGCAATGGAGTGCAGGCAGGAATTGAATTGATAAGCAGGATTACATAAGAAAGAAAACAGGAGAGAGATAGAGTAAACCTTATGATGTGTTGTGTTTTGGTTGAACATCAGAAGCTGTTGCTTGTATACAAAAATGTAAAATCTCTCTCTCTCTCTCTCTCTCTATATATATATATATATATATATCTTGGAGTGCAGGAAGGAATTGTATTGATATACTGAATGGCATACACAAGTTTTTGGTCCTTTTAAGTATGACGATTTTTGGATTTCGCCTCTATTTAAATTTATTCGTTTTTTGTCTCACACTTTACAATAAACAGTGTGCTTTTAGTCCTTCAAATTCACAGTTTCTGGTATTTCTAGGGACCAAAATTGATAAAATTTAATAGCAACTAATGTTAACTGTTAAGAGCTATCATTTATGGGGAGCCAGAAGCTTATTTAAATCATGTTGTTGCTATACTATATACTTTGCGCCATGGTACAAGAGTTAGGAAATGATAACTACCTGTCTAACAGCTACAATTTGTGTCTGCATTTATAAGTGAAACTGTGTTTTGGATAAAATTTAGGTTTCCATATCACTCAGTATTTTGTGCATATATACCCTCTTTTTTCAGGTTTGAAATTTCTTTAACTTTGTCATTAATCTTGGGGCATGTCATCCTGCTTTCTTTTCATACTTATTTTTCTCTTGAGTGGTTAGTTTGCTTAACCATCATTTCCCCGTTTTCTGTCTCCCCTGGTTTGTTTATATTCAGGGGGAACTTCTGGTAATGATTGGAGAGGGCAGTTCGCATTTTGAGTTTCTACGTTCACTCTTCTCCAAATGTTCACCCAACATCTTCAGCTCAGAGCATGTTAACTGCATCTTAGATTATCTTTCCCATGATGAAAGTGGAAATGATCACTTGGAGGCGTCTTCTGTGAATCTTCTTCTGGTATGAAAAATTGCTGCTTAATGGATCTTAATATACTTCCTTTTAGATTTTTTCTTCATACAATCATATGACCTTGCTGAATGAAAACAAACTTAGTATGCTTTTCTTTGTATAGAAAAAGAAATTTTATTAAGAAGAGAAAGGTACAAAGAACTGTGTTGTATGCATTTGAATTGGGGACAAATTATTATGATATGAGTGTGACAATGACCGGTGAAGTATTTGAAGGAAGTTAGCTAACCCAAAAAATGATGGCATTATGTTTCCATGCTGTTAAACTTGTTATTGTATACCTCTTGATTCAAATTATTAAATATATGGTTTATGTTGTATTTGTTGTTTATCCATAATTTTATACGCCAACAGTACTAAAGCGCTGCAGAAGAGTTTGCTCCCTTGACTGATTTTGTACATTTATATTTTGAGTAGCTATGTTATCGAAAAGAGTTTATTTTAGTTGAGTGGTGCAGGAATGAATGTTAGTGCATGAAGCATATAGCTTAACTACCTTATGTTCTTTAAGAAATTAACCTTGATTACTTGTTGCTGATATGCTTTGTATGTTATGTTTGGTCTGAAGTTGATAAAGTGCCTTTCAGAAGCATGTTACTTTGTTAATGTGTTTGTGTAAGCTAAGCCTATCTTAATCACTAATCACCTTTCAGTAATTTATTTTAGTACAAAACTGGTGTCCATGTAAACTTTGGTAATGTCAACGCAGTGTTTGCTCAAATTACTGTTTCTCTCTTTGACTAATTGAACTTGCAAACTTAGTTTTTGCAGTTTGCCTCTCTAAGGGCCTTTGTTAATATTGTAAACATCAGATTTGGCCGGTTGGCGTTTTGATTTGAACACTCAAAAACAAAAATAAGTTTTCATGACATCGCATGAACAACAGGGCATTAACTTTTACTGTCTTTTGTAGAACATTTGCAAACACAAAATTGATTATTAAAAAACATTAGTATGCATTGTTTCTCTGTTTTAATAATATCTTCTTGTCCCCAACTTACTTAAACTTTTGACCAGGAAAAAAAAAAACAAAAACTTCCCTACCTTGCGTTTTAAAAATTCTTCTGTTTGCTTTGGATCTGACATTTGTTCACTTTTTTGTGCATCTTAGGTTTATGTATTGGTTGAAATTCTTGAAATGTTGAAAAAGGTGCTAACATACCTTATCCAATAACTAATTTTGCATAAAAGCATAAGCCATAAGGTTTTGGGAACAATTTTGATATATTTATCAATGTCTTGGCCTTTATGATTGTCAAGTGTCAAAGTTCCATATTGGTTGAATAAATGTGGGACGAACCATTTATAATAATTTGGCAACTCTCCGCCTTATGTGCTAACTTTTGGGGTGGAGTTAGACCCAATCATTTTAATACTGTGTCAAAGCATGTCATGATGTTGGGCTGCCCACAGATGCCCAGCTGTACAAACTTCACGGATGTTTAGCCTTGGGTGTGAGGGTGTATGTCTTAAGTGTTAAAGTCTCAAATTTGTTGAATATATGAGGGTTGCACCTTTTATAATAACTTTTGCAAGCCTCCCTTATGAGCTAGTTTTTGGAGTGGAGTTAGGCCATATTATTCTATTAACGATACAGTAATTAACACAAAAAATGGAGAGAATTTTGAATATGAAATGATTTGACGACTACTAGAATTTTTAGATTAATTTGACCACAGTAGCCAAATTGAAGGAAGCCCATCTGCTTGTAGTAGTCAGGGAATAGCCTATTGATGTGGAATTATGATTTCTTATTAATAAATAGTTTTTCCATTTTACATTAACTAGGCTATTGTTAGAACTTTCCCCTCAATGCTGAAAGGCTTGGAAAATCAGTTCCAAATGTTGTTGGAGAGGAAAAGTCCCGTCAATGACAGGCTGATTGAGATCATTGCAAAGGCAGGCTCTCACATTTCTTTCAATCTCAGGTAACATCTGTTTGTCATCATGTTTTCTATGTATGTCTAGTAACCTGAAACCATGTGTCCGATGGGATTATGCGGAAAAATCTGCTTGTCGATTTTCAAAAATAGGTCTTGCCTCCTTCTTTTTTAAGGGAACGGCTGAGTTTGAGGCTACTTACCCTGGATGAAAACTTGGCTAATCGGTCTAAAGAATTTATTTTTATGAATAAAATAGTGAGTTTGTAGGTGGATTTAAATTGTGTTTCTGCTTTCCAATGATGAAATTTCAGCTTTGAATTAACTATTTTGATTAGATGTGAACTAATCTTTGGTAACCCTTCTAATGTTCTCTCCTAAATCCTAATGTTTTTATTCTGCAGTGATATTTATCCATTTCTTGAGAGAATGTGCTTGGATGGAACTCGCACACAAGCCAAATTTGCAGTCTCCGCAATTGCTGCCTTGAGTTTTGAGCAATCAGTTTTTTTAAGCTTATACGAGGTACAGTGACAAACCCAGTAATTTTTAGCTAGGGGGTGACTCATACATAGACATGCAGCATTAAAATAATATTTTTTTAAAAGAACATATTAATTACTGGTGTGAGTAAAAATATACTCAACCCGTGACATAATTGAAAAATCATATGATAATAACATTGTCACATATTCACATCAATAAAATTCAAAAGGCTTAAATATGTTTTTGGTCCCTGCAAATGTAGTGAGTTTTGATTTTAGTCCCTATAATTTTTTTGTTTGGTTTTGGTCCTTCTATTTTCCAAAATTTTGGTTTAGTCCCTAGTGATGATGTGTCAACACCACAATTGGCCATGTCAACATTTAATATGACACGTGTCACATGTCAGTGTTAGCCACGTTATCATTGGGGACTAAAACCAAAATTTTGGAAAATAGAAGGACCAAAACCAAAAAAAAAGTATAAGAACTGAAATAAAAACTCACCACATTTGCAAGGACCAAAAACATATTTAAACCAATTCAAAATGGAGAAACATTTAATACATGTGTTTATAATTGTTGTATTTGAGTTAGCATTTTTTACTAGTGAAGTGTCGAGGATATCAAGGATATTCCAGTCCAAGTTTCCGAGATGAAGTTTGAATTGACTTTGATGTATGACAATGGCAACTAGTCCCTAATGAAAGAACGTAGCAGCCTAAGTCAGTATTTGAGTGTGTTTGTGTGAGATGAGTTGAACATACCTGATTGATGATGCTGGTTAAATAGGACGACGACGTGGGTAACTTGGGCTTATCCTTATCTTGACAAGATTGTGCTTATTAGGTTGTTAGGATAGAGACAATCTTAGAAGTCGTAGTTATCCCAATCAGCTTATCAATTAAGGTAAGCTATCATGT
This sequence comes from Crotalaria pallida, assembly GCA_037953625.1. NCBI lineage: Eukaryota > Viridiplantae > Streptophyta > Magnoliopsida > Fabales > Fabaceae > Crotalaria > Crotalaria pallida. The sequence goes on along the minus strand of CM075651.1, from coordinate 145,386,778 downwards.
TGGGCAGTTAAGCTGATAAACTTGATCAAGTCAATCCCGGATTATTAGGTTAGATCCAACCAACTTAGTCAACTTAGCTAACACGGAGGGATCAATCAACCATGATAGCATCAATTATTTAGTAGCACTTTAGTTGGACCCAATCAACCTCGCCAACCTGGCAAACATGTTGGGTCCAGTGAACATGGTCAACATGGACTCTTTAGTGTAGCCATGCAGTCCATAACAACTAGTAATTTATTCATACACTAAAATTAATATATATGATAATAAGGTTTAAAAAAAAAGAATTGAAGAAGCATAACTTCAGCTCGAATATATAATAAATATATTTGTTTATGCTTTAGGTAGAATAAGACTAGCAGCTTTGTGGTAGATTGGTTCTTCCCTTACAATGAGGTCCCATGTTTGATCCTTACTTGTTGCAACTTTTTTGAAGAAATTTTTTCAAAAAATTAGACACAAAATCATGTGTAGTAGGGATTAACTTGTGAACCCAGGGGCAAAAGAGCAATGCTTAACCACTGCCCTAGAAGCTTTTTGTTAACAATGTTTGCTTTGAATAATATATAATATAACTACCAATGTTGCACCAATACGGGTAAGGGCAACAGTACCGGATACGGAATACGATGTTTTTCAAAAAATTAGGGTACGGGTACGGCAATATAAATTCAAATTTTATAAATAAATATATATAAACAAGGTGAAAATAAATAAATCAATATATAAGGACGAAAGATTGATTATAACATTAAAATATAGATTCTAAGGCAAAAATGACATTATTGGTATGATTCACACCTAAAATATACCATAACATATAAGTTACAAGTACCCAGGAGTACGGTACATGTATCGGTACCCAAAGTGTACCCGGTACGGGTACGTCACCAGTTTAGGAGTACTCATGTTTCAGAGATAACTATGAATATATATATATATATATATATATATATATATATATATATATATATATTTGTTTTTTTAAGCCCCCATTTTCTCCAACATGGGTCTGCCCCCACTTATTTTGTGTCGGTGCTGCTTCCAACAGTATAATTGTAATTTCAAAGGAGAAAACAGCTATCCTTTCGCACGTGCATTGTGCGATCAAAACCCATTTTTTTTACTTTTATTTCATTTTTACTGAAAATGTAATATTGATTGCTTTGGGCATCATCAAATAAAGCCATAAGGCAAATTATTTTGGTGAAAACATTTGGTCTCAAAATAATAACTGGTAGTGATTATTGACATGATCTCTTTCTGTTTTATGTATGTTCCCAGGGACTAATTGATTATTTGTACAGCCAATGGAATGTCCCTACAATTTTACAATCTCTTGGATGCATTGCACAATACTCTGTTGCAACTTTTGAAACTCGAGATGAAGAGATCACATCATATATTTGTCAGAAGATTATTCAAGTAATTGAATTTAAACTATTAAATGTCTTGCTCATTTAATTTGTTCAGACAGCCCTAGATTGGTGTTTTGTTGAGTATTTCATCTGATTGAGTTGTTCACATGTTTGATTAGAAGGAGCACTGGGATGATGGTCCTGTTGAGACATCCTCTGATGATACTTCTCAATGTAGCGAATCTTGCCAAATAAAGGTTAGTATGAGGAATCAGATATTGCATTTGAATCCAGTAGTTCTGAGCTAGTCGTAGATACAGACATAAAGGAACAAATGTTCATACTTCAGTGAAGGATTTAATAGATATGTTCTCTGCATTCTCTGTTTGAAACATGGACTCTTAATTAAGGAGTTTGATTTGTATCAAGCACGTAATAGATACTTGCATTTATGTCAGACCCCTCTATATTATACTTTTATACTAACTAAAGATATTAGCTTCTGGCCTTTGATTGTTTGGACTTTGGATACTTTTTAAGCATTTTAACTTGTACCAGGTACTCCCTCCGGTCCTATTTATAAGACCCTTTTGGGGTTTTTCACTCCCACCAAGGACAGTGGATAAATTTGTTAGAGGCATTGAAAATCTGAAAATTTGATATACTTTTTCAAAACTACCTCTATAATTATTATTGGAATTCTAAAAAGTGTTGACTTTATAGGGGTGTTAGTGGAAAGAAGTAATTAAATGCTATTGAAAATTGAAAAAGGGTCTTATAAATAGGACCAAAATAAAAACCCCAAAAGGGTCTTATAAATAGGACTGGAGGGAGTATATTGTAACTTGCAAATCGTGGAATATACTATTATAGACAAATACATGTAATCGACCTTAACATTTTCATATTTTTGTCTATGGACACTGTTCTTGTGTTTTGGATTTTGCTATGCTGTTGTGTGTCATGTTGTCTCTTGTATCCTTGCCTTCACTTCATATTGATATTTTTCCCTAGGTTTCAACATGCAACGAGTTTTCCCAGGGGTTAATTGTATAGTTTTCATCAATGTGGTCAATGTTAAAACATAAAATACCAATTAGCTTAAATACTCTAGCTTGGAGAGGGAAAATGAGTTTAGTCATCTATAATGGTTTAGTATGCCATTGTATTTCTTCTATAATGGTTCTGTAATTTCTCTGGCATTCTATTTTTTGCAGATTTATGGGCTGAAAACTCTGGTAAAGAGTTTTTTGCCTTATCAAGGAAACCATGTCAAACAGAGTATTAATGGTTTGTTGGACATTTTGTCAAGAATGCTACAGGAAAGTGATAATTTTGTTAGCACAGATGCAAGAGGCACTTGGTATGGTTACTAAAGTAGTTTCTTTTTTTATAATTATTTTTGCATGCACTAGTTCTAGGTACAATGTTTTTGCTTTTATTGCTCATCAACTTCATAAATATTGAAGTTGATTTCTGCATTTTTGCTTACTTTGTTGCTTGACATTGATTCATAATGATTTAAAATGTCAAATGAGATTAGCTGACTTGAAATAGAAAATCTAAGTGGTGAGGGAGGGATTAGGTGATTTGCAGGAGTGCATTGGTTTAAACTTTAAAGTTCCATGTGCCATATCAATGTACCCAAAAAAACTGTGAGCTTCTTGGCTCTTTGCATGATTATATGTCTCGTATATGAATTTCCAGTATGATGCACTTTTATAAGTTAGAATATCTAGAAATATCTCATAATACTTTATTCTATCTTAGAATTGATTGGGATTTATTCTATCTTTATATTCGATCATGTCATCATTAGTAATTATATTAGGAATTTATGATTCTTTTTGTCTTTTGTTGTTGGCCTATAAATTTGACCAATCCTTTTATTTTTGAATAACCTCAATAATATCATATTAATACCATTCCCATATTATTTTGATTCTCTATTTTCTCTTTTTCTCCTCCCTAACCTAAGACCTTCCAATTCAACAATATCTATAAGCTTAGTGTGGCTCAGCTATTTAATTTAGAATGAGAGCCAAGTAGTAAGGATTTCATAATATGAGCTTCTAAATTATCTGCCTAACAATTTAAAGTTGAATATTGCTGTTCTGTGAAGGACCTCACCATTTGCTCAGTTGCTCTTACAGTCTTACCTACTAATATAAGTGTTGTTTTACTTCTTAGTAATTGTCTTCATTACTGAATTTCTAACATATGGTTTTAACATTGTCTGGCTTACTATCTGTACTGCTCTGTGTATTTGTCCGTGCTCTGAACTATTGAAATTCGAAATTCATGCATCAAATTCCTGAATAAATCTTGCATTTTGTTTACTATGTGTAGCAAAAACGATAAGTCTCATATCAGATTAGCTGCTGCAAAGGCAATTCTTCGGCTTTCTAGAAAATGGGATTTACATATTACTCCAGAGATTTTTCGTTTCACTTCTTTGATTGCAAAGGTATGTGCATTGGGCTCTTGACATTTGCCATAATTCAGCTGGCAGGAAGAGTAGATTGAATCTACATTTTATCATCGTTTAAAATAATGGAATTAGATATAGAATATTGGAGAAGACAAATAACAAATGATTATTATTTTCTACAAAATTTAATAGTTTTTGTGGCTATAATATTTTTTTTTATATAAATAAATGTGAACTAGTTTATTATGGTGAAGCTTTAATAATAATAATTATTATTTTTAAAATATTTGCTAAACAAATTTGGAACGGATTAATTTTCGTCTTTTTGTTTGCAAAATTTTGAATACAGGCTAAATATAACAAAAATCTGGTAGCATATTGCTAATTATTAATGAAAACATATAAAGTGGAAGCAATTGAAAATAAACCAATCATCTTATGTGTGCAGTCATTTTGAAAAATTAATGGATTTTGATCTGATTTAGCACTTATTCATGTTCAGTTGGTCTGATATTTGGTATGCAATGTCAACATTACCAGTACTCGTGGGTCATAATTCAGTGATCATGATTATTTAAATTCATTGCTTTGCAATTTATTTATACCTTTTTTTAGTGTCTTCTTTCGTATTCCAGGATTCTTGTTCTTTTGTTAGGAGTGCATTCCTTAATAAAACACAGAAGTTGTTGAAGGAGCGCAAACTACCTATCAGATTTGCATGTGCTTTTGCATTGGCTGTGATAGATGGCACCAAGGATCTGCACTATAATGTATGTTTATGTCTCTTATTAATGCAATTTTTACTCTCCTTTTTATATTTTTGCCTGTAAATTGCATTATGTTTGTTCCTAAAATGGGCTATAAATAAATTACAGGTGTAGCTTATCTTGCTCTCGCTGCATACATATTTCTCAGATCTTATTAGATATGTAATTGAGATGTCGAAATTAATGTTAACATCAACTAATGTAGAGTTTTATTCCCCGTCATAACCCCATAAGAAAGCTTATAAATTTATAATTCCCTCAATTTTGTTTTTGTTCTTGATGTTATTTTTTAAAATCGCTTGTATTACTGGGTTGATGTATCATGTATGCTTCTGCTAATTAGTTGTTACTGATACTGCTCATTTCAGAACTATAAATATATTGCAGAGTTTATTAAGGATTACAGTATAGTAGCCCGTAAACAGCAAACTTCTGCTGTGCAAGGAGCATTATTTAATTACCCAGTGTACATTGTGGTCTTCTTAATTCATGTCCTTGCTCATAGTAGCGACTTCCCATTTGAAGGCTGTCAAGATGAAAATATGTATGCTGAACTTTGTAGGTAATGTATTGCTATTATCAAATATCCAATTTTAGTTTGTGTTTTACTACTTATGGGATGGCATATGAATATAAGTTCTAAGGATGGTGACACATATGGATTACTTTTTGTAGTCCGCTCTTTTTTGTCCTGCAGGCATTTGTTGATGCCAGTATTGTTGATGGTGACCTGGACCTTGTTAATGGTGCTGTCTTATATCTATTTAGTATTTTTCGAGCGATCAGAAAAGCTGAGGATGCTGTTGATGCACAGATGACTATTGTAAAATATTTTCCTCATTTTTTTCATTAACTACTTTTTTTTTTTCTTGTATGCAAGTTTTATTTGAGATTATTGAAATGCAGAAGCTGCACATGCTGGCGGAATTTGGTATTTTTACTTTAAATGAATTAAATGATGGTTCAATTCCTGTATCGCAAGCCCCTGGACAGATTTTGCTGCCTTCATCTTTATATAGAGTGAGTCTCACCAAGAATGACCTAAGTTTTCCCAAGGGCTTCCCTTTGCTTCACACTTAAGATTTAATTAGCTTGTATTGTTATTTTTTTTTTATATAAAATCTAGTTTATTTGTCTTACTCAAGCAATTCTGTTTTAATGATTCTGTTAATGCAGGCTAATTCAAAGGGTGCGCAGCTCTTTTTTGATGAAATTTTTCTACATAGAGTCTTTCAAAGACTGAAATCTAATGTTCCTCAGTCATGTGCTCAAAAGGTATATTTGGTGTGTAAGCAATAGACCATAATGGTTTTTTTTTTTTTTTTTTTTGGTGAGGCCATTCATTTTTGAAATTATTTTCTTGCTATCAGTCTACAAAAGTTCTTCCTAAGCATGGTCGCAAGGGTCAAGAGGGTGTCCCAAACTCCAATATTAATATTGATGGTGTGCTGGTCTTGGCTTCTAGCAAACCAGATGATTTGCCAAGGAGAGCAATAACAAATGCTAAAACTGCGAGGCCAGATATCCCTTCAGGGAAAAGTAGAAAACATGTGCCTCCATGTGATCCTGGACCAATTGGTTTGCATGAATGCTCTACTATTGAAAAGCAACAAAAAATTGTTTCTAATGCTTGTGAAAAGACTTTAGAGAGTAACCTGCATTCATCTTGTGGTTCTGTGAGCTGTAAGGATTCTCTGGCAGAATCAAATGCGCCAACCCGTAAATTGAAAAGAGCTGCTGCTTGTTCTTCGGAAAATGCTGTAACAAGTTGCAAGCATACTGTTCAAAGTTTCAAGCGCCCCAGAACCAACCTTAAAGATACTTGTGGCTCAAAGGTTGGTGAGAAGTTCATTAAATATTACTAGTTTAGTGCAATTTGTGGCATTCTTGCATGTTCTTGTAAGCATTTTTCGTGAATGACATGGAAAAATAGTATTTAATGTGGCTAAAACATTGAAAGCATTAGCTTCCACTTTGTCCTTGTTTACTCAAGCTTGAGTGGTTGTTGTTGTTGAGATATTAGCCATTTGGAATTAGTTTGATCTTTGATATGTTATAACAGTCTCATTGGCCAAGTTGTCAAGAGTTTGATCCTTGTCACCTGGATTTTCTTATTAAATGGAGTAAAGGATTTTTCTAACATATGCACCATGTGCATGGGATAAACAAACCTTAAAAAATAAGTCTTTATGGGAAAATGAAATACTTAAAGAACCAAGAAATGATTATTTAGTTCTTCAATACAAGTTTACTCTTTATGTTTGTTTATCCTATGCATTGATGCATAGGTTGGAAAAGCTCTTGAATAAAATATTCCAGCATAAATTTTGAGTCTGTTTGTGTTTTGTTCAGGCTTGAAGCCCAAAGGGCTTGTGCAAATGGGAGCATGTTACAAGTAAAACTATTTCTTGATAGTTGTTTAGATATTATAGGATTTATAGGTTGTTGGACTCGCATTACTGCACGGCTGGACGGTCCTTTTGGATAGCCGATCAGAGAACTTTGAGGCTGGGACCGATGAGCAAGGCAAGGTCATGGCTGGACGTTATGACTGCTAGGATACCGTGAGAGGGCTAGGGTTTTTTTTATTATCAGGCCCATACGATGTGAGCACTGGTACCGACTTGACAAAGAAGAATAGAATGGCTTAATTGCTCGAGAGAGTGATTCTCAGCCTCTGAATTTATAACACAATGTGTGCAAAGCTGAATCTCTTGATGCTAGGGATTGAATCTATTATTTCATGACATTTCCTATAATATCTAAATAGATCTCAACAGCATTTACAAACCTGCTAGTTTTAGAGTTTGTGGGATAGCTCGTTCCTCCTGTCATGATTAAACTCACTGATAATTGTAATATCATATGGGGGGCTTTATGTGACTGAAATCGCAACAGTATTGCCTTGAGTATATTTTATAGGATTTTTGTCATCAAGAGCCTTGGTTGGATCAATTACGCTTTCTTGTTAAATATTGGTGTTAGATCTATATATAATGGATAATCGTCAAAATTGTTGTCTTTTAAAAGACATTATCTATCTATCCCTTGTTTTGAGATTCACTTTGACATTTTTCTTTCATCTTTTACACTTTGAGTATTGCTTTGCGGTTCAAGTTTTTTTTCTTGTGGGGATAATTCTTACGAATGTTGTTTATATTTTCATGTAGAAGCAAGATATATTGGCAGATGTTTCAAATAAACAAATCTCGCTCTGGTAAGTTTTAGGTGACGATAACTTTGTCTTTCACTTTTCCTGTCTTTTCCCTTTTTAAGTAATCGAATTTAAGTTTTTTCAAATAGTTCCCAAAAGAATTCACAATCAGTTCCGTGAAAACAGCACTGTCGTTCTTTCTATTTTTTATTTGTTGTTAATAATCTGTCATTCTTTCCATTTGGACATATATTTAGCATGCCATTTTTTTTGGCTTTTTCTCACATTAGAATAAGAATTAAAATACCTATTACATGTTGCAGTGGTTCTGGCGAACAATCTTTTCTTAGTAGCATGAAGAAAAGTAGTGCTACTACCGGAGGCCCAACAGACAAAGAGGGAACATCATTGAATCAGAAAACTGGTAAGTAGTGCATCAATGACCTAATGGATCTTATGGCTGTTTTTTGTTTGTATGATGCTACTATAAAACTTAATTAAATGTGTGACTGACGCCTATTTGATGTTATACATGACTTTCATGTGCAGTAGGAAGCACTATGTAATCACCTATTTGATTCGGTATACATAAGTTCTAAGATAGCTCAGCAATTTAGCTTTCTGCTACTTTTTGATTCATCATACATTATAAGATTACTTATCTGTGTACTCTATTTTTGAATATCCTCAAGAAATTTCTTTCAATGACTTTTTAAAACTGTGGTGCACAGCAAGTATGAGTGGGAAGGGGAAATGCACAGAGACATCAGCATCAGAAGTAGTCAATACAAAAACACGTGCTGTAAGTCCTTCTGTGATATTTTTGCTGCTCCCTTGACAAAACCTTTTTATTTTGTGGAAATCAAGTTGCACGAAGCCTTGCTCCTTTTCCCATCCTGAGTTATTCTTTGCCTCTGACATTTAGTTGTTTATTTTCAGGCCTCTAGAACAAGAAGGAAAGTATAAATGTCACACTTTGCTTTCTCCTTCAGTTACAGACACCGCCTGCAGAGTATAGTCCCCAATTTGTGTAGTTGAAGTTTTCGGATTCCTTATCCCAATCTTAGTCTTTCGTAAATTCTGATAGCAGAAAGGCTTTTGTTCGATTAATCTAACTAAGTTTTGTAAATTATAGCGGCGTTACTTTAACTTACATAGCAGGAGCTTTTTAGGGCAACAAATACGTCCCTTTCTCTAATGCCAAACCGAGGTGTTGACTGCAATTTTTTGCGTTGTGCACCATTCTCCTAATTGAGAAAATCAAGAGCTTGTTTACTCAACTTTTTTCTTCTATTAAGTATCAACACTAACTGAGCATCTCTTTATTGTAGATTTTGTCTTGATAGTATTGAAATTCCATTCAGATATGATGTCATGCGTTATTCTTAGGATTCAAACATCACAATTCTTTCTCTTTACAAATACTCACGCAGATATAGGCATGTGCGCCACACGTACAAGTCTAATAAAATTGTAGGTGTACCAATGATTTCAAGGTGGTTTCCTCCTTGAATCAAGGCACAAGTTATAACTTAAAAATCCTCATAAAATTCACTAACGGAAGAAAGAAATCACCTTGATTAAATCACATCAAGTCTGATAAAATTTTATGCGTACCTTGGAATCACCTAGTAAATGTGTTTGTGTGGCGCATACAACTATATTTGTGGTAAGCATACGTGCATGTATTTTCAAAGTCATGTTTGAGACCCCTTTTTTTTTCCACCAATTATTATTCATCAAATTTTCTTTTGAAACGCAGAGATAATTGAAGTGCATTTTGTTATCAAACTTATTGTTATATTTGTGAGACCAAATACTGGATGCAGAGAGCTCCTCACAAAATAGAGCTCTCAGAGCAAAAGTTGAAAAAATAGAAGGCAATGAGCCATGCCACATGTACTAAAAATAATAAATAAATTATGTATCAGTGCAAACAAGTGAAAAGATATATCGTTCAACAGTGAAGTGTTACGCCGTTTCAACAGTGAAATGCAAATGCTACGTCCTTTCAACAGTGAAGTGATACGCCGTTTCAATAGTGAAGTGATATATCGTTTCAATAGTTTCCACATATACTAATCAATTAAAAAGAAAGAGCAATATCAATTACTACTCATATTTTATATTATACAATTAAACCATGGAACATCAACCACAGTCTGTCTGTTATGTTCTTATGAAATTCATGAATACAATATACTTTTGGTGGTGGTGGAGGGCTTGGCTAGTATGATGGTATGATGCGTATTAACGGGAAAAAAACCTTTTTACACCGTATGCTGTTGGTAGGGGCGGAGTTCTGGTCTCCATTATTCAATATGCATATGACACCATTATCCTTTAAAGCTACAGGAGAAAATTTCTGGTTGGTTAACGCTATACTTCGTAGAGGAGGCTACTCGAAAAAAGTTGTGGTTGATTAAAGCTATACTTCGTGGGTTTGAATTAGCATCTGGTTCTTTCATAAACATAGCAGCTTTTTATGCTGTTAATGTTGTCCGGAGTCAATGTAGAAGGCATCATTGCAATGCAAAATTGGTCATTTTTCCTTCTCTTAACTTGGAATTCCTCTTACTGAAAATGCTAAACTTTCAAAATAGGTTGTCTTCCTGTAAAGGTAAAAACTTGTCTTTGGGAGGTAGAATAACTTTTTTCTCTCTTCTTGTAAAGTTGGATGAGATTTTGGTTAAAATTTAGAGAAATTTTTCGTGTGGGTGTGAGCACAGTAAAAAATATATCATGGGTTAGATGAGATTTAGTATGTCAAAAAAGCTTAGGAGCAAAAGATCGATTAATATTTAACAAGGCTCTTTTAAGTAAGTGGAGGTGACGTCTGGTTCTTTTAAGTAAGTGGAGGTGACGTCTGGTTGTAGGGAGGGGCTTTGGGGAAAAATGTTGTATAGTAAATTTCAGGAGTTTGACCCTTTCAAATTTAGAAAACTTGGGAATAAAAAAGTATGGTGCAGTGGTGGAAGGATGTCTGCAATTTAAGGGTGGAGTTAGAGTTGGGGGAGAATGGTTTGATAAAAGTCTTTCCATAATGTTAAGGAGTGGAAATTATTTAAAATTTTGGGAAGACTTTTGGTTCGGTGACCAGGCTATTAAGGAAAGGATATGTTTTCAACTCTGTTTTTGATTTCAAATGCTAAAGACTTATTCATGAAGTATTTACATGGCAAATTTTGAAAGCAGATAGAATTTTAGATGGTCGAGAGACCGTTTGATTGGTTAAATAATACGTTAAAGAGATGTATCTTTACACTAGGGAGAGGACTCTTTCTGTTGGGGTCTTGAGAAAATGGTGGCCAGTCAAAACTGCTTATAATTTTCTTGATGACACCAATGTTCTTTGATTTGGGAGTGACATGGTCTGTTAGTTGCATTGAGAAAAATTGAAAAATCAAGGTCCATGCAAAAGTTCAAGCATTTATGTGGTACTATATATAGGGCACATTCTAGAAAGTTTTCTTGATCCTAATTATAAGTCACTTTATATTTTCTATGCATCATTTATTGATTTTTCTCTTTTTTGCGCTTATTAAATTATTTGACTATCTATGTGTTTTTTGTTGTTCATTAATGAGTGTGAATTTTTCAAGAAAAGTTAAGGGGGCAAAATTGTAATGTTACAATATATTCTCATAGAATTCATAAAACCAACAATTTTCCTTGGTATATGTAATTCAGTTAAGTATGCCCTATAATAAGGACCAGAGGGAGTAGTTACAGAATTTGTAAGAGTATTGGTGCATGTGGAATATGAGCTGTGTAATAATGCTGAAGAAGATTCATCTCACTTATTTTGTGGAGTAACGAAGAGTACGTGGGAAGAAATAATGCTTTGGCTTCAAATCCACTCACCAGTTCCAGATAATGCTTCCTGCGTTTTTGGGGAATTTGGTTAGGAAGAAACAAAAATCCAAGGCGGCGATTATTTGGTTTACAGTAATTTGGCGGGAGTTATGCTTGCTTGCCTTTTTTTTAATGAATTCATTTGTTTGCTGTTAAAAAAAATGAAATATTTGCTAACAAATATTTTCCTCATATTATTTTTCAGCAATCAATTCCTCTTACGAAGAATGGGATGATTGTGCGCTAAGTTGTCATATATTTGGGATAAATTATTAAATTCCATTATAACTTTGAATAATTAATTTAAAATTATGCTTTCAGGTATTATCTTTGACCAAAAATATGCGTATACAATATGTTAATTTAAACCAGGACATTCAGAATATAAAAGAATTTGCCAATTGGATATTGTAGGTTGATAACGGTACTGCTGGAAGTACTGATGATGGAGAGGCAAATATAGAAATCCACAAAAATTACTTATCAAACAACATTACGTGTTACGTATGGTAAAGAAGATAAATGATTTCATCGTGACAAAAATATCTCGTGAAGAAAAAATTTATTACAGTTCAAATAGTATTTATCCAATTTAAAGACAACAACGATGAATGCAACATATGAATCAATCGGAATTTTTGATTTGACAAGTTCATGATTATCATGAGTTCAAATTGAAATTTTGAGCGCATATTATGTTCCTCAATAACATTGACCAATCACAATCACAAGCCTATATAATGAGATTAGATTGATATTGACTAGATTGAACACTGTGTCATTGAAGCGGACAAAATACAGTGAAAAAGTCTTCAATAGTAATGGTCTCATCACATAGCAAATGGCACATGTGATGCAATAACTATTAATAACAACCAAAGACAATTTATTTGACCAATGTTGTACTATATCTAGCAAATCTAGTTTTAACTCAGGCTCAATTGTATGTTGCTATCTCATGAGTTAAGCACAGATGTAGTTTGACATGAAGTTTTCCAAAACGTGCACCATAATTTTTAGTAACTATCATTATTTACATGTACTGCATTGCTTATATTATTGTTTTATATTAATTTGTTGTAAGTACAATATCAATTATGTAACCTTTATATTAGTTCGCTTATAAATATTACCGGTTAATTAGTAACTATTATTATTTAATTTAATTAGTGTAACATTCTAAGTCTGAGCAATTGATATTATTCAATATTTACTTTCCCAGGTTGACAGGAAAGTTTTTTAAATTATTCGATATTATTCAATATTAACATATGAATTGGTGGAGAAGATAAAAATTATATGGTTAAAAGGAAATACTAATATGCGGTGTATGTCCCTTTTTGAATGACAAATAAATGCAATTCAAAGCATGTCATCTTATTGCATTTAGATTTGGGGAGTCTTATTAGTTTTGCGGTTTAGCTATAAAATATTTTAGTACTATTGAATATTTTAGTACTATTGCTCACAAGTTCATCTGGGGGTTGACTGGTTTGTTGGGTAGGTATTATCTTACATGTAAAATTTATGTATATGCACAATTGTTGCATGTGCATTGTACTTGGGTTCTGTTCTACTTTTTGTTTCGGTCAAAGCTTTGCATTTTTTACTCTCTTCGTGAGGGGGTATTATACTTCTTCGCTATTTGATTGAATTTTATTTTTTTATTGAATTTTTTTTATCTTATAAAAAAAATCCCGAATATTATTAAAATTAATATATATATATTTATTTATTTATTTATTTATTTTCGAGTGCAATCCTTGCAAAAATCTATATTCAAAGTTATTGATGATATCAATTACTTCTTTTCAATAAAGTCAATCTAGAATATCATGAATTTAATTATATATTTTTTTAATGCTAAATTGAATGTGTTTAATTTTTTTGAACTATTTGATTTTAAATAACAAATACAATGATATATATATATATATATATATATATATATATATATATATCGTGCATTGAACTTACCATAATATTACAAAAATATTATTACTAAATAATACGTAATATAATTAAAAATATTCACCCGTGCATTGCACGAGTTAAAAACTAGTTATCGATAAAACTGCTATACACATAGGAGAAATTGAACTTATGATAATATGCTTAAATAATGTTTGTTGGTTCATGTTTGTGACATTGAGACTTGAGTATGTCACTATTCTTTATTATGTCACCATCCTTTCTCTAGCCTCCTATCATTTGATTATTCGTTCTACTTGTGTTATGTTTTTGCTTTGTCAATACTTTATATCTTTATGCACTGTTTTAAATATAATATGCGAAAATATGAAATAGCATTTACATGCAAAAATAAAAAGATTGAATTGATAAATATTAATAGAAAGTAATACTATTTTTTTTAAAATAATGTCTAAAGATTAATTTGACCCAAGGTAATATCTAAAATAACTTTAAGTAAATTATAAAGTAATTAAAATGAATAAAATTATAAGGCGAGTGCTGCGGAAAGTTTTGCTATCTCCAGAAGATGAAGTATTAATGAGGTTGGAAAATCTTAACATTATGCATTTATGTGACTAGTTTAATATCTTTTATCACTTGTTTGAACATATTTATATTTAGGCTTTTTTAAGCGATATGTCCCTAAACTTAGGGGGTGTTTTGGATTTAGTCCTTAATCTTTTTTTTTTGTTGGATCTGGTCCCTAAACTTTACCGTCGTTTAGAACTAGTCCTTCCGTTAACACAAAGTTAACTCCGTTAGTGTCTTCCAATAAGATGTTGCCACGTGTCCCAACTTGCATTTTTTTTGGCTTTTTTTTTACTTTGAGGTCCCTAAACTTAGGGGAAGAATTGAATTTAGTCCCTATACTTTTTTTCGTTGGATCAGGTCCCTAAACTTTGGACCATTTTGGATTAAGTCCTTCTATTAGTTTTAATCTAACACCGTTACCCTGGGAAAATTTTTATGCCATGTGGACCAATAAATTAATGCCACATGGAATTTTTCTTTTAAAATTGAAAAATTACAAAAAATAAATAAAATTAAAAAAAATGATTTTTTTATAACGATTGGAATAAAACGCGTTTGCGACGAGATGCATCATCGTCATGGTCGTGATGTCTCGAGCACTCACCACTGCCATCAGGGTAACGATTTGAGAAGCTTTCGCCACCGTCCTCAAGGTCGCGCCTCGATCTGAGTTTTGTGCTTGCTTCGGTTTACAGCGAAAATCACTGTCACAGTCACAAGTTCGCTTGATGGTGTGCGGCGGCGCTAGTTATAGCCAAAGCCCCTGCAACCTAGTTGCGGCGGCGACCCCGAAGATTCTCTTCGTTCTTCATCCTTCGCTTGGTCATCTTCTCTGCAAATCTGATGCGACACCAAAGGAGACCAGTCGCGCTTCCTTCACCATGCAGCAGCCTCGCAACTTCGAACCCTCAACAACCTCAGCGTCCTCTGCTTTCCAGCCTCCGCCCTCTTCTCCGCTTCCTCTGCCTTCTTCTTAGCAGTGCATCATATGTAGAGTCTGGAGGGAGGAAGAAACGCAACAAGTATATTTGATTGACATAGAAAAATCTCTTTTTTATTACTTTAGAGTTTGATGATAAAGGTTTGGTAGGTGTCTAACTCAGTTTTTATCACTTGACACTGTGTGTGTTCTTTTTTTTTTGTTTTGTTTAGATCTTTATATTCTGAAAAACAATGCCACCCCCTAAAGCAAGGTGAAGAAATCATGATGTCAAGTCCTAACGAGACGATCGAGCACGACGAGGAACGAGAGGAAGATAGGGAAGGTGGTTCACATTCTGGCCTGAAAAATTTTTGTGGCATGGTGGATCTGTTAATGATGCTTGGTTCAGTTGTACTTCAAATCAGGTAATATTTGGCTTTTTTTTAATTTTATTTATTTTTTGTACAAAAAAGTAGTCTATCCGACTACTTGTCTTCTGGTAGTTGGATCTCCAAGTTTTTGGAATGCTCCAAATTCTACTTGAGCGTCCAAATCTGGGTCTATACCAGCAAAAACATCTCTGAACAAGGTTCTAGCATCAGAGTTTAGGGACCTGATCCAACGAAAAAAAGGATAGGGACTAAATTCAATTCATCCCCTAAGTTTAGGGACCTCAAACTCAAAAAAGCCAAAAAAAATGCAAGTTGGGACACGTGGCAACATCTTATTGGAAGACACTAACGGAGTTAACTTTGGGTTAACGGGAGGACTAATTCCAAACGACGTTAAAGTTTAGGGACCAGATCCAACAAAAAAAAAAAGATTAAGGACTAAATCCAAAACACCCCCTAAGTTTAGGGACCTATCGCTTAAAAAAGCCTTATATTTATATGTGCGAGAGTTATATTTTCCTAATAGATTAGCATATAAAACCATATAGAAGTATTTGTAGACTTAGATGGTTTAACATTTTTTACTTGTTTACTACCAATTATGAATGATATACTATGTTCAAACCTAAAAGCCATGCACTCATCAGCACCGTGTGTTTTTTTTTTTAGACTACGAAGTTCTTTAAAAATAAACTTTTGAGGAATCTAGTCTTTATTGTTTATTCTAAACATCTGCATTGAATTAAAATGAGTGTTTTTCTTAACTTACACCACAAGCTCCAATGAGCTTATATATAGAAAACCGTTAGCTAAACTAGCTTCTTACCTAAGGAATTGTTAGAAAAATAGAAAATAACTAACTACATAACCAGATAAGTAATACTTTAACCGATTATTCAATAACTAACCAGTTAACTAACATCATAACTAGTTATCAGGAATGTGATAATCGACTAGTTAACACCATAACTGGTTATCAAACACTTGTTATCAATGTGTTCTTCTAGTAGCTGATGTTGTTGTTGTGCCAAGCAATCTACCGTGAGTTTGTTGTTGGTGTGCCATAGGCTACAATGTATTGTGAAGCTTATTTGATGTTGTTACTTGTGTAACAAGCTTCTCACTGTCTGAGAGGTTTGTTAAAGATATATAGTGCCTTAAGGATCAAACCAATCCATGACACGAGAGCACCTTTTGTGATCAACCTTGACCTTAGCTGAAACCAAGTCTGAATATCTTGTGCTCTATCGAAGATCATAATACATGCAAAATAAATATCCTCAACTTGCTCAACTGTATTTTCGCTCTCCCTCCCTGACAAGATTTTTCCATTCCAGACTTTTCTAGAACTTGCTTTACTATACTTCATAGGAATATACCATTATATTCCTCAAACACCATCTTTCTTATAAATTTGTATATATCTAGAGCAAGAGTCAATGTAAAATTTTACATTCCCTTTTAATAAACAAGATTGTCCATGGTCGGAAGAATAACATAAAAAGCACTTGACAAAAAGATTTTTCTCTCTTGAATGTGTTGTTCCAAAGATTAATACTTCGAGGGTATGACATGTTATTCCAAGAAGGAAATCTTGAATATTTTTCGAGATATTTGTCCGTCCCATGAATACAGGATAAGATTTCTAAAATAATACAATTGAGGACCCCAAGATGAAGCATAAGATCACGCATATCCAAACAATCTAAACCATCGACACATGGGAGAGAAGGAATATCCCCTGAACAGGTGACAAGGATAGATAAGAGGGATTATTAGAGCATGACCATACGCCTACTCGAAATTAGGATTCCCTACTATATATTAATGATATCACTCCCTTTCAGGTTGGTTACTTTCCATATTATACATTCATAGCATAATACACTTACGCACATAAATACTTTATTCTTGCATAAGATCTAGGTATCTAGATTACCTCATTAGCTAGTGTAGACCCTTAGTGAATCCACAGACAAACATCCCTAGGGTTTTGCAGTAACGATCAACTCTTAAAGGGCTTTTCAAACTCCAAAATTATCTCCATCATGTAGTTGCTAACCACCCAAGGATAAATGACCCCTCTTATCCATTTTAGTATGGTAAGCATTACTGATCGTGAAAATATCTCCAAGGTTTTTTTTTTAATTTAAAAAAACACTATTTACCAATAAATAATTCATTAATTAAGCTTTTATTGTGGAATATTTTCTCATGATCAATGATGAGAAGTATGTGCAACCATTAAATGATCGGATTCAAAACATTTTGGAAGTAATATGATATCTCTAGCTAAGATTTTCCTTCTTTCTAAAATGCTTCTCCAAATAAAACTTGTGTTATTAACAATTTTAGTTTCCAAAAAACAAGTACTATGACAATTCTTTGTTTTTAAAATCCCACAAACAATATAAGGTTAGATTTTCAATAACCTCCAACTTTATTTGGCTAGTCATGCCAAATTGAATACTTCAATATACCTAAATATGAATTTCCCATTATACTTAACCTTACATATCTTTTTTTTTTTATTTATCTTAGAAAAAAAATATGCTTAGCAAACCTCTCAGTTGATTACAAAGGCCATTGATGAGTTTTAATACACACGTAGTGTAATCTTGTATGACTTGAACAATTGTTGTGATAACAAGCATTTTAATTTCTTTAGATAAACATATACATTTTTTTATACCCTTGAATTAGTTAAATTGGAGACTGAAATGATCAATTCTCATATCAATATCATTGTACCAAAGATGATCAAAAGTTAAGCGAATTCCACTTAACATATATTATATGCATAAAAAAGTTTCGTACAAATATCATATGATATTCTTTCTTCATTATATCAATTAAGAGAGTGTGTTCAAATTTGATAGGGAGTGCTTTGCCGTTTATAATGATTCTAACAAACTTGAACAAGATTGTTTTTGGTAGATGAAGGATACCCGTGGTTTATAAAGGGGAAAAAATCAACATTGGTACTTATTGATAGTGATATAAGGATTTTTCTTACGTGTGTCCAGTGTCCTTGGTGATATGTTAATAAATCCATAATGAATAAATCTCCGTCGTGAATTGATGCATTTATAAAATTTATATACATTAATTACATCAATTTCTAATATAAACTTATCTAATATTAGATTTTCAACATATACTTAATAGATGTTACTTGTTAGAAAAGTCCATGATATAAAAATCCTTTATGTTTACTACTATAGTGTATATTAATGAGTAATATGTCAAATTAATCTCCGTATGAGTCAAATTAATTGACTAGATTATTGAAATTACAAATTAGTTTTCTAAATTAATTTTTTTTCAAAACGATGTAGTTTTGGTCATTCCGTTAATCCACATTAAGAATCACTAACTATTATCAACTAACGTGACTCACATTTTCTTATCTCAAAAACCAATTTAAAATTTTAAAAATCCCAAAAACTAAATTAATTAATGTCAAAAAAATTAGATACCAATCGAACTTACATAAACTTCCCCTAGTGGTGAATACTTTTAGACTTTTAGTAGTTTATTGGAAAAAAAGAAAAAAGAAAAAAACGCTAAAATAAAAAAAAGTGAAGGATACTTTGGTCCCTCAAGTTTTTCGACAGGGACACTTTAGTCCCTCAAGAAATTTAATTCATTTTTAGTCCCCTGTTTTTCAAAAGTATAAATTTAGCTCCTCATGTTTTCCAAATGTACCAATTTAGTCCCTCAACGAAGTGGTTAACGGAAATAGGACAGAGACTAAATTGGTGCTTTTGGAAAACTTTGAGAACTAAAAATAAATTAAATTTCTTGAGGGATTAAAATGTCTCTGTCAAAAAACTTGAGGGACCAAAGTATCCTTCCCTCGAAAAATCAACATGTGAAAATTTTCAGCGGGATATTACCCTTTTAACTAAAGAATGAAAATGAGAATGAAAAAAGCGCTTTGTGGAAATGCTACATTCGCTGCTCCCTCCTCTTTCTCATTCTCCCGTTGTAGTACTTGTTTGGTGACTTGACTTGTGTAATAAGAACTAAGAACTTTCTCTTGCCGTTGTTGTTGTTTGTTCACTCGCTGTAGGAACTTTCTGGAATCTTCATCTCTCCTCACTCACTCACTCACTCTCTCTTTAAATACTCATGTTGCGCCTTCTTTCTCTTCATTTTCGCTTTTTTTATTCTTTCTCTTCTTCGCATTTTCATCATGCCTCACAATATCACCACCGATTCCCCTCTCTCTCGTCGCATTGTTCGTTCCTTCTTGCACTTTCTCAACTCTGGTATCTCTCCACCCTCTCCCTCAATTCCCGAATTTTTCTATTTTTATTATTTCATTAATTAATTAGGTTTAATTTTTATTATTCATTGTAGTATTTGTTTTTCATTTTCATCTAATTTTGTTGTTTGATTTTGTGTTGAATAATAATAAAAACAGTGGAACTGGGTGCTGGGGTTGATGCTGAAGGGATTGAGGTTGCTAAGGACTGTTTGGCTGAGGCTTTTAAGCTTAACAACTCATCCCCTCAAACTCAACTGGATTCACTCATTGACATCTTCAAATCCCTTGATGCTAACAAAATTCAGCAATGTCATCACCAAACTACCACCAAGACTCCATCTGCTGCTGCTGCTGCTGCTGCTGCTGCTTCCAGTTCATCATTCCAGATGGCTCCGGTTAAGAAGCTTACCCTTTTTTTCTCGAAACCCTAGTTTTATGCACATTCATATTTGTGTGTTTGTTTGTGTGTTTGTGGGGTCTTATCCATTAAGAAGCCTAAGGGGGTTCCAAATCAGAACAATATAGATCCCCAGTAGATTCAATCGTAAAATAATTTCTTATTCAATCTGTATGTGTATTTATAGTGATCGAGCAAACCCTAATAATAATGTGGAATCTTGATCGGATAATATTTTTGAACACGGCGATTAACTTTTAACAAGAAGATACCTGAAATAAGGGGAAGTATTTGAATAGCTGTAAATAACATAGTTATGCTAATTCTAAATGCTTTTCTGCTCTGCGTAATTGAGTTAATATGTTTCCCTTATTCTGTTTAGTTGCTTGAAGATTGTTTCTTTCTTCACATGCTTTTCTTGAATTTTTATTGTTGGTGTTGCGTATGTAATGTGATGCATTGGAAAATTTTCTAACTCTACTATTAGCATCAAGGTTTTTGGTGGTGGTTGCGGTTTCAGAGATTCCCTATGTTCTCAATGAATTGAAGGCAATTGCGGATTTGAAGATGACAATTGCGGACCATGAGTACTTCAATTCATTGTCTTCCATGTTCTCAAGTCCCAACCATTCAGTCATGCTGAGTCTGGTCATTTTTTCACGTGATGTGTTTGTTCTATTAATGTTGTCTTGTTTTATAAGTTATAACATGGATGGTTGATTTGCTACTATGTCGCTATTAAAGAACCAACTCATCTAATTGCTGTAACTCTTCTAGCCTTCTTAAGGTGGTTAAGCTATTGTTTTTGCTCATAAGATCTTGGAAGTCAATAAACAACTGTTTATCATGACGACGTTGAAGTGTTTTTATATCTATTTGCTTTCTTTGTTCTTCCTGTACATCACAATATCAGGTTGGATTAAAATTTTGTCTTTATTCAAACTTTTATCAAATGTTTCTGATTTATCTAATGACATGTAACTTTATCAGGATGAAGATTCAATACGGAGTGCTCACACCACTGGTAGGCTAATCTGTTTCATTTATTGCATTTAAAATTTAAGTGATTATAAGCTCTTCCATTTTTCGGTATATTTTAAATCATTTATGACCTTGGGATTGTCAAGGAGAGGACATTGATTGCTGTCAACTTTATTGTTTTGTAACATTTAAATTTTTCCATCTGTTGCACCTTGATAGGTTCAAGGTTGTGGACCCTTTGACAAGCATTACTACAGATAAAATGAATTAAATCATTTTGGTTTTTTTACAATGCAAGTTCAGAGTCTTTCAACCTAATACTTCTTTTGTATTGTGACATTTATGAAACAAAAAAATTACAATTTAAAAAAAATTCTTAACATTAACATGCGTTACAGAAAGTTGTAAATAGGACATGGACCAACATTTTACTTCTCTTTTTCTTTTTTTGTGAGGGTGGGTTGTTGTATTGGCTCAAAGCTCAAAGTAACATGGCATAGGGTTTGGTTAGTTAATTGTGGAAAGCTTCGAGATAGACAATGGGTTAAGATAAAGGGAAGATAGATAATTACAAAAAAGGGAATTAGAGTTTTCTTGTTTATCACTGTCATGGTTGTTGCCCTGTGTTATGGAGGTCATGGATTCAAATCCTCGAAACTGCCTCTCCACGGAGCAAGGCCTGTATACATATACCTTTCCAGACTGTGGTAACCTTGCACACCAGGCCGCCCTTTTTTTTTGAGAATCTATTTATCATCCAGAGAAATTATTGTTAGTTTGGAAAAGTGTGTTCAGGTTGTTTTATGATTTTATGCAATACACAATACCTTCATCTAACAATTATAAGGTTGTCCCTTATTGTTGTTGTCATTCGTATTTTACGAAAGTTGGTCCAGATTTGGACTTTCCTGATAATCAGAAGGCGTGTTTTCAAAATATCAAACATGGAATATTTTTTCTCTTCCTTTTGATTTCTGTGTACAGTAATGCAGGTCCTAGTCAAAAATGCAATCTTGGATTTAGTTTCCTCAATGTTGTTTATTTTGTGGTAAATTAAAAGGTATTAAGTGATGTTACATTAATATTTTCTCAAATTTGACTGCAGTGTCTAAAGATGAACTCTGTGGACAATTCTTTGCTGCTCTTGCGAAAATTGACTACTTTAGGACCAATGTTGATGGGATTGATGACCCTCTGCGATTGGAGAAAGCATCTCGTTTATTGAATGATGCCTTTATGGTATGACATATTTTATCATGAATAAGCATATGTTGCATCTGTAGTTGTTGTCGAACCTTAAAATATACCTGTTCCTTTGCTTTCAATATACCATCTTTGTACTTGGTTGTCGGTATAAGTTTCTTTATTTAGTCAAAATAGCTATACTACGCAATTATTATCATAACTGCTTTACTTATCTCTTCATGTACGATGTTAATTTTCAGCAAATGTCCAAAACCATCTTTGACCAGGTGGATCTAGCTACATGGTTTAAATGATGCCGCATTATTATGCCAAAAAACAAATATTCAATGAGGACATTTTGATCTAAATCTTTTTCTAGAATTTCACCAAGGGTTTTTCTTCTACCTCTTATTATGGGGTTGTCCCTCATTTGTTCAACTCTTTTAACTGGTTTTACTATTGGTCTTCTTACACATCCAAACTACATTAGACACGATTCTACTATCTTTTTCCTAATAGGTGCTACTCTTACTTTCTCTCTAATACACATAATTGATTTCCACGTGGCAAAAATAAAAGGAAATTAACACCATTGGTTTGAAATCCAAATATGTGCTTGATTTATAGTTGCAGTAAAACTGTCTTTTTAGTTCTGATGACAGAAAATCTACTGCTATGTAGGAGATGGACAAATCTGGGTGTCAAGAGTTTACTTTGAAGAATTTGGCTGAATCACTAAAATCGTTAGGTATGATGTGCAACTTTTACTTTAAAGCTTTATTTTATCCTTAGAAGAATTGAAAATCTCTCTCTCTTACACACACTCACACTAGTGGGAATTGAATTGTGTCATGCCTTTTTTAATCAAAAGAAAAATGTAACACATTTCTAATGTTTGTGTATAAGCCAAAATCTAGATGATTTAATTCTTGAAATTGTGTTTTCTCTCAGGTAACAAGGCAATGCAATCCGAGCAATATCCTGATGCAATTGAGTTGTATAACTGTGCAATTGCACTCTATGAAAAGAGTGCTGTTTACTTCTGCAACAGGTATTCCTCTGCTTTGTTCTTTATACTGTTCCTCAAATATATTACAGTACTATTTTTAGTATATTAATGAATAAGTACTTTTAATCTAGAATCTAGGTGAATCAGTCTTCTCAGAAATACATCTGCTTCTGATTTTCATTATTTTTATTATGCTTTATATGAAGTATTTGTTTAGGGGAAAAACTCTTTTAAAATGAGCATTAATGAGGGTAGAGAGAGTGACGGGATCACAACACCCCTTGTTTATAATTATATGCATCTCTCTAATGTCACATATTTGTAGGACAGTTGTTTGGTTCAGAATACCTTAGACATCATTTTACTTTAAACAATGTTATTTATAGAACTAAATTTGATAACTTTCTCTTGTAACAAATAAAATTATCTTTAGCTCTCACTTCTCATCTTTTGTCTATACACCCATCCTGAAAAAAACATCATCAAAACTAAAAGGACAACTTTTGTGGTCCCACTTTGATTGTACACAACATAATTCTTTTATGGAGCTAAGTTTTGTTCCTATTTTGATGCATATCAGGGCAGCTGCATACACTCAGATAAAAAGATATATGGAAGCAATTCAAGATTGTCTTAAATCTATCGAGATTGATCCGAACTATAGCAAGGCATACAGTCGCCTCGGTTCAGCTTATTATGAGCAAGGAAAATACAGGGAGGCTATTGAGTTGGGTTATAGAAAAGGTTGGTAAATTATTATTTCATCCATGTTATTAATTCTTACAATACATCCTGTGACAAACCAAGGTGAAGTGGTTGAGATCCATCACCTTATCAATGCACTGTTAATCAAAAACTTTCAAGAGTTTTACTCTGTTCTTAAATGATTCTTCTTTTTGCCATTTTGGTTTCCTAAATTTGTAGGAACATGTTGTGAAAATTGCAGTCAAGAGACGTTTTACCAAAATGAATTCTGTTTTACCAAAATGAATTCTGTATTCGCTAGACATAGTTTAGAAAATGACTCAGTCTACAGACTTTTAAACCATTAATAGTTTATTGTATCATTAAACGGTATTGGTTGAAAGTTTGGTGGACTTTGATAATGTTAATCCTTAATATTATGTTGTATCTCTGCAGCCTTGGAATTGGATCCAACTAATGAGTCTGTTAGAGAAAACATACGGGTTTGTTCTGTTATTCCTTTTCCTTCTGCTTTTCTTTCTTACTTATTCTATGCTGTTATAATGCCTGCTTCAATTACAGCTAGCTGAGCAAAGGTTAATGGAACAACATAATGGATATCAGAATCAGGTATTATCATTAATTTTTCTTTCTTAAAAAATCTGGTGTTATCCATTTTTATAATTGTTTACTGCAATTAAGGGTAACCTTCATTGGACAAAATACACGGTCTGGTCTTTTCAATTCCCATGCCCTTGGAAAACGAATATATTTCCACCTAATTATCCATTTCTTCATGCATTATGTTCATTTACCTTCCCATGTTAGTTTAATGTGTGAATTTACTATAGTTGTTGCTTCTCACATTAAAAACAAACATGCATAGGACTGCAATTTTGCTTGTTAGCTCACTTCAATGTGCTTTTGTAATATGTTAGTGCTTCAATGCCTTAATAGTGACTATGTTTCAGTTGCGTGTGATTTTGCTTGATGACTTGTTAATTATCTTCATGCGCTAGTAATATATATGAGAAAAAGTGATTGTTTCTTTGAAATATGTTGGCAAAGCATTGATTCTTCACCTTCTATAAACAAATCACTCAGAGTATCGGGATAGGTAGCTTGTTGGTAGGGCCACGGGACATAAAGTGTAAGTACCTGGGTTCGATCTCCGACAGCTGCTCAATTAAGCAGTGACTTTAAGTTTTTTTTTGTTACTGTTTTCTTGATAATTGCTGTTTCTAATAAGTTAGTTATTGCATTCTGATGGTCGTTAGGTCATCAAACATGCTGTCTTCATTTAAACATTTTTCTTTATTATCTGTAGAGTTCAAGATCAGGAAGCAATGCGGTGCCACCTCCCTTCAGCTTTACTTCGCCTCCGTATATCCCCAATGATCTTGCAGCCATGTTCATGAACATGGCCTCAAATTCTGAAGATGGATCTGAAGAGGGGCATTTTCATGAAGGGGAAGATACAGATGGAGCTGATGTACCCGAAATAATAATTGGATTCGGGGACAATCCTAGTGTGAACGTTGAGCATTTGCCTGATCATATTTCGGGTGCCTTTCGATCTGTGGTAGAATATTTTGAGAATCAATCCTCTGGGCAACCACAAGATCAAATGAATGGAAGCTCAGCACCAAATTAAGCTATTTTAGCATTCTGGGGCTGTAAAGGTTCACAACATTGTACAAATTCTTGTTTTCTCATTTTTTTCCAACTCATTACAAAATTAACTGGTAAGGTTCTCTTCATGTTAGCATTCCTTAGAGCTTCGAGGTGCTATCTTGCGAAGGCAATGAGACGTAATACAGTAGCTGACAGCTTGACATTCGCTCAATATCCTTACTTTTATTTTACTGGTTTACAAATTGTGAGGGTTTGGACGTGTGGTTTGACCAGCTGGACCAGCATAACATTCTTGCTAGCTAAGTTTAGATGTTTACATTACATTCAAACTAATCTCTAAAAACTAGGGTGCCGGCTTCAGTGGACTGTCGTACACTTTGGTGTATGTTGCACCAACTAAAATCCACCGGTGTTATTTGGTTTCCCTGTATTATTATTTTTTTTTTTGAATTTTTAATCCTCCAGCTTGTCAAGTCAGTGACACGCGGTACCCCTATCAAGTCACTGTCAACTCACTAACACACCAATGGTTAATAATTACTTTTTTTTTCACATATACCTCTATTAAGTTAACATTTTTTTTTTTAAAGTTCCAATAATAATGATAGAGATATGTTTGAAAAGTATATCAAATTTTCACATTTTCAAGGCCATTAGCCGCTTTCTTTGATGAAAATGAAAAATCCCAAAAAGGTCTTATAATTAGGAGCGGAGTGAGTACTTTTTCTTTTACACAACTCAATATATAATTAATGTTATTTTTCTCAACACATCTTTATTTATCACTCTTTTTCTCACTTTTAATAAAAACACACTATTTAAAAAATATATTTATTGCTTTAATTTTCAATACATTAATTATTTTTTTTTTCATTATACTTCATATCATTTCTCACTTTGTAATTATTATTTTTTTTCCATTATTTACGTAAATCAATATCCTATTAAAATAGTGGTAAACACGGAAAATCATATTGATTTCGCTATTGAAATTATAAAAAAAATAAAAATAAACAAAAAAATCTCAAAAAAATGACAGATATAAGGAACTGAGGGGGCAAAAATAAGAGTTTCACGTCCGTATTTTTGTGGACAATTTTTTTTTTCTTAAAATGGAGTCCACTAATTATTTTATTGTTCTTCACGCTTTCCTATATTTTAAAGACAAAGTTCTGTTAATCTTTTTAAAAAAATTTATTAAACAGAAGCAAGAGTATCTATGCTAAAGGAGAATACAAAGGTTCCTCATGTAACAAAAAATAACGTAAATAAATTACAACCCACCTACAAACCTAACATAACATTCATACTCCCCAATCAATTCACCTACTACAACAATGAATAACAATATCATGTTCCCCTTCTTGCAAAAACAGCTGCTCAACTTTCAAATTAATAGGAATTGCGTGTTAGTATGATACAATAAGCAACAGCCCCACATATGTCTGCACCCTAATATTTATGTATTAATATTTAATAAAGTGATGTTATTTGCTTTTATTTTCATTTTTGCATAGAGTTATAAGTGGTCTTAAGAAGAAAGTCGTTGTGGATCTCCTTCCACGTATGAATGAAGGTCAAAAACCAAAAGCTATTTGAGATCTTAAAAAATCTAGATATTTCATCTAAGCATGATTGACTCAAATGGGTAGAGGGGAACCACTGGTTTTACCTAGGGGTGTAACGGTCCAGCCGATCCGATCTTTAATCAACATTAGGACAAGACCAGACCATTATAAATCACGGTTAATCAAAATATAAATTATGCTTATCAAAATATATGAATTAAGGTAGGTAGTTTAGTATGTCATAATGTTAGGTTTAGGTTTTAAGTATGCGGTCCGGTCCGATCCAGTCTGGACGGTCTCAAAAATATTGAGAACGTGGACCGAACCTGTAATAACGATCTAAAATTTTTAAAATCGGATCGGACCATGTGACCAAACCAGACTGTATTTTTTGATCTGACCGGTCTCGCGTTTCGGACCGGATCACTTGTACCCTTACCTTTACCAAGAAACCTTTACCAACAAATGATGGAAAAATATTTATGAATTAAACGAAAAAACAAGAAAGAAGACGAATCAATGTTTGTTGTCAACTAATGGTATACAAAGGGAAATATTTGTTGCTTTAACATTTGTGATTGGAATTAAAATTGGTGGTTGAAATTATGTTTTGCAATATATTATGAGTAGGACTCACTCATGATACTTTTACTGTCATGAAAGTTGTGATATGTAAGATAATGATGAGAGAAATCATTGATTTGTGTTTTTAGTGATTGTGATAGATTGGAGATGATACTAATTGGTAACTGAAAAAATATATGTGATGGATTAGAGATGATAGTAATTAGTATTTGATTTGTCTTGTTGAGGCTGTGAAAGAAAATACTTTTTATATGTCTATAATAGTAATTGTGATGGACTTGTCTTGTCACCAAGGCTGTAGCTGTGCATTAGTGTCTTTTAGAAAACAAAATACTTTTACTGTCATGGTAGTTTTAGTTCTACTAAAATGTAGGTTTTTAAATTGTATATTAAATTGAATAAAAGTTATGATATTGACTATAGTTGTAAATATAATGCTGAAAAAAGTATTGAATCATGGGCTGGGCTAAACTGAGTTAGTGAGATGATTGACACGATACAAACTTAGGTTAACCCAATCCAACCCAAAAAATCAGTGACTAGCGCAACAATGGATTGAACCAAGCGAAACTGACAGCTCTATCAATGACCAACTGTGGCCACGAATGATCACCATTGGCTAACCTCCATCCATCGACCTGTCAATCTGTCATTGACCAACTTACATCACTAGCTAACCATGTTGGCTTGTGACTTTACTCACCGAAGTATGCTCAGATTCAAAGATCGAAATGAATTACACTTTCCTTCCCTGCTTTTGAAAAATGGAAAAAAAAATTACCTATAAAAATTACTTACTGTCCAATAACCCTAAAAAAGGTTTTTTAACAAGTAAGAAAAGTTTGAATTCTTATTAAAATTACAAATTTACAAAACGCTAAGCCATATTAATCATAAAGGAGAGAACTCTAGCTTTTTGTAAATTTGTAATCTTAAATCCTAAGCCATTTCCTCAACAACTACGAGAACTTAAAAGTTCCCCTTTAATTTATAGGCTTATTTATGTTTTTAATCCCTGAAAGTTACAGATATTTTAGTTTTGATCCCTAAAAGTTTTTTGACCTTGACTCATCCTTAATTGGTTTGAAAAATGTCATTAGGAAAAATCCATTAATCATTAACATTACCAACAAAACTATACACTAACATACACACTTTGACCCTTTTGCTCAGGGTCCGGATCATCCACGCTATCCTATCAGGGATATACAGTACTTGCACACATGTATGCTAATGTGACATTTCGTTAGCCACATCGTATATATAAGAAAAACCAAAGGAAGTGAAAGAAATATCCAGGTATTCTACCTTCAAGCTTTCTTTTATCTTTCTATAAATTCCTACCCCATCTCTTGCTCCTTCTCTTTTAAATTATTTCAAAGTGGGCAAAAAATTGTTCAGCAGTATTTATAGGGGATGAATAAGTTTAAAGGGAAATAAAGATTCGGGAGAGTTTTATCACTACTCGCACCCGATTTTTATAGTTTTTTGCATTTACTTACCAATATTATCCTCATATTAATATTTACACTCATATATTTAATACTCACATCGAAATCCTATTATTTGCACCCTTAATTTTAAAAACCTAATACTTAACCAATTATCACTACTTACATCCATCACCTTCAACCTCTCATCCTAAATCCACGTAATCATCATCAACCTCTCTACCCAATTCCATAAAAACTAATTAGTATCCCACAAAAAGTCATAAATCCAAAAAATTAATTCTTGCTTTTATTCAAATTTAAATACCGATACCTATTCATGATATTCTAGCTTGTAATAATTTTTGTATCGCTGGACTTGAATTCAAAAGTGCTGGCCGTAGACATGCAAGTCAATTGACATTTACATATCGGTTGCAGAACCACACACATAGGCAACCATGTGCAGTATTTTCAAAACACACTTTTAAATGGAATAATATTTAGGGTCTCCCATCATATTTTTTTAGATGGATCAAACTAAACCTTATTTACAAAATTAATTTTCTGGATTTATGACTTTTTGTAAGACTGTAGGACATTAATTAATTTTTATGGATTTGTGTGAGAAAGATGAGAGGTTGAACACGGTTATATGAATTGAGGATGAGATATTGAAAGTGATGGGTATGAGTAGTAATAATTGGAGATTTTTAAGATTACGGGTGCAAATAACATGATTAAGGGGTGAGTATTAAATATATAGGTGTAAGTAATATTGATATAAAGGTAATACTGGTAAGTAAATGCAAAAAATTATAAAAACTGAATGTAAGTAGTAATAGAATGGATGTTAATAACATCTTCCATAAATATAGCTTAAAATTTTTCCACTATACTATAAAACGATTAAAATAGAGACAAATGAAGAAAGTTGAAAGATAAAATCTTGATTTACTTCCATTGATTTTTCTTAAAGATATTTTCACAGTTTGTTTTTGGTTTCTCCTGTATCAATAAGAAAAAAATAACAACCATTGCAAGTAAAAAGAGAAGCAGATATAAACCCTTTACATGCCTAGAAACCTTTCTAGTCCCCCAAAACTACTAAGAAATTGAGATAAAAAATCTTTAGATACTAGTTCTATGTTTGTTAAATGCTATGATTGTGGTTTCAACAAAGCAAGGTTTGTTGCATTTTTTCTCTGTTTTTGAGTTTGGATTCAAGATCTAAGCCAGTATGTTCCAAATTGCTTTTATGCAACACCAACAATTTAAATATGCATGCTTTGGTGATGCTTTTTTGCCTTGGCCCAACACTCTTAGTGGAGTGAGAATATGTTTATAACACTAAAATTGACTTGATAAAAAATTATGTTGGTGAATTTATTTAAAATATTTATGTATTTGTCTCTCCTAATTGGCTATTTGAGAAGGGAATTGAGACTATATAAATCTGATCCTTATAATGTTAAAGCATAAAAAGCAAGGTTTTCCTCTAATTGAATTTCTTCAATTTCTATTATGATCTGAATTCTTCTTTAATTTAGCATTTTTTTGACTCACAATCTTAGTCACTTGATTTTTTTAGTGGTTTAAATTTTAAGGCAGTTAATGACCGTAATTTGTGTAAAGAGACAAGCAAAAACTAATTACAAGTTGCATAAAACATGATGTTTTCACAATGCCATGCATTATCAACCGAGATAAGCTCAGGTTTTATAAAATGTGCCAAGCAACACTGTACAGGGACCGGGGAATCTATGTCATCTACTTCATCTGGGTCAGACTCACTGTTGTTTACAACAATAAAATCAGCTCCCACAACCTCAACACTTGTAGAAGCTAAGGTGT
Organism: Crotalaria pallida; assembly: GCA_037953625.1. NCBI lineage: Eukaryota > Viridiplantae > Streptophyta > Magnoliopsida > Fabales > Fabaceae > Crotalaria > Crotalaria pallida. The sequence continues at coordinate 145,355,790 of CM075651.1, read as the reverse complement.
AGGTGCAGGCCCAGCAAGAACTACTTCAGGCTCATCTCCAATTCTTCTTGACCACAGCCTAAAACAGATGAGGAGGGGGCCTCACCATCTTTTCTGACAATCTCGCCAGCAGAGGAACTTTCTTCCTTATATGTAAGTAAGAGCACTTCTAAAGCTTGAACTTGTAATCGAACCTCTTCTTCCCACCCATTTGCTGAAGAAGAATCCGTTCTAACGTAAAAAAAAACCAACTGCCCATAAACAATGAAGAATAAAAATTTAACGACCTGCACCGAGACTACGGAACAAAACAAACGGCCGTATTACAGTACGGCATACCTCAAGCCACCTTTCCCTTAAAAACCTGAAACTCCAAATCGGATCTCCCATCACAAGATATGCAATCTTCCCTCTTTGGCAAGCATAATATAATAACCTCTCAATGCGTGAGGAGCAGAGTATCCAGCTGGGAACATACAGATTATATCCAAGTTATGACAAAAAGCAAACAAGCTTCGAAGAACTACCAAAACGGTAGACATCAAAACAAAGAGCTAGCAGCTAACCAAGCAGTCATTCCTCCGCAGACATTGAACTCTTGGGTCTCACCAGGTATCTGGCTCTTGACCTGATATAAAAACAAGAAAGCATGACACTGCTATGTTTCCTTCCTTCGCTCAAAATAGTCAAATCAAATACACAAAGCAAAAGCTTTTATAAAGAAAACATACTCAGAAGACCATGTTCCATCTTTAAAAAAGTAGAGTACCGTTTCAAAAAATATAAACATGACCAGATAGCAAATCTGATGGAACAATTCGCCTATTAATTTATGACTATTAAATTCGTCTATTAATTTATGACCATCAAGATGTTAAATCTGAACAATCCACAAAGCGAACACTTCAAAATACCGCTGCAGCTCTTTAAAAAATATGACAAACTGCCTGCAGATTTTTCTCATTCTTCTATAATCGATCTGCCTGCAGATTTTTCTCATTCTCGGAGGTCATGTCACTACAAGAATCCAATGAGGAAAGGAAAATCTTACTGATAATGATAATAGGAAAAGCTAGGAAGAAGACAGTAACATAGTCGTAGCAGAGTTGTCCAAACCAATGATGCAGACTTGAAGGGTCCAAAATCACTGTCTCCTTAAAAGGTAGAAATCCTGCTTCTTAAACTCGTGACTCCTGACACAAACCCAGAGGAAACAGGAGAAAAAAGGAAGAAAAATCCTATTAGACAACAAAACCAATATCGGGAGCATCCGTGAATAACCCCCTAACCACTGCTTTCATAACAGCTCAGCATCCAATCCCCTTCCCTGCAAGATCCATGTTGAAATCCAATCCCCTTCCCTGCAAGATCCATGTTGAAATCATAGTCCAAATAAATTTATAAACTGAAAGGCAATCTGGTAGAGGTCACCAAAAATGGGGTTTGATAATATGCGGACGTTACCGGAGATAACTAGGAGATACTATACTGCAAAAAGAACAACTTTGCAATTCAATTTGAAACATAATGATCACAGCCGCAAAAAAAAGACAACAAAGAAATCAAATCAACAATCCCGAGCCATTAGAAACACTACTCCTCAACCACTATAGATTCAATCTTCTCAATCCACGCTCCTGGAGATATGCAAGAGGCAGGATGACACAACATAGTGATATAACCTCGAACTGTGAGGGATATATCGATCATATTCTGCCAAAAAGGAATGCGTGTTGAAAATCCCAAACCAAAGGTCCAACAGACAAGTTATCTCTGCATAACCAAACTATCCCAATTTCCTCCCATGAGAAGTCCAAGTAAACCCATGACAGACAAATTCTCCAGAGAGGAAGGACTCCAGCCGATATAGAAAAATAAATGAAATTACCAATTTCATAACCCTCCGAAGAAGACAGCCAGAAACACAGAAAAATAGAGAAGAAATTTGTTTATAGATTTTGATAATATAAGCAACCACAGCTCACAATTCCCTGTATCACCCAAGTGCAAATCTTAGAAAACTAGTAGAACAAAACCAACAACAAAATGGTAGACTTCAAATTCCAGGTATAGAGGTCACCAATTATGCCTGAGGCCCCATGCTAAATCATTACGAAATACCTGGCATAAGGCTCAATGCTATGTATAGATAGTTACATGCCAAGCTGCACAGAAACTAATCTAAAGCATCTCGATAAGACAGAAACTCCAACATCTTGAAGCAAGCTTGTATGATTCCTGGTGAACAAACAGGGAGAACGAGCATAGGCAAATTCAAAGGGTGCATATGTACAAATAGAAATTTGGAAGAAAATTCGGATCAATAGTAACAAAACCAGAATCTCAATTATCCCATCCACTGCTTCCACGCACAAGCAGTTCAACACCTTATTCTTCATGAACGACAGTCAAAAAACTGATCATCACAAAAAAATTACGAATTTTTTTTATCAATTTACCGACAGACTTCTTCAATTATCTGGCAAAAGCATATCAACTCCTGTGCAAATCACACATTACTTGATGATATAAAGGCAACCAGTAGAGAATCAAAAAACATAAAAACCATTTTTTTTCAATAAATTTCAAAAAAAATAAAAACACACATTTTTTGGTTATGACAAACCGTGCATAAGATGCTGATTCAGGTTCAGTGCAATTAAATTTAACTCTTCCTGCACGGTTATGTGTTTGATGTGAGTCTGTGATAAAGAATATTAAAAAGAAAATTCAATGAAAAATGCAAAAAAAAAAAAAAAGCAGTAACAAAGCTAAGGCAAATTCTCCAAACCAAAAACGAGGATCATCAAGACAAAACTCAAGGGCCCAAAGCATCTAAGGCACCCAGATTCTTCATTAGATACAAATTCCTGTACCATAAAACTCTTTCAATTCCTGATAGACAAGACAAACAGAGGGACGAGAATAGCAATGAACACATCCAAATCCAGAACGAGCATATATACAGAGACAATGAGAAGGGAGTCGTTATTAATGGTAACAAAACCTAAGTTGGAAGAGAATATCTGTCAGCTCAGCAAAACATCTGGATCAGTTAAAGTTGCAGGCTGCATGCAGAATTAGGTGCTCAATATATAAGGCCACATCACTTTAAAATCTATAGAGAGTAGTAATTATAAGAGTTGGGAAGAAAACTGCAAACTCCACCGATCTGAAGAAAGATCATCACAAGAAAAATCCCCAGGCCCAAAGTAACTGGTATACAGAAACTCCTGCATCACTCCTGATACGCAAACAGATGAACAAGCATAGCCATAAACATTGCCAAATCCAAAAACGAGAAGAAATTTGGCATTATAAGTAACAAAACCGATCAATGCTTCCAACCACTGCATCCACAGCCTAGCATGATTATCTTCCCTGTAATATCCAAGGGGAAATCATGGAAAACACGCAGATCTGAATAAACAAAACTAAGGCAAGAGTTTGGAATCCAGTTAGGGGTCACCAAATTATGCTTGGACTTCCGATACTATGTAGAACATTATGTGAAATGATTAAGTACACACTAACTGCAAAACAAAAAACGAAGCTCCACAATTCAATTTGTAGACATCATGAGCCGTTAAAAATTAAGAAAGGAAAAATTCATCGGAGAAATTAAATCACTGATCCTGAACCATTAACCAATTTAATCCTCAAACAAACACTTCAAGACATTGCCCACACCCTAATCTTCCATGTCCAGACGCCAGAGAGCTACAAATAGAAACATAAGCAGTTCAAAATCTTATTCTTCATGAACAATATTCCGAGAACTGATCAACACAAAGAAATACAATTTTTGTTTTTCTTACAGACAGACTTCCAACTAGCTTGCAAAATCATATCACCCCACACTGCAAAATGATAAGGGCAACCTCCAGAGAAACAAAGTTCATAAAAACCATGTCTTTTCCTTCAATAAATAAAAAATTATAAAACATTTTAAGCGCTGTACAACCTTTTCAAAGAAATGAACTTTAAAAAAAAATTAAAATTATCTTCCTTATATAGGAAGATCTCTTGATGAAGTGTGCGTGCAAATATTCTGATGCAAATGCTTGAATATACCAATATTGCACACTTTTAGAAAGTTTATATGACAAACCGTGCATAAGATGTTGATTCCGGTTCAGTTCAATTAAAATTTCAATCTGCCTGCACGGTTTTGTGCTTAATGAGAGTTTGTGACAAACAAAATGAAAGCGAAAATTTCAACGAAAAAGACAAACTATTAACCATGACAGAACCTAAGTCCAGCAAAAATGTTTTCCCTGCAAGACCCAAGATAAAATAACGGAGAGCACACAAAAGGCCAATGAATTTTTAATCAAAAGACAAATCCAAGAGTACAGAATCCTGTTTTCCCTGCAAGACCCAAGATAAAATCACGGAGAGCACACAAAAGGCCAATGAATTTTTAATCAAAAGACAAATCCAAGAGTACAGAATCCAGGTACGAGTCACCAAATTAAATCATAGATACTAAGCCCTTAGCCAATCCCGTTTAATCAATCAAAATTGCTTATGATCCGATCTTCAATTTCCAAAGCTCCAGAGCGTCGGCTTCCTGTAAATTTAACCTCAACTCCCCGTATCAACATAAATTATCAAGAACTCTCTAAACCAAGACAAGAAAATCCAAAATAAGAACCAGAAGCCCAAACCATGCGGAAGATGTTCATTCATGTTGGGTTCAATTGATGGTTCAGTCTGCCTAAAGAATTAAGGTGCTCAATTTATGAGGTCCCATCAAATTTTAAATTTAGAGATGGTAGTAATAATAGAAGTTGGGAAGAAAACTTGTAAAATTCGCTGATTCGAAGACATATTTCATCACAAGAGCCCAGAGCCCAAACTAACCGAGTTCTACAGAAACTCCTGCATCCCTCTTAATCCCATACACAGATGAACAAGCATAGCCATAAACATTGAAAGATTATCTTCCCTGTAACATCCAGGGAAATCATGGAGAATGCACAGATCTTAATAAATTCATAAACGAAACTAGTGCAATTTCAAGAGCTTGAAATCGAGTTAGAGGTCACCAAATTATGCTCAGACTTTTGGTAATCAGGAGGCAATAACTGCAAAAAAAAAAAAAAAAAAAAAAAGAAAAGAAAAGGAAAAAAAACGAAGCTCCACGGTTCAATCTATAGACAACAAGAGCCATTAAAAAGACAACAAGAGCCATTAAAAATTGACAGGGAAAACTATTCGGAGAAATTAATCACTGATCCTGAACCATAAGCCGTTCTAAACCTCAATCAAATAGTGGAAAATATTGCCTACACCCAGTCTAAAAATCCAGAGCGCTACAAAACAAAGAACACAAGCAGTTCAACACCTAAATCTTCATGAAAAACAACACTAAAAAATTTAAGCAAAAAGAACAGCAACGAAAAACTAAAAATCTCTAGTGATCTTCAATCCAGCAAATTTATACCCATCGGTGCAACATCCGGTTCAATCAGCTATCGAAGAAGGCATATAAATCCTACACGAGTTGATTATTCACAACAGCAAACGCAAATTGAGATCATGAAAGTGATATCATCATAATCAAATGGAGTATACTATATTCAAAGTAATGACATAACTCATAAGATGTAAAAAGAAAGAACAACTCAGCAACAAAATTAAATAAAATAATTCTGAACTCTTCACCAGTATAATCTGGTTAACGCATAGGTCAAGACTGAATTTAGAAAATTAATTTCCAGACCAACATCTGTATTCATAGGTCAAGACTGAATTTAGAAAATTAATTTCCAGACCAAAATGCTGCAATTCGGAAAGCGAATAAACAATAAACATAATAAGTTAAACACCTAGATATTCATGATCAAGGGCAAAACAATATGCAAAAAAGTTTTCCAAAAATAAGAATCACAAAAGGTAATCAATTTATTGTTCTTCCAGCAAACTAAATTCCATAGCAAATCCCTAAACGACTCTGAAACAAGAGCAACAACTAAACAATAGAATCAAAATTCATAAATACCACGCTTCTTAAAAATTGAATATTTAATAGGATAGTGCTAAATCCTTTCAATGTAGGATTTATTTTTCAAAACATGATTACATAAAGAAACAATGACGTATGTAAAAAATCAGGTAGTAATCTAATAATTTAATGTGAGCACTTGATATGCTTATTCACGTTTGGATTTAAAGATGTTAATGTAAGGTCCTTAGAGATCATAAATAACACAATTCCCTTCCCAAAACCAGAAGATGCACATATTATCACAACAAATTCCCAAGGTCTAGAAAAAATTATATTGATGTAGAAACTCCTGCTAATCTTAAGTCATGCAATCCTGATATTCAAGCACAGAGCAATGAACAAGCCTAAAACACGCAACACGCAGAGATCCGAATGAATTTATAAATAGACAAGCTAAATCCAAAACCGAGAAGTTAATTCATCTTACAAATAGGAAAGAAAACCCAACCACTGGTTCAACAGAAGAAATTAATCGATGATTATCTTCCCTGCAACACCAAGCGAAAACACGCAACAATCACAGATCCGAATGAATTTATAAATGAAACTAAGGTAATTCCAGGAGTTTAGAATCAAGCTAGAGGTCACCGAATTATGCACTGCACTGGGCTCCGGTACTACAGCTCCGGTAATATGCAGGAAGTAATTAATAGGCACGCTAACTGCAAAAGGAATAGCTTCACAATTCATTTCGCAAAACAACGTGATCAAAAGCCATAAAAGATTATGACAGAAAAATCCATCAATCAAATTAAATCACTAGTCCTGAACCCTTGGCCGCTCTAATCCTTTCCACAGCCCGAACTTTTCCATGTCCAAGCATCTAAGGCACACCGATCCTTCAAAAATACAAATTCCTGTACCATAAAACTCTTACAGAAATATAGCAACTTCAGATGCGAACAGTCAATATAGCAACTTCAGAAATACACGACAAACCATACAGAAGATGTTCATTCATATTTGATTCAATTGAAGGGCAAGTCCACCTGAAGAATTAGGTGCTGAATATACGAGGTCGCATTAAGTTTATAGATAGCAATATTTATAATAGTTGGGAAGAAAACTTGCAAAAATCACTGATACGACAAATATTCTCCATTAGCTTGACCCACCCAGAACTCGAATCGCTCCTGATACACAAACACGGAGGAACAAGCATAGCCATATACATTGCCAAATCGAAACAGAGAAGAAATCACCTAGACGGGAACAGAATGTCCATCAATGCTCCCAACCACTGCATCCACATCCTAGACTGATTATCTTCCCTGTAAGATCGGGGGGAAATCATGGAAAACATGCAGATCTGAATAAATTCATGAACAAAACGAAGAAGTTTGGAACCAGTTAGAGCCTTAGAGGTCACCAAATTATGCTCGGACTTCTGATTTTATGGAGAACGTTACATCAATGCTCCCAACCACTGCATCCACATCCTAGAGTGATTATCTTCCCTGTAACATGGGGGGAAATCATGGAAAACATGCAGATCTGAAGATCTGAATAAATTCAAGAACAAAACGAAGAAGTTTGGAACCAGTTAGAGGTCACCAAATTATGCTTGGACTTTTGATTCTATGGAGAACATTACAGGAAATAATTTATGAGGCACGAACTGCAAAACAAAAAAACTGAAGCTTCACCATTCAATTTGTAGACATCATGACCTTAAAAATTAAGAAAGGAAAATCTCATCGGAGAAATTAAATCACAGATCCAGAAGCGATAAGGCATTAACCAATCTAATACTCAAACAAACACTGAAAAACCGATCTCCAAAATTTCTGTAGTAAACAATCCATACTTGAAATTTGCATTAGGGTCATCACAAAACAATCCATACCATTTGTTTTTGCATCATGAACAAAGATGCCACATTCAATTGTACTATTTTAGGGACATCCCAATCCAAACCATGACTAAAGAATTCATATTACCAGGCCACCAAATAGCTCAAGTATGAATACAGATTAAAGAATTCATGTTATAATATCATTTCGAAGGGCATCCAACTAACCAGGGTCTCATAAAGATTTGAAATAATATAGGCAACAAGGATCGAACATGAATTATTAAAAATATAATTCATGTTGCAACTTTCAACCACAGTTGATTTTTCAGTCCATTCAAAACAGTCTCCAAGATTTGTTTAGCCAATTAAATTTTGATTCATCAAGATTGAAACATTCTTGAATGACATCATATAGACCAAACAAGTGGACTAAGTATTATGAATTCATAATAGGCAACCAAAAGCTAGAGTATTCATAGGGTCATCCAACCGATTAGGGACTCATCCGAATTCCGAATCATATTAGGCAACAAGCGACAGCATGCCATCTGATTTCGTTCTCCAAAGACCAAAACAACCACTAGGGTTTAATTAATCACTTAATTACCCAAACAATGTGCCAAGAAAAAAAATCAATATTAGCATACAGATCATAGGAGTTTGTTGGAGTTTACAAAAACATCAAATAATCTTGCCACTGATACCTAGCAACGAATTTTATAACGAAGAAACACAAGCAGTTCAACACTTGGACATTTTCCCTGCAAGACCCAAGCTAAAATCATGCACAGTGCACAAAAGGCCAATGGAGTTATGAACAAGATAAATTCAAGTTATAAAAATACAGCTACAGATCACCAAATAATGGATCGGGCTTCACAGTATGCATTGAGTTGGTGAGTCAATTTGGAGGCTTTGACTGAAAAACAAAAGCTTCTCAATTCAATTTGGAATCACAATCTTCAATATCCAAGCTCATAACCTCTCAAACTGTGAGGAGCAAACAATTACTCATATCAACATTGAGTACCCAATAAAATATCAATGAACTCTCTAAACCAAGACAAGATAATCCAAAATAAGAACCAGAAGCCCAAACCATGCAGAAGATGTTCATTCATGTTGGGTTCAATTGAAGTTCAGTCTGCCTGCAGAATTAAGAGGAGAGTAGTAATCATAGAAGTTGGGAAGAAAACTTGCAAAATTCGCTGAAGACATAGATCATCACAAGAAAAAACCTAGAGCCCAAAGTAACTGATTTCTACAAGAAACTCCTCCATCGCTCCTGATACCCAAACACAGATGAACAAGCACAGCCATAAACATTTCCAAATCCAAAACAGAGAAGAAAATGTGTATTATAAGTAACAAAACCTATCAATGCTCCCAACCACTGCCTAACAAGATTATCTTCCCTGTAACATCTGAGGGGAAATCATGGAAAACACGCAGGTCTGAATAAATTCGTAGGAGTTTGTTGGAATGGAACTTTACATAAACATCCAATAATTTAGCCATTGATACCTAGCAACAAATTTTGTAACGAAGAAACACAAGCAGTTCAACACTTGGATCATTTTCCCTGCAAGACCCAAGCTAAAATCATGCACAGTGCACAAAATGCCAATGGAGTTATGAACAAGATATATTCAAGAGTTAAAAATACAGCAACAGATCACCAAATAATGGACCGGGCTTCACAGTATGCATTGAGTTGGTGAGTCAATTTGGAGGCTTTGACTGAAAAACAAAAGCTTCTCAATTCAATTTGGAATCACAATCTTCAATATCCAAGCTTGTCAGCCTTCCTGTAGATTTAAGAAGTACCTTGCATGAATCATACTAGTTCATAACCACTCAAACTGTGAGGAGCAAACAATTACTCATATCAACATTGAGCACCCAATAAAATATCAATGAACTCTCTAAACCAAGACAAGATAATCCAAAATAAGAACCAAAAGCCCAAACCATGCAGAAGATGTTCATTCATGTTGGGTTCAATTGATGGTTCAGTCTGCCTGCAGAATTAAGAGATAGTAGTAATCATGGAAGTTGGGAAGAAAACTTGCATAATTCGCCGAAGATATAGATCATCACAAGAAAAAACCTAGAGCCCAATGTAACTGATTTCTACAAGAAACTCATGCATCGCTCCTGATACCCAAACACAGAAGAACAAGCACAGCCATAAACATTTCCAAATCCAAAACAGAGAAGAAAATGTGTATTATAAGTAACAAAACCTATCAATGCTCCAACCACTGCCACAGCCTAACAAGATTATCTTCCCTGTAACATCTGAGGGGAAATCATGGAAAACACTCAGGTCTGAATAAATTCATAAATGAAACTAGGGCAATTTCAAGAGCTTGAGATTGAGTTAGAGGTCACCAAATTATGCTCAAACTTTTTATAATCAGGAGGCACAAACTGCAAAAAAAAATGAAAGAAAAAAAACGAACCTCCATGATTCAATTTGTAGGCATTAAGAGCCAATAAAAATCAAGACAGGGAAAACTAACCGGAGCAATTAAATCACTGATCCTGAACCGTTAGCAATTCTAATCCTCCATCAAAAAGTGCAAAACATCGCCGACACCCCCGTCTCAAACTCCAGAGTGCTACAAAACAAAGAACACAAGCATTTCAACCCCTAAACTTCATGAAGAAGAATACTAAAAAAATTCAAGCAAAAAGAACAGCAATGAAAAACAATCAATCTCTTGTGACCTTCAATCCAGCAAATTTATATCAATCAGTAAAATCTTCAGTTCAATCAGCTATTGGAGAAGCATATAAATCCTACATCACTTAAGATCATGAAAGTGATAATGTCGTAATCAAATGAAGGATACTATATTCAAAGAATTGACATAAATCTTAAGATGTAAAGAAAGAACAACGCTTGCAGCAAAATTAAATAAAATAATTTTGAACACTTCACCGGAAAATCTGGTTAATGCATCTGGAATCATAGGTCAAGCCTAAATTTAGAAAATTAATTTCCAGAAAAAAATGCTGCAATTCTGCAAGGGAATAAACACATAAACATAAAAAGTTAAACTCCTAGATCTTCACGATCAAGGGCAAAACAATATGCAAAAAAGTTCCCTAAACAACTGAATGAAACAAGGGCAACAATTAAAGCAATAGAATCAAAATTCATAAGAACCAAGCTTCTTAGAAGTTGAATATTTTTAAAGGATAGTGCTAAATCTTTCCAAATAGGATTTAGTTTTCAAAACATTGTGATCAAAAGCCATAAAAGATTATGGCAGGAAATCAATCGATGAAAATAAACCACTAGTGCTGAACCCTTAGCCGCTCTAATCCTCTATCAAAAATTTCACAACACGATCTTTTCCATGACCAATAAATTCATAAACAAAACTAGGGCAATTTCAAGAGCTTGGAATCAAGTTAGAGGTCACCAAATTATGCTCAGGACTTTTGATTATCAGGAGGTACTAACTGCAAAAAAATAAAAAATAAAATCAAGAGCCATTAAAAATTGAGACAGGGAAAACTAATCAGAGCAATTAAATCACTGATCGTGAGCCGTTAGCCTTTCTAATCCTCAATCAAACAATGCAAAACAATATGCAAAAAAAAGTTTTCAGAAAATAAGAATCACAAAAGGTAATCACTTTATTTGGTTCTTAAACACTTTATTTGGTTCTTAGAGCAAAGTCAATTCGGATGCAAATCCCTAAACGACTCAATGAAACAAGAGCAACAACCAAATAGAATCAAAATTCATAAAAACCAAGCTTCTTAAAAATTGAATAGTTTTAAAGAATAGTGTTAAATCTTTTCAAATTAGGATTTAGTTTTCAAAACATGATCACATAAAGAAACGAGGACTTATGGAAAAGATCAAAGGTAATAACCTAATAATTTAATGTGAGCAGTTGATATGCTTTTATTCACGTTTATCTTGGAGGTCATAAATAAAAGAATTCCCTAAACCAGAAGATCCAAAGATTATCACAACAAATTCCCGATGTCTCGAAAAAATTATACTGCAATGAACGGAGATCTTGTATTCCTGATATTTCAATTTTCAAGCACAGAGCAATGAACGAGGATAGCCATAAACATAGTTTCCCTGCAACACCGAAGAGAAAACACGCAACACGCACAGATCCGAATGAATTTATAAACGAAAGTAAGGTAATCTCCGGAATTTAGAATCAAGCTAGAGGTCACCGAGTTACCCACTGCGCTGGGCTCCCGTAATACGCAGGACGTTACGCTCAGTAATTAGGGCACGCTAACTGCAAAAGGAATATAGCTTCACAATTCAATTCGCAAAACATCGTGATCTAAAGCCATAAAAGATTTTGACAGAAAAATCCATCGATGAAATTAAATCACTGGTCCTGAACCCTAATAAGCCGCTTTTCACGACACGTTCTTTTCCATGACCAAACTCCAGAGTCGGTGCTACAAACGAACAGAAACACAAGCAGTTCAACACCTAATTCTTCATCAACAATCAACAATTACTATAAAAAAAGTCACGAAAACTATCAACCTCTTGCGATCTTCAATTTAGCGAAATCATATCAACCACCGAAAATTTCCGATTGAACCAGCTATCGAAGAAGCATTTGAATCCTACGCGACTCGATCGTGAAAACAAACGCGAAGTTTAAGATCAAGAAAGCGTTATCATCGTAATTAAACCAGCGAGAATCGATAAGAATAAGAGAAGATGATAAACGAAACAAGAAAAAGAGCGAGCTAATAAAAGAGACCGTCAATGCTACGCAACGCTGTTTCTATCCGATTCTGAATGACGAAATTTGGGGAAGGACAGAGGAGGTTTATATAGAGGGGAAGGGTGTTGATGAGATAAGGCGGTGATGGTAAAATTCAACGGTGTAGATTAAATAGAAAAAGTTGTTGGCTCGGTTTCTAATTAAAGGCGGTGGAACGCTCAATTAGTCGGTTCCGTGTCCGCTTCGGAAACACGCACAACTAGATAGCATAGTCTAATCTAATAATCTAATAATCTAATAAAATTATAAAAATCATGTCATATATTTTTTTAGGGTGAAATATATCACTTTGATCTTTTTTTTTATTGCATTAACTTAGTTTTTGAAATTTTATAAATTTATATTTAGTTTTTAAAAAAAATAATGTATTGATACGATTTTCAAAATTTTTGGATTATCAACTTACTCGTGTTTGGCATTATTGGTAAAAATGAGATTATGATTATTTTCTTGTGATTATAATCGGTTAAAATTAAAGGAGTAATATATTTATGTTTGGATATCTATCTAAAAAATGAAATTAAACTAATCTATTTTTTTTAATAGTGTAAATAAAATTATTTTTTACTGAATAAATTACAAAAAAGTGTATGATGTCACAAGTGGATAGTTAATTAATATGATGAAGTGATAAGGATAAAATAGAAAAATTACACGAGTTTAAAAAATAACATTTCAAAAAATAATATCTAACTACTGTTAAATAGCTTATAGATTTTGATTATTTTTTCAAGATAATAAGTTATGTATCGCAAGCAAACACATCAGTTTATGATTATTTTTGAAATATAATTTTAAAAAAATAATTTAAGATAAACCAAACATGTAATTTTCAAAAACCAAATTAATATCTCACAAAAATATCAAGAACCAAATTAATATTATAATTTTAAAAATTATATATTCTTTTGTTAAAAAAAAACAAACTGTGTACTTATTATCATATAAAAAACACGTGTAATATCTGTAAATAAAGATAAGCATTATATGATTGTATACATATCCTTAAGGTTGAGATTAGATTTAGGATAAAAATACAAAAAAATATTAATATTAATTTATATAGTTTAAGATAATGACATTTTGAATTTTTCTAATTCATGTTTTTTCAATTTTTTAATTTTTTTAATTCGTAATAATTCATGTTAATTGATGATAAAATGCATATATATATATATTACTAGCTCTTACCCCGTGCAATGCACGGGTTGTTGATATTAAATTTTTTTATATTAAATATTTTAAATTAAAGATTATTATTATTTTCATTATAAAGTAAAGATTATTATTAAACAATAACAAAAAATAATTATAAAAAAGGATTATTGAATATACTTTATTATGATAAATAAAAAATTATTCTTATTATTTTGATTTTTTTTGTTTGATGGTATTATGAGAATAATTAATGATAAATCATAATATCCCTTATTTCATTGGGCATGAATTAGTTGGAAGATAATGACAGTTCTTTTTTTAATATTATATTTATTTATGTATAGATTAATATTAAATTAATGTATTCCTTATTTAGTTGATCGATAATTAGCATGTTTTATTAATTAGAGTGAAATCAAAAGTAAACTTTTTTATTTTTATCCTGTGCAATGCAGGGATTATTAATATTTAAATATTTTAAAGTAAAGATTATTATTAAACAACAATAAAAAATGAGCTTGTTGAAAAATTTTGTACTTCCTTATATAAATAAAAAATAACATTTTTTATCTGAGGTTTTCCTTATTTATTCAATAGATAAATTAACATTTTTTTACATGATTATTAACTTTATTATGATGAATCAAAAGTAAATCAGAATTAGATATTCCTTATTTATTTAATAGATAAATTAATATTTTTATATGATTATCAACTTTATTATGATAATTAAAAACAAATCAGAATTAAATATTTTGATCTTTTTGTTTAATGGTATTATGAGAAAATTTAAGGATAAATTGGAATATACACTATTTCATAGAACATGAAAACGACATTGAAATTGTTATTTTTAACTATCTTGGTTAACACATTGCACTTTATTATGAATATAATATTGGCTCTTTTTTTATATATTTAATATTATATTTGTCTATGTATAGATGAGTATTAAAAGTTAATGTATTCCTTATTTAGTTGATCGATGATTAACACGTTTTATCATGATATTATGATTAATTATTAGAGTGAAATGAAAATTAAACTTTTTTATATTTTTTTGTTTGATGGTATTATGGGTAGATTTAAAGATAAATAAAAATATTTTCTATTGTATAAGACATGATAATTTAGCATATTTTAAATATAATTATCACATCTAATATGAAAAATTATATATAATTAAACCAAAGTTATACATTCTGATTTTTTTATTGGATAATATTATAAGATATTTCTTATATTTATTTGATGGATAAATTAATATTTTTTTACCTTTATTATTTTTTTAATATAATTATCACATTTATTATTATTATTCATATTTAAATGTTTTGATCTTTTTCATCATTTATCTTATCTCATGACAAAAACGGAAAAAAATCATAAATAAATCGAAAAACACTGTTTCTTCAAACAGACAAAAGACTCACCAAAATTATTTCTCTCCGGAATACGATCAGGGTATTTCTTCTTAATCCTAGAAGCCTTAACCCTTCTCTTCTTTGAAAAGAGAAAAGGATAATCAAAGTAAGTATGTATAACAACTTACCAAGGTCATGCTTTTGTTTGAAGTAACTCGTTGATGTCATTCTTCCTAAAATTAGCATTAAGCAAAAATCAATTAAAAGTATAACAAAATATGCATCATCTAATAAGTAATTCATCAAACACTCAAAAATCAAAATTAAGAGTTCTAAGTAGAGGAATAAACAAAAGTCAATTAAAAGTATAACAAAATATGCATCATCTAATAAGTAATTCATCAAACACTCAGAAATCAAAATTAAGAGTTTTAAGTAGAGGAATGAGGGAAAAAATAAAAATAAAAGAAAGAATTTGGAGAAGAGAATTCTTAGAATTAGATAGAACTTTAAAAATTGAATGAGAGAGTCTATTATATATATATATAGTGAATTTTTTAATATTTTTTAAATATTTTTGTTGAGGATAATGTTTTGTTCAACAAATTAAGGATAATGATTTCACATACAGATAATGATTATATAAATTTAAATAATTAATTTAATTTCAAATTGTAATTTTGGTTAGAGATAATGTTATTTACCTACAAACATATAATGATTAAATAAATTTAAATAATTTATTTAATTTTAAATTGTAATTTTGATTAGAGATAATGATTATCCACCTACAAATTCTCTGATGGGAGGAAAGCTTCACGGGACAAACGTGGTGCCTCGAAATTTCTCCGGCAAACGTGATGCCTCGAAAAGGGATCCTTTTATATATAGATAGTAGATAAGCCAAATAGTATCTTATATCACAAGCATGAACAATAAAAATGATGATAAAATGAGGAGTTTGAAAATTTAATCGCATTCAAAAATCCATACTACATGTCTACACATTTTGACCAAGTGCAAATTAAATTTTAAGCATGCATCACAATATCATGTCTTAATTAGGACGAAAACCTTTGGCATTTATGGATAAAAACTATTTGAAAGGAGCATAAACTCTAATCATCAAGCAAAAACCAACCAACTTGTTTATTTTTTTTATTTTTTTTGTGAAAAAACCAACCAACTTGTTTAGTAAGAATAATAAGACACAGATAAACCTCTACCTGGTTCTTTTTTAATTCCTCACATTCTCTTCCAATCTAACTTAAAGAACAAAATTAGTAGCAACTTTCAACATAAAAAGAAAAAAGAGAGATCAATATTAAGAAAATGTGACTATTATCAAAATACATTAAATTAAAATTTACATTAAAGTAAATATCGATAAAGCTGCCACAGCAACAACCAACTTAAGTATTGCATTAGTAGAAGCAACAACCAGTAACCACCAGCACCAGCAGCAAGTAACAACAACCGAAAGCGGACAATCATACAAAATGCTATAAACATTAGCATAACTAAACCACTTCCTCCACAATAACTATATAGCACAAACAAAATTCACACGGTTATTTACTAATTTCGACCAAACAAAAAAAAACAAATAAATGAAAAAAAAATCCAAACTGAGAAAAAGCATATGTATGTCTTCGCTTGTGTTTGGTTCCACGTTTGCAGGGAGGCAAACGCAGAAGCTGTGAGGGTGGAGCTTCCCGCAAACGCGCGTTTGCTTCTCCCCACCGCTTTTCCAAACACGCTGTTCATTAGTTACTCCATGGTCCAGGTTTAAAACTAACATCTTTGTGCCTAATTTCTACTCCTTGTATCCCTGCAGCTCTTAGGCTCTCTTCAAACAAAATCATGTTGAACGTAACTTTATTATAACTTTATTGTTCTACTATCTTCATGATAAAAGTATAATTTCCTAAATATCTAGGAGAAAAAAATGTATTTACCTCCAACTCCTCATTTTTTTTTCTTAGTAACTCTAGCTTATGGTGACCTCAACATGCACCGCTTTAATTATCTGTGGTGCCTGTCAAAAAGAACTTAATAGAGTCCACACCATAAATTTATTTCTATTGTGTAAAGCTGAAACTTTCAATTATAACAATAAGAAGAATAAAACCACTGCACCTATTATCTCCCTAAGCTCACTATCCTCTGCATTATGTTGCAAGGGATTATCACTTGGGATAACCTGTAAGAAAATAAGCAACCATTATTCTTAGATGCATATAATCTCTTTTAAAATGACAATATGTACATAAAACAAATGAAAATAGTTAAAGTTAAAAGAAAGGAGTGGCATGCAAATTAAGAAGAAATCCAAACATTCATAGGCCATGCTGTTGATGTCATTTAGACTAACAAATGATGGATGTAATAGCACAACATCTTGGATAAGACTGAACTTTGCAAGTTCAATCACAACCTTAATTGGGGAAAGAGGATAAAACAATATATCCTATGAGTTTTTTTTTTTCTAATTTAGTTGTGCTTAATCAAAACCATAAACCAAACCAATGAGTAAAACTAAGGGGATAGGAAACTTATCTACAATATATACACAAAGGGAATGGGAAAATAAGCATATTGAACTAGTGGAATGAGTGCAACTACCTCTCTTCCATTGCATTTTAAAGTATCTCTTTCATATGCTCTGAAATTATTACATAGCAACTCAATAATACACCACTGAATACAAAAGAAATGAAACTTAAAAGTTTAAGTATTTAACTTAAGATATCTCCATATATGAAAGATAGAAGTAAAAACCTTACAACCTTTAATCCGCTATCAAGTGGGTCAAGATACATTATACTTGCAGGCAAACAATGAACCCAAAAATTTGAATTCTGGTTTATCAGGAGGAAAAACTGCTATTGAGAACCTAAGCACAAAGTACAATCTGGTTTTACTTTTTAAAGGGATAAAATAAAACTTCAAGTATGACTCAAATGCAAACACATTCCGGATAAAAACACTCCTGAGAAATAAGGCAAGGTGATCAAAGCATGCCATTTTAAAACACTTCAAAGAAACCTTATCATACTCCTCATAAAATAGTTTAACTTGTTTTATCATAAAGTTATTAATAGGAAGTGGTAAACACACATATAGATGCAAATACCAACAGACAACCTGTATCTCATCTAAATTCATCAAATAACACTTACAAATTTAGGTCAATAACTAAATTTAGGAAATTGTAACAGTATGTGGTACCATTCTTTCTCGTTGAAAGTCGTTTTAGGTTAATAACTCCCAAAGGTTGATAATTTTCATTCGCTGGTACACCATGTAGTGGACCTTTTACACCGACTGAACTGTATATCACTTTATGAGTGTTAGTGTCCTCTATTTCTCGGTATATATGAAATTTTATAAATCGACAATGAAGTTAATACTTACAAATTGTCACCGTTAATAATCCTTTCAATACAATACATAGCTAACATTTTATAAATTACCCGAGGATCACACTTTTATAGTAATTACTGAACAATTCTTCAGATATGTAGTCGAAAAAATAAACAAATAACAAATGAACTAGGTTGAGGATAAATGAGCTAACAGTGAAAATGTCAATTTGCTGCTTTAAGAAGATGCGTGTTTCAAAGGAGCAAAACACAGTTACTGATTAAAGGCATCTACCAAACAAAGAGGCACATACGAGTTTCACGTTTGAAAGGGGCACAATCGCGTTTGGCTCTTTCACAGCCAAACCAAATGAGCTCTTACATTATTAACTTTTTGCTGCATACTTATTCCGAAAATATATCATAAAATGTAATTTAATATTTGGTTCACTGTATTGTTCTAATTTATATACTATATTTAATAGTATTTGATTTATTCGATTATGTGTCAATATTTATTCAAGATTTAGAAAATAATTTTATTAATACATGGTTAGGTTAAACTAAATCTATCTTAACCTACCTTAGTTACTTTTTTAACAGTGAAAAACATGGATAAAATATGAGTAATTAGTCATTTTGGTCTCTGAGAGTGTGATCATCGATCATTTTAGTCCCCCAGAGATCATAAATACACGTTTAGTCCCTGAGAGTGTCTCACATCCGTCATTTTAGTCCCTCCGTCAACTGAGGTTAAGTAACGGAGTTAATTTTTCCGTCATTCATTTTGGTCCCTGAAATATGCATACATAATTCATTTTGGTCCTTTTTAAATTGACAATTAATTCAATTTAATCCCTCAAACATCAATACATAATTCAATTTGGTCCTTTTTAAATTGTCAATTAATTCAATTTAATCCCTCAATTTTATTTTTTTTATAAAACAAACAACTCAACATTATGTAGTAAAACATTAAAACATGTATGTATATAGTATTTGAGCAGTACCTATCCACAAAAAGTAATCTTTTACTCATTTTCAAGGGATATTTAAGGCATCAAAATGAAGAAATGAAGACTAAATTTAGAGATATTTTGTTCATAGTTATTTTTTAATTTAGATTAGTTTTGTGAACATGTGCTGACTCAAATATTACATACATACATGTTTTAATGTTATATCCCATAATGTTTAGTTGTTTGTTTTTTACTCCCTCCGTTTCATTTTGTTTGGTCTTTTAGGCCTGAGCACATATGTTAAGAAAGTGTTAATAATGGTAAGTTTTATGTGTATTTTGTCTAAATGTCCCTATTTAATCCTTATTGAAAATTGTAGTAATATTTAATTTAATTAATGTACAGTGGTTTAGATGACAGAGATGATAAAAGTGTAAATAATGATAAGTAAGAGAAATGATTGAAATAAGGGTTAGAATTGGAAAGAAAAATTTGTTTATGCATTGGAATTGTAAAAGGCCAAACAATATGAAATACACTAAGAGAAAAAGCCTAAAAGGCAAAACAAAATGAAACGGATAAAATAAAAAAATGAGGGATTAAATTGAATTAATCGACAATTTAAAAAGGACCAAACTGAATTATGTATACATTTTTCAGGGATTAAATTGAATTAATTGTCAATTTAAAAAGGACCAAAATGAATTATGTATGCATGTTTCAGGGACCAAAATGAATGACAGAAAAATTAACTCCGTTACTTAACCTCAGTTGACGGAGGGACTAAAATGACGGATGTGGGACACTCTCAGGGACTAAACGTGTATTTATGATCTCTGAGGGACTAAAATGACCGATGGTCACACTTTCAGGGATCAAAATGACTAATTACTCGAAAATATACATGGTTGAGTGATTAAATTAGTGAAATCAATTAACATGAATTATTGCGAATTAAAAAAATTCAATAAACATGGATTAGAAAAATTCAAAATGTCATTATTTACCACGAGCTGTTGGTGCAGTACGTGGTGCCAGGGGCTGCACTTGGTAAACCGAACCACAGTTCAATCCCCCGGAACATCGTTGGAAGAGGAATAAATCCTTAATCCCGGGACCCCCTTCGAACTGGATTTGAAAACTACATTCAAAATGTCATTATCTTAAACTATATAAATTAATATTAATATTATTTTGTATTTTTATCCTAAATCCAATCTAAACCTTAAGGATATAATGCTTATCTTTATTTATAGATATTTCACGTTTTTTTATGTGATAAGTATACAGTTTTTTTTATAAATTTTTTATTAAAAAAAATTCAATTTTTAAATTGTAATATTAATTTGGTTTCTGATATTTTTATAAGATATCAATTTGGTTTTTAAATGTCAAAGAAAAAAAATTGGTTTTTGAAAGTTTATAAATTCACATCTAGTCCCTCAAAAATTTTGGATGTATTAATTTAATTTTCAAATACATTAATCATAATAAAAAATGATTTAGAGACCTATATAAAAAGATATACGCACATGCCTACATATAAAATTGTGACACTTGTTATTTTCAAGTTTAAAAAAATTAAATAAAAGAACTTAAACGACAAATATCAAGATCCTATGTGTAAGTTTATGAGTAGGTCTCTCAACATAAATCTCTTAATCATTGTTTTTAACTTAATCTTTAAACCATAAAAACTTTAAGAGATTAAGTTGATAAATCCAAATATTCTGATAACCACATCAATACATTCAAATATTTTTAAAAAATAAATATAAATTAATAAAATTTCAAAAAATAAATTAATACAATAAAATAAAAATAAAAATAAATTAAAATAAAAGATCAAATTGATATATTTCACCCTTAAAAAATATAACATGATTTTTATAATTTCATTAGTTTAAAGCTTTTTTACACTATTCAAAGAAAATAGATTAGTTTAATTTCATTTTTCAACTAGATACCCAAACATAAACCTATTATAATTTTAACTGATTACAATCACACGATTCAAGTTGATAAATCCAAAAAATTTTAAAACCGTATCAATACATTAATTTTTTTTTAAAAAAAAACTAAAGATAAATTTATAAAATTTCAAAAACTAAGTTAATGCAATAAAAAAAATAAAAGATCAAAGTGACATATTTCACCCTAAAAAGATTTTTATAATTTTATTAGACTCTAGTTGTGCGTGTTTCCAAAGCGGACACGGAACCGACTAATTGAGTGTTCCACTTCCACCGCCTTAATTAGAAACCGCGTCAACAACTTTTTCTATTTAATCTACACCGTTGAATTTTACCATCACCGCCTTATCTCATCCACACCCTTCCTCTCTATATAAACCTCCTCTGTCCTTCCCCAAATTTCGTCATTCAGAATCGGATAGAAACAGCGTTGCGTAGCATTGACGGTCTCTTTTATTAGCTCGCTCTTTTTCTTGTTTCGTTTATCATCTTCTCTTATTCTTATCGATTCTCGCTGGTTTAATTACGATGATAACGCTTTCTTGATCTTAAACTTCGCGTTTGTTTTCACGATCGAGTCGCGTAGGATTCAAATGCTTCTTCGATAGCTGGTTCAATCGGAAATTTTCGGTGGTTGATATGATTTCGCTAAATTGAAGATCGCAAGAGGTTGATAGTTTTCGTGACTTTTTTTATAGTAATTGTTGATTGTTGATGAAGAATTAGGTGTTGAACTGCTTGTGTTTCTGTTCGTTTGTAGCACCGACTCTGGAGTTTGGTAATGGAAAAGAACGTGTTTTGAAATTTTTGATCGAGGATTTGATCAGCTTAGGGTTCAGGACCAGTGATTTAATTTCATCGATGGATTTTTCTGTCAAAATCTTTTATGGCTTTAGATCACGATGTTTTGCGAATTGAATTGTGAAGCCCTACTAATTACTGAGCGTAACGCCCAGCGCATTGGATAATTCGGTGACCTCTAGCTTGATTCTAAACTCCTGAAATTATCTTAGTTTCGATTATAAATTCATTCGGATCTGTGCGTGTTGCATGTTTTCACTTCAGTGTTGCAGGAAAGATAATCATTGATTGTGTGCTAGGTTGCGGAATTCTGGTTTAGGGAATTCTGTCCTTAATGATCTCTAAGGACCTTGCATTAACATCTTCTAATCTAAACGTGAATAAGCATATCAACTGCTCACATGAAATTATTTGATTATT
This sequence comes from Crotalaria pallida, assembly GCA_037953625.1. Lineage (NCBI taxonomy): Eukaryota > Viridiplantae > Streptophyta > Magnoliopsida > Fabales > Fabaceae > Crotalaria > Crotalaria pallida. The sequence goes on along the minus strand of CM075651.1, from coordinate 145,333,176 downwards.
ACTTAGATCTTTTCTGTAAGTCATTGTTTCTTCATTCGGAAAGTGATCATTTTTTGAAAACTAAATCCTACTTTGGAAAGATTTAGCACTATCCTTTAAAAATTTCTAAGAAGCTTGGTTTTTATGAATTTTGATTCTAATGCTTTAATTGTTGCCCTTGTTTCGTTCAGTTGTTTAGGGAATTTTTCTGCATATTGTTTTGCCCTTGATCGTGAAGATCTAGGAGTTTAACTTTTTATGTTTATGTGTATATTCGCTTGCAGAATTGCAGCATTTTTGTCTGGAAATTAATTTTCTAAATTAGGCTTGACCTATGATTTCAGATGCATTAACCAGATTTTCCGGTGAAGTGTTCAAAATTATTTTATTTAATTTTGCTGCAAGCGTTGTTCTTTCTTTACATCTTAAGATTTATGTCAATTCTTTGAATATAGTATCCTTCATTTGATTACGACATTATCACTTTCATGATCTTAAGTCATGTAGGATTTATATGCTTCTCCAATAGCTGATTGAACCGAAGATTTTACTGATTGATATAAATTTGCTGGATTGAAGGTCACAAGAGACGGGTTGTTTTTCATTGCTGTTCTTTTTTGCTTGAATTTTTTTAGTATTCTTCTTCATGAAGATTTAGGGGTTGAACAGCTTGTGTTCTTTGTTTTGTAGCGCTCTGGAGTTTGAGACGCGGGTGTAGGCGATGTTTTGCACTTCTTGATCGAGGATTAGAATTGCTAACGGTTCAGGATCGGTGATTTAATTCCTCCGATTAGTTTTCCCTGTCTTGATTTTTAATGGCTCTTGATGTCTACAAATTGAACCGTGGAGCTTCGTTTTTTTTTTCTTTCATTTTTTCTGCAGTTTGTGCCTCATGATTATCAAAAGTTTGAGCATAATTTGGTGACTTCTAACTCAATCCCATGCTCTTGAAATTGCCCTAGTTTTATTTATGAATTTATTCAGACCTGCGTGTTTTCCATGATTTCCCCTCAGATGTTTCAGGGAAGATAATCTTGTTAGGCTGTGGCAGTGGTTGGGAGCATTGATAGGTTTTGTTACTTAAAATACAGATTTTCTTCTCTGTTTTGGATTTGGAAATGTTTATGGCTGTGCTTCATCTGTGTTTGGGTATCAGGAGTCAGTTACTTTGGGCTCTAGGTTTTTTCTTGTGATGATCTATGTCTTCGCCGAATTTTGCAAGTTTTCTTCCCAATTTCTATGATTACTTCTATCTCTTAATTTTGCAGGCAGACTGAACCTTCAATTGAACCCAACATGAATGAACATCTTCTGCATGGTTTGGGCTTCTGGTTCTTATTGTGGATTATCTTGTCTTGGTTTAGAGAGTTCATTGATATTTTATTGGGTGCTCAATGTTTATATGAGTAATTGTTTGCTCCTCACAGTTTGAGAGGTTATGAGCTATTATCCTTCGTGCAAGTACTTCTTAAATCTACAGGAAGGCTGACGAGCTTGGATATTGAAGATTGTGATTCCAAATTGAATTTAGAAGCTTTTGTTTTTCAGTCAAAGCCTCCAAATTGACTCACCAACACAATGCATACTGTGAAGCCCAGTCCATTATTTGGTGATCTGTAGCTGTATTTTTATAACTTGAATTTATCTTGTTCATAACTCCATTGGCCTTTTTTGCACTGTGCATGATTTTAGCTTGGGTCTTGCAGTGAAGATGATCCAAGTGTTGAACTGCTTGTGTTTCTTCGTCATAGAATTCGTTGCTAGGTATCAGTGGCAAGATTATTTGATGTTTTTGTAAAGTTCCATTCCTACAAACCTTCGATCTGTATGCTAATATTGATTTTTTTCTTGGCACATTTGTTTGGGTAATTAAGTGATTAATTAAACCCTAGTGGTTGTTTTTGTCTGTGAAGAACGAAATTGGATGGTATGTTGTCCCTTGTTGCCTAATATGATTCGGAATTCGGATGAGTCCCTAATCGGTTGGATGACCCTGACCCTATGAATACTTGAGCTTTTGGTTGCCTATTATGAATTCATAATACTTAGCCCACTTGTTTGGGCTATATGATCTCATTCAAGAACGTTTCAATCTTGATGAATCAAAATTTAATTGGCTAAACAAATCTTGGAGACTGTTTTGACTGTTTTGAATGGACTGAAAATCAACCGTGGTTGGAAGTTGCAACATGAATTATATTCTTAATAATTCATGTTTGATCCTTGTTGCCTATATTATTTCAAATCCTGATGATGAGACCCTGGTTAGCTGGATGCCCTTCGAAATGATATTATAACATGAATTCTTTAATCTGTATTCATACTTGAGCTATTTGGTGGCGTGGTAATATGAATTCTTTAGTCATGGTTTGGATTGGGATGTCCCGAAAATAGTACAGTTGAATGTGGCATCTTTGTTCATGATGCAAAAACAAATGGTATGGATTGTTTTGTGATGACCCTAATGCAAATTTCAAGTATGGATTGTTTACTACAGAAATTTTGGAGATCGGTTTTTCAGTGTTTGTTTGAGTATTAGATTGGCTAATGCCTTATCGCTTCTGGATCTGTGATTTAATTTCTCTGATGAGTTTTTCCTTTCTTAATTTTTAAGGTCATGATGTCTACAAATTGAATGGTGAAGCTTCAGTTTTTTTATTTGTTTTGCAGTTCGTGCCTCATAAATTATTTCCTGTAATGTTCTCCATAGAATCAAAAGTCCGAGCATAATTTGGTGACCTCTTACTGGTTCCAAACTTCTTCGTTTTGTTCATGAATTTATTATTCAGATCTGCATGTTTTCCATGATTTCCCCCCGATCTTACAAGGAAGATAATCAGTCTAGGACGTGGATGCAATGGTTGGGAGCATTGATGGACATTCTGTTCCCGTCTAGTTTTTGTTACTTATAATACGAATTTTCTTCTCTGTTTCGATTTGGCAATGTATATGGCTATGCTTGTTCATCCGTGTTTGTGTATCAGGAGCTATTCGAGTTCAGGGTGGGTCAAGCTAATAGAGAATATTTGTCGTATCAGTGATTTTTGCAAGTTTTCTTCCCAACTTTTATAAATATTGCTATCTATACTATAAACTTAATGCTACCTCGTATATTCAGCACCTAATTCTTCAGGTGGTCTCATCCTTCAATTGAACCAAACATGAATGAACATCTTCTGTATGGTTTGTCGTGTATTTCTGAAGTTGCTATATTGACTGTTCACATTATTAAACTTTTTATCAGGTCGTTGTTTCTTTATATGGAAAAATATTTCATACTTTGAAAAGATTAACATAGTCATCTAAAAATGTTTAATTCTTTTAAAAAGGATGGTTTTATGAATTTTAATTCTTACGCGTAGTTGTTGCTCTTGTTTCATGGAGTTGTTAAGGGATTTGCACGGGAACCGAATTTATTTTTTAAGAACCAAACAAGTTGATTATCTTCTGTAATCCTTCTTTTCTGTTTCTGTCAACTTTTTTGTATTTAATTTTGCCTTTGATTGTGAAGATCTAGGTGTTTAACTTATTCATGTGTTTATTCGCTTGCAGTACCAGAAAGTAGTCACATCTATTATTCATGATTTGACTATCTGGGCAGAATATGCGTGGTGGACTTATTCTGTGTATCAGGATTCACATTCATATTTGATTTAATATGCGATTTCAAGGGAGGAATAATAGCTTGGTTCGGCTTGTGGTTCTTGTTTAGGATTTTCCTGTCTTAGTTTAGAGTTTTTATCTATATCTTATTGGTTGCCCAATTTTGATATTTGTAATTCTCTGCTCCTCACAGTTTAAGCAGTTATATATGTTCCTATCCTGCCAAGGAAGCGTGTCTCTCTTGTTTCATGCGACTACTTCCCTCTCTTTTGAGTGAGCTTAAACCTATAGGAAGGTTGACACTTTGGAGCTTGGATATTGAAGATCGGATCATAAGCCATTTTGATTGATTGAATGGGATTGGCTAACGGCTCAGCACTAGTGATTTAATTTCTTCGATTTTGTCTCTTTTCTAAAACCTTTGATTGCGTGGTTCCAATAGTGATGCTCTTCTTTTTTTCAGGCGGTGCCTCCTGATTATCTGATCATCTCGATTATAAAGCACAGTCCATAATTTGGTGACTTGTACCTGGATTGTACTCTTGGATTTGCCTTTTGATTAAAAATTCATTCTGGCCTTTTGTGTGCTGTCCGTGATTTTAGCTTGGGTCTTGCAGGGAAAATGTTTATTGCTATAAATGTCCCTCTGTTTGTTCTGTGTCAGGAATTGTAAGCATTTTATGGTAGTGAAGAATCTGTATACCTTAGATGCTTCGGGCCCTTGAGTTTTTGCCGTGATGATCCTCGTTTTTGGTTTGGAGAATTAGCTTACGCTACTTTTTTTTTTTTTTTACATCTTATTTCGTTGAAATTTTCTTTTTGATTTTGTTTGTCACAGACTCTCATTAAGCACATATCGGTGCAGGCAGATTGAAATTATAAATGAATTGAACCTGAATCAGCATCTTATGCATGGCTTGTCATATGAACTTTCTAAAAGGGTGCAATATTGGTATATTTCAAGTGTTTGCATTAAATTATTTCCTGCACACTTCATCATGTGATTTCTGAACAACCCTCAAAATTTTCTTTAAAATTTTTTATTTATTGAAGGAAAAAAATGGTTTTTATGAATTTTGTTTCTCTGGAGGTTGCCCTTATCGTTGAGCTGTGTGGGATAATTTGTATTTCTTTGTGTTGATCAGTTCTCGGATTATTGTTCATTAAGAATAAGGTGTTGAACTGCTTCTGTTTCTGTTTGTAGCTCTCTACTATCTGGATATCAGGGTGTAGGCAATGTTTTGAGGTGTTGAGTATTAGATTGGTTAACTGTTCAGGATCAGTGATTTAATATCTGTTTTAATTTTTAATGGCTCGTGTTGTCTACAAATTGAATTGTGGAGCTTCACTTTTTGTTTTGCAGTTAGTGCCTACTAAATCATTTCGCATAGTGTTCTACATAGTTTGGTGACCTCTAACTAGATTCCAAAATTTTGAAATTGCCTTAGTTTCATTTATTCAGATCTCCGCGTTTTCCACGATTTCCCCTTGGATATTACTGGGAAGATAATCATGTTATGCTGTGGATGCAGTGGTTGGGAGCACTGATAGGTTTTGTTACTTATAATGCGAAATTTCTTCTTGTTTTTGGAGTTTTTAGTTTTCTTGCCAAAGCTTATAATTACTACTCTATATATTTTAAAGTGACGTGACCTCATATATTGATGACCTAATTCTGCAGGCAGGCTTGAACTTCAATTGAACCAAACTTGATTTTAACCTTTGTTCTCATTGTCTCCGTATATATGCTCGTTTTGGATTTGGATAGGTTCATTGCTATTCTTGTCCCTCTGTTTGTCTAGTCTATCAGGATTTGAGAGTTTTATGGTACAGGAATTTGTATTTTTATGAAGGATCGGTGTGCCTTAGATGCTTGGACATGGAAAAGATCGGGCTGTGGAAAGTATTAGAGTGGCCAAATGTTCAGGATTAGTGATTTATTTGATTGATGGATTTTTCTGTCATAATCTTTTATGGCTTTTGATCACGATGTTTTGCGAAATGAATTGTGAAGCTATTCCTTTTGCAGTTAGCGTGCCTATTAATTACTTCCTGCTTACGGAGCTGTATTACCGGAGCCCAGTGCATTGCATAATTTGGTGACCTCTAGCTTGATTCTAAACTCCTGGAATTACCTTAGTTTCATTTATAAATTTTTTCGGATCTGTGATTGTAGCGTGTTTTCGGTTGGTGTTGCAGGGAAGATAATCATCGATTAAGTTCTGCTGTTGAACCAGTGGTTGGGTTTTCTTTCATATTTGTAAGATGAATTAACTTATCGGATCTTTGCGTGTAGCGTGTTTTAGGCTCGTTCATTGCTCTGCTTGAATATCAGGATTGCATGACTTTAGATTAGCAGGAGTTTCTACATCAGTATAATTTTTTCTAGACCTTGGGAATTTGTTGTGATAATATGTGCATCTTCTGGTTTTGGGAAGGGAATTGTGTTGTTTATGATCTCTAAGGACCTTACATTAACATCTTTAAATCCAAACGTGAATAAGCATATCACAAGTGCTCACATTAAATTATTAGATTACTATCTGATCTTTTACATACGTCATTGTTTCTTTATGTAATCATGTTTTGAAAAAATAAATCCTACATTGAAAAGATTTAGCACTATCCTATAAAATATTCAATTTTTAAGAAGCTTGGTATTTATGAATTTTGATTATATTGTTTAGTTGTTGCTCTTGTTTCAGAGTCGTTTAGGGATTTGCTATGGATTTTATCTTGCTGGAATAACCAAATAAATTGATTACCTTTTGTGATTCCTATTTTTGGAAAACTTTTTTGCATATTGTTTTGCCCTTGATCGTGAAGATCTAGGTGTTTAACTTATTATGTTTATTGTTTATTCGCTTTCCGAATTACAGCATTTTGGTCTGGAAATTAATTTTCTAAATTCAGTCTTGACCTATGAATACAGATGCGTTAACCAGATTATACTGGTGAAGAGTTCAGAATTATTTTATTTATTTTTGTTGCTGAGTTGTTCTTTCTTCACATCTTATGAATTATGTCATTTCTTTGAATATAGGATCTTATGCACTGTTTGTCATATAAACTTTCTAAAAGTGTGCAATATTGGTATATTTCAAGCATTTGCATCAGAATATTTGCACGCACACTTCATCAAGAGATCTTCCTATATAAGGAAGATGATAATTTTAATTTTTTTAGAAAGTTCATTTCTTTGAAAAGGTTGTACAGCCCTTAAAATTTTTTATAATTTTTTATTTATTGAAGGAAAAGACATGGTTTTTATGAACTTTGTTTCTCTGGACGTTGCCCTTATCATTTAGCAGTGTGGGGTGATATGATTTTGAAAGCTAGTTGGAAGTCTGTCTGTAAGAAAATCAAAAATTGTATTTCTTTGTGTTGATCAGTTCTCGGAATAATGTTCATGAAGAATAAGATGTTGAACTGCTTCTGTTTGTAGCTCTCTGGCGTCTGGAAATGGGGTGTAGGCAATGTTTTGAAGTGTTTGTTTGAGGATTAAATTGGTTAATGTGGTTCAGGATCAGTTACTTAATTTCTCCGATGAGTTTTTCCTTTCTCTTAATTTTTAATGGCTCGTGATGTCTACAAATTGAATTGTGGAGCTTCGTTTTTTGTTTTGCAGTTAGTGCGTACTAAATCATTTCACATAATGTTCTACATAGTATCGAAAGTCCAAGCATAATTTGGTGACCTCTAACTGCGTGTTTTCTTTGTGGTGATATGATTTGTTTATTCAGATCTGTGTGTTTTCCATGATTTCCCCTTGGATATTACAGGGAAGATAATCATGCTAGGCTGTGGATGCAGTGGTTGGGAGCATTGATCGGTTTTGTTACTTATAATGCCAAATTTCTTCTTGTTTTTGGATTTGGCAATGTTTATGGCTATGCTTGTTCATCTGTTTGCGTATCAGGAGCGATGCAGGTGTTTCTGTATACCAGTTACTTTGGCCCTGGGGATTTTTCTTGTGATGATCTGTCTTTAGATTGGTGGAGTTTGCAGTTTTCTTCCCAACTCTTATAATTACTACTCTCTATAGATTTTAAAGTGACGTGGCCCCATATATTGAGCACCTAATTCTGCAGGCAGCCTGCAACTTTAACTGATCCAGGCGTTTTGCAGTTCTCTTCCAACTTAGGTTTTGTTACCATTAATAACGGTTGCCTTCTCATTGTCTCTGTATATATGATCTTTCTGGATTTGGATGTGTTCATTGCTATTCTCGTCCCTCTGTTTGTCTTGTCTATCAGGAATTGAAAGAGTTTTATGGTACAGGAATTTGTATCTAATGAATAATCTGGGTGCCTTAGATGCTTTGGGCCATTGAGTTTTGTCTTGATGATCCTCGTTTTTGGTTTTGAGTATTTGCCCTAGTTTTGTTACTGCTTTTTTTTTTCTTTTTTCATTGAATTTTCTTTTTAATATTCTTTATCGCAGACTCACATCAAGCACATAACCGTGCAGGCAGAGTTAAATTTAATTGCACTGAACCTGAATCAGCATCTTATGCACGGTTTGTCATAACCGCAAAATGTGTTTTTATTTTTTTTATAATTAATTGAAAAAAAAAAAACATTGTTTTTTGATTCTCTACTGGTTGCATTTATCATCCAGTAATGTGTGATTTTCACAGGAGTTTATATGCTTTTGCCAGATAATTGGAAGTCTGTCGGTAAATTGATAAAAAAAAATTGTAATTCTTTGTGTTGATCAGTTTTTTGACTGTCGTTCATGAAGAATAAGATGTTGAACTGCTTGTGTGTGGAAGCAGTGGATGGGATAATTGAGATTCTGGTTTTGTTACTATTGATCCGAATTTTCTTCCAAATTTCTAATTGTACATATGCACCATTTGTCTATGCTCGTTCCCCCTGTTTTTTCACCAATAAGATGCTGGAGTTTTTGTCTTATCGAGATGCTTTAGATTAGTTTCTGTGCAGCTTGGCTTGTAACTATCTATACGTAGCATTGATCCTTATGCCAGGTATTTCGTAATGATTTAGCATGGCATGGGGCCTCGTGCATAATTGGTGACCTCTACCTAGAATTTGAAGTCTACCATTTTGTTGTCTCATCTCTATTTTTAATTATTTTTGTCGTTGGTTTTGTTCTACTAGTTTTCTAAGATTTGGACTTGGGTGATACAGGGAATTGTGAGCTGTGGTTCTTATATTATCAAAATCTATAAACAAATTTCTTTATTTTTTTGTGTTTCTGGCTGTCTTCTTCGGAGGGTTATGAACTTGGTTTCATTTATTTTTGACTTAATTATGTCATAAGTCCCTGAAGTTTGGGGTATTTTTGTCATATACCCTTATTTTTTTTTCGATGTCTGACTTCCCGAAGTTACTTCTGGGTTTGTCACATACCCTTACTATCAATTCTGACTAATTTTGCTGACAAGTAACATCGGAATCCTGGGCAGACACAAGAAGTTGGTCATGTGGTGCCGCGTGATGTCACATGGGCGAAAACGACCTCTTTCTTCAATTTTTTTTTCTTTTTTTATTTAACTAAAAATATAAAAATATTAAGTTTTTTAGGTTTTAATTTAAAGAAAAAAAGAATCTTCGCCCACGGGGCATCACGTGCCGAGCTTCCTACGTCTGACCAGGATTCCAATATTACATGTCAGCAAAATTGACCAGAATTGGTAGTAGGGGTACCTGACAAAAGTACCCCAAACTTCAGGGACTTGTGATGTAATTAAGCCTTTATTTTTCTATATCGGCAGGAGTCCTTCCTCACTGGAGAATGTCTGTCATTTGTTTACTTGGACTTGTCATGGGAGGAAATTGGGATGGTTTGGTTATACAGAGATAACTTGTCTGTTGGACCTTTGGTTTGGATTTTCAACACGCATTCCTTTTTTTATCTTCATACCTATTTACTTTGCCTATTTGTTCCAAGGATCTGAGTTTGGGAGGTTATATTGTTTTTGGCAGAATATAATCTATATATCACTCACAGTTCGAGGTTATATCTATGCTGTGTCATCCTGCCTCTTGCATATCTCCAGGAGCGTGGATTGAGAAGATTAAATCTATGGTGGTTGAGGAGTAGTGTTTCTAATGGCTTGGGATTGTTGATTTGATTTCTTTGTGGATTAGAAGATTGAATCTATAGTGGTTGAGGAGTAGTGTTTCTAATGGCTCAGGATTGTTGATTTGATTTCTTTGTTTCTGTCTTTTTTCTTTGGCTGTGATCGTTATGTTTCAATTTGAATTGCAAAGTTTTTCTTTTTTCAACATGGATCTTGCAGGGAAGGGGATTGGATGCTGAGCTGTTATGAAAGCAGTGGTTATTCACGGGTGCTCCCGATATTGGTTTTGTTTTCTTAATAGGATTTTTCTTCCCTTTTTCTCCTGTGTATTCTTGATGTTGTTTCGGTTATTTTATGGGTGTTCTTGTTCCTCCGGGTTTGTGTCAGGAGTCACTAGTTTAAGAAGCAGGATTTCTACCTCTTAAAAGGAGTGATTTTGGACCCTTGAATCTGCATCATTGGTTTGGACAACTCTGCTACGACTATGTTGCTGTCTTCTTCTTAGCTATTCCTATTATCATTATCAGTAAGATTTTCCTCTCCTCATTGGATTCTTGTAGTGACATGGCCTCCGAGAATGAGAAAAATCTGCAGGCAGTTTGTCATATATTATTTTAAAGAATTGCGGCAGTATTTTGAAGTGTTCGCTTTGTGGATTGTTCAGATTTAACATCTTGATGGTCATAAATTAATAGACGAATTTAATAGTCATAAATTAATAGGCGAATTGTTCCATCAGATTTGTTGTCTGATGATGTTTATGTCAGATCATGTTTATATTTTGCTGTCTTCCTACTTTTATAAAGATGGCACGTGGTCTTCTGTGTATGTTTTGTTTATAAAAGCTTTTGCTTTGTGTATTTGATTTGACTATTTTGGGCCAAGGAAGGAAACATAGCAGTGTCATGCTTTGTTGTTTTTATATCAGGTCAAGAGCCAGATATCTGGACCCAAGAGTTCAGTGTCTGCGGAGGAATAACTGCTTGGTTGGCTGCTAGCTCTTTGTTTTGATGTTTACCGTTTTGGTAGTTCTTCTAAGCTTGTTTGCTTTTTGGCATAACTTGGATATAATCTGTATGTTCCCAGCTGGATACTCTACTCCTCACGCATTGAGAGGTTATTGTATGAGGCAGATACGCATGGAGAGCTTGTTTGCTTGCCAAAAAGGGAAGTTCGCATATCTTGTGATGGGAGATCCCTTTTGGAGTTTCAGGTTTTTAAGGGAAAGGTGGCATGAGGTATTCGATGAGCCTCATCTGTTTTAGGCTGTGGTCAAGAAGAATTGGAGTTTGATGGGGGGTTTGGTGACTTATTCGATGAGCCTGATCTTGAGAAAATAGAGAGATAAGGAAAATCATTTTTCATTAACAGAAAAGTGAACGTAGTTACACTAGTAGGAGGCTTTATATAGGCAGCCAGAACTAGTAGAAAGCAATAAAGCTAACTAACTCTATTCTAACCATCAGCTATCATAAACTAACTTAGCAGATATAAATAACTAATACATCAGCTAATTATGCTAACCGTAATACCCTCCCTCAAGTTGGACTGTGTAATGAGCAGAGTCCTAACTTGGAAATGAATTGCTGAAAAGATGTTGTATGCAAAGGCTTGGTAAATGCATCAGCCAACTGATCCTTGGAGGAAATAGGAAGGAGATGAATAAGCCCTTGTTGAATCTTTTCTCTTGTAACATGACAATCAATTTCTATGTGTTTCGTTCGCTCATGAAACACTGGATTACGAGCTATGTAAATAGCAGATTGATTGTCACAATACACTGAAACTGGATCAGTGATCGGAATATGCAAGTCTGTCAATAAGTATTTGAGCCATTGAATCTCACAACTCAAGCTAGCAAGAGCTCTATACTCAGCCTCAGAGGAAGACCTGGACACTGTGTTCTGCTTCTTTGTTTTCCATTATACTAAAGAAGTCCCAAGGAAAACACAATACCCTGTGATGGACTTCCTAGTTTCAGGACAACTTGCCCAATCAGAATCAGCAAAACCAGAAAGTTTTAGAGTAGTGTTGGCTGAAAAAAATAAACCTTGTGCTGGTGATGCTTTCAGATATTGTAACACTCTGATGGCAGCTTTGTAATGAATCTCCATAGGCTTGCACATAAACAAACTAAGCTGCTGCACTGCATAAGAAATATCTGGTCTGGATATAGTCAAGTAGAGCAGTTTACCCACCAACCTTCTATAACAGCCCTTGATCACTTTGCAATTTAGTAGAAGGATCAAAAGGAGTTTTGACAGGTTTGGATGCAAGATTCCCAGAACTAGAGAGCAATTCTAGGACATACTTCCTCTGATTCAGATGAATACCCTCCCTGGATCTTGCAATCTCCAAACCAAGAAAAAACCGTAAACTACCAAGATCCTTAATTTTGAAAGCATTATCAAGAAACTGTTTAACGTTGCGGATTTCAGAAGAATCGTTCCCTGTCAGCACTATGACATCAACATAGACAAGGAGAGCAGTGAAGGAAGAAGCAGAACTCTTGATGAATAAGGCCTGATCAGCAGTGGAATGATGATAACCAAGAGAGAGTAATGCATTAGATAGAGTAGTATGCCATTCCCTGCTAGCCTGTTTGAGGCCATATAATGACTTGTTGAGCTTACAAACCTGTGTGGAACCAGCAGGCAACAACCCTGGTGGAGGAACCATATAAACTTCTTCATGGAGATCACCATGCAAGAAGGCATTATTAACATCAAGTTGCTCCAAAACCCAGTTTTTGCATGCTGCTATTGCAAGAATTATTCTGACAGTAGTAATCTTAACCACAAGAGAGAAGGTATCAAAATAATCAACTCCTTCCATTTGAGTGTACCCCTTGCCAACTAACCTGGCCTTATGCCTCTCTAAAGAGCCATCAGCTTTCAGCTTGATTTTATAGACCCATTTACAATCAATAGGAATCTTATCAGGAGGTAAATCAACTAAGGTCCAGGTATTGTTTAGTTGTAAAGCAACAAGTTCTGCCTTCATAGCTTGTTGCCAACACTCTTGTTGACAAGCTTGAGAATAAGAAGTAGGTTTCGTAAGGGCAGAAGCGGCTAAACAGAAACTATGATAGGCAGTAGAACATTTGCAGTAATCTAGAACTGATGACAAGGGGTAAAGAGGTTTACCTGAAGATGAGTTGGCAGAATCAGCTTGAGTAGCAACAAGACTGCAATGATAGTCCTTAAGCCTAGCAGGAGGTTGCTTATGTCTCAAAGAAACTCTAAGAGGTGCTAGGGCAGGTACATGAATAGGTAAAGATGGTTGAGGGAGAGTGGTTGATGGGTGTGGAGGAGAAGGAGGCAAGGTTGGAGGAGAGGGTGAAATAAGCCCATCAGTATCAAGAGGAAAAGAAGGTGCAGGCAGCACAGTAACAGGATTAGAAGGATGAGAAATTTGGAAAGGAAAATTGTCTTCATAAAACTGAATATGCCTAGACAAACAAAACTGATGAGTGAGAAGATTGTATAATAGAAAACCTTTCATGCCTGCCTTATAACCTAGAAACACAGTCTTTTGAGCTCTATGTTGAAATTTGGTTCTGTGATTTTGCAATGTAGTGCAGTAAGCTAAGCAACCAAAAACTCGAAATTCAGTGAGGGAAGGTTTACTGTTATGCAATAATTCAAAGGGGCATTTGTTCTGAAGAATGGGACTAGGAAGTCTGTTAATTATGTGAACAGCGTGTATAACAGCAAAGTTCCAGAACTTATTTGGAAGATTGGCTTGAAAGAATAAGGCTCTGGCAACATTTAAAATATGTTGGTGTTTGCGCTCAACAACTCCATTCTGTTCTGGAGTTTCTACACATGATTTCTGATGCAAAATTCCTTTGGAAGAATAGAATGCTTCCATAAGAAACTCTACACCATTATCACTTCTTAAGCACTTAAGTTTTGTACTAAATTGAGTTTCTATGAGGGATATGAAATTGATCAAATGTTGTCGAGTTTCTGATTTGTTTTTCATTAGAATGATCCAGGTGAATCTAGAATAGTCATCAACCAAGGTAAGGAAATATCGATGACCAAAAACAGAAGGAATAGAGTATGGACCCCAAATATCAGCATGTAAGATATCAAAGATATTATTGGAAACTGTGTCACTAGTACAGAATGGTAATTTTCGTTGCCTAGCAAAATGACATATATCACATGGATTATGAAACTGAGTACATGGTGAAATGAAAGGAAAATCTGTAGATAGTATCCTAAGAACAGAAGGGGAAACATGGCCTAATCTTAAATGCCAAAGTACATTATTATCAAGGGAATTTGTAGTAACTTGACTTGCAACATTTGCGGAGCTATTTGGAACTATCACATACAGACCCTGGTGCAACTTAGCTGTACCAATCATCTTCCTGGATAAGTGAAAAATCAAGTCATAGTGTAATGTCTCAATCAACTTAGCAACAGAGATCAGGTTCACATGGAACTGAGGAACAAGTAAGACATGATATAAAATCAATGTTTCGGAAAGCTTAACTGTTCCAGATATGCATGTAGTGACTTTATCACCATTAGGAAGAGTAATTAGTATCTTAGGTATAGTTCTCTGATCATACATCAGGGAGGAATCAAAACATATGTGATCAGTAGCACCTGTATCAAGGAGCCATGGAGAACTAAGATTACCTGAGGAGGAGTGAGGATGAGAAGAACTACCAACATTGGATTTGGAATGCTTGATGACAGCTGAATTGACAGCATGATTGGAGTTATTCTTTGAAGTCTGCAGTAATACGAGAAGATCTTGAATCTGTTCAGGTGTAAAACCAACAGCTTAAATTATCAGAATCGTTCTCTTCATCCTCATCCTGAGATCCACTCACATTGTTTGCTTTCGCATTTTTGTTATGATAATAACCAGCTCGATATCCAATTGGATATCCATGCTTGAGAAAACAGGTATCAACAGTGTGATTGGTCCTCTCACAATATGTGCAGAACCTATTAGAATTTTGATTTCTTCCTCTTCCTCTGCCAGAAAAACCTCCTCTCTTATGAGAGTTAGGATTAGATTGTGCTGTATTGCGGTAGTTCAGATTTCCATTAGCCTTAGAATTCACAGATAAAACCTTAGCATCATTGGTTGTATCAGAAAATACAGATGAATTCAACTGTCTTTCCTGTTGAATAAGCATAGAAAATGCCTTATTAATGCTAGGTAAGGGATCTATCAGCATAATTTGTGACCGCACTTGAGCATATTGCTCATTCAAACCTTTCAGAAATCGGATTACATAATCCTGTTCACGATAACTCTTAAAAATCTGAATAGCTCCACAACAACAAGGTACAGTGCATCTACAATACACTATAGGCCTGAAATTCTCAATCTCTTCCCAAATTGTCTTCAATTGAGTGAAATATTCAGAAACAGTAAGTTCACCTTGGTGTAACTTGTAGAAATCCTCTTGCAATTCAGCAATGCGAAAAACATCTCCCTGTGAGAATCGATCTTGAAGATCTTTCCAGACTTCATGAGCTTGATCAATCCACAGTATGGATTTGACAATGGATTCCTGAACTGAATGTTGAATCCACGATAGGATCATTGTATTGCATCTTATCCAAGCTCCATGTAAAGGATCACCAATATCTGGTTGCGACAGAATTCCATCAATGAAGCTAATTTTGTTCTTAGACTGCAAGGCGAGTTTCATTGCACGCGCCCAGGAATGGTAGTTGTTACCATCGAGAAGTGGAGTTACCAACACTAGGGCTGGATTTTCATTTGAATGCAAGAAATAAGGATCTGAA
Organism: Crotalaria pallida; assembly: GCA_037953625.1. Taxonomy (NCBI): domain Eukaryota; kingdom Viridiplantae; phylum Streptophyta; class Magnoliopsida; order Fabales; family Fabaceae; genus Crotalaria; species Crotalaria pallida. The sequence goes on along the minus strand of CM075651.1, from coordinate 145,317,762 downwards.
GGATTTGTATTGAAATCTGAGTAGCTCTGGTTCGCCATGATCGTTTGTAAGAAAAGAATGAAAATTGATAATCGGCAATGGCAATCGCGATTCAGTTCCAGAAAAGAGAATCGGAGAAGATAATAATCGCAATCGCGATTTAGGTTTTGAGCAAAATCACAATCGAAGAAAGCAATAGTCACAATCGACGAAGGCAACAGTCACAATCGCGAGTTAGGTTTCTGAGAAGAATGAAACCACAATCGCAATCAGAAAACGGAGATGAACAATCGATGTGAGACGACGAAGACGAATCGCGATTAGAATCGCTGTGAGAAGATGAAGATGAATCTCGATCTGCAATCGCAATACGAGTCAGAGAACAGAATCAACGAATCACAATCGTGATTGCTTGAAGTGAAAGACGAAGATCGTAATCAACAATCGTTGAAGAATTTGCGGAAGAATGATGTGCAAGATGAATCAGAGCTCAATGAGCTCTGATACCATCTTGAGAAAATAGAGAGATAAGGAAAATCATTTTTCATTAACAGAAAAGTGAACGTAGTTACACTAGTAGGAGGCTTTATATAGGCAGCCAGAACTAGTAGAAAGCAATAAAGCTAACTAACTCTATTCTAACCATCAGCTATCATAAACTAACTTAGCAGATATAAATAACTAATCCATCAGCTAATTATGCTAACCGTAATACCTGAAGTAGTTCTTGTTGGGCCTGCACCTATACCTTCTACAAGTGTTGAGGTTGTGGGAGCTGATTTCATTGTTGTAAACAACAACAGTGAGTCTGACTCAGATGAAGTAGATGACACAGATTCCCCGGTCCCTGTACAGTGTTGCTTGGCACATTTTATAAAACCTGAGCTTCTCTCGGATGATAATGCATGGCATTGTGAAAACATCATGTTTTATGCAACTTGTAATTAGGTTTTGCTTGTCTCTTTACAGAAATTACGGTCATTAACAGCCTTAAAATTTAAACCACTAAAAAAAATCAAGTGACTAAGATTGTGAGTCAAAAAAATGCTAAATTAAAGAAGAATCCAGATCATAATAGAAAGTGGAGAAATTCAATTAGAGGAAAATCTTGCTTTTTATGCTTTAATATTGTTTGCTTAACCTCAGGATAAGAGGTAAAAAAGTAGAAAAAAAGTCTTGGAATACTAACCTTTAGTCTCTTAGGGCTGAGGTTAAGAAAATCCTTAATATTATTAGGATCGGATTTATGTAGTCTCAAATTGTTTCCCCTTTTCAAATAGCCAATTAGGAGAGACAAATAAATAAATATTAGATAAGGGTATTGATTTTCTAACCTTCTCAATTGGGTTTTTGACCTCCTTTTAATTTTTTCTCAAAAATACCCTTCTTCTTTCTTTTTCCTCTTCTTTTTTCTTCTTCATTTCTTTCTCCTTCTCCTTTTTCTTCTTCCACCACCTTCATGCACCCACACCCACCTTGTCCTCTTTATCCTATCATAGCTTCTATGCTTATTATTTTTGAACCTGGTGGATTTTTATTCCATCTAATTTATGATAAACTATTAATGTTTGATCCATATTGGTATCTGCTCTAGATAAAGCAAAATTAGTATTCAGTGTAAATTTTAATTTTTGGTATATTAAATTCCCTGTCAATATTCCTAATATGCTGGTATATTAAATTCCCTGTCAATATTCCTAATATGCTATCCTGCACTACTTATAATTCTTCCATTTGTAATTTATAATTCTATTGGTGTATTTATTCCTTCTTGAAAATAAGCTTTTACTAATATTTGTACTCCAGCTACATATATTTCAGTTATTTCATCTCTAAATGATATTTTAGCAATTTCTGCTTCTATTATATTTTTTTAATAATGGTATTTTTAATACTCCCTTTGCTAATTTAGAATCTATAGGGGTTTTCTTTTGTAGTATTACACATGCACTTTTTTCTCTTCTTTTTGTTTTTAATATTTTTGATACTTTACCCATTAAACTCTGTTGATGAATTTTTTCTGGTTTTAGATCTAAACTTGTCTTTTTTATTTTACCATATTGTTTTTCATTAAATGTCATCTTCCTTTCAATTATACATTGGCTTGCATTTATATATTCTTGGTATTCTTCGTAATTTTGGCTACTTTCTCCTTCTTCCTCTTTAGATTCACCGGGATCTATTGTTCTCATCATATACATATAGCTTATTGACGCTGAGGTCCCTAAAATTTAAATTTCAAAAAATGCAAGATCTTAGAAAATTTGAGCCTAAAATATATAGTTTAGAAGATGCCAATTAATTCTTATATAGAGGATCAAACAAAATATTAGTTACATAAATCCAAATATTTATGAAAATGGTAAAACATTAGAAGAGGCTATTAAAGGATTACCGGAAAATATAAAAGCAATAATAGATAAAGAGGATTCAATACAGAAAAATGATAGGCTGATAGAATTATTAAAGCCTATAGAGCAAAAATTATATGAAGGCATAAATAATTGAGCAAAGTTAGGGATGACCACAAGCAAACCGGGTTATGGAAGGATCTTTGCCCTCTTTCATGCAAAGAGATTTTTACAGAGCGACCTTCCTCCTTCAGTTTATTGTAGTAGAGCCTTCCATCGTTTCTTACCTGAGGCGTAACTAATTTTGCTAAATTATCCATAACCATATCAGTGAATTGGTCTAATCCTAAAATTACATCACATGTTGAATCATTGAACTGTTGAAGTACTGGTATTTTTAATTCATATTCTCCTATTTGTATAGGAACATTTTTGGCATTTAATTCTATCATGTGAACTTCTTGTCCAGCACTAGCCATCATTAATGTTTGATTTTTTGTTTCCATAATTCTCCTGGTAAGACATTATATTTTGCTATAGTTATACTTGAACCTGTGTCTATTAGAGCATGATATTTTCTTGATCTATATTTTTGGTAATTGAATTTCACTAACACATATTATAACATTTAAATTATCTTAGGAATTACTATTGCTTGATGATCTACACTAATCATTATCCTTTTTTTTTTAATATGATATGGTTTTACTTGTTCTAAAAAATCTTTTCCTAATATTAGTTTTGTTGTACTATTATCATTAATTTCTTCCTGTACCCATAATTTTAAACTTATTATTTCTGTTTTAGTAATTCTTATGGTGGAACTAGTTTTAGTTTCTTCCAGATCTATTTCTATGTTATCTTCAGAATATTCTATGTCTATTGTACTTTTTTCTTTATTTGGATCTATCAAGGCTGTAATTTCTTTCCATATTCCTTCTTTATTTCTAATGAAACATAATTATCTATCTGAGAAGTTAAATCTATTTGTGCTGTTTTCAGGTTTATTGGAGCAATTGATAATGATATAGGAATTTCTGCCAAGTGGAGTCTATTCTTATTTTCTCCTATCCCGAAGCTTTTGGATTTTTGTAGACTAGGTGCATTATTAAAGTTGTTAGGGGTTGAAAAACTTTTTCTAGCTACTAGGGGTTGACTAGAAACTAGGCTAGGTAGGTTAATGTCTATACTAGTAGGTGTATTAACTCTTAATGATTTTTGTCCTAATGTATTATTGTAATTTATTTTACTAGGATTTCTATCCTGATAATCTATTGTCTTATCCAATTCTAATTGTAATTGTTGTGGAATATTTATATTTACAGGATCTAAAGGAAGCTCTTGTAATATTGGCATAAATTGTTTGTTTATAATTACTTTACCACTATTTCTTTTATATATTTTATGCTCATTTGTAAATATTAATCCTATCATAGCTTCTATGCTTATAAAGAGGAAAATCTAGATTAGTAATAAATTATAAAAAAACTAAATGATTTAGCTATAAGAAATAGATACCCAATTCCTAAAATGAAATTATTATTTAATCTAATAAGAGGAAAAACAATATTTAGTAAATTTGATTGTAAGTCAGGATTTTATCAAATGTCTATTCTTTCCCAGCAATGATAATAATTAAACATAGTGAAGAAAAAATAGGAAAATCTAGATTAGTAATAAATTATAAAAAAAAACTAAATGATTTACCTATAAGAAATAGATACTCAATTTCTAAAATGGAATTATTATTTAATCTAATAAGAGGAAAAACAATATTTAGTAAATTTGATTGTAAGTCAGGATTTTATCAAATTAAATTAGAAGAGGGAAGTAAAAAATATACAGCCTTTAGTACCTCGGAAGGATTATATGAATGGAATATATTACCTATGGGATTCCATAATAGCCCTAGTATATTTCAAGAATATGTAACAAAATTACTATTACCAATAAGGGAATTTGCAGTAATATATATAGATGATATTTTAATATTTTCAAAAAATGAAAAAGAACATGAAGAACATTTGCTAAAATTTATTGAAATTATAGAAGAAAAGGGATTGAATATATCACATAAGAAAGCTGAATTAAGGAAAAGCAGAATATCATTTTTAGGACAATATGTTTCAAAAGATGGGATAGAATTGCAAGAACATATAGGTAAAAAGATATTTGATTTCCCAGAGATAAAAAATAAAAAAGTGTTACAATCTTTTTTAGGATTAGTAAACCAAGCAAGAAATTATGTTCCTAATCTGTCAAAACTAACTGCTAAAATATCTAAATTAGCTGGAGAAAGAACTAGGTGGATTTGGAATGAAACCCAACAAATTGTAGAACAAATAAAAAACATGTGTCAAAATTTATCAAAATTAATAATTCCTTCGGATGATAATATAAATTGGATTATTTATACTGATGCATCTGATAATTATTGGGGTGCAGCATTATATCATGAAAATGAAATAGGAGAAGAAATTATAACAAAATATGCAAATGGAAAATTTAATGACAGTCAAAGTAAATATCATTCTAATTGGAAAGAATTTTTAGCAATAGTTAAGGCAGTAGAAAAATTTGAATTATTCATAGTGAATAATAAATTTACAATAAGAAGTGATAATACCCAAGTAAAATATTGGTTAGACAAAGGAATAAATAGTAATAAACTAAGTAATAAAATGTTAATAAAATGGCAAATGGATATGTCATATTATGACTATAATATAGAGCACATTAAAGGAAAAAATAATCTAATTGCTGATTTTTTGAGCAGGCAAGTAATCTGAGCTCTTAGTAAGCAAATCAATTAGTTATAGAACAAATAAATACTATGGATATATTAAATTACGAGGAAATAGAAAGAAAAATGGGTGAAGAAGAGGAAATGAATTATGAACAAATAAAACAAGAATTAGAACAAGAGCTAGAAAATATAGGATTAAGATCACTAGAAAAACAGATGGAACAAATTAACATGAATAATATAATACCCCCGAAAGAAAGTCAAAATTCAAGAGTAACACATGACATAGGAACTTCTATTAATAGAAATACAGAAAGAGAAGAAATGACAGAAAGAGAAGAGTTAAGACATAAAGAAGCAATGAAACAAGATGACCATACCAGTACTTCAACAATTTAATGATTCAACATGTGATGTAATTTTAGTATTAGAATTTTTAATGAATTATGAACCCATAATTATGTGGAATAAAGCATTAACATTAGCAACTCCATGTAAACACAAAACATGGAGAATAAGAATCACCAGACCAAACACTAGACAGGATGAACCATTCCAGAAAAAACAAGGACTGAATGAAATACAATTCTTAAAAAATAAATTACCCGTAGAAATAGAAGAGAAGCCAATAATAAAGGTTATATAAATTAAAGATGAAATAGAAAGAAGGTTAATAAATAATTATAGTGATAACCCATTAATTCATTGGAAAAAATCTAAACCAATTGCAAAAATAGAATTAAAAGATTACAGTAAAGAAATAAATGGTAAGCCATATCCATGGACTGAAAAAGATAAAAAAGAATTCATTATGCATATAAAAAAATGAAGCAATATAAATTAATAAAAGAAAGCCAATCAGCCTACTCTTCCTCAGCAATGATAATAATTAAACATAGTGAAGAAAAAAGAGGAAAATCTAGATTAGTGATAAATTATAAAAAACTAAATGATTTAGCTATAAGAAATAGATACCCAATTCCTAAAATAGAATTATTATTTAATCTAATAAGAGGAAAAACAATATTTAGTAAATTTAATTTCCTAAAATAGAATTATTATTTAATCTAATAAGAGGAAAAACAATATTTAGTAAATTTGATTGTAAGTCAGGATTTTTTCAAGTGTTTAATATTTTTCTCAATACTCAAGATAGTAAGTAAAAAGAAAGAGATGTGTATGAGAGAATGTAGAGAGAGACTAGAATGCTGAAACTTAGAATGCTCGATGCTTATTCAACTTGGAAATAACTTAGGCTTACAGGTATTTATAGAGCTAGGCATCCCCAACTCTGGTTACATAACTAGGATTTCTTTACTCAACCAGAATTACTTTTATTAACCAGAGTTACTTTTATTCTACTAACTCTAGTTACTTTTGACTTTATTACAACTTGCTCAGAGTCTATCATTTTTCTGTATTGAATCCTCTTTATCTATTATTGCTTTTATATTTTCCGGTAATCCTCTAATAGCCTCTTCTAATGAATTCAACATGTGATGTAATTTTAGGATTAGACTTTTTAATGAATTGTGAACCCATAATTATGTGGAATAAAGCATTAACATTAGCAACTCCATGTAAACACAAAACATGGGGAATAAGAATCACCAGACCATACATTAGACAGGATGAACCATTCTATCTTGAGTATTGAGAAAAATATTAAACACTTGAAACACATAATTGAAGAAGAAAGGATTTAGTCTTTCATAGCTGATTCACCACCACCTCCAAGAAGTACAATAGACATAGAATACACTAAAGATAACATAGAAATAGATCTGGAACTCCTACACCCTCACACTCACATTTTTTCCTTCACCCACACTTCCGATCACTCCATACTTTTTTTTTCGCATAAAAAGTGCTCTACGCCAATGTCAAAGCGTATCTTCTTCTTACACCCTCACACTCACATCCTCCTCCTCCTCCTCCTCCTCCTCCTCCTCTTCTTACACCCTCACACTCACATTTTTTCCTTCACCCACACTTCCCATCACTCCATACTTTTTTTTCCGCATAAAAAGTGCTCTACGCCAATGTCAAAGTGTAGGAAATAGACCCTATGCCCAGAAAAAAACACGTAAACACATACTTCAAGACCTTGAAATATGTGAAAAAAACACGTACTTCAGAGGCTTGGGTGCAGGAGCAAATTTTTTTTTTTAAACAAGTACATCAGGGCCCTGAAGTATGTGCAAAAAAACACGAATTTCAGGCCCTGAAGTATGTGTAAAAAAACACTTTAAACGTGCTTCAGGGCCTTGAAGTATGTGCAAAAAAACACCTACTTCAGGTCCTAGGCGTACGTGCATTTTGAAAATACATGCATTTTGCACATACGATAAGGCTTAGGCGTAGGGATAAAAAAATAAAATATTTTTTTAAAAAAAAAACATGTACTTCAGGGCCCTGAAGTATGCAAAAAAACACATACTCCAGAGCCCTGATGTATGTGCAAAAAAACCACGTACTTCAGGGTCCTGAAGTATGTGGAAAGAAAAACGTACTTCTATTAGAAAATTTTAAAGTATAAGAGTTTTACGGTGAACTGGGAAGAAGAAAAAAAAACGAGAAAGAGAAGAAGGAAGAGAAGGAGAAAGAGAAGTAGGAAAATGAAGAAGTAGAAGAAGAGGGGAAAAAGAGGAAGAAGAAGTAGTAGAAAAGGATGAAGAAAAGGAAGAAGAAAGTAAAGGGGTAAAAATGTAAAAAAAATTTAAAAGGGAGCCAAAAATCCAAAATGGGTGGTTAGAAAATCAATACCCTTAAATAAATTCACCAACAAAATTGTTTATCCAGTCAATTTATAGAGTTATAAACATGATTATCAATCCACTAATTATTGGGCCAAGGCAAAAAAGCATCACCAAAGCATGCATATTTAAATTGTTGGTGTTGCATAAAAGCAATTTGGAACATACAAGTTTAGATCTTGAATCCAAACTCAAAAACTGAGAAAATAATCCAGCAAACCTTGCTTTGTTGAGACCGCCATCATATCCAAAATTAACATAAAATTTCATTTAAAACCTTTCTAGTCCCTCAAAACTACTAAGAAATTGAGATAAAAAATCTTTAGATACTAGTTTTATGTTTGTTAAATGCTTTCTATATATGCTTCTCTTTTTACTTGCAATGGTTGTTGTTTTCTTGTTGATACAGGAGAAACAAAAAAAAAAAAAAAAACACTGTGAAAATATCTTAAGAAGAATCAAGGGAAGTAAATCAAGATTTTATCTTTCAGCTCTCTTCATTTGTCTCTATTTTAATTGTTTCATAGTATAGTGAAAAAATTTTAAGTGTATATTTATAGATCTTTATTTCCCTCTAAACTTATTCACTCCCTATTTAATTGTTTCATAGTATAGTGAAAAAAATTTAAATGTATATTTATAGATCTTTATTTCTCTCTAAACTTATTCACCCCTATTTAATTGTTTCATAGTATAGTGAAAAAATTTTAAGTGTATATTTATAAATTTTTATTTCCCTCTAAACTTATTCACCCTCTATAAACACTGCCGAACAATTTTTTGGCCACTTTGAAATAATTTAAAAGAGAAGGAGCAAGAGATGGGGAAAGAATTTATAGAAATAATTTTTTGGCCACTTTGAAATAATTTAAAAGAGAAGGAGCAAGAGAAGGGGAAGGAGTTTATAGAAAGATAAAAGAAAGCTTGAAGGTTGAATATTGACTAGATACTTCTTCAATTTCCTTTGGTTTTTCTTAAATATATGGTGTGGCTAATGAAACGTCACATTAACATACATGTGTTCAAATATTGCATATCATAATAAAGTATGCGAGGTACAAAGATCCATTTATGGGTTGAAGCAAGCTTCAAGAAGTTGGAATATTCACTTTAACAAGACAATCGAGAAGTTCGATTTTGTTAAATGCGAATAAGAACCTTGTGTATACAAAAAGATTAGTGGGAGCACGATTATTTTCTTAGTGTTATATGTTGATAACATATTGCTCATTGGAAATGATGTACCAGCATTACAAGGAACAAAGATTTGGTTATCTGAACAGTTCTTTATGAAAGATTTGGGAGAAGCAGCATATATTCTGAGAATAAAGATCCATAGAGAAAGATCTAAAAGGCTGCTTGGACTTTCCCAATCAATGTACATTGATACCATCTTAAAGAGGTATTATATGGAAAACTCCAAAAGAGGTTATCTGCCTATAGGTACCGGAGTTACTCTCAGTAGAAGGATTGTCCTAAAACCCTTGAAGAGAGAGAACGCAGGAATAGGATACCATATGCTAGTGCAGTAGGAGCTATCATGTACACCATGGTTTGTACATGTCCTGATGTCGCTTTTGCACTTAGTGTAACTAGTCGATATCAATCCAACCCTGGAGAGGAACATTGGAAAGTGGTTAAGTCCATTCTTAAGTACTTAAGAAGAACTAAAGACCAATTCCTCATCTATGGAGATTCTGAACTAAAAATAACTGGTTACACTGATGCAAGTTTTGCATCGGACAATGATGAATCGAGTTATGTTTTCACTTTAAATGGTGGTGCAGTAAGGTGGAAAAGTTCCAAACAAAATACAGTAGTTGATTCAACTACTGAATATATAGCTGCATGTGAAGCTGCTAAGGAAGCAGTTTGGATAAGGAAGTTCAAGTTTGGTTCCTTCAATCAAAGAACCAATTCTGCTATTTTTGTGACAATAACGAAGCTATTGCTCAAGCAAAAGAACCCAGATCACCCCAAAGGTCTAAGCATGTTTTGCGAATATTTCACTTGATTAGAGAAATCATTGAGTGTGGTGATGTTAAGATTCAAAAGATTGAGGGCAAGGATAATGCGGCCCACCATGGCACTTGGGCTAAAAGAGTTTGATAAGCACAAGTGAGCATTGGGAATGAAATAAATGACAAATTGGCTCTAATGCAAGTGGGAGATTGTTAGGAATATACAATATATGCCCAAGACCGAATTTGTCATGTCATTGTTACAAATTTATTTTGATAAAAAGTGACAATGATGTTATATCTTTATCATATTTTTCTGTTTAAATTAAGGTCCTTTATTAAAATTAGAGATTTATTATGAGAAAAAAAAATCTTTTATCTTTTAATCTAAATTGTTCTTGATCGTAGGATCATTAAGGATGAAACATCGGTAAAATCGATAAAGATTAATAGTTTTCATTTATTAAATTATTATATATATAGATGATGTATATGTAGATATGATCATTGAACTGACTCGACCTAGAATTCCTAATGGTTAATATTATCATAATTTGTCAATAAGATATTCTCATGAAGAAATATAATAATTTCCTTTTGAGGGAGTAACAAAGGTAGATGAGGTAGATAGAAAACATTACTTTTGAGGAGAGTAATGAGGATAGATGAGCTAACCGTGAAAGTGTGAATTTGCGACACATGTTTCAATGGAGCAAAATGCAATCAATGATTAAAGGCATTTACCAATCAAAAGGCACATACGAGTTTCACGTTTAGAAGGGGCAAAATCGCGTTTGGCTCTTCCACTGCCAAACCAAATGAGCTCTTACATTATTAACTTTTTGCTGCATACTTATTTCGAAAATATATCATAACATGTAATTTAATATTTGGTTCACTATAGTGTTCTAATTTATATACTATATTTAATAGTATATGATCTATTCGATTATGTGTCAATATTATTGATCTGATATTCTATATGATTCAAGATTTAGCAAATAATTTTATTAATACATGGTTAGGTTAAACAAAATCTCTCTCAACCTACCTTAGTTACTTTTTTAACAATGAAAAATATGGATAAAATATAGGCTTAAATATGTCAGGGGTCCCTGTAGTTTTGGTCTTTTTTGTCAGATACCCATGTTCTTATTTTTTGAATGAAATTACCCCTAAACTATTCGCCGGTTTGAAATATACCCCTCCGTGCCATTTCCGGCCACCGGTGCTGACGTGGATGATCGGAAAATCATGTCACCCAATCATTTTTTGACACGTGGATATTATTATTATTTTTAAAATTAAAAATTTAAAAATTTGTTTTTTATTTAAAATAAATAATTTATATTAAAAAAATATATAAAATTTCAAAAAAAAAAAGAAAGGAGAAGAACAGATCGAAGAAGAAGAACGGGGGAGGAAGAATCAGACGGTGGTGGCAGCAGAAAGAAGAGAAAAAGAAGAAGAGGTAGCCGCCGGCTGCGGCGGAAGAAAGAGGAGAGCCGCCGGCGGCGGAAGAAGAGGGAAGGAAGAAGAAGAGGGGAGGGAAAGAGAGAGAAAGAGAGATCGAGACAGAGAGAGAAATCGAGAGAGAGAAAGAGAGATCGAGACAGAGAGAGAAATCGAGAGAGAGAAAGTAGCCGCCAGAGAGAGAGAAAGAGAGATCGAGACAGAGAGAAGTCGAGAGAGAGAGTCGCCGCCGCCGGCTTTCTCTTCTTCCGCCGCCGTCTGGTCTTCCTCCCTGGTTCTTCTTCTTCTTTCTTTCTTCCATTTGTGTTCTTCTCCTTTCTTTTTTTTTTTTAAATTTTATATATCTTTTTAATATAAATTATTTATTTTAAATAAAAAACTAATTTTTAATTTTTAATTTTTTTTAAAAAAATAATAATATCCACGTGTCAGAAAACGATTGGGTGACATGATTTTTCGGCCATCCACGTCAGCACCGGTGGTCGGAAATGGCACGGAGGGGTATATTTCAAACTAGAGAATAGTTTAAGGGTAATTTCATTCAAAAAATAAGAACAAGGGTACCTGACAAAAGAGACCCAAACTACAGGGACCCCTGATATATTTAAGCCTAAAATATATATGGTTGAGTGATTAAGTTAGTGAAATCAATTAACATAAATTATTGCTAATTAAAAAAATTGAATAAACATGAATTAGAAAAATTCAAAATGTCATTATCTTAAACTATATAAATTAATATTAATATTATTTTGTATTTTTATCCTAAATCCAATCTAAAACTTAAGGATATAATGCTTATCTTTATTTACAGATATTTCACGTTTTTTTTTAATAAAAAATATACAATTTTTAAATTATAATATTAATTTGGTTTCTGATATTTTTATAAGATATCAATTTGGTTATTAAATTTCAAAGAAAAAAATTGGTTTTTGAAAGTTTATAAATTCACATCTAGTCCCTAAAAAATTTTGGATGTATTAATTTAATTTTCAAATACATTAACCTTAGTAAAAATGATTTAGAGACCTATATAAAAAGACATATGCACAAGCCTACACATAAAATTGTGACACTTGTTATTTTCAAGTTTAAAAAAATTAAATAAAAGAACTTAAACGACAAATGTCAATGTGTAGATTTATGAGTAAGTCTCTCAACGAAAGTATCTTAATCACTAGCTCTTTCCCCGTGCAATGCACGAGTTGTTGATATTAAATTTTTTTATATTAAATATTTTAAGATTAAATATTATTATTATTTTTATTATAAAGTAAAGATTATTATTAAATAATAACAAAAACAATTATAAAAAAGATTATTCAATATACTTTATTATGATAAATCAAAAATTATTATTATAATATTGATTTTTTTGTTTGATGGTATTATGAGAATAATTAATGGTAAATCATAATATCTCTTATTTCATTGGACATGAATTCATTGGAAGATAATGGCGGTTCGTTTTTTAAAATTATATTTATTTATGTATAGATCAATATTAAATGAATATATTCCTTATTTAGTTGATCGATAATTAGCATGTTTTATTAATTAGAGTGAAATCAAAATTAAACTTTTTTATTTTTATCGTGTGCAATGCAAAGATTATTAATATTTAAATATTTTAAAGTAAAGATTATTATTAAAAATAATAAAAAATGAGTTTGTTGAAAAATTTTGTAATTCCTTATATAAATAAAAAAAATAACAGTTTTTATCTGAGATTTTCCTTATTTATTCAATGGATAAATTAACATTTTTTTACATGATTATTAACTTTATTATGATGAATCAAAAGTAAATCAGAATTAGATCTTCCTTATTTATTTAATAGATAAATTAATATTTTTATATGATTATCAACTTTATTACTATAATTAAAAACAAATCATAATTAAATATTTTGAACTTTTTTGTTTAATGGTATTATGAGAAAATTTAAGGATAAATTGTAATATCCACTATTTCTTAGAACATGAAGACAGCATTGAAATTGTTATTTTTGACTATCTTGGTTAACACATTGCATTTTATTATGAATATAATGTTGGCTCTTTTTTTATATATTTAATATTATATTTGTCTACGTATAGATGAGTATTAAATTAATGTATTCCTTATTTAGTTGATCGATGAATTAACATGTTTTATCATGATATTATGATTAATTATTAGAGTGAAATGAAAATTAAACTTTTTTATATTTTTTTTGTTTGATGGTATTATGAGTAGATTTAAAGATAAATCAAAATATTTTCTATTGCATAAGACATGATATTTTAGCATATTTTAAATATAAATATCACATCTAATATGAAAAATTATATATAATTAAACCAAAATTATACATTTTGATTTTTTTTATTTGATAATGTTATAAGATATTTCTTATATTTATTTTATGGATAAATTAATATTTTTATACCATTATTATTTTTTTAATATAATTATCACATTTATTATTATTATTATTATTATTATTATTATTATTATTCATATTTAAATATTTTGATCTCTTTCATCATTTATCTTATCTCGTGACAAAAACGGAAAAAATCATAAATAAATCAAAAAATATTGTTTCTTCACAAAAGACTCGCTAAAATTATTTCTCACCGGAATACGATAAGGGTATTTCTTCCTAATCCTAGGAGCCTTAGCCCTTCTCTTCTTTGAAAAGAGAAAATGATCAATTATTTGCATATTCTTTCAACAAAGAATAATCAAAGTAAGTATGTATAACAACTTACCAAAATTTCAAAAAAAAAACAACTTACCAAGGTCATGCTCTTAATTGTTTGAAGTAACTCATTACTGTCATTCTTCCTGAAATTAGCATTAAGTAAAAGTCAATTAAAAGTATAACAATTATGTATCATCTAATAAATAATTCATCAAACACTCAAAAATCAATATTAAGAGCTCTAAGTAGAGGAATAAACAAAAGTCAATTAAAAGTATAACAAAATATGCATTATCTAATAAGTAATTCAGCAAACACTCAAAAATCAAAATTAAGAGCTTTAAGTAGAGGAATGAGGGAAAAAATAAAAATAAAAGAGAGAATTTGGAGAAGAGAATTCTTAGAATTAGATAGAACTTAAAAAATTGAATGGGAGAGCCTATTATATATATATATATAAATAGTGATTTTTTTAATATTTTTTAAATATTTTTGTTGAGGATAATGATTTCTTAACCAAATTGAGGATAATGATTTCACATACAGATAATGATTATATAAATTTAAATAATTAATTTAATTTCAAATTGTTATTTTGGTTAGAGATAATGTTATTTATCAACAAAATCAGTTAGATTAATTTTATTTCGTTGTACAGTTTGATTTGAACTCTTACCTTTTTATATAATTATTTTTAGTTTTTGCTAATAATAATCTTTAATTTAAAATATTTAATATAAAAAAAATTAAAATATCAACAACCCATGCATTGCACGGGGTAAGCTAGTTAGGATATAAAATAAGAAATAATAGGAAAACAAAATTATTAGAATTAGAGAGATATAAAGGTAAAAAAATGTAAAATTTAATGTGAGATCCTATTATAAATCTTTTAATATTTTTGTTGAGGATAATGATTACTTTTTTTTAACAAATCGAGGATAATGATTTCACGTACAGATAATGATTAAATAAATTTGTGATTTTTTAATATTTTTTTCCAATACTTTAGTTGAGGACAATGATTATTTTTTTTCCAACAAATAATTGAGGATAATAATTTTACATACATATAATGATTAAATAAATTTAAATAATTTATTTAATTTTAAATTGTAATTTTGTTTAAGATAATGATTATCTATCTAGAAACTCTCTGGTGCGAGGAAAGCTTCACGGGACAAACGTGATGCCTCGGTAATTTTTCCGGCAAACGTGATGCCTCGAAAAGGGATCATTTTATATATAGATAGTAGATTGCTCTTAACTTAATCTTTAAACCATAAAATTTTAAGAAATTAAGTTGATAAATCCAAAAATTTTGATAACAACATCAATACATTCAAATATTTTTAAAAAATAAATATAAATTAATAAAATTTCAAAAACTAAATTAATACAATAAAATAAAAATAAAAATAAATTAAAATCAAATAAAATAAAATAAAAAATCAATTGATATATTTCACCCTAAAAAAATATAACATGATTTTTATTAGACAATGCTTAATTGCTTATCTTGTTGTGCGTGTTTCCAAAGCATTCAACGTTCCACCGCCTTTAATTAGAAAACGCGTCGTCAACAACTTTTTCTATTTAATCTACACCGTTGAATTTTACCATTACCGCCTTATCTCAACCGTCGATCCACACCCTTCCCCTCTATATAAACCTCCTCTGTCCTTCCCCAAATTTCGTCATTCAGAATCGGATAGAAACAGCGTTGCGTAGCATTGACGGTCTCTTTTATTAGCTCGCTCTTTTTCTTGTTTCGTTTATCATCTTCTCTTATTCTTATCGATTCTCGCTGGTTTAATTACGATGATAACGCTTTCTTGATCTTAAACTTCGCGTTTGTTTTCACGATCGAGTCGCGTAGGATTCAAATGCTTCTTCGATAGCTGGTTCAATCGGAAATTTTCGGTGGTTGATATGATTTCGCTAAATTGAAGATCGCAAGAGGTTGATAGTTTTCGTGACTTTTTTTATAGTAATTGTTGATTGTTGATGAAGAATTAGGTGTTGAACTGCTTGTGTTTCTGTTCGTTTGTAGCACCGACTCTGGAGTTTGGTAATGGAAAAGAACGTGTTTTGAAATTTTTGATCGAGGATTTGATCAGCTTAGGGTTCAGGACCAGTGATTTAATTATTTTTCTGTCAAAATCTTTTATGGCTTTAGATCATGATGTTTTGCGAATTGAATTGTGAAGCTATATTCCTTTTGCAGTTAGCGTGCCCTAATTACTGAGCATAACGTCCTGCGTATCACGGGAGTCCAGCGCAGTGGATAATTCGGTGACCTCTGGCTTGATTCTAAACTCCTAGCGTATTACTCTAGTTTCGTTTATAAATTCACTTGGATCTGTGCCTGTTGCGTGTTTTCACTTCGGTGATGCAGGGAAACTATGTTTATGGAAGATAATCATCGATTGCCTGCTTGTTTTGCAGTTCGTGCCTCATAAATTATTTCCTGTAATGTTCTCCATAGAATCAAAAGTCCGAGCATAATAATTTGGTGACCTCTATCTGGTTCCAAACTTCTTCCTTTTATTCATATCTGCATGTTTTCCATGATTTCCCCCCATCTTGCAGGGAAGATGATCAGTCTAGGACGTGGATGCAGTGGTTGTTACTTATAATACGAATTTTCTTCTCTGTTTCGATTAGGCAATGTATATGGCTATGCTTGTTCCTCCGTGTTTGTGTATCAGGAGCGATTCGAGTTCTGGGTGGGTCAAGCTAATGGAGAATATTTGCCGTATCAGTGATTTTTGCAAGTTTTCTTCCCAACTTTTATAAATATTGCTATCTATAAACTTAATGCGACCTCGTATATTCAGCACCCCATTCTTCAGGAAGACTTGCCCTTCAATAGAACCAAACATGAATGAACATCTTCTGTATGGTTTGTCGTGTATTTCTGAAGTTGCTATATTGATTGTTCACATCTGAAGTTGCTATATTTTCTGTCAGAGGTTTATGGTACAGGAATTTGTATTTTATGAAGGATCGATGTGCCTTATATGCTTGGACATGGAAAAGATCGGGCTGTGGAAAGGATTAGAGCGGCCAAGGGTTCAGGACTTGTGATTTAATTTGATTGATGGATTTTTCTGTAATAATCTTTTATGGCTTTTGATCACTATGTTTTGCGAAATGAATTGTGAAGCTATTCCTTTTGCAGTTGGCGTGCCTATTAATTACTTCCTGCATATTACCGGAGCTGTAGTAAAGGAGCCCAGTGCAGTGCATAATTCGGTGACCTCTAGCTTGATTCTAAACTCCTGGAATTACCTTAGTTTCATTTATAATAAATTCATTCGGATCTGTGATTGTTGCATGTTTTCGCTTGGTGTTGCAGGGAAGATAATCATCGATTAAGTTCTGCTGTTGAACCAATGGTTGGGTTTTCTTTCCTATTTGTAATTTTTATATATTCATTCGGATCTTGCGTGTTGCGTGTTTTAGGCTCGTTCTTTGCTCTGTGCTTGAAAATCAGGATTGCATGACTTAAGATTAGCTGGAGTTTCTACATCAGTATAATTTTTTCTAGACCTTGGGAATTTGTTGTGATAATATGTGCATCTTCTGGTTTTGGGAAGGGAATTGTGTTATTTATGATCTCTAAGGACCTTACATTATCATCTTTAAATCCAAACGTGAATAAGCATATCAAGTGCTCACATTAAATTATTAGATTACTACCTGATTTTTTACTTACGTCATTGTTTCTTTATGTAATCATGTTTTGAAAAATAAATCCTACATTGAAAAGATTTAGCACTATCCTATAAAATATTCAATTTTTAAGAAGCTTGGTATTTATGAATTTTGATTCTATTGTTTAGTTGTTGCTCTTGTTTTAGAGTCTTTTAGGGATTTGCTATGGAATTTATTTTGCTGGAAGAACAATAAATTGATTACCTTTTGTGATTCTTATTTTTTGATAACTTTTTTGCATATTGTTTTGCCCTTGATTATGAAGATCTAGGTGTTTAACTTATTATGTTTATTGTTTATTCGCTTTCTGAATTGCAGCATTTTGGTCTAGAAATTAATTTTCTAAATTCAGTCTTGACCTATGAATACAGATGCTGGTCTGGAAATTAATTTTCTAAATTCAGTCTTGACCTATGAATACAGACGCGTTAACCAGATTTTACTGGTGAAGAGTTCAGAATTATTTTATTTTATTTTTTGCTGAGTTTTTTTTTTGTTTACATCTTATGAATTATGTCATTTCTTTGAATATAGTATACTCCATTTGATTATGATGATATCACTTTCATGATCTCAATTTGTGTTTGCTGTTGTGAATAATCAACTCGTGTAGGATTTATATGCCTTCTTCGATAGCTGATTGAACCGGATGTTTCACCGATGGGTATAAATTTGCTGGATTGAAGATCACTAGAGATTTTTAGTTTTTCATCGCTGTTCTTTTTGCTTAAATTTTTGTGTTGTTTTTCATGAAGATTTAGGTGTTGAACTGCTTGTGTTCTTTGTTTTGTAGCGCTCTGGATTTTTAGACTGGGTGTAGGCAATATTTTCCACTGTTTGATTGAGGTTCAGAACGGCTTATGGTTCAGGATCAGTGATTTAATTTCTCCGAATAGTTTTCCCTGTCAATTTTTAATGGCTCTTGATGTCTACAAATTGAATCGTGGAGCTTCGTCTTTTTTTCCTTTTCTTTTTTTTTGCAGTTATTGCCTCCTGATTACCAAAAGTCCGAGCATAATTTGGTGACCTCTAACTCGATTTCAATATCTTGAAATTGCCCTAGTTTCGTTTATGAATTTATTCAGATCTGTGCATTCTCCATGATTTCCCTGATGTTACAGGGAAGATAATCTTGCTAGGCTGTGGCAGTGGTTGGGAGCATTGATAGGTTTTGTTACTTATAATACGAATTTTCTTTTCTGTTTTGGATTTTTCAATGTTTATGGCTATGCTTGTTCATCTGTGTATGGGTATTAAGAGGGATGCAGGAGTTTCTGTAGAACTCGGTTAGTTTGGGCTCTGGGCTCTCTTGTGATGATATATGTCTTCGGATCAGGGAATTTTACAAGTTTTCTTCCCAACTTCTATTATTACTACCATCTCTAAATTTAAAATTTGATGGGACCTCATATATTGAGCACCATAATTCTTTAGGCAGACTGAACCATCAATTGAACCCAACATGAATGAACATCTTCTGCGTGGTCTGGGCTTCTGGTTCTTATTTTGGATTTTCTTGTCTTGGTTTAGAGAGTTCTTGATAATTTCTGTTGAATTGTTGATACGGGGAGTTGAGCTTAAATTTACAGGAAGCCCGACGCTCTGGAGCTTTGGAAATTGGAGATCGGATCATAAGCAATTTTGATTGATTGAACAGGATTGGCTAAGGGCTTAGTATCTTTGATTTAATTTGGTGACTCGTACCTGGATTCTGTACTCCTGGATTTGTCTTTTGATTAAAAATTCTTTTGTGTGCTCTCCGTGATTTTATCTTGGGTCTTGCACAGGGAAAACAATCTTGCTGGGCTGTGGAAGCAGTTAATGACTGATATACATTCTGTTCAGACTTAGGTTCTGTCATGGTTAATAGTTTGCCTTCTC
Organism: Crotalaria pallida; assembly: GCA_037953625.1. NCBI lineage: Eukaryota > Viridiplantae > Streptophyta > Magnoliopsida > Fabales > Fabaceae > Crotalaria > Crotalaria pallida. Next base: position 145,298,203 of record CM075651.1, on the reverse strand, counting down.
ATTGTCTCCGTATATATGCTCCTTCTGAATTTGGATAGGTTTATTGCTGTGCTCATCCCTCATTTTGTTCTGTGTCAGGAATTGTAAGTGTTTTTTCTTACAGGTATTTGTATCTCTTGTGAGGAATCTGTGTGCCATAGATGCTTCAAGCCCTTGGCTTTTTTTGCCGTGATGATCCTCGATTTTGGTTGGGAGAAGAATTCGCTTGCGCAATGTTACTGTCTTTTTCGTTGAAATTTTCGTTTTCATTTTGTTTTCACAAACTCTCATTAAGCACATAACCGTGCAGGCAGATTGAAATTTTAATTGAACTGAACCGGAATCAGCATCTTATGGCACGGTTTGTCATATAAACTTTCTAAAAGTGTTCAATATTGGTATATTTCAAGTATTTGCATCAGAATATTTGCACGCACACTTCATCAAGAGATCTTCCTATATAAGGAAGATAATTTTATTTTTTTTAGAAAGTTCAATTTTTTGAAAAGGATGTACAGCCCTTAAAATGTTTTATAATTTTTTATTTATTGAAGGAAAAGACATGGTCTTTATGAACTTTGTTTCTCTGGAGGTTGCCCTTATCATCTTGAAGTGTGGGGTGATATGATTTTGCAAGCTAGTTGGAAGTCTGTCTGTAAGAAAAACAAAAATTGTATTTCTTTGTGTTGATCAGTTCTCGGAATATTGTTCATGAAGAATAAGATGTTGAACTGCTTATGTTTCTGTTTGTAGCTCTCTGGCATCTGGACATGGAAGATTAGGGTGTAGGCAATGTCTTGAAGTGTTTGTTTGAGGATTAAATTGGTTAATGGTTCAGGATCAGTGATTTAATTTCTCCGATGAGTTTTTCCTTAATTTTTAATGTCTCATGATGTTTACAAATTGAATTGTGGAGCTTTCTTTTTTGTTTTGCAGTTAGTGCGTACTAAATCATTTCACATAATGTTCTACATAGTATCGAAAGTCCAAGCATAATTTGGTGACCTCTAACTGGATTCCAAACTCTTGCCTTAGTTTTGTTTATTCAGATCTGCGTGTTTTCCATGATTTCCCCTTCGATATTACAGGGATGATAATCATGCTAGGCTGTGGATGCAGTGGTTGGGAGCATTGATAGGTTTTGTTACTTATAATGCCAAATTTCTTCTTGTTTTTGGATTTGGCAATGTTCCCCTTGGATATTACAGGGAAGATAAATCATGCTAGGCTGTGGATGCAGTGGGGCGGAGCATTGATCGGTTTTGTTACTTATAATACCAAATTTCTTCTTGTTTTTGGATTTGGCAGTGTTTATGGCTATGCTTGTTCATCTGTTTGCGTATCAGGAGTGATGCAGGAGTTTCTGTATACCAGTTACTTTGGGCCTGGGGATTTTTCTTGTGATGATCTGTCTTCAGATCGGTGGAGTTTGCAGTTTTCTTCCCAACTCTTATAATTACTACTCTAGAGATTTAAAGTGACGTGGCCTCATATATTGAGCACCTAATTCTGCAGGCAGCCTACAACTTTGACTGATCCAGATGTTTTGCTGTGCTGACAGATATTCTCTTCCAACTTAGGTTTTGTTACCATTAATAACGGTTGCTTTCTCATTGTCTCTGTATATATGATCTTTCTGGATTTGGATGTGTTCATTGCTATTCTCGTCCCTCTGTTTGTCTTGTCTATCAGGAATTGAAAGAGTTTTATGGTACAGGAATTTGTATCTAATGAAGAATCTGGGTGCGTTAGATGCTTTGGGCCCTTGAGTTTTGTCTTGATGATCCTCGTTTTTGGTTTGGAGAATTTGCCTTAGCTTTGTTACTGCTTTTTTATTTTATTTTATTTTTTTGCATTTTTCATTGAATTTTCTTTTTAATATTCTTTATCACAGACTCACATCAAGCACATAACTGTGCAGGAAGAGTTAAATTTAATTGCACTGAACCTGAATCAGCATCTTATGCACGGTTTGTCATAACCACAAAATGTGTGTTTTTATTTTTTTTTTTGAAATTTATTGAAAAAAATGGTTTTTATGTTTTTTGATTCTCTACTGGTTGCCTTTATCATCAAGTAATGTGTGATTTGCACAGGAGTTGATATGCTTTTGCCAGATAATTCAAGTCTGTCGGTAAATTGATAAAAAAAAAATACGTAATTTTTTGTGATGATCAGTTTTTTGTCTGTCGTTCATGAAGAATAAGGTGTTGAACTGCTTGTGTGTGGAAGCAGTGGATGGGATAATTGAGATTCTGGTTTTGTTACTATTGATCCGAATTTTCTTCCAAATTTCTATTTGTACATATGCACCCTTTGAATTTGTCTATGCTCGTTCCCCCTGTTTGTTCACCAGGAATCATACAAGCTTGCTTCAAGATGCTGGAGTTTCTGTCTTATCGAGATGCTTTAGATTAGTTTCTGTGCAGCTTGGCATGTAACTATCTATACATAGCATTGAGCCTTATGCCAGGTATTTCGTAATGATTTAGCATGGGGCCTCGTGCATAATTGGTGACCTCTACCTGGAATTTGAAGTCTACCATTTTGTTGTCTCATCTCTATTTTTATTTATTTTTGTTGTTGGTTTTGTTCTACTAGTTTTCTAAGATTTGCACTTGGGTGATACAGGGAATTGTGAGCTGTGGTTGCTGATATTATCAAAATCTATAAACAAATTTCTTCTCTATTTTTCTGTGTTTCTGGCTGTCTTCTTCGGAGGGTTATGAAATTGGTAATTTCATTTATTTTTCTATATCGGCTGGAGTCCTTCCTCACTAGAGAATTTGTCTGACATGGGTTTACTTGGACTTCTCATGGGAGGAAATTGGGATAGTTTGGTTATACAGAGATAACTTGTCTGTTGGACCTTTGGTTTGGGATTTTCAACACGCATTCCTTTTTGTATCCTTAATACCTATTTACTTTGCCTATTTATTCCAAGGATCAGAGTTTGGGAGGTTATATTGTTTTTGGCAGAATATGATCTATATATCCCTCACAGTTCGAGGTTATATCACTATGCTGTGTCATCCTGCCTCTTGCATATCTGCAGGAGCGTGGATTGAGAAGATTGAATCTATAGTGGTTGAGGAGTAGTGTTTCCAATGGCTCGGGATTGTTGATTTGATTTCTTTGTTTCGGTCTTTTTTTCTGCGGCTGTGATCATTATGTTTCAAATTGAGTTGCAAAGTTGTTCTTTTTGCAGTATAGTATCTCCTAGTTATCTCCGATGAACGTCTGCATATTATCAAACCCCATTTTTGGTGACCTCTACCAGATTATGAACTTTTGGAATGTCTTTCAGTTTATAAATTTATTTGGACTATGATTTCAACATGGATCTTGCAGGGAAGGGGATTGGATGCTGAGCTGTTATGAAAGCAGTGGTTAGGGGGTTATTCACGGATGCTCCCGATATTGGTTTTGTTGTCTTAATAGGATTTTTCCTTCCCTTTTTCTCCTGTGTATTCTTGATCTTGATTCGGTTATGTTTATGGGTGTTCTTGTTGGGTTTGTGTCAGTAGTCGCGAGTTTAAGAAGCAGGATTTCTACCTTTTAAGGAGACAGTGATTTTTTGGACCCTTTGAATCTGCATCATTGGTTTGGACAACTCTGCTACGACTATGTTGCTGTCTTCTTCCTAGCTTTTCCTATTATCATTATCAGTAAGATTTTCTTCTCATTGGATTCTTGTAGACTTTGTAGTGACATGACTTCCAAGAAAGAGAAAAATCTGCAGGCAGATCGATTAAAGAAGAATGAGAAAAATCTGCTTTGTGGATTGTTCAGATTTAACATCTTGATGGTCATAAATTAATAGACGAATTTAATAGTCATAAATTAATAGGCGAATTGTTCCATCAGATTTGCTATCTGATCATGTTTATATTTTTTGAAACAATACTCTACTTTTTTAAAGATGGAACGTGGTCTTCTGAGTATGTTTTGTTTATAAAAGCTTTTGCTTTGTGGATTTGATTTGACTATTTTGGGCCAAGGAAGGAAACATAGCAGTGTCATGCTTTCTTGTTTTTATATCAGGTCAAGAGCCAGATACCTGGTGAGACCCAAGAGTTCAGTGTCTGCGGAGGAATAACTGCTTGGTTGGCTGCTAGCTCTTTGTTTTGATGTTTACCGTTTTGGTAGTTCTTTTAAGCTTGTTTGCTTTTTGTCATAACTTGGATATAATCTGTATGTTCCCAGCTGGATACTCTGCTCCTCATGCATTGAGAGGTAATTATATTATGCACTGGTCAAGAAGAATTGGAGTTTGATGACTTATTTGATGAGCCTGAAGTAGTTCTAGCTGGGCCTGAACCTACACCTTCTACAAGTGCTGAGGTTGTGGGATCTGGTTTTATCGTTGGAAACGACAGGGAGTCTGATCCAGTTGAAGTAGATGATACAGATTCTCCGGTCTCTGTACACATTTTACAAAACCATGCATGGCATTGTGAAAACATCAGCTCTTAATTATTGCTTGTCTCTTTACACAAATTACGGTAATTAACTGCCTTAAAATTTAAACCACTAAAAAATTCAAGTGAAGAAATTCAATTAAAGGAAAATCTTGCTTTTTATGCTTTAAAGTATACTTGTCTAAGAAACCCATTGAGAGACATGAGCCAAGTAAGACAGATATTAGGAGAGAGAAATACATAAATATTTTTAAATAATTTCACCAAAAATAGTCAATCTTGAAGTGTTATAAACAAGATTCTCAATCTACTAAGTGTTGGACCAAGGCACAAAAGCATCATCAAAGCATGAATATTTAAATTGTTGGTGTTGCATAAAAGCAATTTGGAACATTAAAGCTTAGATCTTGAATCCAAACTCAAACTCTAAAAAAAAAATCCAACAAACCTTTCTTTGTTGAAACTGCAATCATATCCAAAAATAACATAAAATTTCATTTTACCATACAAAACCATTCTAGTCTCTCAAAACTACTAAGAAATTTAGATAAAAGATCTCTCGATAATTGTTTTATGTTCATTGAATGCTTTTTAGTTTTAGAGATGCAAAGGATTTATATATGCTTCTCTTTTTACTTGCAAGGGTTGTTTTTTTCTTGTTGATATAAGATAAACAAAAAAAAACTGTGAAGATATCTTTAAGAAAAAAAAAATGGTTTAGATGATTTTATCTTTCAGTTTTCTTTTTCATCTCCCTCTAAACTCATTACCTCCCCCTCCCCTTCATTTGTCTCTATTTTATTTGCTTCATAGCATGATGAAACAACTTTAAGCGTATATTTATAGATCTTTATTTCCATCTAAACTTATTAACCCCCATGAACAATGTTTTGTTTGAAATAATTTAAAAGAGGAGCAAACGATGGGAAAGGAATTTATAGAAAGATAAAAGAAAGCTTGAAGGTATAATATTGATTACACACTTATCAAATATTAATTACTATCATCTCCAATCCATCACAATTATTTTTTATTTTTTCAGTTATTAATTAGCATTATCTCCAATTCATCACAGAGACAAATCAATCATCTCTCTCATCATTGTATTATCATTACTTTACGGATTACAACTCTTACGCATTATGCATAATTTATGCACTGCAAAACATAATTTCAATAACAAATATTAATTCCAGTCACAAATGTTAAGGCAACAGACATTTCCCTTGGTTTGTACATCATTAGTTGACAAGGAAAAGAGCGCTGCATATTCATGTTCAGGTACGAAGTGTGAGTTCTGAAAAAACGAATAAACGAACTCGACCAGAACAGCAATGGACTCAGGTTACGTCTAGGTTACGAGACTGGTCGGATAGAAAAATACAGTACGGTATGGTCTCATGGTTTGGCCGGTCTCAAAACTTTTAGACCGTTGTTACATGGTCCGATACATGGTCTCAATATTTTTGGGACCGTTCAGACTGGTCCGAACCGCATACTTAAAATCTAAACCTAACATTATAACATACTAAACCACTTACCTTAATCCATATATATATTTTGATAGGTATGATTTATATTTTGATTAAGCGTGACTTATAATGGTCCGGTCCGGTCCGATTTTTGTACATAAAAATGTTTGGACCGAACTAAACCTGATCATGTAAATTTAACTGGACTAGTCCCGTGCGTTCCCTTTAGCAACTTGAGTCAATCATGCTTGGATGAAATATCCAGTCTTCCTAATATAGTTTTTGGTTTTTAACCTTCATTCATATGTGGAAGGGGATCCGCAACGACTTACTTCTTAAGACCACTTATAACTCAATACAAAATTGAAAATACAAGCAAATAGCATTACTTTATTGAATATTAATACATAAATATTAGCAGGTGCAGGCATATGTGGGGCTGTTGGTTATTGTATCATACCAACATGCAATTCCTATTAATATGTGGGGCTGTTGGTTATTGTATCATACCAACATGCAATTCTTATTAATTTGGAAGTTGAGCGGCTGTTTTTGCAAGAATGGGAGCATGATATTGTTATTCGTTGTTGTAGTAGGTGTATTGGTTGGGGAGTATGGATGTTATATTAGGCTTGTAGGAGCGTTGTAATTTATTTACGTTTTTTTTTCCTATTACATTAGGAACCTTTGTATTCTCTTTTAGCATGTGTACCTTGTACTCTTGCTTCTGTTTAATAAATTTTTTTCTTTAAAAAAATTAACAACTTCTCAGTGCTTACTCAATAAAAATGAGAAATTAGCACCCATATTCTAATATTGATTGAGATCATCATTAAGACATTCAAAGTTCATCCATGATGAAAAAATTTAGAAGCTAGCATATTGCACATCTAACGAGTAGTGTGTTTATATGTTTGTTTAACTTTGCCATGATTCCTTTATCATGCTAAAAAGAGGCAAATAATGCAAATAAAAAAATAAAGTACTCTAACGGAAACATAGTCAGAAAATGAGAAAAGTTAATCTATAATGTTGTATTTCAGCAAATACTTCATGTTGTCATATCATCAAACATTACAAGGCAAAACAAACCATAAAAGCTGAATAAATTGGGCATGACTATTTAAAGCGAAGTGAAAATCAGCCTAAGCAACCTGTAGAGAGTAAGAGTAACAACTTATAAAGAGCAAATAGAGAGTAAGAGTAACAACTTATAAAGAGCAAATAGATGATAATAGATGATTATGAAATGATTGACCCATTTTAAAAAATGAAATAACAAAAGAACTAGGTTGAGAAGAAAGAAAACCATATCGCTTCTGTATTGGAGAGAAAATCAAAAACAAAAACAGATAAAATAAAAAACAAAAAGAGGGAGAAACGATTGAAATAGAGAGAAATTTACGAGGGAATAACGAAGGTAGATGAGGTAGATAGAAAATATTACCGTTCACGAGAGTACTAAGGATAGATGAGCCAATCATGAAAGTTTCAATTTGATGCTTCAAGAATACGCACGTTTTAGAGGAGACGCACGGTTACTAATCGAAGTCATTTACCAAACAAAGAGGCAAATACGAATTTCACGATTGAAAGGGGCACAATTGCGTCTCTTCCACCGCCAAACCAAACGAGCTCTTACATTATTAACTTTTTGTTGCATACTTATCTCGAAAATATATTATAAAATGTAATTTAATATTTGGTTCACTATAGTGTTCAAATTTATATATTATATATAGTAGTATCATATTTATTCGATTATGTGTTAATATTATTTATCTGATATCAGGTCTGATTCAAGATTTAGCAAGTAATTTTATTAATACATGGTTAGGTTAAACTAAATCTATCTCAACCTACCTGCCTTAGTTACTTTCTTAACAATGAAAAACATGGATAAAATATGCTCGAGTGATTAAGTTAGTGAAATCAATTAATATGAATTATTGTGAATTAAAAAAATTAAAAAAATTGAATAAACATGAATTATAAAAATTCAAAATGTCATTGTCTTAAACTATATAAATTAATATTTGTATTTTTATCATAAATCCAATCTAAAACTTAAGGATATAATGCTTATCTTTATTTACAGATATTTCACATAAAGTATTTTTATCATAAATCAAATCTAAAACTTAAGGATATAATGCTTATCTTTAGTTACAGATATTTCACTTTTTATGTGGTAAGTATACAGTTTTTTGTTTAATTTTTTATAAAAATAAAAAATATACAATTTTTAAATTATAATATTAATTTGGTATTTTTATAAGATATCAATTTGGTTTTTAAATTTCAAAGAAAAATAATTTGGTTTTTGAAAGTTTATAAATTCACATCGAGTCCTCAAAATTTTTGGATATATTAATTTAATCTTTCAAGATTTTCAAATACATTAACTTAATCTTTAAATCATAAAAACTTTAAGAGTATGTTTGTTTTGAGTGATTTTGAGGAGAAGATTTTGGGAGTAGAGAAAACAAGGTTCTCTCCGTTTGTTTCAGGAGAGAAAATGAGGGGGAAGAGAAAATATGGCGGGTCCCATGAAAAAATGTTTTCTCTCCCCAATAGAGGACAGAACCTTGTTTTCTCTCCGTTTGGTTCAGGAGAGAAAATTAGGGGGAGAGAAAATATGATGGTCCCATGAGAAAATATTTTCTCTCCTCAATCGAAGATAGAACTGAGAAAACTGAAATTAACGTATAAAGCCGGTTTGAGTACTTACTAGTTGTGCGTGTTTCCAAAGCGGACACGGAACCGACTAATTGAGCGTTCCACCGCCTTTAATTAGAAACCGCGCCAACAACTACTTTTTCTATTTAATCTACACCGTTGAATTTTACCATTACCGCCTTATCTCAACCGTCGATCCACACCCTTCCCCTCTATATAAACCTCCTCTGTCCTTCCCCAAATTTCGTCATTCAGAATCGGATAGAAACAGCGTTGCGTAGCATTGACGGTCTCTTTTATTAGCTCGCTCTTTTTCTTGTTTCGTTTATCATCTTCTCTTATTCTTATCGATTCTCGCTGGTTTAATTACGATGATAACGCTTTCTTGATCTTAAACTTCGCGTTTGTTTTCACGATCGAGTCGCGTAGGATTCAAATGCTTCTTCGATAGCTGGTTCAATCGGAAATTTTCGGTGGTTGATATGATTTCGCTAAATTGAAGATCGCAAGAGGTTGATAGTTTTCGTGACTTTTTTTATAGTAATTGTTGATTGTTGATGAAGAATTAGGTGTTGAACTGCTTGTGTTTCTGTTCGTTTGTAGCACCGACTCTGGAGTTTGGTCATGGAAAAGAACGTGTCGTGAAAAGCGGCTTATTAGGGTTCAGGACCAGTGATTTAATTTCATCGATGGATTTTTCTGTCAAAATCTTTTATGGCTTTAGATCACGATGTTTTGCGAATTGAATTGTGAAGCTATTTTCCTTTTGCAGTTAGTATGCCCTAATTACTGAGCGTAACGTTTTGCGTATTACGGGAGTCCAGCGCAGTGGATAATTCGTTGACCTCTAGCTTAATTCTAACTCCTGAAATTATCTTAGTTTCGATTATAAATTCATTCGGATCTGTGCGTGTTGCATGTTTTCACTTCAGTGTTGCAGGAAAGATAATCATTTATTGTGTGCTAGGTTGCGGAAGTAGTGGTTGGGTTTTGTTTCCTATTTGTAAGATCAATTTACTACTCGGTTATGGATTTGGCTATGTTCATGGTTATGCTCGTTCAATGCTCTGTGCTTGCATATCAGGATTGCTTAACTAAAGATATAGGAGTTTCTACCTCAGTATAATTTTTTCGAGACCTTGGGAATTTGTTGTGATAATCTTTGCATCTTCTGGTTTAGGGAATTCTGTCCTTAATGATCTCTAAGGACCTTGCATTAACATCTTCAAATCTAAACGTGAATATGCATATCAGCTGCTCACATGAAATCATTTGATTATTACTTGATCTTTTCTGTAATTCATTGTTTCTTCATGCGGAAAGTGGTCATGTTTTGAAAACTAAATCCTGCTTTGGAAAGATTTAGCACTATCCTTTAAAAATATTCAATTTCTAAGAAGCTTGGTTCTTATGAATTTTGATTCTAATGCTTTAATAGTTTAATTGTTGCCCTTGTTTCATTCAGTTGTTTAGGGAACTTTTTTGCATATTGTTTTGCCCTTGATCGTGAAGATCTAGGAGTTTAACTTTTTATGTTTATGTGTTTATTCGCTTGCAGAATTGCAGCATTTTTTTTTCTGGAAATTAATTTTCTAAATTTAGGCTTGACCTATGATTCCAGATGCATTAACCATATTTTCTAGTGAAGTGTTCAAAATTATTTTATTTAATTTTTGCTGCAAGAGTTTTTCTTTCTTTACATCTTAGGAGTTATGTCAATTCTTTGAAAATAGTATCCTCCATTTGATTACAATGTTATCACTTTTATGATCTTAAGTCGTGTAGGATTTATATGCTTCTCCAATAGCTGATTGAACCGAAGATTTTACCGATTGATATAAATTTGTTGGATTGAAGGTCACAAGAGATTGATTGTTTTTCATTCCTGTTCTTTTTGCTTAAATTTTTTTAGTATTGTTCTTCATGAAGATTTAGGTGCTGAACTGTTTGTGTTCTTTGTTTTGTAGCGCTCTGGAGTTTGAGACGGGGGTGTAGGCGATGTTTTGCACTTTCTGATTGAGGATTAGAATTGCTAACGGTTCAGGATCAGTGATTTAATTGCTCCGATTAGTTTTCCCTCTCTTGATTTTTAATGGCTCTTGATGCCTACAAATTGAATCGTGGAGCTTCGTTTTTTTTTCTTTCATTTTTTTTGCAGTTTGTGCCTCCTGATTATCAAAAGTTTGAGCATAATTTGGTGACCTCTAACTCAATCCCAAGCTCTTGAAACTGCCCTAGTTTCATTTACGAATTTCTTCAGACCTGCGTGTTTTCCATGATTTCCCCTAAGATGTTATTTGGAAATGTTTATGGCTGTGCTTGTTCATCTGTGTTTGGGTATCAGGAGCGATGCAGGAGTTTCTTGTAGAAATCAGTTACTTTGGGCTCTAGGTTTTTTCTTGTGATGATCTATGTCTTCGGGGAATTTTGCAAGTTAACTAATTTCATATTTTTTTTCCTATATTCTTCACTTTGTACGTGTACCATAATATGATAGGAGTATCCATTTAAAAAATACTTTTTTTTTAAATGTAAAACTCTTTTGATAGATTTTATATTCATTAAAAAAGTTGATTAATTTTATTGTTAATGTTTTTTGCAAACCTTGTAGGCTTAATGTTTTTTTTTTTTAACTATAAACAACTTTGTAGGCTTAATGTTGTGGATGGTGGAGGTAAATAAAAAGAGAAAGTTGTTATATCTAGGAATTAAACGAAGCATTGAAAGTGAAAAAATTTATTATGTTCTAATAATTGGTAAAAGGGGTATTTTTGGAATAACATGTTAATTTTAATATAAAATTCATCAATCTACAGAGGGAGTATAATATTTTATAAATAGGGACAAGATAAAATATTAATTATTTATTATTTTTTTATTACATATGGCATTGGAAATCTGAAAATTTCAAATAATTTTTCAAAATTACCCTTATAATTATTATTGGAACTCTAAAAAGTGTAGAGTTAATTGTGGTATTTTTGCGAAAAAAATAATTAAATGTCACTGAAAATTTTTGCAAAAAATGTATTATAAATAAGACCAAAACAACAAGCTCAAAAGAATCTTATAAATAAAAACGAATGAAGTATTATTACTATTATTATCATTATTATTATTATTATTTTTAATATTACATTATCACGCTAATACACTGTAACTTAGTTTCAATATGTCAGTGTTAACAAAATTTATATATATGTGTGTCTAAACCAATTGTGGAGGTAGCCTATAAACATGTTTAGTACCGACAAAACGTTTTCCAAAAAAGGTGCATCATGTACCTTCCAACTTTGGTGCATTGAAGCCATGAAAAAAACTATCACTCTTATCTTTGAACATCTGAAAGAGATTTGTCTGCGACCACACAAGTTAGACACTTATGTTGCTTGCAAAAAATATGTTCCAAATGAATTCAAAAAATTGAAAATCAATCAAAGCCGTTTTGGATTTGCTGCTTCTTTTATTTTATGATGGTAGATAGACATGAAGGGCAACGTTTAGTATGGTGCCAGAAGTCAATGTCACACCTGTGGTGCCATTATATGAAACCATTGGATTTGGGGTATATTTTCAATAGTTTAGATTTTATACACCAACCGGTTGCTGAAATTTTTGTGGTTTGGTGTTATTTTTTTTAACCTTCGGTTATACCTTTATCCCGTTATAACTGTCCGTTATATTTTTTGTCTGGTTGTGGCATTGTTACTTTTAGCGAATTGGATGGTTCTGACACAGTGACTATTTTTCCACTCACTTTTTCTCCACATGCAGAAGGACTGAATGCATAATAATGTTTTGTACAATGGCACCGTTTAATCTGTACAGTATTTTTGTGTTTATTTAATAAAAACAGATGATAAAAACACATGAATTAACCATATAGTATGAAACTAACAATATTACACGGACAAGAGAGGGTAGTTAGCTTTTAATGGAATTTAAAAAAAAAAAATTAATACTCTTTTCGATTCTTATTATAGGTCACATTTAGAAGGTTTTCTTGGTCCTAATTGTAAGTCACTTTATATTTTCAATGTATCATTTATTGCTTTTTCTCTTTTTTGCCCTTATTAAATGCTTTGACTATCTATGTGTTTTTGTTGTTCATTAATGAGTGTGAATTTTCCAAGAAAAGTTTAGAGGGTAAAATTGTAATGTTACAATATATTCTCATAAAATTTATAAAATTAACTACTTTCTTTGGTATGTATAATTCGGTTAAGTATGCCCTATAATAAGGACCGGAGGGAGTATTGCAATCTTACTCCTCTTAACTTACATTGGAAATTTCACAATGTATTTTTTCACATTAATGAACAAAGGGCAAACAAGAGAAAATAGCAAAGGGGAGAAGAGGAAAAATAGCAATAAATGTTTCCTAGAAAATATAAATTAAAGTGACTTATAAATAGAACCAAAAAATTCGAACTACAATGTGACCTATAAATAGCACCAGATGAAATATTTATTGGTGTTTACAACTGCTTAATTCTTAGTGTTGTATTCACCGTTCCCCAAAGTTGAAGACTTTGTAGTTTAATTATTTTATTGAAATCATGTTTTCTTAAAGTTAAATTAAAATGTAATAAATATAACCAGTAAAGAATTTGATTTTTAATAGTTTTTTGTTTAAATATTGAAATTTTTAATATTTTTTGCTTCCTTCTTTTCCACAAATTTTTTGGTACAGTATTTATTAATTTTTTAATTGTTAAATTTTAAGATAATTATAATTACAAATTAATTATGAATTGTTCAAAAGAGTTTAAAAAAATTGGTTTTATGGTAAGTTTAATCATTACTGCACTTTATAGTTCTTCAATACTGTTTAATTAATTTTTTCCACTAACACCCCTATAAAGTCAATACTGTTTAGAGTTCGAACAATAATTATAGGGGTAGTTTGGAAAAAGTATATCAAATTTTAACAATTCCAATGTCACTAAGAAATTTATCCACTTTCCTTGGTGGGAGTAAAAAACCCCAAAAAAGTCTTATAAATAAGACCTAGAAGAAGTACAAGGATATTTTATAATATGAGTAATGAGTAATAATAGGTAATGATTGTTGTAGGTAATGATAGCGAATTAGCTTAATTGGAGGATTAGTATAATGCTCTTCCATATTCAAACCTTTTGTCTTTGGAAATCTTTTAAACCACCTAATACAATTCCCAATGCATGAATTAAAATACATGGATTTAAGTAAGTTGATACTCGCTCCAGTCTTATATATAAGCCATTTTTTAGATTTTTTTTTGTCTTTAATATAAACCTCATTTCCAATTTCCAATAGCATTAATTACTTTTTTTTTCACAAACACCTCTATTTACTCAACACTTTTTAGATTTCCAATAATAATTATAGGGGTACTTTTGAAAAAGTATACCAAATATTTACATTTTCAATACCACCAACAATATTAACTAACTTTCTTTCTTTTTTTTTTTTTTGAGGAAAATATGTAATTCATTCCATAACAGAAAATAGTACAAGTAGATCCAACAGGACAATAACAAAGCACATATTTTCCATATAATAAAGATTGCTAAAAAAGACTAGATAGTCAGCCATAACAATAAACTCCCTATGGATCAGGATCATCATCAACATCCAGCTTTGAACTCTAACAAGAAATTCAGTTTCCAAGATAACTATTTCATCAATGCCAGAAGTAAGCACAGTTCGGCGACAAAGAATCTCATATTTGAGGAGGTAGAGCCACTGGACAGAGGAGAAGACAAAGATCTGGAAGGGAAAAGCTGTCCCGAATATCAGTCTTCTAGTTATTGGAGAAGATAGGAAGGTCATCAGATCTGGACAAACAAAAAGCCTTTCCACACTCAAACACGCAAAAACAAAACCCAGATGAAACTGGGACAAGAAAAACCACACCACTTGCACAAAGGCAAGATTTATTTATTTAACCCAGATATAACTGGGAGAGAAAAACCCACACACCAACCAAAGGAAGGGAGAGAAAAACCCTTCTACCGCTATCACAAAAGAGAAAAAAACGGAGAAGAGAAGAGAAGACCGATGAAGTATATATCTGTTACATATATCTCCCCATGTTTAAAGAAAAAGAACTAATTTCATAGGTAATTAAGAAAGTTAGTTGATTTCATAGAAAAATTGAGTACTTTATGAAACTTGGATTGGGAACGAAAGAAAAATAAAATGTTATTATGACTTTGTAGGGATATTTTAAGCATGATTGTATTGGGAATAGAAAATTGATTAATTTTTTATTATATTTAAGATCATGAATGATGTTTTTCTTTTCTTATAAATGAAACCTGGATGGAATATATTGCACGGCAGAATAGACCGAAGGGGGAGCGAAGTGATGGTTGGGACGCGACAAAACAGTTCATGGTGCGCGTACATTCAGTTGTAGCCCAAATATATTCCTTTCTTTTATGGGTTGTTATAGTGTACTCATCTTTTGTGGATGAGTATAGAAATTCATTGGCTGAATCTATGACCAATGTGCTTTTAAGGCATTGGGCGGTTGAGATTGATGGATGGGAGCATGGTGTATGTATACACCTGATTAAGTTGAGTGCACCATAGAAAATGGTCATCTGTAGGTTTTTTTCGGTAAACAGTTTTTTTAATGATAAATTCTCTTAAAAATAATGACCTTAAAAAATACAGTAATCACAATTTTTAGAATACTTTTTTGAATATCTTTTGTCCTTAATATCTCATTTCTAATTTTCAGTGCTAAATTCTTAGCCCCTGTAGAAATTATTTTTTTTATTTTTTTTATTTTTTTTAAATATCCTATGTATTTTCCTGTTCACAAATATATATTTTTTGTTATTCAGATTATTTTTTTATTTTTGTTATGTACTCCTTGACAAAGATTAAAAAATTTTCCTTGTTTTCAAATTTAGTCATTTCAAAAATATTCTATGTGTATTCTTCTTCGGTGATATGCACTCATTTTTATGATTTGAATTAAATTTTTTTTTTTACTCTTTGCTCTAAAAAAACTATATTGAGTAAAAAATGTATTCAAAATTGACATATTCTAATAAGTCTGTATACGAATCTGTGTAAAAAAATATTATGAGTAAATCTGTGTTAAAAAATTTTTTATAAAAAAAAATCATTATTTTTAGGAGAATTTATCATTTCTTAAAAAAAACTTAAAAAAAAACCTACAGATTGTCATTTTCTATGGTGCACTCAACTTAATCAGGTGTATACATACACCATGCTTCCATCCATCAATCTCAACCGTCCACCTGATAACACAATCTCAACCATTAATAAAGCAATGAGTATACATACTCATCTACAAACAATGAGTATTGTATACAAACCCTTCTTTTATAACTGTAGTTTTATCAGGCTCAAAAAGGTTGACAGCTCACTCAGGGTTCTCATAAAACAGGGAACGGGGTTGCCTTCATTTTTTAACTGTTTTTGCATGAAGGTCTTTTGACTGGCAAAACCGGCACCAGGAGGTTATGAAACCGGCACCACGGTGTGCCTTTGACCAAAGGGCACCATGCTAACACGCTCCAGACATGAAGGGCTTATGTAGTGTTGCCCTCTTGTTCCCATAGGTTTGTTGATATGGCCTTTTCTTTGCTCCGAGTATTTAGGGTAATAGCTACCTCCCTTGGACATGACCATGTCTCGATTTCCCTGTAGTTGTCTCACCTCACTTTTTGTGCATATTCCTGGTAATGCACATGCATGTAGAGTATATATATTCTGCCAACACTTATGACCTCATTTGGCACCATCCTTGCTTTTTTAATTGTAATTGTGACTCCCAAAATATCAATACTTTTTACACACCTCATTTTCTTTTTCTTCTCCATCTCCCTTTACTTCCAAATCTTTTCCTGTTATTCTCCATCACTTGTTCGGTTATTATACTTTACTCAAAGATATTTACTTTTTGGCCCCCACCATTTACTCATCAGCCCCCATTTTATTCCGCCTTGTAAGGCGGAAATGCAAAGTTTCACTGTGCCGACTAGTGAAAGGCAGAAACATATCGACTATGAAGAGACGGAAAAGTGAAAATTTGCACTTTCACCTTATATAAAGCGGAATAAAATGGGAGTTGGTGAGTAAATGGTGGGGGCCAAAAACTACGACCCTTACTCGAAAGGGTATTCACAACCAGAAGGCTATGCTGTGGGACTTGTAGTCCATCTTTTCTTCTTATGTTCGGTTCATTATTAGTAACTCACATGCCAGGGATTTTTAATTACCGTTCATCATTGAATTTTCGTGAATTTTTAACGTGGATCTTTTCTTTTTGCCTCCACCCATTATTTTTTGACCCCATTACTCTTTTCGCTTTAAACAAGGTGGAAACAAAATAAAACAATTTTCGCTTTATACAAGTCGTATTATCTTCCGTCTTTCCAAAGTCATAAAGAAAATAGAGTATTTTGTCTTTCATTTTGGCGGAAACATTAAAAATTTGTTATAATATCAAAATTGCTCCTCCGTTCATTCACGTACAAAAGGGAGGTGGAGGATTCACGGAGGGACATTTCTGAGATTTCAACATTTTAATTGTTCTGCTTCTTAAAAGTCGGAAGTATTTCCGTTTTTAAATAGTCGGTAATTCTTCCGCCTTATGCAAATCGGTAATAAATTAAAATAGTTTCTGCCTTTTGAAAATCGAAAATCATCTTCCACCTTCATAAATTCGATAAATTAAGGACAAGTGGGGGCCAAAAAGTAATGGGTGAGGGCAAAAAAGAAAAATCCTTTAATGTGTGAGTCATGAGTTCCATTTCTTAACTCCCAAGTCCTAACGATGGCTTAAGTTCCCTACTTCTCTTATTTCCATCATTACTCAATCATCAGTCATCACCCACCTCATCCTCAAGCATTCTATGTAGTCTCTTTCTAATACTTGTTAATGATTTTTAGAAATTACAAAGATAAAAAATTATATTTTTCAATGAGTTTTTATTACATTTAACTTATTAACAAGTGCTTGTTAAAATTTTCCTTCTATGCTACTGTACTTTGATTTTCAAAGAAAATTTAATGACAAAAGAAAAAAGAAAACGAATTACGTGTGAGTGAATATAGCAGCAGGACCACATGTACCATATCCACCACAAACACCTTTGGAACCCTGTCCCTTAGCCCCACGATCACAATCACAATCACAGATTAAACTGAACCACGAGTTTTGGAGACCCCAATCTAACAACTTTTTTTTTCTATGAATTAATTATAACTTTTTTATGCTCCCCTATTGCCGGGGAGATTCTTGTCATGTCAACTTTGAAAACAACGGAACCGAGTTACAATAACAAAAGAAAAATGCCGTTACGATTAATCTTAAGGCTATTCACAAATCACAACAATGCTTTCTCGAATAAAATTATTCTCAAGAAGTGCATGAATCAGCTAACAGTGGAGAACTTTGTCACTCGCAGTTGTCTTAAGCAAAAATACATTTCAGGACAGGGGAAAAAAAACTTCTAAACTATATAAACAAGGCTAACCATGTGGTAGTTTATTTTAATGTTAATGTATGTTGACGTTCAATTTTTTTTATATATATTTTTTTATCAGAATTAGCGTTCAATATTTTAATTGAGTATTTAGACTATTATCTTGTTGAGAGAGGGTAAAATGCACAGTCTCTCTCTAGGAAACTAAAAATATTTGGTGACAATGTAGACCAAGTATAATCTGCTAGAATAAGCTGATGTGTAATAAAATTAACCACTGCACTATGTAGAGTGTACTTAAGATTCTATGATGTCTTTGGACGGGACGAAATCATATTCCATGTGACACAAATTTATAATGTGTAAAGAAGTTATTTTCTTTTAAATTTCAGTATTAATACTGTAACATTTTTTTTTTTTATGACAAAGCGGGGCTAAAGCCCAAGAACAAAACAACTACAATCTGCAGAAGGATATTGCTGAATGATCAGCAACCATATGCAAAACAAGGAAATCAGGAATGATGTCAAAAATTCTTAAACTAACATTCATGTTATGAGCATGATTCGCCATAGCATCAGCCACACAATTGGCTTCCCTGAGAGTGTGAGAGTAGATAATGTTTCTCCCAACAAGACATGTCTTGATATCCTGGACAATAGAAGCACAAGGATGATACCGATTGCAACCAGAATTAAGAAAGCGAATTGCACTTATGGAATCTGATTCAAGGATGATATTAGTGAATCCCCGATTCATTGCAAGTCTAGCTCCATGTAAAATGCCCCAAAGCTTGGCCATCATGATGCTACAAGGACTAATTTTCGCAGAGAAAGCCACCAAAAAATTACCACTAGCATCGCGCATCACACCTCCACAAGTAGCTAACCAAGAACTAGAGTAAAAAGATCCATCAGTATTAACTTTCACCCAATTAGTCGGTGGACACAGCCAGTGAACCTCCCTTCCACTCCCATTAGAGGACATACCAGCCACCATCTTTTTATCTTTGAGGGAGTTAAGAATAGCCTCTACCATGTGCTTAACTTGAATGTAGCAGCTATCCATATTCAAGGGTACATCCTCAAAGATATATTTGTTCCTTTGCCTCCAGACAGCATCTAGCACAGTACCAAAAATAATCTTCCAACGCTGTAAAGAAAAAGGTCCCATGCTAGTAGTTAAACTCTTCTCCAGCCACTCCTCAACCGAATCAGCGAAAAAAATTATCCCAATGTCCAGAAGAAACGAACTTTCGCCAAATCAACCAAGCATACGAACAGTCACGCAACGCGTGCAAGATTGATTCATCTTGGAAGCCACAAAGCTTACACGATGCATCATACGTCATGTGTCTTCTTTGTTGGACATCATTTGTGAGTAAAGCTTCCCGCGCTATTTTCCACAAGTAAATCCGCATGCGTTGAGGCCCGTCCCAATCCCAAATCAATTTGAAAACTTTCTTCTCAGCTTCGTCACATTGCTCTGCAACCAAGGAATACGCTGATTTAATACTGTAACATTTATTACGTTTTGGGAAATACTCTATCCGTTCCATAAAATTAGTAAAAAAAATATAAAAAAAAATTGTCTCAAATTAATTTTTTTTTGGTTGCTCACCCGGTTCCCTAAGTACTATTACCTAGGTGCATCCGGATCCGACCCGGGTCGCGTGCCTGGTTAGGCAGGTGAGTCTCCCAAGATGATTTTTTTGCTTAAGCGAGACCGAGCTGCTTAACACTCGTCCCAACCTACATTGCTTTTCAAATTAAAATTTAGATAATATATAAAAATGTTGAAATTGCATCTTATATTTTATAAGAGGAGAGATCCGTTTACACCAATTTAAGTTACACCAATTCTTACACCACTCATAACTCTTACATCAAGTCAAATTTAATATAATGAACCATTGGATTGAAAGTTTCTATCTTGTAGATCGTCTATGTCAAATTTTATAAAAATTCAAAATCATTTAGTACTTCAATTATATACGTTAAAATTAACGAAATATGTGTCTTAAAAATATATGAAAATGGAGCTATTTGAATATATATTCAATGATGTTCAAATTTTCTCAAATTTGACACAAATGATCTAGATAACATATAATTATTATTCAATGGATGGATTAGTGAAATTCACGTTATATAAAAAGTTATGAATGATGTAAGAATTAGTGTAACTTAACTTGGTGTAAACGGATCCCTCCTCATTATAATTGGCTAATAAAAAAAACATGCATTAAATATTTAATTTAATACTCCCTCCGGTCCTTATTATAGGGTATACTTAACCGAATTACACATACCAAGGAAGGTGGTTGGTTTTATGAATTCTATGAGAATATATTGTAACATTACAATTTTATCCCCTTAACTTTTCTTGAAAAATTCGCACTCATTAATGAACAACAAAAAACACATAAATAGTCAAAGCATTTAATAAGGGCAAAAAAGAGAAAAATCAATAAATGATGCATATAAAATATAAAGTGACTTATAATTAGGACAAAAAAACTTTCTAGAATGTGACCTATATATAAGACCGGAGGGAGTAATTAGTTGATTTGAGATATTAGTTATTTTTTTTAAATAAATACCTTTATATTGATACAAGAAAAAGTGATACGAGCTACTATACAGCTTATTTTGTTTCACTTGATCAAATTTACCTTTATATCAAAATTTAAAAAAAATCAATAACAAATTAAAATATAAATTTTTTAAGGCTTAATTATATTTTTATTCTTTATCTTATTTTCGAGATTAACTTTTATCTTAATATCTTTTTTTTAATCTTATTTTGGTTCTTTATTATTTTTAAATTCAATTTAATCATTCTGTCGTAACAATGTTAGTTTTACCCAAAATATTTATATTTATTACCATTATATCGATAAATCTTGATATATATTTCTATGACTCTATCAATAAAACTTTAACTAATATCTCCATTCATATTTCTATCACATTATATCTTTATCTATATTATCTTGATCTATATTTCTCTGACTCTATCAATAAAACTTTAACTAATATCTCCATTGATATCTCTATCAGATTATATCTTTATCTATATTATCTTGATCTACTATATTGATGTTTTACTCTTTAGAATAGGATTATACGAAGTAACACGTGTGGGGACAATGAGTAAGCAACATGGCATAGCAGCTAAGCTGGCAACCTAATCTAACCCGAACCCATTCCAACCAAACCAAACCAAACCAAACCATATAAAGACAAATTACTGTGAGAAACAAACACTGTGCCATTACAAGTCAAGGTTGAAATTACCAGAACTCCTTCTCAACGGAAATTCCAAAGTACACCTCATCCTTTTTAACTCTCTCTCTCTCTCTCTCTCTCACTCTCACTCTCACTCTCACCATGGCTATTCCTTACTTCCTTGGCGCCATAGTCCCTCTCCTACTCACCATCCTCCTCCGCAACAACAACGCCACCAAGCGCCGCCGCGGGCTCCCCGTCGATACCTCCGGCGACCCCGGCTACGCTGTCCGCAACCACCGCTTCGCCTCGCCGGTGGAAACCGCGTGGGACGGAGTGACCACGCTGGCGGAGCTGTTCGAGGAGGCTTGCAAGAAGCACGGCGAGCGGTTGCTTCTTGGAACGCGGAAGCTGATAAGGAGGGAGGTGGAGATAAGCGAAGATGGTAGAAGGTTCGAGAAGGTTGAGTTGGGAGATTACGAGTGGGTGACTTACGCTGACGCGTTTCGAGCGGTGGAGAGTTTCGCTTCTGGTTTGGCTTTGTTGGGGCACGTGAGAGAGGAACGTGCCGCGATTTTCGCTGATACTAGGGAAGAGTGGTTTATTGCATTGCAGGTTTTCTCTTTTCCCTCTCCTTTTTCCCTATAATCTTTTTATTTTTGTGTTTAAATTAACGGATTTATTAATGTTTAATGCCTTTGGGGCTTAGAACCGTGTTAAGGATAGGATATTAGTAGGATAACTCATGCCCGATATTTGATGCGTGCGATGACATCGATGTCGTCCGTATGACATAGCCATATCTCATTTTGTTGGCTCATCAAACTTTGGATAGGAAGAGGACAGGGAGATGATAAGACGGTCTATTCTTATGCATGTTTGGAAACCTAACATCGAATTGATTCCGGGAAGCAGAAGCTACTCACAGTTCCTTCACATCCAACGTGATTTAGAGATCTAACTTGATTTTCTACCGTCAAACCAAACATGCAATGTCTCTTTTGTTCTCTTCACCAAACAAGCCCTTAAGGATTTAGAATTATTAAATAAATTTTGTTAAATAAAAAAGTGTCAAATTTTAATATTTTACAATTTTAAAAATATTTGATATTTCCTAAGATTGCATGTTAATAACCGACAAGGAGTTGGTCTAGTGGTGTGTAAGGTGTCACTGGATCCCCGGGTATCGGATGGGATCAAGGGTTAAAGATTCCAATCTTGTGAATGACACTTGCTGGGGAAAGGTAGTCACGCATCCCGAAATGGAATAGTTCCTTGTCCGTAGGGTGAGGGGTATCTTTGGTTAACAAAGCAATTTGCATGTTGACATAATCCTTTAAGTAAAACCAGCGAGTGCTAAGAACAGCTGGAAGTCTAGAGCTAGCAAAATGGGTTGAATTGATCGAGCAGGTTTAGGCACCAAAAGACCTCTCATATAGACCTTGGGCCAAATTTGGCTAAGGCCACAAAAAGGCTGTCGGGTCACGTTAAACAATTGGCTCACTATTGGGCTTAGGCAAGTGTTTTTCGGCTCGAGCCCAAATTTTCGGCACTGGCTGGCCCAAGGCTTGTACTAGCTTAAACAAAAGTCTCGAGAATTCGAGCTCTTGGAATTTGGGAAGTAGTTACTTAGAAACTTGGTTTCAAAGAATTTTGTCGCGCCTGTGTCGTGATTTTGTCTGGCTCGAATCCGAATCAGTCGACATCCCATGCAATGTACAGATACACTAGATGGTTTATACAAAAAGAAAATAATGCGTTAGGCCGTTAGCAAAACCGAGCTTTTTTTATTTTAATTTGCGTAGAGATTTTTCTGTTTCAACATATTAGTTCCACCCATGAAATATTACACCTGACTTATTAGTTGAGATCGGATGGTAAAAACATGTGAAGTGTTGCATATATAACTAACATTATCCCTCTTTGAATCTTCTACAGCTCTATGCAGCGGGCCAATCTCATACCTAATTGATCAATCTTTTACTCACTTCACCATTATAAAATCAAGTTGTGTCTAACCTTTATGCTAGTTTACCAATCTTGTATAAGATTGACCAATGTAGAGGTAGAAAGACCATTGCTGCAAGGTGCTATTGCAGCAGAGGGTCTAGATCCAACATTATCCTCATATTGATGATTAGTTGCTTGATGTTAAAAATATGTATCAAATGGTTAATGGACAAATGATCTAATTTTCAAGAAAAATAATTTGTTAGTGCGACAACTAATCAATATGCTTGAACTAATAATTGGCTTATGATTACTGGGATTTAGTTGTAGGATTATTTTTTTTCTTTTATTATAATACATTATTTTATTGTTTATATATGTAGGATTTAAGTATAAGAACAACAATTTTTTTTACCCAACTTTAAAGCCCTTTATTATATCTAATTGAAGGGGTAAGTAATCTCTCTTTTTTTTTTTTGTATCCTTTCCTTTTGCTCCTTCAGGGTTGCTTCAGGCGAAATGTGACAGTTGTGACTATCTATGCATCGTTGGGAGAGGAAGCTTTATGTCACTCATTGAATGAGGTATTTGTTTATCTCTCTGCCTCACTAATAAGTGCTATATCCCCCTGATTATGCTCCTTTCCTTATGAAAACGGTCTACTTGATTGATATAGCCTTGCCTTATGTTTATTAAGGGGTTAGGGTTCGATATAAGTCTTTGTCAACTATATTTATAAGTATGATGTATCACTTTCCTCACAGTCTAATCCTCCTATAGGATATGTAAAAAAGAAGAAAGAAAGTACCATTGATATACAGTATCTTTTGATGTACGCAAAATAGCCATGGCAGAACACCAGCTATGCCATAAAGCAATCCTATCTCACATCAAATGAGTAGGTTTGTACGTTTTGTTGAGAAAACAACAGATATTTTGTTCATAATTTTAAAAAATAAACAATGAAATAGTTATCCCAAGTCCTTAATTTTAAATTGGAATTTTGGACTTCATCGGGTGAGGAGAGTGAAAGGAAGTAGAGGTGGGACTGGAGGCCAGAGGAGGGGAAATTGATTGTTAGATAATTAAGAACTCTTTTTTAGTTTTAGGTAATCAAAACTTTGAGAATATTAAAAAATTTGAGTGGCTTCTATTACAGCATTATGCATTTTCTCTTTTCTCACAAACAAGTTTATAATCATGTTTATAAACTTAAACTGAACATGATTGCTCAACATGCTATTTCTTGTCTTAAAAGTTTATTGGATGATAAAAACTCATTTCTGTCATATACAGTTGTTAGCCTCGCCTTGTTGTCAGTGTTGTAATTTACTTTCTGGAACTTGTTTTTGGTCCAAATATTTTCCTAACTGGATTGTTTATGTGTTTGCCATTATTTTAAGCCGTGAGCTCTTCATTTTGTTGTAAACTCACCTTCAAAATATGTGACAGACAGAGGTTACAACTGTGATTTGTGGGAAAAAAGAATTGAAGACACTAGTAGGTATTAGCGGACAACTTGACTCAGTGAAACGTGTGATATGCATGGATGATGATATCCCATCTGATGCCTCATCGATTGAACATGGCTGGACAATCACCTCCTTTGCTGATGTTGAGAAATTTGGTAGAGCAAATCCTGTTGATGCTGATTTACCTCTTTCAGCGGATGTTGCAGTTATTATGTATACAAGTGGAAGTACAGGGTTACCTAAGGTTAGAAGCATCTTTTAGATATGTAGCTCTTCTAAAGTTCTAATATCCATTTTTTTAAAATCCTTTTGCTGGATTGGGAGTCCCAAATAGTAGTTTAGATTGGACCATTATTTGTGTAATTTTTTTTCTTTTTCTGTTTCATCCTTTTGTTGCTGTAACGTGTGTTTTATTCCTTTCTTATGCTCAGGGTGTGATGATGACACATGGCAATGTGTTAGCAACAGTCTCTGCTGTTTTGTCAATTGTTCCTAACCTTGGAAATAAGGATATATATCTAGCATACTTACCGATGGCTCATATCCTTGAACTAGCAGCTGAGGTATGGTGATACACATTCATGAGTAGATTCAATTAATATTTCTGTTTACGGTCATTCTATTTCTGTTTATTTTCTCCCGTTTTCCTTTGTCTCATGCATGTTTTTGACAAACTCGAATACGTTTTAGAATTTGATGGCTGCTGTTGGAAGTGCTATAGGCTATGGATCTCCTTTGACCCTAACTGATACATCAAACAAGATTAAAAGAGGAACAAAGGGGGACGCTACTGCATTGTCGCCTACTTTAATGGCATCTGTACCAGCAATTCTTGATCGTGTGCGAGATGGAGTGTTCAAGAAGGTAATTCTGTATTGCGACTCATGAATCCACACCTACATATCATGGATCAATATTATCATGTGTGTGTCAGTTATTCTATTTACAGTCAGTGAAGCAATACTGAAGACTTAAGCTTGCCAATGCAGGTAAATGCAGCAGGAGGTTTATCAAAGAAGTTGTTTAATTTAGCCTATGCACGGAGGTTGCATGCAGTTAATGGTAGCTGGTTTGGAGCTTGGGGATTGGAAAAGGCTCTCTGGAATTTTCTCGTGTTTAAAAAGGTCCAGGCAGTTTTGGGTGGTCGTATCCGTTTTATACTGTCTGGTGGTGCTCCCCTTTCTGCTGATACCCAGAGATTCATCAATATTTGTCTCGGGTAAGTCTTGTCAATATATATATATATATATATATATATATATATATATATTTCAAATAAAATTACTATGATTTGAGAAGAAAATGAGTGAAGAAGAGCAGAGGTTAAGATATCCTCCTTAAATCAACTTCTGTATCTGTTATGGATAGAATGGATTATAAAGAATATGTTACTAGCTTTACTCTTGTACTTATTTTTCGTTTACTCCTTTTGCTTTTCCTGTATTATTTATTATGACACATTTATACTGGATTGTTGTATCCAGTGCTCCCATAGGTCAAGGATATGGCCTTACAGAGACTTGTGCTGGAGGGACATTCTCTGATTTTGATGATACATCTGTTGGCCGGGTTGGACCACCTCTTCCATGCTCATTTATTAAGGTAACAATTGATCATACCTATTTTACCTGGTTACATTTGCTTTGAATGACTATTTTTTCAAAAAAATGGTAACATGGAAGTTTGAAATAAAACCTCTAGCAAACTACCCAAACCCCTCACTACTAGTTAACTCATTATGATGAGTCCTTGAAGTCCAATCTTTGTAGCTTAACTTCAAGGACTCATCATCATGAGTTAACTAATCACAACCAAAACAAGCTAAGTAACTAATCAAAAGTTCACCAATCTCAACTCTGGAGTCTTACTGCCCTCCACACGAGAAGGGAAGCAAAGCATTAGGACCATTCACCATAAAATTATAATCGTAATTTTAGCATTACTGTCTTCCTGGTAGTAATCATTCAGCATGGTCGTGCATTTTCATGACATACAATCTTCAGCAAAACCTGTAAAGTAGCCCTATGCACTCCCTCCTGGCACGTTTGAAAGTCTTCAGTGGCTTTGCCAATGTGGAAAGATTTTCCTTATTCATACTCATAACAACATTTCCTTGTTGTTATTATTTTTTGATAGGAGGAGGGAGAAAGAGGACTTCCCGGGGTTTGAACCCGGGGAGGCACTCACACTATATGTCCAATAGCATTACCAATTGAGCTAATTCTTGGGGGCACATTTTCTTATAATTGTAGTTTACTTTTTGTTGTGGTATCCAAAAAAAACATTTCTTACACAAACATTTGGTTCTCTTTATGCAGTTAATCGACTGGCCTGAAGGTGGATATTTAACTAATGACTCACCAATGCCCCGTGGTGAAATTGTAATTGGTGGTCCAAATGTCACTCTTGGGTACTTCAAAAATGAAGAGAAGACAAAAGAATCATACAAGGTATGTATCTTCACGTTCGGTTTTCCTTTTTCTTGGGGAAAAACACCAAGGTGTAATAATATATCACTCGTTGCTATAATAATTCCTCTTAGTGAAAATGTGAAATTGAAAGTCGTAGTTGATTTTTTTATTTTTCAATTTCATGTATTTATTTTTGTATCCTTGTTGTAAAGGTTGATGAAAGCGGAATGAGATGGTTCTACACTGGTGACATAGGGAGATTTCATGCAGATGGTTGCCTCGAAATCATTGATCGTAAAAAGGACATTGTTAAACTTCAGCATGGAGAATATGTCTCCTTGGGGAAGGTATGAATTTTGCATTGTGTGAAATGAACCATTATCAATAATTTTTCTTTATGACTAATTTATTAAAGATACAGGTTGAGGCAGCTCTTATTGTCAGCCCCTATGTAGACAATATTATGTTGCATGCCGATCCTTTTCATAGTTACTGTGTGGCACTTGTGGTGGTTTCTCAGTCCACATTGGAAGAATGGGCTTCAAAGCAAGGAATTGATTATTCGGATCTTTCGGAACTGTGCACGAAAGAAGAAGCTGTGAAGGAGGTGCATGCTTCACTTGTAAAGGTATGCCTTTCTTATCAAAGTCCCGTTAGTCCCCCTACTGCAAGCAGAAAGACTGTTTTCAAGATTTGAACCCGTGACTTGCAAATCACTACCGTTGCGCTCACCTTCGATTCCTAATTCCTAAACAAAAACTAAAGTTGATCTACATGTTTTCTAGTGTTCAGCTATTCATGTACTGTTTGATCTAACATCCAGATTCCCGAGAGCCCTCTGAATTGCCTTTGTTGTTGCAAATGATATATTATTATTCCATTTTTATTATCATAATTTATGAAACTATTTGCAGGAAGGAAAGAAGGCTCGTTTAGAGAAATTTGAGATTCCTGCAAAAGTTAAACTGCTGTCTGACCCGTGGACTCCAGAGTCTGGCCTAGTCACTGCTGCTCTAAAGCTCAAGAGAGAGATCATTAGAAAGACCTTTCATGCAGAACTTTTGGAGTTATATGCTTCATAGTTTAATGAGCAAAACTGGATCTGTTTACTCGTCCCTGTGAAAGAAGGCACTAATCTTTTTTATACTTTTTCCCATTTTATTGCTTCTTTTTTTTTTCCTGAGCGGTTGAGGTGACAGGAGAGGTTTTGTAATTTTATTTTTGTTCGACATGTTAAGTTACATTCATCATGAATAGAGTGAGGCTTATTACCACTTGAGGCCAAAAGAATGAATTTGACTAAATAGTGATGATGTAAGGTGAAGTTTAATATATTGGACCTTTTTATTTTGGAGAAATGTTTTTATAATCATTCTTGAAAACTTTTGGATAATTTTATTTCTTAGGATATATTTTATGAAAAAAAAAGGTTGATATAAATCAGCAAAAAATCATATAAAGTGACATGTATTATTATTTGTAACTTAATAAATGATGAGGCAAATACCATGTAACTTATATGTTTGGTCAGGAATTGATTCATAGTTAATAGTTTATAATATCATAATTTTAAATCTAGCTGTGAATCTAAGGTTCTTGTTCGTGAGTAATTTTACTAATTGCATCTAACTTTTATTGGGAGGAAAGTCGGGATAATTCTTATTTTCATGTAGAAATGATTATTGTCACGCAAATTTGTATATGATGAAGATGTAGGAATTTGATTTTTGGTCTCATTAGTGAATTTTTGGTCTTTATTTTAAAATTTCAATAACTAAAATAATTTCGGCGTTTATATTATTTTCGTCTTCGGTGTCGTGAAGAAAAAATATACTTTTCCTTCACGTGTGAGACAGAAAGGTATCTATTTTTGAAAAAAAAAAAAAACCCCTTTCGTCAAGTGTGAGATGAAAAACTATTTTTTGGTTCAAAAATATACTTTCCTTCAGGTGTGAGATTAAGATGGAAAGGAGTGGTTCACTTGATCCCTTAACTAACTGGTCTCGAGTTCGAGTCTTTGGGTAAACCAGATTCGGGTACCGGTTGGTGTAAAAAAAAAAAAAACATTTAACAGTGCAGAGACCACGGCAGCAGGTGAGGAGGCAACCTTAATGGATTGGGGAAATGCCATAGTGAAAGACATCGAAAAGGACAAAGATGGGAACATCATAGAGTTGAGTGGTGTTTTGCATCTTTAAGGATATGTGAAGACCACAAAATTGAAATTTACTTGGCTACCTGAGATCGATGAACTAGTTAGTCTGACACTGGTGGAGTTTAATTATCTAATTACTAAGAAGAAGGTATATACTTATCCACTGAAATTAAGCGTTGATTAAATGTTTTCAAGCAATTCCGTCTTCTCATAGATAAAAAAAATTAAAAATGTAAAAGTTATTTAGGTTTTTGAAAACGTGAAATGGGGATAAAAACTCAACGATGGGGCAAAAATCAAATCGCAAGATGTATATGCAGTTGACTAAAAGAAAGGGATAGAAGAGGCAAGGTTGTATGGAGGGAGATCTGTCATTTATGTGTCATATCAACCGTGACCTAAACCCAATCTCATGCTCCCTCATGTCCTATGTATAAAGCATACTTAACCGTATTCCCCGAATTAAGGAAAATAGTTAGTTTTGTGAATTTTATGAGAATATATTATAACGTTACAATTGTATCCCTCCACTTTTCTTGGAAACTTCACATTCATTAATGAATAAAAAAACATAGTTAATCAAAGCATTTAATAAGAACAAAAAAGAGAAAAGACAATTAATGATGCATAAGAAATATAAAGTGTCCTAAATATAAGATCAAAAATTTCTTATAGAAAATGCCCTACATACATGAGGGAGTAATAAAAGTTCAGTTCCCACCACATCTATCGATATTCCCATGTTATTTGCTTCCGTTACACTTTAATGTTTCATCATCACATAATTTTACCCTAAAGTACTGTTAATTCAAATTCAAAAACATGTGATGCTAGATGAAGAGAGTACGTGTACTGGTCATAATCTTGAGTGTACTGTATGGGACATGCTTCACATAAGGAGAATGACAGATGAAAAACCATAATAATGTCATAGCTTGTCTTATAGGTTTATGGCACACTTGTTTGACACGCTTTGTACTCGATTTATCCATGCCATATGCTAGTGTTTTATTTGGGAAAGACATTATTGCTGCAGGTATATGGCTGATTATTTGATAGGTTTGTACAAGTTCAAATAAACTATATGTAAATTCCATTTTTTTTAAAAAAAAATGTAAACTCAATAAAATCAATAAAGTAATTTTTTCTCCTGTTGTTGTGTTATTATTGGATTTTTAAGTTGAATTACATAAATAGATGTTTTATTATAGAATAGATTTATGAGTCAAACTAATAAGTACTCTTTTAAGAAATTGTTAGAAAATAAATTTTTATTTAAAATGAACACATAACACTTTTTTTAAATGCAATACTTATCGATACAAATTTACTTATTTTGATTTCGAGATTTATAAAGCCAATTTTTTATTTTTAATATTATTTTTTTTAATGAAACAACGGGGATAATGCCCAAAAAACACAACACTAAGATCCTTTATTAAACATAGCCCACGTACCATCAGCTAACAAAGCCACACTAAGAAAACTAGGAACGGTATCAAAATACACGAAGTCTTCTTGCATATTGTGAGCATGTTTGGAAAGGGTATTTGCCACAAGGTTGGCTTCCCGAAAGATATGGCCAATCCTAAAGTCACCTTGCTGCATTTTCTTCCTTATGGTGCTAACAATATATGAGCACGGGTGAGAAGGATGGCAGCCATCATTTATAAATTTTGTTGCACACATGGAATCAGATTTTATTATGGTTGTAACAAAGCCTTTCTCAATAGCCAATTGGATATCATGGAAAATTCCTAATAATTCAGCTTGGGTGATGGTAACATCTCCCAATTTAGTAGCAAAAGCTCCCAAAAAATATCAAAATCGTTTCTTATAATCCCTCCACAAGTAGCTTGCTTCCTCGCCTTGTCATAAGAACCATCACAATTAATTTTTAGCCACTACTTAGGGGGGTGACACCATTGAATAGCACAACCAATACTATTATGAACATGCAGCGATAACGAGTGTTGGTTCTCCATGGCAAGCTGAATTTCTCTAAATTTCCTCCAAATTAACTTTGTAGTTTCATAGATATTCAAGAATTCTCTTTCGAAAACTTTCTTATTCCTCTGAAGCCATAAAACCTCACACGTACAACCAAAAAGGATATTCCAGTCATGAACCGCGTTGGTATGAGAAATATTGTGCAAGTTATGCTCCATCCAATCTTGAAACATGAGTTGGAAAAAAGTTGAGTGTTGCGATCATGGTATTAAGCTCCTCCACACCTGTTGAGCATGATGGCAATCACGGAAAGCATGTAGCGCTGTTTCTTCTTCAGCTGCGTTGCACATAGGACATTCGCCATCTACTGTTAGGTGCCTTTTCCTCCTGTTTTCATTGGTAAGTAATGCGTCATTGAGCAATTTCCATAGCAGAACCCGAATGCGTTGTGGCCCAGGCCACTTCCACAGCTTCATGAAGATCTTCCTCTTGCTTTCGTCATGTTGTGCATGAATGCTTTTATACGCTGTAGCAATAGAGAACCATCAGTCTTTCGCCGGAGCCCATCCAAGACTATCTTCTTGACCTGCACAAACGAGAGGAGTTTTAGTAACAATGCTATTAATCAGGTGGTTAGGTTGCTTACCTGCCATGAGATGAAAATCCCATGTGTTGTTGGATGTCACAAAGGCATCAATATTCTAATCCTTCTCCAACCCATCAATTGGTCCAAGAGACAGATTGATAACAGGTCCAATATGCGGGTTCCAATTATCTGTCCAAAATTTTATTTTCTTACCATCACCGACCCGCGAAATGAGATTTTGATTTAAAAGGTCCCACCCATGGCAGATGTCTTTCCAGGTATTAGAATCATTTGCTTTTCTCTTGACAATAGGAATAATGTCATTACCACGTTTATACTTATGGATAAGGATTTGAACCCATAGAGAGTCCTTATTCATTAAAAGGCCCTAGCCAAGCTTCATCATGAAAGAAGTATTAAGATCTCTAGCTTTCCGAAGGCCTTAGCCACCCTCTTTTTTAGGCTTACAAATATTGTCCCACTTAACAAGGTGAACTTTTTTCTTCTCTTGAGTATCACCCCAAAGGAAAGCTCTACTCATTTTATCAAGCCTGTCACAAACATTCCTAGGAACCAAGGTTGTTTGCATGATATAGGACGGAAGAGCTCCCAGCACAGATTGAGTTAAGGTTAGACGACCTGCAAAAAAGAGGGTTTTGCTTTTCCAAATACTAAGCCTTTGATTAGCTTTGTTAGTAACATATTGAAAAGTACTACATGAAACCTTTTTTGTGAAAAAGGGGTATACCAAATATTTACTCAAATCATCAGTTCTTTGAAAACCAAAAGCTTCACTAATTTCCTGGCGAACATTGATATGAACATTTTTTGAGAAAAAAATACGAGTTTTATCCCTGCTTATTTTTTCACTTGAACCTTTACAGAAAAGGTCAAAGCAAGCAGAAATAATCTCAACCTGGTCCATACCAACTTCCGCAAAAAGAATTAGGTCATCGGCAAAAGCAAGATGGGAAATATTAGGACCACCCCGGGAAAGTTGAATTGGTTTCCAAAATTTATTATTAACCGCGGCATGAATAATTTGTGAAAGCCTCTCCATACAAAGAACAAAAAGATAGGGAGAAAGAGGATCACCTTGTCTAATATCTTTTTCAGGAGTGAAGGAGTCAAGAACCTCACCATTCCAAATCAGATTCATATTTGAGGAAGATATACGATGCTAGATAAGTTGAATAATAGAGTCACCTAAGCCAATGTCACGCAAGGTATCCACAACAAAATCCCATTTTAATATATCATAGGCTTTTTCCATATCAATTTTAATGGCCATAAAAGCTCTTTTACCTTTCATATTTTTCATGGTATGAATAACTTCTTGAGCAATAATGATGTTATCTCTACCTTGGCGACCAGGCACAAAACTACATTGGTTAGGACTCACAAGATGGTCCATAACACCCTTCAGTCTAGCTGCTAAGACCTTAGTAACAACTTTATAAGAAACATTACACAGGCTTATGGGTCTAAACTGCTTAATGTTAAGAAGCATATCAACTTTAGGAATCAACGTAATTAAAGTATCATTTATATCTTTCACTTTGTGAGGGGTTTGGAAAATATTTTTAACAAGCTCACACAGCGAAGGCCCAACAGTATCCCATTGACTCTGGTAAAAAATGGCATGAAAACCATCTTTTCCAAGGGCTTTAAAACCACCCATAGCAAAAACAGCCCATCTAATTTCCTCGTCACACACATCTCTATTGATCATATTTAATTGATAATCATGTAAAGGAGGAAAAACACCATGCAAACAAAAACTTTCATACCTTGTGTTACTTTTATATAAATTTGTAAAGTAATCATTTGCAAGAGCTTCCAGTTGACCAGGTTCAGTAATCCACTCACCAATGTCATTTTGAAGAGATTCAATTTTGTTTTTCTTCCTGTAAACCATAGTTGTTCCATGAAAGAATTTAGTGGTACAGTCACCATATTTTATCCATTTACACCTTGATTTCTGAAACCATAACACTTCTTCTTGGATTAGGATCTTGTCGTATTCCATCCAAAGCTCCTTCTGAAGGTTGACCAGATGGTTGTTGGGTCCTGATTTCAGCTTCCTCTCAATCCCCTCCAATCTTCTTATAATACTCTTCTTCCTGAAAAAGATATTACCAAAAACATTAGTATTCCAAGTTTGTAACCCATTTTGAGTGTTACTCACCTTGTCATTCTAGTTATCCGTTGAATTCCAATGTCTATCCACCACTGAAGGTAAGTCTTGATGAGCCAACCAAGACGCCAGGAACCTGAAAGGTCTTCGTCTCCTATTTGGACCATGAGCCTCTTGAAAATTAAGCCAGAGAGGATTGTGATCGCTTTTTAATTTTGGAAGGTGGTGCACGGTCATATTTTCAAACAGGATTCTCCAATCAATATTAAAAAGAACTCTGTCAAGGAATTTTTGAACATTTCCTCTTTCCCGAGTAAATGGAGAGCCAACATAACCACCGTCGATAAAATGGCAATCCCTAACAATTTCTTGTAATATGTTATTGTCAGGACTAGAACGTAAACTAGTCACTCCCTTGCTTTCATATGAATGAAGAATTGTATTAAAGTCACCCATAATACACCAAGGGCCATTTATAGTCAGGTAAATATTGCGAAGCTCATTCCAAATCACCCTTCTAGAAGCTGCCTGAGGACTCCCATATACTGCCGTTAGACACCAGTGCGGAAAATTACCAACTTTAACTCTCATATGAACGAATTGAAAGTGAGATAAAAGGATATCAACGTTCCAAACAGAAGAGTCCCATAAGCACTAGATACCACCTGCATGTCCCCTTGCGTCGACAACAAAAGATTCGTCCAAACCTGTCTTGCGAATGATCCTTTTAGTCGTATCACCACAAGCATGAGTCTCAAGTAAAATAATAAAATTAGCATTATTCATTCTTCTAAGGTCCCTAATTAATCCCGGAAAACTTTTACTACCAGTACCACGACAATGCCAACAAATAATATTCATAATCACATTAAAATTATGATTCAAAGAATCAGTTTCATCAGGGATTAAAACATCCTTGTTGTTAGCAGATAAAACATGTGTAACATTATTATAATCAATATCCATACCTGACCCGCTTGAGAGCTTACCATCAGGCGGTTTCGGAGGAAGATTGATGGACTTTGAGGATGAAGCATTATGTTGAGCAAAATCAATGGCTTCCTTCCCTGGTAAGTACGTTTGAAAAGCAAAATCATGCAGTACATGTCCTTTGGAATTCTCATAGATTTTCATTAGGCGTATGACCTCCTCTTCCTTTGCTTGCATGGCTTCTTTATACTCCTTTGAACCTTTGTATTGCTTTTGATCATGTTGTCCATCCTTAGTTGGAGAAACGTCCACGATATTTTTATTATCTATAGCTGTTACCTTATTTTTTGTCATTGACCTTTGCGATTTGACTGTGGCCTTTGTGGTTTGCGTTAATTCCTTGTTGCCACGATGCTGCTGTGGGTTTTTACTAGCTTGTGAATTCCGGATTCTTACCTCCTAATGGGCTTGATAATTATCCCGTTTAGGAGAGTCTACCACGTGCTTACCATGCTGGTTGTCATTAACTGTTTCATGCATGCTATCATGTGTATCCATTGCGGTGTCATCAAGTCCCTTTGCCAATGCCTCATCCTCTTCATAATTAAGGGTATCAAATTTTCCTTTATCAGCTGAACGTTGCACTCCTTTATTTCCTCCCAGCATAGAAGATCCATTTTGTTTTTGCATGAATCTTTCCTTTTTTCTTGCAGGTCTTTTCACTAACATCCATGGGCCAAAGGGATTTGTTTTCGGTTGAGCATCAAAGGTTTCCTTATCAATCGTAATCAATTCCTTGCCCGAAGAATCAGGACTTTCCTCTTGATCAACCATCATTCTCGTCGGTGCAGTAACTTCCTCCGCCGTGTAGTTTGCCACCGTGACAACCGCCAACTCCTTCCCTTTGCCAGCTACCGTGGTCTTTCCTTCCACCTCTTCCAACAATTTTTCCTGGCTCTCAGCGTGGCTCTCCGGGCACCATTCTTGTTTATGCCCATACCTACCACACTTGAAACAAACCTGATAGAGACCTTCGTATTCAAGGTTAACAATCACACCCCAAACCTGCGGGACCAACTTCTTCCTTATATCTATCTCGACGCAAATTCGAGCAAAACGACCACGAGAATGTATGGAAGTCATTTGATCCACTTTGAGCATAGAACCAATTTTGGCAGCCACTCTTCTCAGGAAGTTTGTGTTGTACAGTTCCATATTAAGGTTGGGGATCTTAACCCACACAACAATCTTACGAATCCTTTGCTCCGTCCCAAGGAAAAACGGTCTCCACCTTTGAACAATCAAGTAATGATCAGCGACTTTCCACGTTCCCTCATATAACGCATGCTTATAATCATTTTCATGTGAGAAGCTTACTATATAGTAGTCTCTGGGTAGGTCAATAATTTTGATAGTACGATCCCTAACCCATTCCTGTTTCAGCTTATTTTCAAGGGTTCTAAGGTGCACTCTTTTTCCAAAGACTTGGACTATTAGAGGCCCTCTCCAGGGTTTGCACCACTCCTCAAACTCTTCCTGAGACACATCAATTTCCGGACAAGGGTCGAAATCCTCATCATTGATCTTGTCCTCCTCTTGACGGTACCACTTGTTCTCGGGTAAGTCCTCGTCATTCATAAAGAAACCTCCTTGTGTATTGTCCC
Organism: Crotalaria pallida; assembly: GCA_037953625.1. Classification (NCBI taxonomy): domain Eukaryota; kingdom Viridiplantae; phylum Streptophyta; class Magnoliopsida; order Fabales; family Fabaceae; genus Crotalaria; species Crotalaria pallida. Next base: position 145,261,715 of record CM075651.1, on the reverse strand, counting down.
CAATACTACGCATGAGCGAAGCTGCATACGACTTCTTGAGGCTTAGCTTGTTGCATTTGATACTGTCACAGTAGGAGGCGTTAATTCCATGTCCACATTTTCATAGAAGGCTGATAATCCCTCTTTACTTTCTTGATTGATCTTTCCTTGAGATCATCCTCTTGCACCGATGAACCTTCATTGTTTTCAGTATCCTTTGATACAAATCCTAGCAGGGGATTTGCATCCATGAGAGCGTTATGTCGAGAATGTCTTAGATGTTGTTCTTATTTTTGTTTTGTTGTATCAAACTACAATATAAAATAAGTAATGAAAAATCATATAGGTTGAGGGTCAATTAATTATACTTATCATAGTATTGCCACTAGCTAGTGACAGAGGCGGGGTGACCTGCCCCATTAATTCATTTTTTCTAATTTTGGTACCCCTCATTTTTTTTTTAACATTTTATGTATTAGTAGTGTACATTGAAAGTTAAAAGAGCAGTATCTTATTAAATTTATTATGTCTCTCATGCCTATTTTCATTTTTACATCTATAATATGTTTGAAGTAGTTTTTACTACATTATATTACCTCCGTCCCTAAATATAAAGCCCTCTTGACATTTTTATTTTGTCTCTATTTATAAAGCCTCATACCAATTTTCAATGATCATTAATTATTTTTTTCCACAAACACCCCTATTTATTTAACATTTTTTAGATTCCCAATAATATTAATAGGGGTAATTTTAAAATTACATATCAAAAGTCCACATCTCCAATACAATTAACTAAATTATTCCACTTTTTTAATGGACGTGAAATTCCCAAAGAGGCTTTATATTTATGGATGAAGGGAGTATTAATTACTAACTATTATCAAATTTATTTCATATAGAATTAAGCAAAAGTTTTCTTTACATGCAAGTTATAAATGGTCTTTAATCTTGACCCTCTTTAAACAAAATTCCGAGTCGATCTCTGATTACCGCCATATATGACAAGTTTATTATGTGAAAACATATGATGATTTTTCTACTCCTTCCGTCTCATTATCTTAGTAAAAAAATATAAAAAAATTTGTCTCATATTAAAGTAAAAAACTAAATGAAAAATCTTAAAGATTGAATATTGTATCGATGATGGATAAGTAAGTAAGAAAAATATATTCAAAGATTTTTTTGAGGCAATATTGCAATATGTATTAAATGTAATGATATAAAAATTTGTATAATATCAATTTGTAATTAATAAATGAATTATGCATAATGTTAAATATATGTTTTCTTATTTTTATTGATTTGTTTGACTTTTACAAAAATAAATGGGAGTGAGGGAGTAAAACAAATGACATGTGAACAATTCGATCGACCACCGACATTTCTCCCAATTGCATGCCTTCTTTCGCCACATACTTTTGTTGCTCAAATCTAATTACTGAGGGTCGTTAATTTGCTACTACTGTGCTTACGTACTAAGGCCCAGATACAACTCAAATAGGAAAGAAAAAAAATCATAAATGGAAAAGAAAAAGTCCTTTTAAAATGTTGAAAAGATATAAATACTGAGAATTCCAAGAGAAAAAAAGTACACCCTCTTGTTTAAAATATAAGCAATACCAGTGGAGGCTGACACAAGTGGAAGGGGCTTGTGTCCCTTAAGCATGTGGTCGCGGGTTCGAGTCGTACCTGAGGCGCATGTGAATGAGCAAGCCTTACTGGAAGCATCGCTCCCGAAAGGGCCCGACCGTAGTGCGAGGGATTAGTCGTCCAGTTGCGCGGGTGGATACCCTGGTTCATCCAAAAAAAAAATATAAGCAACAAAAAACATATTTTTCTTGGTTTAAAATATAAGCAAATCTAACCCACTTTCTTAAATTTTATTTCATTCCCAATGCCACTTTCCAAAAACATCCCTAGAAAATTGTTATTTTATTTAATTTTTGTTTCATTCTCAATGCAACTTTCTTAAAATACCTCAATTCTTTTATAAATTTGATGAAATTAAATACAATCAACTAACTTCCTTAATAAACATAAAATTAGTCGATTTTCCCGATAATTCGAGCAGGAGGGAGCATCAATAAGCAACTCCAATGTCACTTCTTAATGGTAGGTATCGGTCCAATATGCGATAAGATGCTTAACCCTACTATCGATATTAGTGAAAGTTTAAGTGATCATCGGTTGCATGAAGCTAAGAAGGATGAAAAGAAAATCCTTTTTTAGTACTAATATTTAGGCTTATTTATGGTTTTGGTCCCTATAAGTTGACCTAATTTTGAATTTAGTTCTTAAATCTTTTTTTGACCTTGAATGGTCCTTAAATCTTTTTAAATTTTGTTTTTAGTCCTTCTGTTTGTCTTCTTCCGTCATCTGCTGACATGACAAACGGTGTGCCATGTCAGCCCTTATATTGACTGCCAACGATGCATCTGATGTGGACCTCCCACTCATGTGAGCAGGAACCGAGCATTAACCGTGCATGAGATATCGACTGAGTATGATGCAATTGGTAACGACATAGCTTGGTTCGTGCTCAATTCATCGTGCTCGGTTCGTGCTCGATCGATATCTCTCCTCGGTTTGGCAAGTCATGCTCGGTTCATGATCGGTTAATGCTTGGTTCCTGCTCGGTTCCTACTCACATGAGTAGGAGGTCCACATCAGATGCATTGTTGACAGTCAATGTAAGGGCTGACATGGCACACCGTTTGCCATGTCAGCAGATGACGGAAGAAGACAAACAGAAGGACTAAAAACAAAATTTAAAAAGATTTAAGGACTAAAAACAAAATTTAAAAAGATTTAAGGACCGTTCAAGGTCAAAAAAAGATTTAAGGACTAAATTCAAAACGAAGTAAACTTATAGGGACCAAAACCATAATTAAGCCTAATATTTATAAGGAGTTTTCTGATTTGTGTTTTAGAATGCATGTTGACCATACTTAATGAAGTTAATTTTTATGTAAAATTTAAAATATTATATTTCAAAATATTAGATAAATTATTTTGCTTTATATGTTAATTTTTCTAAGTAATCTTATCGCATGCCATTGAGAATATATTAAAAAAAAGTCTTAATTATAATTTTTTTTAATGTCGATCATGAGATATATTCCGTATGATCCTGTTTATAAGTAATACTTAACTTTATTACACGGACGAAGGCGAGTAATTATATTTTTTTAAATTTTAAAAAGATTTTTTAATATTACAACTTTATCCTCTTAACTTAAATTTTAAATTTTACAAATATATTTTTTTATATTAATGAAAAAAAAAACAAATAAAATAAAAAACAATAAATATTTTTAAAAACATACAAAATAACTTATAAATAAAACATAAAATTCTTCTAAAATATGATATATAAATAAAACCGAAAAACGTATATTAAAAAAACTTATCAAATCACATTTTAAAATATGAATTATCTAATTTCAAATATTTTTTAATCAATCAACACCTAAAAAAGTGCTAGTCCATTCTACCCCAATATATACTATACATTGTTCATAGTCATACAGTAACTCATAAGTTAATGGTGGGGCCAATCTCATGATTTTCCATTTGGTTTCCCACAATATTCTCAATAATCCCACACACACCTTACACATTTTGTTTTAAGTTCACATCACATTGAATCTTCACATTCCTTTGTTATTCCTCTTCAGCCCTATTTTCATCATCAAGAATGGATGCAAATCAAGGCAGGGAAGAAAAATCATGGTGCTATTTCCACACAAAACAAGTAGTTGTTGGAGTGTGCCACTTGTGCTTGAATGAGAGGCTCCTCATAGTGGCTGCAAAACAAGGCCACCACCATAATATTCGTATTCATAACCCCTTTACCTCAAAGGCTTCACATAGGCTTCAAACTTTCATGCATAGGAAGCCATCAGCTTCTATTCACAAGATCTTTGCTTTTGGTTCTCTTTTCAGCCGCCCTGAGTCCCATCAATTGAAATCAGCTGATCATAACTTTGAGAATGATGCCTCTCCCAGTCCAGAAGGTAATTGATTGGTATTAATTTTACACATATATTATTGCTTACGGAGAAATTAATAAATGTCAAATTTTGTTATTTTTCTTCTTGTTATGCTTATTTAATATCTTCCTCCGTATTAAAATGTAAAAATAAAATGAAAAAAAAAAAGAGTTTATCTAGGATGTGAATGTGATTAAAAGTGTTAGCACCGGTAGGATTTTTTTTTTCCTTTCTCGCTTTCCCCCTTGTTTCATTTTCTTGGTGAGGTGGGTGCATGTGGAAGAATAGATTGATATGCTCATCATCATATATAGAATTGCTTCCCAGTGAAAGCTCGTACACATGGTAAAGAATCTGTTGCCACTTAAGCAAGTGGTTGGGGGTTCGATCCCCGGCTCTTGCGAATGTAAGAGGCCTTGCTGTGTGACTGACTAGCTCATGAAATGGCTCAACAATGTCGAAAAGATTAGTCACCTAGTTGCGCGGGTGGATACCTTAGGAAACCAAAAAATATAAAATTGCTTTGATTATTTTAATAGAATTTGAGCCCATTTAGATAAACAGATCGATCAAACATTTATTCAATAAGTTTTTCAAAAAAGTTAAAAGGGACTATTTTAATAAAGCTGACAAGAGCTTATAAAAAGATTATTGACTATTTTTATAATTTATTCTCATAAGTATAAGTAAGTTTCCGTTTTTGTTTTTTAATATATAATTTTTTTTTGATATAATTCACGTGATTATGTAAGTTTTGGGAGTCGGATTTTTCAAGTTTAATTTTTTAACACCATTATTTGATGGATAATTTTTCCTCTCTTTTCTCATAAAAACTTTGAAAAGAAAATAAAAAACTCTTCTTATTGCTCACTTAGTAATGCATATACACGTGCTGTGCAAGATTAAATGTTGTTGATGATGAAATAAAGTAAGCATTGATGCTTCTTGGAAAAAATATGTGAAGTCCAAATACCACATAGTTTCGACAAAAAAAACAATAATATTACTTTTTTTTTTGTTTACATGGGAGGTCTGGAACTAGAACTTATGATCTCGGGATGGGAAAATCCTAAATGTTCCTGTAGCCACCAACTAGACTGTCTTACGCGGACAACAATAATGTTACTTATACATTTAGATGTATATATAACACCATTGCTAAAAGGGCTAAGAAAGGAGGCGAAGGTTTCCAAGTGTTTTCATTCTTTTTCTTCTTGGCGTGTGGCGTGTGGCACATAGCCGTCAGATGCAAACCACATGAGCAATACGACACAGGAAAATCATACTCCCTAGCTCCCTTAGTTTTTATACTTTTTAGCCTTTTAAATCTGGTATACAGATTAAAAAAAATATTACTCGCTACGGTCTTATTTATAGGGCACATTCTAAAAGAATTCTTTGGTCCTATTTATAAGTCACTTTGCATTTTCTATGAAGCATTTATTGTTATTTTCTCTTAATTGCCCTTTGTCCATTAATGTGAAATAATACATTGTGAAATTACCAATACAAGATAAGAGGGTAAGATTGTAATGTTAAAGTATTTTTTAAAGTTTCAAGAAACTTAAATATCTTCCTTGATCCGTGTGATATGGATAAGTATGTCCTATAAATAGGACCAGAGGAAATATTAATTATTGTAAGTTTTATACCATGTACTTTGTCTAAAATGTCATATTTAATTCTTATTGAAAATTGTAGTAACATTTAATTTTTATTAAAAAATGTATTCATTAATTAATATATAGTACTCCCTCTATCCCTAAATATAAGTCACTTTTAACTAATTCACGCAGATTAAAAAAAATCATTATTACTCTCAAATTTATCAAAAAATATGTTGTCATTCCAAGGTTATCCCTATTTAAAACTTTATAACTCTATTCATTTCTCTCTCTATTGTAATTATTACCCTATCACCCCTATGCAATTATGAGGGGTGTATTTGGAATAAACTCTTTAATATTACCTAGATATTCTAAAACGACTTATAAAAAGGGACACCAATTCTACCAAAATGGTGCCCTATATTAAGGGACAGAGGGAGTAGTTTTTTTTTTTGTGAACAATACTCCCTCCGGTCTCGAATATAACCAAATAAAAACATCTTATTTATGGTCTTAAATATAAGCAAAATTTAACTAACTTTCTATTTCCAATACAATTATTCCTAAAATATCTCAACAAAGTGGTTGTATCATTTAATTTTTGTTTCATTCCCGATACATCTTTTCTAAAATGGTCTATTTCTTTTGTGAACTTAAAAAAATTAAATACACTCAACTAACTTTCTTAATACTTGCAAAATTAGTTATTTTGGCTTATATATGAGACTGGAGGGAGTATATAGTAGTTTAGATATGAGAGAGATGATGAAAATATAATTATTAATGATTGAATGAAATTTTAAAATTGAAAAAAAAAGTATGTTTATACATTAAAATTGTAAAAAGACAAAAGATATGAAATGAAAAAAAAAAAAAAACCTAAAAATCCCAGAATATGAAAGGGAGGGAGTAATGTATATTGTATGATCATACATTTGGGAGGTTAACAATTTAAACATATTGAGAGGCTATGAATTTTTTACTTTCTATTTTGGTTTTTTTAATAATATTTTTAAAATACTTGTTAAATTTTTTTTAAAGTAGAAATGCTATTCTCCATGCTTATATATATAGGCCACAGTATAGAAGAATTATATATTTTTTCATTTTCTACTAGCTATTTAATTTTTTTTCTAAAGTACCTTTGTTAAATGAATTTTTTTTTCTCAGTAGATCTCTTAATTATTTTTATTTTTTTATTAACTAAGTTCAATTTCTTATAAAAGAAATATTGAAAGATTCCTTTTTTTTTTTTTAAACTTACCTAATCCAAGTATTTATGTTTCGAACATACATGGTGCATTATTGAAGATTGGTGCCAACTAAATTTGATTTCAACAATGTCACCAACAACAAGTGAAAGATTTTATTCTTGATAAAAAAATTGATTTCAAACTCTTTTCTTCTAACTTCCGTAAAATCCATCACGTCCCCTCAGAAGTTCAGAACAAGTACGTTTGTATTTCAACATTGCACACAGAACATTTGTTGGTTTTTATTTCTTATTCTTTCTTTCTAAAATCGCTATCTTTTTAATAGAGTAGATTTTAGTATTTCACTTTAAGTTTGTTACATTTTAGTATTAATTTTTTTTTAAGTTTTCTAGAGTAAACAATAATAAAAACATTTATTAAGAATCTATTAGAAACACAATATTAAACAAAAAAGAAGAAATTTTCTCTCTTTTTGTATGTATAATATATTAATATCTTTTATATTTAATTTTTTTATTGGATAATGAAAAATCACATGTTACGCATTTTATGTACTAAAGTGTGAGATTGGTAAAAAAATAAACTATAAAATAAAAAAAATCAATTATTATTATTTTTTTTTATCAATTATCACTTCGATACATACATGAAATAATGACATGAAGTGTATATATTACGATAAATATTATTGTCTTTCCGATAATAAGTTGGAGGATTTAGAATTGTTCTTTCTATTTATTATAGGAAAAAATTTAAAATTTTCATATCAAATCTCAATAATTCAATACTTATTTTTTTAAAAAATATAAATTAACTATTGAACAGTAGTAATATATTCGAAACTATTTGTCTCAACAATAATGTTATATTAGCATTTGTAATTGACATCAAAATCTAACATCTAATTTATCTAATATGTAAAATCAATAAAACTGCACATATAAGACAAGTTATATATTAAATCCAGATGCCAAATATGAATATTTATGTAAAATTACTTTTGTCTCAAACCACCCATTAATTCCTCAGCATCTCAACCTGTTATTTCTTTCTTAAATTTTAAACAATTGCTTGTTCTTTTATGTGTTTTTCTTGGTACAAATTAACATTCTGGATTGGGTTTAATTTTTCAGAGTCATTCATCTCAATCAAGTTTGAAGAAAATGGGGTGGCCTCATGGGAAAAGAACAGTGGTGTCTCTAATAAGGTCCCCCTAGAGAACAGCCAGGTCCTAAACAAGGACACCAAGGAGACCAAGAGCATGATACAACATGGGAAATTAAGTAACGCGTTTCGGTGGCGAAAGCGTATAGGGCCCTTATTTCATGTCATCCATTGGAGGAGGTCCACTACCATTACCAAGGGTGGTAGCAAGGTGGAAGGAGTGAAGGTGAGAAAGAGTTGGATGAGAACGCTCATCACAAAGAGGAAGACGAATATCGAATAAATAAAGGAGTCCTAGCTTTTTATCTCCACCCGTACCCTCCCTTTTATTTTGTGAGGTTGGGAATAATGAAATATTAATAGTTCCTTGAATATAATAATAAAATGAGTATTTTTATTTTTATCTTTTAATAAATCAATAATTGCTTGACAATCAATAATAAAGAATACATGTTACATGTTAGTTTTAATTGATTCAAATTATTTAACTTCTCAAGTAACTATTTATTCATTAAAAAAATCATTGTGCAATTATCCAAAATTTGATTGCATGAAAATAATACTCAATATAATATGATTTCGAAGGTAGAGTCAAAAATAGCTTTGCTAATCTCTCAAAATGTGCTTTAGATTTCAGGGGGGAAAAAGAGAGAAAGGAAAAAGGATGTGCTTTGCATGCTTTGAGTACATGGGAATAGGAATGGGGTTCTTGTAATTCTTTGGCTCTTTCTCTACTTTTCGCGATGCCAAATAAAAGTTTTTTTTTTCTTTTTTTTTTTTTGGTTACCTTGTGATGACATGGACGTGAAGATTCATAAATCCGGGAAAATACTCTTATTTTTGTTTGCTAGCTCTGCTAAATTGCATGCATGTACCTCCACGAGACCCAATTAATTAGGTGAAAGTCTCTTTTGAACTATGCTGCCATTTTTTATATCAAGACAAGAATACATGTTGCTGATAAAAAAAAAAAGAGACAAGAATACATGTAATTATTATGACAATAATTATATATATCAAAAAGTTCCATGTAATTCTTTTAACAAACATCATCTAAAGTTTCACTACTATATGCTATATGATAAGGAAAATGCTTAATAGTGCGACAGTTTTTGTCGTCACTATGCACGAATAGTGCATTTCAGATTTTGTTTGACTTTTCAACTCCGTTATTTTTGCTGGAATTGTTTTCTTACTGGACCAAGTGATGTTCTTGCATTGTCGTTGAGCTTTATTCACACCATATAGCACTGCTGATATGATAATGATCAGTAGTTAATCCCTCGTTCTTTCGTTGATATAAGTATTTTTATAAAAAAAAATTTCTATTTATAAGTAATTTTTTTTTAATTTTTAATGACATTAATTAATTCTTTCTTGTAAATACTTTTATTTATTTAATATTTTTTATAATTTTTATAATAATTATAGATATAATTTTACAAAAATAATTCAAATATCATTAGCTCTAACTATATTAACTCACTTCCTTAATTCTTATAAAGTTTCACCGTAAGAATTTATATATAAAAATATGTATTCCCTCCATTTCAATTTATCTGTCGTTTTAGCATTTTTAACTTGTTTTAAATTATTTGTCGTTTTAGAAATTTGAGGCTGCATACAATTAATTTTTCCCAATTTTAATGTTGCTTTTAAATTTTTGAAATATGATAAATGTGTGATAATTAATGTAGTATGAAAACATTACAGTAAAATTTCATTATTCTTCTCTTAAAAATTAAAGTATTAAATAATTTTTTTAATCAATGTAAAACTCCTAAAACAACATATAAATTACAGAGGGAGTAGTAATAAGCTTTATGGTTTAATTTTTACCAACATACTTATTTTTTATCCACTAATATTCTTTACTGAGACAATATGTTTAAACCGAGCATCTTAAAGATAAATATTTGAGTATTCCTTTTCCATACTAATGTAAATACACCCTATATATATGTTAGGCACCCATAGTGGGAAATAAAGCCTAGGGCCCCTCCAAACCATCCACGTTGACCTATAGGGTTTGTCTTAGCTTGATAGTAATTGTCTTAGTAGGTAGATGTCGTGTTCCCACAATTTTCAAAATGGAATTTGAGTATTCATAGCTATGTTGTCAAATCATAAAATTTAAATTAGCATTTCTGTTACCAATAATTATCAATCTAAGTTATGTTCGTGAATCAAGAACACATCGCATGTTTTACATGTATCATTTTATGCGATAAAGTGTTAGAATTTGTGATAAAGTGTTAGAATTAGTAGAAGGAAAAAAAAAATATAAAATAAGAAATTTTTAATTGAATTTATTTATTTTTATCAATCCTCACATTTTTAGAACATGGAATAATATAAAATATGTGACAATATATGTTGTCTTTTGCCTAAAAAAAATGGATGTTGTCTCTCATCAACTAGGCTGGTTTTAGATGTACTCTCTTCGATCCAAGCCTTGACTGTACGGAAAATGCACGTGTTTTAAGAAATAATTAAATGATATAAGAATTTGAGATAATTTAGGTAAATTAAAATTTCATTTTGTAATCATTAATTATTGAGGAGAGAGGAGATGAGAGAGAGAAAATTGGAGGCAAAAAAAAAGATATTTATAAATAAGGATATAGTTGAAAAAATAAATAGGATCATTGTGTATTGGATTTATAAAACGATGAACACACACAAATCAAGTTAAGAAGGAAAAAAACTTGCATGAACAATACTTTTGGATCGGAGGGAGTATATGTTTAGTCTCTAATAATTTTGTGAGTACCTATCAAATTAGTCTTTGAGATTATCGAAATTTCAAATTAATTCCCGAGATAGCAAAACGTGAGTCACATTAGTCTCCACCGTTAGTGATCCACAAATCCACAAATTTAGGAACTAATTTGATTGATTCTTATAATCTCAGGGACTAATTCGACAGATAATCAACGGTCTTTGTTTATTTATTTTTTTGCCAAAACCATTTTGGTCATTTCGTTAGTCCGCATTCAGGACCAGTGACGATCATTAACATTAAGAAATAATGTGACTCACGTTTTTCTATCTTAGGAACCAACTTAAAATTTCGAAAATTTTAGAGACTAAATTAATTGATGCTCCCAATGCAAAAACAGGGATCAATATGATATAGTATTCTATATATTTATTTACCCTTTAAGCAAAAATTACGGAAAAATTAATTTCAGAGAAAGTTAACATTGCTATATTATGGATGTTCTCATCAACTTAAACATGATAATTAACTATATTGTAAATATTATTGGTTCGAATAGGAATTTATTCATTTGAAAAATACCTATAAAATTACGAATTATATTCTCATTCGATCGATCATATATCGTTCAAATTTGCTTAATGGTGTCGTAGGCTGTGGAAGGCCATCTTAGCTTGTCCCCAATTGATGCCACATCATGGGTAGGACCATCAAGTTGCTATATTAGGACCACAGTTGAAGAAAGGTCCGGTAGAGAAAAGCTTTAATCGAAGCAGACGATAATAACTAGACAATCGAACCTTCCTGCAATTAAAAGTTTACTTTAAAAAATAAAGGTTTAATTTCTACAATCCTATGAGGAACACTTGTTAAAAAGAGCAATTACGTGTCTTAAAACAGATTTATTTTTTCCTTTCATTTTATGAATATTTTTGCTTTTTTTTTCCTCTATTATAATTATGCTAAAATAATATTCATTTAGAGAATTATTTATGTAAAAATCTCTTTTATTAACATGCTAAATTTGTTTGATTATAAGTTGTTTACACTTATATTATCACTTAAATAAAATATATGTAAATCATCTTTATAAAAAAAAACCATATTAACTTATCATCTAAAAATACACATTCTCAAAATCTATACTCAAACCAATATAAAGAAAAAACAAAATTAAAACCTATGCATCCCATAGATTACATCAGTAGTAACTAGACAATCGAACCTTCCTGCAATTAAAAGGTTAAAGGTTTACTTTAAAAAGAAATTAAAGGTATGATTCCTATCATCCTATGAGTAACATACACTTATTAAGAGGAGCAATTACATCTTTTGAAAGAGATTATGTTTTTTTCCCTTGAATAAAAGAATAGTCTTGATAAAAAAAACAACTAATGCTTTTATATGTTATATATATATATATATATATATATATATATATATATATATATATATATATGAGGAGAGATTCGTTTATACCAAGTTAAATTACACCAATTCTTACATCGCTAATAACTCTTAGACCAAGTCAAATTTAATAGAAGAACCATTGGATTGAAAGTTTCTATCTTGTAGATCGTTTATGTCAAATTTTATAAAAATCCAAAATCATTTAGTACTTCAATTATATACGTAAAAATTAACAATATGTATGTCTTAAAAATATATGAAAATGACTCTATTTGAATATATATTCAATGATGTTCAAATTTGCAACTAAATCCTGTCATCCCCTGTAATATGATCATAAATTCATATATATTTACTTAATAATGCTTAATTTTTTATTCTTTATTTGTATCTTCTTCTTGTTGATATACGTACTGTATCCATGTATGTGCTCGAGGTACATCATATCGGTACTGCAATGGATAAGCATAGTTTCATGTGATTGGAATTACAAAGGGTAGTGTCAAATAAGGTCCCCCTCAAATATGTGTACGATGTTCCACTATTGATAGTGATAATCACAGCACAGATGACAATGTAGATCAGCAACCGGGCACAACTGTAGTTGCTTTAGCTACAAGTTAAAAAGGCCACTTGTTATCCTTAGTCAAAAATCAAAATAGTCTTTTGGCTTTAACAGCCACTATATTTTGTTTGTGAAATCACATAAAAGGTGATGTTGGGTGCGTAAATCTCTTTGTGGATTTGGATAAAGATAGCAAGGTGGTCAATCATTCATTTATTTATTTTTTTTAATAAAAAAAAGGTAGTAGTTATTAAAAGATGTTAAATTATTATTAAAAGATGTTAAATAAGGCTATGAACAGATGCTTAACGTAAACTATAGTATGGTAGGGTGTGTTAAATAAGACTTATTCACAGCCTTATCTAACATCATTTGATACCAACTTTGTTCATCAAAAGTTAACATCTTTTTCAGATGATATTTTTTTATCAATACTTTGATGTAGACTACTCTTTCTAATAAAAAAAAAATTCCAACCTGTTTCTAGCCAACCATATGCATATGGATTGTGTGTCTAAATTTATCATGTGCAAGTTAACTATACCATTTGAAATAAACGCCCCTAAGTTTTTCCGGAAACATTTTCAGCATCACATTTTGACAAAACTATGCGGGATTAAAGAATTATGTTGATACTGACAACATTGATATGTAATATATTTGGTAGGAATAACATTGAAGATGTGATTATCCATGTGTTTTACAATGTAGTATTATTGATTAAGTTTCGTGTCATAGGTGACACAAAATTGTAATAATCGAGCAGATTCATTTTTAAATTTTTTTTTTTAAAATATAATAACAACCCTAAGATCCTCGGTATATTTGGAAACATGATTAAGTCCCTTTAAGGGTAAGATAAAGACATACTCTACTTGACTATAAATTAAATCAAATACAATATTAAACTGCGTTTGCATTTCTTCTACCTATTCTTCATAAGGGTCACAAATGGCTTCCCTTAATTATCTTTCTCCATTGCTCCCTCTGTTAGCAACATTAATTGTTACAGTCTATGGTTTCAATAATGCTTCCATTGAACCAGCTGCTTCATTCATAGAACCTTTTAATTGTTCTGAACAAATCACAACATGCAATGCCTTACTATACCACATTGACCACAATTTTAAGATAGAAGAAATTGCTTCTTTTTACAATGTCAATTCCACCCAAATCAAGCCCATAACCCATGGCAACAATCAAGATTACCTCATACAAGTACCTTGTTCATGCAAAAACACCAATAACCTTAGTGGATATTTCTATGACACGTCATACATAGTGAAGCCTAATGACACTTTTTTTAATGTGTCCGAGCAAATTTATGGTGGACAAGCATGGCCTATTCAAGATTCAATATTGGTCCCGGGTGAAGAATTACCAATACATCTTGTGTGTGGGTGTGCAGAGCCAGAAATTGGTGCCTCTCATATTATTGTGACTTATACGGTCCAAGCAAACGATACACTTGAAGGGATTGCTACCCTGCTATCTTCTGACACGAAGAGCATTGTGAGCTTGAACAAAGTTTTGCAACAAAATCCATCATTTATAGATGTGGGGTGGGTTCTTTTTGTGAAAATGAAGTGAATTTTTCTTTTAAAATAGTTGTGGCTTGAGTTGGAAGAGAAATTTTGCTATGCACCGGGTGCTGTCATGCACCCGGTATATTGGCCATTGATTTTGGGCATCCTTTGATCAATGGCTGGAAATGTTTACCGAGTAAAGGTGGGACTGGTCATGCGGTGTACATACACCCATATGCTCCTTCCGTTATATTTATGTTATATTCTCTTCCGTTATGCATCTGCACACTAAATTTTTGGCATTTATTCTTACTTTCTTAGCTCTGTACAATAAACCACCCACCTTCCATTTATAAATTTTGAAACTAGTGAGTCAATAAAGAGAAAGTGTGGAGATTGAACAACTTTTGGAAAAGAAAGAAAAGAAGCTGTGGCAAAAGAAATATAACGGACGGGAGACAGGAAGAGAGGGGCCTTTGGTTTGTAACAAAGGAAGAGAGGAACAACTAATAACAGGGGTTGGTAGATAACTTACTAAAAATTTGTACCTAGAACCCTTTACATGTAATAATGGGTAAAGTCAACAAGTGCACATGTGCACTTTTTGACAGAGAAGTGCAAAACAAAACCATTGGAGTTGGAATGGTAGTTTCAGTGCAGTTTATTAAGGTTGTGTACACTAAAAACAATTTCTTTGTTTGAGACTTACGATGTAAGATTGCGTATATATATTTCGTAAAAATTCATCAAGTGAGAGCTAAAAAAATACTGAAAATATTTTCATATCACAAGGAATTTGTTTGATATATAGCCTATAGTTTACTGAGATGTATAAATTGTTTATAGTTATACTAGAAGTGATATATAATTATAGATATTTGAACTAGTGAGATGTAATCTCATTTTGCTATATGATATATACCATTATTGACTTGTTTATAAATTTTAAGGTTTGGATTTAATATGCATTGAAGATTACACTTACTTTCTAATACAAATGGCTATGTGATAAATGTTATGAATTCCAATTGTGAGTGATGTTATCAACTCACTCCAGTATACTACAGTTTCATAGAACAGAACATGGGACTTATCAAGGGGTGCTGATTTCACACCTCCAAATATGAGTTACATACATACCTTTGTATTTATTTCCTTTATCCACTTGATTATTTGATGAGCAAAAAAAATAAAAAATCACTTGAGAGGGTCCTTCCTACATAGATCCAACATCTAATTACATATTTTCACTATCTATAGAATTGAAGTATAAGCTTTATATCTAACTCAAATGGCTGCACAGCCTGCACAAGCAAGCAACTAAAACTTTCAAGTGAAACTTCTGCGACATGCCATATTCAAAGGGACGGGTGGATCTGTGAAAGCCCCACTGGAGATTTTATCGAAGACGACCTTGTTAGCTGCCTCAGTGTAATGTGTCCCATCCCACATTATTCTAACAGAAGGATTTCCACATGAACCTGCACTAATTTTAGTGCCATTTATGTTCATGCTTTCCCCACGTCTAACCTTAAGGTTGTAGTTGTATAACTTCCCTCCAATTCCACAACATGCAGCATGTGGTTGCTCAAATCCTGCATGTTAATGAAACTTAATTTGAATCATTGTCATTGTAATTGGCATGTTTGAGATCAGCAGATGTCTACAAGTGAGAACTTTCTCAACAACTTTAGACTTCATAATTATCACAAGGTATCGATACTTTGCGTTTTAAAATCGAAGTTAAATTGTTGTAATGATAACATTTTTGTTTTGGGATAAGGAGTGTGACAATTAGATCAAATTTGATCTATCTGGATTACCGTATTTCTTTGGGTCTTGGAAAAGAGAATACTTAGCAGAGTAGATATCTACATATGTTATTGCTGCATCAGGAAGGTCCTTGCGAAGTTGAGCTAAGGCTTCTTTCAACTGCTGGTTGAAATACTGACATACTTCATTCAGTGCCTTTGCACAACCATATCCATCTTTTTTAGCAGATAAAAAACTCGCCAAAAATGAAGAGTGGCAGCCAAGTGGCCCTGTGTTGTGTATCCAAAATGACCTAGCCCCCAAATCGTGTATGCTCTTCATCATCACCAAAGTCATCAATTAAGACCAACAAATTAATAACTTGGCTAATTGCTTTAAAAAAATAAAAATGGATAAACTAAATTGGCTAAATAATAAAACATCATTACAATAATGGTATTGAAGTACCTTAATATTTGCTGAGAATTTCTTGATTATATCAGGTATAGAAGCATTAACTTGTTGTAGAGTCATCTTACTAGCAATGCTAGCAGTAATATCATTTTGACCAATATCAAATGTGTATAAAGCATTAGAAAAATACTCTTTTAAGGGCATCAAAGTTGCAAACATGCCTCCTGCACAAATAAAATTAGAACAAAAACAAGCAGTAAAACCATGTCTTTAATTAATTAGAACTCTCGATCATATAAGGATATCAATGAATAATATAAGTTGTTCAATCAATTTACCTTGGTGTCTGATGAGTTGTGTTTTGGGTATGAAATTCGTGAATTGATAGTACTGCACATCGATGGAGAAAGGACTGAAAAACCTCCCAACTGCATAACTAGATTGGAGTTTGATTGTGGATCCTGCTGTTGCAAAGTTTGCACCAGTCGAGAAGTTTGCCCCCAGAGAATCAAGGTACGGGCTGAGATAGGGTAGTCCAAAACTTTGTGCTGGAATTTCAATTTCAATTTTAAGGATCAAGATTAGTAATAAATCATTTGGTAGCATGCTCCTAATTAACCTATAACAAGTGATATGCAAAGGATTGTGTCATCAACAAACAAAGAGTTAGTCAAGTGGTCAGACAAAGTTAGACGCTCAAGTATCGTATAAAATCAAGAATCCAAAGTTTAATTAGTGAGTAACACTTGTTACCGTGAGAAAAAAAAAATTGTACCATCACTTTCATGTACTGTGTTAGTTGGAAAACAGGTTTCTTTTATAATTATTTTTTATATTTATTGAAAATCATGTTATTCAATCGATCTCTTCCCTTCTTATTAGTCCTCTCACCTCTGTTTGTCCAATTAAAGATGTCCCTTTTTTGGAAAATAATGTCCCTATTCCTAAAATTGCTGGAATGTTTTATTGACTGATCTACTTGGCTGAGCCATCTAATCTGACACAAATATTCTCATATATCATTATTCCTGTAGACCTGGTCATTTGGTGGTTGGAATTTTCTGCAATGTCTTCAATATTATATGATGTATGTAGCCACTGTAACATTATTCTTGCAGACCTTTTTCTAGACCTTTCCATGAGATTATTTGAAGCATGTGAAGTGTATATGTCATTGTGGCTCCCCGTGACTACCTTGATTAGTGGTTTGTGCTGGAGCAATCATATATGCTCTCATCCACCCTTTTAATCTAGCAAGGGCATAGGAGCAATTTCTAGACTTGTTCAGCTCATATCATATGCTTACTTATTCAACTCCCTAGTCCTTACCTTTGACCTAGGAGTTGAAGTCTTATAATATCCCCATCATCACAGCTTTCCGTCTTTTGGTCAAAGTCCATTGGAATTACACTCAAAATGACAAAATAATTCTAGGAGTGAGGTTAGGGGACGGAATAGTAAGGTGGAGGATGGTCTGAAAAATGCTTCATTTCTTTTATTTGTTTTTAAAATAGTTTTTTTTAAAAAAAAAATAGTATCTACAATTTAAATCTTAATAGAATGTTTAATGGTAGTTGATCAAATCCTCTCCTTACCCTACATGATTTAAATATTCTATGCGCAACTTAAAGAGTAAAAATATTTAAGAAAAAATTTCTATCCAAAAAATCAAAATAAATATTTCTCCAACTAATATTTACCATACGATGATTTAGCACACAAATTAGTACAATTTTAATACATCATTTGCACAAATATTTTAGGGGATACACTCATTATATTATTAATCATATACTCTCTCAGTTCATATTTAACTGTTTTTTTTATAAGTTTTTTGTTTCTTTTTATATGTCCTTTTGATGATTTCAAGAGTGCAATAAATGTTATTTTTCATGTTTACCTCTGTTTAATAGAGTATTGATTTTCGTAAGTAATGGAGAAAAGGTAATGATTATAGAGAGAGAAAGAGTATAATAGGAAAAATCATAATTAATGTATTGGAAATCTAAGCAATGATTACATTTCTTAAAAGAAGTGTTTTATTTGAAATAAGACAAATAAATAGGAATGAAGGAAGTAATAATAAAGAAATACAGGGTATTTCATGTTTCAAGTTAGGGTTTTGCTAACAAGTGCCCTTAGGGCACACTTGTTAAGGTTTCTAAAGGTAGAAAAATGCATTAAGTTAATATCATCTTCTCTCTCGAAAATCCCAAAAACTACATTTTCCAATACTTATTTACTATACTTGATTGCTTAACAAATGTCCTAAGGGCACTTGTTAGCATTTTCCTTCAAGTTATACTCATTTCAAAATTTTATGACATAAAATTATTGTAGATAAAAGCATATCCAAACCCATCATCTTTTGTAGATGGTGATTTGGCCTATCTCCTTTTGTCCTTATTTATTCTTTTTTTATCAAACGTGACGAGTTAGACCCAACATGAAATCATTAAAACATGACGGATTTATAGGATGAGTCAGGTTCTCTCACCGTTATTACCAACTGGTCATCGTTAATTTGCTATGGCCCATAAAAAAGGCTAAAAAGTACTCCCTCTGGTTCGTACTATAAGCCCCATGCCCCTTTAAGGGGGCTTATAATAAGAATCGGATGGATTACTTTTTCTTATCACTAGCTTTCATCTTCTCATTTTGTTTCAAATTTTGATATAAAAATTTCACAGAATTTTGTTTGATTTTTTTTTTATAAATTGTTGATCCTTGTTATTCCTTTGATTTGTATAAAAGTTTCATATTGTTAATTTCCTTAATTTTTACTCTCTCTGTCCCTAATTATAAGACTCTCTTAACACTTTTATTTTGTCCTTATTTATAAGGCTCTTTACCAATTTTCAATGACCATTAATTATTTTTTCCACAAACACCCCTATTTATTTAACACTTTTTAGATTCTCAGTAATATTAATAGGGTAATTTTGAAAATACATATCAAAAGTTCACATTTCCAATACAATTAACTAAATTATTTCACTTTCTTAATGGACGTGAAATCTCCCAAGAGGGCCTTATAATTAGAGACGGAGGTAGTATTAATTAGCTGACTTCATAAAGTATAAATTTTATGCATATCATTTTTCGAAAGTAATAATATACAGTTTTGGGTTGTTACTTAAAAAAAAAAAAACTATTTCCTAGGATAAATAAGATAACGTACGCTGTATCAAAACAACCCTAACAGTCTAACTTTGCTTTATTTTCGTTGAA
Source organism: Crotalaria pallida (assembly GCA_037953625.1). NCBI lineage: Eukaryota > Viridiplantae > Streptophyta > Magnoliopsida > Fabales > Fabaceae > Crotalaria > Crotalaria pallida. The sequence continues at coordinate 145,242,136 of CM075651.1, read as the reverse complement.
CATGAAATACGTACTTTTAGCTTTAATAACCTCAAAATGAAAGGGTTGCTAAAAGAAGTCATAAGGTTGTGTTATGATGAACAAAATTAAAACATAAGGAAAATTTAATAAATACCATTTTTTTACTACTCACACTCAGTCAAATAAATTATCTGAATATTTTTTTTTTCCACAATTGACTGTTAATAAAATTTCCTAAAGTATTTCATAAAAAATGGTGAAATGGTTACCTATGAAATCAAGAATGATACGGCCATCAGAATATCTTCCTGCGGGTCTATGAAAATAGGTCTCTCCATATGGTGGGTTCAATGCTCCAAGGGAAGCAGTGAAGCCACCAGTGTCTGAATTTGAGGCACCGAAGTTAAATATGGCTGGGAAATTACAATGTTCTCCGGCAAATACAGGGTTCAATATTGTGGTGGCAAATGACAAAAGCATAAAAAAAGACACATATGGAATATGAAACTTAGTAGTAATAGGAAACTCCATTGAAGAGATTAACTGTAGAAGAAAATAGCCTTGTAACAAGAAGCATTCGGATCGCTATAGTAGGGAGACACCTTTTTTTTTTTTTGTGTGTGTAAATATTGTAAGCTGACTTTTTCAATGTAAGACATGCATTAGTGTCTCAATTCAATTCCTTTTTTCAATGTAATAATTCCTCGAAAAGCAAGGAGTGCCAGAAACAAACTATGGTACAGATTAACGAGAGGATGCAACAACCCCACCCCATTTCATATTTACTCCGGAGTAAGACTTTTATAAGCACGTGTATTATAGGCACAACAAAAGAGCACTTATACGTAATCAAAATAACAAATATACAAATACAATACCATATTATTTTTACCTTTTTAGTGAGGCGTAAGCTTTTTATTAATTGTGCTTAAGACTTAAGAGTAAGATAGAGATAGAATGCTCTAAATAAGATTTAGGATTTATTCATTTACTCGATTTTTCATTTCAATATGGAAAAATTAATCGACATTTGCCAACACCCGCAATTATTACATCTCCTTACAAGGATGTGTTTTTTTTAAAAAAAAAATTACATATTTTTTGTAGAACTAATTTCAAAATCTTTAATTTCTTTCCAAAAGGGAAGTTATACGATAAACACATTAGGGTATTTCTTGCTCCAAATAAAAGGGGAGACTCGAACAAGGCAAGACAAAAATTTAGGAACTTCACCTTCAAAAGGTATATGAACATAAACATATTAGGTTTTACCGATAAAAAAACATAAACATATTATGTTATTTTTTGCTCTAGATGTATACAACCTCTGAGATAATTTTTTAATAAGCAAAATTTGTATTAAAAAAATTATGCTTAAGGAATTAACAAGACCCAATATAGTTGGTAGATGACTAAATTCTTTTAGCATGATGTCAGGGGTTCAATATTTGAGTATGAATAAGGCTTTGTTGGTAGAGATAAAACTCACTTCGATAACCTTACATCGCGAAGGGGATTAATCTTCCGCTGTCGGTTAAAGAATACCTTCGTGTGCACAATAAAACCGAAATAAAGCTACCCTCACCAAAGAAAAAAAAGAGACGCAAGATTACTATGTTAGTCAATCCCTTAAATTATTTTTTTTTCTTTTTGCATGACGAAGCTATGTTGAAAAATGATTTCAATTAAAGAAGACATGTTACCTATGTAAACATGCTTATCCGCAATACCTCATGGATATTTATAATATTTTAATGATATATAACTATTAAATGTTTTATATTATATTAAATATCTTTTCAAAATAATTTACTGTAACAATTAAATATTATTAAAATAATTTTTTAATAAATGTTCAAAAGAAATGCATGTGCACATCTATGAAGGTGGAGTTTTGATGTGGATTCGGGAATTTATTTATTTATTGGTGAAGATGTGGATGTGGAGTTTTGTTCCTATATGAAATAGATGACTAAAATTGAGAATAAGCTTGCCATCAAAGACAATCTTGTATAGAGTAAAATGGTCATCATAGACTTCTGACCTGTTACCATATCAATTTATAGTCATCTATTTTCTTTTTTACTAATCAATTTTTTATCAAAACATGGACAAAAAGATCACCACAAACTAGATCAATCTTTACTGCATGAAACCAACTTTGGATTACTTTAGAACATTCTGATTATATTTCGGATGGAAGAAAAGAAACCCTGTTTCCAATACAAACGGCTTCACAACTAATCAAAGCTCAGTGAGCTCACACTTTCCTATTGAATCTTCTGTGACATGACATATTCAAGGGGACAGGTGGATCTGTGAAAGCCCCAGTAGAGATTTTATTAAAGACAATCTTGTTAGCTGCCTCTGTGTAATGTATCCCATCCCAAACAATTCTGACAGAAGGGTTTCCACATGAACCAACTGAAATTTCAGTGCCATTAACGTTTACGGTTGAGCTACATTGAACATTAACGTTATAATTGTATTCCCCTCCGAAGCCACAACAAGCAACATGTGGTTGGTCAAATCCTTCATGTTAATGAAACATTGTCATTAATATATTGTTGGTATGTTTCAGATTAATTAGTAATATAAGGAAAGGAAGTAAGGAACCAATTTGAATTGTCTTACCATATTTCTTTGGGTCTTGGAAAAGGGAGAATTTAGCAGAGTATATATCTACATATGTAATTGCTACTTTTGGAAGGTCGTTGCGAAGTTGAGCTAATCCTTCTTTCAATTGCTGGTTGAAAGATTGAGCTAGTTCGTTATAGACCTTTGCACAACCATATTCATCTTTTTCAGCTGATGGAAAATTGGCCAGAGTTAAAGGAAGACAACCAATGGGTCCTGTGTTGTGTATCCAAAATGATCTAGCTCCCAAATCGTACGTGTTCTTCATCATCACCAAGTTCAAAGATTAAGAGCAACAAATTAATTAATTAATTAGGCTAAATGATAATGGTTTTTATTAACCCTTCAAAATATTGGGTGAATCCCTCAATATTAATTTTTTTCATGTCCAAACTCTTGAAATTTTATATACGTCATGAGCAATTATTTGAAGGATACTACTTTACCAATGATAATGTAGACATACTAAAATTAAATGTTTAAAATTATATAAAAAAAAAAACAATTTTTTAGTTGACTAAAATAAAAATTGGTTAAATTTTTCGGAACTAATAAAAACTAAAATAAGCATATAGTAAAATATGATATAAGAAGGGTGCTGAACTACCTTAACATTGGCTGTGAAATTCTTGACTATATTAGGTATAGTAGCTTTAACTTGTTCTACAGTCATGCTACCAAAAATTCCAGCGGTGAGATCATTTTGACCAATATCATATGTGTATAAAGCCTTAGAAAAATAATCATCTTGGGGCATCAAGGTTGCAAATATGCCTCCTGCCCAGAGAAATTATGAAAAAGAAAATACAAGTTAAAGTGTTAAAGATTACCTTTGTTTAAATAATTTTAAAAAGGGGGGGAAATCAAGAGGATATTAATGAATACAGGTTTTTCAACTACCGTGTTTTCTGATGAATTGTGTTCTGGGTATGAAATTCTTGAATTGAGAGTACTGTACACCAAGGTAGAAAGGACTGAATCTAACAGCAGTTGCAACACTAGGCGGAAAACTTGACGGGGATGTGATTGTAGATCCTGCTGTTGCAAAGTTTGCACCAGTTGAGAAGTTTGTCCCTAGAGAATCAAGGTATGCACTGAGATAGGGGAGTCCTAAACTTTGGGCTGCAATTAAAAGATTTCAGATCAAAATTAGAATTAAAAATCATTCATTTCGGAAATTACAGAGTAGTAGTAACAATTAAACTGTAGCACATGATACATGATTGGGCACTTAATTTTTAACAAGTATTCTCTCCGTTTGATATGTAATGTTGTTTTAGTATTTGTACCATGTTTTATAAGTTTTGTTCTTTTATAAAATCAATACATAATTGATGTCATTTTTCCAAACACACCCCTATTTATTACACTCTCTTTTTTACTTATATTCTCTCCGGTCCTATATATAGGGCATAATTAACCGTATTGCCCGGACCAAGGAGGTTAGTTAAAGTTGGTTTTTCTCTTGATTTCAAGAAAAAAAATCAATGCATTTACATTTTTACCCTCCTTATAAAAATTGTCATAAAACATATCCATTCAAAAATTAAATGTTTGCTTTATTAGTGTCCAATCCTAAAAGAGAGAGAAAAAGCAAAACCCGTTAATGCAGCTGTCATCCAGAAGTGAGAAGAAGAAAAGTCCCTTGGATAAACGTGTTGAAGTCCAACAATTTTTTTTAGCAGTGTAGTATGTGATGTGGTGTGTAGATGTGAGGTGGGGAATTGGGGTGGTATAATTGCTTTTTATCAGAGGTAATTTTGGAAGAAAAAAAAATATGTGTCTCCTAATAAAATACAAAGTGGCCTATATTTAGGATCACAAAGTTCTTCTAAAATGTGACTAATATATGGGACCAGAGGGAGTAATACATTTCTCTCTTTTCAATAATGATTATATAGAGACATTATAATCAAAATACAACAAATCCTTATCTCATTTAACCATTTCTAAAATTCGTGCATAGCTTCAACGGATGGAGTAACAACCCATAAAAGGGTTGTGTCATACTCCCTCCGTTCCAATTTAACTGTCACTTTAGCAATTTCACACATATTAAGAAAGTCATTTAATATTTCAATTTTCAAGAGAATTATTAAATAACTTTACTATAAGACCCTCAAAGTACATTAATTATCATCCATTTCACATATTTCAACACATTAAATGCAAGGTTAAAAGTGGAAAAAATAATCAATTAATACATCCTCGAATTCCTAAAGCGACAAATAATTTGGAACAAGTTAAAAATGCTAAAGTGACAGATAATATGGAACGGAGGGAGTAACTATCATGTACTAATGTTAGGTATGAAGCTCTAAATATGCCTTTGACCGAAAATCTTGTTATTCCATATTTACCACTCTTATGAGTGCTCTATTTCCCATATCATAAACTCGCTTGGTTTAATTAAGGTTTTGTTTCTCATAAATATGATTACTTTTGTCATTAGTTCTGGTAAATATTTTAATCGGTTTTGTTTTTTAAAGTTAGATGGTTTTGAAATTCATTCCCTTCGTCAATATAATTTTTAATCATGATGTGATGATGATGTAGTTGACAAGCGTCAACCAACTTAATTATAATTACTTTTTTATGTTTTTGTTTGGTCTGTGTTATGTAGTTAACTTAATTAAGTGAAAAAATAAAATAAAAAAATAATTATACTTAAGATTGATACTTGTCAACATGTGGTAAGAATAGTTGTGGATGATGTTGACGTGTAATATCATTAGCCACATTATTATCTTATAATGGTTAAATCTAACATATAACGATGAATTTCAAAGTTGTATCATTTTTCAATCATTGAAATAAGACAATTTTTTGTGAAAAACTAAATGCAAAATCAATCATATATATATATATATATATATATATATATATATATATATGACTTATTTATGGTTTTACTCCCTGAAAATTGGGGGTGTTTTAATATTGGTCCCTTAAGTTTTATTCACATTCCTTAATTGTTTTAAAAATTTGGTTTAATCCCAACCGTTAGGAAAAATTCGTTAATTGCTGATGTGACTAACGAAACGCCACATTAGCATAAATGTTTGCAAGTTTTGATGTCACCGATAGAATGAAGTAGATGATCCGAGCCCGCAAGAGCAAAAGGGCCAAAGCCTAACCCAAATGTGTTTGTGGTTTGGGCTTTGGCTCGTTTCCTCATGTGGGTCCGGATCATCGACGTTATCCTATCGATGACATGTAATACTTGCACACGTGTATGCTGATGTATCGTTTCGTAAGTTATATTAGCGGTTAACGAATTTTTTCCAACGATAGAGACTAAAATTAAATTTTTAAAACAATTAAGGATGAGTCAAAATCAAAAAAAACTTCTAGGATCAAAACCAAAATACACCCAACTTTCAGAACTAAAAACATAAATAAGCCTATATATACCTAACTTTCATAACTAAAAACATAAATAATATCTCTCTCTCTTTATTTATATATATATATATATATAACCGACTCACTCAAGAAAGGGGCTTCAATAATCTATGAATCAACTTGGTTGATAGTGTATGGTAAAGAACAAATTTTTTTTTTCATATGCAACCAATTTTGTAGAGCAATCTTAATATATATATATATATATATATATATATATATATATATATATATATATATCATCAATTGCCTATACCAAAAACAGATACAGCTTTGTAGTTAAGCATTTCACTTGAAAAAGCAAGTGGTATATATATATATACACATTATAGGCTTAATTATGTTATAGGTTCTGAAGTTTGGAGTATTTTTTGTCAAATACCCTCATAATTTTTTTTCAATGTCCGACTTCCCGAAGTTACTTCTGGGTTTGTCATATACTTCTGCTACCAATTCTGACCAATTTTGCTGACATGTAACATCGGAATCCTGATTAGACGCAGAAGGTTAAACACCTAGTGCCCCGTGGGCGAAGTTTTTTTTTTAAAATTTTAAAAAATAAAAAACATAATATTTTTATATTTTTAGTTAAATAAAAAAAAATAATTGAAGAGAGAGGTCGTCTTCGCCCGTGCGACATCACGCGGCACCACATGACTAACCTCGTGCGCCTAACTAGGATTCTGATGTTAATCAAAATTGGTCAGAATTGGTAGTAGGGGTATATGAAAAATCCATAAGTAACTTCGAGAAATCAAACATTGAAAAAAAGTACAAGAGTATTTGACAAATATACCCCTGACATAATTAAGCCTATAATATATATATATATATATAAAAGTTACCACTTGCTTTTTCACGTGAAATGCTTAACTACAAAGCTGTATGTATCTGTTTTTGGTATAGACAATTACTAGGGTCTAGGAGTACATCATTTCGAGAAGTAAAATTTATTCGAACCGAGAACATTCTCGATAGTAAAAAATTAAACTGTGTCCGCTTAAGACAACTCAGTTGGTGGCTGCAGGGACACTTAGGATTTTCTCCTCCCCAGGTCATGGGTTCTAGTCCCAGACCTCCCATGTAAACCAAAAAAAAAAAAATTAAACTGTATCTAAGTCTCGAATAAAGGAATAAATGGATAAAGCTAAGTTACACTTGAATTGAAACAGCAAATGATATGTTTTAATTACCTATGAAATCAAGAATGATGCGGCCATCAGAGAACCTTCCAGCAGGCCTATGAAAATAAGTCTCTCCATATGGTGGTCTTGGAGCTAGAAAGGAAGCAGCCAAGCCACCAGTGTCAGAGTTTGAAGCACCAAAGTTAAATATGGCTGGGAAGTTACAAGCTTTAGTGGCAAATACTGGGTTCAATAAAAGCACGAAAAAAGGGACAAACCGGATTATAAACTTGGTAGTAGTAGTGCTAGGAATCTCCATCGGAGACATCATCTAGAGAAGCAAAAATGGCTTGAAAGAAATAAGGGAGCATTTGGATTTTGGATATATATATATATCTATATATATATGTATACATATTACATACTACTATAGTAGCTAGGAAGACTTATTCAATGCGACCATCAAACACGGGCACGGGCACAAGAGTTTGTTTCATATATCTACTCCATTAATTTATTTCAATATTCAATCTTGACACTTGCCATCACCCGCATTTATATCTATAATAATGTATGCTTGTTTTAAATTTTTAATATATCCTCGAGGAAAATTAGTTTATAAAATCTCTCACAAATGTACGAACGTGACATGCTTTTTAAGGTGTTACTTTTTTATAAAAAAAATTACTCCCTCCGGTCCTTGTTATAGGACAGAATGTTTTTTTGTCCTAATTATAAGTCACTTTATATTTCCAATGTATCATTTATTGCTTTTTCTCTTTTTTGCCCTTATTAAATGCTTTGACTATCTATGTGTTTTTGTTGTTCATTAATGAGAGTGAATTTTCCAAGAAAAGTTTAGAGGGTAAAATTGTAATGTTACAATATATTCTCATAAAATTTATAAAACTAACTACTTTCTTTGGTATGTGTAATTCGGTTAAGTATGCCCTATAATAAAGACCGGAGGGAGTAATAATGATGGGTAAATGATACAGTATATGTCACTACTTTTATATAATTGGAATGATTAATAGGTTAATTTATACTCTCCAAAAGGATAGAAAAGTTCAATAAAAAATAATGTCCAAAAATAAAGTTATGTTAATAAATAAAGAGAAAATGGGTAATGCACCGACGGTGTAAAGTTTTTTACACCATCAGTGCATCACCCACCATTCATCCGTTTATGGTTATTGACTTTTAAATTAAAGTAATCTAAATGAATGGTGGATGATGGACTGATAGTGTAAAAAATTTTACACCGTCAGTGCATACTCATTAATCTCATAAACAAAAAGGCTTAGAAATTACTAATATATTATAGTTTGTGATCGTATCATCAATAAAATTTGAATTAAATTATCATTTTATAATTGGTTAACTTTTTAGATAAAATATTAAAAATATATTTATTTTTTTAAATTTTTCTATATTTTATTACTTTTTATGATATTATTTACAAATTGTTTTTTAAAAGAATTCTTTGATTCTATTTATAAGTTATTTTTATATTTTTTAAGAAATATTTATTGCTTTTTTTTTCATTTGTCCTTTGTTCATTAACGTAAAATAATACATTCGTAAAATTTAAAATAAAAGTTAAGAAAGTTAAATTATAATGTTAAAGTGCATTTTTAAAATATTAAGAAATGCAATTATTCTATTTATTCTTTATAATATGATTATGTGGTGGAGCTCGCCTAGAGCTGAGATCCTTAGTCACGAGAACAACACATGCACCCTAGGCCGAGTACAACACAGCGATGTGCCCCAGGTACTTGGCCGAGACCAACCATAGAGACCGACCAGATCACCAGGAACGAGCCGAGAACGTTCCGCGCCACGTCTACGGGTGTCCCAACCGACTTATCAGTACAAGATCAGGACAAGGTGTCTCAGCGTTCTTATCCCAATACAGCTTACATCCAGACTAGCCCTAATGGACCTCCCTTGGCCCATAGGACACACAGCCACCCCTATAAGTAGTACCGTGCTACAAGGGGCTCAGGTATGTCTTCTTACCCTAATTGCAAGCTTACACACTCTGTGATTAGGGCAGCCCCTGATATCCCTACTGGATATTAGGAGAACACCAAAGATCCTATAATAACCCTAGATTGTGGCATCCATTAGACCATTCCCTGGTTTCAGTGGTCCTCCACGGTCTAGGATATCACAGATTAAATATGATTTATTGTAATAAGAATGGGATAGATGGAGTATTTTTTTAAAAAACGGTAGGAGTAAGAGTGTAGTAGTATTTCACACTCTTTACTTGAATATAATATACGAGAGACTGTTTTCACTGCTGCTTTGTATCTACATACCTGAAGGCGGCTTTACTCATAGGTCTCTCAATTAGTGATGTTGATTGTTTACTAGTATTTAAGATCTAGCTAAGATCTGATATATTAACATAATTTGACAACTGCTTGCGTGCCCAAAAAGGGGGAAAATGGATATTGACTTTAAAGCTCGACTTTGTTGATTAGTGGAATACAAGTTTAAAATCCTACCAAAACATATACTCCTATAAGTTTCAGTTTGAGGAACTATCAATGCATAATTTTTTGTTCATAAAAAAAGGCATAGGTTTTAATTTTTACACTTTTTTTTTTGTACTAATTTTTTTTAAATTTTTACACTTTTAGATAACTATATATTGAGATATGTGATGTGGTTTATTTAAAAACTCAATAAAGTGGTTTAAACCAACGTTGTCAGAACCGAACCGGACATCAAACAGGAAAACATTTCGTATAGGGTTCAACCGTATTAACCGTATAAACCGGAAGTCGAACCGTTATCTATATATCTTATAAAAAAATAAAAAAAATCAATACAATCTGCTACCTAAGAAATACACTCTAATAAATATTATCTATATTACTCTTTCTATAATAGCTGGAGTAGTTATTAGAGATTTACAGTACATATTTGTACTACCAAAGCATCATCATGTGAAAAGGGGTAACAAACACCCGTAAAACTTCTCTTTTAATTTTTTTTTATTTCTGTCTCTCTTAATCTCTTTGTCTTCCATTCCTTCTTCTCACATGGAAGAACCTAGATCTACCCAAACCAATTGGCCCTCACCGTCATCACCCTTCTTTCCACTTCCTTTCTCTTGTCACACCCTTGTCCAACAATCTTTTCTCCTTCTTTCTATCACTCCCCTCCATTGCTCATATGATTTGTTGCTTTCCAAGACCATTCTCACTTGGTTCCGCAATGAGTTTGTAGCCACCGGCAACGCCGTCATTGATGTTCTCTGCACTCACTCGCTATCGCCGCCATCCACCGCCACAAGCTCAATGGATCGTATCCATAGGGTCTTTGCGTTTTTGTCTTTATGCCTCTTAAATTTTAAGTTTCTGATTTTTTTTTATTTTTTTTATTTTATGGGTTGAACCAGTATCGGTTTTCCCGATTTTTCACAGTTCAACCCGGTTTTCAAGGCTGACCTCCGGTTTTTTCAAGCTCAAAATCTGTGACGGTTAAGCATTAAAACAGGCCGGATTTGGGACCGGTCGAACCGCCCGATCCGGTCCGGATTTCATAACACTGGTTTAAACATTTCAAAAAAGTTTAGTTTTCGGCCGTTAACCAATAAACAATGAACACCCTTAGTACACAAAAAATAGAGTCAAATTTTTTTTAAATAATATGGTAATACCTAATTAGATTACAGCTCTATTAGCTTCTAACTTCTAAGAAAACACAATAATTTGAAAGTGTCAAATTAATTAACTTTTAAGAAAATACAATTATTTCAAAATAAATACCAGCTCATTCTTTGAAAGAAGGACAAAATCAACCTGTACCTATTTTTTGTTCATGTTGTTTATCCTCTGGCTGTTAAGATAAGTCCCACATCGGATGGGAATATGGTCTGACCAATGCTTATAAAGGCTAAGACATCCCTCACCCTATGAGCTAGCTTTTGGGGTTGAGTTAGGCCTAGCCTACACAATTCTAATATGGTATCATAACCTGACCCTCTCGATGGGGCCACCCGCAGATGTCCAGTCCTGCATACTTCATGCTCCAGATGTCCAGTCCTGGGCGTGAGGGGCGTGTGTTAAGATAAGTCCCACATCAGATGGGAATATGGTCTGACCAATGCTTATAAAGACTAAGGCATCCCTCACCCTATGAGCTAGCTTTTGGGGTTGAGTTAGACCTAGCCTACACAATTCTAATACCGGCACTTATCATTTATTTTTCTATAAATATAATTTTATTCATAAAAAGTTAGCTTGAGCATCAAAGCACTTACTTCTCCTCCTTTAGGAAGGATTGAGATTTGAGAAGAAGCCATCAATATCATATGAATGAATCTCTATTTTGGGATTGGAAAAAAAGAAAAGAGTAGATCCACCTACCTGATTATGGGTTTTCAATGGGGTGGGCAGGGATGAGTATTTTGCTCAATCCTAAGACGCAAATATTTTTTTTTTAATAATGTGGTAATTAATATCTAATTAGATTATAGCTTAATTAATTAACTTCTAAGAAAACAAAGCAAAATTAAATACTAGTGTGTCATTAGGATATACTAGTTCATTTGGAGGACAAAGAGTAGATCAACCTGTACCTATTTTTCGTTCTTCTTGAGTACCCTCTAGACGGTACCTATCAATCTCTTTTTTCTGGAGTAAAAAAAAAAAAAAGAGTAGATCCACCTGCCTGATTAAAATTTTGGGGTTGCCAATGGGGTGGGTAGAGATGATTATTTTTTTCTCAATCGTAAGAATTAAAGTGAGTAATATTTATGAGGGTTCGTGACTTCGTGTGATGCAGAACGAGCGAGATCGAGTTAAACCCATCCCGTACAAGTTGCGGGTAGGGGCAAATTAAAGTGAGTAATTATATGATCATTGACGAAATCTTTATGATGACCAGAGAAAGGCATGGTTTTACAATACTTTTGTTTTTTAATATACATACAAAAATGTAAATTTGTATACAGAATGCGGAGATGGAAGAAAATGGGGGTGGGAGAAAGTAAGAATAAAAGTGAGTTTTTTAGGTAATTTGGTGCAAAATTTATAAAAATATGAGTGTGAGTAAGGAGTGCATCAATTTGATCTTTAAAATATGATAAACCAAATTGATATATAAAAAACCTTTGAAAAATCAACTTAATACATTCAAAAATCTTGAAAAACTAAATATATAACTATAAATTTCAATGACTAAATTGATATAATAAAATTGAGTTAGGATCCATTAACACTAGGTGTACAACTTAGTCACTTACACCTTCACATAACTTTTTATATATTATGAAATTTATCAATGCAACTGTTAAATTATATGTTACTATAAAGTAGATTAAGTCTACGAAATTTCATAGAATATAAAAATTACTTGATACTTCATCCGACTATTCTATTTTAACGGATAATACGTTATTTAAAATATAAGCAAATATGCATTATTAGATTACATACCTATGAATCTCTGAATGATTTGAAATTTGGTATGTATGATCGTCATGATAATAACATATAATTCAACGGTTGGATTGACAAATTTCATAATATATAAAAAGTTATGTGAATGTGTAAATGACCAAGTTTTACACCAAGTGTCAACGCATCTTAATTCAATAAAAAAATATCACAATTAAGTTAGTACTCACCCAACAAGAAATTGAAGATTGAATTAGGGATGAGCGTGGGTACCTACGGGCGCGGGTAGTGCATACTCATGCCCATATCCGCGGGTATTTACGGGTATTTGTGTAGGTAACGGCTACCCGCGGGTATCCACGGGTTTTAAACTTTTATTATATAATTATATACTTTATAATAATCCTTATACATAAAAATAATTATAAGATGAAAAATTACATACATATGATAAATGTTTATCATTATAATTTTATCTTTTAAATTCAATATGAAATATAAATAAAATAAAATTTATATGTTCTCAAAGTAATAAAAAAATAATATTAATATATATATATATAATATTTATTAATAAAATGTTATTTTATATATTCGGGTACCCGTACCTTTCCCCACCTACAAAGGAATAATGCGGATACCCGTTGCGGATATTTTTGCAGGTACCCGCAGCATGGGTATTTTGCCCGCCCCTAAATTGAACACTGAAGCAGCCGTGGCCCATGTTAGTCAATTACTATCTTATTGCCACCATGTCCCGTTTTCGGTGGGGTAGGGGTAGATCAGAGCTTCAATTAGGTTGATCAAGTACAGCTACGTTATTTCTTTTTTATTTTATTTAGAAATTATGATATAATCATTTTTCCTTCTTTATTTATTTATAGGATTTTCTTAACAACCTTTAAAGCAGGGCCGACCCTGGTGGAAGACAAGTGGGGCGCAAGCCCAAGACTCAGAAGAAAATTGGAAATTGTTTTTTGGTCCTCGCACACGATTTTTTGGCCCTCATTTCATATTTTCGTGGATCAAAATACTTTTAAGATTGTTGAAGTTTCCGGTAATACCTAACCGGAATCATTCCGGTTTATCTGAACCGGAATAAATTTAGACCTCATTCTGGTTTTGAATGAACCAGCTGCGCATAAAGAGCCGTCAGAATATTTCCGACTGTGATGAACCGGAAGCTTTTCAGTTAAGTAAAACCGGAGTCTGTCCGGTTAAGCCAAACCGAAATAAATTTAGCCCCCATTCCAATTTTGATTGAACCAGGCTAGAGTAAAGAACTGTCGGAATCATTCCGACTATGCACCACCGGAAAAGTTTCGGTTATTTAAAATCGAAATGAATACGGTTTAGTAAAACCGGAATCCTTCCGGTTAAGAAAAACCGAAATATTTTCATACCCCTTCCGGTTCTATGTGTGCCAGTCGGGCTATTTACAGCTGTTGAAATCGTTCCGACTTTACCAAACCAGAATGATTTCGCTTCTTCCAACCGGAAACATTTCGGTTCTGCTGAACCGGAAAGGTTAAAAATCTATAGGGTATTTTCGACCATGCAAATTATAAACAGGGGCCAAAAATCGGAAATGGGGCCTAAAAGCAATTTCCAAGAAAATTAGGGGCCAAAACAAAATTTAATAGTACCTGTACATATATTTAAAAAAAAAAGTAAGAACGTAGAGAAGGAGGGAAGGAGAACACAGGGGAGAGAAAAAAGAAAGTGAGAAACAGAAAAAGGTCCTTAGCAAACAACCAAAATGTAACACCACCACCCGGCCACCACTTCACTGCTTCTATCTTCATGCGGTGCCTGACGCGACGGTCACCGTAGCACCGCTTCACCATGACACCGCTTCACTCTCTAAGTCTAACTCCGTGTCTCTAATCTCCATAGTCTCGTAAGTCATAAGGTAGTTGTTTAGTTGATAATTTCCTATCCCAACCTCCGTAAAAATGTAAATATGTAATCATGTTTTTGTTTTTGTTTTTTTTTAAAAAAAAAAAATCTGCATTTTAATCAGTTTAATGCTTTATGCCTTTATTGCTTTAAATAAAAAGTTTTATGCCTTTATTGCACTTCTTAGTTTTGTTTTGATTTTAGCTTTTGTTAAATGTTAATTAATTCAGCAAAAATTAATTATTCAATTGTAGTACTATACTACCTTGAATAGTTTTTTTTTTAATTTGTGCAGGTTGTTTATATTCTTTATTTGCTTTTGATAAGTTCATTTTCTTTTGTATTATGTTATTTTTAAATGGTGCCCCATCTCTCAATCCTGAATTCTCTATGTGTTAGGTGTTATTGATCACTTTCTAGTTCAATTGTTCTGTTTTTTAAGATGGTACCCATAAAATATTTGTCTAGTTTAATCTTGAACAATCGAATGAAAATCCAAATGATGATCTTGTCAACGAAGAGAGTATTATTGATGATTTTGCATCAAAAATGCTGGAAGAGTATGTTTTAAATGATCATCTATGTGTTTTATTTAAGGTTGACACTTATAATTTATTGTAATAACATCTTTTCATTTTATTATACTCTTAATTTCTCACTACATGGTAACTCACATTGTTTCTTATTTATTTCACCATTAGGATTCAAGCAAGGCAAGGAGACAGTTAATGCATAGAATACCCAAGGTAACTTAAAGTAACATATATCTTGGTTGCTTTCCCACCTTTAAAAACTCACCATGCATAAAACATGCAAGGTTTAGAGAGAAGTAAGAGTAGGTGAAACATTTTTTCTTTATTAATTGATTTTAAAAAAAAGGGTTGACATGCCATAATATGAGAGGATGATGGTGTAAAGCAGGTTTACATTGACAATACATTATTATTAAACTTTTGGTATAATTTATTGAGACGTATAAATAAAAATGGAGAAAGTAATGTTTGATCCTTATAAATTACAAGTAATTATTTTAAAAAGAAAAACTTAAAATGATAGCGTTTAGGGAATTCATAGTATGTTCTTGAAAAAAATTTGAACAAAATTTTAATATCTGATATTTTTTTAAAAGATTTTGTTATTTTTTAGTCTTAAATTGAGTTTTTTATTTTAAAGACTTAATTTCAAATTTTGTGGAACATAACTTTTTGTACTTCTCTCTTTTTACTTTATATCATCCTAATAATAATAATAATAATAATAATAATAATAAAAAATAATCAAACAATTTTTTTTTATAAAATAACAAATACTATAATATTCTTTTTTTTTAATAACAAGTAATAATATTCTTTTTCATGCATTTTATAATATTGAGTATGTACCATTATCTCTGTTTTGTCTGATGATTTGCTCTGTTTTCTGTGGCCTTTGATATTTTAAAATGTAAAATTAATTTTTTTTTAAAAAAAAAACCTCGTCTCAAAAAGGTTCAGTTTTCAATGTTAGTTATTTTTATATAGTTTATAAATAACATTGAAAACCTGTACTTTACATTAGATAATAGGTCGTTATATATAGATAATAAAATAATGATTACCGACTTATATTGTTTAGTGATGTAAGACTTAAATACTCTATAATTGCATATTTTTCTGATGCACATGATTGTGTGCCTTGAGGTAAACCTTTCATAGAAGGTTAGGTCTCTGTTGTGCACTATGATATTCGACTGTCCTTTATTAATAATATTTTATTTGTTTGCTGTTGAAAAAAAAATCAGTTTTCATTATCAATCTTAGTATTTTATACTAACATTTAGACCTCAGATGGAAGATACACTTCATTTCCAGTAACAAGCAACTAAAGCTCACTAGTATTATAATTATTCCACAAAAAAGAAAGCTCATCAGCTTTCAGTTACACTTTTGTGACATGCCATATTCAAGGGGATAGGTGGATCCGTAAAAGCCCCAGTGGAGATTTTATCAAAGACGATCTTGTTAGCTGCCTCTGTGTAATGTATCCCATCCCAAAGTATTCTAGCTGATGGGTTTTTACATGAACCCACCAAAACATTAGTGCCATTTACTTTTATGGTTCCTCCACAATAATAATTACTATTGAAGTTGTACTTCCCTCCATAGCCACAGCAAGCAGCATGTGGCTGCTCAAATCCTGCACATTAACATAATGAAGCCTTAAAAAAACAAAATGCTAAATGTTTTAATGCACTTGTTAAGAAGCTAAATATAGTAAAAAATTATTTAAAATGTATTTTTTTAAATTTTCGAGACATAGAATAATAAGTACTTATGATTATCTAAGTTTAAAAATCTTAATAAGTTAAAATTAAAATTAAAAATTAGAGAGTTTTAAATTGCGATCGCCATATTGTTGTTTCGGGAGTTTAATTTCTACAACAACATTGCAACTGCATTCACTACATTTTACCGCAATTTTTTTTTTCAATTGAGATAAACAAAACAAAGCATTGACCACAATTGTGAAGGGATCAATTTGATTTGGCTTACCATATTTCTTTGGGTCTTGGAAAAGGGAGAACTTAGCAGAGTAGATATCTACATATGTTATTGCTGCATGAGGAAGGTCCTTGCGAAGTTGAGCTAATGCTTCTTTCAACTTGAGGTTAAAATATTGACATACCTCATTATATATCTTTGCACAACCATAATTATCCTTCTCGGCAGATGGGAATCTGGTCAAAAATGAAGAGTAGCAGCCAAGTGGACCTGTGTTGTGTATCCAAAATGATCGAGCCCCCAAATTGTATATGTTCTTTATCACCGATCATGATCAATAATGAATTTAATTAATTAGCACAATAATAAAAAGACTTGTTTTCTTATTAAAAAAAATAAAAGGACTTGTTTGATCGATATGCACTAAAGGAAAAAAATTACACTATCAATGGATCATCAATTTTCCGTCATTAAAATTTTTTGGCTCTTGCAAAAATAAATAACCTTTGAAAGTTATGTATAGAATAATTAGTGATTGATTGAAAATATAAAATATGATAGATGGACGTTGAGCAACCTTGACATTTTTTGAGAAACTCTTGACTATATCAGGCACAGAAGCTTTGACTTGCTCTACGGTCATGTTACGAAAAATCGCACCCGTGAGATCATTTTGACCAATATCAAATGTGTATAAAGCTTTAGAAAAATACTTTTGTGGGGGCATCAAGGTTGCAAATAACCCTCCTGCACAGAAAAAAAGAAGAAGGTTAAACCATGTTTTAAATTAGAAGTCAAAATCATAAAAGTATATGTATTTTTGTTGTTTTGGACTTGTTTTCTCTGGTCTTGTTTGTGGCCATTGGAAGTATTTCTTGTACTTCCTTTTCTCATTGAAGTGAAATTTTTGCTTATAAAATCATAATAATTCCGTCCCATAAGTTATGTTTTTTTAGCTATTTTGTTTTGTCAGTTATATTCTTTTAGAAACTCAATACGCATTTATACAATACTTATTTTTCCAAACATATCCTTATTTATTATATCATTTTTTTCATCACTCATCTATCCAGCTCTCTTCAATATAATTTTCATACATTTATTGTTCCTCTCTTATTATTAAATGGGGGTATTTAGTTTAAACATATCAAATTAATATTTTTACATCATTTACTCATTTCTTAATCTACGTAAAATTTCTTAAAAGACTTAATTTATGGGACGGATGAGATATATAATAAGATAGTGAATGATAACAAATGACCTTAATATAGTAAAAATGTATTTTTTGGAATTTTCAAAAAAAAATAAATGTAAAATTATTATTATTTCTCTTATATTCATAACCTTTTAGCAAGACCAATACCCATGTATTAATGAAGATGAGTTCTTACTCGCCTCGCATTTTATTACCTGTCATTTTTTAAAAAGATTTTTTGTTTTTTATCTATCATATTGAGGATTTAAAGAGTGTAATAAATGTTAGTATTTTTTATGCTTACCGTGATTTAATAGAATATTGATTTACCCAAGTAGAAGAGAAAAAAATAATGATTATAGAGAAAAAAAGATTATAATAAAAAACATATTAATTTATTGAAAATCAATATAATTATTACATTTTTAAAAGATGCGTATTTTTTGGAATATGACATATTGACATAAATAAAAATGGAAAAAAAAAATGCTAACCTTGTTTTTTGATGAATTGTGTTCTGGGTATGAAATTCTTGAATTGAGTGAACTGCACATCAAGAGAGAAAGGACTTAGAGCATTGGGTCCTGGGGGTCTGATTGTTGATCCCAAAGTTGCGAAGTTTGCACCAGTTGAGAAGTTGGTCCCCAAAGAATCAAGGTAAGCGCTGAGATAGGGAAGTCCAAAATTTTGTGCTGAAATCACAAAATTACATATCAAAATTATAAGTATTACTCCCTTTCACAGTATTTGGTGTTTTAGTTTTTTTTTTTTTTTTTCTTGTTTCATATTGTTTGGTCTTTTATATTTTCAATATACGAACAAATTTTTTTTTTCCAATTTTAACCTTTCATTCAATCATTTCTCTTACTTCTCATTAATTCTACTTTTATCATCTCTCTCATCTCTAAACTACTATATATTAATTAATGGACACGTACAATTTTTAATGAGGATTAAATAGGGGCATTTTGGACAAATTATACATAATACTTACAATAATTAATACTTTCTTAATCTGTGTGCCCAAACCTAAAAAACCAAACATAGTGAAACGGAGGAATTACTAATTACTCCCTCCGGTCCTATATATAGGACATATTCTAGAAGCAATCTTTGGTCCTATATATAAGACATTTTGTATTTTCTATGCATCATTTATTGCTTTTTCTCTTTTTTGCCCTTATTAAATGCATGTGTTTTTTGTTGTTCATTAATGAGTGTGAATTTTCCAAGAAAAGTTGAGAGCGTAAAATTGTAATGTTACAATATATTCTCATAGAATTCATAAAACTAACTACTTTTCTTGGTCCGAGGAATATGGTTAAGTATGTCCTATATATAGGATCGGAGGGAGTAAAATGCTTCATTTGGTGGAGAACGGGCTAATAATTCATTAAGAATTATGATAAATCAACCTACAAAATAAACTTACAAACAAGTTTACATCATAAGAAAGTGACACACTAACCAATCAATGATAAGCAAGTGACACATGTCACTTATTTTGTAATGTAATCCTATTTGTAAGTTGATTTTGTAAGTTTATCCATTATTTTTCATTAATTAAACTGTAGCACAAAAAAAAATTATGTCTTTCTTTCTCACGTAACTATCACTATATCCGTCCCACAAAGATGGTAAAAGATGATTAAATTTTTTGTCTCAAATTATAGTTAAAATAATTAATGAAAAGTTTAGAAATTATAAACTTTGAATTATGATTGGTTGATCCATGCAAAATGCATTAAATTAGTTGTTTGATGATTGGTTGATTGGTTAGACAAATCATTAAATGCATGTCTCCTTAATTTTTTAACTTTTGAATTTTTCAACCATTAAATCTCATGCAACTATTTCCTTAATATAAAACCCTTTTAGGAGATTTCAAGTACATTAAAAAAAGTATTTAACTTTGCTAATGACGACATTGTAAATGTAAATATTTGATAAACTTTTCAAAACTACTCCAATAATTATTATTCAGAACTCTAAAATGTGTTGAATAAATAAGGTTGTGGAAAGAAGTAATTAGATAGCAGTATTAGAAAATGAAATGAGGTCTTATAAATATAAACAAATTTTTGTTTTGCAAAAAGATCTTATATTTTATGATGAAGGGAGTGTTAGAAATAAATCAATTAAAACATGTACTATATATACATCTAACAAAATTAAAACAATGACAACGATCAATAATAAAACTAGTTATTAAAAAATTAGAGCTGAAATAAAATAAAAAGTTATTCCTATTAAGTAAATGAATACTTAATAAAAAACTTTTTCACGTTGAGCTGCAAAAATAAAGTTCATTAATTCACCTATTTATAAATTAAGTAAGCAAATAAAAAAGATAAATTAAAATATTATATTGAGAGTCACTAATACTTCATAGACAAAAATAATTTACTATTAAACTTTTTTTTTTCTTTCAGAAACAAGGTTATTATTAAAAAAAAAAATTGGGTCCCTAAAATTTTTGGGCCATGGTCGATCACCTCAAGGCCATCCCTCAGGACCAGGCCTGCTTTTACCACCAGCATCTTTGTTGTTGGCTAGGGATAATAACATAATTTCGAGTCTGCTGCAAATGCAACAATTGAAGGATTGTGAATTGCTCATTGTTTTCCTTTGAAATCAAACATGTATGGTTTGCAATCTCGAATTGGCGATGCTAGATTCATATTGTAGTATAAATGATATCATTTCAAAACATGTCCTTGAAGATATCTTACGATAATCGACAAAAGGACCAAAATAAAATATTTTGAAAAAAATAAATTTTAAAAATAAATAAAGAATCAAAATAAAATTCCAATAAAAACATTTAAGCCTAAAATAAAATATTACCTATGAAATCAAGAATGATACGACCATCAGAGATTCTTCCAGCGGGTCTGTGAAAATAGGTTTCTCCAAATGGTGGCCTCAGTCCAATAAAGGCAGCAGCAAAGCCACCGGTATCCGAGTTTGAGGCGCCAAAGTTAAATATGGCTGGGAAATTACATGACTTTACAGAGTTTTGCATTGCGATGGTAACCGATAAAAGCACCAAAAAAGACCCAAGTTGGATGTGAAACTTGGTGGTAGTGCTAGGAAACCCCATTGGAGACACTAACCTTCAACGCAAATACTACAGGGGAGATAAAATTCGATGAACCTTTGAAGGCAAACTTTGAGAATGTTGTATACACTAGCAGAGGTTGTTCTTTTTCACGTCTACGTTGTCATTATTATATATATACACGGTAAAGTATTTGTTCTTGCCTTAATAAGGGCATTTACATGGGAGCCCAAAAGAGGGCTATTTAAGTAAATACAACATATTAATATTAATAGCTATAATTCATATAAAAAAAATTTAACTATTAATTGCATTGACCCAACCTTAACTAAAAATTTCATTGACTAACATTTTAAAATTATGATTATATCGGTTTTTTATCATCAAGTTTCAAAAAGTAAGTTTTGTTGGGAAAATATCCACTTAATTAATTAAAATATAGTAATTATTTAGTTCTTTAATAAAAATTTATTTTTTATATTCCATACGTGGGATGCATAAATTAGAAAAGAAGGTGAGAATTTTATCGGATTGGGAGGGTTGCTTCGACTTGCTAGCTGAGTTGTTGGTTATAAAACATGGATTGAAACTTGGTTGGGATAAAGGCTTGACGTCAATTTGCCTTGAAATGGACTCTCTTGAGGCTTATAGGTTGGTATGTTCATCGCAGATCCCGCCTTGTCATAGCTATGGGGTGGTGGTGCATAATATTAAGGACCTGCTTCAACGTAACTGGCGTGCGGCCTTTAATCACATGCCGCGGCAGGCTAACTTAGGTGTTGATTTTATGGCCAAGATGGGTACCGTGAACATGGTGCCGCTCCAACACTTTGTCTCTCCTCCAGGGCTGATTCTACAACAGCTGGAGGATGATGCTGCTGGGCGTTTGTTTCCTCGCATTTAGTGTTTGTTCTTTTGTTTCCTGCTTACCAAAAACAAAAAACCCAATGAATTGCTGCTCGATGACGGGAGCGTCTAACACTTTTTTTTTTCTAGTATTATACTCCCTTTGTTTTTTTTAATATAAGTACCAAATAGTGGAACTATTTTGATCCTTTTTTATAATCACTTTGTCCAATTTTCAATGATATTAACAATTTCTTTTTATAAACATTTCTATTAACTCAACACTTTTTAAAGTCTCGATAATAATAATATGGGTAATTTTAAAAAAATATATCAAATGTTATCAATTCCAATGTAATTAATAATATTAATTAACTTTCTTAATCAACTTTAGAGGCTTATATTGTATATAGGAACGGAGGTAGTAACAATTTGTATATCATAATTTAATTCCATATTATTTATGCTTTTCAATAAATTATTTTTTTCATATTTTTTAGAATTTATAAAGAATTACAAAATTAAATAGGCTTAATTATGTGTTCAGTCCTTGAACTTTTGGATCATTTTGTCAGAGGCCCTTGTTCAACTATTTTTTCTTTTAATGTTTGTCTCCCTAAAATTACTTTTGGATCTTTTCCTTTTGGTGATCAAATTTGTGATCCTCTCTTGAGTCATGAGCAATTCATACATGTTTTCTTTTTGATAGTTTTTGAGTCATTTGATCGTGTGTTTGCATTTGTTACAAATCCATTGATCATCTCACGACCAAACTATATTGATGATGATGACCTGTGATGAATAAACCTAGGACGATGAGACTATATAATACAATTTCCAAGGATAGGGTAGGTGTTTGTCATCATCAAGGTGTGATGCCCTTGTGTATGTGATGGTCTTTGTGGATTTTTAACCTCAATCCAAGGTGGTGGTTCAACCTCACTTCTTATCCATTTCTATCTCTTCCTTTTTTCATTTCACTATCTTTTTATCATTTTTTTTGTCCGTATTCCTTGTGGAACCACCGGTATCCCAAAGAGCATCCTTAATACCAGGAGCCCTTGAGACTAATCCGGAGCGAGCTGCGTGGCTGGCTCTCCCAGCGAGATGTTTTTAGTGGATCTTTTTATCATTTGAGTTTATGTTTTATGCTGTTTAAGCATTTTCTTAGGAAAAGATTATGAGTCGTGGCCTTAGTTTATTTTTGTGTCTTTGGATAAAATGAGTGTGATTTCCCTTATCAACCCCATAACCAAGAGAGAGTAATAAGTACTAAAGAAGACCTCTAAAGAAAATGTCTAGGACAATCAAAGCAAAAAATACAAACCCCCTAAGGAAGTTGCTATCAAAGGCTTTGAGCATGGCCTTACTAAGCTTTCATGTAACTCTATCTAATTGGTCCTCTTCTCCCCGTCTCTTAAAAAAAGAATAAAATTTACTTAAAAAAATATCTAACTACGTTATTGAAAAAAAATTAGAAATATTTAATTTTTATAATTTTAATTATTTTATATGATATACAAAAGTGATAAACTTAAAAGATTATTGTGTCTGTTGTGTTCATTGGAGAAAAAAATATCTAACTACGTGATTGAAAAAGGAAAAAAAATCCCTAAAATGGAAAAATTTGCTTACAATAATTTTTAAACATGTATCTAATAACTACGTGATTGAAAAGTACAGTAAAATTTAATATTTATGTTTTTAAATATTTTTTAGATGATATACCAAAGTGTTAAACTTAAATTATTTTTTTTATTGTGTTCAGTAGAGAAAGAATGAAAAAAATAACTATGTGATTGAAAAAGGAAACAAAATTGCAAGAAAATAAAATATTAAAGAAATATCTAACCCCATAATTGAAAGATTCAGATATTTATATTTTTTTTAATTTTAAATATTTTATTTGATATATCAAAATAATAAACTTAAAATATTTTTGTGTTTATTGTGTTCAGTGGATAATTAAAAGAAATATCTAACTATGCAACTGTAAATGGAAACAAAAATTGCTTAAAAAAGGAAATCAAAATGGAAAAAAATTGCTTATAAAAAATTATGAAAGAAATATCTAAATCTGTGATTGGAAAATATATAATAATATAATTTTTATATTTTAAAATAATTTATATGATATATCAAAGTGATAAACTTAAATTATTTTTGTGTTTAAATTTTGTGTTCAATGGAGAAAGAACGAAATAATTGATTATGTGATTGAAAAAGAAAAAATAATTGTTGATAAAATAAATATTAATGAAATATTTAACTACATGATTGAGAAATTCTAAAATAACTAAATTTAATACTTTTAATTTCATTATATAATATATCAAAGTTTTTTTTTAGGTAAACGAAAAATTCATTACCAAACGAAAAAACAATATATCAAAGTTATAAAGGTAAAATATTTGTGTATTTATTACTTTCAATAAAGAAAAAAGAAAATATCTAACTATATGATTGAAAAGGAAAACATTTTGCTTAAAAAAGAAAAAAAAATCTTTCAAAACGGGAAAAAAATCAATCAAAAAGGAAAAAATTTGCTTATACGAAAATTATTAAAGAAATATCGAACTAATTGATTGAAAAATATAAACAAAAAAAGTTATATCTTAAAATATTTTATATGATATACCAAAGTGATAAAATGAAATTATTTTTGTATTTATTGCATTTAATGGAGAAAAAAGGAAATATCTAACTACATGACTGAAAAATTCAAAATATTTAATTTTTATACTTTTAATTATTTTATATGGTATATCAAAGTAATAAATTTAATATATTTTTTGTATCAGTTGCATTCAATAGAGAAAAAAGGAAATATCTAACTACGTGATAGTTAAAGGAATAATTTTTTCTTAAAACGAAAAAAAAACCTCAAAAAGGAAATACAAATCCTTAACAATGAAAATTTGCTCATAAAATAAATAAATAAATAAATAATAATTCGATTTGAAATCATCAAATAAATAAATAATGAATACTAAAATTTAATATTTATTTATATATAAAAAGCATAATGTTCAATATCCCAAAACATAAAATCAAAAAATAAAATGCAACGCATGAACTATTGGAGAAAGGTAATCAATAATCTATCTATCTACTTTTATTCTTAACTTCTTTTAAAATCACCATATTTGTCGTTGGATTTTTACCTAATCCACGTGTCAAAAGATTTAATTCTTTTTTCTTTAAAAAAATTAGAAAAAGCCTATTATTTTGAATAAATACAAATTAAATATGTTGAATTTGTTATTTTTTTAGATAAATATAAATTTTATATATATATATAGATTTACTATTTGTTATATAAAGTTTTACATCATCTTTGATCATCCTTCTTTCTTCTGAATTTTTTGGGTATTTTTCTTTCATCTATTATAATTTATTTTTACCAAAATTATTTTTTTCCACATTTTGTATCACGTTCTTTCTCTCATTCTTTGCTATTTTTCGTTGTTCTTAGAATTTGAGATTTTAATCTTTCTCACCTACAATTTGGAATGTTTTCATCAATCTACACTTTTTGTTATTCTTATTTCATAATGATTTTCGTGATATTGTTTATGGTCTAAAGTATGTGATATTTCATTGGTTTTATCCCCTCTTTATCTTAGAATTTGTTTGTTTCTAATAGTTTTTGTGTTAGTTTAGTATCTTTTGTTAGTTTAGTTTTGCATAATAAACTACATCAAATAATGAAATCATTTTAACATATTTTCAGGTGTTTTGGGGTTTAGATTGAGGAATGATTGATATACCCAAGGATGAATGGAGCCATGAAAATTGATCAAAAGAGGTGGAAAAAGCCCAAAAATGGTTTCAAGGGTGCCCAGGCGTGTAAGAATCACGCTCATGCATAATTGGGGCTGAAACAATGAAGATTCACGCCTAGACGGGCACCCAAGTTCCCAACAATAAAACAGAGGGGCTCTTCTTGCGCTTAAGCATGCAGGCCTGACTCAAAGTGGCACCTAGGCGCCAATAATGCTACGCCTGGGCGTGGTTGAAAAATATTTTCAATTTTAATGCGAATTTTTTTACCTTTAGGCTTTTTCCTACAAAAACTCGTGGCAACACTCATAATACTGATTCTAGACATTAGAGTAACATCAAAAGCCCATAAGAAAGTGGAGAAGATCAAGGAGGGAGTCTTATCCTCAATGGAAGGAATTCTAGAGGGGAGGGAAGAATCGCCTTTGGACTCAACTCTAAGTCTCCCATAGAGTTCGTTCTTTCTTTCTTCTTTTTCTTTTCTATATCTATGTCTAGTTAATTCTCTTGTTAGGGATGTGGTGGATTGAATTGTAATAATATGATTTACAATAACAATTATGAATGAATTTTTGTTTATGTTTATTGTTTGATTATGTTCATTGTTATTCATAGAAGTAGATAATTTGTGACGTGGGAGTTGAATCCTTTAATTGGGAAATTAGGGATGGAAATAGCCCTATAATCAAACATTATAAGTTCACAACTCGTAGGAATACTTTTGGGATATTATATAACATTTGTGATTCCAGCGTATTAATCAAACGATTATTAGTTTAGGACTTGCTTAAGGGATTAAGGTGTCTAAACTAATAATACAAAGTAAGTGCCTTAAGGAATCAGGTTCTTACTACCTCTGTAATCATTGTTAACAAGGAATATGATTCCTAATCGATGTAAACCACTATTACTGTTAATGAAACCAGTTCCCTAACACTTTAATCCATTACACAACTTAATCATTTTTACTTTTCTTTCAAAAATCCAAACAAATATTCTTAATCCGATTTCATTAGTTTAACTACAATAAGGTAATACTTTCTAGAACGAACTAATCCTTTTGGGTTTTGTAACACCCACTAAAATTAAATATCAATATTTTATAAAGTATAATTTGGAAATAAATGAAGAAATATTTATTTTAAATATTTTATAATTTGAAAGGGATAAATTAGTAATTTGCAAAATATATTATTTAATTCTGATTTTGGTGGGAAAAGAATAAAATATAATATTTTGAATTTTTGAAATTTTTAAGAGGGACAATCGATTATCTTCGCCTGATAATCGATTATCTTGGTGATTTTGCAACCTGTTTAAGGCGGTTTCTGCAAGAAACTCGTGGAAACCTTCAAACTTCTTCTCCTAAAGCCACGTGTCTCATCCCCAAACGGTGAGGGATGAGTTACCTACGAGTCTAAGGGCTGCGTTGGCAAGAGGAGGCGTATCCTCCTCTCTTCCACCTCCAATTCCCTTAGCTTCTTTATAAATAAGCATATTGTTTGATGCTTCTAGCTTCCTTTCCTGTGTTTTTCCTTTCTATTTTGCTGCTAAAATCAAACACGAATTCGTGTAAATAACTTGCCTTGAGTTATCACACTTTGAGTTTAAGGTTAGTGAATGAAAGATTGATTCTTCTTGTTTTTATGTTGTGTTGACTGCTATTGTTGTGGTTGTAGTTGTTATCCATAATTGTTTAAAGCCAGTTAGGTTTTGTCTAGCTTGATTAAGGTATGGGAGATTTCATTCATATTACTTGGACTAATGATTGAGAGATTGTGAGTGCCATTATACTTGAATATTGAGTATTATACCATGACAAGATTGCTTGGTATTCAGATCAAGACAATCCATGGTCTCTTGCTGAATTTGTTAAATTAAAAATATGAAAGACAATCCATTGTCTTGATCTGAAATTAAAGCCATGATATGTGGACTTTCATGCTTAAATTGGATTAGGTGATTTATAGATTTGATCTTAATATATGAAGTAAATGATTCAATCTGTAGAGAGAACTTGGTAAGAAGCTGAAATAATAACTTAAAACCATATACATAAGGATTCAATTTGAGTAATTTATGTTGTTTTTGAAAGGATTGGATTGAATTATATAGCAATTGAAATATTAATGTTCATGTTACTTTGCAAATTAAAAGAAGAGTTTGGCTTTAAGACTGTGTTACTTCAAGAATTACAACCTGAAACTAATGTATATGCATGTATAGATATCTGCCTTATTTCTGTTTGAAGTTAGGAAGGACTTATGATTTGAAATGAATAAAGAAAAGCATATATCTTGGCCTCAGGTTTGATGATAATCAATTATTGAGTTTGTCTGCAAATTGTATTTTTTTTAACAGCAAAAGAATTTTTTTAAAAATTAAAACACCAACAAAAATCTACTAAGCATCAAAGTACACAAAAGCTCCACCTTTTATAATACCAATGTATACACAATCATGTGCTCAAAGTAGACCACAACCAACAAAAGATCATAACATTACACATGGTAATTGTAAATAAAAATTAACAATGAATGATCGATTATCGAGTTGAGACCACCACCTATCCAGACTCAAACCTGATTAAATTAATATTTGATAATTAAATAATAATTATAATTAACCTATTTATCAATTGTACTTTAATTATAGTATAAAATGAAGGTTTCTAATTAAAATATTATCAGGCATCATGGTGTTTAGATAATTAAGGTGAGATGCGGAGCTAAAGATGCATAAATGGTCCGGTGAACTACAGTGGAAAATGATGAGTTGTGAGAATTATTGGTGGATTATAATTCTATGATCAACTTTGCCATTTTGGAATCGTGGAGGGTAGTTCTCAATATACCTTAGTCTCGGAGGGATTGTATACATGGTGGTGGGAATACTTACTCCAGATTGTTTATCCCCAGAGTGTTGATTTTATATAAGAGTTGAATGATAAGAAAGAAAGTTTTATAAGAATTAAAGAAAGTTTTATTGTGAGACGTGCATGCATACATTCAAATAAATAATATAATTTATTGATTGATAAAGAAATTTGATCAGCATGCATCAACTACGTTGTTATATGATAATATGTATGTCTGTCCCTGTAGTTACTCTCATCTACCCTCAATGCGTGGTAGGTTTTGAAGCTGATTACCCAACCGACGATGGATAGAACTGAGAGCACTCCATGTTGGAGTAATGTAGAAGCAACAGTCAGATGACGTCAATTAGTAATCTATCCGAGTTCTTTTCCAAGAGGATAGAGTTGTGTAAATCTTGCTTTGAGTGTAACATGGGTTTTGGAATTATACGCAGACTTTTATGTAAATAAACAATATTTTAATGAATGTAATTTCTTAGTTAACTCTTTGTTCATTGGAATACTTTTATGTAAAAAAAAAAATCTTGTTAACTCACAATTTTATTTATTTATTTTGGGAATTGAAATTGGGGCATTCCATGTTCGACACTCAAATTTACTACTATATTACTTGTACGACTCGTTACACTTGCCAATGTCCCAGCAGATATTAAAGAGAAGACCGCAACACGTTAATGAATCACTTTTCATAATTGATACCTTTTTTGTAAAAGGTCGAGAATATAAGAAACTATCTCAAATAAAAAAGATATGTAAAAATAATTTGGGCCCTGCTCACCAAAACCAAACCACCAGAAAGAAGAAAATTATTAAACTCTAATAACCCAAATACTGACAGATTGAACCGTCTCGAAGGAGAAAACATATGAACGTTCAAAACGTTCAGAGTTTAATAATTTTCTTCTTTCTGGTGGTTTAGTTTTGGTGAGTAGGGTTTTTATGGAGAAGAAAGTTTTCATGGAGAAGAAAGTGGGTGTGAGTAGTAATATATAGGTGTGAGTATTGATATATATAGGTTTAGGGTGTAAATAATAGGAGCGGGTGTAAATAACAAATATATGGGTGTGAGTAATAGGTTAAGGGTAATTTTGGAAATTAAAGTTGGTGAAAAAAATTATAAAACTTGGGTGTAAGTAGTAGTGTTTAGGGTGCAAATAATATTTCCCAAATAATTTTATATACATATTTCATTTTTTTTTATTGATGAACGTTTTTGAGAATTTATGATCTTTAATTTCAAAAAAAAAGACGTAAATAAAAGGGATATTTCTTGGATGAGATATGTATTATATACATATATTTTAATTTGTAATACTATTTTATATTTTCGTGTGCTGCAATTTTGTGGAATTCAAAAAAATGTATCTTTTTGTGTTATTGTTGAAGATTATTATAATTTTTGTTTTGATTTTTTTACTCATCCAAGATACATTTCAAAATATGTTTATTGATTGTTTTTATGTATTTATATAACATTTTTGTGTTTTTTTTTGTTATTGAGTATTACATTTTATTTTTAATATCTTTATCTTGTAAAATCTATGAATATCCTTATAATACAAATCTAAACATAAAGAATCAAAATGCTAAATATTAATAAAATTGATTTTTTTTTGCAATATTCATGTATAATGCTAAATATTAATAAAATTGATTTTTTTTTGCAATATTCATGTATTTTATGAAGGTAATATATAAAGGAATAAATATATCTACAATCCATTATGAGATTAAGATCCAAATAATTTTACTTCATGATTTTTTAATTATTTAATAAATATTAGTTTTTTAAAAATGAAAATCGTAATAGTATCAATTATCAATTGACAATCATCATGAAATATAGAAGTCAAAATTATATCAAGATTTTTTTTAAAAGTGAAACAAATACTAATAAAATATAGATTTTTTCAAACATTATAAATAATATGGATATAAAATTAAATGTAATAATTATTGTTTTTATAGAAAATTTGTAATGGATAAAGACTATAGCGATTGTTATAATCTCTGCACCAACAAAAATATGTAATTGATAAAAAAAAGTTACATCTATTTAAAAAATTAAAAAAAATAAAAATAAAAATGATTAGAAAAATTAGGATAAAGATTTTTTAGGATCCAATCGTATAATTAATTTGAGATAAGATAATCGATAAAGATATTAACATAAACAACAAATAAATCAAATATAAAAAGATTATACGATTTAAAGCTGTATCAAAGAAAATAATGGTGTAGACTATCTTTAATGGAATATTAATCTAAATAAATTATTATCTGTATGTAAAGATTTTTTACTCGATCAAGAATACAAATGAGATATTATGATGTATTCTTAAATTTGCTCATAAGACCATCAAACAAAAAAGATCAAAATATTTAATTATAATTAATAATGATAAATGTGATAATCATATTTAAAAAATGCAATTGTGCAAAAATAATGCTAATTTATCCATCAAATAAATATAAGGAATATCTCATATATAATATCATCAAATTAAAAAAATTAGAATGTATAATTCTGATTAATAATAATAAAGATGATAATCATATTAAAAAGTGTTAAATTATAATGTCCCATGAAATATACTATACTTATATAAAAACATCCCTTTTCGAGGCAACACGTTTGTTCGCTTTAATAAATACTCGCACCAGAGCATTTGTAGGTAGATAACATCGTCTTTAATCAAAATTATAATTTAAAATTAAATAAATTATCTGTCCAAAATTAATATTTAAAATTACTCCGTAAATAAATTATCTATATGTGGAATATGTGGAATCATTATCCTCATTTTGTTAAAAAAAATCATTATTCTAAAAAAGATTGACAAACCCAAAAAGATGATGCTTCAGTTCATGATAAACCCAAATATCTTTTTAGTTATCACATATTTCAAACTATAAATATGATGATTTCTCAAATCATGAAAGTCACATTCTTCGTCATTCTCCTCTCTTTTTTATTGTTCATGAACCACCGCCTCTTCCAATGTGTCACCATATAATAAGTTGCAATCCCACTACACGCATTCATCACCATTGGTGATTTTGCATTGGCAGAAGCTTCATCTATAGCAATGAATTCCCAACAACAGCATGGGAAGAACAACAAGCTTCATATGCTTCATTGCTGCGTGAAGAATGATGATTGGGGTCGGATATTTAATTTAGGTCTTTATCATTAGTCTAGATTTGTTAAATGTAAATACTGATGTGGCAATGGAGTGTTACTTTAACCATGTCAAATAAAACTCACACATCAATATATTAGTTGTTCACACATGATTACTATTCCCTTTGTTATTTAATTTTTACAAATTATTTGGTCACCAAATAACCAATAATTAATTCTTCATTTATTTATTATATTACCTTGATAATCAAGGTGTCAAGTTGTGATTGTTTTTTATTCTTTGGATCGGTTTTTTTAAATGCGTGTAAAGATAAATAAATAATGAAACGTGAATGAAACACACAAAGAGATAGTTTCTTTGGTAGACAAGATTTTGCTGCATCCATACATACATTCTATTCTTCAGATTATCACAAAAAAAGGGAAAAATATATAATGAAAATAACAATTTCTATCAACGCCCATAATTTTATGTTTTGAACCCTTTGAATAGTTTGTTCGAAGTGAAAAAATTTGGGATAGCATATTAAAAGATACATTCAGACATGTTGTACAACATAAATATCAAACTAAAAAAACAATAATAATTTTTTTCAGATTTAAATTAATTCTTTACCAACAATTTTAATTAAAAAATATTGATATATTTGCTTATAATTAATTTTGTTTAATTAATTTTGCTTATAAATCATTATCATCAAAAAATAAACCCAAATAAATGAGGCTTATATGATCATAGTAAAGAGTCCATCATAAATCCAAACATCTAATAAAAGTTTATATATATCTAAAAAAGATTGATATATTTGCTTATAATTATTTTTTTTGTGAAATTATTATCCTCAGTATCATTTTGTTAAAAAAAATTAATCATTATCCTCAAAAAGATGAACTCAAAGAGATGAAGCTTCTATGATCATAGTAAAGAGTCCATCATAAACCCAAACATCTAATAAAAGTTTATATATATCTAAAAAAGATTGATATATTTGCTTATAATTAATTTTGTGTGAAATCATTATCCTCAATATCATTTTGTTATAAAAAAAAAATCATTATCCTCAAAAAGATAAACCCAAAGAGATGAGGCTTCTATGATCATATCTAAAAATAATAATAATCTTTAATTTAAAATATTTAATATAAAAAAATTAAAATATCAACAACCTGTGCATTGCATGAGGTAAGAGTTAGTACAAAATATTTTGATTTATCTTTAAATATACTCATAATACCATCAAGCAAAAAAAATTATCACACAAGTTTAATTTTGATTTCACTAATTAATCATAATACCATAATAAATGTAATAATGATATAAAAAAACGTGTTATTTTATTCATTGTCTAAATAAGGAATACATTAATTTAATATTGATCTATACATTAACAAATATCAAATATAATATTTAATTCCAAAAAAAAGGAGTAGTCATTATCTTTATAAAACACAATGCATTAACCACCCGAAAAAATAGTAAAAAATAACCATTTCAATATCTTCTTCACGTCCTATAAAATAGTGAATATTATAATTTATCATTAAATTTGCTCATAATATTATCAAATAAAATAATTAGAATATGTAATTCGAATTAATCATAAAAAAAGTGATAATCATATAAAAATGTGGTTAATCTATCATAAAAGTAAGAAATATTTGATAATACTGTGAAACAAAAGAAATAAAAAATATAATTCTGATTTGATTATAATTAATTATAATAAAGTTGATAATAATATTTGGTTTATCCAAGACCAATGCAACTGATAAAATTTTTCCCTCATAATTTATTCCATTTATGTATCCCCTACCTACACTTCTCAGCATCTTTGGAATAAAACTTTTTCTTATAAAAATTAAATTGATGACACAATTGATCTTTAAATTAAAGAAATATATTGATGATAAATATT
Organism: Crotalaria pallida; assembly: GCA_037953625.1. Taxonomy (NCBI): domain Eukaryota; kingdom Viridiplantae; phylum Streptophyta; class Magnoliopsida; order Fabales; family Fabaceae; genus Crotalaria; species Crotalaria pallida. Next base: position 145,208,383 of record CM075651.1, on the reverse strand, counting down.
TTTAAAGAATTAAATTAATGACCCAATTGATCTTTGAAGAATAATATTGATAAAAAATATCTTTTGAAAACTAAATTAATCATAATGCAATATTTGGAGCACCAAGTTCACTGTTTACTCACGAAAGAAATACAGTATTGAGATATTAGTTAGAATAGTTCAATAAGCAATTAACTAAATGTATGATGGTCCGGTATCTTAAAGCAATATATAATCTTTGTATTAAATTGAAAATATATCGAAATTGTTCACCAAAAAAAATAATCTATCGTAACTATATCACTAAAAGTAATTACTTAGGATGAAGTATTTACCGTAAACAACATAATTAAATCAATATCCAATCTTTGCGATGAAGTTTAAGGTGAGGTAACGAACTTTGATTTAAGAATATAAAATTTCAAATCCCTTAATTATGAAAATAGGATAGTTCAATTCAAAAGGTAAAAATAAAAAAAAAAAATACGTTAGTTGGGTGGAGATTAACATGGTAATGAAGCAAACTACATGAGATGAAAGTGTCCAAGTTAAAAAAGCATATATGACTAAGCGTTTTGCGCTAAAGCACCTTGGCCAAATAGTAATTTACCCGTTAGAATATACACATTCCCTTTTGACCACCGCAAATTTAGTGCTGAACGAGTGATTTGGGCTATCAATATTGGCGTTTTGTTAATTTGTTATACTGGGCGGGATTCTGTTACTTATTTGGTGGGTGTGTTTAGCGTTACAAATTACTACATTTCATGGAAGTCTGTAGGTAACTTGAATCTTAGTCATTTCATTGATGAAAAAAAAAAGGAAAAATTATACACTAAATAGCTTAGATTCATAGTGTTAAACATGTTTCATTAATTTTAGTGCATGTTGGGAATCATAGCATATACTTCGTACTAGCATGTCAAACGTTAGTTTCCAATAAATTCAATTAGTAGTTTCAAACACCACCTTCCACATTCCACGTTCCACACCTTGCTATAATAACAGAATCTGTTATTACTCACACTAAGCCCTGTTCTGTTCATCATTGTAATCAATCAATATCAATATGGATGTGATATTTGAGATTCAAAGAGGCAAGTCATTTTGCGTTGAAATTGGGTTCTTCGACACAGTCCAAGAAATGAAGGAGAAGATTCAAAAGTATCATGGTATTCCTACCTCTAAACAAACCCTCATATTCAATGGTCAAGTTCTTCCAGAAGATGGTGACATTTGGAAGTGTGAAATCTTTCACAATTCCCGCATTCAGCTTCATGTTGCACCTGATCATCTCAACAACATCAACAACAACAACAACAACAGCAACAACAACAACTCCGATGTCGTGGTCGATAAGCCCGTAGATAAAACCGAGGACTTGTACCATTCCCCTGCACCCACCACTACCAAGATTCACCTCAATGTTAAAACCCCTTCTTCCAAGATGCATGCACCTCTCGAAATCGACGTCAGCGACACCGTATCGAAACTCAAGGAAAAGATTCATGACATGGATCAAACTGTACCGGTTAACAGGATGATCTTGCTTGCAACGGGTGCCGAATTGCATGATCATCAAGTGCTGAAAGATTGTGATCATGTTTCGGATAATGCTGAGATCGAGGTGAATTTTAAACCATCACCACCACCACCACCAGCCGCCACGACTTCTTCTGTTGTTGTGGCTGGTGGCATTGGTGGTGGTAGTGGTAGTGGTAGTGGTGGAGGGTCGAAGAAATTGAAGCTAATGGTGTTGCCTAAGAGCGGGACCAAGAAGATACCGATCGAAATGAATGCGACCGATAATGTGGGAGAGTTGAGGAAGGAATTGCAGAAATTGCACCAGAGGATTCAGTTTCCTCTGCCTCAAGAAGGCTATTTTTTCATTTACAAGCAGAATGTGATGGATGATGATAGGTCTTTCCGGTGGCATCATGTTGCTCAAGGTGATACTATTGAAATATTCAATGGAAGCGTAACTGGTGGATCTTGAAATCTAATCTTTCTTGTTACTTCTTATTCATCTCTATATTCGTTTGTAGTATCTCTTTATTCCATCTATTTTTCTTTTGAATTAGGATTAGTTTTAGGTGTAAAGATTCCAGATTTATCAAATAAAGGGAATTCTAATAAACCATTGGATGCAAATATTTATGAATAATGCATTAATTCTTAAAATCAAAAGTTCAAAACAAGTGCTCTTTTTTTTTTTTTTTTCCTCTGGTTTTATAATTCTGCTTCATGCTGTACTGTAACAGAATTCTTTGTGGTGGGGTTTTTGAGTATATCTTATACTCAGCCTCTGGTTTTTAATGAATTTTTTTATCTTATCTAAAAGAACAAGTAACCACTTCAAAGATTTCATTTCCATATATTACTTATTACTGTTGGAGTAGTGTATAGGGTCAAACAAATCCTCTGCTCTTGAAATGATTAATTCAGTTTTTCATTAATCAAAACTCTGCTCAATACTATTGTTTTCCCTTCTAGAATTAGGTTGATCAATGGAAAGGACCTAAATATGATTATTAAAAATTACACCAGTTAACTGAATCATAGTCTAGGAAAGGAAAATAAACAAAAGACTAAATATGTTGCAATTTCAAAACCAATCTGATATGTTGAATCCTAACAGATCCTCAAAACCTTGCTTCCCAAGTTACCATACTTAACAGTCTAACTAACTTATTAGCTTGGGTGGAGATATAGGCCTCCTCGTCACTCATAGAGCAACGGTTTTAATTTTGAGTTTGATAAATACTCAATCAAATAGTTTAGTTTTTTTAATTATGAAACTGATATTCATATTATATATTACTTGCTCTTGATATATGATTGTCATGAAGATTTACGAGGAGATACAAGACCAAAGAATGATCACATTTTCCTCATCTCAAGATTGAATATGAATGATATCTCAAATTTGCTATGTCACCGAAATGATGGTGGAGACTTGGATACGGTACATTCAGAGGAATTATTGTGTGAGACACATCCACATCGCTGATTTTATTAAATATTTATATTTTTAATTAATTAATAATACATCTAATAGTGTGGATGTGTTCGGGACCATTAGTCTTGCATCACACAATAATTTTCGGTACATTAGCGCTTTTGTAAATAAATGTGGTGATTGTGTGCAACTGTGAAATTAAGCCTTAGTAAGCTTTAAAAAAGAAAAAGGCCAATGTTGGGAAGAAAGGAAAGAAGTTTTCCATAGTTTATTTTGGGCCTAAAAAAAAAAAAAAGATGGCAAAATGAAGAGTTTTGAATTACGGCTCTCATATTCAGGATTTTGGCCCCCATTTCATTTTTTGTGGACAAAAATGTCCTTCAAAGGGTTATTTATTCCGTTCCTCAGCAAACGGAATTTGTTCTTTGGACCAATGTCCTTCAGAGCACAGATCTGTTCCTCGCCCCTAGCAGGCATATAACATAAACAACAAGGTCCTCCCCTCAGCAAATTCATCCTTAATCTGCACATACCAATCAATTATATATACCCAAATTAGAACATCAAGGAAAATAACATGGAATTTTTCTGTTTTTTCCGTTTGGATGAATACGGATTTTTCCCGTCTCTTTAGGAACGGAAATATTAACACGCTGAAGGGTATTTTTGTCCATGAAAAAATGAAATGGGGGACAAAATCTTGAATATGGGGGCCGTAATTCAAAACTCCAAAAAGAATATGTCCAAACCATGAAGAAGATAGATTAAGGATAGATATTTTGGTTAGTTACATAGTATTAGGTTAGATTTAATCTCCTCAAATTTTTATCGAAATGTGTTATGGTAGCTGCCTCATCAATTATTTAGTTTACAAAATGATATATATTACTTTTTTAGTTAATTTTTTTTATACTGATTTGATTTTTTAAATTAAGATAAATTTAAAAAGTCAAATTATCTTAATAGTTTCAAGATATTCAAGTGAAATTCAAAGTTAAAACATTAAAATTAGGATTCAATTTCAATTCAAATTGATATATTCAAACAAATTAATTTTCATATATCAAAACACAAAATAAATCGAAACGAGAAAAAACTTCAAAGTTTTAATTCATATAAATTAATTTTTAATCTAGCAATAGCTCAATTCATGCCCAAAATCTGAATAGACAAAATATAAGAGTTACATATATACCATTTATTGTATTGCTCTTTCCATGCTTGTCTACGTCCTTCGATCCTTTTTTTGGTGTGTAATGAGGTTATTTGCTATCAATAGCAAAAAATTAATATATCTTGAAGTAAGAAATTATTGAAATAAATTTCATCTTTATCAACAAAATATTTTTCATATACATAATAAAAATTGTTTTGATAATGTTTAAAAAAAAACTCAATTATTTATCAATTACTAACTCTCACCCCGTGCAATTAATGCACGGGTTATTGATAATTTAATTTTTTATATTAAATATTTTAAAGTAAAGATTGTTTTTATTTTAAAGTAAAGATTATTATTACACAACAATAAAAAAAAATTATATAAAAGGGCATAGACTTAAATCAAACACTACACTTAAAAAAAATTAATTTAAATGAGTTTTTTGAGAAATATTGTACTTTCTTGTATAAATAAAAAGTAACACTTTTTATCTAATATCTTCCTTATTTATTTAATAGATAAATTAACATTTTTATATGATTATCAACTTTATTTTAAAGAACCAAAAGTAAATCATATTTAAATATTTTCATCTTTTTTGTTTGATGGTATTATAAGTAAATTTAAGGATAATTAAAATATTCTGTATTTCATAGAACATGAAGACGACATTGAACTTGATATATCATTATTATGTTTATTATGATATTATGATTAATTGGAGTGGAATCAAAATTAATTTTTTTTAATATTTTTTTGTTTGATGGTATTATGAGTATATTTAAGGATAAATCAAAATATTTCATGGAACATGATAATTTAGTATTTTTTGAATATAAATTATTATCTTTTTAATATGATTATCACAATTATTATTATTATTCATATTTAAATATTTTGATATTTTTCATCGTTTATCTTATCTCAAATTAATCATAAGATTTGATCCTAAAAAATCTTTATCCTAATTGTTCTAATTATCTTGAATTATTTATTTTTTTCAATTTTTGAAATGTATGTGCCTTTGTTTTTAATTTGTTACAGTTTTTTACACATTACTAGAGAACACACCCCGTGCGGTGCACGGGTATAAATGGTAGTAGAGGCAGTTTTTTTTCCTCTGCAGTGAAGCTTTCCATTGTGCTAAAAATCTGTTTCAAATCTAATCAGAAATAGGACGGCGGTTTTTTTCAATCAATGAATAATGAGCAGTTTTTTTTAAGGAAGTAACAGTTATTGTTGGAAATTTCATATCTTTGTCATTTTTGTAAATTAGTATTATGATAAGGGCATTTTGGGCATACCAAAATTACGTACAAACCTAAAACATTGTTTGCTTTATATAATAGTATAGATGAGAATTTCATATCTTTGTCATTTTTGTAAATTAGTATTATGATAAGGGCATTTTGGATATAACAAAATTACGTACAAACCTAAAATAGTGTTTGCTTTATATAATAGTATAGATAGTATATATACTAAACCTCATCATCAGGTACTTCAATCCTTTAAATAGAAGCTACAATTTCAAGTGGCTAATGATTCATCAAAGGAACCCTTCCTTGGAAGGCTTCACCATGCCTTCTCTATACTTTGCTTCAACTTTGGACCTCGCTCCTATCTTGAATAATTTTCGTTGCTTATAATGCTCGATGATTATGGTTTTGTCTTCTTTCTCTAAAGCTTAAAAAAAATTCTAACAAGTATTTTAATGACATTATTTAAACAAACAAAAAAAATATTTAATTTTAAAAAATGATGGATTTAACATATAAAAAATGTTGAATTTGATGTTTTAATATTGGTCTATTTCTTTTGAAATTCTCAAACAGTATTCGTAGAGCACTCGTTTAGTATACCTCATTGAGAAATAATCATCGGTCATTCAAGGCAATTTATTTAAGAGGAGAGCCGTTGAGATTAGCCAATATTCGGAGAAGAAAGTTTTGTGGCATAAGCATAACCCTTCACTTTCATATGTCTCTTCGTCAATGCACAGGTTGCCAAGTATAGAAACATCCACCTTCTATCTCTAATCGTACTATTTCTATCATGTCAGCATGTGCCATGCTTAATCATATTTATGTATCTCTATAATTTTGAATTACTGCATGTGCTGTGTTTAATACAGTAATATTTTTGTATTTCTATAATTTTGTATTACTGCGTGCTCTATGTTTAACTGCAGTGCCCCATAATTAATACATATCTTTAATAATATTTAGGATTAATTAAGTTTTTGATCTCCGTAAATATGATCGATTGCAGTGCCCCATGTTTAACTGCAGTGCCCCATAATTATTATTATTATTATTATCTACTCTATTTTTTCTATCATCACATACATATGACATATGTATTTTTTGTTTTAAAAATTATTATAAAAAACTGGGAAAATTAAAAAAAAATGTTAAAAAAAAGTAATGATGGGAGAATATGGTATATTTTCCATTATTTATCAAATATAAAAAAAATAAAGGCTTAATTACATTTTTAGTCATTTATCTTATTTTCAAGATTCAATTTGATTCTTAATTTTTTTTGGATTTATTTTGATTCTTTAATTTAAAATTCAATTTAGTCATTATGTTATAGCAATATTAGTTTTATGAAAATATTTACATCTATTGTCAGAAACTGGAAAATGTTATTGGATTCTAGAAAAATTTCAGGCCACCGTCCGATGAAGGCTACGAATAGTGGTGTTGCTTCACTGATGGTGGAGTAAGCTGGCTCGTAGTGAAGGTTGATCGATATGGACATAGATGACAATGTGATAGAGATATGAATGAAGATGACAGTTGGAGCTCTATCCATGGAACCGTAAGAATAAATGTCAAGCTTTATCGATGAAACGAATATATATGTAGATATTTTAGGTAAAACTAACATTATCACCAAATTGAATATTTTGAAGAAAAAAAGGACCAAAATAAGTAAAAAAAAAAAAGAGAGAGATTAAAGATTAAAGTGAATATTGGAAATAAAATAAAAAAACCAAAAATAAAAAAAAATATATGTATCATACATGGTACATGTGACAATACTGGTATGAATTTCTATCTGACACATTAGTACATGACGTAATCATATGAACGAAATGACTAATTTCAAAACTTTAAATTTTACAAAAACTAATTAAAGCCTCTCAAAAAAAATAAAAATAAAAACTTGCAAAGATTAAATGTAAAATTGAATTATTTAATTTATAGGGACTGAAAACTTAATTAATTATCTCTTAATCGCAGTAATACAAATTAAACTTATGGGGTGTCTAAAGTACGTCAATCTTAGTAGTAAAAATTTGTTTTTGGTACAAGAATCAGCTTGAAAATTCAAAAAGTCTAGTAGCTAGCCTGTTCGTCAATCTTATTACTTAATGCTGATATTGATTTGTGAATTACTACCTTTGTTACTTTATACTAATTATCCTTTTACCAAAAATAATTTCATTCTAAATAATTAGTATATTTTTACAAAGTATACACGTAATATTTAAGGTTATTTTTCCTTCTTTACCTTGTTTTCATTTATCACCATATTTACTTTATATAGTTATCATAAATTTAAAGAGAAAAATAGATAAAATTACTACTGTATTGATTTAGTAAAAACAACATAAACCAACATGAGTTGGGACGAGTGGTAAGTAGTTCGATTTCGCTTAAGCAAGGTCTTGAGTTCGATTCCTTGTAGATGCAAAAAAAAACTCATGTCGGGAGACTCACCTGCCATAGTCAGGACCCGGGTCAGATCTGAATGTACCTAGGTAATGCTTAAAGAATCGGATGGACAAAAAAAACAATATAATAAATATATTTTTAATCCACGCATTATATCCTTAAAACAATTAGAAATGAATGCATTATATCCATGAAAAACAATTAGAAAAGAATGAAGATAGTAATATAAAGTACATACTAAAAGTATTTTAATAATCAAGAGTTGGTGAATTTATATTCTCCACCAACTTTTTATTATTTTTAACCTCTTGTCATCATACTTTAGCACTGGGGTTAAATAAAACTTTTTTCGACTTAATTACATTTTTGTTTATTTTTTTTCTTATTTTCATGATTCACATTGTTTTTAACTTATTTTGGTCTTTTTTTTTCCCAAAAACTTCAGTTTGATCCTTCTATCATAACAGTGTTAGTTTTACCAAAATATTTGCACCCATTATCAGAAAATGGAAAATGTTGTCAGAATTCGATAATATTCCAGGCCACTACCCAACAAGGTTAGGAGTAATGGTACTGCTTAGCTAATGATGGAGTAATCTGACTCGTGGTATGGTTAATCGATATATATAGAAATGACAATGTGATAGAGATATGAACAGAGATGACATTAGGAGTTGTTGGGACAGAATTTGTTAAGCTCGATAGATAAATTGGTAATAGATGTAAATATTACGGATAAAACTAACATTGTTATCACATAAGGACCAAATTGAAATTTTTGAAAAAAAAAATAAAAAACCAAAATAAGTTTAAAAAAAATTAAAGTAAATCTTGAAAATAAGATTTTAAAAAAACTAAAAATGTGATTAAGCCTTTTTTTTATGTGTATTTAAGAAAATAAAAACTTTGAGGGAGTCAGATGGCTCCCTTTGTAATAAGGAAACGCTCCACATAGAATAGTCATATCATTATGGGATTAGCACTCTCGACTTAAGATTTTCCATGCATACTCAAATAAACCTGGTTCTTATTTAAAGGAAAATAAATATATATAACCTGCCATTTGTTATTTTTTTTTTAAAAAATAATTAGCTAAAAATTAATTTTTTAAGATTATATTATATTGTTTTTGGACTATGCTGTATGCCGAACACACCTACACATTTTGTTAGTAAAATTCATTCCACCCCTAACATATACTCCCTCCGGTCTTATATATAGGTCACATTCTAGAAAGTTTTCGGGGGAGGCTCCGATGCATGTAAACACATAACATGCACCGGTGCATGCCTTTCTTTTGGGGTTTTTTTATTTTTTTTTAAATTTAATCAATTAAAAAATATTCTATGCGTTTTTTTTTATCGATATGAAGTGATTTTTATAATTTGGATTTATTTTTTTTACTCTGTGTTCTTAAAAAACTGTACTGAGTAAAACTGTATTTAAAATTTACATATTCTAATAAATCTGTATACGAACTTGTGTTAAAAACTATTCTGAATAAATCTGTATTATAAAAATTTAAAAAGCAAAAAAAAAAAAAATTTACATGCACTGGTGCATGTTATGTGTTTACATGCACCGAAGCCTTCCCCAAAGTTTTCTTGGTCCTAATTATAAGTCACTTTATATTTTCTATGCATCATTTATTGATTTTTCTCTTTTTTGCCCTTATTAAATGTTTTGACTATCTATGTGTTTTTTGTTGTTCATTAATGAGTGCGAATTTTCCAAAAAAAGTTTAGGGGGCAAAATTGTAATGTTACAATATATTCTCATAGAATTCATAAAATCAACCACTTTCCTTGATATGTGTAATTCGGTTAAGTATGCTCTATGATAAGGACCGGAGGGGATAGTAACGAAAAGGCCCCAACCTCCCTTAGTATAAATAGACCCATATCTGCTTTCCCATCTGCAACGTATTGTATATTCACCAAATCAAAGATATGGAGTTTAATTTTGCCTTTGTGTCTCTGCTATTACTCTTGGTTTTAAGTTTTAACTATAACTACCACAATATTTAACCCTATCTTTGTCATAAACTCTTGTAATTTTTCAATCATCTTTTTGGTGACTCTAACTCAGATACGAATGCAGCTTTCCCTTTAGCATTGTCTCCACCATATGGACAGACTTATTTTCACAAACCAGCTGGAAGGTTATCTGATGGCCGTCTTGTCATTGATTTTATGGTAAATAAATAAATCATTTTATTTTAATATTATTTATTAATTACATATATATGTAACAATATAATTTTATTTAATTGATTTTAGTTTGATTTTTTATTTCAGCACAAAGTTTTGGATTTTTGTAACAATGCAAAATGGACAAGGGCAGGATAGTCAAGTGCATAGTGGGGAATCTTCTACTAGCAGCCAAAGCAATTCGGTTAGAGGAAGGGGACAGGTGGCACTAGCACATGATCCAAGAATGATTGAGGGGAACAAACGTGTGAAGAGGCCCAATACACGCATGAGAGGTTTCATTTGGGCAGGGAATTAGTTATATAATGTATCAGGACAAAAGGGTTGGGTAGGCAATGTGTAGAATATTCATTCTCTCTTTCTCTCTCTGAGGATTCTCCATTGTTGTACTTGGTTTCTTAGTGATTTTTCAGTACCTTTCCAATTTTAATGAAATCAAGGTGATTCCCTGAGATCCCATTCGAACTCTCAGGAAGTACATCTTGAGCCATTCTCAATTTTTCTTGTCTCTTTAGTAATTCCATCTTCTTCTTTTTCTGTGTTACTGTCATTTCTGCTTTTACCCCTACATTCCTCTATTACATTGGTGCTTTCATTCCCTCCATCATGACTGATAATCGTTCTTCACCAGAGCTCAAACAGATTCTTGATTTGCTGGACAAAAGGGATAAGGATCATGCTATCGAAATTGATGATTTGCGAGCTCAGATTGAGGATCTCAGATCCCAACTACCACATGGAGGTGCGAACTCAAAACAATTTGGCAATTCCTTTCAGATGAGGAATGTTAAGTTGGACTTTCCCAGATTTGATGGAACTGATGTCCTATAATGGATATTTCGCGCTGAGCAATTCTTTGACTATTATGACACACCTGATGAGCAGAGGATCATTATTGCATCTATCCATTTTGAGAAAGCTGTGGTCCCATGGTACCAGATGATGCAGAGGACCAGTCCTATTATGTCATGGAGCACTCTAACAAGATCCTTAGAGCTGGAATTTGGACCTTCCCCCTTTGATTCTCCACGTTCAACACTGTTTAAGTTAGTACAATCAGGTACAGTCAATGATTATTATAAAGAATTCACTGTCTTGGCTAACAGAATTTATGGAGTAAGTGCAGAAGCTCTATTGGACTGTTTTCTCAGTGGATTGAAGACTGACATTAAGAGGGAAATTATTGCTCAAGCACCTACATCCTTTTAAAAGCTGTTTCTCTTGCCAGGCTTTTTGAGGAAAAGTATAGTACCAAGACCAGACCCTCTTCTTACTATAACCCAAAACCATACACAAACCTAGCCAATTCTCAGTCCTACACAAACCCCTCACAACAACCAATCCTACAAACCCCAAACACTAAACCAAACCCTCAAATTCCCAGAAACAATACCATTCGAAAAATGTCACCAGCAGAAGTTCAAGCAAGAAGAGAGAATGGGCTATGTTTTACATGTGATGAAAAATTTTCACCTAACCATAAATGCCCAAACAAACAGTATCTGTTACTACAAATGGAAAATGAAGATGAACCTATAACAGAAAGTGTAGAGGAACAACCTGATAATGAGGAAGAATTGGTCCATCATTTGTCCTTCAATGCTCTGAAAGGTGAAGCTGGGCTAGGGACAATGAGATTCACAGGAACTATTGGTAACCAAGAGGTGCAGATCCTCCTTGACAGTGGTAGCAGTGACAACTTCTTACATCCAAGGTTGGCTCACTATCTTAAATTATCCATTGAACCTGCTTCTGAACTTCCTGTACTAGTTGGCAATGGCAATACCTTATCCACTGAGGGAATTGTAAGGAATTTACAGATTCAGGTACAAGGCCACCTACTTACTATACCTGTATACTTGCTGTTTCTGGTGCTGACTTAATCCTAGGAGCATCTTGGCTTGCAACCTTAGGACCACACATAAGAGACTATAGTAAGCTACAGATTAAATTTTACAAAGACAAAAAATTAATTACTCTTTCTGGTAATACAAAAACACCTGCTGAACCTGCTCAATTTAGCCAGTTAAAAAGACTTCACACTACTGATGCCATTGCTGAGTTATTTACATTACAAGTCTTCTCAGAATTTGACACCACAGACCAGTGGATTGATATCCTTGATAACCTACATCCTGATATAGCCCTACTTCTATACACTTATAGAGCAATTTTTGCAAAACCCTCTGGCCTTCCCCCACCCAGATCACAAGACCACAAAATACCATTAATACATGACAGTGCAGTAGTTAAAGTTAAACCATATAAATACCCACATAGCCAGAAAGAGCAAATAGAAACAATGGTGAAAGAGATGTTGGATGAGGGTATTATTGTTCCCAGTTGCAGCCCTTTTTCATCCCCTATTATTCTGGTCAAGAAAAGAGATGGTTCTTGGAGGTTTTGTACTGACTACAGAGCATTAAATGCTGTCACAATTAAGGACAGTTTCCCTATTCCAACAGTAGAAGAATTGCTCGATGAATTGTATGGTGCAAGATACTTCTCCAAGCTGGACTTAAGGTCTGGCTACCATCAGATCCTTGTGCATCCAGAAGACAGACACAAAACTGCTTTCAGGACACATCAAGGACACTATGAATGGTTAGTGATGCCATTTGGCCTCACCAATGCCCCAGCCACATTTCAGAGTTTAATGAATGATATATTCAAAGGACTTCTCAGAAAATCAGTTTTAGTTTTCTTTGATGATATACTGATTTACAATCCCTCTTGGAACTCTCATCTACAGCACTTACAGACTGTTTTGCAAATTCTAGAGACTCACACATTATTTGCCAAGATGTCTAAATGCTCCTTTGGACTGCAGCAGATTGACTACCTTGGGCATACTGTTTCAGGACAGGGAGTTTCTATGGATACAAACAAGGTGCAAGCAGTTTTGGATTGGCCTATTCCTACATCATTGAAACAGCTCAGAGGATTTCTTGGACTCACTGGTTACTATAGAAGGTTTATTAAGGGGTATGCTACCTTGGCAAATCCTTTAACTAACTTACTTAAGAAGGACAGTTTTAAGTGGAGCTCAGAAGCAACTAAAGCCTTCTCAGCCTTGAAAAATGCAATCACCTCTGCACCAGTGCTTGCTCTTCCTGATTTCACCAAACCCTTTCTGCTAGAGACTGATGCATCAGGCACAGGAATTGGTGTTGTTCTTAGCCAAGAGAAGCACCCTATTGCTTACTTCTCTAAGAAACTGTCCCATAGACTCTCCTCTCAACCAGCTTATACAAGAGAGTTCTATGCAATTACTGAGGCCATAGCAAAGTTTAGACACTACCTATTGGGGCATAGGTTTATAATCAAAACTGATCAAAAGAGTCTCAAGAGCCTGACAGAACAGTCCTTGCAAACACCTCAACAACAAGCTTGGTTACATAAACTGCTAGGATATGACTTTACCATAGAGTATAAACCTGGTAAAGAAAACCAAGCAGTTGATGCCTTGTCTAGATCTATGTTTATGGCATTAACCCAAGTTACATCTGACATTCTGCCCAGAATCAGAAATTCCTTACTTCTAGATGCTGAATTACAGTCAATACTTGCACAATTGAACCAAGATAACAACCACACAAAGAATTACTCAGTGACCAATGGACTTCTTTTCTGGAAGAACAGGTTAGTGATTCCTAAGAATGAGGAATTGAGGAAATTGATTCTCACAGAGTACCATTCCTCTCCTCTAGGGGGTCATTCAGGCATTGCAAGGACAATTGCAAGGATTGCATCACAGTTTTACTGGTCTGGTATGCAGCAGGACATTGCCAAATTTGTTCAAACTTGCCATATATGCCAGCAAGCTAAATCTGCAACTACCTTACCAGCTGGACTGTTACAACCTCTGCCTATTCCTAACCAAATATGGGAGGATATAGCCATGGACTTTATCACAGGTTTGCCCTCTTCTGAACAGTATACTGTTATTATGGTTGTGATTGATAGGCTGTCCAAATATGCCCACTTCACACCTTTAAAATCAGAATTCACAAGCAGAAAAGTTGCTGAAGTTTTCTTGCATACTATAGTTAAGCTCCATGGATTCCCTAATTCTATAGTCACTGATAGAGATAAGGTCTTTACTAGCACCTTCTGGCAACACCTTCTGAAACTAAGTGGCACCACACTTAACCTCAGCACTGCTTATCACCCACAAACTGATGGGCAATCTGAGGCTCTCAATAAGTGTTTGGAGATGTACTTGAGGTGTTTTACCTTTGACAATCCTAAATCTTGGACTAAGTTTTTACCTTGGGCAGAGTTTTGGTATAATTCATCATATCAGCACAGCACACAACTGACTCCTTTCAAAGTTGTTTATGGAAGGGACCCTCCTTCTCTAATCAAATATACACCTACAACCACTGATCCCCCTTTAGTGCAAGACTGGCTGCAACAGAGAGATGTAGTACTGTCCCAACTCAAAATGAACCTTCTCAGAGCTCAAGCTCGAATGAAGAAATATGCAGATCAAAAGAGGAGCCACAAAGAATTCATGGTTGGGGATTTGGTATTGGTAAAACTCCAACCCTACAGACAACATTCATTGGCTCTAAGAAAAAACCAGAAACTAGGATTGAGGTTTTTTGGACCATTTCCTATCTTGGATAGAATTGGTATAGTAGCTTACAAGTTGTTACTTCCTGAGCAAGCCAGAATTCACAATGTCTTCCACATCTCTCAGTTAAAAGCATATAAAGGAGACAATGACACCCCATACATTCCATTTCCTCTTACTTGCACTGAATGAGGTCCAGTTTTAGACCCTCTACAAGTACTAGACACCAGAACAATTCGGTTAGAGGAAGGGGACAGGTGGCACTAGCACATGATCCAAGAATGATTGAGGGGAACAAACGTGTGAAGAGGCCCAATACACGCATGAGAGGTTTCACTTGGGCAGGGAATTAGTTATATAATGTATCAGGACAAAAGGGTTGGGTAGGCAATGTGTAGAATATTCATTCTCTCTCTCTAAGGATTCTCCATTGTTGTACTTGGTCTCTTAGTGATTTTTCAGTACCTTTCCAATTTTAATGAAATCAAGGTGATTCCCTGAGATCCCATTCGAACTCTCAGGAAGTACATCTTGAGCCATTCTCAATTTTTCTTGTCTCTTTAGTAATTCCATCTTCTTCTTTTTCTGTGTTACTGTCATTTCTGCTTTTACCCCTGCATTCCTCTATTACAATTGTCATATCTCAGTCCATATCTTGATTCTCTCGGGACCAATTTCTCACATGGTGCAAACTTTGCAACATTAATATCGACCATTAGACCCCCACCTCCTGAGGCTGGCTTCTATCCTTTCTACCTTAATACTCTGTGCCGTCAATTCCTAAATTTTAAGATTAAAACACTCGAGTTAATTAATAAACAGAATCAAGGTAATAATGAAAGAACTTTTCTAATTTACCATTTCTGATATCTTTAATTTAGGTGCTGCTTCTAATTATAGTTTCGCTTGTTTCTTTTTTTCTTTCTAATTTGTCTCTGGCAGTTGGAAGCAGAAGCTTGATTCTCAAGAAAATAAATTTTGATAAAGCTCTGTACACTTTTGACATTGGGCAATATGACCTCCTTTTCGTTAACCTGACAATAGAGCATGCTAATACTTTCGTACCGGATATAATCAAGAGTTTCTCAACAAGTATTAAAGTATGTAGACGATAGTTCAATACCCTTCTATGATAATTTAATATATATATATATATAGCTAATTTTATTTAATTTTATGAATTTATTGTCCTGAATTATATTGTTGAACTTTGTGATGCATGCAGAAAATGTACAAATTGGGAGCTAGATCATTCTGGATTCACAACACAGGGCCCCTTGGTTGCCTTCCTTCAACTTTGCATACCTACCCGTCAGCTGAAAAAGATGAATATGGTTGTGGCGTTGTGCAAAGCAGTATAATGAGGTAGCAATGAATTTCAACCTCAACTTGAAAGAAGCCCTTGTTCAACTTCGCAAGGATCTTTCTAAGGCTAGCATTACTTATGTGGATGTGAAATATTCTCTTTTCCAACAGCCAAAGAAATATGGTGAGCCAAATTGATATGCCCCACTCTTTCACTTTAACATATTACATAAACTACCATTAAAAAAAAAACATATTACATAAACTAGGCTGCTCATTTAATTTGACTTGTTTAAAAAAAAAAAAAGCCAACTCCTTTATTTAATCAATCAAACAAACTTATTATAAATGGGTCAAGCTGAAAATTTGTTGGCCCTCCATTCCCAAATATAGCTTTGTGCATATTACATATTAATTACAACAGTTGTAAAACTGCACTGGGATTATGATTAAGTAAAAATTATATTTAATTTTTTTTATTTATTTATCTTGTGGTATAAATTATGTTTGCTAAATATTAGTAAAAAATTTATTTAAGTAAAGAAAAATAATAAATTTTTGAGTGAGGTAAATAATAAGTCAACATCAAGCTTTATAATAATTTTTAAGCAATCAAATCCAAGTTTTAAATTTGACTTGCATTAAACAAGACAAAACTTAGCTTGAACAACCTTTTTTTTTTCCTCTCGGTTTATTCACCCACAAATGTAAAATAGGAGTATTAATTTTATTCACAAACTTGACTAGAATAATATATGTCACTTTTTTCATTAATGCGCAGGGTTTAAGGATCCACTTGTTTCATGTTGTGGATATAGAGGGAAGGACGGTAAGTTATAGCATGGTGCCATTGGTCAATGGCCTAGCTATAGTGCCATTATAATATTCCGTTGAATGTTAGGTGTATAATATGAAAGGTTGAGATTTTGCACTCCATTTACTCCAAACCGGTAACAGTAAAAAATGAGTGATATGAAGTTAGTGTTTGGTTTGCGAAAACATTTCTTATTTTTATTTCCTGTTTTCATTTGTTGAAAATAATTTCCATTTTTGAAAAATGAAATTTAAGAAACATGTTTGGTTTCCTATGGTGTTTTTTGTATTCAAAATACAAAAAACAGAAACAATGAAAATACGTTTGTTTTATGCCTTGTCAATCCACTTTTCTATTTCTTTTTACATGATGAAAATATGTCTATACTTTATACTCACAAATAAACTCAAATTTTTTTAGTAAAGTTAAAAAATTAGGTTGGGATAAGCGGTAAGCAGTTCAGTCTCACTTAAGCAGAGTTTGATTTCTTGTTAATACAAAAAATTTATGTTCGGAAACATAGATCAGAACATAAGCAAGCTAATCAGAACACAACAGAAATTATCTTAGTTGAGATTTTTCCAGAAACATATTTGTGATGCTTGTTGCATAAAATGATATATTCCTTCTTTGGGCAAGACAACTTCAAAACCAAGCCACAAATTTGTTGCCAAGTACGATATGCAGTTTTGCACAAGGAAAAAAGATGATTGTCATTTTCATCATTCACCCCACACAAATGACAACTGTTGTTATTTGATAGTAGTACACCTTTTGTTGCCATATTTGATTTACATTGTAGTTTTTCTAGCAGAATCCTCCATCCAGATGGTTTTCGTTGGTGCCAAAGCTTTCCATAATTTCCTGTAGAGCCATGGGCCACCTATCTTCAAACTCTCTTTATTGCGGAATTACTTTGTAGGCAGACCTGACCGTGCGTGCTAGTTTTGAATTGTAAAGGTAAGCCGTTAAATATCATTGGCAACATGATATGGGTATTGATATGGTGGTGCAAAATAAGAGAAAAAAATCGAATTTATTCTCTTAGCTTTTCCACACCTTTACCGAAAATAAAACTCTTTCCCAGAACCCAAAATAAACACTTCCTAGCTTCAACCTTCATCATCTTCCTTCAATCTTAATCTTCATAGCAAAATCACCTCCAACCGCTGTTTGACTTCTCTATTTCTTTTCAATTTCAACATAGTATAATTAAAATATGAGAAATCCAAATAATATTGAAAGAGAAACGAAATAAGAGAGTGGAAAAAATGGAATTAAAGAGACATACCTTGATGGAGGTTGAAACAATGCCAAAGCACAACAAAAAGAACCAGAGACATTGAAAGGCAAAACAAAGAGATTGAAAGAAATAGAATATTTGAAGACAGAAGAGAGACGAAGAGAGACACGGTGCAACAAAAGACTGAAAGAGAGAAGAGTTAGATAGAAAGTTTTCAAAAATTTCAAGTTTGCCACCGCCCTAGTCACAATTCATTTTCCGTGTTTTTCAAGTTCTTTAAGAAAACGGTGAAAACGTGGTTTTCACATTTTCAGATTTTCAGCTTTTTCAGGAAATGTTGTCAGAAAATATTTTCATTAAAACTGAACCAAACATATTTTCTGTTATATTTTCTATTTTCTATTTTCTGTTAAATTTTTTTTCCCATTTCGTTTCCCATTTCTAACAATAAGCCACGTTCATTTTTTAATCACGTTTTTTTTTATGAAAACTAATGCAACATAAGCCACGTTTTCTTTTTTAAAAAAAATTAAATTTGCTGATTATTTTTTTTGTTGAATTTCCTAGACGAATATTTTTTTTTTTAAAAAAAAAGTAGTTAATGTAGTTATTAGTCCATCCATCCCTTAATGTAACAACCTTTTTATAGATTTTACGCCCATTAAAATTATCCGTATTTTCAAAAATACTTGTAGTAATATTATTAGATTTATTAAAATAAAAAATATTAGATTTATTAAAATAAAAAAAATAAAAAAAAAGAGCCGGAGCACAAAAACCGATGCATGGTAGAAACACCCTTGTTTTATATTTTACTTGTTTGGACCATTACCTCTGTCAGGAAGCATATAATAAAAAAAATTCAAATCCAAATAACAAAAACATGTACATAAAAATAACACAGAAAACCCAAAACATTTTTTTTAATATATTAGATTTATTAAAATAAAAAAAAGAGCCGGAGCACAAAAACCGGTGCATGATAGAAGCACCATTGTTTTATATTTTACTTGTTTGGACCATTACCTCTGTCAGGAATCATATAATAAAAAAAGTTCAAATCCAAATAACAAAAACTTGTACATAAAAATAACACAGAAAACCCAAAACATATTTTTTTAATATATTAGATTTATTAAAATAAAAAAAAGAACATAGAAAACCTAAAGCATATTTTTTTTAATATATTAGATTTATTAAAATAAAAAAAATAAAAAAAGAGCCAGAACACAAAAATCGGTGTATGGTAGAAGCACCCTTGTTTTATATTTTATTTGTTTGGACCATTACGGAAGCATATAATAAAAAAAATTCAAATCCAAATAACAAAAACATGTACATAAAACTAACACAGAAAACCCAAAACATATTTTTTTTTAATATATTAGATTTATTAAAATAAAAAAAAAGTCGGAACACCAAAAACCGATGCATGGTAGAAGCAATACTTCCATTAAAGAACAGAAGAAGAAAGGAGTAGTACTTGTGGGCTATTACTCCCTCAGTCTCGTATTATAGGGCATCATTTGAGTAGATTTTTGTCCTTTTTTATAAGTCGTTTTGGAATATCTAGGTAGAATTAAATAGTTTATTCCAAATACACCCCTCATAATTACATAGGGGGTAATAGGGTAATAATTACAATAAAAAGATACAGTAAATGAATAGAATTGTAAAGTTTTAAATAGGGATAACTTTAGAATGACAACATATTTTTTGATAAATTTAAGAGTAATAATTATTTTTCTTAATATATGTGAATTAGATAAAAATGATTTATATTAAAGGATGGAGGGAGTATATAGTATAGATTACTTTGTTACCGTGTTTTTAGTTGCTTTTGGGTAATGTAGCAATAAAAACTTGTAGTAATAAGTTAGATAACCTGTGCCATAGTTGGGCCATTGACCAATGGCACCATGCTATAACGCACCGGGAAGGACAAGCAAATCCCTAAAGATATATGTGCGGATATCGCAGAAGTCAATGGCACAAAAGTTGTTGTGGGTTCATGTGAAAGACCATTTTCTAGCGTGATTTGGGATGGGACCCACTACACTGAAGCAGCTAACAAGTTTATTTTTAATCAAATCTCTAATGGGGCTTTTTCTGATCCACCTCTTCCCCTGAACATGGCATGTCACCAAAAGAGAACTATATAAAACCACTGCTTCAGTTGCTTATATAATTGCAACAATATGAATAATCTGAGTGTGAGGATGGTGAATGGGTATCTAGGTATTCCATATTTAGAGGTATAATTATGGTATTCATATATGAGATAAGTCATTGCTTATAAAAAACAAATATGTGAGTTAAGTGTCTATATGTATCAAATCTATGGAAGATTTGACTTGCATTGTAAAAAATATATTACAAGAAAGAAATGTGAATTGGGGTTATTATGAAATGATTATTATACCTCTCATCAAAAAGAAATTATTATGAAGACATCAATTGTGGTATCGTGTAATACAGTAATAAAATTTGTGAAAAGTGTACAAACACTTTTTAAATTATTTGCTCTCCTTTTTTTTTCCCAATAAACACCTTCACTATTTTTCAGTCAAATTAATCCTTAAACTCAAACTTTATGCGAAATTAAATCCATACTTCAAACCTCATTTTTTTATTGAGCCTTATTAGAATTTTTTCCGATACTCCTTAGTCGGAAAATGCATTTTTTCGATTGACCTCTTTTTGAAAAATGCATTTTTAAAGTTAAAAGAAATGCATTTTCCGGACTCGGTGTTGAAAAAAATTCCGATGAGACTCAATAAAAAATAGGGGTTTGGAATCTAAAAAACGAGGTTTATCTAGGAACTAACACTCTTCATTATTTATTTTTTGAATTTTTTTTTCACCCTCTAAAAATTACCTTATGCGTAATACAATGGTTTGCAAGGGACTCTTGAACATAATAAAGTGGATATAATATCTCTAAAGAAGTATGGGAACTTTTATTTTAGTATCGTTTTAATTGTAGTATTTTCGTACTTTATGTATCTATCAAGTTCACACTTTGCATCCAATTTTAGTGACATGGTCAATTTTAAATTATAAGCTGAAAATATTTTACAAAGATGGGAAGTTCTAAAATGCGCAAGTTTAACCATGCGCAGTAAGGGAATGTAGTTGCAAACTTTAGGCTGCAACGGTGGGCCAATGATGCACATGGATCAACACTAGCGTGACCATTAATATAAAAGTTTCTATGATCTGACGGTCCAGAATAGAAACTGGGACCTAGAGTAGCGGTTAAGGCTGGGGGCAGTGATAAAATGCTTCCGCTTGTATGGTGCACCCCTTATGATTGATTGAGTTAACGGTGCAGATGCAGATGCACAAATTTAAATGCCTCTGAAATATTTTTAAACTGTTACTCCCTTTGTCCCATTATCTAGGTAAAAGTCAAACCAGTCAATGAAAATAAGAAAGTATCTATTTAATATAATGCATGATTCATTCATTAATTACAAATCGATATTACACAAATTTTCATATCATTACAATTAATACATAATACAATATTGCCTCCAAAAAAATCTTTAAATGTGTTTCCTTACTTATTTATCAATCATTGATACAATATACAATCTTTAAGATTTTTCATTTATTTTTTTACTTTAATATGGGACAAAATTTTTTTGCATTTTTTTACCAAGATAATGGGACGGAGGGAGTAATTTTTTCTTACAAACTAGTTAACCCTAAACCCAAAATCGTAAATGTAGAATAATTCCATTATACTTATTCCGACTTGAATATTATACTTATTTTGGTTTAAAATATATGATAAATTAATCAACTTTCTTAAATTTCATTTATTTTTCAATGGTACTTCATAAAAGACCACTAAAAAAATGTGATCTTGAATAATTGTTTTTCATTCCCAACGCGAATTTCGTAAAATATCTGTACTCATTTATAAGTTAATTTTATAAAATGTATAATGAAATGAAATGAATTAAAGTCGTTAATAAGTGTTAAATTGGTTTTTTTTCGTAAAATATACGAAAATGTATAAGGATCAAAGCGAGTGATTTTTATAAGTAATATTCATCTGGTCCTTTATGTTACTCTCATCTGAGTAAATATTTTTGTCTTTAGTGTTAGAGTACTTTATAATTTTCAATAGGAGTGTTTATTTGATGTGGAGAATTATGGAGTAGTATCGATTAACTCTTACTTAAAGGACCATGTTATTGTTAAGCATAACAGAAACATAAATGTGTAAATTTAATGAGAAGGGCCACATTTTTTGTGCGTTAAAACCTGATGGAAAAGATCTGCAATTGTAGACAAGTTATAATCAAGTAATCGTAATTTTGTTAGGGTTAAAAGAAATACAATGATATAATTGACATAAATATTTTAAAAATAGTAGAAGTCCTCTAATTAAAAAAAAGTTAATATTTATTGGAATTTATTAAAGACAAAGTATAGGTAAGTATTTATTTGTAGGGGTCAATATAAAGTGAAATATATGTAGACATAAAGTGAAATATGAAGTACGTGTTATTTTCATTGGGCAGAAGTATGTATTTAAAAAAACGTACCTCAATTCTTTGAAGTATGTACAAAAAAAAACACATAAAGACGTAGCGTTGGGCCTTGAAGTATTTGGTTTTTGGTTACATAAAAGTGTCTTGCCTTGAGGTAGTTGTTGTGTGTTAACATACGTCAAGATCCTGAAGTACGTGTTAATTTATTGGGCAAACCACAAAGAGCTGGAAAAAACCACATAAAGTCGTAGTTCAGGGCATTGAAGTAATCCTTTATTTTTTATTTAGTACGTCTTCGTCAGAGGTATATTTGGAATACTTAAGGAGCCTAAAGTACGTCCCATTTTCAATGGTCAGAGGTGGCTATGTAAAAAAACGTACTTCAATTGTTTGAAGTATGTGGCAAAAAATGAACAGATGAACACATACTTGTGTTTCTTGAAGTTCATTGTTATTTGTTTGCGTACAAGGCATTGCGTTGAGGTACTTGTTCCTTGTTTACATACCACAAGAGCATGAAGTACGTGGCAGTTTATTGCACAAAGTTCAGGGCGTTGAAGTACTTGTCATTTGTTTGTATACCTGAACCCCATGATGAACGTTTTTTCTGGCGTAATTCAGGGCACTGATGTACGTGTTATTTTCATGGGTAGGTGGAATGTATCTTACATACTTCATCGCTGTGAAGTACGTTATACTTTGGTGGTGAAGATGTTAAAATATGATAAAAAAGACATAAAGACGTTTTTTAAGGTATTGAAGTGATACGAGTTTGATGTCAAAAACGTCAGGGATGTAAAGTACATGGTAATTTTTCTAACTACAGAGTCGTGAAGTGAGTGTTATGTTAGTGCAACTGAAACATGTAAGGGGCAACAGAACTAAGTCGAGAAAAAGCTAGAAATTTTTCAATATTAACATATAGAAGAGTTCAAGAAGAAGCATTCCAACGTGCTACACCTAACATGCCTCAAAGAGGTATAGTTGAAAGTCCCCCATGGGAGGAAGCATGCCTCAAAGAAGCAAACAAAAGGCTAGTGTATATAATCCATACAATAAAGCTAAAGATGTACAAAATCCTAAGAAATAGGCAATCCTACTGATTTGTTGTTATCCTTTTGCTCCTCGTGACATAGACACCTTGCACTCCAGCACGTGTCTGTTGCTGTTGTTGTGGCTGCTCTGGTTGAGTTGCTGTTGCACTTCGTCCCCTCCTGACATAGACACCCTGGACTCCATCCAGTTGTGTGTGTTGCTGTTGTGGAGGTTGCTCGAGTTGATTGGCTGTTGCACTTCGGCCCCTCCTGACATAGACACCCTGCACTCCACCCTGTTGTGTTTGTTGCTGTTGTGTGGGTTGGTCGCGTTGATTCACTGTTGCACTTCGGCCCCTCCTGACATACACACCATGCACTTCCCCCCGTTCTGCCTGCTGCTCTTGTGCGGGTCGGTCGGGAACTTCCTCTTGTGCGGGTCGGTCGGGAACTTCCTCTTGTGCGGGCTGCTCGGGAAGTTCCTCTTGTGCGGGTCGCTCGGGGACTTCCTCTGTGAGTGGTGTCAAAGTTAGCTGCCGAATGTAGTGAATGGCTGCCATGTCCAATTGTCCAGTTTGTTGCATCAGTGCTATGGTCTCATCAATCCTTGTTAGTCTTGTTTGAGCTTGGTTCTAAAAATAGTTCATAAACTTATTAGGCACGTAGGTTTATAGAATGTTAAGATACAAAATGAGGGAAATAATGTAATGTACCAACATCTTATCCTCCGGACGAGCAACCAGAGTGGAGGTGTGATAGAGGAATGGGTGGCCAACTTTGTGAAACCATTGCAGATATCCCGGTTCACTTTGGCCCAAATAAGTGACCGAGTGCCCTTTATCTTCCTCGCCAATAACGTGCAGCTCCCATTGTTCGAACGCCTCATGTATCTCAGAAAATGCAGGCACGACCGAGGGTGGCATCCGAGGTATTTGCTGTATATATCCGAATTGTCGAACCACCCTCTCAGGGAGGTAACGAACCCGTGCAGTTCCGCAATTATAAGGGTTTAGGGTTTACGATTGTACAAACAATACTATAGGCCCAACAAGAATGTTAAAACAAATACACAAAAGCATATACTTCACGCAGTTGAAGTACTGCTTCCTTTTACGCACTTCAGGACCTTAATGTACATGGTGTTTTTCAAATCCATAAAGACGTTTATGCTCTGACAAAAGGTCCATTCATATTTGTTACATTCTTGCACATACTTCGCGGGATTGGAGTGATTACTCTTCTACTGCCGGAAATATGTTCGAAATCACTTCATGACGGACGAAGAAATATGTCGATAATAACCCCATACAGCCATACTTCATGTTCACGAAGTAATATTTAATTTTTGCAATTCATGCAGTAAGCTACATTTTGCACTTCGATTTGTCGAAACGACCATTTAGATTTGCTAGTTCTTTATACCTACGTTCACGCGTTCATTTTACCACATATTACACGACCGTGAAGAATAGGGTAATAATTGTCCTTACATGAGGTACCAAAGGGACTTGTTATTTTCATGGAGCTGAGAGAGCTACGATTAAAAAATGAGATACTTCATCTCCCTCAAGTATGTGCAAAATTAGCACCCACAACAAAAACCACATGTACTTGTTACTAGTTCGCCATACTACAACCCTCTGAAGTACGTATTTTTTTTACCATATACATAAACCCATATCATAGTTCACGCCTATACATAGACAAATATTGGCCATTTTCATACACACAAAGTGAGGGGTTACAAAATCAGCTCCCTCAAAATTAACAAAATATACTGTCCAACATGCTTTTGTACTAAAATTAAAACCAATACGTCTACAACACTGAAAACCTTAAAACCAATATTAATTCAAACAAACAAGGCCTAAACATCAGTTCTTAAAAGGCAAATCACTATCCAACAGCACAAGTGACATAAATTTCCAGTATGCCAAGCACTACATATCTTAATATGAAGCAGTAACAACCTTCATTTTAGATTGCCAACGAGTACTTGTCAACCAACACACTAAATGAAACTAAAAAAAAAAGGGAAAAACAACGGTTCATCACTGCATCAGGCATCGAACATTAGACAACAAATTTTCAAACATATCCGCTGCACTGCATACCCCTCTGAAAGTAAGGTTCATGAATTAAAAGACAATCATATGGGCTATGAAGGTTCAGAATTCGCTTCTAATTCATACTCCAAGCTCCTCATGAAGGCTCCTAATTCAAGCCAACCCCCACCTACAGTAACAATGCACATAAACAATTATACATTCATATACTAAACCAAAATTTGTCACTACATCAGTTTATCATTTGTACAAAAAGAAAAGGGTTCAAGAAAATACGTACCTACTGTGAATCCTCCAAAGCATCTTCAGTAACCCATTCAGTGGGATCACAGTCATTTCTTTGGGGGCACCTCCTCGAATTATGACCAACTTCTCTGCATGAGGTACATTTTGGAATCCTCTTTCGTTTGCCTCGTCTGTCCCTTAAATGTATGCCGCATCCCTTGTTCCTAGCAACTCCAGGATTCCTAACAGAGGCACCCGCTTCATTGTTTGATGGACCAATTTCAGTTCCACCATTCGCTTCCATTTCCTTCAGCTCCTTATGGACTTTCTCCCTCAGCTTTGTGAACTCCAACACCGATTGACTTGCAACGTTGCACATCCGCATACAGCTGTGAAGTAATGCAAGATAACGACTGTTCCGCGCTGCACTTGAATTACCTGCACCTTCATTACCACCGAGTAGCAATCCCTCTTTCGCATCTTTCCTCCACCTGCCCAACACAAGAGTATCAGGCAGGTCTTCAATATCCATGTGTACCAACACCACAACTATATGCTCACAGGGCAAACCAAACGACTCCAGTCCCTTGCACGAGCACTTAAACAACATTTCTTCACGCTGATATGAAACATACCACTGACCCTGCTTCTGAGATCTTCTCTTCCCATATGGCCTTATGGTGTGTATCACACTGGCAGATGTCTCATGAGAACCGATTACTTTAACATGTCCAGCCTTCAATAGGATTCTCTGAAACTTATAAAATACTTCCAAACTATAAACACTTGCACCACATTTCTCTAACCACCGCAGTTGGGTCTTCATCACCGGTTTCGAAAACCAAGACTTGAAATCAGCTTCATGCTCATTATTCCGCATATAATCCAAGCACATATGGTAATGATGCAAGAAATCGAATAGGCTATCTCGAGACCCAACATACATACCCATCTTCGAGTGTAATCCTTCGCATCTAGAAGTGGTCCTCAAACCAGCAAAAAACAAACCCCTGATGTGAGCAGTTGCCCACATGTCCTTCTTTTCATATGCATTTGCAACCCACTGATTCTTTCTCACCCTGCACCGTCTTACCAAAGCTTTCCACTGCATCTCAAACTCATCAACTTCATAATCATACAACATACATCGATTAAAGCCTTTCGTAAACTCCTTGTTTTTAACATTCGCAGAGGCATTACGCGACAAATGCCAAGCACATAGTCGATGATGCGCCTGTGGAAAAACTCTTCTGATTGCATTCCTCATGGCCAAATCGCCATCAGTTATTACACATTTCGGACTCTTCGCATTCATAAATTTGAGAAACTGCTGAAGAACCCAAACATATGTTTCCTCCGTTTCATCAGACACAATGGCAGTGGCAAACACAACAGTCTGCAGATGGTGGTTAACACCGGAGAAGACGACCACGGGACACTTATACTTGTTACGGCCATATGTTGCATCAAAGGCGAGAACATCACCAAAGATTTCATAGTCATATTGCGATATGCCATCGCACCAAAACAAGTGTTCAAGCTTCCCATCACCGTCTTGTTGATGGCTCCAAAACAATTGTCCATCCTTGCAAGTCAACTCCTTAAGGTATCTAATGCTCGCTTTCGCATCACCATCGTGCAACCTCCGTTGTCGAGCAATCTCATTATACATATCTTTGCGTCGGAACCCAACCAAGTGGAAGCCACCCTCCTGGATTGCAAAGGAGGCATAGATTTTGGGCACACTTATACCAATGCTTAACATATGGTTCATCAATGCGATATCGGTCTGTGTCATTTTCCTATGTGATCTCAGCATTCCACCATGGTCCTTTTTACTAACCAATTCATGATTGTGAACATCATCAAACATCCCAATTATAAAACGACCATTATCAGGATTGATATTCACACGATAGGTGGCTTTGCATCCACACCGCGTCAGTGGTCGTTCACTCCTCTTTCTACCAAACATTTCTCGATATTCCCTCTCACGCATACCATGATTTGAACAAACAAAAGATTTCCAAGTGATGTTCTTATGATTATCATAACCACACTGATATTTCCTTAGGCTGAAACCCTTTACACGCGCATACTCATTAAAAAACATGTACGCCATTTCAACATCGACGAAGTCAATCATTTCTAGCTGCTCCAAACTAACCTTCTCAAAGCAAATTTCCCAAATCTCATCCACTTTGTCAACGTGGATATACTTAACTTCGCTTTCACCACAACTATCTTCAGCCTCGGCATAACCCCCCTGCACAACATCAACATGCACCTTATTAACATTCCAACAGGCATCATCAATCACCCCATAATACAACAAGCAAGCTAAACAACCCAACTCAAATTCAAAGACTCGACATATTCAGTTAAGCACTGTACAACTCTCTAGCTTACTACCAAAAAACAGATCACTTCAGATTTATTACCAATATAGAAAATAAATTTCTACGGATAGTAATTTTTCGAAATAATATTTAGTGCACAACTATCTACCTCACTTTCTTCATTGGATTCCCATGCTTCATCCTCTGTCCCATTATTCGTATCTTCCTCCTGTCAAAAGAAATTAGGTGAAATAGTAAGGCAACCATTTTTTAACGTGCATATACATATACAGAAAAAATAATATTAAGACGTACCTCACTGCTAGATGCCAGGTAATTGGAATCATACCAATCCCCGCTGAATTCTCCACAATTATCATCGCAATAAATTACTTCATTAGCTTCAGCTTCCGAAGTTGCTTCAATATTTTCATCGACCGCACATTCCATATCTTTAAACAAATTCAGCATGAGTCAAAAGACCCTTTCAGCATCCCGTTTTAGGACCACACTATTAATGCTCACTCTCAACCAATTTGGAGTTTGTAAATTACTTCGTGGGTAATAAGTACAACCACAAAAATGAAACTTTCTTATGCTTTAAACTTCAACTAACCATCAAATAATGTTGATTACACAACTCAACTACAAATTATCAAACCAACTTCTCGATTCCTATTTTCTCAATTGCTATACAACATGTACTTTCGCACATGGAAAGCCAAAAAACTAGCCATGCAATATAAAATATAAATTATAATAAATATGCCACTACACTGAAAAAATTTAAATTTTATATCCCAAAAAAATATTCCCAGGTATGACCATGATGCATATGCTATACAAGGCAAATGAGGCATACTATATCTCAACTTCACAGAGGCAAATCCCAATCTGGGATTGCAATGATTTATGGTAAGGATTGGACAGAGGGAGGGTTCTGCACCTGTAAAGGATGAAAAGGATGGACCGATTCAGGAAAAGAAAGCTCAAGTGAAGCTGCTCCAATGGACACCAAGGCTCCAACACCGAAAGAAGAGGACAGGAGGAATCGGATCCAGATCTACCACGATCGGTGAACAAGACTTCGACCGTCGGAGAAGAATGCAAGATTCATGCCATGTGGAAGGACCATGTTCTTTGTATGATGATGGAGGAGAACAAGCCTTCAACCGACTGAGAAGAAGGGAATACGAGTTTCATGGCCCCAGATCTAAATGTTCCTCAACATCTTTGCTGAAATGGACAAGGGCTTAATGGCAATTTCAGAAAACTAGCTCAGCAGGTCATTTGAGGTAAAAATTAATTTTTACCGTCCCAGTTTTTACTTTTACCACCAAGAATTTACCGCAATATCAATCAAACAAAACTCGGCAGTGAGCATCATAGACGCTGCCTCCAAAGATATGATGTGACATAGTTATGATCAAGTCAGCTTAATGACCAATTACATCAAATTCTGGAGGATAAGATGGTTAAAAAAGTATTTTTCATCGAAGAATTAAATATTGTAAATACTTAAATAACGATAATAACATCATTAAACAAACTCATAAAAAAAACTCTTAATAATAATCCATTCTATCCTTGGTATAAAACATTTTGAGAAAAATTCATATCCAGCAGATAAAGTGGTCAATTTGTATTGAAATTGGGTTCTTGGACAGAGTCCAAAAAATGATGGAGAAGATTCAAAAGTATCATGGTATTCCTATCTCTAAACAAACTGTTATCTTTAATGGTCGAGTTATTTTAGAAGACGGTGACATTTGGAAGTGTAAAATCTTTCACAATTCCTGAATTCAGCTTCTTGTTGCACCTGGTCATCATAAAAACAGAGGACTTGTACCATTCCCCTGTTCCCACCACCGCCACCAAGATTCATCTCAACGTTAAAACCCCTTCTTCAAAGATGCATGTACCTCTCGAAATTGTCACCAGCTACATTGTATCGAAACTCATATTCAGTTATTAAAAACCAGAATCAAGTCTAAGAACAAAGTCTAAACACAGATTCATTTTCAATAACAAAAACTAAAAAACCAAATAAAGTTAAGAGTAAATCAATAACCAAAAGTTCAAGAATACAAACTTAACAAAAAAAGATCAAGCAAAGTCTAACATAAATAAAAATAATATTCAGATTCAAGATTACAATCAATAACAAGGATCAATGTCAAAGTCCAATTATTATAATTGAAAAATTTCAGACATATTCAATAATAAAATGGACTAATAGTGAATAACACACAATTTATACAAATTAAATGGGAGAGATGAACATAGTTCTTACCGGAACTGAAATCATCATTAGCAATTAAGGTTGTGAAACTCGAGATCCTAAGTAAGATCGGAAGGGGGAGGTGAATACGTAAAACGTGTGATCGTAACACGGATCGTAAGATCCTACCATATACATATATTTAATATATATATATATATATATATATATGTATAAATTAAAATTAAAACCTATTGATCTGCATTTGATTAAACATAAAATTTTGACTTATTTAAGTTTTTGGTCCCCGAAAGTTGACCGTGTTTTGGTTTTAATCCTTATCTTTTTATTTGACCGGTCCTAGTCCTTAAAAGTTCAAAAAAAAATGGTTTTGGTCCCTGCCGTTAAATTTTGCCGTTAATGCTGAAGTGGCAAACAGAATTAAAAAAAAATAATTAAATAATTAAATTTATAAAAAAAATAAAAAAAATTTAAAAAAAAATTATTTAAGTTTTTGGTCCCTGAAAGTTGACCGTGTTTTGGTTTTAGTCCCTATCTTTTTATTTGATCGGTCCTAGTTCTTAAAAGTTCAAAAAAATTTGGTTTTGGTCTCTCCCGTTAAATTTTGCCATTCATGCTAACGTGGCAAACAGAATTTAAAAAAAATAATTAAATTTATAAAACAAAGAAAAATTAAAAAAAAACCCCAAAACCCGTACCCAACCTCACCCCACACCACCCACCCTCCCCCTCTTCCTCTCTCTCTCTCTCCCTCAATCACTTGACTCTCTCCCTCCCTCAAGGCAAAATCGCATCTCTCTCACCCCTCACCAAGGCCTCACGGCCTCATCTCTCTCACTCACGTTTTCCCTCTCCTTACCTCTTCCCTCTCTTCTTCCCTCATCAAGGCCTCTTCCTTCATCTCCAATCGACACATGCAAGCTCACAAAGTGATGTCTCTTCCCTCACAAATCACGCCCTTATAAAGCTCTGATCGGCACATGCAAGCTTCTACATCTCCGATTTGGGATTATATGATGTATTTCTGGAATTGACGGTGGAGAACGGTGGATCTCCATGGTGCATCTCCGATTTGGAATTAATTCTTTTTTTTTTTGGATTTTATCATTTCTTTTTCATTATTGATTTGTATTCTTAATCTAAATTTATGGAATTGACGGTGGAGAACGATGTATTCTGATAGCAAATAATAATATAGGCGGTGGCGACAGATTGGCGGTGGAGAAAGAGAGAGGAAGGGGGGAGGGGATGGGGGGTTTCATGGGGGGGGGGGGGGGGAGAGAGAGAGAGGAAAAGGGAAGAGTGGGTGGGGTGGGGTTGGGTTGAGTACAAGTTTCATGGGGGGAGAGAGAGGAAGAGGGGAGGGTGAGTTGGGTTGGGTACGCGTTTTTTTTTGGGGGGTTAATTTTTTAATTTTTTTTATAAGTTTAATTATTTTTTTATTTTTTTTTTAAATTCCGTTTGTCACGTCAGTATTAACGACAGGGACCAAAACCAATTTTTTTTTAACTTTTAAGGACTCGGACCGGTCAAATAAAAATATAGGGATTAAAACCAAAACATGGTCAACTTTCGGGGACCAAAAACTTAAATAATATTTTTTTAATTTTTTAATTTTTTTTTATAAATTTAATTAATTTTTTTATTATTTTTTTTAAATTCCGTTTGCCACGTCAGCATTAACGGCAAAATTTAACGGCAGGGACTAAAATCAATTTTTTTTGAACTTTTAAGGACTAGGACCGGTAAAATAAAAAGATAGGGACTAAAACCAAAACACGATCAACTTTCGGGGACCAAAAACTTAAATAAGCCTAAAATTTTCAACCAAAATTTGAACATCAATTCATAACAAAAAATCACCAAAACCTTTCAAAGTATTATAACTCAATATCTAAATGTCTAAATCATTTAATTAAATCACGCAAAGGAAGATCAAGATAATCATCTTCAATAACATCCTCATCTTCATTGATCTCATCAAGTGGCTCCATTTGATGCATTTCATCTCCAGCAAGCTCATTATCAGAATCACTTTGTGGAATCTCCAACTCTTCACGAACACGAGTATCATTTCCAACATCTACTCCTTCAACAAATGCTTCTCCAATTGGAGAGTCCCAATCAACATTGTATCCATCAAAATTTTCATCATTTTCATTGTTCTCCGTAATCCACTCATCATCAGAAGACATGTCATCAAAGTGCTTGTACTCAATCAGAGATTTTCTTGCTTGTTTCTTGTTGGCTAATTTTGAATTAACCATTACAAAAACATCATCGTTCACTTTCTCTTGTTTCATACGATTCCTTTTCTTTGTGTGGACCTAAACAAACACAAATAAAATAGTTTCTCATCAAACACAGATTAATATAAGTATATAACATATGCAACTCTTTTAAAAGTCTTACCCACTCAAAAGCACTCCAATTACGCTCACATCCATACGAACTGCATGTCAAACTTAATACACGAATAGCAAACTTTTGCAGCTCAGGATGCTCATCTCCATACGACTCCCAGCATTGTGCTGGAGTTTTGGTTTCAAGTGCAACCTTGGCTACTACACTACCAAAAAACTTAGCCTTGGCCTTGAAGTCTTCAAGTTGAGCGTCAACTTTTTTAATTATTTCAAGATTACCTTTCACCATCCTACCCAAACATTCATACATCCCTTGTTTGACTTTATAATCAGCCTTAAAACCAGGAGCATAGTGCAACATTGGATTTAGATAATAGCCCGCAGCATGCAAAGGCCTATGAAGTTGATTTTCCCATCTTGCATCAATCATGTTCCACAAAGGCATAAAACTAACAAATTGAAAAAAAAAATAGATTAGTTATGAAGAAACAAATAATTTATATATTTTTGACATAAAAGTGAAACAATGTATTAATTGGGGAATGTAATAATTTACCTATTTTCAACATTATTGAAGGCCTTTTGTATATCCTCCTTAGCTGAGTCTATTGCTTCATAAATGTACCCCATAGCTAGCTTTTCATCAGAATCCACTAAACGGAGCACTTTGATCAAGGGTAGAGCACCCTTCAAGCAAATTACCACATTTTTCCAAAATCCCTTGTCCATGACTATATTCTCAACACTTTTCCCATCCTTTGTCCTTGCATACTGACTAGGAGTCCACCCTTCAGATGCGAAAATCCTCTTCAAGTCTCCCTTATTATCCAAGAGGCAACCCAATGTGAGGTAAGATGTGGCAAAACGGGTCATGGCTGGCCTCACCAAATCTTTTCCTTTGGTGAATTTTTGCAACAATGCTACAAGGGAAGTCCTTCCATAAAGGTCTGTTGTAATTCTTCTTCCCCTTGGAATAGTCTCTTATGGACTTGGATTTTTTTTTTTTCAAAATCCTCCAGCATCAAGTCGATGCAGTGAGCAGCACATGGTGTCCAATAAATTGTTTTTCTTTTATCCATCAACAATTGTCCAGCAGCTTTGTAATTTGCCGCATTATCTGTCACAACTTGGACTATTTTCTCCTCGCCAACCTCCTCTACAACATCATCTATGAACTTAAAAATAACCTGAGAAATATTAATTGAATTAATTATGAATTAATATAAATGACCAAGAAGAATAATAATTAAAAAAATAATAATTATAATTTACCTGAGAGGTTTTGGAAATGTTAGAGAAAACTCGCAAGATTAACTGAAATATTAGTTAGTTAGATTATGTTTTTAGTTGGTCAATTTGAATCAGGATTAACTGAAATATTCTTTAGTTGAATTGTCTTGCTGTTTGTTTGATTGGAACATAATTTAGCCAACTAAAGGGTTCTAATGATTGGAGAACCAATCCATGGATTTGTCCTAGACAATGCTAATTTTTGTACTGTTTTGTTCTTGTGAGTACTCCTACTACTCATTTAATAAATTCTTTTCCTTTTTGCGATAAAAAAGAAAAAAGCTTTGGAGGAATTGCTTTCCTATATATGGTTGAGACTAGTCTAGAACATGATTCTAAGTTTCTAACCAAAAGTGATGGCTAAAAGATGTTCAAAGCTGCTGAAATTTTCATTCTAAGTAGCATCAATGCCTAAGATGTTGACTTGATATTAAGTTGATGTGATTATAACAGGGAGACTAAATTAGGTGTTGGTTGGGCGTACGAATGATGAGTATGGGTGCAGGGCATGGATAGTCTAATTTACTGGTAACTGAGTTGGAAATGAGTACCTAATTTACTGGAATCTGTCGTTGTAAGTACCTAATTTACTGGAAACTGTCGTTGTAACTGAGTTGGAAATGAGTACCTCTTGTAAGTTGGAAGTCCACGTGTTGAGTCTTATAATACTTCCTCCGGTCTTTATTATAGGGCATACTTAACTGAATTACACATATCACGGAAAATAGTTAGTTTTACAAATTTTATGAGAATATATTGTAACATTACAATTTTACCCTCTAAACTTTTCTTGAAAAATTCACACTCATTAATGAACAACATAAACACAAACACATGGATAGTCAAAACATTTAATAGGAACAAAAAAGAGAAAAAACAATAAATGATACATTGGAAATATAAAGTGACTTATAATTAGGACCAAAAAAACCTTCTAGAATATGACCTATAATAAGAACTAGAGGGAGTATGTGATATGGTTTAAATACTTGTTAAGTTATTTTAGTCATTATTAATTGGTCTTGAGATAAAATTTTAACATTGTACTCGTGATGCTTTTAATAATATTATTTTTTGCTAATAAAAAAATCTGCTGCTTTAGTTGCTTATATAATTGCATAATTGCAACAATATGATCGAATAATGGGTATCTAGGTATTCCTAGTTTAGAGGTTT
Source organism: Crotalaria pallida (assembly GCA_037953625.1). NCBI lineage: Eukaryota > Viridiplantae > Streptophyta > Magnoliopsida > Fabales > Fabaceae > Crotalaria > Crotalaria pallida. Next base: position 145,173,206 of record CM075651.1, on the reverse strand, counting down.
CATTTATAGTATTCATATGTGAGAAAAGTGTCTATATGTGTCAAATCTACGAGAGATGATTTTTTTTTTTTTAATAATCTGTGAGTGATTTAACTAGTTATGTGTGTATATATATATATATATATATATATATATATATATATATATATTGCAAGAAATAAACGTGAATTACGATGATTATAAAATGATTATTATAAACACATCAATTATATTATCATGTAATATACAGAGTAATAAAAATTGGGAAAAGTGTATTAACACTCTTTAAATTATATTTGATAGCCAGTACAAATTTGATGAGTGTTTTATGTTTTTTACTTGCCCATCTAAACAACCAAAAAATCCCGAGCATGTGGTTCAGTGGTAGGGATTGATCCACGCTTAAGCAAGGTCAGGTGTTCGAATCCTGCCTTGTGCATGCAGCAGCGTTAAATCTCGGGGTCAGCTGTCCCACCCTTTAGAGGTGCCTACAAGCCAGCGAGGAGATTAGTCACTGCGGTCGGCGGTGGACACTCCGGTCATAGACAAAATAAAAAAAAAAATAATAAACAACCAAAAATTACACTAAATTCAAATTATATATTTTTTTTTTTTGAAATTGTAGCAATTTTATTAAAGAGGAAAAGATGCTACATCTGATATGATGACTTGCATAATATCATGTGGCATGTCATCTAGCCACACAAAATCACGAGATGAAAAAGCCTTTTAGGCTAAAAAATGGGCAACTGAGTTACAGCTCCTAGGCACATAAGATAGTGTTGCCTCATCTAAAAAAGCTGCTTCTTCTTTGCTCTCTTTTATCAGCTCACTCCAATAAGATGGGTTGAAGACATCTTTTTTCCATTCATTGACCACAGCAAGACAATCGGTCTCAAAATGAACAGAAGAAAAGCCAAGATTTAGTGCAAGGTCCACAGCCCATCGCAGAGCAGTCGCTTCAGCCATTGAGGGATCCAAGGTGTCTGGATAAAACTTTGTAGCAGCTGAAAGAGGAGTGCCCAACTGATCTCTGAATACCACTCCACAACCTGTGCCTACCTTATCTCTTACAGAAGCGTCTATGTTCGCTTTGGCATGGAACTGGACTGGAGGATCCCAGGTACCTATCCTTCTCTGTGATGCGTGATTTTTTGTTGGTACTAGGGGCTAAATTCAAATTATAAAATCATCTTTATTGACATAAAAGAACCTTATTTAAGATAACACTAAATTAATTATTTTCCAAAATCCTCTTTACAGAGATTTTATATTGGACTATGGTCATACATACATGAAAAAGAATGAAAAGATACAGTGGCTCGGAGGGGCCCTTACCTTACTGAACTCAATAAGGCAGCGAAGAATAAAAGGTTCTAAACAAAATAAAATTATGAATCATTCAATCACACTAAAACTTTGGTTCATGATTAAATAAAATTTATACATATCAAAATAGAAAGCAATATATTGGCTCAACGAACCTGCGTTTAAGATCGAAGAGACGTTTTGAAAAGAGTTTTTTTTTTTAACCCCTTTGTTTACTCACCGGCCTTCATTTTTTCCGCCTTATACAAGGCGGTAGTGCATTTTTTCGCCTTATACAAGGCGGTAGTGTAAATTATCAGTTTTTTCTGCCTCTTTCTAGGCGGAAAAATGGTAATTTTGCACGTCCGCTTTGTATAAGGCGGAAAAGATATGATAATTTTACACTACCGCCTTGTATAAGACGGAAAAATGTACTTCCGCCTTGTATAAGGCGAAAAAAAATGGGAGCCAATAAGTAAACAAAGGGATTCAAAAAGAAAAACTCTTTGAAAACGAGGAGCCTCCGGCAAAATAGATGAAATACAAGTGATTATTTACGTTCAATTTTGTTTAACAAAAGTAAAGCAATTTTTACCCAATTGTCTAATACTCTAATTATTATGATAAGTCCCCACCATCAAAATGTAAGAGAAACTTAACGCTGCGCAATAAGCCAAAGTTGCAACCGTCAAAAGAACGCGTACATGGGTTACTTTCCCATCAGAAAAGTCAGAATATAAGAGCAATGGAAACCCGCTTTATACAATGGACTAATCCCTCGGAAGGATGGACAAAGCTAAATACTGATGGTGCGTCGAAGGGAAACCCGGGTGATGCAGGATGTGGAGGGCTCTTCAGAGATAGTGATGACAAATGGATCAGTGGATATTATAATAAAATTGGAATAGCTACAGCCTACAATGCTGAACTGTGGGGTCTCTTCAAAGTTTTAAGCATTGCTGTTGATAAGGGTATATCTCCAACTTGATTGTTGAATGTGACTCCCTCTCCATCATAAATCATCTGAATAAAGAGAGAAGCACTGGTTAGGGACAAGCTAATAGTGGGCTTCTGTCGCACATTAATCTTTTGCGACGTAAGATCCAGAACATAAAGTTTGTGCATACAAAGCGTGAAGGGAACATCTGTGCTGATTACTTGGCAAATTTCAGCCTGGATAAAGATTGTGGATGCTGCTTTCTGCAAGAACCTATTCAGGAGTTAAAACCTCTCTTATTTCATGACTACTCTAGGTTTACGTTACCTAGAGTTTCTTATGTGATGTAATTTTTTTCTCTTTCTTTGGGCGTTTTGCGCCTTTGTCTACCAAAAAAAAAAAAAATAACGCGTACATGTTTGGTATAAGGTTGAAATTTGCTGCCAGTACTATCTGCTTCTTTATGAACGTGAAAATATGGCCAATCCGCGTTTGAAACGCAGCTCCAAACACACTGGCTGCCGATCACAACAAAAGCAAGTTCGTCACGTTCCCATTGATTCTTGGTTTCTGGTACCAAAAAAAAGGTCAAATGAAACAAAATTTTGTGACCACTGAATGAAATTTCCTCCTTTGATGAAACTAAGGCATTAATTATTTATATAATAATTAATGCTTTTTTCGAATAAAATTTAATTTTATCTTATCTAAAAAAATTATTTATATAATAAAACCACCATTATTGTAAAATTATGTTGTATTTTGTTTTTTTTTTCAATTTTTTTATAACATAAAAATTTAGAGTGAATGGACACTTTGGTCCCTCAAGTTTTTCGACAGGAACACTTTAGTCTCTCAAGAAATTTAATTCATTTTTAGTCCTCAAAGTTTTCCAAAAGTAACAATTTAGTTTTTGTACAATTTTTGTTAGCCACTTCGTTGAGGGACTAATTGGTACTTTTGAAAATAATGAGGAATAAAAAGCACAAGAAATGCTTTTAGCCCAAAAGAAAGTTGCAGTTACAAGAAAAACATCGCCAATGACACCAACCTACCCACTCAAGCTAATTGTTTTTTTTTTTAATTAATTTTCTGCTTTTATAATATCTCCAATATAAATTTTACCAAACTTGCATACTGATTATGATTATGTTGATGGTTTAAAATCTATATACTGTACTAGTTTAGACGGGGGATCGTCCACATATTCAAGTATGATGAAGTCCATCATACAAAATTTGATTTTCATTACTACTTTGATTCAGATTTTGGTGAACCCAGCAGTGCTATATACAAGGAAATAACTACCTACGAAATCTCACGAATTATACTTGAACAAGTAAAAAACTAATATGGTAAGCAAAACTAGCATGTAGCTATAAACTTGTAACTTGTAGTTATGAGCTTCTAATTTGTAGTTGTTAAGCTAGCTATGAGCTGTGAGCTTGTAACTGGGAGCATATAGTTGTTTAGCTGACTATTTGAAATAATATTGTTCGGCAAAACTAGCTTTTGATGTAGCTAAAAGTTATTAAATGACTAAAAAGGACATGCAACATTTTATTATTTTAAATTTTTTAAATTTTTTTCTTTATTTATTAAATAATTAATTGATTGATTAATTAATAAAATATAAAAATTATTAAATTATAATTAATTAAACTCATTTTTTGCTTAATTTATTAATTATGAAGTTAATTAATTAATTATAGAAAAATTATTAAATTATAATTAATAATTAATCAAAGAGTATTAAAATAATTTTAAATTTTGTTTGAGGGTATAATTGGTATATAAATTATTGAAAGCTAGTTTAGTTTCTAGAAAGTTACTTCAAGAAGCTTTCTAAAAGCTAGCTTTTAAAAACTACAAGCTCATTTTTTAAAAGTTATAAACTCTTTCTAATTTGTGTTCACCGAACAGAGCTAATAGCTTATTGACTGAATCTAAAAGCTTCTAACTAGTTAAAAAGCTCCTAGTTTACCTTGCTAATCATAGTCTATGACCTTAAATTTAGGAGTAGAAAAAGTCAAAGTAAAGCTAAAATCACTATTCGTGAATCTTGTACGAAACAGTTTTCTTAGTAAACAACATTTTTTTTTCGTATTCCTTGCGGAACCACCGGTATCCCCAAGAGCATCCTTAATACCAGGGAGTCCTTGAGACTAATCCGGAGTTTCGTGGCTGGCTCTCCCAGCGAGATGTTTTTAGTGGGAATCAAACCCGAAACTACTAGCACCCGTGTCTCATTCCCAAAATTTCAGTTGGGGCCTTACACCAACTGAATAAAGCCTCGTTGGTAGTAAACAACATTTCTGATTTGACAAATATTGATGAGTTTGTGATTATTTTGATTAAATTTAATTTTCGTAAATTTCGTTTATGTAATTTTTTTATTAGGGGTTCAATATCAACCGTATTGTCTATGTTGTTCGAAATAAATTTTTATTAGAGTTATATCACTGCTATGATATAGACTATGGTGAACCTCGATATATATTACTCCCTTACTCTCTAATTATAAGATCTTTTGACATTTTTATTTTCTTCTTATTTATAATACTTCATGCCAATTTTTAATGATCATTAATTACTTTTTTCCACAAATATCCCTATTTATTTAACACTTTCTAGATTCCAGATAATATTAATAGGGTAATTTTGAAAAAAAGCATCAAAAGTTCATATTTCCAATACAAATAACTAAATTAATTCACCTTTTTAATGGACGTGAAATCTCTCAAAGAGATCTCATAACTAGGAAGAGAGGGAGTATTATTTATTTTCTTTACAGCAAATTATGTTCCCAAACAATAATAACTGATCTCTTCCTCTGCTGCGGTCCAAGGGTTTGTTGGAGGCCATGGTTGTTGGAGGCTATTAAGGATTCATCCGTGGCTGAAGCATCTGGGAGGGTTAGAGAGTGATTGAGTGGCAGTGATGGATTGATAAACTAACACAGCCAAGAATATTTCTATTTCTATCATCATTTTATTCATTTAATTTCTGCATGTGCCATGCTTATTCTATAACTTTTATTACTGCATGCATGTGTTATGCTTACCATGTGCTATGTTTAATAGTAATATTTTTGTATTACTGCATGTGCCTTCGTTTTCATTTGTCACTACTAATATTCGTTCCACCTAACATGAGAGAGGGAGCCTAACCTCCTTACTATACTATAAATATGGAACGTCACTTCACCATGCATCATTACCCATTGCACATTCATTACCCTTGGCCACAAACTCGTGCAATTTTCGGGCCATTTTTAACTTTGGTGATACTAATTCTGATACGGGTGCATGGTTCGGAAGCAACTGAACTTTTTCCATCAAGGCCACCGTACGGAGAAACGTACTTTCATAAACCAGCCGGAAGATTCTCTGATGGCCGTCTCATCATAGATTTTATTGGTAATATAAATAACCTTAATCACTTTATTTTAATACTCCCTCCGTCCCATGAACTTTTCATTAGTGATTTTAACTATAGTTTGGGACAAAAAATTTAACCATTTTTTACCATCTCTGTGGAACGGAGGAAGTACTACTATTACAAGATATTAAGCCTGTGCATTTGCATGGATTTGATTTATGTTTTAAATATTTATACTTTGTTAAAGTGAAATAGGACAAAATTATTAATTATCTGAATCGCTGTACGATTCAATTCTTTTAAATCTCCATAATTTTTTGCCTTTTAATTTCAATAGCATGTGTCCACTATACGTAGAGCTATTGAGAAGATATAATAGAATTAAATAATTCATGGTAACGACATTAAATTCATTTTGTAGTCTATTTTACATAAATATATAGATAGATTTATTGATGACTTATATAACAATATAATTTTATTTAATTGATTTTACTTTAATTTTTTTTTTCAGCACAAAGTTTTGGACTCCCGTATCTGAGTTCATACCTTGACTCTCTGGGGACCAATTTTTCACATGGTGCAAACTTTGCAACAGTAGCATCGACTGTTAGACCCCCACCACCTCAAACGGAATACAATCCATTTTATCTCCAACGTCAGTACCTTCAATTCCAACGTTTCAAAATCAGAACGTTGGAATTAATGAAACAAAATAATCAAGGTAGTAATAATAATGAAAGAACTTTTCTAATTTATCATTAATTATATATATATTTTTTAATTTATTTGCTCATCACTTATTAGCTTGTGTTTATTCTATTGTTTTTCCTGGCCGTTGGAAGCTTGATTATTCCGAAAGAAGAGTATTTTAGTGAAGCATTGTATACATTAGATTGTGGACAGTATGACATTATTGCCGAAGTGGATCGAAAGTTGACAATAGCGAAAATTAAAGCTTCCGTGCCAGCTATTGTCAAGAATTTCTCGGCAATTGTCAAGGTATGTAGATAGTTCAACATCCTTCAATTCTAAGTTCTATGTCACACTAATATATACTATATTTAACAATAAAATTTATGAATTTATTGTTCTAAAGTGTTTGAACTTGGTGATGCATGCAGAACATGTACGAATTGGGAGCTAGGTCGTTTTGGATCCACAACACAGGGCCCCTTGGTTGCCTTCCTTTGACTTTGACATACCATCCATCATCTGAAAAAGATGAATGAAAGAAGCCCTTGTTCAACTTCGCCGGGATCTTCCTCTGGCAGCCATTACTTATGTGGATGTCTACTCTGTGAAGTATTCTCTTTTCCAACATCCAGAGAAATATGGTGAGCCAAATTAATACTCGATTAATTTACGCACACGTATATATTAAATAAGAATATTAATTTAATTGGCAATAATATTGCCTAGTATATTATATGTCACTCGATCGATCTTTTCGTCATCAATGCGCAGGGTTTGAGGATCCCCTTGTTTCATGTTGTGGATATGGAGGGAAGTACAAGCAAAGCGCGGCAGTTGGATGTGGGGGAACGATAGAAGTGAATGGCACACAACTTTTTGTGGATTCATGTGAAAGACCATTTGCTAGCGTGACTTGGGATGGGATCCACTATACCGAGGCAGCTAACAAGTTTGTTTTTAATAAAATTTCTACTGGAGCTTTCTCAGATCCTCCTCTTCCCCTGAAAATGGCATGCAACAGAAAGGAATTGAACTAGTTTAGTCGGGGGATCCATGTAACGATATTAAGTATAATAAAGATTAAAAGAATTATTAGGCTAATTTGGAGAAAAGGTATAGGATAAATATTAGATAGTCTAAATAAATAAGTATTATTAGTTGTTACAATATTTCTAGAATGTTCTTTTATTACTATATATAAGTCTTGTACTTTTCATCTTGGAGGAATGAAAATAAATTAAGTCTTTTTTGTTTAGTTTTTCATCTTCTTCCTCTAATTTCTGGAGATTGACCATCTCAAATTTGGTCATTATCTTTATCATCAATTTTGGATTGTTACAATCCACAAATTGGTTGAGCTTTTGGAGGAATTGCTTTCCTATGGTTGAGACTAGTCTAGAACATAATTCTAAGTTTCTAACCAAAAGTGATGCTTAAAAGATGTTCAAATTAAAGCTGCTGAAATTTTCATTCTAAGTGTAGCATCAATGCTTAAGATGTTTGCCTTAAGCTTCTCCTTACCATGGTAATAAATTTTTGTTCTATCAAAAAAATGCTTAAGATGTTGACTTGATAAGTTGATGTGCAATACAAAGATTGCCGATCAGGCGTATGTATGTAGCTATCGAAATTGTCAGCGTTAACTTTATCATTTGTTCCTCGTACTTTGAAGTCCCTTCCCTTCATCCTTCTCCAAATGACTACTGTGTGCTTCGTACCACCTTCACTAATGAGATTAGTTTTTTCATCAAAAGCTTTGAATATCAATTCAGCCTTCAATAGACAATAGTCCTCCAATCATCTTTAAGAGAGTAATTAGTTCTTTAACCAGAAAATGCTTCTTTTGATGAAGAGCACGATTTTCAATGCTTAATAAATTTTCAACATTATTAGCTAAACTTGGAGATTTCTATAAATTGAAATTTTGCTGATCCAACGATCATGCGATTCGGCACCCACATTGCAAGCAAGATCATCCTGTTAACTAGTACAGATCTAGTTTGATCCATATCATGCATATTTTCCTTGAGATTTGATACAATGCAGCTGATGTCAATTTCGAGAGGTACATGCATGCATCTTGGAAGAAGGGGTTTTAATGTTGAAGTGAATCTTGGTGGTGGGAGCAGGGGAATGATACAAGTCCTCTGTTTTTACGACAGTCTTCTAAAATAACTTGACCATTAAAGATGACAGTTTGTTTAGAGATAGGAATACCTAATACCATGATACTTTTGAATCTTCTCCTTCAGATTTTGGACTCTGTCGAAGAACCCAATTTCAATACAAATAGACCACTTTTTTTTGCCTGGATATGAATTTTTCTCAAAATGTTTTATACTAAGGGTAGAATGGATTATTAATAAGATATTTTTTTTATAAGTTTGCTTAAGGGATAAAAATTCAAAAAATGATTAAAAATTATTTGAAAACCGATGCAATTATCATTATTTAAGTATTTAATATTTAATTATAGTTTTATTTATGTTTTTAGTCCCTGAAAATTGGGGGGTGTTTTGGTTATGATTCCTAGTTCCTGAAATTTTTTTTACCACATTAATTATGGTTTTTACATTTTCACTCTTGGTTATTATGAATAGTTAATAACTATATACTTTTTTTTCCATTTTGTTTGGTCTTTTAGGCTTTTTTCGTGTTCCATATCTTTTGTCCTTTTACAATTCCAATACATGAACATATTTATCTGTCCAAATTTAACCCGTCATTCAATATTTCTCTTACTCCTCGGTAATTATATTTTTATCATCTCTCTTATCTCTAAACCACTATACATTAATTAATGGACACACTTACTAATAAAAATTAAATACGACTACAATTTTTAATAAGGATTAAATAGGAGCATTAAGGACAAAGTACACATAAAACTTACAATAACTAACACATTTTTAATATATGTGTCCAAATCTAAAAGGCCAAACAAAATAAAATGAAGGGACTAACTATTCATATAGCAACATGAACAAAACAAGAAAAAGGAGCATAAGTTTAAATATATATATATATATATATCCAACCAGGATATTCTATTTATTTTTATTGATTATCGACATGATCCATAACTTAGAGAAAAGTTTAAGTCATAAATCTATGACAAAGAAACAAACCAGATTCACAAGGCTAAGAAAAATTGTCAACCCAAAACATGATCTATGAAACTAGTAACAAGGAAAAAAAGGAAATTCTATATAGTAAGAATCTAATTAGATTACCTTATGGTTCTAAGATGCAGAAAAATGAAGCTGCTAGTAATTGATTTGGGTGCAGAGAAAAAAAAACAATTTTGGTCAACACTACCAAAATTTTAAAAGATGAACTAAAGATTAAAGAATGAAAGAAACAAAAAAAAATTCACCTCAAATAACAAAAGCTACAACATAATGATAGATTGAAACTGAAATTCCCTTCACTTTCCCACAAATTTTCATAACAATCACACACACACACACACACATATATAAGACATAACCAAAGAGAAAAAAAAGCTTACTGCCATTTCCTTCTAATCAAATTGCAAACCACAATTCTCCAAATAAAAAAAGTTTCACTTTTTTGGATCAGACCCAGTAAAGGTGAAAATTCTGAGAACCAAAGAAACTCTTGTATAGAAAGACCAGGCAAAAGAAAAAGACAGGTAGGAAGAGCTATAGAGAGGGAGGGGGGGGTTTCAACCGTTGACCGACACCATCGGTAACGTTTGACCGTTTTGTTCCTATGTCTGTAAATTCTACGCCTCCTATTCTGTTTCTACTTCTTATTACAAATCATACAAAAAATGTCAACATGCACTTTCTTAGATCCTTATAATGAAGAGCTTATGAAAGCACTTGAGCCTTTCATGAAAACTCATTCATCTATGACCTCTTCTTCTTCCTCATCACACCCTTCAACCATATCTTATATTTCTCCACTTTCGTTATGATTATTATTGTGCTACTATATGTTAACCCCTACACGTTCATCTTAAGTAAAATTAAAGTCTATATATAGTATATATATCTATTAACCTGAGTCAGTTTGTGGAGATTGCCCTCAATGATCAAAGATACCCTTGTATCATGTAATGCACTATTTAATATACACAATACCACTCTACAAAATCAATCATCACATTCAAACATATCACTGAATCACATCAAGATAATAATCAGAATACACATCAAAGGTACCAACTACAAGTTCAAGTATCTCAAATACACAAATTACATAAAACCCATCAAAGGTTTTTCACAATCAAGGTATAAACATATAAAATACACAAATTACAAAAAACGGAGTTCAATTCAACACATTCAAATTCACAAGTTGCAACAATATTTGTAGAAAATCACAAAATTGATAATTGCAAAAATGGTAAAATACCTCAAATGACGAAGAAGAAAAAACGAGTCAGAGAGAGGATCAACAAAAGATAGATGCAGCACGAGAGAAAACTTCGTGAGAGAGAAGCATCTTGCGAGAGAGAAGAGTAGCCGCTAGCATCGCAAGATAGAAGAGAAGCAGCATCGCCAGAGAGAATGAACGAGAGAGAAGAGTAGCCATAGCAGCGAACGGCGGCGGATCGCGACTAGACGGAGGTCACGCGCGTCGGAGGTGGGCTCGACAAGGACGAGGACAGCGAGTGGCGGCGAACAGTGATAGCAGGGACGACCCAGGGGGAGAGAAAGAGAGAAATGTGGTGTGAGAGGGAGGAGAGAGAGCAGCTGGGAGAGAGTGAAAGAAAGTCTTCATGGAGATGGGGTGTCAGGATGAAGAAGAAGACCATAAGGGAGAAGGGGGCCACGGGAACAAAAAGAAGGGAAGAGTAGGATTAGGGTTTTCACCCCCTATTTTACTTTTATGCCTTCATCCACTTTATTTATCAATATTATTATTCATTTGTTTATTTTGAAAAGAAAATACTACTATTATTATTATTATTATCATTATTATTATTATTATTATTTAAAGGGAAATTGATATAAAAAATTAGTTATCAAATCAAATAATTAAATATATTTTTAAGGTTTTGCTTAATCTCAATTTAGAGTTGAAAATAAAAAATCAAATAAAAAAAAATATGTTTGAAAAAAAACTAAATTTGCCATTCTTGTTGTTTAATTCATATTATTTTAAGGCTTATTTATGGTTTTGGTCCCTATAAGTTGACCTCGTTTTGAATTTAGTCCTTAAATCTTTTTTTGACCTTGAATAGTCCTTAAATCTTTTTAAATTTTGTTTTTAGTTCTTAAATCTTTTTTTGACCTTGAATGGTCCTTAAATCTTTTTAAATTTTGTTTTTAGTCCTTCTGTTTGTCTTCTTCCGTTATCTGCTGACATGGCAAACGGTGTGTCATGTCAGCCCTTATATTGACTGCCAACGATGCATCTGATGTGGACCTCCCACTCATGTGAGCAGGAACCGAGCATAAACCGAGCATTAACCGTGCATGAGATATCGACCGAGTACGATGCAATTGGTAACAGCATAGCTTGGTTCGTGCTCAGTTCATCGTGCTCGGTCGATATCTCCCCTCGATTTGGCAAGTCATGCTCGGTTCATGATCGGTTAATGCTTGGTTCTTGCTCGGTTCCTACTCACATGAGTAGGAGGTCCACATCAGATGCATCGTTGGCAGTCAATGTAAGGGCTGACATGGCACACCGTTTGCCATGTCAGCAGATGATGGAAGAAGACAAACAGAAGGACTAAAAACAAAATTTAAAAAGATTTAAGGACCATTCAAGGTCAAAAAAAGATTTAAGGACTAAAAACAAAATTTAAAAATATTTAAGGACCGTTCAAGGTCAAAAAAAGATTTAAGGACTAAATTCAAAACGAGATCAACTTATAGGGACCAAAACCATAATTAAGCCTTATTTTAACACAAATTTTATTTTTGTAACGTCTTCAACCTGCGGCTCGTTAAAAAAAATCCTTTATTAAATGTATTTATCTAACATATGCACCTAGCACATGTTTATGATAAGTAAGTATAAAAAATAAACTTCTACTCTCCTTGGTCCTATTTATAAAATCAGTTCGTAGTTTTTCACTTCCACCAAGGAAAATGATTAAAGTTGTAAGTTGCATTGGAAATGTGAAAATATGATGCACTTTTTCAAAACTACTCCTGCAATTATTGTTGGAATTCTAAAAAGTGTTGACTTAATAAGGTGTTTGTGGAAAGAAGTAATTAAATGCTATTGAAAATTGAAATGGGATCTTATAAATAGAACCGAAATAAAAACTCCAAAAGAATCTTATAAATAAGACCGGATGAAATATTAAAAAACTGAAAATCATTCTCGATTCACTACATATCTTTTTCCAATATTAACTTACTAATTTTTAATTTTGATTTATATTAGGGTCTTGGTAATAAGTGTCCTTGTGACATTTGTTAAGGATACTAAAAATGGAAAATATTCATAAGTCAAAGGTATTTATTTTCTCGAGAATCCAAAAAAATTCATTTTCCCATAACTTTTAACCACATTTAATCACTTAACAAGTGTCCTAAGAACACTCTTTAATATTATCCTTTATCTTATGGAGTACACTAGATACGTTGATTAAAAAAAACCTTTATTAAATACCCAAATTGCCACAAACCTCAACCAGTAAATAATATACTTATGTTGCTTCAGTTTCGAGACTTGTATTTAATTTTGAAGTTTTCTTAATCTCAATCGTTTTGGTTGATAATAACCATATGTAATTAGATATGTTTTAATTTATTGAAAATAGTGAAACTAAGAAATAAAAATTTTCATACTTTTATTTTTTTTCCCTAAAAATATGTCCAATTTTAGGTATTTATCCTTATCCTAAGAAACAAGGTTAAGAAAACTCTAATTAAAAAAAAAAAAAAATTGAAAAATGATCTTTAGTGAAGTTTCTCTTACGTTCCTTTTGAGTTTATGTTTCTTTTTCCGGTTACAGTTTCACTTCCCCTCCTCCGATCCTTATATAAAAACATTTTCTGCACTCCTTTCCACATCAATCATTTAGTTCACAAACGAATAATATGGCTTCCAAAGAATCCTTGCTCCTCCTTGGTGTCATGATTTTTTTCATCACCACCTTCAATGTGGAAGCAAGGGTTTTCCCTGTTCATGATATTGGTGGGACACCTCCTACACCTAGCGTGCCTGAGCAACATTTTCTTCCTTGTTGGGCTGGTGTCGGTGATTGTGCACCATCTACACCGAGCGTGCCTCTCCTGCATTTTCTTCCTTGTTGGGCTGGCTTCTTTGGTTGCCCCCCTCCCCCATCACCCTAGTATGCCTGGTGTGCCCAGCACCCGTAATATATCTCCTAACATATCTCTACGATGGTCACGATTTAGGTGAATGATATTGGGCTTATATATGCTTGTTCTACATTTATTTCAATAATATAAAAAATTGATAAATTGACTATGATATGATTTTATTTGAACAAATTTAATATATCCACAGAGGAATTTCATTTGTCTTATTTATCATTTTATTTTTGCTTTTACTTTTGTTTTAAAAAAAAAAAATCTATATATTCTTCACTTACCTTCATTATCTTATCTATTAGTAAAAAGCCAAAATCACTTTAGCTAAAAGGTTTATTTTAACAAGTGTTGTGATCAAAATCCCACTGGCAGGAAGTAGGTTAAAATCCTATTTGACATTGAAATGCATTCCACCACCGTATCTTTCTTAATGCAGTATAAATGTTTTTTTATATATAATAATGCAGTATAAATGTGGGAGTTTGATAATTCGAAACATTATTGCGAAAAAAAAATCTAGAAAGGATTAAGCGCCTCCACATTCTAATCTTAATATCGATAATATGTGAGCTAATACTTCCTTAGTTCCTTTAAAATATATGGGTAATTTCCACTCTTGCAAAAACAGCAGATAATTCAAAAAAAAAAAAATGTGATTTCTTATTTTCTTCAAAACGTTTCAAACTTGTGATTTCTTATAGATCCAGGGCGAATAAAAATTGAGGCTCCTTAATTTATAAAAATTTGTAATTAAATGAAAATTTAATAACAAAGTTTCAGTTTTTTTTATAAAAAAATAAATAAATAACAGAGTTTAAAAAGTATTTCTCTTATGTATTATAGGGAATTTTGCAAATTCACATGATATTTTTTTTGTTCCTATTAACTTTTGTTTTTATTTTTCGTAGATTTTGGGCGACTAAGAGGGAGTAACGATACTTTAGCAACAATAAATTAATAATTCGTTTTTATTAAAAAGAGGTTTTTTGAATTTGGAACAACAATGGTGTAATTAGATAATTCGTTGAGTAATTATATATTACCTTCGTTTTTATATATAAGACTTTTTTGAGATTTATATTTTGTTCATATTTATAAGATTCTATATCGATTTTCAAACAAGTAATTATGTAAATATTTGGTATACTTTTTCAAAAGTACTCCTATAATTATTAATTTATTATTGAGAATCTAAAAAGTGCTGAGTAAATAGAGATGTTTGTGAAAAAGAAATAATTAATACCATTGAAAATTGGAAATGTGACTTATATTAAGAAAAAATAAAAGATCTTCAAATGAAGCTTATATATAAGACCGAAGAAAATATTTTTAATATATATATATATAGTTGTATAAAATTTATATTTTAGTTCTGCAAACATTTTGTTCAAACTCACCGCTAACCCAAAAACACTCTTTATTCTTGGAATTATATATTGTAATCCATGTTGTATTGTTTAAATTAAAACTTATAAGCATTGATGGTATTACGAGATTGTCTTTATCTTTTTTTTTTTATTTTTTAAGAGAAGTGCTTTTTAAACTTTGTTGATAAACTTTCATAACTTACAAGTAGGGGTGGGAATGAGTCAAGCCGAGCTAGGCCTTAACAAAAATGTGTTTCAAATTCAAAGCCGAAGCTTGCTTATGAGCTCGTCATAGGCTAAAGAGTTTTAGTTCCCAACCCCCATGTATTATCCCCCAAACCCCCATTTTATTAATAATCCTAAAATACCCTCCACATAACTTCTTTCCTAATTCAAACCATTCCCCAAACCCCACCTCCTTCCCCAAACGACTCTCTCCTTCCCCACCGGAAACGACCCTCTCCTTCCCCACCGCGCCGCCGCTCTCTCATCTCTGGTTCGTGCAACCACCGCCTCCACTGCTGGGCAAACCGCCATCGTCTTCTCCCCTCCACCGTTCGCCGTCACCCGCTCTCCATCTCTTCTCCCAGTCGCGATTTGCGACCCATTGAGGCCCTAGTTCGCGCCGCCGCCGCTGTTTCTTGAAGCTGGGTAGTGTAACAGTAAAAATAAAATTCCGATAGGATGTGGTCGGAATATTTTTTCTCTTTCCAGTAAAATTCCGACACGGGAATTCCGACACACCCGTGTCAGAATTTTAATAAAATACGAGTCTGGCCTGTGTGAATTTTTAACAGTACGACTAAAACAAAACTTAAACAAATATACGTTGCTTACCTTCAACAACACGTCTACAACGTCGTATGCACCTTCTTCTGAGCGTCAATGATGAAAAAGTGGAAGCTTTTGGAGAAAAAATGTGATGAAGATGAAGGTTTTGGAGAATGAGAGAGATTGTAGAAGAGGAACATGAAGAGTTTATGGGTATTATGGAGGTTTTTTGTTTATGAAGGTGAAAGGTTGATGGGGTTTGGGTTTTACATAAATTAGGATTGGGGTTTGTGGCTAATGGGGTTTGGGGACTAAGTTTTGGAGGGAAATTATTAAGTAAGGGCATTTCAGACTTTTCACTATTAAATTGGGGTTTGGAGCTAATATATGGGGGCTGGGAACTAAAACTCTAGGCTAAATTTGAAGCCTAAGCTCAACCTATTTCAAAGCTTGACCTGACCCATAAGCCCGGTTAAAAGTCTATTATTCAATAAAATTCTTACATTTAAGTACGAACATAAAAATGCCTCATATCCTCAAATTATGTGAAAGAAATATAATAAAACGAATGGTAAACAACATTAAAACTCAAACTATATATCAACAAAAGTATTAGGATTTGTTGATGTGAGGGAGTGAAATTATTAGGATTTGTTTTTTATATGTTAGGATTAGGTTTAATAAAGAGGGAAATAAATTATATTTTTATTTTTAATTATAATACTATATAGAATGTATTAAATATTTACTTTTAATTTAAATCACTAATAAAATATAATATATTAATATTTAAAAAATTAAATAAGCTAGCCCAATGAGCTTAATAGGCTTTTTATAAAGCTCGAGCCCGGCTTATTTAGATATATAAGTTTTTTAAAAAGCTTAAATCTGACCCTTTTATTAAATGAGCCGAGTCGAGCCAAGTCAGACCTTAAGTGAGCTGAGTCATAGGCCCCATGAGTCGGCACGACTCATTCCCGCCCCTACTTACAAGTTTTGGATAGATCATGAGCTCTCAGTTTTTTCCGCTACAAGCCTATAAATGTCACGACTAGGCATGCTGGGCCTAACTACATGTCTTTGGAATTTTTGTGACATGCCAAATTCAGGGGAAGAGGTGGATCAGAGAAAGTCCCAGTAGAAATTTGATTGAAAATAAACTTGTTAGCTGCCTCAGTGTAATGGATCCCATCCCAATTTATTCTTGAGGATGGTCTTTCACATGAACCCACAAAAACTTTAGTGCCATTGACTTCTATGGTTCCTCCACATCCAACAATACTGCTATAGTTGTACTCCCCTCCATAACCACAGCATGCAACTAGTGGGTGCTCAAATCCTGTGCATGAATGAAATAATCAACCACAAATATTTATTAATAAATAATAAGCAAGCTTGAAAATAAGAATGTAAGAACATGGAGGAATTTTGATTTGGCTCACCATATTTCTTTGGGTTGCTGAAAAGAGAGTACTTAACAGAATAGATATCTACATATGTAATTGCAGCCAGAGGAAGATCCTTTCGAAGTTGAACCACGGCTTCCTTCAACTTATGGTTAAAATACTGAGCTACTTCATTATATGGCTTTGCACAACCATATTCATCTTTTTCAGCTGATGGAAAATTGGTGAAAATATAAGGGAGGCAGCCAATGGGCCCTGTGTTGTGAATCCAAAATGATCTAGCTCCCAAATTGTATATGTTCTTCATCACCAAATTCAACAATTTAGAACAATAATTTGAGAAATCAATTACCAAAATATCAAGATATAATTGAAGGATGTTGAACTACCTTAACATTTGATGAAAAGCTGTTGACAATATCAGGAACGGAAGCATTAACTTGTTGTACAGTTAAGTTACCAAAAAAGCCAGCTCCAAGATCATTTTGGCCAATGTCAAATGTATACAAAGCTTCATGAAAATACTCTTCTTTTGGCATCAAGTTTGCAAATATGGCAGCTACAGGAAAACAAATTAGAACAAAACTAAACTAAACCTTGTCCTCAATTATTAAAGATAGATATGTTAATAATGAATAGAAGTTCTTCTATTACCTTGATGTCTAATGAATTGTGTTCTTGGTTTGAAATCTCTGAATTGAGTATACTGAACATCAAGGTAGAAAGGACTGAATCCACCCTGAGGTATGATACTAGGTGGGGGTCTGATTGTTGATGCTGATGTTGCAAAGTTTGCACCATGTGAGAAGTTTGTCCCAAGTGAATCAAGATAAGCACTGAGATAGGGGAGTCCAAACTTCTGTGCTGAAATTATAAAATTTCTGATCAAAATAGGAATATAATTTTGGTTAAACGAAGATGTGTGTCCATCATTATTTAATCTAAAATATAACATTATCATAACCTATTAAATAATGGAAAGATGAATGCACTTTTATTCCAATCACTTTATAAACAAGTTCACTCACTTTACAGGAGCTTGGGAGGCATATCAAATTTGTTTAATGAAAAATTTTACATGTCATGTAGAAAATTTTAATAAGTATATTGCTAACAAGTATCCTTAGGATACTTATTAAGGTTTCTAAACTTGGAAAATTAATCATGAGTGCACATTACTTCATGTTTCGAGAATTTAAAAAATGCATTTTTCAATGGTTATTTATTCTATTTGGTTTCTTAACAAATGCATCAAGGATACTTATTAACATTTGCCTTTTAATAATTTAAAAATAAACGATGAACTATGGTATTGTTTCAATCGCCACTCGACCACAACCCTTATTGCGAACTGCCATGACTGCAATAACCACCACCACGACCTCAACAACCACCGTCACCACCACCATCAAGATGATGATGTCTCAAGTTAATTATTGATTTTTTTTAATCTTTAACAAAATTGATACTACTCCATTGTTTTCATGCTATTCCATTGTCAATTCATTTCCTTAATTATTTTTCCTCTCTCCACAATAATGGGAGTAAAGGCAAAATTGACTTAAATAATGGCATCTTATCCTTGAAGACTCTTAGAATAAAACTTTTCTAAAAATACACTTACATAAAGAATGCCTGGGGAGTAATTGACTATGAACTACCTCATGTTTTTTCCTACTCTCTCCGTCCCTTAAGTATAATAAAAAATGATAAATTTTTTTTTCCAAAACTAAAGTTAGGGTAATTAATGAAAAAACTTAAAAATTGTAAATTTTAAATTATGATTGATTGATTGATAAAAAAATGCATTAAATTAATTGGTTGATAATTAATTAATGTGTTAGACAAATTATTAAATACATATTTCATTATTTTTTTTACTTTTGCAATTCTTTACCTTCATTATCAGAGGGACGAGGGAGTAAAAAAAAACTACTAAGGCCGAAAGAACTCACAAATCATACATGGATGTGGGTTGGACGTAACAAAAGAATGATCTAGTCATCTAGCACTTGCTACCACACTTGAAGAGCTTAACAAACAAACTTCATATAAGACATTAGATATGTACACTGACTAGAATAGAAATAGAAGGAAATGTTAATTACCCATAAAATCAATGATGAGACGGCCATCACAGAACCTTCCAGCAGGTCTGTGAAAATAGGTCTCTCCATATGGTGGCGTTGGTGCTAGAAGTGAAACAGCCAAGCCACCGGTATCTGAGTTTGAGTCACCGAAGTTAAAGATAGCTGGGAAATTACAATCTTTTATAGCAAATACAGGGTTAATTAGTATAATGGTAGCTAGAGAAAGAATAACCAAAGAAGACACATGAGGTTTGTGAAACTTGGTAGTGCTAGGAAACTCCATTAGGAACATTATTTGAGTTAAAGCACATTAGAAGAGGAGATAAGAATGAACCTAAGGAGGGTATATATCTATTTATTAGTACTATACTATTTAGAAAAGTAGCCTCTTCCAATGTATCCCCAAACCATCTTATATGTACAAACAATTCCTGGTACACATGTTTGAAATTACTGTAGTTACGTAATTGGAATTTTCCTCACAATTCAATCAAATTTCAATTCTACACGGTGGCTAGACTATTCAAAACACAAGCTGTGTATTTTCAAACCACACATTTTATTTTCTTAAATTTATGACACGTTATGCAATAAAACAAAATTCATTTTTGTTTTGTTATGCTCGTGTGTATGCAATTTGATGAGGACAGGTCTAACTCATAACCACAAGTGCCACTTAAACAGTGACAAAAGTATAGAGAAATAGAGTAATTCCAGCAAGAATACAAGATTCATCATCATACTCATTAGTCATTATCAATATAACAACCACACTATTCAAAGTGTTGGTATAAACAATATAGTCATGGCAAAAGCAAAGAACACATTTGGAACAAGACCTGGTTAATGGTTATCATAATTCATAACATATCATGTTGAATAACAACCACACTATTCAAAGTGTTGGTATAAACAATATAGTCATGGCAAAAGCAAAGAACACATTTGGAACAAGACCTGGTTAATGGTTATCATAACATATCATGCTGAAAAAAATTTTGTTGTGCCTTTGATTAAGTTATGGCTTCTTCTCAATGAAGTGAAAACATTGTGCTCCATTTTTAAACCACATGCTAAAAGAACATATTGTATAGTTGTTCTCAAATCTGACAGTAAATAGCCCATTCCTTTTCCATGCAAAAGGGAAAATCAATGCCTGTTATTAACAAACCTTCAACACATGACTTCAACACTGCACAATATAGCTCAAGTGGATGCGCTCGCAAGCAACTACATGTCTTCAGAGTTTTCTGTGACATGCCATATTCAAGGGAAGCTGTGGATCTGAGAAAGCTCCGGTAGAAATTTGATCAAAGATGAACTTGTTAGCTGCCTCGGTATAGTGGATTCCATCCCAATTCACTCTAATAGATGGTCTTTCACATGAACCAACAAAAACTTTAGTACCATTCACTTCAGTGGTTACTCCACATCCAACATTATTGCTATAGTTGTACTCCCCTCCATAGCCACAGCAAGCAACAATTGGGTGCTCAAATCCTGCACATTAATGAAACAATGAACCAGTGACATATATTTTAGGCACTAGGCAAGTCTGTGAATATGAATGGACAAAAGGAGCATTTTGATTTGGCTCACCATATTTCTTTGGATTACGAAAAAGAGAGTACTTAATGGAGTAGACATCTACATATGTAATTGATGCTAGAGGAAGGTCCTTGCAAAGTTGAACCACGGCTTCCTTCAACTTTTGGTTAAAATATTGAGCTACTTCATTATATTCCTTTGCACAACCATACTTATCCCTTTCAGCAAATGGAATATTGACGAGAATTAAAGGGATGCAGCCAGGTCCTGTGTTGTGTATCCAAAATGATCTAGCCCCCAAATTGTATATGTTCTTGATCACCAAATTCACCAATTAAGATCAACAAATTAATAAATTAGCATCATATTATGGGTTTTCTTAATCTTGGCCCTGAGAGCGGAGGATAAGCATCTAACAGTGTACAAGTTTTATGGAGAATGATGTATCTGGGAAATAAAAAGTCTTGTACTTTAATTTTTTTTTCAAAAAACACATTTACTTTTGGGTGCTTATGAGGTTAAGAAAACCCTAATAAAAAATTATTATAAGGCTATTGACCTACCTTAACATTTGCTGAGAAACTTTCGACTACATCAGGTACAGAAGCATTAACTTGTTGGACAGTCATGTTACCCAAAAAGCCAGCAGTAATATCATTTTGACCAATATCAAATGTGTATAAAGCATTCGAAAAATACTCTTCTTTAGGCATCAAGGTTGCAAATATGCCTCCTAGATAGAAAAATTAGAACAAAAGCAACTAAGACCATGTCATTAATTAGCATTCAGAATCATCTAAATATATCAATTAATGTAAGTTCTTCATTTACCTTGATGTCTAATCAATTGTGTTTTGGATTTGAAATCTCTGAATTGAGTGTACTGAACATCAAGGAAGAACGGACTGAACCGACCATGCAGACGTATGATACTAGGCGGGGGTCTGATTGTTGATCCTGCTGTTGCAAAGTTTGCGCCGTGTGAGAAGTTGGTCCCGAGGGAATCAAGATATGCACTGAGATAAGGAATTCCAAAACTATGTGCTGAAATTGCAAAGTTTTACTGATCAAAATTGGAATATAAGCCTTCATTTGGTGACAGCAAAATTCGTTGAAGATTAAAGTGCTGTATCAAGTTTAGGATTCGAGCTAAGTGGAGATGTTGGCGCTCCAAATTGACTATCACGTTCTTCACTAACTAATCATATTTTTAGTGTTCTCTTTTTTTCAATAGGCTTTTTTCAGTCCCAGGTCCTAAACTTAGGAGGTGTTTTGGATCCAGTCCCTAAACTTTTTTTTTGTTGGATCCAGTCCCTGAACTTTACACTCTTTTGTTTTCCGGTCCTTCTGTTAATGAGACTCTAACTCCGTCAGCCACATCCAACGACACGTGGCACAACTTAAATTTTTTTTTTTAAATCCGAATTTTTTCTTTTAAAATAAAAAATAAAAAAACATTAAAATTAAAACCCTTTGACTGTTTCTCTTCTCTTCCGTCGACCTCGCCGAAGCTCCGAGTTGGATCACCCTCACCCTCTCCCTTTGACTGTTTCCCATACCAATAGCACCCTCGCCGAAGCTTCGAGTATCCTCGCCGAGTTTCAAACTCAGTGCTGAGTTGGATCACGTTCTCTCCGACTTGACTCGGCGACTCGGAGCGGGTCTCGCTGCTTACGCTTCCTTCTCCGGCGATATCCACGGCCTCTTCGGGGACGTTGATGCTAGGTTGAAGGTTTTCAGAGAGGAACTTGCGGCTTTGGCGAAAGAAGTGGCTAGGTTGGAGGCGGTAGTCATAGAGCATTGACCGAAGCATGAGGAAGAAGGACCGGTCAATGAAAAGATATCCTCCCTTAATGTTTTTTTATTTTTTATTTAAAAAAAATCGGATTTAAAAAAAAAATTTAAGTTGTGCCACGTGTCAAACTATCGTTGGATGTGGTTGACGGAGTTAGAGTCTCATTAACATAAGGACCGGAAACAAAAGAGTGTAAAGTTCAGGGACTGGATCCAACAAAAAAAAAGTTTAGGGACTGGATCCAAAACACCCCTTAAGTTTAGGGACCTGGGACTTAAAAAAGCCTTTTCAATATTATGATTGATCAATAGACTTTTGAAAGCACCAACATCCTCACCCTTTAGGCTTTGATAATGTCCAAAGACTATTGTATCATGTATATTAGCTAGAGAATTCTTCTAAATAATGTAAAATGAAATAAGTAAGACTATTAGAGTATATCTTCAATTTATGTAATCTAAAGCATATTGTTATCTAAGTTAAAAATGCCTAAAATTGAACACACATTCACACAGGTGAGAGGTAAACATATGAATGTTTGAGATTAATTATAAAGTTGATTGACTTTTTAAAGTATTATGAGAGGTGATAAGTGATAACAGTGAATTCAGCATTAATTTCCTAACTCTATGTTCTGCAACACTACAAAGTACAAAGTAATTAAGCAGCAACCTCAACTGTAAAGTGATTAATATCATCTAAAGCATTACACATGTAAAAAAAAAAAAAAAAAGATAGTAATTACCAATAAAATCAATTATGAGACGGCCATCAGAGAACCTTCCTGCAGGTCTATGAAAATAAGTCTCTCCATTGGGTGGGTTTGGTGCTAGAAGGGTAGCAGCTAAGCCACCAGTATCTGAGTTTGAGTCACCAAAGTTAAAGATGGCTGGGAAATTACAAGGTTTTGTGGCAGATACAGGGTTCAGTATTGTAAAAGCTATAGATAGAAGAACCAAAAAACACACATGCGGATTGTGAAACTTTGTAGTGCTAGGAAACTCAATTAGGGACATTAATATGGAAAAGTGTATAGGAGATCAGAAGGAAGCTTGGGTCGGTGAGGGTATCTGTTTATTACTAAAGGTGGAGTTTTCTCGAGCCATGCATTTCTTATCATTTCTGTTTTATAATCTTTACACAAGCAATTATTCACTCCAAGTAGCAATTAAAAGTTTCATCACATGATTCTCATCAGATTTTAATAATATTTGATTAACATAAATATTTTATTTCAACTTATGTTTTGGCGTGAAACAATTATTTAAGTCTTGGAGTAGGATTTATAATCAAACAACTCTGTTACATAAACATCAGTATTTGAGATGTATACGGAACACCTGCCTTTTCAAGCAAAAACTGGTGGATTCTGTAGTTTCTTTTTTTATAGGACCCACCCTTTTTACCCAAAAAAACAGATGTCCTCTTTTATATCAAATAGGGATGTCAAAGAAAGGTTCAAACTCCGTGCAGTGGTTACAGGGACCTCGGCATAATTTCTGTCTCCCCGATAATTGAACTCGTGGAACCTTTGTACAAAACTTTGTGCAGCTCTTTGGAACACTATGGACGATGCTCACACGGACAAAAGTTCAATCACTTAAACGTTATGATTAAAGTAAGTAAAATATGTAAATACTTAGACTATATTATTTTCCAAAATCTGCTAAAAAATCTTAACTTAAATCTTTAAATCTATAGAATAAGAAACTCAGCTTAAGATTTTATGAGACCCGATTTTATTTTATTTTATATTATTTTTTGTCTTTTCTTTCTGTTTACTTGACATGATCTTAATAATAAATAAGTAATAATAATAATAAATAAATAAATCAATAATAACAAATAAACTAATAATAATAAATAATAATATTCTTAAATATATTTTTTAAATATATGTTTTTCGTATTTTATTCTTAAATATTATGTTATTATAAAAGATATATATATCTATTTAATAATATTAATAATACATAATAACAATGATAAATAATAATTTTTTTTTTTAAATATTAAATAATAATATTTTTAAATATATGTTTTTTGTATTTTATTATTAAATATATATTGTGTTATTATGAAAAAACAAATATATATATATATATATATATATATATATTCATATTCAAAAATGGATATATAGAAATGCATTTAAAAAATGAATATATAAAAAAAAACAAAAAGCTATTGAAGTTATTATTACAATCCTGATTTTTTTCTTATAAATATAACTTTGACATATTTTTCACACAAAATTGAATACCTTAATTTTTAAATATTAACATTATCTTTTACACAATCCTGATTTTTTCTTTTTGGGATTATTTTTAAAAATAATTGGTAATTAACATTATTGAAATGAAATTGAATGTAATGATAATGCATAAATCTTATAAATTATAACTAATATGATGAAAAAATATGAAAAATCTGAACTTAAATCTTACCACAAAATGCTTATGTGTCAGACTCGGCTACGGATGCCTCAGAAAAGTGAACATACATCGCAATCTCAAATAAGAGAGCTGTGGATAGATAAAACAACTTCATGTAGACAAAGGATAATAGAAGTTTAAATCAATCAATTCACTAAACGCCACTATTTTCCCCCTTCCTCTTACTTTCTGTTTTTCTTTCCCGTAATATAATATTATCACAGAAATTTGGCCAATTTAATGAATTTCACAATATTCCACACCTGTAGTAATTTTAATTTAATTCACGTCTTGCAACTCTTACAAGCAAACACTATAAATCACATTTTATAGAGTGGAAACATAAAAACCTCGCCAAACCACCAGAACTTCACCACACATATTCATGAGCTTAGCCTCTAACCTCCTTGTCACCGCCGGAGATTACTATGCAGAATGGAACAGAGTAAAAACTTTATAAGGCATTTCAAGCAAAAACAGGGGTTCCAGTTTCTTCAGAAGACGAAGGCTGTAAGGCACGAATGCGAATGTCATATTTAGTATGACCGGATGCTGTGTTGCTAGGAGATGATTCTGCTCCATCCGACACAAGAGGTAAGGATGAAGTGAAGCCATTGTACGCATTTCCAATATGGTTGCCACACTTGCGACAAAGAAGTTTAGTTCTTCGGCGAAACAAACCCCATGAGTGCTTCGTAAAGTAGGGAATGCATCGAATTTCATCAACCTGGGTGAATCTGCTGTCATCGATATTGAAGAATGACATAATACCTCGCTTTAAAGACTTCCCGTATTTAGATCCAATGGAGGAGGTGTTCCGGCTTGAGGATGATAGGTTTAGCTCATAACCACAAGTGCCACAGCTGTCAAAAATTCAGAGAGTAGGTAAGTTAATTGCAACAAGAAAACCAGATTCATCACTCCTAATCAACAAAACAAGCATACTCTTCAATGTATTGGATTGATATAAACAATAGTTATAACAAAAACAGAGGACAAATTTGAAAGAAAATGTGGCTATCATAAAATATCATGTTAGCAAGATTGTGTTGAGCATCTGATAAAGTTATGGCTTCCTTTCAATGAAATGGAAACAGAGTGGAAACATTGTGTTCCATTTTTAAGTTCAAGAGGCCAATTACTGCACTTCCCAAGTTGTGCCATCAAAAGCATCAAATACTTGATCATCAATTCTTGAGAAATTAAGAAAAGAAATAGCTAGAAAGCTTAGAAAAAGAATCTAACTTCTTTCTATTTAAGGTGCTTCATTGTTCAATGCTTGGCTTTTTAAGATCCAAATAGGGCGTGAGCATACTATCAAATTCCTCGCCTACATAACCTAATAGAAGTTAGTCAATAGTTGCTCTCAAATGCTATGCCATTGAGAGTAAACAACCCATTCCTCTTCCTTATAAACAGGAACATCAATGTGAATTAGAGCCATCTCAAACCTTCAACCTGTTACTCTAACCACTGTGCTATCAAGGAGAAGTTATGTTCCATCCAAACTATTCCAAATTTCCAATTCCCACATGATCTACAAACACCTCCTGGTAGCATCACTTACTAGGAAGGAAAAAGGAGAAACAAATCCAATAAGATTTTCAAATTAGCCACGCATTTGATAGCAGTAAACACAGTTTTTCATACAAAACACAAAAAAAGATACAGAAAATGTAATAAGAATGAAAAATAGACACTTATCCATTCCCATAGAAGGGAAGACAACCCATCCCATATACAGCATGTTTCGATCATAATTTACCAACAAGGTTTGACTCAATGGAAAAGCAATGGTTTGAGAATCAACATCATCATGTTCAAACAAACCCCAACCTTGGAATTTGACTTTTGCCAAACATGTTATTCGTCGATAAAAGTTAAACTAAACTTGCACACTAAAAAACAAGGATTTGAGGTGTGCAAACTAAACTATAATAATCCCAACATGCTAAATTGCTAATACCAGAAGAAGCAAAAGCATGTGACAGAATGAATACCTTTCAATATCACTTACTATAGCCATTACAAGTGCTTCTTCTAGAATGATCAAGTAATAATTAATTAAATAAATAAATAAATAGTCATTGAGAAAGTGACTACCAATCTAGAATTCCTCTTAAAAACAATAGTAACAACTAAAAATTGTTCCTTTAGTAATAATGCCAATTAGTTTCATTATTATAATTAGTAGTAATTAGAGTACTAAATAATTATGATTAGCAAAACCCAAAATTACCCCATCAATTTTCCAAAACCTAGTAACCAAAAATTCAGCTTCTGGGAACAAAATCATTAAAATCAAATTCAAAGGATTCAATTCAAATTGATAAATTCAGGAATTTTATTTCCCAAACAAACAAATAAATAAAAGATGATTTTTTTTTTTTTGTTGAGTACCTGTAACGGACGTCTCTCTGAGAGGGACAGGAGTAAAAAGAGGAGAAAGTTCGGGTGAATTGAGCGTCTCTGTTATACACAGAATTATTGTCCATTTTCGTTATTTAACGGCGGCGGTGACGGTGGCGAGTGTGGTGGAGGAATGGGGAAGAGCCACCGTGGAAGAGAAGAGAGAGAAATGAAATGTTATGAAGAAGGGGTTGGGAAGTTGGAAGAAGAACGTGTAGCGGTTGAAGCGGAACCGCGATTTTGATGCTAAATAGAAACTGCAATGGTATTAGAATGAAACGCAATTGAAACGGTGCCGTTTTAAGAGAGGGACGGGACTGGTGGAAGATTCTAATGTGTCAGTGACAACCAAAAGTTAGATGAAGGAGAAGCTGAATGCAGCTAAGACTAAGGTTTAGTCCTTTTAATAATTAAAAAAAATCAGAAAAAAATTAAAAGTAAACGATTGTTTATTTCATTACTCTATTATTATTATTTTCGTTTTCACGTACCTTTAGTTCATGAAAACTCTGAAACATGGATGCTCATGAATCACTTATGTATTGGTACCAAGTACATCTTGGATATGGATACGCATATGGTATTTACAATTGATATATTAAGATATATTTTAGATAAAGATTATATTAATCATGTCATTTTTGTCTTGAAATTTATATTTTAATGCAATAATTAATTTTTTGTCATTATATATTAAGCATTTATATCTAATTTTACGATATTCATATGTTATTTCAATACAAAAATTTTTTATTTGCAGTTTGTTTAAGTGTATTTATTTATAAAATTTGAATTTATATTAACCATATTCGCATCCCAATTTTTTAAAAATTATCGTACCCCATAAAAGATATTGTATCCGTATCGGGTACCATATCCATATGATACAACATAGCATGAAAATTTAAACAATTTTGATTTATATTTGGAAAATTTTGTTTTTAGTCTTTTTTTGTTTTTTAATTGTTATTGATGATGGATTGACATCATGGTTAATCATATCATCCATTAGAATGACACGTATTATATCTTGATTAGTTTTTTTTTACACCAACCGATACCCGGATCTTATTTACCTAGAATCTGATTTATCCGGTCCGACCCAACTGAGCTTGCACTAAGCGGTAAGGTTCTCTCAGCGAGGGTTGCTCCATACTCAAGACTCGAACTCGAGACCAGTTGATTAAGGGACCAAGTGAGCTACCACTTAACCAAAACCACGTTGGTATCATGAAATTAGTCATAGTATCATTGAAGATTGAAAGCAAATTTTTTAATATGTTAAGACCAGTAAAAAAAAAAGTCAATTTTAGAGATTAAAAATGAATTTTGTATATTTAAAAACCCAAAAACATATTTAAAAGTATAAAATTTTGAAGGGTGTTTATTTATAAGCTACAAGTGTTTTTTTAAAAATATTATAATTGAAAAAATGATTATAAGTACGGATTCTTCCATTTTTTTAATATAAAAAGCTAAAATTATCCCATAATTTCTCATTATATTTGTCTTTGTTATTACAATTTTTTTGTTTGCTTTTTTATAAACTACATTTTTTTGTAATTTTATGCAATAAATTATTTATGTTCCGATAATTTTCAATCAAACTCCCCGCTTTTTGTATCTTCTAATTTAATTTCACGTCCTCAAATATGGTTAGCAAAACTGTTATTTTTTTTGCAAAATATAAGTTATTTGCTTACATAATTAACGAAAATCCATAACAGCTGTTATGGGGTGTGATTAGGGATGGCAATGGGAGACTGCAAATGGGGATCCCCGCGGGGAACGCCCTGTTCGGGTACCCGAGTTTGGGGATTTTTCTCCAGCTGGGACGGGGATGGGGGGGATTTTTTCTCCGAACAAATTTTGGGGCGGGGAATGGGATTGGTTCCCCCGTCCCCGCGCGTTCCCCGTCCCCGATAATTTTACTTATATGCCCTTAAATATTTAGGCTTTATATAGTTAAAAAATAGGTTTTTTAGTAACTTCAAATATATTATTATAATTATAATTATAATTATTATTATTAACGATTATTTTAACGATTTTTTAAAATTGAATCTCTTGAATTTTAATTATTATTTTTCTGTAGTGTACAAGTTTAAAAATTCTATTCGATGTTGTGAATTTTATAACAGGACAAATTGAAGTTAGGTTCCCTGTGGGAATCCGTGGGGTGGTGGGGAATGGGGATGGGGCTAATCAACCCCGGACATGAGGAATGAGGATGGGGATGGGGCAAATGAGACCCGAGGATGGAGAATGGGAAAGGTCTCACCGAGCGTTCCCCGCCCCGTTGTCATCCCTAGGTGTGATGTAGCTCCAAATAGGCGAAGTGACATGGGTGATTTACGCCTATGAACTCAAAATTTTGTGTACGGAACCATTTTACGTTCGTGGATTTGTATCATTCATGTTATATCACCTATTTGGTTTCACTTCATACCATATGGACTGTTGATTTGATGTTTCGCTAGTTACACAAACAAATAACAAATTTTTACAAACGGATGGATCAAAATCAAAATGTTTGAAAATTTAAGAATTAGTCCCGATTAAACTAACTTATAAAAACTAAAATCAAAACACGTTGAACTTTCAGCGACTAAAGACGTAAATAAGTAAATAACATATTTAAAAAATAGATTGTACCGACTATGTTTTTCTTGCGACACGTGTAAACCGATAACGGCCCCAGCGATTCAATCATAACTTGGAGCCAATTTTCCGGGGAGACGAAACTGTGACAATGACGACCGAATACTATTGTTTTTTTTTTTTTTAATAAAAAATAATTACTATTGTTTTGCCTAATCTTCATATTATATTTCTTGAGAGCAATGATTTTAATGCAATTTTATATGATTCTTATCTATATAAGTTAGGACGAGTGGTAAGCGTCAGTCTCACTTAAACAAGTTTGTTGATGTAAAAAATTCATGTTGGAGACTCACCTACCGTAATCATGCAGACATCCGAATACCCCTAAGTAATACTTGGGAAACCGAATTGACAAAAAAAAATGTCTTTTGAGAGATTGAGATGCGCCTATACTCATGTTAACAGACCATGTGGGGACTTGAAAAGCTATTATCGGTGGAATTTATGCATCAATATAATCATATAAAAAATTGAATTGAAAATGGACATTGTCACATGGATATTTTTTTTGATAAAATAAATGGTGTATCAATGATCTAAAAATCTTTATAGTATTAGTCCATCATCCACTATTTATTTGAATTAATTTTTATTTAAAAATCAAAAATTATAAACACATGAAAAGTGAATGGTGATATATAAAATAAAAAACTTTATATCTTTAATGCATAAGCATTATTTTTTAAATTTCTTTCACAAATTATACTGTTTTTATTTTATTTTATTTGCTTGGCTATTTTTTTAATTTTTAATAGTTGACCAAATTTAAAAAGTGTTTATCAGTCTTATCCTTTCATGTTTCAAAAATATTCCTTCCGTTTTTATTACTATATTTTATATTTAACTACCTTACAAATATTAAAGAGATTGGTTATTTTTTCTTGAAACTTCAAACAAATACTTTAACGCTATAATTTTAACCTCTTAACTTTTATTAAAAATTCACATATATATCGGATGGGCAACAAAAAAAAATCACAGATGTATTACTTTTTAATTAATAAACAAATGACAAATAAGAGGAAAAAAACAATTGATACTTCCTAAACTACACAAAGTGACCTATAATTAGGACCATTTTTTAAACAAAAAAAATAGTATAATTTTATTGACTAACATTAATTAAATGATGTTAGTCACATTGTCATTATAAATTAAAACCAAAAGTTTTTAACATGAAAATATCAAGACAAATAAAAAAACAGGAAAAAATCAAGAATCAACTTTCAAAACCAAAAAAGATATTTTAGCCTATTTTATTTCATTATTGGATCTATCCCTTCAATTCGATTGCAACATGTTAATTTTACTTTTGTCTCAAGCTGAAATTGGTGTGTGTATATATAGACACACACACCAAACCTAAATCTTAATTAACAATATTTCATTGATGTTTTGCATAGAGAAATGGGAAAAAAGAAAAGTGAAATGATACGTGAAACAATTAAAATTTGCGAACAAATTCAAGCTAAGATTTGTTGTATAATAACGGACTCCACTCTAAAAGCAATGAAAACCCTAATTATAAGGTAATGTCTATATCGAGATTAGTGTTGTAAGTCACTCAAAGATCGTATTTATGTTTATTTATTTTGTCTATACTCTTTGACCAGTATCACATGTGTCTCTAAGAGCACCCTTAATACCAGGGAACCTTTGAGACTAATCTTGCACGAGGTCGCGTTCTTATGCCTCTCCCAGTGGGGCGTGTTAACCGGGAATCGAACATGAGACTTCTTAGTTTCAGACCACATTCCTAAGTTCTCAAGTTTGACAGGATTCCCAAATTCTTGTCTTACTCGGGTAATTATGAATTAGACTCATAATTTTTTTGAAGAATTCTTCATGTATTAGAATATGGGTTTAACCTTAACTCTAATTAAGGATTACGGATAAGAAATTAAAATATAGTAAATATATATTAGAAAACTAAGTTTATTAGTTCTTGTAATTGTAAATTTATCTTTTCTAATACAAAACTTCTTTTTTAAGAACCTTGTCCTCAACTTTATTAAGGATGTGGTTAAGAAAATTCTTGAGACATTACACTTATTATTAAATGATCACTAAGACTAATTCACATAATTAGATCATTACTGTTGGATCATTATATTTAGTATTGTAGCAATATAAATATGCTCCATATATGATAATATTTGTTGTCCCACAAAGTATTTTACAATTTAAAACCACACATTCTAAGTCAGTAATTTGTCAACAACATTTATTTTATCACCTTGCAATTTTAAAGTGAGAAAGAGGAATGGTATCCGCTCTTCAACATATATTAAAATTGGAGAAGTAGAAGGGCAAAAAAGATTTCCCTCCTAAAACACTCATTTTCCCTCCTAATGGTGTATTTCTCTCATAAATCCATCATTAAGTGTGTGTTTTGTATCTTTTAATCTTAGTCGTCCATCATATTTTATTAGATTAAATCATAACCGCCCGTTTTGTATCTTTTAATCTTAGTTGTCCATCATATTTTATTAGATTAAATCATAACCGCCCATCACGTTTTCTTAGAAACACAATATTAATAATTAATAATAGTCATCATTAACATAATCATCAACATATTATAAAATAGAAGAAGTTGAGGGTTAATCTTACTTTCCCTCCAAATGATATTTTTTCCCTCCTAATTTCTTTTCTAATCTCAGTCATCCATTACAAGTAAATCACATCCGTCCATATCATTTCTAATCTTTTCATTTCTCTCTCTCTCTCTCTATATATATATATATATTATTGTATTCTTCACTACATATTTATAATAAATGCGATCAATCAATATTAAGGGTAAAAAATGTTAAATTTAAATAAAAAACTATTTACCAACATGAGTTGGGACGAGTGGTAAGCGGCTCGGTCTCGCTTAAGCAAGGTCTCGAGTTCGAGTCCTTGTGAATGCAGAAAATTCATGTTGGGAGACTCACCTGCCATAGCCAGACACGCGACCCGGGTCGGATCCGGATGTACCTAGGTAGTACTTAGGGAACCGGGTGGGCAACCAAAAAAAAATAAAAAAATAAAAAACTATTTTTTAAAAAAGATACTTTATAAATGCATTACATAATATCGTTAAACGAAACTAATAAAAATGATAGAAAAATATAAATTAAACAAAATAATAAAAGAAAAGTCTAATAAAAATATATACATCCGAAATATTTTAGCAAGAAAGTATCAACACATGTGAAATTTTAACTAAAAAGTTTTATTCAAAATATTAACATAAAAAATTAACATGTTAATTATTCATCTTTATCTATCTATCTATATCTATAATTTTTTCGTTAATGAATCTATATTTATAGTTTTTGTTTAATTTGCATGAGCTCATTTCAATTTAAAATAAAACTTAATTATTACCACATTCCAAAATTTGCTTATAAAAAAAATTAATAAATATTTTGCTATATATTATTGTATTCTTTACTACACAATTATAAA
The DNA here is from genome assembly GCA_037953625.1 of Crotalaria pallida. Lineage (NCBI taxonomy): Eukaryota > Viridiplantae > Streptophyta > Magnoliopsida > Fabales > Fabaceae > Crotalaria > Crotalaria pallida. The sequence goes on along the minus strand of CM075651.1, from coordinate 145,139,696 downwards.
AAATGCTATCAATCAATATTAAGGGTAAATTTTTTTTTTGTGTGTATTCCTTGCGGAACTACCGGTATCCCAATAGCACCCTTAATACCAGGGAGTCCTTGAGACTAATCCGGAGCGAGCTGCGTGACTTGATGTTTTTAGTGGGAATCGAACACGGAGCTACTAGCACCCGTGCCTCATTCCCAAGATTTCAGTTGAGGTCTTACACCAACTGAATCAAACCCCGTTAGTTAAGGGTAAAAAAATATTGGCTTAATTGCATAATTGGTCATTTATCTTATTTATTAAATTCACTTTGGTCCTTTATCTTTTTTTTGCAATTTACGGGTCCTTTTTTTTAAAAAAAGATTCAGTTTGGTCCTTCCGTTAAAATAAAGTTAAATGAGAAGGAATATTCCAAGAATATTCCCCCTTCTAGGCTTAATTGCATAATTGGTCATTTATCTTATTTATTAGATTCACTTTGGTCCTTTATCTTAATATTCCAAGAATATTCTCTCTTCTTCTTCCTCTTCCTCTTCTCTCTCCTTACAGCGGCGACAGCCACCATGGGCTCACACCCTCTTCCCTCGAAAATCATCAAATTTCTTCAAATTTGTTCAACATTCTTCAATTTTTCACGGTTTTTAAGCTTTATTTTCATTATTCCTCAAACAAATTCGTGTTTTTTGTTCTTTTTTCCTCAAAATCCGAATTCTAGGTCCCTTTTCTACAACCTTGGTTATCAACAATGGTCTTCTCCTTTGAACCTGCTGGAAAACGTGTGAAAACACGTGCAAAACGCTTCAACAACTCCGATTAATTTCTAAAAATGGCGGCGATGGTGGCATGGGCGGTGGCGGCGGCGCCCATGGTGGCTGTCGCCGCTGTAAGGAGAGAGCAGAGGAAGAAGAAGAGGGAATATTCTTGGAATATTAAGATAAAGGACCAAAGTGAATCTAATAAATAAGATAAAGGACCAATTATAATTAAGCCTAGAAGGGGGAATATTCTTGGAATATTCCTTCTCATTTAACTTTATTTTAACGGAAGGACCAAACTGAATCTTTTTAAAAAAATAAAAGACCAATAAATTGCAAAAAAAAGATAAAGGACCAAAGTGAATATAATAAATAAGATAAATGACCAATTATGCAATTAAGCCAAAAATATTAAATCTAAATAAAAAATTATTTTTAAAAAATAATATTTTCTATATATATATATATATATATATATCTAATGCACTACACAATATCATTAAACAAGACTAATAAAAATATAAAAAAAATATAGGTAAAAAAATAGTAAAAAAAGTCTAATAAAAATATATATATCCAAAATATTTAGCAAGAAATTGTCAATGTGTGTGAAATTTCAACTAAAAAATTTCATTCAAAATATTAAAGTAAAAAATTATCATTTAATCCATATATATTTATCCATCTGTATCTATAGTTTTATTTTTCCAATTTGCATAAACTCATTTCAATTTCTAATAAAACTTAACTACTTTTTTCAAAAAACGTTTATAAAAAAAACTTCTTTTAAAAAATATTTCAATTAAGTCAGCACCTTTTAAAATGTCAATAATATTTTTAGAGGTAGTTTCAAATAAGTATATTAAATTTGTACAATTTCAATGTTAGTAACAAAATTAACCTACCTTCATGATGGATGTAAATTTCTCATAAAGATTTTAGATTTAGGATTGAGAGAATACTCCCGACCTTCGTCCCATTTAATGATTGAGGAAATACTCCTGACCACAAGGATGGTAGAAAATCACAAAAATAAGAAATATTAAAGAGACAAACATTTAATAAAGGTGGCTGCCTTCAAAATGCTTGAGGCAACTAAATGTAACATGTTCTCGCCGGTATGTAAGGATAAAGATCTTTTTCTCTTTTAAGTATTTTGCTTCTCATATATAAGTTTGTTCATGGTTCTTTCCAAATAGATGTTCTTAAGCCGTGTCTAAACTTTAGAAGTTGGAAGTACAATTGGTTTTTGTTTTGTTTATTTACATTTTTAATTTTCAATTCAACATGTTTTTATTGGTCATTACAAATATATTTTTTCACTTCAAGATGTGTCAAATAACTATGATTTTTCCTTGATAATGATAAGTGTGTGACAAAAGACATATTTAAATATTTACATTTTGCTTAATATATAGATAGAAGTTTGTGTATTATATATTATACTAATTTTATATTATATAATTGTCCCACAAAAAAACACAAAAAAAAATAACAGTTATTCATAACTATTTTTAAAGTATACATGATTGTTTCACATATTATAAATATTTTTCAAAATATTTATCGCATTTTATCTAATTATAAGTATTGTATTCCGATTTGATTACATAAATTTTTCTGATCATAAAAAAATAAATTTCAATGTAAATTTGTAATAATTAAAAAAAATACCATATAAAATATAATTCCAAAAAATGATAGATTTATTGTCCGCTAAAAAAATTCACATGTAAATAAAATTAATATTTAATGTTTTAATAAATGGAAAGCCCTTAAAAAAAATAAAGGATAGCAAAATTTAAGACCTGTGCATCGCACGGATAATTTTCTTAGTAGTTATATAATTCATTGAGTTAAGATCTTTATTCACTAAATCAAATCAAGAATGTATATACGTAGGGATGGCAACTGGGCGGGGATAAGGCGGGGGGTACTTTCCCATTCCCCATCCTCGGGTCCCATTCCTCCCCCATCCCCATCCCCAAACCCCATCTCGAGTAGAAATTGCTCCCCATCCCCATTCCCCACGGTTCCCACAGTCCCCACGGGGTGCCCAAACATACGCGAAATTTTCGTAACTTCCATTTGACTCGTCATAAAATTAACCCTGCTTAATAGTATTTTCAAAAGATGCATAGTACTTAAAAATAATCATTAAAAGTCAAATAATTCAATCTAAGAAATAGAATAAAAATAATCAAAAGGTTAATATTTGTTTTAAAATTAGACAATTACAAACTTTTTTTGATAGTAAAGGCAGACTTTATAAAACAGGCAAAGCCACAGGGGCTGAAAGTTCTACAAAGAAAAGCTTAAGGAACCATGGGGTGTCAAACCAGGCTGGTATGTAGTTGAAATTCGGGTTGAAAGGTGAAAGTACCAAAAAAATCAATTCTTTTAATTACATAAAAGTTAAAAACTAAGGGTGTATATGTAAAATAGGCGGGGAACGGGGCCCCGCGGGGACGGGGGGACCTATCCCATTCCCCGCCCCGAAATCTGTACGGGGGAAAAATCCCCCATCCCCGACCCCGACGGGGAAAAATCCCCGAAATTGGGGATCCGAACGGGGCGTTCCCCGCGGGGATCCCCGAATGGCGTTCCCCATTGCCACCCCTATATATACGAGTATGCCACCATTTTCTCACTTTAGACGTGTGGAAGCACAGGCTAAAGTTAAGGGCTTGTTCATTTAGAGACATATGACTATTCTTGTATGGGCTTTTTAGGCCTGAAATACCCCAAAGGGTCTCATATGGGTAGATTTATTAAGAGTACTCTAATTTGAATCCCATTTTGTTCCAGAATCTCATTTTTAAAAAATAATACTAAAATTATCCTTATCATTTTCATACTTGTACTCAGAATTTGTTGATGTTGGTGGATTAGAAAATGACGAATATGCATTGGAAGCAGAAATCTTTGTTCTTTTTGAAGAACATTCAAATATACTTGCAGCGCATTTGGGTTCATCCTTCAACAAATGCAGGCATTTTTACACTCAAACTTCTTGTTGCTTTCATCTTGAGCTTAAATCTTGTATGTTTTTCTCATTATGTCATCATGATTGCTCCCACTTTTTTATTTTCCACGGCTTGTTTGTAGCATTCGACAAACTTTTGGGTTGCACTATTCAACCTATGCCATCTTGATTTTAGTTGGGGGTGTTCTCCTTGTAGAAAACTTCTCGTCACGGTACTGGTTGTAATTGCTCTCAATCCTTCCCCAAAAACTAGCTGATTTTTGATCCACTCCAACAACTGAATCCTTTGAAATATTTATCCATGCCTCAATGAGAAACCTATCTTCATCTTGAGAGAATTTTTCTCTACCTTTTGTCTTCTCAGTTGCTCCTCCTCCTTCTTGTTCATCAAGATTGATATTCTCCAATCCGACTTGAGTTAAAAATGGTGGTACTTGAGATTAAGAAATTGATCCACTCGGTGTTTCGGGATCTTCTTCAATCAATTGAACAAGGCTATTACTCATGGTGAGGTTGGTTCATGGTGGTGGGTAGATGGGGTGTTGGTATGAATGTGACATAGAAAATGGATGGTTGTAGAAGTTTGGGTTATATTGTGGATTCGGAAAATAGGGAGGATTTTGATAATTTATAGTGTTTGAATTACTACCTTGTGTAGTAGGAGTTATTATTGGAGAGCATGGGGAATTATTATTTGGTGAAGGTGAATGATTTTTTAAGAAATTAAAGTAAGCATTGTAATGATTTTGATTGGGATCCATTTGGCTAAAATTAAAGTTGAAATTTTGCTTGTGAAATGTTGATACAATGTGTACATATTTATAGACAAAATTTAGAAGCTTTGCTGGTCTACTCATGTCAAACGGTAATATAAACGGCTAAATATTCACTCACTCTCTTCCTAACAGTTATTTTTTATCACTTGAACTGATCAAACATACACTCAATTAACACATTATTTGGTATTAACACCTGATCAGTCCCTCACACTCACTCTTTCTTCACAAACACACACGTCTCACAGCCTCACTCTTCTTCCCCACACTCACGCCCTCACAGCCTTACAGCCTCACTCACTCTTTCCTTCTCATTCGTTCTCACAGCCTCACTCACGCACTGCACTCACTCACGCACTCCATCGTCCCTCTCTACCTCCTCACTCACTCACTCCATCTCCCTCCATCTCGCTCTTCCTCATAGTTTCATCAACCACCGAGACCCTTTTTCTTCTCCTCTTCTTCTTCTCCAGCCATCGCCCTCACACCATCACAGCCATCACCCTCACGATCGAGCAGCATCAAGAAAAACGATCGACTTCAGCCTCTTCTTCCTCAAACCGAAGTGCGATCGAACAAAATCGAGCAAGGAAATCGACTTTTGGTCGATTTTGGACATCAAATACTTCTCCATCATCCTCCAAAAGCTTTGCATGTGGATCGATTTTGGGCTCCCACATCAATTTTGGTTTGGAATCCCAATTCGGGTTTTTAGGTTTTTTCCCCTTTTTGATTTTAATTTTCGATCTTGTATTTAGAATGATTGTTTATTGTAAAATAAATACCTGTTTTCTTCCTTCTCTGCTTTGATGTTGTTTAATTTGTTGCTTCTCATTGTTAATTTTCCCTCCATTTTTGCTGATGAACCGAGGAAAGAGATGGAAGGAAATTGATTTTTTTGTTTTTCCTCTCTCCTCCGTACGGTGTGGGGTCCACTAGATGCCTCCACACACCGTTCTGTGGCCAAGCCACGGTGCTTGCCACGAGTTGCCAGATCAGTTGTCTCCAACGCCCCGGTACGTTCTTCGGCTGTTCGTCACGGAAACCAAGGGTCAAGAACCCTGGGTTGAAGATGTTTTAAGAAACTTAAAAAAAAAAAGAAAAAAGTGATTGTTAGCAACATGATAACATGAAAAGAATAGATTAGATATATAAAATGAAATCGTCGTTAAACATTTTACCAAATTTATTAAAAAACTTCACATCGTTGCAATTTGTGTGTGAAGTTGTGAATCAAATCAAATTAAATCGAAATTGTATATAATTTTTGGATTGGAACGGATCAATTTTCTTAATATAAATTAATCGCACAATATTTAATTTTTATCTTCATATTAATATAATTTTTTTTTCTTCTAATAACCAAACCGAATCCATCTATCATACTAGTAACATTGCCTGCACTGTATGTGGTATTTTAATTTCTCGGAATCCAGAGAGGCATGGCAGCACCTCCCACATACGAGTATATGACATATGCGTTGCCTTCACGCTAAGAAGACCATAGAACGAACCACGTTCGGAATATAAATGCAGATCCATGCAATTCCTTTAAGTACAAGACTGTGTCTAGAGATACTACTGCTGACACGTATGTGGCCTTCCCAGCTGGCTGAAAGCATGAAAAGGAAGTTATAGCATCAGGGTTTCATAGATATATGCCGCACAATGTGGTGTCCCTAACAATGTTTTAAAATTAACTTTGACACCACATTTGACACTATATTTCAAATTCATCTGTACCTCTGACAAATTTTTTATTTACTTCCTTAGTTTCTATGAAAAAAAATTAAAGAAGATGGTGGAGTTTTATTTTTCCTCCTATCCTCACATTAATATCATGTCATTATTTTATTTTAATATTATGGAATACAATACAAAAGCTATTTTATTTTTATCATATATTTTCTTTATTATATTCTGACCATCAAATGATACTTAAAAAAATCAAGTACAGTAGCATAGATATGATGATGTAATCAAAGTGCTATCATGATCAAATGTTTATTATGCATGCAATATGACATCGTTGCAAATTTACAATAACTCACTAGATTCCAAGCGTTTGCAAAACCCCCCCCAAAAAAAAAAAAACACACAAAATTCTGCAAGATCTTGACGAAGAGATTGATACTTCCTCCGTTTCACTTTAAGTGTCTTTTTAATATCAAAATTTTGTTTCAAAATAAGTGTCTTTCTGTCAAATCTAGGCAACATTTAATACTGTTTTTCCTTATTTATCCTTACATTTAATGTTGTTTTAGTTTTGAAATTTGTAATACTAGTAATTATGCATTAACAAAATAAAAATATTAAATAGGGGTATTTTTGACAAATAGATGACAATGGGGAGATGAGTATCGCTCTGCTCCCAATTCCCAAATTGGTCGTGCGGACTCTCCGACATCTTCTTTCTGAGCAATTATTAGGTGGTTCGGAATCACATAATTCAAGATAATCATCACCATTTGTTATTTATTTTAATTTTTTAATTAAAAAATAAATTGTGAATGGTTGAGATAAGTTCTGGATTGCATAATCCAAGATTAACTAATAATTTATCCTAATAATTTCACCCCATCATCTTGTCAGGCCCTTGAACGGGTCCACATAACAAATAAAAATTAAAAAATGAAAAGAAAAAAAAGTCCCAAATTTTGAATTCCATCACTCACATGCAAATTACAACATCACGTTCCTGGCAATCTAGAAATGTCACATGAGAAAATTGAAATTACTACAGATTACTCACTTTAGTCCTTAATAATTATTAAAATTTATAAGTCACATTTTAGAAGATGTTTTTGATTTTAATTAGTATAAGTTATTTTATATATTTCCTAAGTATCATTTATTGTTTTTTCTCTTTTTTATCTTTATTAAAAGCTTTGATTATCTATTTTTTTCATTAATGAGTAAAGAATTTTTCAAGAAAATTTAAGAAGGTATATTTTTAATGTTGTAATATATTCTCAATTCAAAGAACTAACTAGTATTTTTTTCGTATAATTCAGTTAAATATGTCTTATAATAAGGATATATGAGAAAATACAAACTAAAATAATATTCACACACTATGGGTCTCCACGAGGGGATTTGTCCCCATCCTCATCCCTGTTGAAAAAGTCCATGACCTTGATGCACCGAATGAGCCAATCTTGAAAATATTTAGCTTGAGTAATTTACAATGTGATTTATTTTGTAAAAGTAGGAATTCAAATTTAAAAAGAGAGGAAAAAAAATATGGTTAGTGGAAAATGAAAATTGGCTAAGGGTAATGAAATCACCTCATTGTTGTACAAGTGGGAATTCAAATTTTGTTTTTTGAAAAAAAAAATCAAGATAGAAAGTGGCAAGGAAAAGTTGGATGAAGCCACAAGGCAAATGAAATTGACATCACCATAAAGTAAGCCCCAATTATTTACTAAGTACGTATTTTCTTTTATGAAGATTAAAAAACAAGTGGGAATTCAATTTTTTTTTTTTGAAAAAAAAAATCAAGATAGAAAGTGGCAATGAAAAGTTGGATGAAGCCACAAGGCAAATGAAATTGACATCACCGTAAAGTAAGCCCCAATTATTTACTAAGTACGTATTTTCTTTTATGAAGATTAAAAAATAATACAAATATATTTGAAAGTACTAATTCTAAAATTTTAAATATATAATTTTTTATGTAAAATTTATTTAATAAACTTCTTATTCTCAAACTTAAAAAGACAAATGCTAACGGGTATCCTTTGATGTACTTGTTAAGTAGCCAAATGTAATATAAGCATTGAAAAATGTATTTTTTAATTCTCGAGACACGAGTAATGTGCATCCATAATTATTTTTTTTTAAGTATAGAAACCTTAATAAGTGCGGCACATGTTAGCAAGACCCACTTAAAAATAACGATAAAAAAATCGAACCCTTAATATCATGGTTAAGGAATCCAACTATCTATCAATTATACTTGCATTATTGATTTGTGTTATTTGAGGTGCATGAAAGTCATCACCTTTAAACTTGCCAAAAGAAAATGACATGAAAGCAATTGCTGACCCTACCCTTGTACTCCCAAGTCACAAGGGACACATTTCATTTTTTGTTGCCTTGTATAAACAGCTTTTCCCAATTCCACTGTGTAGCAACCAAACAAAGGAAAACAATAATTAAAAAAAATAAACAAATTAACAATGTCAATGTAGAAATAGGATTCCTCATCAAATCACAACCAACACATAATAAGGAGCCAGAAATGTACAAACGAAATTCCAAGTAAAAAACATAATGTATAGTAATAGTAGTAGTAGTTGGCATTGGAGAATGGAGACATGCATTATAAGAGTGGCTAATGAGTAATGTCATGGTCCATGTCCATGAGGATGGGCGGGAACTAGGGTTGCTAGCTCCAGTTCAAATTACTACTCCTTTCTTAGTCATAAATAAAAAAAAAATAATAGTAATAAAAAATCAAATCAAGTTAAATTAAATCAAATACAGCAAGAAACATTTTTCATGAAAAAGCTGAAAAAGTGTGCTTGTGGTCACACACCCCACTAGCATAAAACACACCCTTGAATTTCACACAAACTCTCTCTGACAACATCTTCAATCACATGGCTCTCTATTAAAATAAGTGTATTTAATTTAATTATTATTTTGAAAAAAAGAAAAGATTAAAAAAAATAAAAAAAGTTAAGCTAGAAAACAAGAAATAGAAACCCCTTTAAGCTAATCCATTATCTGAAACCATTGTTGCTATGTGAATGCTTACTGCTACTGAGTACTGACATTCTACAGATTTTTTGCCTCCCTATTTTATTATCAAAGGACAGACACTATTCGGTATTCAGGGTCCCAGGCAAGGCACATCACCTAAGAAATTTTAAAGGGTAAATTTTTATTTTATAAATTATTTGATATATATTTAAAAAATTGTATACTTACTTTTATTGCTGCTATTTTATTGTATTCTGTTCTGGTATGCTGTTAAATCTTTGGCATCTTCACTCTGAGCTCTTCATTTACTTCCATTTATTGTTTAGCTTCCAGCTTTTTCTGTTGGTTGGTTGGTTTGTTAGGCCTCACTGGTCAAAAAGGCACTATTTGATCTGCCAATATTATTGTTATTATTATTATTTTTAAAATTGCAGTTTTTTGTGCCTATAAAGAACTAATTTTTATCATTCTGCATTGGATTTTTGGGTGGTATGGTGCATTTTCAGTTCAAAAGCTGAAGTGGGTAACTCAAATTTTAGGGTCTTTTGAATTGGGTAGTCGGTGGTAAGCTTCATTTCCTTTTTACTCTCACTGTTTCATTAACATTATGACTGAAAATTTGGTGCAAACTGTTATGAAGCTATTGGATTTTTAGTTTCAATTGTTCAAAGTAAAAATGGGTCTTGATGATGTTCTAAGAACAATGGGGGATTGAAGCTAAAAATTCCATTTTTATTCTTGCTATTACCTTTTTTCAATCAAGTTAAAGTTCAATCTTTTATTCTTGTAATCTTTGTGTTCATTGTAGAACATGTAGGTTGGAGTGCAAGTCTTCGTTGTTTCAAAAGCTGAAGTCTTGGCTACAGCTTTTTCATATTTCTTCTTCATTGAAGTAGATTTTGTTGTTTGTTTTGAGTTTTGACTGAGTTTCTGAACATTTTGTTGGGTAATGTCTGCAGATGAATACCTTTCTGGTTTCAAGGTAATGTTAGATTGTTAGAGTAAATGATGGATAAGAAGAGATGGTTATGGAAGCGGAAGTCTTCTGAGAAGAGTCCTGGTGAAACTGAAAGTTCAGGATCTGTGTCATCTCATTCTGAGAGGTTCTCAGATGAACAGGTAAGATAATAATCAAATCCAGCATCAGTCCCTAAGCAGGATGCACTGAGACTTGTTTTAGTCTTTTTTTTGTCAGTTTAGTCCCTTCTTGAAATATTTGGAATCTTTTTGATATCTTAAGTCACAAGATTTGAATTCTGATTTGATTCCTTTCTTCTTTGGTAAACACAAGATTCCTTGCTTAGTGAATGAATTTCATCATTCACTTACTTGCAAACAGAGATGGTTTTCATTGTTTGTGTTTTTCCCCCCTCTCCTATTTTCTGTAATATAGTGTCCTAATGTAGATAAATATACACAAAATAATTGTGCTCATACTATTCAATGATACACTATACATGCTTTGTTTTAGTTTTTGTGAGACTGGTAAATTTTCTGGAAAATGAGTCACAGAAGACCGAAAGGGTTGTCTTGAAATTAAAAGTTCTTTCAATAATGCTGAGTTCCACAACTGGCTGTTCTGCCTATATACATGTTCAGGCTGAAGCTTTTAATTTAATGGTTGTGAAATCATAAAAATGGAAGATGATGCTTATAGGGTATTTGTCCTTCTCCTGGTCAGTCTCCCATGTGCAAAACAGGAAATAATTTTCTATGTCACTTTTAGACATAAATTGTCTGAATATAAGACCTGAAACATAGCTTGTTGATTTTCTGAGTTCGATGTAGCGATGCACTCATATTTGAAATTAAGTTCTCAATTTTGTACAGACAACATTTACTAAATGTGCTGAAAATGGGTCCATTGTGGTCGACGTACGTTGAGTGTATTCAAGAATGTATCAGTCAAGCATACAAATCTTATCTTTCATGTATTTCTCCTCCTGGAAATTAATTTGTGGTCCTGGTTGTTCAGGATGTAATAGCTATGCTTCAATATTTCACAAACAGAACAAAGTACTATCAACCTTTATCCTTCTTTTTCCTGATAAGTCTATTAATTTTTGTGTCCTTGAAAGCAGGAGGAACCAAAGGAATCTTCTAATGGAAGCAATCAGTCACCTGATGTCACCTCAAAAGCTGCAGCCTGTACTGAAGATGTTAATGACAGTGCATTTATTGATGCTCAATTTCCAGAAGAGATCACCTCAAAATCTGTACCTACTACAGGAATCACAAATGATGATTCACTGGAGAAAGATGAAAATGGAGAACACGAAAATATAAAAATTGTAAAGGATTGTGATCTAAATGGTGGATTGAAGAATATGTCAGAGAAGCTATCTGCAGCACCGGTGAATGTTAATGCCAAAGAAGACTTGGTTAAGCAGCATGCCAAAGTAGCTGAAGAAGCCATTGCAGGTACACATGTTGTTTATAATCAGTACATTCTTCTATTGATTTTTGTAATTTTCAAAATAAACACTGATTATACTATGGCTTGATTATCAATCCATCCTTCCTTGGAAAAGCATGGATTCTGATTTTTTGTGTGACTTGTGCCTACAAAACAATTCAGCTGATGGTGAACGGGCAAACTGCAAACAAGAAGTTCCTACTCCTGAAGGAGAAGCAGGGTTTTTATATATTAATATTCAAATTGAATGTGAATTATTCCAATAGAATTTTAAAAGGGTCTCATGTGATGCCTCATAAGGCATACATGCTGATACTGTCATAATAGGCTAATAGCTATCTCCTTGTTTACTTCCTGATGCTGATACATTTTCTTTCTCCATTTTTAAAATCGTCTCTTAACTGGGCCATTTTCATTAACTTAGGCTGGGAAAAGGCTGAAAAAGAAGTGGCATTGTTAAAGAAGCAACTTGATGTAGTCACTCTCAGGAATTCAGCTTTGGAAGATCGAGTCACCCATCTGGATGGTGCACTTAAGGAGTGTGTTAGGCAGCTACGACAGACAAGAGAAGAGCAAGAAGAGAATGTCCATGATGCCGTAATGAAGAAAACTGTTGACTTGGAATCGACCAAAACTGAACTTGAGAACAAGCTTGTTGAGCTTCAGAGCAAATTAGATTCTTCTAATGCCAGAGATCGTGGTATGTCTCTAAAGGTTGAATGTTTGGAGAAAGAGAACATGGCTCTTAGGCACGAGCTCATAGCTCGATCGGAGGAGCTGGAACTTGTGACAATTGAGAGGGATTTAAGCACCGAAGCTGCTGAGACAGCTAGCAAGCAACATTTAGAAAGCATCAAGAAAGTAGCCAAGCTTGAGGCTGAGTGCCGGAGACTGAAGAGCATTGCTTCTAGAGCTTCTGTTAATGATCATAAATCTGTTACTTCTTCCTCACATTGTGTTGAATCACTCACAGATAGTCAATCGGACATTGGGGAGCGGCTTAATGCAGTCGAGATTGATACTCACAAGATGAGTGGCTCAGAACTGAACAAGTGGGAGCCAAGTTGTTCCGACTCATGGGCATCCGCGCTAATTGCTGAGCTTGATCAGTTCAAGAATGAAAAGCGCAAACAAACTCCATCATCCAGTTCGGTTAAAATTGATCTCATGGATGATTTTCTTGAAATGGAACGGCTTGTTGCATTGCCCGAGACCAAGAATGAAAACCTTGTCCAGGAGTCAGTTGTTGCCAATCAATGCACTAACGAAGAAAGCGCTCTCAGAGTGGAGTTTGAGATCATGAATCAGCAAATGGAAGAACTAAAAGACAAGTTAGAGATGGTGGAAGCAGAAAAAGCAGAACTAAAGATAGCCTTGATGAAAAGTGAAGAGTATATTGAGGAGTCAGAACTTCAGTTGAAGGAGGCAGAAAATAAATTGGAGGAGTTACAAAGAGAGCTAGAAAATGCCTACAAATCTAAGCAAATAATAGAAAATCACCTGATGAGCATAGAGGCAGAGGCTAAAAAATTTTCTTCAAAGGTTGATTTATTAGAAGCAGAGGTTGATGAGGAAAGGGCCTTGTCAGATAAAGTTGCAATGAAGTGTAAGGAGTTGGAGGAAGTGCTAGAAAGCAAATCGGCAAAGGTTGACTTATTAGAAACCGAGGTTGATAAGGAGAAGGCTTTGTCAGATGAATTTGCAACAAAGTGTAAGGACTTGGAGGAAGAGCTAAAAAGCAAATCTGCAAAGGTTGATTTACTAGTAGCAGAGGTCGATAAGGAGAAGGCTTTGTCAGATGAATTTGCAACAAAGTGTAAGGACTTGGAGGAAGAGCTCGAAAGCAAATCTGCAAAGGTTGATTTACTTGTAGCAGAGGTCGATAAGGAGAAGGCTTTGTCAGATGAATTTGCAACAAAGTGTAAGGACTTGGAGGAAGAGCTAGAAAGTAAGTCTGCAAAGGTTGATTTATTAGAAGCAGAGGTTGATAGGGAGAGGACCATGTCAGAAGAATTAGCAATTAAGTGTAAGGAATTGGAGGAAGAGATACTCAGGTCGACAGCTAGCTCATATGGAGAAAAGAAGATTAAGCAGGTTGGTCATCATTGAGATATACATTAGGGTCAGTTTTAGTAAAGAACTTATGAACTTCCTATAAGGTTTTTTTAGCCGAGAGCTTTTATAGGAAGTTCATAAGCTCTTGTAATGATAATAAGAATTCAATATAAGTTTATCACATGAGAGCTTATGAACTTCCACTAAGCTCTTTTTAGCTTATTTCATAAGCTTCTCTGATAAGTTTAGCGAAATACACTAAAAGTTGCTAATAGGAATGTCATAAATTATTTTTTTAAGCTCTTCCAAACACCTATGCAAGTGCTTATATGATAAGATAAGCCCAAATAACCGCTTTATAAACTCTTCCAAACTCCCCTTAAATATTCTAATAGTCAGTTACTTTTCGACACAACTTATTACTTATGTGTAGCTTGTGATCTTTTCTGTGCCAGGAGGATCTAGAAATAGCTGCCGGAAAACTTGCTGAGTGCCAGAAAACAATAGCATCTTTAGGGACTCAGTTAAAATCCCTGGCGACACTAGAAGATTTCCTTATTGATACTGCTAGCATTCCTGCAAGTCCTTCTCTCGTTGCTCGTGCCAGAGGAGAGATGTGGAAGTTGCATTCAAATGACACATTTTCACCTAAAAGAGATTCCACTTCTTCAAGGATTGCGGAAGGAAGCTCGGGTCCATCCTTTAACAAAAATGAAGAAAGTTCACCACCTTCATCATCTTCATCAACTTCCTCCGCTGCCTTGCCAAATCATGCCAGTTCTGAGAAGAGTAGAAATGGCTTTGCAAAATTTTTCTCTAGAACCAAGAGTGGAATCAGACTTGAAATTTAGTCAGGAATCAGGATATAGTGAATCAACTGTAATGTTAGTCATTCTTTTTTCTCAAAGTTGTAAATCAGATTGGTCTTGTCATTCAAAGAAAAGATTTACCAACTCTCAATAGGCATCAATCTTCAATTATATCATTTTTGAAAATCTTTTGTGGGGTCTGTTGGGACACTCAGAACCAAGAATGAAAATTTGAATGCTCTTGTTATGTATCTCTAATCTGACTCATAAAAAAGTTATAAATCTAAGAGTTTATGACAAATCTAAAGTATATTTTGTATATGCTTGTAATTTGCCTCTATTAGGCCTTTAAGGAATGTATATGTAGATGATTTGGATAAATACTTTGCCTCTATTTTGATCTTTCATTTATTAGTGACATAAATGATACTTAAATGTTGTTAGTTTTATTCTTTTAGGGTTAATTCAATGCTATTTAAAGAACTAATCTGTATTTATTATATATAAAAGTTGAAGCTAGAAAGAGGCGTGTTGAACTACCACAACAACCCATCTTTTTCACCTCATCATTTTGTTGATGATGCCCACTTCTTCTAGTTCAATCCCTTTCATGCTTTAAATGTGATTTCATTTGAAGGTTCAGTTTGGTGCCTTTTAAATGACATAAATTTACAACCTTTAACTTCTGCCTCCTCAAACCTCTTTAATTATTCTAAAAACTTAAGTTTTTGAATTACTATGATGACAGCCTTGGTGAGTGTATTAGAGAAGACATGGCCTTTGTGCTTTCCATGCATTTGCAAGTGCTCCTCTTGTGTTTCTGTTGCAGATGAATCTTGCACACTGCATAAGAAAGTTGTCCTGCATGGCATACATTGTCTCTCTCATAATCAGCCACATAATGGAAATTAAAAAGCTCAAGAATTGAAGGCCTGGAAAATCTTACTAAGATTATAAACAACTTCACAGTAATCTACTTAAAAGAAATAAAAAACCAGATTTGGGGTGAGAGAGGCTCGAACTCTCGACCTCAGGATAACTCAGAAGCTATGAGACCTACGCGCTAGCCAACTGCGCCACCACCCCATGTTGAAGCTGGTCTTCACTTTCTATATTTAGATGAAAAATTTAAGCAAGAAAGATATGCAAAAATAATCTCAGCAATCAGATTGGTGTGTTACTACTTACTCCATTAGCTACCGTCCTTTTGCAGAG
Organism: Crotalaria pallida; assembly: GCA_037953625.1. Lineage (NCBI taxonomy): Eukaryota > Viridiplantae > Streptophyta > Magnoliopsida > Fabales > Fabaceae > Crotalaria > Crotalaria pallida. The sequence continues at coordinate 145,123,992 of CM075651.1, read as the reverse complement.
CTTTGACTATACTATACAGGTAAATGTAGATAAATCCAAAATCATGAGCTTAAAGATAAAGTTATGGCTTACATTGCCATTGTTGTAGATAATTCAATATATAATCATACTCCATTTCATCCTCTTTATAAGTCGGTTTATTAAAAAAAAAATTATTTTGTTGCTGACCCAAAAAAAAAATCTTTTGTTCTATTTATAAATTTTTTTTGTATTTTTTAAAAGGTAAATTTAGTTTTTTTTCCTAATTGTCCTTTGTTCATCAATATAAAACAATATATTATAAAATTTTCAATATAAGTTAAGAAAGTAAAATTATAATGTTAAAACATATTTTTAAAATTTCAAAAAATGTAACTATAATTTTTATAATATAGTTTAATACTATCTATTACTGTAATAAAAAAAACAATTTTTTTAACTAAATGGTGGTTGGCGTAGATTAGCCTCTTCCACTTATACTTCACATAAAAACAAAAAATTACAATTTTAAAACCTGTAACTTACACATGGAAAATAAAATTGTATCAAAATTACTTTGCTCTTTCATTCTCTATTTATCTCACACTAAGGAAAACTTGCACAAGTAAACATCCTTCATCTTGATTTTTCATCTCTTACTGTGCTCTTTCTCTCTCTTTTACTTTGTTTTTTTAGCTTTATTTTATTTTTAAATTTTGTACACAATAATAAAAACGCTTATCGACAAGTTCGACAGTGCCCGTTGAATGCTAATAACATATAATAATAAGAAGTAAGGGGAGTAGTATATAAAATATGACATTCCTTTCTTCTGCTATAATTTTTATTTTTTTTTTATTGTTGATGAATTAAGAGCCACTGCCCAATATTATTTATAGGTTGGGTTTGCATTAGCATATTCATGCTGAACTGTTGGTGCAGTGGTGTCAGGGGCTGTACTTGGTAGGGCGAACCACGGTTCGATCCCCCGCAACAATGTTGGGAGAGGAATAAAACCTTAATCCCGGGACCCCCCTCGAACTGGATTAGTCGGCCTACTGGGCCGGATACCAGGGTGCAAACCAAAAAAAAAAAATGCTAACTTTATTTTTTATTTTTTTGCATATTTATCAATTTGCTTCTTATATTAATTTTCCTTTAAAAAAGAAAAACAATTTTGAATGTTTCCCTACTCACTCAATTCGTTCCTGGCTTCCAGTCAAACCATCTAGCACAAGTTCAGATAGAAGGCCAATAAAAGAAGATTAATGGCAAAGGTCCTACCGGGAGTCGAACCCAGGTCGCTGGATTCAAAGTCCAGAGTGCTAACCACTACACCATAGAACCTGCTTTCGATGCTAGAAAACTAATAATTAATTACATTTATTGTTCATATCCTTTTTTTTTTTTTGAGAAAACAATTGAATAAAAAAGTGCTTTTTCTTTTATTCATATATAAATTCATTTATTAAAGACTAAATGCCCCGGTAAAAAAAAAAGACTAAATGCGGAAACTGTTCCTTGAATTCTTTTACGCCGTCACATTTAGTACCTAAAAAATAAAGATTCAAAGTAGTTTTTATCTTTTTTAAAAAAATAGTTCTTAAAAAATTTGTTTATTCAACAATTTCATCCTTAAAAAAAAATAAAATTATCAAATAGTTCTTGAATTTTTTTTTTCATGAAGCAACTTCGTCCCTTGAAATAATTTTGTAGGACAATTTAATTTTTAAAAGTTTAAACTAAATCAGGTGAAATTAGAGAATGGGGATGACTAAAAAAATTAGGGATATAATTCAGGTTCGAGCAGAGGATGTGGATTTGGGTTTCTCAATCAAGTTCATGTAGCTCGCTTCAAGCTTTGGTCATGATGGGGATGGTTCCAAAAATCCCAAATATAATTTACGTAAAATATTATCTACTTAAATGTGCAGCGGACCACTTTTTAAACAAAATGGGCTCGAGTTTTTATCTAATAAGAGTTGGCTTGCCCAGACCCAACGCATTATACCTTGAGGGGCCTACTTTTTTGACCCTCTTGGTTACTTAGTTAACCCCCTTATTTAAATGAATATCCTAAAAAAACCTTACAAATTTTCAATAAACCCAAAATAGCCCTTTTTTATTCCTTCCTTATCCCTCCCTTCTTTCACTCAATTTTAAATTTGAAATTCAAATCTCTCTCTCACCTTTTCATATCACAATATTCAAGAGCACAACACATTCTAGTTTCTATGTGTTTTTAGTCATAAAAAAAAAAAGAAAAAGAGAAACAGAGGCTAAGAAGAAGAAGGAAAGAAGAAAGCAGTAGAAGAAGAAGGAAGCAGCGCAGGGACGGGGGAAGAAGAAGGAAGCAGCGCAGGTACAGAAGGAATCGAAATGGTTTGCAGCGCAGTAGAAGGAAGCAGCGCAGTAGAAGAAGAAGGAAGCAGCATAAGAAACGGTTTGCCTCTCTGCAACTGTTGTTTTTTTTTTCGGTTTTATTTGCATAAGATTGTAGATCCGTTAGAAACTTTGATTTGCTTTGATTTACTTTGATTGTAGATCTGTTGTTGTTTAGTTTCGGTTTCCAAATCGTGTATTGTTGTTGTTTAGTTTCAGTTTCCAAATTTGCTTCGTAAATCCCGAATTTAGGTATAGCACGCTTAGGGGTCAGCGAGGCTGAAAAATAACACCCTCGCTGAGGGTGCAGCGAGAACATGAATTTGTACTCTCGCTGCACCCTCAGCGAGGTTTTTTTTTTAATTTTAATATTTATAAAAATAATTATTTAAAGTTATGTAAAAATATTTTTATTTTATCCAAAAATAATGAATTTGTATTAAAAAAACTAGTGCACTAATTTCTCATGCAAACTTAACTTATCAAATGTGACATTTTTTCAAATACTATCAGAAAGAACTCTTAGTAAATTGAAGTCTAGTGAATTGAATGTACTCAATTTTCAAAGGTTATTGAGGTATGTCCGTATGTGTAGTAAAAATTTGTATTGAGCTTTTCTTTTATACAAATTTATATTGTGTTTTGATGAATACACAAGTGACTTTTTTTTAAAAAAATCAAACAGTATTTAGAAGATAAACACGTCAATTGAGATGACAAATATGTTAGAAAGCAAAAAACAAACTGATGTAAATTTGCATATATATTTCAAAAGGCTGATGAAATTGCAGGTTTTGAAACTGAACAATCACCAACAAAAACTGAACAAAAGTCATACTGGATATTTTAATATGAGTATTCGATACAGAAAATAAGATTAGTGAGACCAGAACCCCACCAAGATTTGCCCCACAAATAATAATAACCTTTATATAGGCTAATTCAATGTCCTCTGTAGCTTCATAAAGATTAAGATTGCAAGGCTCATATATATATATATATATATATATATATATATATATATATATGAGATTTGAATTTGTTTATGTTATGATGTTGAGATCAGATATGATATAGAGGAAAAAAAATCGGATAAATATTAGTTAATTTAAATAATTAATAATAACTTTAAATTAATTTAAATCGATCATCCTGATATATTTGACTGCATCAATTCTCTCATATATAGGAGATTTGAATTTGTTTATGTTATGATAGGAATATGATAAATATTAGTTAATTTAAAAAATTAAATATTATGCTTTGGGTTAGTGACTGTTATAAATATTTGATTTTAATTTTATTTATTTTATTTATTTTTTATTTATTTTATTTGATTATTATTTAATTTTAACTTTTTTTTATTTTTTTTATGTTTTTTATTTTATTTGTTATATTTTTTTATTTATTGCTAATATTTTTTATTTTATTTTATTTATTTTATTTTATTTATTGCATTTTATAATTTATTATTTTGACATTGTATTTTGCAATTTCAGATGCCGAGGATGAAGAACGCAACCGTCACTGACAACGGGCGGGGATGACGATGACATGCCCATGAGGGGAGAGTATTTGATAGCGTCGGGTAGACGGCGACGGATGGAGCAAGGAGGACCTTCCCATGCCGCTCCTGATCCCTCTTCTTCGGATGGTGATGATGATGGCGATGATACAGAGACGGAGACCCTCTACGAGGATCATCAGGATACTTCGCTGTTGAGGTCATACGACGAGCATCAGGCGAAGCTTATATGGCAAGGAAGGGTAAGCATTTGTAACGAGACCAAAAAATAATTTAAATTTAATTTTATCTATTTCCTTAATTAATTGATATTTATTTGTTTTACTAATTTCTCTTAATTTAAATTGTGCAGGAGCGTACCTTAAACCGATGCCACAACCACACATTCGATTTTCCGTTGTTAGATGCCGTGCCACAGCCAGTGCGGGAAATCGTCCAGGCATCCGGCTTGGCCCCATTGATCGCTTCATCTTACAGTGTAGTCGACAGGCGATTGATCGGTGCATTCGTCGATAGATGGTATGATTGATATTATATAATTAAACTAAAATCATTCAAACAATAATATAAATTAAATTATAATAACTAAAATTCGACAAATTTAATAAAAATTAAATAGGAATATATATCAATCATCAGAAAGATCATGTACAACACCGTCCCCCGTTGAAGGAGGTAATAAATCTTTAAATAATGCAAAGCGATCGTTAAATATGGTACCCCACAGAGCCCCAGATTCATCGTAATGATATTTCCAAGAAGGATCAATAGATGGTAATGGTGATCCTTCCTTCAAAAAAACTTGAACCCAATGATTTGGCTTACTTTTAGGGTCCAACAAACAGCACGTATCGACATTCCCGATAACCCAAAGTTTTGCATGCATGGGAGGTGATTTAGTGTACGGTAAAAACGTAACACAAGCTCTCAGATCACGAGCCATCGAAACAAGGACCACATTGTACATGTTAGCAATTCCATGCATCAAGTTAGTAGACAGTAAAATTGTAAAACAATATCTCGTATGATGATACAACTTAAAAGATGAGACACGTTCTACCTGTTAGCAATGACATGCCCCAATTCTGGAAGAGTCAACCATTTATCTCCAGGAACACTGCCAATGTTGCCCACATGTAGTGATTTGAACACAACGTCATAATCTTTGGTCCCAATCAGCTCAAGGTACATTTTCTTGTGTTGCTTCATCTCATGTATAAGATCATTCCGGACAAGCATATAGGATTCCTCACACTGGTACGCATACAAGCTAATCGATCGAAAACCACAATTCCCATCTGATCTCACATCAATAATTTGATCAATATATTGTTGCATGAAGGAGGGAAATTGTTCTAAGTACTGAGATCTCACTTTTGCTTGTTGAGAGCTACTTTTGGAGGATTTTTGAGAGCTTTGCATTGGAGGTGCTTTTGGAGGATTATTGGAGGAATTTTGGGAAGCTTTAGGATGGTTTTTGGGGGATTGTTGAGAGCTTTGTTGAGAAGCTTTTTTTGAAGCCTTTTTTGATTCTTTCTCAGCATATTCCCATCCCGATGGATCACGCTTTGTTGATCTCTCATGATCGCTTGTACGTCCTTTTGTTTTTGCTTTTTCTTTTGGTGGCAACAATGAGGTAGTTGCTGGATCCACAACCTAAACAAAACAAATTTAATTGTTAACATTAAAAAATTGATAATATTTAAAAAAATTGTTAAAATCAATATTTCGTAATAGTATAAATTGTTAACCTCTCGAAACTTGTCCGTCAAAATCTTCTTTCCTACATCATTGGTACCATTAAATACTCGCCAAAACTCCTCGATCAAAGGAGTTGGGTCGATGTATAGCTCCTCTTTCTTGTCTGTATTGTTGAATGATAGAATCTTCCAATGACCATGAATTGCCGTCAAAGGAATAGGTTTACCACTTTTCTTGTATCTATCAACCTCGCATGCACATGGTAAGCCATGTGTGATTCTCAACTTGCAATCACAATGTTCACACTCATCAAACTTCCACAGTCGGGTATAAATAATACTCATTGCTTCCCTTGACACATAATAATGTAAATTACCGAAAAACGGAATATTCACCCTGTGATCCAATCTTTGGAGACTCTTCTGGAAAGACTCAATAATGAGAGTGTGTTGACATGTCAACATCTTATGCATAGCTGTTAAACATGTGCAGAGATCCCCGTTGCTGCTTGACAACAATCCCTTCAACGTCGAGTGAGCACCTTCTACCCTAAAAATGATGAAATTTAAATGTATTATAATATGCAAAGAATCATGACAAATTAATACAACATGCCAAATTAAGTAAAAAAAACTTACCGGTTTGTTGTAGTATTACCAAGATGCATATGATTACTTGTCCATGCATCAATGAATTTTTCTTTCTGTTCGGCCAAGTAAGTCTCATCCACATATTCATAAAGACCAACCGCCTTCCAACTCACTTTCCGAAATCGGCTTAATGAAGCTTTATAGTCTTCCTCATCCTTGGAATGGACTACCTTGGCCCAAAGAATCTCAAGTAACGGCACATCATCCAGATTACGAACACTCTTCCTCGCATGTTTTGTCACGTTCTTCTTAATATGATATTGACACAACAAATGCGCCGAAGTTGGAAAAACAGTATGGATTGCTTTCACCAACGCAGCTTCAAAATCAGAGACAATCACCTTGGGCATGTCATCATCATCTTTAAACAATCTCTTCACTTGTTCTAATGCCCATACGAAGTTTGGATACTTCTCCGCCTCCATGTAAGAAAATCCAACAGTAAATGACTTTTCTGTAGATGTTTGCCCGACCACCTCAAACAACGGCCATTTGTATCTGTTAGTCTTGTAGGTGTTGTCCACGATGAGCACAGTATTAAACGAACTCAAAAGAGAAACAGATTTTGGATGAGCCCAAAAAATTTGTTTCACAATATCTGTGGTCTCGTCCTTTCTGTACCAAGTGTCATAACCATCATCCCTTAAAGTTTTAAGAAGATGCAGCATCTGTGTTCTCGGACGCCTGACCTCTCTTTTCCACTTATCGCGGATATTGTAAATTTGCTTCAATGTAGTGCAATTATTTGGGTTTTCCTCCTTCAATGTGGCCAGTATCTGTCTCGGCGGCACTCCATTCTTCGTCATAGTTATAATCTTTTCATACTCTTCAGGCGTAGGTCTTCCGGGGAAGGAGTGCCCGATGAATGAATCACACTTATCATGATTATGGGAGCCACAAGATACTCTTACCTTCCACGCTTTGAGTGTCGAATATGCTCTACCATGAACCTTGAACGGAAAATTTCTCTTCTTTGAGCCGGTGACATACTCGAACTTCTCATTTTTTAGTTTGTATATGCCAAACCTTTCACAACAGAGTGTAATCCTTTGCTTCTGGCCCATTCCTCCTTTATCAGACCTAAGGATCCTTAGAACATGTCCCTGTGAATATGCAACTTCACGAATCCATTTCACCATGGCTTCACAATCAGGAAAAATCATGTCAGTCTCAAATGCACTAGTAAAATCCGGATATTCGACCTTTTCATGATCCACCGGTGCACTATGATTCATCTCGTCATCGTTGTTGTCTTGCATGATTAAGCTGTAAACACAAATAACGGTTAAAATTTAAAAAATAAATAATAAATAATGAAATTTAAAAATTCAACACAAAATAAAATAATTTAAAAAATATAACTAAAATCAAAATAATAAGTTAAAATTAAATAATAATAATAAAAATTATATTAAAAATAAATAATAAAATAAATAAAAAATTAAATCAACATTATAATGCTATATATCTTATCTTATCTCAACATCATAACATAAACAAATTTAAATCTTCTATATATGAGAATTGATGGAGTCAAATATATCATAACACAGATGGACGAATTCAAAATAATTTAAAGTTTTTGAATCCTAAAAATAACGTCCTGATATTTTTATAAAATATATAATAACAAAATTTTTATATAAATTTAAATAATTATATAAAAACATTATTATAATTTTTAAAACATTAAATAAATAATTAAAATTATGCAATGAATAAATAATTAGAATGATGTTGAGATCAGATAAGATATCTTAATTAACTAAGATATAATTAGAATGATGTTGAGATCAGATAAGATAAGATATAAATAATTAGAATGAAATAATTATCTTATTTTTAATTAACTAATAAATGAAATATTTTATATTATATATATTAAAAAAAAAAACCTCGCTGGGGGTACTGCGAGAGAACAAATTCATGCTCTCGCTGCAGATGTTTGCCCGACCACATCAAACAATGGCCATTTGTATCTGTTAGTCTTGTAGGTGTTGTCCACGATGAGCACAGTATTAAATGAATTTGTTCTCTCGCTGTACCCCCAGCGAGGGTGTTATTTTTCTGGAAAAATAACACCCTCGCTGAGGGTACAACGAGAGCATGAATTTGTTCTCTCGCTGCACCCCAGCGAGGGTGTTATTTTTCTGGAAAAATAAACTCGTGTTCGCAGAACCACGATTTTTCTATTTTGATTTTTATAATTACCTATAAAATCCTAGGACATGTATATTGTTTGCTTAATATTAACCACATCAAACCCATAATGATACAAAAATAAGCATAATGAATCAAGTTTATGATCATAGAATTACCTCTTAATGAATGTTTATTAATTACTTGCAAGTGAAGAAAGTGGAAAAGAAAACAAGTTTTAGGTTAATGAATATTGGAAGAAGTTGCTGTAGAGAATAGAAAAAAATATAGGTTTCTATATATAATAGAGGGAAGGGTATTTTAGGTAGTTTATATTATTGTAAGGTTAATAGAGTCTTAAACAAAAAAAATGGGTTAACTAAGTAATGAGGTGTGTCAAAAAAGTAATTTCCATACCTTGATAATGCTAACCAAAAATGTCCAAGATCTTTTTGATTCGCTTTTAAAAACATAATAATAAACCCGCCGCTTATTTATCAAGCATGCTCAAACCAACACAATCGACAACGATCTTACATTAAGTCAATATTTTGATGGACCAATTTATCTCATAGGATAAAAATTATGAACTTTCGATGACTTAATATTTTTAGGGACTAAATTGTCTCACAAACAAAATTTTCAAGGACTATTTTGAAATTTTATTTTTTTTCCATAAACCAAATTCGACTATGAAAAAATTGTATACACCACTGAGTCTATAGTCTTTATTAAATACCGCCATCTATCTTATTTTTTGTCAGATAAATTAGCCGAATATAATCCATTTTGAATGGGTTAAGATCTATTATTACTCCATTAAAGATCCACTATAATACCCTTTAAAAAATGCACTATTATTTTTTAAAGAAACCGATAAAATCTCAGCTATTGAATAATTTAATAATTATTTAAAATGTTAGATTAAATGCTGTTAAAAACGTAACAAATATATGATGTAAAAAATTAGCAAGGAATTGAGAAAAGAAAATAAAGAGGTACGTTCCGAATGTTTCTGTTTGGGTTTAATCCCGTGCATAAGAAAAAAACTTTTTTTTTTTAATGTTAGAAAAAAAAGAGAAAATGGATAATACATCTACGGTGTAAAGTTTTTTACACCATTAATACATCATCCACCATTTATCATTTATGGTTGTTGACTTTTAAATTAAAGTAATCTAAATAAATGGTGGATGATGGATCGATGGTATAAAAAATTTTATACCATCAGTGTATACCCATTAATTTATAGAAAAAACTCTTCTTAATGATTAACAACGTTTTTTTTAATTAAAATAAGATATTTAATACTTATTTCCAAATTTAACATATTCCAAAGAATAATACTATTCCAAAAAAGAAATAATAATTTTTTGTGTAAAAATATCTGAAGAATCCTCCATAACCATTGGTGGAAGGATGGAAACTCCATGAACCCAAACACCCTTGGACCGTTGATGGGTGACTTTTACAGAAGCCATTTACATCCACAAAAATCTCTACACCTGATCACACCCAATCATTTACCCACACAACCTTTTTGAAAAATCAAAACCCCACACAAAATGACAGAAGACACAGCGCGGAGAGGATAGACAAGATATCTTCCCAATCCTAGCTGGCAATGTCTCTGGGCCCCACCATTAAAACAGCATGTGGTAGTAACAGAGTCCACGTGTGAAACAAATGAGTCCTCGCTCTTCCACGTGGCATGCCGCAGAAGGCACACCGAGATCGCGCGAAACACCATCCTCTTATCAACAAAACAAAAAAATCCTCAAAATTATTAATTAAAACTCATTAATATTTTTTCTATTTTTTCTTACGTTACGTTTCTTCTCTCTCTCTCTTTCTTTCTTCACACTGTCATTTTTTGCATCGCCATGAATGCTATAGCTACTGCTTCAGCTCTTACTCTCCCAATTTTTTGTAGTAGAGCATCCAAGCTTGAAGCCAAAAGGGTACTTTTTTTTTTATTTTTCTTATTCTTTGTTTCATTAACATCTTATATTATATGCTAGTAAGTTTTGTCAGGTGCGTTGTTTTAGAAGGCGAAACTAATTATTATAACTTACAAACTAGATTTCAATGCCATGAAGTTTGTTGCTCACTTATAAGTTTTTTTTTTGGTGAATAAGGTATAACTTATAAGTTTACATGCTAGAAATAGAAGGAAATTTGTTGATCCTAATATACTTCACAAAATTAGATGAATGCATTTGAGTTCAAGATGAAATTTTGGCATGGTTTTGACTAGATTCTAGTTCAGTTGTGGCTTGAAGTATAATGTTTAATTTTAATTTATATTGTTTTTTTTTTTGTAGATTTCATTAGTAAATACCTCTGAATATAATTAAACGTCTAGCTAAGAAGCGTGGATACGGCACAACATGGGCACGGATATATAACAAATTTTAAAAATTATAGGGCATGATTTGATTATGATACAAGATATGAAATTAATGTAAGGTTAACAAAAAAAAAATTGTTGAATGAGGAACATTGTTTTAAAAGTTAGCATGAGTTGTTGTAAGGCTTAGTTATGTGTCAAATTCTTGAATTTTAGGGTCGGAATTGATAGCAGGGGTACATGGCAAACCCAGAGGTAATTTTGGGGAGCCAAACATTGAAAAATGGCATGTGACAAAACGACCCTGAAATTCAAGGAGTTGACACATAATTAAGCCTTATTGTATAAACATAGTAAAAATGCTAATGTTCATCTAGTTATTGGGACATTTCTATTTGTAATGGTATAAAAATTCAATGAGCAGACATCGTGGAATATAATATAATTATTAGTATTCGAAAGTGTTCGTGGAGTGTCTGATATTGATACATATCTGATATGGACACGACAACTTTTTGAAGCCTCCATGCTTTGTAGAGACCACTAGCTATTAGTTGTTAATATAGCAAGATTCTCCTTTATGGTAACTACATTTTCTGGACATAACAATACAGTTGAAGGAATATCTGTAGCTTACATTTTTTTTGGGCATGTTGAATTTCAGGGTTTGAAAGGTAGATTCAGGGTGTTTGCTGTATATGGTGAAGCGGAGAAGAAAAATGCATGGGGTGCGCTCTTTGATGTAGAGGATCCGAGATCTAAAGTTCCACAATACAAAGGGAAATTTTTGGATGTATATCAAGCCATAGAAGTGGCTAGATACGATATTCAGTACTGTGATTGGCGAGCTCGGCAAGACTTACTTACTATCATGCTCCTCCATGAAAAGGTTTAAACTGATTTAAGCTATTATTAGAAATTTTAGAATCAAATCTGATGCTTGAATGGACTACTGTGTTTCATGATATTTAATTTGTGGAATTTGGACATTTGTAAACTTGGCCATAGGATCAGATTAGAGTTTCAGTACAATATAGTTTTTGTTTGATTTTGACCCTTTCAAATTAATGAGCTAAATATCCTACTGCTGATTTTTAACTCCAAAAAATATGGTTGTAGGTGGTGGAAGTTCTTAATCCTCTAGCTCGTGAATATAAGTCAATTGGCACTATGAAAAAAGAGCTTGCTGAGTTGCAAGAAGAATTAGCAGAAGCACACAGACAGGTTACAATATTAGCAGCAGTAGACTAATTTGGATCATTACAACTTGCATCTGAGATTTCTTCAGATCATCTAATTTGGTAGGAACTTGTCCATTGGTTATTAATCTGTTATATTTATGCAACTCAATGAATAACAGGTCCATATATCCGAAGCAAGGGTTGGCACCGCTTTAGATAAACTAGCTTACATGGAAGAATTGGTAAACGATAAGCTGCTGCAAGAAAGAAGTACAGCTGAAGTTGCCCCGGCATCCTCTCCTCCCAGTACTTCTGCGAAATCTTTAGATACTGAAAAGAGAAGGAAACCACGGAAAAGCTTGAATGTTTCAGGTCCAGTTCAGTCATACCATCCAAATTTGAAGAATTTTTGGTATCCGGTTGCTTTCTCAAATGACCTAAAGGATGATACCATGGTAAGTAAATATAATTTTTTCATTTTAATGTTATATACTAGCTAGATTTGTGCAACCTATTTCAATTAATCCGAATCAAGGGGAATGGAGTTGTACTTAGGGATGATACCCTAATATCTCCCCCATTTTGGCTATACTAAAGTGGCTTTTGGGTGAGGTTACTAACATTCTTTTAGGCGGCACAATGAATTGCTGTAAATGGAAATGTTTATCTAATAATGCTCATAAATGTGTTACTCCTTTTGTATTTCAGGTCCCAATAGAATGTTTTGAGGAACCATGGGTTATCTTCAGAGGAAAGAACGGGGAACCTGGATGTGTCCAGAATACGTGTGCACATAGAGCATGTCCTCTGCACCTTGGTTCTGTAAACGAGGGTCGTATCCAATGCCCCTACCATGGTTAGTAGTCACTGGAACAAATAATAAAAATTGTTCTATGGTTAATCCTTGCAGCGAGTTATAAGCAGTTGTTCATAAATCATAATGTGTGTAACATTACATGATATAATCTACATATTTATGTACACTGAAACTGACAGACTCTAAAATTGCCTAATGGCTGGATATCAGGCTGGGAATATTCAACTGATGGAAAATGTGAGAAAATGCCATCTACGCGACTGCTAGATGTGAAGATAAAGTCAATTCCATGTTTTGAGAAAGACGGGATGATTTGGATTTGGCCTGGCAATGACGCCCCAACAGCCACACTTCCATCGTTACTACCTCCTTCTGGATTTGTAGTACATGCTGAGGTATGTTATGAATATTATCCATCTCATTAAGTTTTGCATTTGATGCGAGAATAAAATTTACAACTGTATGATTGACAAAATAAAAAGAAAAGAAAAAGGTTGTATGTTCTTATTTCTTGGCTCTTGACATGTGAGCATGTCACAGATTGTCATGGAGCTTCCAATTGAACATGGGTTACTTTTGGACAACCTTTTGGATCTTGCACATGCCCCTTTTACTCACACGTCAACGTTCGCTAAAGGATGGACTGTTCCCAGGTATGTTTTGGTTTATATACCCTTTAAAACGGAATGCAATATAATTTGTCATTCACAAGAGATAAAAATTGAAAAATAAAAGTGAAGAAGGGATCAAATAGATGGAATTTTGTCATGTAGATGAATCAATAAGATAAGTCCATTTTTGCTATTCAAAATAGTCCATCCATTATAACAATGCACTCTTACATGCATTGGTGCGAGGTTATCAGGATTAACGGTCCCAATTTCATATTTTAGTCAGCATGTCGTACTTTCATATTAGCATTGTGCATGATTGAATTGGTTTAGCTTTTTAGTTATAAAATATTTCTAAGTCACTTGGTCTCTTTGCCTGAATTTGAACTTGCAGCTTGGTGAAATTTTTGACACCTTCGTCTGGTCTGCAAGGATACTGGGATCCATATCCAATTGATATGGAGTTTAAACCACCTTGCATGGTTCTATCAACCATTGGAATTTCAAAGCCTGGTAAACTGGAGGGACAAAACACAAGTCAATGTGCAACACATCTACACCAACTTCATGTCTGCTTACCATCTTCGAAACAAAAAACAAGATTGCTATACCGAATGTCATTGGATTTTGCTCCTTTGCTTAAGCATGTTCCTTTTATGCAATATCTGTGGAGGCATTTTGCAGAACAGGTAATAGTTTTGAATTATGAATGCACAAGTAGTGCCATTCTATTTCAGTGATACACATGGTTTCTTAGCTTCTTTTTTTTTTTTTTTTTTGGATTGTTGCATTATACTCCATCCGTAGATTTTCTCGTGGATTCTTGCATTATACTTAGGGTGGATTTTCTCGTAAATTAAGAAAGTTAGTTAATATTGTTTGTGGTATTGGAAATGGTCATATTTGGTATACTTTTCAAAATTGCCCCTGTAATTATCATTTAGAGTTTCAAACTCTAAAAAGTGTTGACTAGATAGGGATGTTTATGGGAAAGAAGTAATTAATGTCATTGAAAATTGAGATAGATGCTTATATTTAGAGACAAAAGAAACCCTGCATATATTTAGAGACATATATTTATAGGAAGAGGGAGTATATGTTTGTTTGTACAAATAATTCCTTTAAACTTTTGCGTATTGATGTGTTTATGTTTTTATTTACTAAAGGTTTTGAATGAGGATCTGCGGCTAGTGTTAGGGCAGCAAGAGAGGATGAACAATGGTGCAAATATATGGAATTTCCCTGTATCCTATGACAAGCTTGGGGTAAGATACAGGTTATGGAGAGATGCATTGGAGCAAGGAGCTAAGCAACTACCCTTTAGCAAATAAGGATGAAATAAACATTTTAAACACTGCTTTTTTCTTCATCTCAGAGAGTGATGTTTCTTAGATCCAATAAGGATTTTTCTTTTTAACTCAAGGCTCTTGGATTACTTTTCCATTGCTAGATCATCCCTACAAGGATCAGAGGCTGTCCCTTAGTAAATTGACAGAAATGCACTCGTGTCTTGCCACTTTTTTTTTTTTATTTCCTTTTCAAATTTTTGTGTACATTGTACAGTATCAAATGCAATTTTTTAACTTTCCATATATTCACCATCTTAGATGGTGTCTTAACCTACTCAGCCTCTAATAACGGGGTTTGTTGTACTTGTAAGACACAACATTGTAGTCCAATGTTGATTCAGAATTACTACTGATTGTTGGTTTGGGTTACAATTTCAGACTTCCTTTCCTTTTCCTTTTTTTAATTATGCAGAATTATGCAGAATGAGGATACCGTAGAGGATAGAATTTGCAATCATAATTACAAAATGCCCCTTTATCAAAGACTACAGATAAAACAATGAATAAGCGAAAAATAAGGATTTTTTTTTTATTGTCAAAAAAGTTCTCTCATTAAACAGATATGTTATCTTTATATATATATATACTCTACTCTTCTTTGGCCTCCAAACTTTTGCACTATAAAAACGTCATGGTATATATATACTTCCTATTATTCCAACTTTCCAAATATTTTTACCATTTGAAAACCTTAGTGCTACACTGCTCTTTCTCTCCCACTCATCCATGGGTTCCTCCTATACCATCCGTGTTGAAGAACCAAGCCAATATTCCATTATCCCACAAGACTCTACTCTAACTGAATGCTTCTATGTTAAATTTCGCTACACAAAAAGTTCACTCCAAACACTCTAATATACTCAGTTACTCACCAAAACCTTGATCAACAAAACTTTTTTTATTCCATGGAACATCTTGTGTGATTGTAATGATTTCGAAGTTGTGGACCCTGATAGCATTACTATGGCAAATTTGTATATAACCTTCTCCTCCGTGGACATTGATCATGATTTGTTGGAATCCACTTTTCTTCATATGGGTAAACATGCAAGGTACATGATTGAGCACAAAGAAAGTCGAAGCATATTGGAGATGGATGTGGTTATTCACGTTAATTCATTCACAGTCAGAATGTTGATATAAAAAAAAATGAAACAAACTATGTATTTTTTTGTTTTTTTATTATTATGAAATTATTATCATGAATGACTATTATTAAATGCGAGTAGTATGTATGTTCAGTTGATTTAAATATCAATTTTATGTCATAGCTCAAGTGATTATTCCAATTATATTTTGTAATGTGTTTGGGTGAATGGCAAATTTACCCAAAATCATGTTTGTAGCGGAGCAAACGCCGCACCAAACATGCTATAGGCATAGTACAACATCCCTGAACCTCCAATTAAGATCCAAATTCAGGAACTATGTTCTCCGATCATGAAATGTGCTTGCTTAAGCATTATAGTACCACATGAATAATGACATAAGTCACGTTATTTCATATGCAGAGTTCAAGATTTTAAATTAATTCTGATCCCTCCACTATTTCAAGATTTTAAATTATTTCAAGATTTTTTTTCCATCCAATGATGGCTCTTCAAAACTGTTTTTGGATTTGAAATATATCCTTTTATCAATTCCTATCAAATATGCTGTGTGAAATATTAGCAAAATTTGACCAAAATTAATAACAATTTTGTACAATTATATATGACAAGCTGAAACTGACAAAACGATCCTAAAATTCAAGAAATCAAATATACTAATTAAACAAAGGAAAAACCACATACATCAAAAACAAATAGCACTATTATTTGAACAATAATATTGGGTAATTTTATTCACATACTGTAATACTACTACAAAATAAGCATACTTTGCTAAGGTTTCATAAGAAATTATTCAAATTAAGTAGTTGAAAATTGAAATCACACATTCCTAATACTAATCACTGTAACAACTAACAAATCAGATATAGAGCACACTTTCTATTTTCCCCTTCTTCCTCAAAACCCCTAACTCAGCAATTTCATTTACAAGTCAGAGCCACAGAAGGGGCAGAATTTGAAGTCAGCCTCAACAGCTCGGTCACAGAATCTGCAGCGTAATTCATCGGCGATCGGCGGCGGCGGCGGCGGCGGGAGGGAGTAAGACTGAGGGAACATGAACTTGCAATTATCGCAATACATCGCAGGCTCCTTCCCAGGCCATCGGTAAACGGGAACGAAGAAGAGTTTCAGAACCTTGTCGTACTCAACGAGATCAGCGCGTGAGGCGCAGTTGATGCACCTTCCCACACCTGATTTCACCACCTGCCGCACCTGTTGCTCTAACCCACCTGCGAAGAAAAAGAACATCGTTTCCTCCTTCTCTAAATTTCTTTCACTGCGATGCTTATAATGAATTAATGAATGTTGTTAATAATAATGGGTTATGATTTAATTTAAATTATTATAAGCAAGCTCACTCACTAACTATGCTATGCGAGAATGGTAGAATAGAATCGAATCTTCTTCTTCTTCCCTTTCTTTCTCTCTGTTTCGGTTGTGTGTGTTAGTTAGTTCTCTCTAGAGCTTTCTTGCTGTTTCTCCATGTTGTGGGCTTTTCTTATGGACCTCGTCTTTTGGGCTTATGGGCTTTCTCTTTCTTGCTTTTTTGAGAAAAAACTCCACCTCACCTACAAATTTATACACCCCACTATAGAGCTGTCCAAATGGGCCGGGCCAAAAAGCCCGAAAAATCATAGGGCTCGGGCTCCTTAATATAGCATATTTATTCAACCTGGCTATTTAGCTCGGTCCGATCGGGTTCGGGCCGGGTAAACCCGACCGCGTTCGGACCGATCCGTCGGCCCAGAAAAAAAGAAAAAATTCACATTTTTTTATTTTATGTGTAAAAAAAACACTTATAATAAAATTCTTTTAATTTTTATCAATATTCACATATCAAAAATGCACCTGAACATATCAAAGCACAATATTAATTGTCCTATATGAGTTATACATACATTTTAATTTATGTAAGAATAGAAAATCAAATTTATCCTCTAAAAAATGTGTAAATGAATAAAACACTTATTATTGTTTAAAAAAATATGCGTATAAAATAAAGGAAGTTTATTCATTAATTTTTTTGAAAAAAAAATATATATTTTTTTGAAGTGGTTGAATTGTAAAAAAAGAAAAGAAAAAGGTGATGCGGGCTGGCCCGCACCCGGCCCGAAGCCCGCTTAGGGTTGGTTTGGATTTGATACTAGGGTACTCAATTTATAACCGGGCTTTTTGGTTCGAGCCCGGTTTGGCCCGAACCCGGCCCGCAAGCCCGTTTTGACAGCTCTACCCCACTATTAGGTGGAAAAAACAAAAATACCCCTTACATTAAAACAACTGCCCACCACCCTTCTTCTCTTCTATTTTTTCATACACCCCTCTCTTTCCTCTTTTCCTTTTCAGTAGCCACCACCCACCGCTGCCGTCATTCGCCACCCTACTCTCTCCAACCACCACCCCACCGTCAATGTATTATCCGGTTAATTACTTTATTTAACCGGATAATGATAGTTAAAGTTGTTAAAACTGAATTGTTTCTTTAATCATTCTTTAAGGAAACAGAATATATATCCTATGAGTTTAGAAAACGATTATATTATACTTTTTACAAGTTTTTCAGATCAAATACAGAGCGATTCAAATTCACACAAAAAGTTTTCAAGAACATTGATTAAATTCAAAGTCTTCTTAAATTAACAAAAGAATCTCATGCATTCTTATTTTCTAGTTAGAGTAATTGAGATTTAGAGATAAAACATGCTAGATAGGTGTTGTTCATTCTGCAATCATAGTGCAACTTGAAGAGACAACAGTTAGAAGATTTCTCAAGAGTTTTTGGTGTGGGGTATCATCATAGAGCTTGAAGGTGTCAAGAGTTGAAGAGATTTTAATTGGATTGAAGGGGAGGGAACCTTCGACCATAGAGGACTAAGGGAGATTTCGAATATCAATAGGGTACAAGGTCAAGGGTGAGATATCTCTTGTGAAGTGATCAAATGAGGGATCTTGATCCGCGCATTTTGTACTGATACGATTTCTAAATTCCTTTATAGCAACTCTGCCAAATCAGAACGGAAGAATTGGATGTAGCCTTTGAAATAATCAAGGGTGAACCAGTATAAAATCCTTTGTGTCGTATCTTTTACCTTTCTCCTTTACATTCAATGTTTTCATTCAATTTCGCCAAAAAACAGTTTCTCGGTAAAACAACTCTTGAACAATTGAAACCAAATATTTTTAAGTGATTAACACTTGATTAATCATCCTTTATTTGTTGTTGAATGTTACTTTTGCTGGTTGTACAAAAAGATTGATGAAATAATCATTTTTGAACCATTTAGCCTCTGGTTATCTAGTTGGTTATCCTATACTACCAGATAAAGCATTGAACAACAACCAGATAAAGTGCTTCTAACGCATTCAGTTTTAATTGAAATAAAAAATTGTTAAGTGTGCACTTCAGACCTATTCACCCTCCCTCTAGGTGTATATTAGCTCACTTGTATTCCAACAAATCATTCCAGCAGCACGAGAACCCAAGATCGCGATTACAAGCGTTGCAGTAGCCACCTCGAATTCAATGAGCACCGTTGTCGTCGATCATCCAATAACAATCTCAAACGCGACGATGACAAATCCAAAGAACAAGATGGAGAACGTAATCATCGAGACAGGGTTCACAATAGAGAAGCGAGTAAGATTCTCGATGACGAGAAAAAGAGAGAAGATTCACATAAGAGCTAAAAGGATAGAGAGCAGAGTGAGGAAGAGAACGATAGTGATTTATCCAAAGATAAGAAGAGAATTTGGGTTTCTTTTGATGCTTTAGCTAAAGCTAAGAAAACCATACAAATGCAGATGTAGATGAGAGAGAAGCTCAAGAAAATAATGCCTCAATTGAAACCAGCTAATGTCACTGTTCTTCGTCTCGATGGTTGTAGAAGAGAAATCGATGAACACAGGAATGTTGTTAATGTGACTAAGCCAACCAACCTTACCACATTGAAGGTCAATGTTAACTAGGGGTGTAGGTGGTCCAGGCCTAGACTGCGAGACTGGTGAGATCGAAACGGATCGGATCGAAAAAATAGGTTTGGTCCGATCTCATGGTCTGGTCCGGTCCCAATTAATTATTCCTAGACTGATCACAAATGGTCTGGTTCATGGTCTCGGAAATTTTGAGGTCGGGTAGACCAGACCGATTCCCTTTGGGCATAAATTATTTTAGCCATATGTCTAATCAAATAAGGGTGAGCGTGGCACATAATCTATCCTCTTACTCTCTCATTCATTTTATATATGATGCTTAACATGCTTCTAGTATATTTTCTCCATGTGCGATCTAAAACCAAGGCAAAAACAACATACAAAACAAGCTCTTGGCAATTAAACTTTGCCTTCATTTCAATTTTAGATGGAATTTCACTCATATTCACTCATTAAGATCAATGAATCATGTACTCATACAACTTCAAAAGCAAAGAGAAATAGAGGGGGGAAAGAGCAAAAAAAGCAGTCATCATCGTCCCAGATCCGCTCAGTCCAGCCCTATCCACCGTCGTCGCTGCAGTGGCGCCATCCCCATTGTCACATATATGATCTGCTCAGTCGCATCGTGCGCCCAGATCTTCTACGACTTCTCTTCTTTATCTTCTTCGACTTCTTCTTATTGCTCTCTCTCCCTCTCTCTCTCTCTTCTTATTTCTCCGTGCTCTCTCTCCTTTGTTGCAGTGTGTGCTCTCTCTTCATCGCTTCTTCTCTTTTTGTCCGTCTCTCTCTCTCTTACTCCCTTTCCCGCTCTGTTATTCTCTTTCTCACTCTATTTCTCACTCTTGTTTTGGTCCAATGCAAAGAAAGAATGAAAGATTAATATCTTTTTACCCGACCACGGTCTGGACTGGACTGGACCAATTATGATTAGTTCGGTTCGGTTCGGTCTTTATGTGTAGATGACGTCTGGATGGAACCAAACCAAACTGCCTTATTTTGATCGATTCGGTTTGTAATATCCATTTAAGATCGGACTAGACCAGACCGTTACACCCCTAATGTTAACAAATAGAAGAATGATGCATTTGAAATACTGAAATATCTACTGGGCGTTAATCCGGAATCAAATCTGCATTTTGATCCGAGGATGAGTATCCAAAAAACGAAGCTCCTTCGACCTAAGAGGACAGGGGTCAACTTTAATGCGGAAGGAAAATGGTCGAAAGATGTTGAAATTACGAAGCTAAATAGCACATTTGGAGAAGCTAGTGCGAGAGAGCATAAGGCCAAACAAGCGCAGTTGGCGAAGGCAAAGGTCGCACTTGACGTAAACTCAAACTTGTTAGAGATAACAACAGAGAGAGCTTTTGTAATTAAATAAAAACTGAAGGATGAAATTCCGGAAACTCAGTGGTGATACATGCCTCTTGTTAATGATGAAGATAAATTGAGAATGGAAAAGATCACTTTTTATGTGGAGCATCCTTGTCCAATTGAGACGCATGTCGAGCTCGCACCACCGCCACCTCAACCCCTCAAGCTAACCAAGAAAGAGAATAAGAAACGTCGACCGGAAAGGCGTCTGGCTAAGGTGAAAGATCGTGTAACACCCTTCTAATAATTACCATTAATTAAATTTAGGACTTGAAAATTTTTCTTTGAAAAAACACACATAAATTTCCACTTACATTAATATTTTTCAGATTGCCAGCAAAATATACTAAGTACATATAGCACCGAAGTGCACAGACAAAAAGTTAATTATACATAACCAAAATAACTAAAGTTTCAATGGTTCGTCATTCAGTAGACCGAAGACATAAACCAATGTCCGACCACTAAGACCTATTCTCCCTGTGAGGGAGAGTGAACATGCTCGGCCGAGAAACGTGCATGCTCGGGCTCGGTACCTGAAAAATGGTAAGGAGGTGAGCATTACACAAAACTTAAGTAAGTAGTTTCTAATATGACATACCGACCTACCAAGTCAAACACAGTTAGTCAAATAAGCACATAATCATATATTCAGTCCAATCATGCATCATACACAATTATCATCATTTCACTCGGCCCATACCTATTCTTTCATGTATCCTTTATCTTTCTCTTTTATTTACCTATTTCCTTTCCCTTTTATTCTCATTATAACCTCTTCTCTTGTCTTACATTCTCTTTATTCGGCCTTCTTTCCTCTTTTCCTTTTCATTCACATTTTTCATATCTTTTAGAGAAGCATACACCCCGTGTACGTCATGCATACAGCCCGTGCACATCATCCCTTTTACCTTTTCCCTCGCCCTCTTGTTATAGTTTCTATCCTTTAGTTTCATTCCCTTTTATCTTTTTAGGAAGCATACACCCCGTGTACGTCATGCATACACACCGTGCACATCATCCCCTTTTACATTTATTATTTTAGGAAGCATACACCCCGTGTACGTCATGCATACACCCCGTGCACATCATCCCCTCTTATTCTTTTAGGAAGAATACACCCCGTGTAAGTCATGCATATACCCCATGCACATCATCCCCTTTTATTCTTTTAGGAAGCATACACCCTGTGTACGTCATGCATATACCCCGTGCACATCATCCCCTCTTATTCTTTTAGGAAGCATACACCCCATGTACGTCATGCATACACCCCGTGCACATCATCCCTTTTACCATTTATTATTTTAGGAAGCATACACCCCGTGTACGTCATGCATACACCCCGTGCACATAATCCCTTTTACTTTTATTCATTCACTCTTGACTTCTCTCGGCTCGCTCCCTTTTTACCATACCACTTGTTTTCTTGTTATAGTTTCTATTCTCTAGTTATTATTCCTCATTTATTCTATTACTTAGCATTTTACACCATTTCCCCCATCTCAGCCACCTATGGTCGGCACGCATATTATCCAAACAGTATCAGACATGCACCACAACTGTTATCACATTTCACACATTTATTCATGCTTAACAAACATACACATATTCATAGTTAATTTAATGGGTTCTTTTTATTTATTCATTTCATTCTCTAATAATAATCTATATCCACTATCCTATGGTTCAATATCCTAAACTAACACCCATTCTTAGTACTCACTATGAGCACACTTGAAACCAAAACCTAAGCTAGGATAACACCCACTCCTTACCTCAAAATCGTGAGAGATAAGGAAGTACTGCGAGTTTGAGCCTTGCTTCTCGCGTTCGAACTCCTTAAACCGTAGTCCCTTGAACCCTCGGTGTCGCCCTAACAGAGCCCTGGAAATGCCGAGAAAAACTTGAAGCTTAAGAGGAAGTGGAGGGAAAGATCCTTGGATCTTAGAAGTGGTGGAGGCTTAGTGAAGGTAGAGAATAAGAGTATAGTCTGTGAGTAAAGGTGGTGAGAATGGTGTTTGTCACTAGAACCCTAGAGAGAGATGGAGTAGACGAAGAAGATGTGTATTGTTTGTGTTAGGGTGTTGGTCTTGTTCTTGCTTTTTATTTCTCTTTTGAAATAAATGTGTGGTCCTGGTGAGAAGCTTCTTTGGGAAGCTTTGGGAACATGTGGCTATAATTCATTGGCTTCTTGAGGAAGCCATACACAGTGATTTGAAAAGGACAAACACCGATTGAAAGAGACGTTTGTACGTACGACTGGCGCAGATAATGATGTGCGAGTCGTTTGTTCGAGCGCAAGTGCTTGGCTCTAGCTTGACGTGTTAGGATCTCGGTGCTCGGGTTCTGGGGATCACCTACTAGGAATAAGACAGTAAAGTGAAATGCTCGGCGCTTGGATGCCGAGATAGTCTGTCGTCGATGCAAAATCGGTTTAGCTTCTCTAACGAAATGCTAGGCACGTGGAGGCCGAGATGCCTCGACATCGGTGCAAGATCGGTGCTCGAATCTCTGGAAACACCTACTCTAAATGAGACAGGTAACTCGAGATGCTTGGAATACGAGGGCTGAAATACTCTAACGTCGGTACGAGGTTGGCTTAGTTTTTCGATAGTCGACCGGTAGTAGGCCAAACCTATAATCGGTTAATACAACGCGACTTGCTGGGGTCGGTTGTATATGGCTAAGACAGGTGCGTATAATCGTCTGTCACGAATCGTCTCTATACGGTCGGCTGCTCACTACCAAGGGTTGTCAAACGAGACGAGGTTGTTTCTCGTGAGCTCAATACTATGAGCTTGGTTCTCATGAGCTCGGTCCTAGCTGTTTGTTTCGGAAGAATGTTCACTATATAAATCCTCCTAACTCGGTACGGCTATTTGAGCTCATCCCAAGTCTACGGGGTAACCTAACAGTCTGATGTTCGTTGCTCGACTTATGACCCTGGTCGTCGCCTCTTGGTCGGTTGAGATGGGATAGGTCGGATCGAGGTCAGATCTACAACACTCAAACCCTTTTATTCTTTGTTAAGGCTTCCTAACTGCTTCACAAAATCCCACATCACTCTTCTGATCATCCCCAGATCTAACTTGAATTTAATTGGACTAAGCTTGGAATGAAATTCGGGATGTTACAGATCGACAGGAGATGATATGGCAGGGATTTGATAAATGTATAGTAATGATGTTGTTTGATAATGACGTGGGAATTGATGATGCGAAAAAAGTTTTAGGGAGTTTAATCAGTGAAGGAGAATGAGAGAAAAAGGTGGGGTTTGAAAGTATTTGAGAAAAAAAGGAGAAAAATGGAGTATGAGTAGGATAATTTTAGAATTAAAATAAAAAAGGATTTTGAGTTTAAAAAGTGGGGTGTATTTTCCACCACTCTTATTTTTTTTTGCCTATGATGCAACTGGAATTTTGGTCATTTAACTTTTTTTTACAAATTTTTTTTTGTGCTTTTTGGTTCCAAACTTTTTTCGGCTATGTACCTTTAACTTAAAAAAAAAAAAAAAAACTAAACTGAATGGAGATAACTTAAGTGGTAAATAATTAGCATGGCTAAGAAACCCACCTTCTTTGGTGAGAGTTTGAGCAAAATTTTGATGAAGGAATCAAAGTTGGATAATGGTAAATATTTAATGACCAAAATCACTAAAAAATATAAGTCAATGTATAAGAAAAATAAAGAGTAAATGCATTCAAACTTAAAATATTTAATAAACTTTTTATTCACTTGAAAAAATCATTACTTATTTTTCAAGATTATAAAATTAAAACGATTGGATAGTTAACCATTAATATTGTCAACCAAAAACTTAAAATATTAAAAGATACGTTATGTTTAATTTATCTATATAATAATCTACTCTTTCTTGACCTCCGGATTTTCTATATAATAATCTACTCTTTCTTGACCTCCGGATTTTCTATATAATAATCTACTCTTTCTTGACCTCCGGATTTTCGTACTATAAAAACGTAACATTATAGTATATACTTCCTATTATTCCACCTCTCCAAATATTTTTACTGTCTGAAAACCTTAGTGCTACATTGTTCTTTTACTCCCTAGCAGCACCCATCCATGGATTCCTCTTACAGCATTAGTGTAGAACCAAGCCAATATTTCATTACCCGAAAAGACTCAACTCTAACTGAATGCTTCTACATTAAATTTCGCTACACACACAAAGTTCACTCCATACACTCTAAAATACCCACCAAAACCTCAATAAAAAAAAGCGTTTTTATTCCGTGGAACGTCTTGTGTGATTGTGATGATTTTGAAGTTGTGGACCCTGATAGTGTTACTATGGCAAATTTGTATCAAACCTTCCCCTTCGTGAATATTGATCTTGATTTGTTGGAATCGACTTTTCTTATGATGGGTGAAAATGCAAGGTACATGACCGAGCACAACGAAAAAGGTCGAAGCATATTGGAGATGGATGTGGTTGTTCAGGTTAACTCATATTCGTCGTCATAAGAGAATGAAACAACCAAGCTATTGTGTCGTCTCTTTTTTTATTATTATTATTGTTTTATTTTTATGAAATTATTATCGTAAATGCGAGTAGTATCTTTTGTTGACTATTATTAAGTGATTATTTCAATTATATTTTGTTCATTAGTTTTAGTCAAAGGCAAACAGATGAAACATTCTACTTGATTTTATTTTTTTTTACAATTTTTGTGTTATCGTGACAGCTAGTCTTGTGAGCATTGAATTAAAGTATTATTTTTCGATAGTTAGTTTAGTGTCTAATTATTGTTGGTTCAGTTGATGATAAATCAACTCATAGCTTACTCGATAGTGAGTTAAAATTTCATTGCCGATGTATGTGAAGATTTTGTTGATGGATTCTTTGTAAGCACTCGTAGAGTCATAAGATTTATCATGACCCTTACAAATCCTCAAAATTAAACTTATCTAAACTTTTATGACATCAAAATAAAAAATTAAAAATTTGACGTGCGTCAATCGTCTGGGGTTGGAATTGTAAATACAATTAATTTACAATCCCTAACCCGCATTAAACCTACCGATCGATATAATAATCAAATATTTTCGGTATATAATAATAGTCAAATAATTAATTTAAACTTACTCTTTTTTCTTCTAAAATCATAATTTAATTATTAAATTTCTTAATTGTTTAAAGATTTTTGGCATCAATTTATTTATTATTTGAATTTCATATCGTTTTGATATATAATTCATTTATATATATATATATATATATATAAAACATAATATTTTTGATCGATCTCGATATCAATTAAGTTTAGTATTATATTTTAATCATCATCTTATTGAAACTTTCCCTTATCTTAATATTCCTCCTTATCATATTTATAAGACGCGTTTTAGAATAATCTTTTGATCATATTTATAAGTTAATTTATAATATTAAAATATTTTTTAAAGTTTCAATAAATGTAAATACCTTTTTTAATTTTTATAATTTAGTTAAATATGACCTATTACAAAAAGAGCATTTTTCACCATACGAAAAAGGAACCAACTTTTATGGATATTCCTTTTTCCAACAAAGAGTATTTGAACCTTGACCTTTTATAATACCTATAAAATTCAATTGGATTTTACACCATTGAACAAAGTCTTTATTATTTATCTCATATTTAAATATAATAATTTAATTCGAAACTTAAAATTATTAGGCACAATTAGTAATTTCGTTTTTTATATTATTTTTAAATTTCAATTTGATCATAATTTTTTTTATTTCAATTTGGTTATAAATTTTTTTTCCTTACAGTTCTCTTCATTCTAAATAAAAAATCACAATCATAATATTATTAAATTTTACAACCCAAATTTAGGATTCAATTAAAGAAAACATATATAACAAAATTATCCAAAAATAAACATTGAAAAAGAAAACACTAGTTTTGCATGTACTCCATAAAGCAACACCAACAAACTAAAGTTGCAAATATAGGAATTGCGAGAATGGACTACTGTCACAATCATTCCAAGAACATGAGAACTAAAGATTGCGATCACAAGCGTCGCAGCAGCCACTGTGGTTTCAATGAGCACCAGCGTCGTCGATCATCCGATAACAATCTCAAACGCAACAACAACAAATCCAAAGAAGAAAAGAGAGAAGGTAATCATCGAGACTGGGTTCACGATAAAGAACTGAGTAAGATTCGCGATGACAAGGAAAAGATCGAAGATTCACATAAAAACCTTATAAATGCAGAAGGAGATTAGAGAGAAGCGCAAGAAAATATTGTTGGGAAATAAGGAAGCAGTATGCAGCGAAAAATAAAAATTATACCCAATTTTTCAAACAGGATCCATGCGAGAGAGAATGATTTGAGACAAAAAAATTTTTACTTCTTGAAGCGAGGAGGAGAACAACGCTGATCATGATTGTCCTACGATTCTTGATCATGAACAATCAGCGTCAATCACGAACAGATTCCTAATTGAGATCACGTCTCTTCCCGGTACTAGCGGAGAAGAGTGAACTTCCATGTATCACTCGCTCTTTGATATGTCAAGCACGGCTAGGGTTATCGTTTTTTGCACAAAAACCCTAAGGCTGGTACTATTATTTATAATAGTATTGGACCAACGGGTTGGGCCTAGCAAAAGCCAATTATAAATAAAAGTCTTCTACATATCAGCATAGCTACCATTGTGCATCACATGATCACACTGTGCGTCGCACGGATATGAATTTTATAAAAATTAAATACAACTATTGTATTTTTATCAAATGTGATATCTTGAATTTATCTGTTAGTTATTAGTATATGACGCTATAGGTTCATGTAACGTTGGCATTAATGTTAAAATCTCATTTTAACTTTATAAGCAATGAGCGGTATCTAGCAACACATCATTGCTACCTAAGTGATAACAATGTCTGTGATCTGACATAACCTTATTGTGATCAATGATCATGTGTAAGTTTAATCCCTTTGTCCAAATATCTTAGTTACACTCATGGCATTGAACGTGTCATCCATGTATAGTATAACCTATGGTTTCTTGATCCTGAGTAGACACGTCTAAACAAGTCTCGTCAATATCTCATACTGACTTACTTGAGTATGACCATACATTTCATCGTCTCAATCAGTCAAAGGGCCCAAAGATATAACTCCTACTATGTAGAAAGGACAAATTCCATCTACGTCACTCACATCCCTCTACATGACTCGTTATATACCTGATCACAACCGTTACGATCACTCATTTAAAGATGACGTTTGATTGCGTGAAAACACATAACTTCTCATGTTGGACCGTAGAGACTTCAGCTCGAAGGACCATGTACATCATTGTCACAGTGAAAGTTGCTTATGACACTCACTTAATGATATACGTGGCGTTCTCATGGCGGTAATAATACAAACAAAACTTGTGTTAAAAAAACTTATTAAAACTACTAATTAAAAACACTGGTTGATGATATTCACACGTGGCATTAAAATTACTTTTAAAAAATAGTGGTTGATATTCACATGTGGCATTAAAAAAACCATGTGGGGTTGGGATTTTAAATACAATCTCTGACCCGCGCTGAAATAGTCAAATAAATAATTTAAACTCGCTCTTTTTTCTTCTAAAATCATAATTAAATTATTGAGTTCCTTAATTGTTTAAAGATTTTTTTTTACATCAATTTATATATTAATGAATTTCATGTCATTTGATATATGATTCACTTAAATATTTAAATATATATATAAATATATGTGAATCATAATTTTTAAAATGGTGAGAGTGATACTCTTAAAAATTTCTTTAATCTCGATAGCAATTAAGTTTAATATTATATTTTTATTATCATCTTTCTCAAACTTTCCCTTATCTTAATGAGACAAAGATGAAATGTGCAAAAACTCCCTCCCACTACGGTATTACCATACTTAAATAAAGATTGCTAGGAATTAAAGGAAAATAAGAATAAATTTTTTTTAAAAAAAATCTAATATCTAAGATCAAAACTAATTTATGTAATATCTATCCAATATTAATCTAAAATCTATTATTTTTTACAAATATTCCTCCTGATCATATTTATAAGACGCATTTTAGAATTTTTTTTTCATATTTATAAGTTATTTATAATATTAAATTATTTTTTAAAGTTTCAATAAATGTAAATACCTTTCTTAATCTTTATAATATAGTCAAATATAACTTATAATAATGATAAAAAAAATAACATTCTTCACCTTACGAGAAATAAACCAACTTCCTTTAATATTCCCTCTTCTTACTAAGGGTATTTGAATATTAACCTTTATAATACTTATAAAATTCAGCTAGACTTTAGTCCACTGAACAAACTCTTATTATATTATATTATAAAAAAAAATTCTTTGTTATTTATCTCAGATTTAAACATAATAATTTAATTCGAAATCAAATATTATTGGAAAAAATAAGGAATTTCGTTCTTTAAATTATTTTTGAATCTCAATTCGATCATAATATTTTTTTTTTTAATTTCAATTTGGTTATAAAAAGTTTTGTTTCTCATAACTTTCTTAATTCTAAATAAAAATTCACAATCTTAATATTATTGAACTAGCTCTTAACCCATTCAATGCATGAGTTGTTGATATTTTAATTTTTTTTATATTAAACTAGCTCTTATCCCGTGCAATGCACGGGTTGTTGATATTTTAATTTTTTATATTAAATATATTAAATCAAAGATCATTATTATTATTTGTATTATAAAGTAAAGATTGTTATTAAACAACAACCAAAAATAATTATATAAAAAGGTAGACGTTCAAACCAAACCCTACACTTAAAAAAAATTAAAAATTAATTTAGACGTTCTTGTTGATAAATTTTGTACTTCCTCATATGAATAAAAATGTAACACTTTTTATCTCACATGTTCCTTATTTATTTTATGGATAAATTGACATTTTTATATATGATTATCGACTTTATTATGATAAATCAAAATTAAATCAGAATTAAACATTATGATCTTTTTTGTTTGATGATATTATGAGATAAATCTTATATTTATGTGATGGATGGAGCAGTTTTTTTTAATATGATTATCATATGTATTCTTATTAATCATAATTAAATATTTTTATATTTTCATTGATTATCTTATCTCAAGTTAATAATAAGATAGAATCATAAAATTTTTTATTATTATCGTTCTAATAATTTTGATTTAAATTTTTTTGCAAAGATGATGTCATCTATTAGTGAGCAATTAGGTACTTATCATTGGAGCTTAGGAATAAAAGATTATGCATATGAGAAAAACTTTTTTTATGGAACTCAACAATACAAACAAAAATTAATATAAAAATCAACAACAGAATATAGAAAAGAATTGATAATATAAATCTTAATAGTGATGTGAGTGACTAAACATAAATTTAGTTTATCAACGTAATTTTTAGTTTTTTTCGCAATTAATATTTAAAATTATTAATTGATCTCGGACTAATGGTCCATATCATATGAGAAAAAAATAGAAAGATAATATTGTTAAAAACATTTGGTTTGTTATTAATAGTTTTAATTTTCTTGTCACAATAAAAAACAAAAAATACTTACATCAAGCATAAAATCAAATCCTATATTTATATAGGATGATTTTTATCTATTACAATAGACAAAATATAATATAGAGGGAAAATCAAATCCTATTATTATATAAGATGATTACATTTGGTTTGTTATTAATAGTTTTAATTCTCTTGTTGCAATAAGAAACAAAAATATATTTACATTAAGCATAAAATCAAATCATATTTTTATATATAATGATTTTTATCTATTACAATAGACAAAATATATTATAGAAGAAAAATAAAATCATATTATTATAGTGCCACAATGGTCATAAATAAAGTATTCTTAAATTAAAGCTTGAATTTCTCAAGAAGATGAAACGGTAGGATTGAGTATATCGGTGACTGTCACACACCATCTTCCACTGTTTGGGTGATTAAATAGGCCATTGGTGCATATAACAATAAATAATCATATTTCTTAGTAGTTTATGGTAGCCACGCCGAAACAATGCAACATTAGATTTTGATGCACTCATCACCCGCAATTGAAGAATCAATCACTGAAAAAACAAATTAATTACTTTGTCGGGATGAACTCCTCCACTTGTTTTTCTCCAGTCCCTTACAACACAATTGGTTGCACCACATTTTGATCAATGGTACACACAAATTGCTGAATTAAAGTAAGTAATTAGAGAGAAACTTAAGAATCAAATAATATACATTAAAATTAGCGAGAAATATTCGAATTATAAAAATTTAATGATGAAAAAATAAAAAACAAAATTGAATGCGAATATAATTGTGAGATTGTTGTTTACCTGAATATCCATAAGTTTGTAAGCCAATTCACATAAATGCTAAAATATTGTTGAGGAGTCATCCAATGCATATTACGTACTATATATAATGATTTGGAAAAGAAATTAAGGATAATGATTTCACAGATAAGATTAAATAAATTTTAAAATTAAGGATAATAATGATTTCACAGATAAGATTAAATAAATTTGAATTATTTATTTAATTTTTGATAAGTAAGGATAATGATTTCACATATAGATAATTTATTTAATTTCAAATTATAATTTTGATTAGAGATAATGTTATTTACCTACAAACGCTCTACGGCTCTAGTGTGAGTATTCCTTAAGCGGACAAACGTGGTGCCTCGAAGAGAGATCTTTTTATATAAGTATAGTAGATATATACTAAGAAGATATTTGGATTTATCATGAAGCCAAACATCATCTCTTTGAGTTTATCAGATAATGATTTTTTTATTTTTTTTTAAACAAAATGAGGATAATGATTCCACATATAGATAATTTATTCAATTTTAAATATTAATTTTGGACAGATAATTTATTTAATTTTAAATTAAAATTTTCATTAAAGACGATGTTATCTACTTACAAATGCTCTAGTGCGAACATTCCTTAAGCGAACAAACCCGGTGCCTTGAAATTTTTTCCGACAAACGTGGTGTCTCGAAAAAGGATGTTTTTATATAAGTATAGTAGATATTTTACATTATTATTGGCAACAACAAAAAATAATTAAATACATAAAAAATAACACTTTTTTTATCTAAGATATTCCCCATTTATTTGATGAATAAATTAATATTTTTTATATGATTATCTATTTTAGTGTGATAAATCAAAATTAAACATTTTGACATTTTTTGTTTAATGGTATTATAAACATAATGAATGATAAGCCATAATGTCTCTTGTTTATTTTAAGAAGGAAAATTGAATCTTGGTGTTACAATAAAAAATTATTTAATTTTTTCAAATTTATCTTACCGATTTTTCTATATTTCCTTAAATTATAGAATTTGTATGCAGTTTATCTTTGGCCACGTGTTTGGTTATTTTCCTTAACAAATTTTATAGATTTAAGTTATATTTATCCAAAATAAATAATCAATTTATTTATTATCCATTTAATTTCAAATTGTAATATATTCATTGGGGATAATGATTTAGAGAATTTAAATAATTTTTTTAATTTCAAATTGTAATATTTTGGTTAGAGATATATAATGATTATTTACCCATAAAGATTTATGCAAAATGAATAACAAATTCAACTTATTTAATATGTGTTTATCTAAAATAAATTAATGATTTGAAAAACGTGAATAATCTATCTAATTTCAAATTGTATTATTTTGGTTGTGGATAATGATTTCAAAATGTAGTTTTAATTCTCTTGTACAATTTTTTTTAAAAAAATTACATCAAGTATAAAATCAAATCTTGTTATTATATCTAATGATTTTTTGCTTATAAAAAAATTATATATAATCATTTTTATCTATTCCAAAAAACAAAATATATTATAGAAGGAATTGCAGAAATCGTAGATGGAGTCTTTCTCACATTAAAACTTAGCATCAGCATAGAAGTCAGTCAAACTATATATAGAATATTTTCAATGATTTGTAAAAGAAAAATAGAAAAAAAAAAAAGGAATAAAGGTGAATGCAAAGATGAAAGATGAAAAAAGAAAAAAAATACTCATGATATATATAATGATTTGGAAAAATTGTAAATTTGAGGATAATGATTTCACATGCAGATAAGATAATAAATAAATTTTTTTTAATAATTTATTTAATTTCAAATTGTGATTTTATTTGAAGATAATGATTATCTATCTACAAACGCTCTGGATAGAGGAAAACTTCAATATCAAACGTGGTGTCTTGAAGATTTCTCCCACAATTGTGGTGCGTCGAAAATTCCTCCGACAAACGTGGTGCGTCGAAAATTTTTCCGACAAATGTGGTGCCTCGAATTAGCGTCTTTTTATACAAGGATAGTTTAGTTACTTTCCTTTTAAAATTGTACCATAAAATTATTAAATTTTACAACCCAAATTTAGGATTCAATCAATTAAAAAAAAAAAAAATATGTAGATAACGATATTATCCCAAAATAAAGATTGAAAAAGAAAACACTAGCTAGTTTTGCATGTATACTCTATAAAAGCAACCCAACAAGGTTACAAGAATGAACTACAGTCGCAACAATTCCATCATCATGAGAACCAGAGATTGCGATGATCACAAGAGGAAGAAGGATATAGAGCACGACGAGGATTAGAAAAGAATTAGGGTTTCGTTCGACGCTTTAGCGAAAGCCAAGAAAACGTTACAAATTGCAGAAGGCCGGAGATGAGAGAGAAGCTCAATAAAATAATCCCTCAATTGAAACCCACCGCCAATGCCCCCGTTCTTCGTCTCGATGGCCGCGGAAGAGAGATCGATGAACAAGGGAATGTTGTTAACGTGACTAAGCCGAGTAACCTTGCCACATTGAAGGTCAACATTAACAAACAGAAGAAGGAAGCGTTCGAGATACTGAAACCTGTGTTGGACTTTGATCCGGAATCGAACCCGCATTTTGATCCGAGGATTGGTATCGACAAAACAAAGCTCCTTTGGCCTAAGAGGACGGGGATTGAGTTTGTTGCAGAAGGAAAGAAAGTGGTCGAGGGATGCGGAAATCACGAAGCTGAAGAGTATATTCGGAGAAGCTTCTGCGAGAGAGCGTAAGGCCAAGCAAGCGCAGTTCGCGAAGGCCAATTATGTAAACCCGAACTTGATAGAGTTAACAACAGAGAGAGATTTTGTAATTTTGTAATTAAAGAAAAACCGAAGGACGAAATTCCGGAAACATTAAACCATGTACCAATGCATGGTTTAATTAACCATGCACGGGAGCCTTCCCCAAGGCAAGAGGTTTTTGCATGACCCAAATACAATGGAGACAATTGTCTCACTTTACATGATTATTGACCTCTTGCATCCACATGCTCGCGGTAGAGTCAAGGATAATGCTAATGAGTACCATTTAACTGGATGTGCTGTGATACGCGATGGTGTTAGCGTAGTTGTGGTTGAAGGTGGAAGCAAATCCATTAAGGAGTATGGGAAAGTTATGCTTAAACGTATTGGCTGGAATGATTTTTCAAAAGAGAAAGAAGAAATTGAGGATTCGGACAATGATGATAACCCTGTCAATAAGTGTGTTCTGGCGTGGCAAGGAAGTGTTGCCAAACCAAGCTTCAGTGAGTTCAGTGTTCATGATTGCATCACTGAAGCGGCGGCCCGTAAAGTTTTTACGGATGCTGGTGTTCCTCATTATTGGGACCATGCTGTCAGCATTGTGCAAGATGAAGCTGTTTGATTTGCCTTAAAGTGTTTTTCGCTAAACATCATTATCCTGCCTTGACTGAAATGTTTTGGTGAGTGTAATCACTTCTGCAATATGCATTAAGTAGTGTTTTAAACAAATAAGAAATATGACACATGCTAGATCATAAGTCTAATATCATGTGTTACCAAAATCAAATAAGAAGGTGAAACACCCTTTCTTTAACTTGTGCAATTGGTAAAGCCAAGCCTCATTTAGTCTCTCAGTAACATTTTCTGAGTTAAGATCTTCTGGTAGGCATTCCTCGCATGCATCTTTGAGATCTCTGATGTTGTATTTTTCAGCTGCTCCAAGCAACGCAAGCCTGTGCTTCAAGAAATCTTCTTGTTTTATTGTGCTATACAAGTAACATAGAAGGTTCATGCATGATTCTAATGACATTTCTTCTATGTGGACGGTAGATGACTCTTCTTTGTCACCATTGGGATGAAACATGTCCTGGAACACAGGAGAACTAACAGACAGAACTGTCATGAGTTATGAGCTCTCAGTGCACCATCTGCAATGATAATGGTGAGGTAGGCATGTATAGCATCGTCGAGCATGCAAGAGAGGCATCGGAGTGAGCTTTGAGCTGCAACAGATTGCAGTTTTCCATCGCATGGCCATATAGAACTGGTTTCCCAACCCTGATTTTTAAAAGAAAAGATTACAGTTCATGTCATTAGAATATTAGATAAAGAACATCTTAAGTATCAACAGGCGTTACAAAGTCATCACATGTCTGAAGCATCCTTTTG
The DNA here is from genome assembly GCA_037953625.1 of Crotalaria pallida. Taxonomy (NCBI): domain Eukaryota; kingdom Viridiplantae; phylum Streptophyta; class Magnoliopsida; order Fabales; family Fabaceae; genus Crotalaria; species Crotalaria pallida. Next base: position 145,088,396 of record CM075651.1, on the reverse strand, counting down.
GTGAACTGCAGCATTGCAATTTACTAGCTCATAAGGCACAACCTGTGCCACCATTTCATTATACAAATTTGAAATTACTTCTACAGGTAAATGAAATTGCAAACTTATCGGTTGACATTTGATGAGGCAACTCTAAATTAGTCCATACGAGGAAACCAGAACTTCTGGTATAAACGTAAAACCCTCGTGCTAAATATGAAAAACTCAACTTCGGGTATAAACAAACAGCAAGGTTTAAGCCAACTAAGCAAAGAGCTATAGAAAGGAACAGGTGGGTAAGGTATTGAAGCATAATACCAATTCAACATTTCAAACTCAGTTACACAAATGTGGATCATATATATGGACAGAGGATAGATGCATAAATATATTCCATCCGGTTATTAATTTAAGCCGCTCTTTATACTATTTTATAAGTAATTATTTCAATTTCTAATAATATTAATTATTTTTTTTATAAATATTAGTATTATTTACCTAATATGTTTTAGAGCTGCAATAATAGTTATAGAGACAATTTTTTTTTAAAAAAAAATATATATATACTAAATATTTACGCATGGGAGTCGGTCGCCGGTCGGGTTTGAGGCAGGTTTCACAAATCCCAACCCCACATCCATCAAGAGCAGAGCAGATTTAGGTGTGGGTATGAAAAAGTGAAAACCAAACTGAGGAGATTCGCGGATAACTCATCCAATTATTTTTTTAATTATTTTTTAAAATTATCTTTTACTTATTAAACAAAAATATATATGAAATACATTATATATATATATATAATTCAAATAATATATAATAATAAACGTTAAATTTTAAAATGATCTAAAAACTTAAAAATTAAATTATAGTTTTAGCTAAATATTTTAGTTTGACATCACCATTTAACTATTATTATAATGAAAATTATTTCATTTTTATATCAGGACGAGTTTGGGTACTTACAATCTCAGACCTACCCCATCCCCATTCTTTTGAAGCAGGTTTTGGTTTGGGACACTTGTTAGCCTTTGTCATTAATTTTAGGAAATTGCTTTTTGGCCCCCATAAACGACTTTTTGGCCCCCATTTTTTATTTTCATGGATCAAAATACCTTTTTGCGTGTTATTATTTCCGGTTCTACAAAGATTGAAGAACGTTTCCGTCACTGTAGAGTTGGAAAATTTTCCAGCTCTGCAAAGTCGGAATGAATTGGTGTCCTACTCAAAAGGACAACACCAATTCATTCTGACTCTGCAGAACTGGAAAAATTTCCGATTCTACAGCGACGGAAACGTTCCTCCGTCTTTGTAGAACCGGAAATAATAACATGCAAAAGGGTATTTTGATCCATAAAAATTAAAAATGGGGTCAAAAAGTCGTTTATGGGGCCAAAAAAGTAATTTCCTTAATTTTATATCTTAACCATGGTTTAACCCAAATGGATAAAATGCATTTATCGCGCTAGATTGATATTTTTTTATTTTTTATATGTTACACTAACTAAGGGTAATCCTTTTTTTTTTTTTTTTTTTAGGCAACTAAGGGTAATCCTTGTTACATGGGCAAAACACAAATTTCATTAGAGGTGTGTGATTATTTTTCTCAACCAGTATCACTCAAGGTTCCAACTTAAATCTTTAGTCTCGTATTTTACCATTGAACTAACTCTTTATGAATGGATTGGAATTTTCGTAATGAGTTTTATGACAAACTTATTTTAAGAACAAGAAAACCATTCAAATATAAATTGTTTCACTTCAAACTCAATCTTAGTAGAGTTTTGCAAAATCAAATTCATTTGATGTGATTTTTTTTTTTTTTACATAAGTATCATTTGCAAAAAAAGACAATTTTGTTTGAGTAAAAAATATTCACATCTCAATAAGACTTGCTCTTTTGGAGAAATTTTTCTTCATGTTTAAGACTCAAACTTGAATATGTGCTTCAAAAGAAATGAACATATTTTGTGATTTGATAACTTATTAACCATGTTAAAATAATTTATTTATTATATTATAAAATTTTTTCCAAAATTCTAAACGGAATAAGTTAATTTATTACTATTTTTCCATTAATATATTATAATAATTACATAAAAATTAATTATTAAAATAATTTAATTTCACTTTTAATCCAAACAAATTCTTAATATACCTTTCAAATAACCTTTTTTTAGTGATTTATTTATCATTAATGTTTTTCTCTTGAAGATTTTCCAAATATGTTAATATCACTCATAAGCTGAGAGAGTTCCAAACATTATGTTTTGAGTTCATTCCTTGTTTTCCTTGTAATATATATCTTTCATTCATTCGATAGATAAGTGACTAAATCTCACAAAATTCTATCATGTTTAAGTGATAACTTCTTTCAAATAACATTTTTTTTATGAATATTTGTCTTTTTATAAGATTTCATTTTAATTATTTAACTAAAATATTAATTAATCAATTTTTAAAAATTTTTAAAAAAACAATTTTAAAATATTTCAATTAGATGGAAAAAAAATCACTACTAGATGGAAAAAACAACTAATGTGTCCAATTCTCGAATAATTAATATATTTGAGTAATTTTGATATATTATATAAAATATTTCAATTTCGATATCACTTACAAAATTAACTAATTTATTTATTTTTATTTCAAACTCCTTTTGTCTTACAAGATAGTAAAATTGACAATTTTTTTTTCAAATTAAAGTAAAATAACTAATGAAAAATTTAAAAATTGCAAATTTAGAATTGCAATTAATTTTATCAATGCAAAATACATTAAATTAATTATTTATTAATTCATTAATATTAGACAAATTATCAAATGGATATCTTCTTACCAACGAGTTGTTGGTTCAGTGGTGCAAGAGGCTACACTTGGTAAGACGAACCATGGTTCAAACCCTTCCAACAACATTAGAAGAAAAATAAAACTTTAACCCAATACCCCTGCAACTGGATTAGTCTCCCAGTAGTTTAGTTTTATTTTCACTTCTTAATTTTTATGCCACTTTTGTAATTTTTACCATCACGGAGTACAGTATTTGTTTGTTTGATGAACACGTGTAAAGAGTGTTGTATGTTGCATCGCTCTGCTTTCAAAGTAGGAAAATAATGAAAATATCCAAGGGTCACGTGAGCCACGCCACTAAAAATGCCAGAACACCAGAGAACAACAAAGGGGCATTATCGTAAACTCACAAAATACAACCACCCTCTCTCTTTCTCTCTCTGTTTGACAATCAAAATCAAAATAATAATAAAACCTTCTCCATTATTCACTTTGATCTGATCTCTTTCAAACACCACTTCCATCTCCCCCCTCATTCATTCTCTTCTCTTCTCTTCGTTCTCACACCAATAACAACAACATCATCGATGGCTGCCTTCAGCGGCGACGAAACCGCTCCTTTCTTCGGCTTCCTCGGTGCCGCCGCCGCCCTCGTCTTCTCCTGTCAGTCAGATCACCCCTTCCTTCCACCTTCCATTCCAATTAATCTCAATCTCAATTTCAATTTCAATTTGAATTTGATCTGATTTGTTTTATTTTATCGTTATTAGGTATGGGAGCGGCATATGGAACGGCGAAGAGCGGCGTGGGAGTGGCATCGATGGGTGTGATGAGACCGGAGCTGGTGATGAAATCGATTGTACCTGTTGTTATGGCTGGAGTGCTTGGGATTTACGGTTTGATTATTGCGGTTATTATCAGTACCGGGATTAACCCTAAGGCTAAGTCTTACTATCTGTTTGATGGATATGCTCATTTGTCTTCTGGTCTTGCTTGTGGTCTTGCTGGTCTCTCTGCTGGTATGGCTATTGGTATTGTTGGTGATGCTGGTGTTAGGTATATTATATTCTCTCTATTTTCTCTCTTTTTCTCATCATTATCTTTTACTTCTTGTCGTTGTTGTTCGATTAGATATGTGTAATTTGATTATACGCAGGGTAAACGAGAGAATCCGGTAACTATGTTATGTTATTATAATTGATTACCAAAAAAATGGAGCATGTATACTATACGAAATCCGAAAATGAGAGAATCTGGTAACTATGTCATGTCATTATAATGGATTACAAAAAAATGAAGTATGTATACGATATGAAATCCGACAACGAGAGAATCTGGTAACTATGTTATTATATTATTATGATGGATTATGAAAATGAAGCATTTGTACTATATGAAATGTGATTGAAAAAGTGATTTTTAAGAGTAATTGCTTCGTTCATGAGTATTATGGTTCTGTTGAAAAGTGATTTTCGGATGAATTTGTTTGACTTTTGATTGTTATTTTTATTTGAAAAAGCACTTTTACATTGTAAATTTGCAGAAATATAAAGAAAAAAAAAAAAACAAAACATGGAGTTGTTTATATTGATTAATAATATTTGTATTGCAGCTGAAATGGAGAAAATGTGATTGATTTTGAAATAATAATTTTTTCTTTTAAAAAATAAGCTTGAAACCTTGAGCTTTTCTGAAAGCCGTTTTTTTCTTCATAAATCCCCTTTTCCGTTATTCAATCAGGTTTGCCAAACATTTCTATTTTTTTTTTTTAAAAAAAAGGCTGTTTCCCTACAGGTTTGATTTTTACCAAGTGAGCTCTCTTAGTTGTTACTTTCATTTCCCTCAGCTTAATTGTAGAAAAGCTTCTGTGGATTAGTGCCTGAATGCATTGATTGAGCAGGGCTATTAATTTAAAAACAAAGATAAAATTGAAGTAATTAGTCAATATAAATGAAGCATCTAAATGGTATGAAACTCAGTGCTAAGTATGTTTAGTTTCTGACACAACTTCACATAATCGATCCCTTCTCTTCCCCTGAGCTGAAATTTTGTTGGTGTATGGAATGTCTAATGATCATATGTTGTCTTTATTAATTTATGCACTTCAAAATTTTTATTTATATTGCCTGAGGTGAAAATTTGAAAGTTGTCTTTGTTAGTATGGATTGAGCTTATAAATTTTTGCAAATTGCTATAAATTTTGCTGTACTAGTTTTTTCTTTTAAGAAATTTGCATTATGTCCTTCTAGTCAGCATTTTGAAGGTTTAAAGGGCAAAATTTGATCTATCTAATTCGGAGTGAATGACTAAATTGACTTTTGTTGCATCATTTGTGAGTTGTGATAATATGGATGATGATCTGTTTTCCACCTTTCCAGCAATTTTCATTAGAAATGTAAATGCATATCTGTATATGTTATTTGTGGAGATAAACATCTATTTAAGAATTTCATTTTGGAACTTAAGCTTTATTTCATGTAGTTTTGTTTCAAAGAAATACTGATTGTGAACATTTTCAGCTGCTCTGCCTCCCTTTCTCCCCTGTTTATGCAAATGTTGACAGTGGAATCTTAATGTAGATAATCTTCAATAGTTCAAGCATTTTCAGATGCTTAGAACTCATTTGGCTCTCGGGGCTTTATCCATTTGATGTTTAATTTATACCCTATAGGCTGTTTCACTTTGTTATTTTGTATATGCGTCAGTCAGCTTGCTTTTTTATTTTCATGTTTTGAGCAGGTGCATGCTTTACTCATACTAAATTATCATATATTCCTTCTATCTTTGCGCTATATATATGTGTGTTATAGCTGACTTGACTGAATGCTTGGACACTGAGTAACGTGATTCCTTTTTGCCAGGGCTAATGCTCAGCAGCCGAAGCTGTTTGTTGGTATGATTCTTATCTTGATTTTTGCCGAAGCTCTTGCTCTGTATGGCCTCATTGTGGGTATCATCCTCTCATCCCGAGCAGGCCAATCTCGTGCTGATTAAAGTGAAGCCAAATCAATGAAAGCTGGTAGTCCATTGAAATTTTAATATCTCTGGGTTGTGTTTGGAATGAGAATTGTTTGACTTTGAGTAGATTACTATTATTTCATTTATTTTAGTGCAATAACTCAATCTGAGATCTATCTGTTTTGTGAAGTTGTATTTTCCTGTGGATTATTTATTCGGATGGCTGCATGTTGCTATGATACTTGATTGGTGTATGAATGAATTGCAAGATATGCAACAATGAAAACCATTGGTGACTACCTATCTTTGTTGCCAATATGAGTTTATAAATAAATTATTGATAGAATTATGTGCTTCATTGAGAGATTAGGATTATTGTCACGTTTTATCAGTTCATGTGAGAAGGCTCTGTTAAAAGATACTAGAGAAAATGGCTTCTTCTTTTTGAGAAGGAAAGCTTTCACATTCAAAGAGTTTGCATATGCGACTAGAATTAATCATAACAAGTAAAAGTTACACTCAACTCAAGTCCCTAAAACAGTAAAACCTACGACAATATGCGACTAGACTCCTGTGTTTATTATTACACACACTGTTTCCTGCAGGTGACCATCTATTTAGAAAATTATCGATCCTTAAGCATGTGTAATGCATCTGACATTAAATAGCTTAGTTGTAAAACCTGCATCTCCCTAGTTGACTGAAACGACAAATTTGTCCCCCTTTCAATAAGAAATATGTTAGAGCGTTTTTTATTGACTTGGTGGTGTCATGCATCAATGTGGAGGTTGATGCATGGTCCTCTCGGGCTTTGCTCATGCGTGACACAGGTTTGGTGGTTCTTGGTTTGGATGCAGGCATACAGTAGCAGCGAGCCGGGTTGGTGGTGGCGATTGGCTTGTAGCTGTAGGTGGTGAGAGCATGACCATGATCTGAGTTAGAGGACTAGGATCATGGTTCTGATTTGGGAATCACGGTGTTGGTTGTGTAGTATCAAGTTTCAACCATGGTCAGCTCCCTACCTTTTAGCATATCTTAACCCTCTTTCACTCAAAACATGATTTTAACTAAATTCACAAAAACCTAATGAACTCAGGAAGGTCCACTCAGTTCCATCTTTGTTCAACTAATCAAGAGCTTCCCCTTTAATATATGCTTATTTTCATTGTATTTTTGACCTAATATCTTCGTTGCCGTGAGATAACCCCCGATTATTAGTAAATATGTGACCTCCAATGACATGCAAGCGTGGGGAATATTAATAATATCTGCTGTTTCTAGGGATGCAACGGGTAGAGAGGTGATTTACACACCCTGCTAATGATCCTAATACATCCCACTAGGGTGCGAAATACTAAAATCACCCTTTAGAAAAATCTCACTTGGGTTATGAGACTTATCCATGACCTCCATTTTATGACACCTCACCAAATTTATTTATTTATTTATTTTTTTTAAAACACAGTCATCCCATCTCACGACTCAAACTTTTGAGCAGGTCGTTGACGTACTTTCAAATAAAAAATTCCTCTCGAAAAAGTGAAAAAAATTCATAAAATAAAAATCTCACTTTTTATTTCATGGGTTTACATCTCGGAATTTTTTTTTAAAAATTCCTCTCGAAAAAGTATATTGAAGGAAAAAAAAATAATTTTCTGAGAAGTCCGTGTTAGAATTTTTTTTTCAACACTGGGTTTAGGGTCGTTGATGTACTTTCAAATAAAAGTAACACAAATGAATGACGGATGATGGACTGATTGTGTAAATTGTAAAAAATGTTACACCTTCAATGCACACCCATATTAATCTCTTATAAAATTCATGTGTATTAATTACATGAATTTTCGATATATATTTACTTAATATCAGTTTCTTAACATATATCCTATATAAATATAACACATGTTAGAAAAATCCATAGAATGATTATGTGTATTTGCAAATTTTAGAACATGTCACACTTCATTTATCTAATGTCCTAAAAATTTTAGGATAGTTGGTTAAACTGTGAAATATAACATGTAAGTGCTTGGGAGATCCCTGGCACGTTTTGTCCTCATTAACTTGAAAAATAAAATAAGAAAAAAAGTATGCCTAAAAATTTTATACGAACTTTACTTAATAACAAAGTTTGATTTGTATTATTTAGGGTATATAAAAATATATTATTTAGGTGTTAATTTTCTTTTATAAAAGAAGCCCAACTGAATATGTTGAATTTTTCTTCTCGTAATGAAATTATATACTCTATTTGTCTCATTATTTTAGTAAAGTTACACAAAAAATTTTGTCCCAAATTAAAATTAAAATAATAAATCAAATATTTTAAAATTATATATTATATATACAATTGAGTGATTAAGGAAGAAACACTAAAATATTAGGAAAAATATGTGATTCACTAATAATGAAAAAGAATAACGATACAAACCTGTACCCCCTCTATCGCTATGTATAAGATCTTTTTGGTAGATTTCACGTCCATTAAGAAAGTTGATTAATTTAATTAATTGTATTAGAAATGCGAATATTTGATATGCATTTTCAAAACTACATCTATTAATAGTATTGGTAATCTAAAAAGTGTTAAGTCAACAAGGATGTTTTTAAAGAAATAATTAATTGTCATTGAAAATTGACATAAAGTCTTATAAATAGAGACAAAATATAAGTCTCGAAAATTTCTTATATAAAAGGACATATGTAATAGTATAATTTTTGTTTGTAATTAATCAATTGCATTAATTGTTTTTTTTTTTACTTTTCACTTTTTTTTACCAGTATAGAGACAGAGGAATAATACAATATCATTAGGAAAAAAAAAAGAAAGCCTAGCAGTCCCCAATTAGTTATCAAACTCTATTATATATTTGTGAAACCAAATGCTGTGATTATAGAGCTCATCATGAAATGGAGGCCTCACCGACAAAGTTGAGAGAATGAAGGCTAACTAGATATGCCACATGTCATTATGTCTTTATTTAATTCATTTTGAATTAAAAATAAAAAATAATATTGGAAAGATGCATTTGCTGAATTGAAAGGAAGAGATGCACCTGTTATGTTAAAATTGAAACCAAGAGATGCACTTATTCAGGGGAAGTACTGGTTTCAACAGATACGTCCTTTCAACAATGAAATAATATGTCGTTTCAACATTGAAGTGATATACTGCATTAACTTAGTACCTTTTTAAATAGAGATGCACGTTGTTTCAGCAATGAAGCATTACATCACTAACTCGGTACCTTTTAAAATATTGTTGTGAAAAAAATCCTTTTTACATGTTGTTGGTAGGGGCGGAGTTCCAGCCTCCATTGTTCAATGTGACACCATTATCCTCTAAACACTACTCGAGAAACTTTCTGGTTGGTTAAAACTATACTTCGTGGGTTTGAATTAGCATATTGTTTGAAAATAAACTTTTCAGTAGCATTTATAGTGTTAATGTTGTCCCGGAGTCAATGTTGGAGGCATCACTACACTGCAAAATTGATCATTTTCCTTTCTCTTATCTTGGAATTCCTCTGACTGCAAATGCTAAACTTTCAAATCAGGTTGTCTTCTTTGAAAGATCTTTGGGAGGTAGAATAACTCTGACCAACGCTGTTGTATCAAATTTGCCCGTATATTTATTGTCTTTTTCTCTTTTTCTAGGTGCATGAGATTTTAGTTAAAATTCAGAGAAATTTTCTGTGGGGTGGGTGTGAGGACAGGAAAAAAAATATTAGATGGATTTAGTATGTTAAAGTAAACAAAAAGGCTTAACAGCAAAACATTTGTTCGTATTTAATAATGCTCATTTAAGTAAGTGGAGGTGACGTCTGGTCGTAGGGAGGGGGCTTTGGGGAAAGTGTTGTATGGTAAGTTTCGGGAGTTCATATTAGAAAACTTGGGGAGTAGGAGAGTAGGGTGGCAGTGTGGTGGAAGGATGTCTGTAATTTAAGGGTGAGGTTAGAGTTGGGGAGAATGGTTTGATAAAAGTTTTTCTAAAATTTTAAGGAGTGGAAATTCTTTCAAATTTTGGGAAGACTACTGATTTGGTGACCAGACCATTAAGGATATGTTTCCAACTCTGTTTTTGATTTCAGATGCTAAAAACTTATTTATGAAAAAGAAGTACATAGCAAATCTTGAAAGCAAATAGAATTTCATATTGCGGATGAGACCGTTTGATTAGGCTCAAATTGAGGAATTAAATAATCTGATATATCTTTACATAATGGAGATGACTCTTTATGTTGGGGGTCTTGGAAATGGTGGTATTTTTTCAGTAAAAACTGCTTAAAATTTCTTGATGGCCCAAATGTCCTTTGATTTGGGAGTGATATTTGGTCTGTTAGTTGCATTGAAGAAAAACTGGAAAATCAAGGTCCATGCAAAAGGTCAAGCATTTATGTAGTAGTTAAAACTGAAAAATCAAGGTCCATGCAAAGAAAAGAGGAGTATTGGTGTATGTGGAATATGAGCTGTGTAATAATGCGACCTTGCAAAGAAGAGAGGAGTATTGGTGTATGTGGAATATGAGCTGTATAATAATGTTGAGGAAGATTCATCTCACTTATTTGTGAAGTAAGGAAGAGGCTGTGAGAAGAAATAATGCTTTGGATTTAAATCCACTCATCAGTTTCAGATTATGCTTTTGTTTGTAAGGCTTTCCTGCGTTTTTCGGAATTTGGTCAGGAAGAAACAAAAGTCCAAGGCAACGGTCATTTGGTTTACAGTAAGAATGCAACATTTGCATCAACATTTGAGTAAATCTGAATTTTTTAGTGATTTAACAAGTTCAGAATTACTATATATCATAGGTTCAAACTTCAGTGCCTATTATGTTTCTGAGAAACATTGACCAATCACAATCACAGGGCTGGATTAGATTGATGTTGACTAGGTTGAACACCTATGTCATTGAAGCAGAGGTAATGATAGGGACAAAATCTGGTGAAAAAGTCTTCACTCCTCAATAGTCATGGTCCCATCGCGAAGTAAATGACAGATAAGGCAATTTCAAATTACTTGCAATCACAACAATTTCTTCTCTGACCAATGTTATATTGTATCTGGCAAATCCAGTTTTAACTCATGGTGAATAATATGTTGTTATCTCGTGAGTTAAGCACAGATGTAGTTTGACATAAAGTTTTCCAAAACGTGCACCATAATTTTCTGTAACTATTATTATTTATATGTACCACATTGCTTATATTATTGATTTATATTAATTTGTTTATATCAATTATGTAATCTTTATATTAGTTCGCTTGTAAAATATTACATGTTAATTAGTAACTATCATTGTTTAATTTAATTAGTGTGATATTTTAACTCTGCAATGATATTATTCAATATTTACCTTTAACAGGTTGACAGTAAAGTTCGTTAAATTATTCGATATTATTCAATAATAACATATGAATTGGTGGAGAAGATAAAAATTATATGGTTAAAAGGAAAGACTAATATGCGGTGTATGTCCCTCTTTGAATGGCAAACAAATGCAATTCAAAGCATGTTATCTTATTGCCTTTAGATTTGAAGAATCTTAGTTTTGCTCCCCTATCTTATACCTGGGGTTATGTTCTATTTTTGTTTTGGTAAAAGATTTGCATTATGTACTCTTTTCGTGAGGAGTATTATACTTCTTCACTTTTTGATTGAATTTTTTTTTATCTTATAAAAAAATCCTGAATATTATTAAAATTAATATATATATATATATATATATTCGAGTTCAATCCTTGCAAAATTCTAAATTCAAAGTTATTGATGATATCAATTACTTCTTTTTCTATAAAATCTACTTAGACTATCATGAATTTAATTATATATTTTTTTAATGCTAAATTGAATATATTTAATTTTTTTGAACTATTTGATTTTAAATAACAAATACAATGATTGATATATATCGTGCATTGAACTAATCATAGTATTACAAGAATATTATTACTAAATAATAATATAATTAAAAATATTCGATCAACCCGTGCATTGCACGGGTTAATAACTAGTGATTATATAAATGAAAAAAAAAAAAAACACGTGTGGCAGACAACAATCGCGTCTTGCACTCAATTTTGAAAGAGAAAAGGAGTTTGAACAAACTATGAGTATTGCAAAAGGAGAAAAAACTTCTCATGGAACAGATTCGCAATTAAGAGAAAATCTCTTCATTTTAGTCTTCTAGATCAGAAGGGAAAGGGGACCCGGGAAGATTATATTTGCTTGGACCTACATAAGATTTCAAATATTTGCTATGGGGACCCATTATGGTTCTAGCCATGGCCTTTAATTATTTCTTGTCCCCTTTATTTATTAGTATATGAAGTTATGGTTTTTTCTTTAATGGTATACCATCACATAGTTATGAAACTTCTCTCAAACCATGGTCGTTAGCAGTTGGGATGAATTTTTTTCTTTTCAAAGGGACGATTCTAGAATTCAAGTTAATGGTGTTGCGGGTGAAGCTCATCCAATTTCGTGATCCAAATCCTTTTTTTTTTCTTCGAGAGGTATCCACACGCGCAACTGGGTGATTAATCCTTGCGATATTGTTGGGCCCTTTCGGAGGTTAGTTTACCAGCAAGGCCTCTTACATTCGCAAGAGCCGGGAATCGAACCCTCAACCACTGCACTTGTTTAAGTAACAACAAATTCCTTACCATCTGTGCTAGCCTCCTCTAGTATGACCCAAATCCATTGCGACCAATATTTTGGATTAAGAACATTTGTAGTATCAATACTATATTCTTTCTATTAGTATAATATTCAATTTAAAAAATGGTTCTCTTAATCTTAAATTTAAGGGTTGAGGATAAACATCTAAAAATAGTTATGTTTTTAAATTTGTTAAGTTGTCGTTTCACATAAAATGCATTCATTTTGGGGTGCTTATTCTCAACTTTAAGGATTGAGGTTAAAAAATTCTTTAAAAAAAAATAAAGAAAACGATGATAGTAAAAATTAACAAGTTATGAAGAGGGCAAAAAAATTAACAAGTAAAACTTTAAGAAAAGATCAAGTAAAACTTTAATTTTGATCATCATTAAAAAAACTATTTTTATTTTTTTTATTTAATCATGAATTGGTTTTTTTTTTAAATAACTATTTCAACATAATTTATCTCGTTCTAACTTCTAATGACACATCACTATTCCGTTGGAGGACTATTTAAAAAGTTTGCCATATTTGGACTATCAATTTCTTTTCCTTGTTGTTTACATAAACTCAATATGTTACTAACTAAATGGAACTTATAATCAGATTAAAAGAAAAAATAAAGTAGAACTTATACAGTAACTCTTACTAGTTCATGCTGATAACGTGCATTGTGTGACAATAGTGGTCCCTTTCTTCTATTTGTCATTTGTTTTGTCTTTATCTTTCTTCTTTTCCATTCTGAAAATTCTTTGTTGGGTTGTGTGACTTGATCGGCATGCGCAAACTCGTGAACAATTACAAGCAAGGACATTTCGTTGTCTGGTTTTTTTCTAATTCTATTTATAAATCACATTTTAATTTTTTTTATTTTACTTATAAATTATTTTGTATTTTTTTAAGAAATATTTATTGGTTTTTATTTATCATTTGTTAATTAATATAAAATAACAATATATTTATAAATTTTTTAATATAAATTAAGAAAATAAAATTATAATATTAAAATATACTTTTTAATTAAGTTTCAAGAAAATATAACTATTTTTTTCATCGGTGTAATATAATTAGATATGACTTGTAAATAATATTAAACAGAACGAGAGGAAGTATTACTTATGAGTCTTGGTAGTTTGCTGGTTCATTTTATGTGTTTTTAAATATTTTTTTGGGTATAGATAATAAGTATCGATCGGTAGTTGCTCTTCCACATAGTAAATGAATGTTTGTTATGGAATGCATATCTATTTGAGTTAATTGTCACTTTGGTCCCTGAAATTAAATACCGCTTTCACTTTCGTCCTTCAAATTACGAAAATAGTTTTGAGGTCCCTGAATTTGTAAAAACGTGTGCACATTAGTCCCTGGAGTTAACCTCCATCAACGTCCATCAACGGCAACGTGACATGCACTTTAAATAATTCACTATAGTTTCTGTAATCACTTTAAATAATTCACTATAGTCCCTACAATAATTTTAAGTTATTCATTATAGTCCCTGAAACTATACAATTTATTCACTTTAGTCCCTATATCGATCAGTATAGTTCAAATTCCATATTAACTCAAACGATTAGTAAAAAATTAACCAAAAAGATTAAGGTGTTGGAATACCTTCTGCATATCTGCATATCTGAGATGAAGTTCCATCCTTTAGAAAATTTAGTTTCAACTGGAATCAAGTTTGGAAAGGGAAATCACCTTTTGAAATTTTTTACCAAACATAATTCGAAATGCTCAAATCCTTTTGGGAGACATAAACCTGCATTTGCATGATATCTAAACATACACTTAGACTTAAGGAAAATGTTAAATTGATCCTTAACTTTGCGTTTCATCATAAATCAATTTGGTGCTGAAAAAATTTAATTTTTTTCCTCAACAACCATATTAACTGACGATATGCAAAATGAGGAGCCAAATTGCTTTTACAATACGAAGATCAACCAATCCAAAGTCAACTTCATGAACCAAAGTGTTGTTTTACTATGTACAACATCGTTTTGTATGTTTTCCAAATTGTGCCGTTCTGTTTGAGTTTTTTTTATTAACACTGTTTGAGTTTTTCTCTTCATTGCACCAAAGATAATATTTATGCAATCAAAAATGTAAAACTTACGTCCCTGAAATTATATATTTAATATATAAAGAGTAAATTTTGAAGGTTTTCAATGTTTTGTTTTTGGTACACAGTTTTCAATATTGATTTTACACTTTTAATTACTTAAACATTGTCCTTAAAAGAGCAAGGATGAAACTTCATCTCAAATATGCAGAAGGTATTCCATACCCCTTAATCTTTTTGGTTAATTCTTTGCTGATTGTTTGTGTTAATCTGGAATTTGAACTATATTGATATAGGGACTAAAGTGAATAAATTGTATAGTTTCAGGGACTATAATGAATAACTTAAAATTATTACAGGGACTATAGTGAATTATTTAAAGTGCATGTCACGCCTCCATTAACGAACGTTGACGGAGGGACTAACGTGCACACGTTTTTACAAATCCAGGGACCTCAAAGCTATTTTCGTAATTTGAGGGACGAAAGTGATAGCGGTATGTAATTTCAGGGACCAAAGTAACAATTAACTCATATCTATTTTAAGCAATTTGAGTTCGAGACTTAGGTACCAAAATAAAAACTTCATGCTAAGAGAGATAATTTTAAATGTGTTTTTAGTTTCAGTTAATGTAATAAGCTTTAAATTTAGTCCTTCTTTTTTTTTTTAATTTTTCGATATTTTTGTTTTAATATAATTTGTCAATATTATATTTGGTTAAGTGCATTTATCTTTTTTTTATTTTATGAATTCGTAAAAAAATAAACTACTTTAGGAAACATGCATTGACAATGAAAAAATAAATAAATAATACAACCATTTTATTAAATTCATTAAGAATGATTGTATTGAGAATAGAAAGTTCTTTTACTTATATTTGAGATCACTGATAAAGTATTTTTATTTATTTATATTTGAGACCGAATTAATCTAATTATGTTTTCGACTTGAATACTCTGAAAAATATTTTTATCTTAAAAAAAATGACCCGACATATTGGTTGCAAAAAGTTAGGTGTTAATTAAGATAGATGTCAACATTGCGTGCAATTTAGGGTAATCACACCCTTTTTGAGATATGGGTGATCTTAATTTTTTTTAATTTCAATATCATGTTATTGAAATTGTAAAACAGGTCATTAAAAAAAAAGAAGAAATTGTAAAACAGTTTAATCAGTTAAGAAAGAAGCTGCTCTAATTTTCAAAGTCTTTGATACGCAAATATACAAAAGTCATACAATCCTATCCCACACCCAAAATCAACCCTCTTTCCATCATGGTGACGACCAAAACGAATGGGAACAAAGATCTCGTGTTTTTTTTCCTTAGCAATGAAATAAAATCCAATTCGTTTGAAAGTGGAGAGAAAGAGAAAAAGTAATGTATGGTTGTTGTACCCAACGAGGCAGAGAATCTAGCGTCAAGATCTCACCATTAAGCAAATACTGCAAATCTAGCTATTAGCAGCTTCTATGCATGCACAGTTTTTCTCCCATTCATCCACCAATAGAAAAGAAAGAAAAAACCAATCACATCTAACAGTTACTCGTAGTAGATAATTGAATTTTTACCAATGGAGTTCACTCGAGTGTTGTGATCCTAACAACTTGAGAACTTGGGAATGTGATCTGAGATTAAGAAGTCTTAGATTCGATTCCAGGTTAACACACCCCGCTGAGAGATAATGCATAGGAACGTGACCTTATGCATGATTAGTCTTAAGGATTTCTTGATATTAATGGTGCTCTTGGGACACCTGTGATACTGACCAAAGAGTACATTAAAAAAAGATAATTGAGTTTTTTTTAAAGCATGATGATTCTTGTCGTGAATAGGAATAAGATTTTGTTGATAAAGATAAAATTCACTTCAATAATTTTTACAATTATGAAGGAATTAATTTTTAACTATTAGCCAAAAAATATCCTTAATATAAAAAAAAATCTCGATACCAATATGTTGTTTTAATGTATTTTTCTTAAATGTAATATATATATATATATATATATATGAGTTAGGATCCGTTGACACTAGGTATAAAACTTGGTCACTTACATCTTCTCATAACTTTTTATATATTATGAAATTTGTCAATTCATCCGTTGAATTACATGTTATTATCAAGTAGATCAAGCTTACAAAATTCATAGAATATAAAAATTATTTGATATTTCATCTGACTATTCTAGCTATTTTAACGGATAATACGTTATTTAAAATATAAGTAAATATTTACATACCTACGAATCTTCGAATGATATGAAATTTGGTATGTATGATTGTCATGATAATAACATATAATTCAACGGTTGGATTGACAAATTTCATAATATATAAAAAGTTATGTATGTGAAGATGTAAGTAACCAATGCAAGTTTTACACTTGATGTCAACGGATCCTAATTCATACTATATATATATATATATATATATATATATATTAATTGAGAAGATAAAATGTAAGTCTGAAATATAAGTGAATGTGTATGGTATAAACACTTGGTGTTCACCAACATGAGTTGGGATGAGTGGTAAACGGCTCGGTCTCGCTTAAGTAAGGTCTCGAGTTCGAGTCCTTGTGAATGCAGAAAATTCATGTTGGGAGACTCACATACCATAGTCAGGCACGCGATCTGGGTTGGATCCGGATGTAAATAAGTAGTACTTAGGGAACCGGGTGGGCAACCAAAAAAAAACTTGGTGTTCAAATAAAGTAATGTTATATTTTTTCTGGTTTTTTTAAGACATTTTTAATCGAATTACAAATATTAATAAAGTTAGTCCATATTAGTTTAAAATCTTTTTTTTTAAAAAAAAATTATAAAACTATTTATCATATTTATAAGTCACATTTTATTTTTATAAAAAAATCGATTTTATTTATAAGTCACTTTGTATTTTCTATGAAATATTTATTATTTTTTTTATTTTATTTGCTCTTTCTTCTTTAATGTGGAACAATACAATTATGAAATTTTCAATAAAGTTAAAAGAGTAAAATTGTAATGTCAAAATACCCTTTTAAGATTTCAAGAATTAAAACTACCTTTATTTGCGTATGTGATATGGTTAAGTGTAACCGATAAATAGGATCAAAGGAAGTATAACTTTATACTTTTACCCATTTTAATATTTAAATATTCTTCAATCAATAATATTAAAACCAACAAACTATCGAGATACTCTCTTTTTTTTGTTTATATGGGAGGTCTGAGACTAGAACCCATGATCTGGGGAGGAGAAAATCCTAAATGTCCCTGCAGCCACCAACTGAGCTGCCTTACGCGGACTATCGAGATACTCTCTCCGGTCTCTGATATAAGGAAAAAGAACATACCTCTAAAATATTTTTATAATATGATTATCTCATCTAAATTTTATTTCATTTTCCAATGCAATCCTAAAGTGACTCTATTTTTTTAAACGTACTTAAGTAACTTAACTAACTTAAATGTACTTAACTATATTTTTTTTTAATAAATGTGATTTTTTTTAAAAAAAAAACACTCCTTCCGGATATATAGGTCACATTCTAGAAAGTTTTCTTGGTCCTAATTATAAGTCACTTTATATTTTCTATGCATCATTTATTAATTTTTCTCTTTTTTGCCCTTATTAAATGCTTTGACTATTTATGTGTTTTTTGTTTTTCATTAATGAGTGCGAATTTTCCAAGAAAAGTTAAGGGGGTAAAATTGTAATGTTACAATATATTATCATAGAATTTATAAAACCAACCACTTTCCTTGATATGTGTAATTATGTTAAGTATGCCCTATAATAAAGACCAAAGGGAGTAATAAACACCAAAGAAAGTAATAGTTTATCTAATTCATTAACCAATAACCTATAAAATATAGAGTCAGTTCATGAGAGAAAAAAAGTAAATGCTGTCCGCGTAAGACAGTCCAATTGGTGGCTGCAGGGACACTTAGGATTTCCCCCTCCCCAGGTCATGGGTTCTAGTCTCAGACCTCCTATGTAAACCAAAAAAAAAGGTAAATGCTATCTTAAATTGATTTGTAAAATAATTTATAAAAATGATATTAAAATTTTTTAAAATGTTTTTTTTTTGGTTACAAAATTTTTTTAAAAATGTGATCCATAATAAAGATATATAAGAGAAGGTATATAAAAAAGTTAGGACAATTGCACATGTTACCACTCATTCTTTGTCACCACGTTTCGTCTCTCTCTCTCTCTCTCTCTCTCTGGCCCCCATCTCTCTCTCTGGCATAGTGTTGTGATACTACATATTAACAAGTTTTGTGAAAGGCAATTAATAGAAGTTAGTTAAAGAGATTGTTTATCAGCTGCAATAACACTGAAATGGAGCTTGTGGATACACCAAAGCTTCAACAACAGCATTTTCATGTGCTAGTGGTGGATGATAGTGTCATTGAAAGGAAGCTTTTAGAGAGGCTCCTCAGAGATTCTTCATGCAAAGGTACATAGCTATTCTAATTTAGTTTTTCTAATTCTTCCATGGTTTTGGCCCTCCAACATTAGTCTGATGGCCACATCTAAATTTCTACCATCTTTTCATGGTTTTAAATTGTGATTACGGTTACGTTATGGTTTTTTAGAATTATAAAATAAAATAAGATATAGTTGATGTTACAATCATGATATTATTACGAAGATTCTAGCAATTAGTAATAATAATAATGATGTAACATCAATTACAATTGCATAACATAATTTAAAAATTCACTCAAAATGTATACCAAGAAAAAAAAAAGAAAAAATTCACTCAAAATAATGTAATTTATGATTTTGTGAAACTGTGTCTGACATGTTAATAAGCAGTTACCTGTATGGAATCTGGAGACAAGGCTCTGAAATATCTTGGACTGCTTAAGGATATTGATAATGCTTCCTCAACTTCTCCAGACTCATTGAAACAAGATGTAACATATAATTACTCTCTTCTTTCTCCCTCTACTCCTTCACTTCTCCTCTTTATTGTTGTGGTGTTTAGTGTACTCAAACGAGCATAAACTGATTCAAAAAACATCAAAGAATAAAAAGGCCAAATATTTAAAATTTACATAAACATTATTTATAATAAATACATTTGTAGAAAAATATTACATATTTGAAACTAATTCTTAAAAATATAAGGGGGAGGGTAGGGAGGGGTCAGCATCCTAGCTTAAAGACGATAATGCTTGTTATTTTTCACTACATTATTAGAGCTAAGCTATTGCCTTATCCAAAAAAAATTTTAAAAAATAGAGCTAAGCTATTAGTTGTAGCTGCAACATTTTTTCTTCATTTAATTTCCTTTTCCTTCTTCAAATCACATAATTATATAATGTAAGAATTCCTCCTTTTTCAGAAAATTATTTTAAAGTGGATACATGAGTGTAAGGGATAAATAGATAATATAATAAAGGGGTTGAAGATGGGATTTGAGAATGCTTTTTCCTAAAATCTCATTCAATAAGATATATACTTCAAGAATGAATTAAGAGGTACTGTAGTAGTTTCTGTTGAAGTCACATAGAAAATTAAACTTAATATAGTCAGGGAAGGCTCCTTCCTCTAGGCTAGGTGAATCTTATATCAATAAAATTTTGTTAATTGTATTATTAAATATATGGTGATAAGTTAATTGGAAGAACTTATATGAACTAGGATTAGAAGCAGTCCAGTTCATCACACTGCTTTAAAACTAGGTTTAAATATATATATATTTAATGTGGAGAGTTTTAATTTCAGGGAATCCAAGTGAATTTGATAAGAATATATATGTTTTGTTTCTAGGCTAGGTGAATCCAAGTAAATATATATGTCTTAAAAACTCCTAATTAATAAGAATATATGCTGTATGTTGAATCTTTTTGAATTACAGGGAATCCAAGTGAATTTGATCATGACTGACTTCTGCATGCCAGGGATGAGTGGCTATGATTTGCTCAAACGAATCAAGGTCAAAATTCACTTCTTATTACCGCATACCTTAAAATTCATTGTCTCCATTCCTTGGCTGCAATATTTCAGTTAAAAGAAAAGAGAGAGAAAATTTTCAGATCAAAGTTTACTTTAACTTTATCATTTTAACTATTTATTCTTTTTGTTCCCCTTTCTTTCTTGTGTTGACATTTGTTACAGCTGCAGGGATCCTCTTGGAGAGATGTCCCAGTAGTGATTATGTCATCAGAAAATGTTCCTTCCAGAATCAGCATGTGAGTTGGTTTTGTTTTTTTTTTTTGGTAAATTTTTCAATTTCTTTAGCCCTTAAACATTCCTAATTAGGAGTCTACGGTAAGAGTTGATCTTTAAATTTACTTAACTTTTCTTTTAATTATTCTTGACAATTGCGAAGCTTTTTCTTTTTTCTTTTGATAAGTTTGTCAATTGCATAACTAATACTATATTGCATCACTTGTGTGACATAAGAGACTACGAGTAGAAAAAAAAAATGAAATGGGTCCCACCTTGTGGAGCATATGTTGTTTGTAATAAATTGTAGTAATAACATCTTCATAAGAAAACTATTTATTTTAGTGTTCAAAATATGTTTTTTTTAGGTGCTTGGAAGGAGGGGCAGAGGAGTTTCTGTTGAAGCCTCTACAATTATCAGATTTGAAGAAGCTTCAACCGTACTTTATGAAATCCTTTGATGATTCTAGTGATAAAAAATATGGTAACAGTCCCATAGCTTCCAACAATGACAACAGTATTAAAAACAATAGCATTAACAAAATGAAGGGGATGCCTGACCAGCATGGTTTTAAATTATGGTATGTTACTGCCATTGTAACAGCAATATTGCGATTTTGGAAATCTTTGTAGCTACAAAGCAACTTCCATTGTAATTGCATCAATCACATTTATTTTTTCATAATCATCCACAATATATATAACAACAACAATGATCATGGCTATAACGGCATTTTAAAGTCAGCGTCTCGAGTGTTCATAGATAGAAATACTCATAACGTTCATATATAGGAGTAGTTTATACTTTTTTTTGTCTTATTTATAAGATTTTTTTAGGTTTTTTTATCCTATTTATGAAATCTCATTTCAATTTTCCATAGTAAATTAATTTCGTACTTAAAAATAAAGTGATTTTTTATTTTAATTTTTATAATTTTTTTTTTTAGATTTTGTTCTTTCTATTTTTTTTCTTTGAAATTGTGGTTTTAGACATTATGGATAATATGCTAATATCATATATAATTGGCCACATTAGTTATTAACAAGATACATATCACATTCCGGTGTTCATCACATTCTCTCAAGAAATTAAAATAAAAAATTAAGAAAAAAGAAGAACCTAACCCAAAAAAAATATAGAAAATAAAATCAAAAGTCAGTATATATATTTATTTTTAGAAAAAAAAACATATTTAAATCTTTATTTCAAACTTTGTCTTTGGGAGTTGCATGTCAACTAAATAACTTACCGATACTAACAACCGTTGATTCAGTTGGTAAGAATTGAATTTGAGATTGTGAGAGGTCCCAGATTCTAATCATATTGATGTGATAACGGTATTGATGAGTAATCCGTAAGTACCTCTATAAGCGCTTTGAGTCTGGAGATCTGCCTTGACCCTGGTGAGTTCCATAATCCAACTCACATATATAAACTTTTATTTTTAAAAAAAAATCATTTAATTAGCTTGCAGATGAATTTTGACCATTTAAAGTCTGATTGGTTGTCCCTCTTGACTAGGGGTGGCAATGGGGAACGCCATTCGGGGATCCCCGCGGGGAACGCCCCGTTCGGGTCCCCGATTTCGGGGATTTTTCCCCGTCGGGGTCAGGGATGGGGGGGATTTTTCCCCCGTACAGATTTCGGGGCGGGGAATGGGATAGGTCCCCCCGTCCCCGCGGGGCCCCGTTCCCCGCCTATTTTACATATACACCCTTAATTTTTAACTTTTATGTAATTAAAAGAATTGGTTTTTTTTGGTAATTTCACCTTTCAACCCTAATTTCAACTACATACCAGCACTGCAGCAGCCATTCGCCCATTCCACTTTCAACTAAATCCCTAATTTCTTCTTCTCCTTCACCGTGCTGATTCACTCTTCCGCCGCACCTTTCTCTTCTCAGTCTTCCTTCACCGTGCGACTCCTCCGGCCTCCGCCCAATATTAACCTTTTGATTATTTTTATTCTATTTCTTAGATTGAATTATTTGATTTTTAATGACTATTTTTAAGTACTATGCATCTTTTGAAAATACTATTAAGCAGGGTTAATTTTATGACGAGTCAAATGGAAGTTACGATTTTTTTTAAAAAAATTTCGCGTATGTTTGGGGACTCCGTGGGGACCGTGGGGAATGGGGATGGGGAACAATTTCTACCCGAGATGGGGTTTGGGGATGGGGATGGGGGAGGAATGGGACCCGAGGATGGAGAATGGGAAAATACCCCCCGCCCTATCCCCGCCCCGTTGCCATCCCTACTCTTGACTTGACCATTTAAAATCTTATTCATTACTCTTAATGATGTATTTACTATTCCAACACACTTAGTAGCATGATGTTAAAAATTTAATCTCCGTTAAAATTTAAAGTCAGTATATTTAATTTCAGCCGCATATTGTCTCGTACCTGTCTAAATTATTGATTTTCAATGAACTCATACTCCAAATTTGTGTTTTGTTCGGTTCCGATAAGATTTTTGAGGTGTTCTTGAGTAATGATGGTGATGAAGGAAAGGGATCTCCTTTGAATTATTGTAAATTCTAAAGTTTTATACAAGCCAACATGGTTGTCTATATGGCCAAATTCTATGCAGAAATTAAGTATGTGTGTATATCTGTAGTAGATTTTAGAATATACCGTGTATGAATAACCTATTTGAAATGAGTAATATCGCATTTATATATATAGTGAAGAATTAGGTTTTGATGTATGTCCCTACACTAAATAATAGCTCTTTTCTACCACTTGTTTTTGGAAATATGTTTCTTCTCATTTCGTTCTCTTATATGAAGTTTAGGTGTCCATGATCTCATGCTTCGTCCTACATATTCTTAGCCAATTGTCCTTGATTCTAGAAGAATTATCCCATTATTTTTCTAGAACGTGGAAACGACCCTCAAAATTTGTCCATAATTTATCCCAATGGATCATGCCTAGTGCTCTTAGCTTGAGGTATTAACCTCAAGAACATGTTTATCTTTTTTTTGCTAAGAAAAAAATTGTATTAATAAGGCACAGGAGATGCCCAATGGCATACAAAAAGTGAACTCATCAACTCAAATGAGCTTTACTAGTTTAACTAATTAATTAATTGAGCAACTTTTTTTAAAAAAAAAATATAATTAATTGAGCAACTTTTTTTTAAAAAAAAAATAATAATTAATTGAGCAACTTTTTTTTTTTTGAATTTAATAGCAATCATTCTAATTAAAAAATTAAATTGGCTTTAGGTTAAATACTTGTTTTATGCATTGATTTCGTTGGCTATACTCTTGGTCTATGCAATAAGGTTCTTGCTAATAAATGACCTTAAGGCATTTGTTAAGATTTTTAATACTGGAAAAACAATCATATGTGCACATTTTTTCATGTCTTCAGAATACAAAAAATCACATTTTTCATAAGTTTTTACTCTTTTTGGTTTCTTAACAAATGCAAGTGCACTTGTTAGCATTTGTCATATAATAATAGTTACTAACATTATTGATCATCATCATGATATTTTCAAATACATACAAGATATCAATGATGTTGACTCAAGTGGTGCGATCGTGTCAACTTGAGAACTTGGGAATGAGGCCTGAGACGGTTTGATTCCCGATTAACACATCCTGCTGGAAGAGGCATAGGAACGCAACCTCGTGTAAGATTAATCTCAAGGGTTTCTTGGTATTAAATATGTCCTTGAAAACATCTGTGATACTGGTCAAAGAGTACAGAAAAAAATACAAATACCTGAGAAATTATTGGAATGTCAAACTAAGTTTCAATCCTCACATCATTATTTATGTTCTTCAGATCAGAGTACAATTTATAATAGTATAGTAAAACCCTCCACCAATTATTCTTCGTGCATTTTGATATTTTCCTAAGCTTCCAACACTAATACTTTATCCAGACCCACAAGTCAAATTTAGGACAAGGATTTGTTGCTACCATCGGCAAGAGAGATGCAATCATCACTGGTGATGATATCTGAATTAATAATGTTCATTTGAGTTGATTTTCCAATATGAATTTCATCGATGTTAAGACTTGTTGCAAGTACAATGATGTTGAAGTTTGTAAATGTAACATTATTATTGCATTCAAGGATATTGACATGAAAGGTTTAATTTTGCCGTCCCTTGAAATTTATATCCTGAATAATTGAATTATTGAGGAATCAAAGTCAAAATTCTAAAAATTTTGCCAAGAAAAATAACATAAGTTGTCAGGAAATTGATGTCAACACAAGCAATGTTATACTAGTTGCAATGTATACGAACAAATGAATACATGTTTGGTTCTGCTTGCTTCTGCTTCAACGTGATTTTGGAATCAGAATTAATTTTTTAGTAGTTAACCAAACATGCCATGAGTTCTTTTAATTTACTTACCGTAACATGCTTGGAGTAATTCTAGCTTTTTCTATAATCATTTTGTTTTTATTCAATTTCATATTGGTCATCAAAAGTTCTCTGGAATAGCCTAAAGAAATTAATTATTCAAATTTCTTCTCTATTAAGTTGGTTTGGGTTTTTTTATGCTTAAATTGTGTCATATATATCAACCCGAATTTGTGTAAGCGCCTTGCAAGGTCCTCTAAGATCTATTGTGCCCAAGTGGAATTATTTGTTACCTTAGTACTTGTTTTTTTTAGTGATTCATTGTCTAATTAAAGTGAGATTTTTTTAACCACATCTAAATAAATTAAATAAGATATTTTTCTTCTAAATTTCTGACAAACCTAAACATATTTACCATCCATGAAGCAAATAGAAATACAGTGAGCCTCACATTAAAGAGCTCGGTTGTCGGCTGCTCAAACAAGAATTGCCTATCATGTTGAGTGGGAAATATATAATCATTTTTGAGAAATTAAATACTCTCCCTTTTATCTTTATTATAAGGCATAGTTAACCGAATTACATATAGCAAGAAAAGTAGTTAGTTTTATGAATTCTATGAAAATATATTGTAACTTTACAATTTTACCCTCTCAACTTTTCTCGGAAAATCCACACTTATTAATTAACAACTAACAAAAAATATATAGATAGTCAAAATATTTAATAAGGGCTAAAAAGAGAAAAAGTAATAAATGATGCATAAGAAATATAAAGTGACCTATAATTAAGACCAAAAAATCTTCTAAAATGTGACCTACAATAAGGATCGAAGGAAATATAAGGCTATAAACAATTACGGATCTTCACTGAAATTTTGAAATTTTAAGGGATGCAACTAATCTACGAGATTGAACGAAAATTATGAGGGAATTGAAGTGCACTAATTAATTGAATATGATGATCAATTAAGATCATTATACTCAATTAATGAATATCTATGTGATACATAAGTGGGCGTAGTCCACATGGAGGAATTAAGATCATCGTACACAAATGGGTGTATAATTAATATATGTTCAAGTATAAGTTTTAGGTCTTGAGAATTAGAAGTCTAGAATTCAATCCCGAAAGTTACTTTTTTCGGCTTAAAATAAGCAAAAAAAAACACATTTTATTTGGTTTAAAATTTAAGAAAAATAACTAATCTTTTTAAATTTTATTTCATTCTCAATACTACTTTCCTAAAATACCTCTATTTTTTTTTATAAATTTAAAAAAATTAAATACAATTAAAAAACCTTCTTAATAAGTGAAAAAGTAGTTAAATTTGCTTATATTGTAAGTTGGAGGGTATAGCAATTAGTGAATTTAATTTCCTTTCCCTTATTTCTATAAAAAAAATTATTTAGAGGAGCTATACACTTCAAATATACACCCCTTCCTGTTTATGGTAAGGAAGGAAACATATTTTTATGTCTAAACTGTCACTTTAGTCTCTCACTTTGTAAAAAGCTTTTACTTTAGTCTCTGACTTTTCAATAATTCCTCTTTAGTTCCTCATTTTGAAAAAAGCTACTCACATTAGTCCCTAACAACTTTCTCCGTTCATAGATGTTAACGTCTTACATATGTGACCGTTAAATAACCTATACACACATGGTCGTTAACTCTTATATATGATGTTGAATTCAAAAGACAAAAATTGGAGAAAAAAAAGAGTTAAGACCGCTAAAGAGACAGCTAAAACAATTGCAGAAGCTAAGACAAATGCAAATAAGGCAGCTGCTAAAGTTATGACAGCCGCAGAATACAGTAGCTGAATATGTGGTAGCAACACAACAATTGGACGTCGTATAAGTTATTTAACAACCACGTGTGTAAGACGTTAACATCTATGAACGGAGAAAGTTGTCAGGGACTAATGTGAGTTGTTTTTTTCAAAGTGAGGGACTAAAGGGGAATTATTGAAAAGTCAGAGACTAAAATAAAAGGTCCTTACAAAATGAGGGACTAAAGTGATAGTTTAGTCATATTTTTATAGTTATGTTCGATAAATCAATTCAATCATCCAACAGTAATTTTAATATATTTTTTATAAACTATACAATTACAGATCATGCATGATATATGATTTTTCAAACTTTTTTATTCTTCATTATAACTTTAATTTGAGGCAAAACTATTTTATTTTTACAAATTTTTATCATTTTTATGGGTCAAAAGAAATACAATTTGAACTTACTAAAAGTTTTTCCAATGGTATGCTAAGCCATGTTAGTGAAGGCTTATTAGGCTTTTTTATTTAAGTGAGATAGTTTTACAAACAAATTACGAAAAATGGATAGTTTTTAAACTATTTATGGAACACGGGGCAGTCAACAAAACTATTTACAAAAATGAGACAGTCAAAGTCAATCCAAATTTTTTATTTTTTTTCAGAGTCAAAGTGCCACGTGTCACTTTGTGATTCGTAAAAAAAAATCGCAAAAAAAAAAAGGCATCTGACGCAGTGCCACGTGTCACAATGTGTCACTCCAGATGTCGCAACTGGTGGCGTCACTGCACATGACGCAACTCCCACATTGCGACACGTGTCACTGCAGTTTGACCCGTGTTGACCATGCCCCTCCCTTGCATATATATGTGCAAAAATGGCCAAAGCGGGATTTGAACCCGTGACCAAAAGACATGCAAGCCGTGCCTCAACCACTAGGTCAAATACTGCTTAGTGTTTTGTTATGTAACGACTTATATTAATCATATTTCCGTTTTCGTTTATTTCATAATACTACTTACAATCATAAATATAAAATTATAGTTTTAAACTTTATTATTTTTTTAAATTCTATAATAATTTTAATAATATTATATATTTTTTTAGCAATTACTCATATTTTCTCAACATTTTTAGCATCTTTATCATAAAAAAAATTGAAAAATCAATGTTTAATCATAACTTAAATTTAATAACACAAAAACTTATATTTATTTTTTTATTAAATTTATGTTTTTAATATTTAAGTTTTTATTTAAGTTAATAACGCAAAAAACATAATAAAAACTTTACTCATAAAAACTTATTTTTTATTCATAATCCAATAAAAAAATAAATAAGTTTTTATTAAACAAAAAAATTCATAATTTAATATGATTAAACAATTTTTTACATCATAATAAAAAATAAATAAGTTTTTTTATTCTTAATAAAATAATTTAATAACTTCATAATTTATTTTTTATTAAATTATGAATAAAAAATAAGGTTTTATGAATAAAGTTTTTATTATGTTTTTTGCGTTATTAACTTAAATAAAAACTTAAATATTAAAAACATAAATTTAATAAAAAATAAATATAAGTTTTTGTGTTATTAAATTTAAGTTATGATTAAACATTGATTTTTCAATTTTTATGTTATGATAAAGATGCTAAAAATGTTGAGAAAATATGAGTAATTGCTAAAAAAAATATATAATATTGTCAAAAATTATTATAGTATTTAAAAAAAAAATAATTAAAGTTTAAAACTATAATTTATATTTATGATTATAAGTAGTATTATGAAATAAGCGAAAACAAAAATATGATTAATATAAGTCGTTACATAACAAAACACCAAGCAGCAGTTGGCCTAGTGGTTGAGGCACGGCTTGCATGCCCTCTTGGCTCTTGGTCACGGGTTCAAATCTCATGGTCACGGGTTCAACCAAAGTGGGATTTGAACCCGTGACCAAGAGGGCATGCAAGTTGTGCCTCAACCATACTACTTATATTAATCATATATGCAAGGGAGGGGCATGGTCAACACGGGTCAAACTGCAGTGACACGTGTCGCAACGTGGGAGTTGTGTCATCTGCAGTGACGCGACCACTTGCGTCATCCAGAGTGACGCATTCTGCCACATTGTGACACGTGGCACTACGTCAGATGCCTTTTTTTTTTTGCGATTTTTTTTGACGAATCACAAAGTGACACGTGGCACTTTGACTCTGAAAAAATAAAAAATTTGGGTTGATTTTGACTGTCCCATTTTCGTAAATAGTTTTGTTGACTGCCCCGTGTTCCGTAAATAGTTTAAAAACTATCCCATTTTCGTAATTTGTTTGTAAAACTACCTCACTTAAGTAAAAAAGTCAGGCTTATTAGCATATAGCCTTAAAGTCAAAGATGATTGAAAAAGTAAAGTTAACTGCATTTTTGTTTTCCAAATTTGTCAGTTTGCATTGGTATTTTTAGTTTCTTAAATTTTTATTTGGTTATTTTACTTCCTAATATTTTCACAATTTGTAATTTTAATCCCTTAATCTATTAAGTAATAACGGTGCTAATATGATACTCTTTTCGTTCTTATTGATCTATTCTATTTCAAATAAAATACACATCTTAAGAATTACGGAGTATTGTTTAGAGTTCCAATATATATATTAATTATGTTTTTTTAATTATATCATTTTATTTTCTATAATCATTAATTTTTATTTACTATTTATGTAAATAAAGATATATTTAATATAAATAAATATAAAAAATAGTATTTATTACATTCTTAAAATCCTAAAAAAATAAATAAAAAGAATAGAATACGTCTTAGAAACAACTTTAAAACATTTGTGCACACCATACAATAATTTAATTCCTCCTTTATTATTATAATTGAATTGGTAAATTTTTCTCACAACAGATGAGCCCTAGGGTAGGTCAAGGGGAGATCGCCTTGGGCTCGGAGTCAAAAGGCTCCAAAAAAAATTAAAAAATGACTACTTATTTTTGATCTAATTTTTTGATTTCTCATTAATACTTGAGCCCTTAAAATTAATTTTTTCCTAAAATGTCTTAATGTTATAATGTATATAATTTTGTTTCTTTTGTACGCTTCGTACATTTTGGGTCAGTGTACGAGTTTTAAAATTACAAATATGTTGATCTCTTGAAGTATTAATATTTTTTTGCCTAATATGTTGACTCCAACGCATGTTAAAAATAACACGTAAGTTTGCGGGTTAATGTATTGGACAAAATTATTATTTTAAATTTTGTACGTTGAACCCTAACGTATGTGTAATTTTTAACATATGCGCTAGGGGTCAGCGTACTGAACAAAAAATATTAATACTCTAAGAGGTGAGCGTATGTGTAATTTTAAAACTCGTATGCTGGCCTCTGAACGTACAAAGCGTAAAAAAAAGAAAAAAAATACATACATGAGAGCATTTTAGCAAAAATAATAAATTTTGGAGGGTCAAGTATTAAATGAAGGGATAAAAAACTAAATCCTCTAATTTTTAATTTAAAATTTTTTAATAGCTAATAATAATTGGGTAAAAAATAAAATACATCTTATAAAGTTATAATTTGTACTTGTTTTTATATTTGTTCAAATTTTGATATATAAATTTTATATAAATTTTTTTATATATTAAGAATTTTCATATTTATTTCTTTCTTACAATTTTTACAACTCTCTAATTTTTAATCAAAACTTTAATATAAACACATACTTATCTTTTATATATATATATATATATATATATATATATATATATATTTATTAGTGGGCCTTATCATTTTTTTCCACTTGGGCCCAGAAAATGTTAGGAAGAGCCAGTATGTCAATTGCTCACTGCAGCACGCCAACTTTGACTTTTTTTTTTGTGCCGGAATATTTGAACCTCAAATATGGTTATTTGGCCCCCAAATGTTTCCGTCTCTAAAGGAACGGGAAAACACGTCTTGTTAAAGACGGAATAATGAACCCCAATTTGGTGAAATTCGCTTTCCCGTTCTACAGAAGACGGACAATACCGTTGTCGAAAAAACGAAAGTATCCGTTTTACAGTACACGGAAGTACAAAAAAAGGGCATTTTACAATTTTTACATTCTTCTTATAGCAGACGGATTCGAAATTCCTTATTCCGTTTTTCCTAAGACGGAAGTTTCCGTTTCATTCTATACGGGACACTTAAATGGGGTTCATTTTCCCGTTTCCCCCTATACGGAAATTCCCGTCTTTCAGTAGACGGATGAAACAATGGGGGCCAAATAACCACATTTGGGGTTCAAATATTCCAGCACTTTTTTTAAAGTGAACTTTGACTCTTGAACTTACATGGTTTTGTTAAAAAGTGGGCTTATAAAAATAAAATACTCCCTCCATTTTTATTTTTATTTTTTTTTTGAATTTTTCTTTCTTATTTCGTATGATTAATGAAATAATTTAATAGTCTTATTTTAACTATACTTTTATTTGTCATGAATATTTTTATCTCTGATATCTTTCCTTTTTTTTTCAATAGTAATAACGTAAAAAATATTATAGTTAAATACTTTAAATTTTTATACTATTTAACAATTTTTTAATTGTTTTACATAATTATAAAATGAAATACATATGAAATTGGAGGGGTTACTAATCAATTTTTGTTGTTGGTATACCGTGGCTTGCATCTTACTACTAAATATTTTGAGAGTTATTTTTTAGCCCCATCCATTACTCTTAAATTCCATTTTCTTTCGCCTCTTGAGAGGCGG
Organism: Crotalaria pallida; assembly: GCA_037953625.1. NCBI lineage: Eukaryota > Viridiplantae > Streptophyta > Magnoliopsida > Fabales > Fabaceae > Crotalaria > Crotalaria pallida. The sequence continues at coordinate 145,056,919 of CM075651.1, read as the reverse complement.
AAGTGTAATTTTTTTGTTGTCCGCCTCATGGAAGGCGGAAAAACCATTAATTTTACACTTTCGCCTTTCAAGAGGCGGAAGAAAATGGGGTTTAAGAGTAATGAGTGTGGGCTGAAAAGTAACTCTCACTATTTTTATGCAACTATGATCTCTAGTCACTTTGATTATCAATAGTACTCCCTCCGGCTCGAATTATAAGCAATTCTAACTACTTTTACGCTTATTAAGGAAATTAGTTGATTGTATTTAATTTTCTCAAAATTATAAAAAAATAGAGGTATTTTACCGAAGTAGTATTGAGAATGAAACAAAAATTAATTAAGATTACAATTTTCTAGAGATATTTTAGGAAAATGGCATTGGGAATAAAACAAGATTTAATAAAGCTAATTAATTTTGCTTATATTTTAAACCAAGAGAAATATGTTTTTTGTTGCTCATGATTCGAGCAGTAGGAGTATAGTATAATACAGTATAGTATAGCATACACCTATCAAACTTTAACTGTGTAAAGTTTCAAAGCTCAAATTATGTCACCTGAAGAATCATCATCATCATCATCATCCTTGTCACGATGGAAATACCATGTTTTCTTGAGTTTCAGAGGAGATGACACACGCTTAAGCTTCACTGATCACTTATACACCGCTTTGGTGCGCAAAGGAATCATAACTTTCAAAGATGACAAACAACTTGAGAAAGGAGATGTTATTTCTCATGAACTGCATCAATCAATTCAGCACTCCCTCGCAGCTGTTGTTGTTATTTCTGAGAACTATGCTTCTTCCACTTGGTGCTTGGATGAGCTCAAGAAAATTCTTGAATCTAAAATAGATGTTTTTCCAATCTTTCATGGAGTTAGTCCTTCTGAGGTTAGGTACCAGACAAACAGTTTTGCTGTGGCTTTTAGAAAACATGATGTAAGATTTGAAGGAGACAAAGAGAAGGTGCAGAAATGGAGAGATTGCTTGAAAGAAGTTGCTGGTCTTTCTGGCTGGGAGTCCAACAACATGTAAGTTTTACTTTTACTCATATTACATTTAAAATATATTTAGGCCACATATGAATAAAGCACTTAATATGAATCATTTTTACTTAGCTAATAAGCTAACTGAAAACTTACAAAGCTAGGACTAGGAGTGGAAAATTAGAAGCTGATAAACCAGCTGATTGAATTAGAATTGTTTGATAAAATTAGCTAATAAGCTAGCAGATATGGGTAAAATAATGTCATCGGCTCTAAGCTTATAAGTCCATAATAAGCTACCTCAAGTAGCTTACAAGGCTTATAAGCTATCTCAAGTAGCTTATTGGACACGAGCGTATAAGCTCATAGCTTATTAAAATTAGCAGATTCCAACTTGTAGCTTATTTATGGTTGAACACTAAGCTTATGAACTACCTAGTGGTGTTACCAAACACACCCTGAGTTTAATATTTCAACTCCACTATGATTGGTTGTAATTGAAGTAAAGTGCAATCTTAGGCAATCCTGTTTGGGATTAAATCCTGAAGTCATCATCACTTTAGGGAGCATTTTACCTAACCACAATTATAGGTATGCGAGCAATTCGTCAAAGACATACAGAAGAAAAATAATATTGTGATCAATAATCATAGTGCATTAAGCATGCGATTTATATAATTTATTTATTAAATTTGATTGTGAGAATGTGAGTTGTATTTAATCTATGTTAAGACTTAAGACTTGAGTATATTTGTATAAAATATAGGGCTGAAGCAGAACTCATCGAAGATGTTATTGAAAAGGTATGGATAAAACTGCATCCAAAATTGCCATCCTACAATGAAGGAGTGGTTGGAATTGATTCAAGGGTCAAGAAAATGGATTCACTTTTGAGTATAGGATCACAGGATGTTCGTTTCATAGGGATATGGGGTATGGCTGGAACAGGAAAAACAACTCTTGCTAGAGTAATCTATGAAAGAATAAGTAGCCAATTTGAAATCAAATGCTTTCTTCATAATGTTAGAGAGGTTTCTCAAACATCTGATGGGTTGGTTTCCTTACAAAGAAAAATTCTTTCTACCTTAAAGATAAGCAACCTAGAAGTTGATGATTTGTATGATGGAAAGAAGAAAATCATGAACCTTTTGTTCAACAAAAGAGTTCTTCTTGTGCTTGATGACATTGGTCATTTAAGCCAGCTAGATAATTTGGCTAAATGTCATGAGTGGTTTGGTCCAGGAAGTAGAGTAATAGTAACAACCAGAGATAAGCACTTACTAGTATCACATGGAGTGTGTGATAACTATGAGATTCAAATCTTAAATGAAAGATATTCCTTTCAACTCTTCAGTCAGAAAGCCTTCAAAAGTGATCAACCTCCGAAGGGTTATTTAGAGTTAACTAAAAGTATGGTCCGATATGCCGGAGGTCTTCCTTTGGCACTTAATGTGTTGGGTTCTTCTGTTCGCGGTAGACCTCTCTGCGAGTGGGAAGATGCATTGGCAAAGATAAAACAAGTCCCACCGAAAGACATTTTGAACACACTAAGAATAAGTTTTGATGGACTGGAAGATGCAGAAAAGACTTTGTTTTTAGATATTGCCTTCTTCTTTAGGGGACGACCGAAAGTTGAAGTGATACAAATATTGAAAGACTGTGGCCTTAATAATCCAACAATTGGAATGAGTCTTCTTATTGAAAAATCACTTGTAACTTGTTATGGAGGGATTTTGGAAATGCATGATTTGCTTGAAGAAATGGGTAGAAATGTTGTATTTCAAGAATCTCCCGATGATGCAAGCAGACGCAGTAGGTTGTGCTCTTTAGAGGATATCAATCGAGTATTCCGAAAAAATGAGGTTTGGCCATGATTTTCTTAATAAATAATGTTAGGCGTGTTTTCGTTTAATTTGTGCCTTATTCCTTATCATTACTTCTGTATATTACAATATGTTATTAACCTCACAAACACTGTTTAACAGGTAGCTAAGTTCATTCAAGGAATAGTGCTGAAATCAAGTGACAGATGTGAAGCAAATTGGGACCCTGAAGCTTTCTCAAAAATGCGTAATCTTAGAGTGCTCATCATTTTGTGTGATTTGTGCCTTCCCCTCGGCCTTAAATGTCTCTCTAGTTCGTTAAAAATCGTTGAGTGGAAGGGTTATTCGTTGGAAGATCTACCACTTGGTCTGCCACTGGTAAAACTTGTTCACTTGAAAATGCGTTGCAGCAAACTTAAACGACTTTGGAGCGGAACTCAAGTAAGAATACTCTATCATCTTTTAAATAATTGCATAATTATTATTAGCATATATTCTTCAATATGGTAACCTTTTTTTTTATCAGTATTTCAGAGAGCTAAAATCAATTGATCTCAGAGATTCCAGAGATCTTATTCAAACTCCAGATATTTCTGGGATTCCATGTCTTGAGAGTTTAGTTTTGAAAGGTTGTGAAAACCTTGTTGAGGTTCATCAATCTGTTGCAAAGCACAAGAATGTTGCTGTACTAGACTTGGAAGGTTGCATCAATCTTAAAACCCTGCCAAGAAAACTGGAGATGAATGCTTTAAAGAAGCTCATTCTTTTAGGCTGCTCACAAATTAAAAAGCTTCCAGAATTCGGGGAGAGCATGGAATGTCTCTCTACGCTTAATTTAAGAGATTGCAAAAGTCTTGTTTGTCTTCCACAGAGTATCCGTAACTTGAAATCCGTTAGAGATCTCAATATCCACGGTTGCTCAAAATTGTTTAGCCAGCCAAACAATTTAAATGAAAACGATGTTGCGGAAGAAGTTGATGCGACTGAAACAGCTATCAGAGGAGCGCCTTCAACCAAAGGACATGATTGGTTAACTACCAACTCATCTAGCTTGGACTTGAAGTTGCCTCCTCTCTCAGGTTTCCCGAAGTTGAAGATATTAAATTTAGGCCATTGCAATCTTAGTGATGGACCAATTCTTGATCAGATTGGAAATTTATCATCACTTGAAGAATTATATCTAGCTGGGAACAATTTTGTTAGCCTTACAGCAAGCATCAGTAAACTTTCTCAGCTACATCGTCTTGGTTTATATGAATGCCAAAGGCTTCGGACATTACCGGAGCTTCCACCCACCGTATGCCAGTTACTAATGAACAACTGCACTCAACTGGAACCTATGTTATTCGACACTCAAAGAATACGGAGAATATTTGAGGCATATAGGTATACATACTTGTCGAAATACACATCCTTTTCGCTCCATTGACACATTAATTTGTTATAAACTTAAGTTGTTTCATTGTTACAGATGGAGCTTGAAACGCGAATTGTGGTTCCTGATTCCAGGGAGTGAAGTTCAACCATGGTTTGAGCATCAAGATTATTTTACCCTGGACCCGCGTTTAATATTTTTGGATTATCATGCAGAGTATGCTTTTATTGTATCAACAATAGTAGACATCCCTGACTATTGTCGTTCAAGTGATTGGATGGGAATTGTTGTATGTCTTTTAATGGAAAGCGATTTAGAGGCATACCCGCACAGGCATACCACCAGAAGTCCAGTTACAATTGGATGGTCTTTTAAAGATCCTGATACAAAAATGGTTTACCCCTTGCATTTCACCAGACGCCAATGGACGCATTTAAGAGGCCTTCACCTGTTGATTACTTCTTTTGGAAGTGATCATAGATCTTATAAGCGCTATTTAACGGGTGGCAAAAGAAAAGTGCAATTGATATTTTATGGTGAGAATACTTGCAAGTGTGGGAAGCTAAAACTGAGAAACTGCGGGCACCGTGTGATTTGTAAGGAAGATGAAGTGCGGCGTAGAGGCAGGTGCAGCAAATAAAGGTGAGATGCCTTCGGTTTCAGTTGACTCCCGTTTTCAAGCAATCAAGAATAACTGAAATTACAGAAGAATCAGAAGGAGACGAGGCCGGTAACTAGCCAAATCTTCATCCTGGACTGCTGACAAATTTTAGTGAAATCTGGTATGGTAACTAATATGCCACATGCTCCATGTACGCCATTTTTGTTACTTGTTTATCAATAGATGCAAATACTAAGGAGTATACTGTTTAAGGAATTAAAAGAAGAAAAGCTATAAGCTGATAGGATTGGTCTGGTTGTTAAGGGTTTAGGTAGTTGTGCATAAGGTCATAGGTTTAAACCTCATTCCCGTCATGAAAAGTTTTTATTGGAAAGTAGAACCTTTGAGTTTTTGATTTTTCAACAAAAATTTCTATCTTTGATTCCTTAGTACTGGTTACCATGACTCATGTATGCATACTGAGGCTTTTCATGATATAACCAACTGACATATATTGGACTTGAATTAAGTTGGTAGTTTAAATTAAGTTGTCCAAACATAATACCCTATTAGACAATAAAGGGTCCAATTAGAGCAAGAAGCAAAGGCGGATAAAAAGGGAGAAACTAAGCATAAAGCATGGTTTGTGAATCATGCATCCTTTTATTGAGAATCAATATATTGAAAATAAGCAGAACAAGTTAACCTTGAGATATAGAAAACTAAATGGCGATAAATGCATCTGCTTATTACAAATAGGGTCAAAGATTTTTTCACCCAAGGCTTTTAAGCTAACTAAGGTGCTGAATATAGGTCTAAATAGATTTATAGATCCTATCTGTAACTCAGTGTATGTCTATATCCTCTCACAGAGTAACAGCTGCTTTCCTGCAAAGAGAAGACATGTAAATCAAAATATAAACCAGGAATTCTGGAATGCAGATTTTATAAGTGTATAGCATATAATAATGAAATTCAAATATTTACATTTTCAAAGCTCGTCTTTTGGTTGCTTTTGCTGATCCGTTTTATCCCGATTCTTTTCAATGAAATCTATGATGCCTTCCTTCGTCTTACTCCCAGCATACTGTGATATGTTTCCACTTGCTGACCTGAAGTATAGAGTCGGATAGCCATGGACATCAAAGCTCTCCCTTGGGATATCGTTGACAGTTGTGTCCTGGAAAGTAACACGAATGAGGTTCATAGCAAAGTTTACCAAAAAATAAAAAATAATTTCAGTAAAATGTATCTCTTAAAATCTGAACACAAAATCAGTGTTTGTGGTGTGATGATTTTTGTACCAAATGCCTTTAAGTTTTGCTGTCATCATTCACCAAGCTGCTTACAAGTTACAACATAATGCAAAGTAATTGACTAAAACAAATATATGCTCAATCCTTGAAGGTAATAAAGAAGTATGACTTACCAGTTTAGCAATAACAACACCAGAATCACTTTGATATGAAACAGCAACTTCCTCCAATATTGGAGCCAACTTTTTACAGTGACTACACCAAGGAGCATAAAACTCAAGCAACACTACAAGGTAATCAGAGATGATAATTTAGAAGTACAATGGATGCTACATAAAAAATAACATACACATAACGGTATCAGAGGACAAGTTTCACAAACTAAAATTGCAAAGAAAGAAAATAAGAGCATAATTCTATGACATTGAGCCATTTATTTTTGTTTTCAAAAACATAAAATGCAGAATTTTATCTAGTTATGCAGAAAGACCAGGCAAATTGAAGAGAATGGGAAATTTTTCTGCTCCAATAAATGTAGCAAAGCCATACCCCTTAAGTAAATGCAATGGTTGAAATTTCAAGAACTTTAGAACTCTAGATCTCTAGAGGTATTCATAATTTAATCATCTCTATTGGTGCATACTGCATAGTGCTCTTTAACATGCAAGGAATAGAATTACCTCAAAAAAATTATTTGATTAGATCATAGTGAAAACCAAAAACTAATTATGCAATAAAACCAACTAGAAGAAGCAACAAATTATACCATTTTTTCCCGAGTTGAAAACTATGTCCTCAAGACTGTCTGCAACTACCACTTTAACAGGTTCATCATTAACTTCAGGAATAGGTTCAGACTTCTTATATGGTTTAATCTTTCCATCCTGAAATTATACACATAATTAGTTTGACTGGGAAGAAAAAAAAAATACAAGACAAGACAAGACAAGACAAATTAAATAACAGCAAGAATACATTTATTTGAATTTTTTACAACTAAGAAAACCTAAATATCCTACTTACTGAAATGAAGATACCAAATTACAACATGCAAAAGATATACACTACTCATTGAAATAAGCATCACCTTATATGCCTTCAACCAAGTTGAAATGTGATCAGGTTCCAGCTTAGGTTTCAAAAAATTCTTCCCATCATTCTGTTGAATAATAATTATAGGCACTTGGTCTTCCTTAATGCCAAAATACTTGCAACACAAGCCAAATTCATAAATGTCAAATATTGAGCTCAAACCTTGAATGTAACATAATGCACCACAGAAACGATTTAGATACAAACCTTGAATGCACGTTGACTAGCCTCAACATCTCCTACCAGAAAGCTTATGCCCTCTTGACTGTAGTGCTCAGCAGTTTCGCGATATTTTGATTTGAGAGAATCAGCAGTGTCAGCAGTGAAGTTGATGAACAGCATTGCCTAACCATTTCAAAATCTTATTTTAGAATTCTATGAATCTGGGGATTAAATAAGGTTTGGGAAATTAAAAGCAAAAGAAAACTATAAACATTTTGGAATAGAAAAAGTAGACAAGCAAAGTATGGAAAATAGAAGGTAACCGTGCTGGGATGCTGGCACTAGAGGGGAATAGGGATGACTCAGTGAGTTATAAACATTGCTACAATATAATGATTTGAGACAAATTCTTAGCTTAATATTGAATGAACAAAATTGATTTGGATGGCATATTACCTTTGTATGGGGACTGTCAAAGAATTTGACAAGAAATGGTTGATTGCTTGGGTCATTGTCAAGGACAGTAACAAGAGGGGCACTAGATTCTTCAACAAATTTTTCCAGAGCTTCCACATTAAAATCCTACAAGGCATGAATTAATATTACACATTCAAATCAGATTAAAACATTAATGATTAAACTACATCACAAAAAATCTATCGGCGAAATTCAGCGCTACCTTGAAATCAACAAAAAGCTCATCAAATGGCTTGAATAATCTGACTAAAGGCCCAGTAACAGATGATTCTCCCTGTGGAAGGTTTTTTGCATCCAAGGTGTGACCGAAATCGTAATCAGAACGCAAATTCTCCGCCAATGCAGTAAAGTTCTCAAACTCCTCCCCAGAGAAATTTGGGAAAACTCCAACCTTAAAATAAAGGGAAAACAATACTATTATAAGGCAATGCAAATTCAACAACGATCAACGAAGCAAAATCACAATGGTTGATAAGGCGATCACTTACGATAACAACTTTATTGTCACCAATAAAATTACTAGCATCATCAGCAGACTTAATTTCAGTTAATGCAGGACCACTCTGCCTCTTCAAATAGTCAACAATACCATCTGCATCACGGGGACCGTTGTATTCATGAATGGTCTTACCACCATTTCTCAGAATCTTAATTGATGGATATCCATTGACTTCAAGTTCACTTGCAAGTTCTTTGTTTGTGTCCTCATTTGCATCAACTTTAGCCAAAATAATCGGAGGATCATGACTGCTCAAGATAGAAGCAGCTTTCTCATACTGCATCAAAAAAATGTTGCAGAAAACAATACTTACATAAGTTGGTCAGGTTAACATGATGGAAATCCCTATATAAAAGTAAATAATGTTACCTCCGGAGCAAGTTTCGTGCAGTGGCCACACCTAAAAGAGGGGGAAAAAATTAAAAATCTACTATGTATTAAGATTTAAGATAAATAAAATTGTAAATTTATACTAATACAGTAATACTAAATACAATAATACATTGCATAACTAAAAATATGGAAACATAAAAATTGATACCGTTCCTTAAGAGTTAAGAGAATTTTCTTAATAAGATCCTTTTTTTTAAAAAAAAATTAAAACCAACTTTGACATCTGTATACTTGTGTGATTAGCTTCTTATCAAAAACATTTTTCTGGAAGAAGAAAAAACATGAATCCAGCTTTTTAGGATAAGCTGAAAATTCAGCTTCTCACAAAAAAACAATTCTGTGAAGCCCGCTTTTGAAGAATTGCTTGTTTTAAGCCTAAACAGACATGCCCTTAAGCTACTGCAAATTAAACATTTTTTTTTCACAGTACTAGGACAAAATTAATATCCCTGATTCATGATTAACTAGGATACGGATTTCAATATAACACTAATCAAATTCTAACCTAAGAAAAAAAAATACTATAATAGTATAATGTATATATACTTCATCCGCTCTCAAATATAAGAAAAAAATTATTAATGGTCTCAAGTACAAAGAAAAGTTAACTGATTTTATATTTCCAGTATAATCATTCATAAAATATCTTTTTTATATTATTTAATTTTTATTTCATTCTCAATACAAATCTTTTAAAGTAATTTGTTTTTTTTACGAATTTTAAAGAATTATTTATACTCAACTAATTTCTTTATTAGTAATTAATAATTGTGAAAATGAATTTTTTTTCTTATATTTAAGATGGGAAGGAATATATAAGAATAGAAAATTAAATATAAAACATTGGTCACGAGGTAGTGACATACTAAATGGGACAGCATATATGTTTTCTCGTGGATGTGGTGATATCAACTTACAAGCAACAAAAAACATACATATCTTGGTTTAAAACATAAGCAAAATTAACCAACTTTCTTAAATTTTATTCCATTTCCAATGTCACTTTCCTAAAACATCCCTAGAAAATTGTTATCTTATTTAATTTTTGTTTCATTCTCAATGTAACTTTCCTAAAATACCCCTATTCTTTTATAAATTTGAAAAAATTAAATACAATCAGCTAACCTCCTTAATAAGCGTAAAATTAGTTAATTTTGGTTATATTTCGAGCCGGAGGGATTACGTACCAAGGTGCGTAGAACTCGACAACAATGAAACTGTGCTTGCTGACAGTGTCAGAGAAGTTGGAGTGATCCAAGGTGAGCACAAACTCCTTGGCTTCAGAATCATCTGCACAAATGTGAGAGGGAAAGGATGCCAGAACAGAGAGGAGGAACACCAAGAGGAAGCAAATAGTATAAACCCTTTTGGTCATTGCCAAAGCACTCCTTTTCAACAGTAGTAGTTAGTACTTCGGAGTGTTCAAGGTTTATGAGATAGATGGTAATGCCTCATGGTGTGATGCTTAGGGGGGTTTTGCCTTAAATAAACAAACTATCAGAAGACAAGCATGGCAAAGGCAAACGCACGTCACTGTCTTTTTTATGCTTTCTTTTGCCATTATTATCATAAAATTCAAAATGTGCCGTATATCTATTAAATTTCACCAATAATAATAATAATCATTATCTTGTTTTTCTACCTTTCTCAGAATTATTTATCAAACTTTTATGATTAAAAGTGTTTTTTTATAGGCTTTTATGATAAATGGAGTAGTGTATAAAATTTTGATAATGTATCTTCTTAAGTATTACTTCCTCCGATCTCATTTTTAAGCAAAAATAATTACTTCACACATATTAAGAAAGTTAATTGAGTTAATTGAGTGTATTTAATTTTCTCAAATTCATTAAAAAAAATAGATTATTTTAGTAAATTTACATTGGGAATGAAACCAAAATTAAATAACTCAACCACATTATGAGAATATTTTAGGAATGATTGTATTGAAAATAAAAAATTAGTAAATTTTTGTTTATATTAGTGTAGTGTCTTTTTTTCTTATAAATGAGACCGGAGGGAATACTTGTTATGGAATACAAATGGAATAATTTAATAAGGGTAAAAAAGAGAAAAAAATAATAAATTATGCACAGAAAACATAAAGTGACTTATAATTAGGACCAATAAAATCTTATAGAATGTGACCTATAATAAAAATCGAAGGAATTAAAAAATTAGGTTAAGAAAAAAATTAATAATTAAAAAAAACTCTCGACGTCCCGTAAGGATGGTAAAAAATGGGGAAAAAATTTTCCCAAACTAAAATTAAAGTAATCAACGAAGAAGCATATTCATCAACAAAACAAGTAAAAAATACATATCACTATAACAATAAAAAAAATTTTGATTTTTAGTTAAAATAAAATAAATTGTTTTTCTTTTTCTTTTTGACAGCAGTTCATGTAGGGATGACAATAAAACCCATACCTGCGGGTACCCGCTTGAAACCGACCCGATTTTGGTGGGGAAAACCCGCTCAGATTGGGTTTGGAAATACCTGAAATCGAAATCCGCTTTAAAAAAAAGGGTGGGGCGTGTTTGATATTTTAAGTACCCGGGTCGCCCCCGCTCCCAAACCCGCTCCGATATAAAATTAAAATAATTTTCATTATAATTATTGTTAAAATGGTAAAGCAAAACTAACATATTTAGCTAAAACCATGATTTAATTCTTAAGTTTTTAGATATTTTTAAAATACGATGTTTATTATTATATATTATTTGAATTATAATGTATCTTATGTGCGATTTTTGTTTAATGCAATAAAAAATAATTTTAAAAAATAATTGGATGGGTTGCTCGCGGGTTTCCCGAATCCGACCGAACCCGACGGGATGAGTTTGGTTTTCACTTTTTCATACCCGCCTCGTACCCGAATCCGTCCCGCTCTTGATGGGTACGGAATTAGTATGGTCAAAACTCGGCCCAAACCCGACCCGTTGCCATTCCCATTTACGTAAGTTTTCTAATAAAAAAAGGTTCATGTGAGAGTTTATATGCGGATAGTGCAGGGCTGCAGGCAACCATTGGACTATGTAGCCCATAGAGCCACAGAAACTTCCAACAAAAGGTATCTATCTATCTGTCTGAATGCCAGGGCATAAGATTGAGAAACAGACAAAGCTCCCCCGTTGGAAATATCCACACACCACACACACCACTACTCTACATTATTATGAAAATATATAATAATATAATATACTATGTAATAGTAATAATCTGAATATCCATTGCATATGTATGTATGTATGTTCCTGAAAAATCTTTCTCACTCAATAGTCAATAGTCAATAGTCCCCCACATGTAGAAGATAGAGTTCTCTGTGATTCAGATATATATTCATAGTAGTGTATCAGCATAGCCATAGCATAGCATAGCTGAAATTAATGGCGCCCACAAAGAAGGTGTTTGATTCAGAAGAGGCATCAGAGTTGGTGAAGGATCTGAGAGCAACGTATGGCTCTGGAAAGACTAGGAGCTATGAGTGGAGAAATTCACAGTTGAAGGCTCTAATGAAGTTGAGTGAAGAGCATGAGCAAGAGATTGTTGGAGCTCTTTACTCTGACCTTTCCAAGTCTGAAACCGAATCCTTCGTCCAAGAGGTAATTAATATATAATTATTCTCTCCTTCTAAATAAACTAAATTAAACTTCGGAATTGAATGACTTTGAAGTAACGTATATGCATTTAATTAATTAGCTAGAGTAGAATCTATATAGCATATATATAATCTGTAATATGTAGAATACGGAGTACATGATTTCCACTATAGACTTCCATTATATAATATACATAGGCTAACCTGAAACTTCGTTTTTTTTGTTTGCACCCTGGTATCCGGCCCACTGGGCCGACTAATCCAGTTCGAGGGGGGTCTCGGGGTTAAGGTTTTATTCCTCTCCCAACATTGTTGCGGGGGATCGAACCGTGGTTCGCCCTACCAAGTGCAGCCCCTGGCACCACTGCACCAACAGCTCGTTAGTAACTGAAACTTCGTTTAATAAAGGGATAACATCTATTATTATTTTATATAGAAAAAATAGTTAATGTATTGACAGTGTTTTGTTTTTTTACATCATCAATGCATTATTTATCATTCACATGTTTATGATTATTGACTTTTAGCTAAAAATAATATAAATGAATGATGGATAATGGATCAACAGTATGAAAAACTTTACACCATTAATATTTATCCATTAATCTCTTTTATATAAATATGCGTCATTATATTATTATTTAATCCCTTTCATTTTTCAGTCCTAGAAAACGACGACATAATAGATGATTACTAGTTATAGATCAATAAATAATTTCTAATTCAACAAGTGGGAGAGGAACAGAGGCATCGGTTTTCATTATTTGAGGGATAATAAGAACGGTGATTTTTCAAAATTAAAAAAAGAAATTCTTGATGAAGATCATCATCACACTTGGTGACTTCTTTGGGGTGCTTGAATAATTGAGAGGCAATTTGCCATAATCTAAAGTGGGAGCGAAATTCGTTGTAAAGATAGTGATCATTTTTCAAATTTCAATAGTTAATAATAAAAAAAAAAACAATTTTAATAGTTACTAATAAGAAAAGAAATCTAATTTTTAAATAATTTTAAATTTGTGACTGTAATTCAATATATACTATGGTACATAATGTTAACATACCTGGATTCAAAAATTTTGACAACAACACTTTCTCCTCCCATAAAAAGAAAATTTTGCCTAAAAAATACAATATATATTAATCCTCTTACTCGATCTATATTTAATTTAAATATGGATTTTGATAACAAGCACTATATTTTCTTTAACAAGTATATTTTTTAAAATAAAAAATTATAAGCGCATTAATAATTTTTTATCACTTTTTTTTTTTATATAAACAGTATCCTTCATCCAATAGCTGAAAACTAATTCCTTTATTTTTTTTTTAAAAAATATACTAGGTTGGTGTTGAAGACCCAGTCCTAGCCAGGGCCGGCCCTGAGAGAGGGCGGCAAGGGCGGCCGCCCTGGGCCCAAAAAATTTAGGGGCCCATAATTTTTTTAATGGTACATTTATTTTTGAAAAAAATTTAATAATTGCAAGTTCTTTTTATCTTTTAACTATCAATGATTTTTAGCATAATATTTTAATTTGTTTTTTTCATTTGCTCACTTAATTTAAAAATATATGAAGTAATAAACTTTATTTTTGTAATCGAACAAGAAAAGGTATTTTATTACCTCTTTACTAAATAACTTTTTATATTATTTCAAATCTTATTTTTTAATAATTAATTCTATTATTGATTGTTGTCATTGTTTTAATTGATTATTCGTATATATACTAAATTTTTAATTGATTAACTTTTAATAAATTTTTTTTGAATTAGGGGCCCCAAATTTTTTTTCATCCTAGGGTCCAAATTAGGTTAGGACCGGGAGCAAACCAAAGAAATTAAAAGCTCCCATAGCAGGATTCAACGAATTGATGTCGTACATGTAAAATATAGTATACCAAGCCAACCCGCATAAAGTCCACACTCCTCCTCCAAGCCAACTGCCTAAACAAACACACCTAGGCAAGGAAGAAAGAAAGACATAAACTAACTTTAACAACCCGAATCACACGCTTCAATAATGCAATTTTATTAAATTAAGGGTTTTATTAACATAAGGCACACTCAAAAGTGGTAAGTATTTCTTGAAAAAATAAAAGCATAAACTCTTTGACTTTTTAGATGCCCTTATAAAACCATATAGGTGATTAAATTAGTCAGGAAAGTGATTCACTAGTTTAATGGTTTAACTATTGGAATAGTAATTAAACTGCGTGGATATGTACTGATTAACTCGGACGTAATATATATATATATATATATAAGAATACTTGTAATTTTTTTTTTTTAAAAAATACTCAAATTAAAAATTCATAAATTATAGTAGTCTACTCTGAATTCTTAAAAACAAACACACATAACAATCACCTTTCAACTGTCGAACAAGTTCAGAGTTTAAACTTTAAATTTTAAAATTTCAAAGCCAAACTTAAAGTATTTATAACATTTAACAAAAAAAAGTTTCTTTAACTTTTTTTAAAAAATAATTGAAAAAGTCTTCATTTTAGGTTTTTACATTAAAAAAGAACTTGTCTATTTCACAAAATTTTGGCTGATTTGACAGTTTATCAAAATTTCGACTGATTTTTATTAATTTTATCCAGTTTGATGCACAATCAATTAAATAAACATACCATACTAATTAAGGGTCCGATCCATAGATTTTTCGTATGAACCAACCAATATGGTATGGTATTTATAAAATTGCAATAATGTCTAAAGTCTGAATCCAGTTTGGCACTTTTCCACCCCTTACCACGCGCATCGAACATAAAGTGCCGATTATGATCCTTGTACCACAGTCCAGAGGGTGATACCCCTTTCGATCCATGATAAATCCTTATATATACGTAATTAATGCAACACGTGCCACAGAATATACTTTCTTTTAATATTTGATTGGTTTATTTAGGTTTTTAGTCCCCGAACTTATGTGCTCTTTTGGAATTGGTCCTTGATCTTTTTTTTCGTTGTTTTGGGTCCCTAAACTTTTTCAATTTTTGGAAAAGGACTCTGTTGTTGCTTAAGTGATGATATGACCAATGAAATGTCACGTCACTTGTCCGACATCGAAGAATGAAGTGCTATGTAGCCTTTTGTAACACCACATGATTTTTTTTATTAAATTTTTTTTTTCAAAATTATTAAAGGATTTTATTTTCTTTTTTTAAAAAATAAAAATTTTAATTATTTTTAATAAATTTGAATTTTTTTTAATCTTTAAAATTCACGTGGCATCATCTAGTATGTTATCTATCGATACTGCGAAGGTTATGTAGCATTTCATCGGTCATATCATCACTTAAGCAACAACAAGGTCATTTTCCAAAAATTGAAAAAATTTAGGGACCCAAAGCAACAAAAAAAAAGATCAAGGACTAATTTCAAAAGAGCACCTAAGTTTAAGGATTAAAAACTTAAATAAGCCTATTTGATTTACATGTGATCCATGTCATTTTTATTTAAATAGAATAATTTGTAAGTTAATTAAGTTTATAAAAAAATGAAAAATGATGGTATATCAACATACAACACACAAAAAAAAGAAGTGTCACAAAGTAAAACTTTTTTTTTTGGCTAATGATTGAAGCTAATGTCTAGCATGCTTTGGATGAGTTTTTCTCAAGGGTCTTGTTATGCTTTTTAAAAGTAGAAAAAACATTACAAGTCTCAAGTATTTTTTTTTTCGTAAATTTAAAAAATTTCAACTTTTAATGTCTATAAACCATATTTAGCTTCTTAAAGGCACTTGTCAACATTTTCCTTTTTTTTTAATCATGCTCCACTCTATCTTCTTACATAAAGGTCCAAATTTTGCCTCACCATTAATCTCTACCATCTCCTTCCACCACCACTTCCCACTTACTGCCACCAACACTACCAAGCTACCGCCCCCTCTAGCACAACTCCTTGACCATCATCACCTTTTCTGTTCACTGTCTCACTTCACTTCATTAGTTGTCCTCCACCCAACCAATCAGCCACCGTCTCAAGCGACCATCATGACCACCGCCACCTCATCATCACTTTTCTCGCCCTTCTATTCACCATCTTAATTCAAAACGTTCACCATCACCGCTTCACATATTGCTTAGCATTTGAAAGAGCTCGATGAGGAGATATCTCTGCTTCCTTAATTCGTCATCACTGTTCACGAGCAACCACGATTATTGACTCATATTTGAGAGAGCAGAAAAGGGAATGGAGCTGGGGTGAGACTCTTTTCCCCCCAAAAAAGAAGTTATAATCCAATATGTGGAGCGGTGATGGATAACATTGATGAGTAACAACGATAGATTTTTTGTGGTGATGAAGGGGGGGTGCTGCAGTGGCGGTGGCCGGAGATGAATGGGTATGGATATTCTACTAGATGGAGAATACAAAGATAAAATAACAATTCCATAATTTATTTATTTTTTTAATATCATCAGGTTATAATATATATCAAAAGCGATTAAAAATTACTTACAATTAACTTTCTTAACCTCGGTAAATTTATAGAAACGATTTATGAATAAGGACATAACTTTCTTAACCTCGGTAAATTTATCAAAAACGATTTATGAATAAGGACATAACTTTCTTAACCTCGGTAAATTTATCAAAAACGATTTATGAATAAGGACAGAGAACATACAAGTGAGTGGATTTTTTTGTCCATATTACTTGCGAACCACCGGTATCCCCAAGAGCACCATTAATATCATGGAGCTCTTGAGACTAATCGGACTCCGTGGTTGGCTCTCCCAGCGTGATGTTTTTAATGAGAATCAAACACGGGACGACTAACACCCGTATGCCATTCCCAGATTTTAGTTGGGTCTTACATTAACTGAACCAAATCTCGTTGGTATATATAACGAGAGGATTGACAAAATGTAAAAATATACTTCTCTTTTTATTTTATTTTTTGATAAATACTTCTTTTTATCCTTATATTATTATAGGTTATACTTAATTACATTTTTGAAACTTTAAAAAAAATACTATAATATAACAATTTTATTGTTTTTTTATTGGAAGTTTGACAAATATATTATTTCATGACAAACATACTAAAAAAACAACAATTATCTCTTAAAATATAAATAACTTATTTTTGTTATAGATAAATATAAAAAAACTTATAAATAAGATAAAAAAATATATCTAAAATATAAAACTTATAGATATAGATAACACCATGATAGTAAAATATAAAAATAGATAGATAGGGTAAACTCTAAACACAACCAATGGTAGTTGGCCTGGCCTGATAAACAAGTCATCAACCCACCAACAAATATAGAACCCGTAATAATAGTATAAATACACCACCACACGACACTAAGACTAATACTTCTTCTACTACGTCACCTCACTTTTCAATCCGAAACGTTTCTCTCTTCTTTCTTTCTTTATCGAACGCACCTTCCTCTCTTATTTCAATTTTTCAAAAGCCACACATCAACGACGTCGTTTCTATCTTCTCCGCGATTCCGCTTTCGGCGTCGTTTGCGTTCACTCGCTCATAATGTCGGCACCACCGGAGGGGGCGGAGAAGAAGATAGCGTTCGATGCGGAAGCGGGTACGTTGCTGATGAAGGAACTCAGGGGAACCTTCAGTTCTGGCAAAACACGAAGTTACGGTTGGAGAGTTTCTCAGCTTAATGCACTCTGTGAACTCATCGACGATCGCGAACAACATATCGTCGATGCTCTCACCTCTGACCTCTCTAAACCACCTCTCGAAACCGTCGCTTACGAGGTCTCTCTCTCTCTCTGTTCCCTACTTCGCTACACTTCACCGCTTTTATTGATACGAATTTACAAAATTTACCTGTAAATAATAATTAATCTAAAACATGCTAATTTATTTTAATGTAAGTTAATTTTTAAAAGTGATATTGTATGATTTTTAGTTTTTATTTTATTTTGTTCGAATATCAAACTGTGGAATTATCTTGACTAATAACTCAAACAGAGAATTAGTCTCATAGCTATGTAGCAGGAATATCTGTTCAAAATCTGAATGAAAAAAATTGGATTTGGATCCTCTTAACATGAGGTTAGAGTAACATTAGTGTAAAAATCACAAAAATTCAAAATAAAATCAAAATTTGTTGTTTTGGATTTTAGTGGTTATACACCACCATTACTCTAACATAATGTTAAAGAATCTATTTCCGAGAAAATTGCGCATTCGATGGAAACTCTAAAATACCCATGACATGTGACGTATGTAATTTATATAATAAAATTGATTGATAGACGTATAAAATTAGTCTACAAATCAACACATACCACAAAAAAGAGTGATAAGTGTCACTTGTTTAGTATTGATTAGTTAACATGTGACATATGTCATTTCTTAGTGGTGTAAGTTAATTTGTAGATTGATTTTATAGGCTTGAATATTATTACTCTTTGTATAATATTTGTTGAGAGGTGAAGCCTGTCTGCAGTCAGGGAGATTGAAATTTCTGTTATGGTGTGAAATTAAGTGACTCAGTCACTGTCAAATACGCTATTCTAGATCAGAGCTTTGTTGTACAGTTCATTTATTATAGCCTCCGATTCTAGATATTTTTTATTTTTAATTTTTACCATTAGTTTTGGGGATAACATGGATTGTCCATGTCACAGTCCTATGTTATTCAATATTTAAATCAATTGAATAATCAGAAGCATAGACTCATGCCATATAAACCTTTATATACTTTATGTAAAAGAAAATGTTGTCCCCCCTCAGATTTGATATTCACTTGGATATACATACTTTTGTGTTAGTAAAGTTGGATGCTAATAAATATTTTTAATGCACTAGTTCAGAAGTCAAATATAATATGAAATTATTGGAAAAATACAATTTTTTAGAAGCCAAATATAATAAAAAGTTATTGAAAATACATTTTTTTTATATATTCTTGAGACATAAAGTAATTTGCACTTATGATTGTTTTTCTAATTCTATGAATTTTAACAACTGCCCTTAGCATTAGCAAGATGCTATTATAAAATTAGAATGCCTAATAAATGTAATATGTGCAATAGTGAGTAGAGTCAAATTCGGTGGTACAAGTAATGGAACTCGGACAAGTGATGATGGTTTGTCCAGCTTTGAATTCTATATGACTACTTGTCTTCCCCTGAAATTCAGAATGGATTGTGCATATACATGTAACACTTGTGTGTTGTGCCCATGTTGACGTGTTGTGTTGTTGTTGTTGGGATGTTATAAATGTAATTGTCAGAAGGGGGGATTAGGAGGTTTGTCCTTGTGGCTTGTTAGCATTTCATGTTCATTCCCTTTGTTGTTGGTGGTGGAAATGTTATAGTTTTTGCGGTTGGTATGAGCATTAATTTCACTTTCTTGAAGTCACAGCTTCCACTTGACTCTCTCATTTTGGGGTGGGCCAATCTTGTGGTCCTATCATCATTTGCTTGTGAATCTTTGATAGGTTGCTTGGGGCCTTAAATTTAATTCCTCAAACTACAATGATGAGAGTGTTCCTTAAACTAATGTCACAGGATGCACGTTGTAGTACACCTCATCCCAAGTCCTTCTGCTTATGTTGTTTAGGAGTTTGTGGCTTTAAATGTGTGACCCAGGATTTGCATTTTAAGTTGACCAAAAGTACCAGCAGTCTTTCATGTGGTTGACAAATAGGATCTCAGTTTAGTACTGGGATGCCACTGGTTATAGTTACACAATCAGATTACTAAAAGAAGCATGCCCACCTAATTTTATACTACTTGTCAAGTACAATTCAATTTACACACGGTGTGCCTATTTATAAAACAGGAAGGTATGTGCTAGTGAGGGTTGGCCTAACTGTCAAGTTCAAACTATGTTGACCCAGAGGGTTCGATTCCCAAATCATCAGGCTGTAAGTTTCATTGCGGCTGCAGCCTGTGGGGTATCTGCTGACCTCAGAATGGGGGAAGCTTCTAACCTTCTAATAAACTTTTTGTTATGCAAAAAAAAAAAAAAAAATGACTATGTTTTGAGAAAATCCAAGGGGTCTTTGTCTGTTACACTGTTAATTTTTAATAGCTGAGCAAGTGTGATTGTGTGAACCTCTTGTAGTGTTTATGTTTTAGAAAGTCACAATTTTTTTCCACCTTTTGGAATTTTACCACTCATTCATTTTGATCCTAAAGTAACTTTTAGCCAAGATACTGGAAAGTTTATTAAATATTAACTTCAGACTTGTAATTTCTCAGCTAAAATTTTGGAGCTTTTAATAAGGACTTGAAGCTGAAAATGCGGAATGAAACCTAATTTCCTGGCTACTGCATACTAAGAACTGTGTTAAATATGATATTTTCCATCTTCTTGTAACTAGTTTAGTTTGTATTGCAGATTGCTATGTTGAAAAACTCATGTAAAGTCGCACTCAAGGAATTGAAACATTGGATGACTTCAGAGAAGGTATATTTTATGAGGTTTTTACACTGACATTGCTTGTCATAATTCTTTCATTTATCGCATCATTTTCCCTTCCATGCAGGTCAAAACTTCAATCACAACTTTTCCTTCTTCAGCTGAGATAGTGTCTGAACCGCTGGGGGTTGTGTTGGTCATCTCTGCATGGAACTATCCATTTTGTATGTTAATATTTTGTTGATCTTGTTTCATACCATGTCTTTTGAGCTGATTTCTCACCTTTTATTCCTTCAATGCTCTGTCTTTAAAATCTGCAATGATGATAATATTACATTTTCTGTCTGTCCTTTCAGTGTTGTCACTTGATCCAGTCATTGGAGCTATTGCAGCTGGTAATGCTGTGGTTCTAAAACCATCAGAAATTTCTCCAGCCACATCATCACTGCTGGCAAAATTGGTAGGAGAATACATGGATAACTCAGCTATAAGAGTTGTTGAGGGGGCAGTCGATGAAACATCTGCATTACTGCAGCAAAAGTGGGACAAGATTTTATATACAGGTTCTTCTTGTTTATCATTCAAGTTATTTATATACTTTGTTCTTGTTTTTCTTTTGGTGCTGGGTGTATATCTTATACTCCTGGTTTCCCCTTTGGTTTAATAAAATTCTTTGTCTTATAAAAAAAAAAAATTTATATACATATTTGCTTGCTTAAAATTTGCAACAAAGTTCCAAGTTATGAGGTCAAACTCTTCTGCTAGAATACCGTGTTTAATAATATAGTATTATTTTTATTTTTAGTCATAAAAGATATCAGTTCAAGCATAACATTTGTTTTTTATGCTCCTAAAAATTACAGATGCAATTAAAAAAAATCCATATAATCCATGAATACTATTTTCTTTTTGGGAGGGGGACAAAATTGTCACTGATTGTTGATTGCAATATGGCTTTGAATACATCTGGGATGCAACTGTCATAGGTCATGGACATTTAGTTAACTTAGATTGAAATTTCGAGCAGGGCTTCTGCTTCTTGAGATATCTTTAGATGCATAGGAATTTGTTGTTCGGCGTTGAAGGCGTCCCAAAGTGGATGATAGGATAATTTAAGTCTGAAGCTTTTCAATTGCTGTATCTATCTAATACATAATAGGTTATGTGAATAACATTCTCACTTATCTTGGTGGGCAAGGCAGTATGCACTTGGACGGTGCTCCTAACTAAGTTATAACAACATATTTTTGTGGATAATTGATGGTTAGATATAGGTTAATCTTGGATCTCTCGACTCTTGAGCATTACTGATGTTTGAAGGACAACAAATATCGTTATTTGCTTAATCGATAATTCCATATTCAATGGGGTGTGACTAAGTGCCCTTGTCCTTGTTTTATTTGTATTACTGCACTTATATCTGTGACAGATCCTTAAGTCTCATGTCAGTCTTATAAGATTCCAGTTTGTTGGATGTTTTGTTACAATGATACTTGGAGCTGGGCATATTCTGTACTTGAATAATTAAGTGCTGGATTTTTTAGGTAATGGAAGAGTAGCGCGTATAGTGATGGCCGCTGCTTCCAAACACCTTACACCAGTTGTGCTGGAGCTAGGAGGAAAAAATCCAGTTGTTGTTGATTCAAATATCAATTTAAAGGTATATACCTTAGCCTCGCTGTTTCTTTTGTCCATTACTTGCTATCACCTTGAACTCTGATCATCTCATGTTTTACTTAAATTAATTTGAACTTCAATCGGGAAGGTAGCATCTCGACGGTTAATTGCAGGAAAGTGGTGTTGTAACAATGGGCAAGCTTGCATTTCTCCGGATTATATTTTAACAACAAAAGACTATGCTCCCAAGCTGGTAATGAGTTTTCCCCAAATGTAAATAGAATTCCAAGTATTTCTTTGTTTGCTTAGTATTGATATCCCCTATTTCTAGGTGGATGCCCTAAAGTCTGAATTGGAGATTTTTTTTGGAAAGAACCCATTGGAATCCAAAGATTTATCACGTATTGTGAACTCCAGCCACTATGCTCGCTTGACAAAGCTCTTGGATGATGATAAGGTTTCTGGTAAGATTGTTTATGGAGGTGAAAAGGATGAAAGCAAATTGTAAGCTCTCTGTCTTCTTTTTGGGGAATATTGATTTGGTGAAAGATAATAGATCTCCAGTTTTGACACTATATTTCTCTTTTGCCCAATTTGCAGGAGGATTGCCCCCACTCTTCTGTTGGATGTCCCGCGAGATTCTCTGATGATGACTGAGGAGATATTTGGTCCTTTGCTTCCAATCATCACGGTAGGAATTAAGACACCAAAATGACTATTTCTGTGAGATTTTCTTCAAAATTTCATTGTTTTCTCAGGTTGATTTTGCAACTGTCTTATGTCAAACAACATAAACATAGTTTTTCAACATGATTGCAAGTAGCAAGAGTAATTATTGATGTGTACCTATTCATGTGAATAAGAATCAAAATATCAATTCTCACCTTTATTGTAAAATAACTCCTTATTTAAAGCAACATGGCATAAAACATAGCACTTATATGGTAAGGTCTAGGAGGGAAAATTATCAATTGCTTGCAAAGTTACAAAAATATAGCTAAACTAAACAGGTGATTGTGAATTGTAAGTGTATACCAGTATATTAAAGGTCCAGTTGATCGATTAAAATACTTATTTTTTCTTGTTTGAAACAGGTTGATAAATTGGAAGAAAGTTTTGATGTGATCAATTCTGCTCCAAAACCTCTTGCTGCATATGTATTTACAAACAACAAGGCACTCAAGGAGCAATTTGTAAGGACTGTATCTGCTGGGGGTTTGGTCATCAATGACACTGCTTTACATGTAATTCTTTTTTAACCTTTTACTATTTATCCCTGAATGTCTGTTGTGTACGTCCCTGTATGACTATGTGATTCTTATATACAAACACAACAACAGTAAAGGTGATCACTAACGAGCCTGGAAGTTGTGGTTGTTGCTATCAATTCCTTGTTTTAAAAGCTACCTTTGATCTAAAAAAAAGTTTTAACTAATACATGACATGAAAATGATTTCTTATAGATTTTTCAGCTTTCATTTGGCGTATAACGAGGATCTGTCTTCAAATAAGAAGTGATTTTTATTTTTTCTATCTATAGATGCTTTTATTCATGCTCTTCATATGTACTGTATTGGATTAATTTGAAATCTGAACACTCTCCATCTCTCTGTTTCTAAATTCCATTTGGCCTATTCACCTGGTGCAGCTTGCAGTTCATACTTTGCCATTTGGGGGAGTTGGGGAGAGTGGAGTGGGTGCATACCATGGGAAATTCTCATTTGATGCTTTTAGCCACAAAAAAGCAGTTCTCTATCGTGGTTTTGTTGGCGATGCATCAATAAGGTACCCACCATACACAGATACGAAGATGAGATTGATGAAGGCTCTCGTTAGTGGTGGTGGCCTACTTAGTATAATTCATGCTATGTTTGGTGCTCTGTTCGGAAAGTCGCAGTCCTGAATTGTCTTGGAATTGTTGCTCCTATTTATACGACTTTTATTCTGTGGTTATATTTATTTATTTTTTACTTATATGATTGTGTTAAGTTTCCTTGTGGGTTGTTCTACCCTGGCTGAGGCCATACTACCACTGTTATGTGTTGGTATCTGTAGAGATTGTCCGTTAAAATGTAAAACTCATTTCGTTCAGTGTCATGAATTGCATATCTGGATTTGTAAGTGGTGTTGATCTCTCTTGGTTGTTAGTTCTGAATTACTGTAGAATTGCATACAGAACTGAAATTCAACGTTCGAAATTGCGGTCCACAATTACAATTAGTATTGCGGTTTTTATCGTATCCACAATTGCATAGTGACCACAATTGCGGTTTTTGTACTTTACAACTGCAAATTAGAACCTTCATATGAGCTTGGGTCGTTTGCGCTCCTCTTTCTGTATTATCATAAACTTGCAGAAATTGTCAAACAGGATTATCGCTTATCAGTGCAAAGGATAAAGTTAAAAGATACCAAATTTAGCAGACGGCAGACGCCATGTCCTGAAATGTTTTACATATGCAACCAATGAAGCTAGAGGACATGGTTTTTTATGAAGCTATAGTTCGAAGTCGGCTTAATTATGTCACAGGTCCCTGAAGTTTGGAGTACTTTTGTCAGATACCCTTATACTTTTTTTTCAATGTCTGACTCCCCGAAGTTACTTCTGGGTTTGTCATATACCCCTACTATCGATTCTGGGCAATTTTGATGACATGTAACATCATAATTTTAGTCAGACGCAGGAGATTGGTCATGTGGTGCCGTGTGATGTCACACGGTCGAAGACGACCTCTCTCTTCAATTCTTTTTTTTCTTTTTTTATTTAACTAAAAATATAAAAATATTAAGTTTTTTTAGTTTTTTAAATTAAAAAAACAAAAGATCTTCGCCCACAGGTTACCAGGTGCTTAACCTCCTGTGTCTGATCACGATTCCGATGTTACATGTCAGCAAAAGAATCGGTAGTAGGGGTATATGACAAACCCAGAAGTAACTTCGGGGAGTCAAACATTGGAAAAAAAAAAGTATAGGGGTATCTGACAAAAGTACCCCAAACTTCAGGAACCTGTGACATAATTAAGCCTTCGAAATAATCAGAATGCTATTTATCAATATAAGAATCCTATAAATAGTAATACAAGAGTAATATTTCCTGTTGAATAAACTGTCACTTTAGTCCCTCATTTTGTAAAGAGCTTTCATTTTAGTCCCTGACTTTTCAATAATTCCTTTTTAGTCCCTCATTTTGAAAAAAGTTATTCACGTTAGTCCCTGGCAACGTTTTCCGTTTATAGACGTTAATGTCGTCGTTAAAATATAATATCGTATTTCATTTTAGTCCCTAACTTAAAATTTTTAATTCACTTTAGTCCCTCACTATATCGTGTTTCATTTTAGTCCCTAACTTAAAAATTTTAGGCTTAATTATGGTTTTGGTCCCTATAAGTTGACCTCGTTTTGAATTTAGTCCTTAAATCTTTTTTTGACCTTGAACGGTCCTTAAATCTTTTTAAATTTTGTTTTTAGTCCTTAAATCTTTTTTTGACCTTGAATGGTCCTTAAATCTTTTTAAATTTTGTTTTTAGTCCTTCTATTTGTCTTCTTCCGTCATTTGCTGACATGGCAAACGGTGTGCCATATCAGCCCTTACATTGACTGCCAACGATGCATCTGATGTGGACCTCTTACTCATGTGAGCAGGAACCGAGCAGGAACCAAGCATTAGCCGATCATTACTTGTCAAACCGAGGGGAGATATCGACCGAGCACGATGAACTGAGCATGAACCAAGCTATGCCGTTACCAATTGCATCGTACTCGGTCGATATCTCATGCACGGTTAATTCTCGGCTCATGCTCGGTTCATGCTCACATGAGTGGGAGGTCTACATCAGGTGCATCGTTGACAGTGAATATAAGGGCTGACATGGCAAACGCCATGTCAGCAGATGACGGAAGAAGACAAACAGAAGAACTAAAAACAAAACTTAAAAAAATTTAAGGACCATTCTAGGTCAAAAAAAGATTTAAGGACTAAAAACAAAATTTAAAAAGATTTAAGGATCATTCGAGGTCAAAAAAAGATTTAAGGACTAAATTCAAAACGAGGTCAACTTATAGGGACCAAAACCATAAATAAGCCAAAATTTTAATTCACTTTAGTCCCTCACTATAATAACAATGATGTTTCTTTCTCTTTTCTCTTGTAGTGTGACTACCTTAAAAATATTGTCTGTTCTTCTTGTTATTCTGTGAAGTAACTTTATAGTTTATATAAGCACTGACTCCAAACTTTGCACCTGAAGGCATCAATAGGAAAGTTTCTCTCGGATGAACACTTCAAAGTACATTATTTCATTATCCATATAACTAGTATGTTTTTACTCTAAACTCTTTAATGTTTTAATTTTTTTATAAGCTCTTTAGTGTTTTAGTTATCTATCCATGTGTGAACTAACTGGAATCCTACAGACAACAAGTTAAGATATATGAAGGGTCTTCCATAATACAAAGCAGCGCCTCTGTTTGATAGGCTTGTGTTTAACAATGTATTCCATATTCACTTTACACTTATGAAATTTGCACATAGTTTGATTTCAAAACTAAAACATTGTTGTAACAAAGAAAAAAAAAACTAAAACATTGTTTGTATTGATAGACAAAACAAGCTCTAGGTGAACGAGTTCGTATCTTGCTATCAAGAGCTGCTCTAGGTCAATACTTTTATGGTAGTCACACTACAAGAGAAAAGCGAAAGAAACATCATTGTTATTATAGTGAGAGACTAAAGTGAATTAAAATTTTTAAGTTATGGACTAAAATGAAACATGATATAATGAGGGACGAAAGTGAATTAAAAATTTTAAGTTAGGGACTAAAATGAAATACGATATTGTAAGTTAACGGCGACTTTAACGTCCATAAACGGAAAATGTTGCGAAGGACTAACGTGAGTAACTGTTTTTAAAGTGAGGGACTAAAAATGAATTATTGAAAAATCAGGAACTAAAATGAAAACTCCTTGCAAAATGAGGGACTAAAGTGACAGTTTAGTCATTTCCTATTTGTTCTTGATTTTACCGATTAATTTACTCTTTCAGGTTCTGGCAATATTTGTATCTATACAAATAAGATAAGGATCCAAAATGTAATTAAGCATTCAGAGAAGAATGAAATTAAAATTGAAATTAAATTTGTCTCCATGCATGCATTAGTGACCATCTAGGCATCCACAGACTGCCAACGACTTGCTAAAATGCAAAAATTGACTCTTCACACTTCTACAATCCAAAAGCGGTGCCATTATTGCTTATCTATATTTGTACGGGTCTCATTATTTTCCTGCGCTACCCAAGATATGGTAAGTAAGGATGGGAATGAGCCAGACCGAGCCAGACCTTAACAAAAACAAGCCTGGTCTGTGTTCCAAATTCAAAGCCCAAGCCTGCCTATGAGCTCATCATAGGCTAAATTTGAAGCCTAAGCTCGGCCTATTTCAAAGCTTGGTCTGACTCATAAGCTCGCTTAAAAGCCTATTATTCAATAAAATTCTTACATTTAAGTACAAACATAGAAGTGCCTTATACTCTCAAATTATGTGAAAGAAATATAATAAAACGAACGGTAAACAACATCAAAACTCAAACTATATATCAACAGAAGTATTAAGATTTGTTGATGTGAGGGAGTAAAATTATTAGGATTTGTTTTTTATATGTTAGGATTAACTTTAATAAAGAGGGAAATGAATTATATTTTTATTTTTAATTATAATATTATATAGAATATATTAAAATTTTACTTTTGATTTAAATCACTAATAAAATATAATATATTAATATTTAAAAAATTAAATAGGCCGGCCCAATGAGCTTAATAGGCTTTTTATAAAGCTTGGGCCTGACTTATTTAGATATTTAGGCTTTTCGAAAAGCTTAAACCTGACCTTTTTATTAAACGAGCCGAGCCGAGTCAGGCCTTATATGAGCCGAGCCATAGGCCCCCATGAGCCGGTCTGGCTGATTCCCACCCCTAATGGTAAGATCCGACTTTTATATTCTTAAACTCAGTCTTTTTTTGTTTTTTTTTTGAAAGTGGAATCATTTTATTCGGAGGGCAAAACCTCAAAATCAGAAGCAGATACAGAATTTAGTAAAGAGTCCAGAAAGATTGGGGGCTCATCTAGCCATAACCTACCATTTTCAACATAAGCAAATTTGGCTAGTCTATCTGCTACCTGATTTAACTCCCTAGGAAGTATTTCAATAACCAAGAACACCTTTAGAATGAATAATCTGTTGCAGGTAATGCATTAGCTATTTTAACATATTTTTAGCTTAAAAAAATTAGATAAAAAAAATAGGTTTGTTAATGTTTTTGTCCTTAAAAGTTTAACATGTTTTGGTTTTAGTTTCTAAAAGTTATTTGTATCGAGATTAGTTCATAAATTTTCAAATATTTCGGGTTTGGTTCCTGCTGTTAGGAAAAATTTGTTATTTGCTGATGTGCATAGCGGAACCTGACATTAGCAAATCATGTGGTATGAAGTGAAGTGACGTCAAATAAGTGATATGACGTGAATGATACAGGTCCACAGACACAAAATGGTCTCATATACAAAATGGTTCATACACAAAATTTTGCGTTCATGAACCACAATCATCCATATCACGTCATTTATTCAACATCATCTCATACTATGTGGTTGCAGAAATAGTTTTCCATTAATCTATTAGCAAATAACATATATATTTTTTTATGGAGGAAATCAAAGTCAAAATATTTGAAAAATTAAATATTAGTCTTGATCAAAATAA
This sequence comes from Crotalaria pallida, assembly GCA_037953625.1. Taxonomy (NCBI): domain Eukaryota; kingdom Viridiplantae; phylum Streptophyta; class Magnoliopsida; order Fabales; family Fabaceae; genus Crotalaria; species Crotalaria pallida. Next base: position 145,027,932 of record CM075651.1, on the reverse strand, counting down.
TTTTTAGAAACTAAAACCAAAAAAGTTATGGAAAAACATAAATAAGAAAAATATAAAGTACCTATTTCAAAAAGTTTAAAATAGTAGTAATTGCGATGAGGAAAACATAATACTGTAGTAAAAAAGTTTAGGTTGGGTCACAGTATAATCTTCACTCTTTCTTATTCAATTCATTGTCTTTTCTTACTCAATTCTTCATTGCTCTCTCATACCTTCCTTTGATTGAATCTTTGCCCCTTTTATCTCTCTCTCTCTCTCCCCTCTCATTTTCAGCAATCCAATCCCTTTTATTTTCTTTCAGAAGATGGATTGGAGAAGCAGCAAGAAGGGAATAACGTTGAACACGATGTTGCAGTTTCTTCTTCTTGTTGTTGTTTTATTTTGTCCAATTTTCCCACTCACTTTCTCAGCTGCAAATCAGCCACCACGTAGCTCCAAGAATCGCCTTTCTTCCTCTTCCTCTTCCTCTTCCTCTTCCTCTGCTGTTTTCCATCTTCAAGGAAATGTTTACCCTCTTGGGTATGTATGTCTCTCCTCCTTTTTTTTAGTAGTATCATTTTTTTTTCAAAAAGTTTTGGTTTTTGGAACATTTTGTTTTATTATTTGTGTTATGATTTGAACCATGTTAGTTAGTTGTTGTATGATACAAAAAAGTTGTTTTTGTTTTTGGGTTTGGATGAGTTCTTATAATGCTAGTTCATTCTCAATTTTCCGAGGAAAGTTCAGAACTTTTTTCTTTTTATCAAATTTATTTGCTGTTTTATTGAGCTGACCTGCCACTCAATTTCTGAATATTTTTTTTAGTGAAAGAACAAAAAGTAGTTTCACAAAAAGCACTTTTTTTTACTGCCCCCTTTTGATTGAATTTCCTTTTAAAGCTTCAATAATTGGACCCCGTCTCTTCTGACACTACCATCACCTTTTGCTCGTACAAACTATGGAAGAAAAAGTAACATGATTGTTGATTTCTTAATAAAGTGAATTATCCCTTTTTTATTTGTTAAAAGTGAATTATAGTGATTCAGTGAGAAATCGTGTGTCCTTTATGCAGGCATTACACAGTGTCCCTCAACATTGGCAATCCCCCAAAGCTTTATGACCTTGACATTGACTCTGGCAGTGACCTCACTTGGGTTCAGTGTGATGCACCATGTAAAGGTTGCACCAAGGTAAACAAACTTAAGAGTATGTCTGGATTCACGTTACAAAATCATGTTAGCCCTTATTTTTACGTTGGAGTAGAAGCTAATTTGAGTAGCATTGGTATTCCAAAATTGATTCTGGACTAACTCATCGTGGATCCAAAGATGCACTTATATTTAGGCTTTCATTCTGAAAGGAAAAAAGGATCTTTAAAGTGACTTTACCTTTAAAGTGAGCAAATAAGTATAAGTATGTATTCAGTATTATTCACCTGATCTAATAAAAAATGCATAGCATGATAAAAGAATTAATATACCCCTACTTGCTCACTTTAGAGGCTAATTCACATTAGGTGAGGCCTTATGCCTGAAGGAAATAGTAGTAGCAACCACTCATCTTAACTCTTAACCTTGTCCTCAGTTCTTCATTAGCTGTGTGTTTGCAGCCTAAAAATCAACTTTATAAACCAAACAACAACCTTGTGCAATGTGTGGACCAGTTGTGTGCTGAAGTGCGCTTAACAACGGACCATCACTGTGCTGCACCAGATGATCAATGTGACTATGAGGTTGAGTATGCGGACAATGGATCATCTTTGGGTGTGCTAGTCCATGACTACGTTCCACTTCAATTCACCAATGGCTCTGTTAAACGCCCTAAGATTGCCTTTGGGTTAGTATATATTTTATTTTTTTTAAATTTTATTTATTTATTTTACATTGGCTGCAATGCGGTACAACTTTGATAGTTCGCAACGGTGAAGTTGTGAACTTAAAGATGGGTGGCAAGAAAAAAAGTTGATGGTGAAATTATGTTATTAAACACAGCAATAGAGTTTATTTACTATAAGGAGAAATGTTATCATGCTTCAACTTGGAACTATAATTTCTTGTTAAGATTCCTGAATAATTGAGAGTTTCATTATCTGATGCATGGTTAGGTGTGGATACGATCAAAAGTATTCCGGTCCTACCTCTCCACCTTCTACAGCAGGGGTCCTTGGTCTTGGCAGTGGCAGGGCAAGCATTTTGACCCAGCTTCATTCTCAGGGTCTGATTCACAATGTAGTAGGCCATTGCTTAAGTGCGCGAGGAGGAGGTTTTTTATTCTTTGGAGATGATCTCCTTCCCTCATCTGGAATTGTTTGGACACCCATGTTGCCTGGCTCCTCAGAGTAAGTTTAAAAATTAATGTTATTTGTTTCCATCTGAGATGTTCTTTTTTCACACATGCATCACCTTTGGTCACTCATGAGAACTTGCACAATCATTGCTTCAGAAAACACTACAGTGCAGGACCAGCAGAATTGTTCTTCGATGGCAAACCTACTACTGTTAAGGGTCTTGAACTTATCTTTGATAGTGGGAGCTCTTACACATACTTCAATTCCCAAGCTTATAAAGCCATCGTTGATTTGGTAAGATGGAAACTAGAGAGCCTCAATTCAATTATATAGTCAACAGTTTCATTTTCTTATATGCCTAAGGAATCAGGATAAATAGTCTGCCATTTTCAGTCAATAATCCTTGGTCCATATTCAGGTATCTAACGATTTAAAGGGAAAGCAATTGAAAAGAGCAACAGAGGATCCATCACTTCCAATTTGTTGGAAGGGTGCAAAGTCATTCAAATCATTGAGTGATGTCACAAGCTATTTTAAGCCCCTAGCACTGAGCTTCACAAAAAAGAAGAATTTGAAGATGCAACTACCACCAGAAGCTTATCTAATTGTCACGGTTAGCATCTTTCAAGACTATGCCTCTTTAGTGAATTGAACAAATGAAATTATGTGTTTAACATGCTGTCCTTTTCCAGAAATATGGCAATGTCTGCTTGGGGTTTCTAGATGGCACTGAAGTAGGACTGGAAAATCTTAACATAATAGGAGGTAAGGCATGTCAGCCAAATACCAATGGAATATATGCAATCCCATACTTTTTTCTTTCCCTTTATGAATTTGATAACTTGATGCCAATGCATTTTCTTCTGCTGTCAACAGATATCTCTTTGCTAGACAAAATGGTGATTTATGATAACGAGAAACAGCAGATTGGATGGGTTTCTGCCAATTGTGATAGGCTTCCCAAGTCATAAACCTATCTCTTGAGTTTTCTGCTTTGATTGTGCATGCCAATAGGTCTTACAAGGAATGTTTTTCTTTTCTTTTTTTTTTTTACATTAACAGTGCAGATCGGGATTTTGAAGATGATTTTCCACACATATACTCAGACAGTTTGGGTGTCTTAACAGATCAGTGCTCAGCAACTTATGATAAATAACTTGTATGGTAGAAGATGCTTTGATGCTAATTAAGAAGCATGTATAATTACAAAATGGTTCAACACATATATACATAGATTCAATTTTTTGTCAGCTTATTACAATAGTTTGTTTCATAAGCTACAAGTAATGAATTTGTAAATGATCCTTGGTAGAGAAAGATTCTTGAAGCAGAGGCCTCAATTTCCATCAGCGCAAAGTAAGTACTGTAACTGCAATAAAAGGGCATACTTGGTAAAAACGCACCAAATCAACAACATAATTCCTCCAGTACCATAGTCTATGCATTGATAGAAACCTCAAAACTGTACACTTGGAAATTGGAACACTCACAGCAGCCAGTGGCTTACAAGTTATGATCTGCATACTGCAAGTGGTAAAATATCCTTCATCAGTCATGGCAGGTTAGCCACAAGAGATTACAATATTATGCAGAAGTGATTAACAGAAAATCAGGCATGTTGCTAAAAGCTCAACTGTTGAAAGTTGAAACAGAAATACGGAATCATGTGGATTATCTTTTTTCCCGTCCTGAATACGATATATTTTTAGTTAAATTGGTAATGAAATTAATCCATAACTACGAATTTAACTTCATAAAATTGATATTGTATTCATCTGGTAAAGCAAATGTAACTAGGTTTGCCAATTTAGGATTCACTGGTGTAAAAATTAAAAGAAAAAACCTAATTTTCATGTCAACATGATTTCTAGAATTAAGGTAAGCTAGAACGCCAATTAAAAAAAAAAAAAAAAGTATCAAGCCGGAGGATTACAAACCTGTTGAAGTTGTGAATGACCCACAAAATTTAAAATGGCAGAAGCAAAAACTCAAGTTATGAATCATTAGGACTTAGACAGTGAGAATTGAGAAATGTTACCTTTGCATGGCAAATCTTTGATATTGCGTCAATATGAAGGTTTTGAAGCTCTTCAAGGGCCGTAACATCCAGACCAGCAATATCTTCACCCTATTACATGGTTAAAAGTGATATTATTTGCAATTCTTTCTCTTGCCCGTAGAGAGATCAGAAAACTAAGTATATGCTTATGTGATGTGAGATGATGACCACCTCCAAACAAAAACCTTTCTGTGCCATTTATAATATTTCTCTTCAAATTTACAACTATCATGTGAACAAATAGAACAGTTCAATCAGGGAGATCGGGTTTAAACAATCTGAACAGTTTGTGTCTACAACTATTATCTAAAGAATTTGAATCCCAAGAATACAATTCATATATTCCCCCTTTTATCCTGACCTACATAGTTGACTTTGTTATATCAGGAGCATATATCTAAGTCATCATTCTTCAATCTACCCTCAGTGCTCATTATCTCTTCTAGAAAACATCTGCCTAAACTTATTTTCTCACACCTGAACTTAGTAAAAAAAGTAAACCAAAACTCAATCCATGCAGATTATGAGTATGATTAATATTGTGCAAACACTCAATCCATGCAGATTACGAGTATGATTATTATCATGGCACATTGATGAAATATGACATGTGAGGATGAGAAGTAGATACCTTCAATCTAGAAATATGACTTTCCAGTTCTTTGCATCTTCTTCTTTCTCTTTGATAACTAGCCTTCAGTTCTTCTAATGCAATCCTATCTTCCATGTTACCCGAAGTTTCATCTTCTTTGTATTGTTTTCTACTAGAGTAACCGTTAGAGTGGGGAACTCCATTTCTATTCCTAGTTTGTAAATCATTACGCGTGTGAACTATTGACTTATCCTCAATACTAATGTCAGACACTCTCATCTTTGATACCAGCACCTGCATGCTTGTAAGCTCATTTTCCAAGTCTTGTTTTTGGTGTTTTATTTCATCAAGCGTCCTTCTTAGGTCAGCTTCTATTTCATCTTTCATTGATAGAGCTGCTTCTAATGCAGCTTCTCTTTGGAAACTAGCATTAAGGTCCTTCTGCAAAGAACTAGAGTTAAATTTGGAACAGGTTTCTTTTGCAGCTGCCAGATCACCAGTCAGTTCTGCATTCTGATAAGTAAGTTTAGTTACTTCTTCAGCCAGGTTTCGGAGTTCAACTGCTGCAGCTGCTGCCAACTCTTTTGCATATGAAGCATCCTCAGCAAGCTTCCGGGTTTGAATTTCAAGCACATCTTTCTCTTCAAACAATCTGACATTCTCTTGCCTTAAATTTTCAATTTCAGCTGCCTGCACAGTTTAATATGAACAAGGAAAAAGAAAATCACTTCTACCAAAATAAAAAAAAAAAAAAAAAACAGCATAAGAATCCAGATATTTGTTCCCATGATTATGCTAAGCCCAAAGCAACGATAGCTTTAAGTTCCTTCTGCATATGGTGCCACAAAGAATGTGAGAGAAAGAAAGATAACCTGCATGACAGTTCGGGAATTTGTAATTGAATCTCTACTTCCATGCTTTTTGATCTCTGGTGGTTCATCACTCTTTCCTAATATCTCTTTAGGACTGTCAGTCTCACCATCAGCACACGGCAGAGAATTTGTTGACGTTTTATCCAGCAACAAATTCATCTGTTTTCTTAGTGAAAGAATCGTCTCTTGCATCTCAACATTCTCTGAATTCTGTGGAATTTAGCAAATGTTAGGAATAGCAAGTTCCTATACAAGGGAGTGTTCAAGGGGGTCAAACAACTGTGTAATATACCTTCAGCTGTAGTTGCTCTTGGAGTATCCTATTATCTGCTGACTTGATCTTGAATGCTCAATTAACACGAGAGAACACCTTAGTATGATACTTAAAGCATTTTTGCTTGCTAAATGCAATTGAAACTATCTTACAACTATCAAGAAGATAAGACAACCGACCTCAAGTTCGAAAATCTTTTCATTGAGCTCAGTGGTAAGCTTGGAAAGAGCCTATATTACAGAGTAATCATCATGTTAGTTGAAGTTTACCCAAATGCTTAGCTATCATTAACAACAATGTTCCTGAAAATAAAAAGTCATAAGCTGAAGAAATTTTGTTTACTAAAACCTTGAGTAAGATAGTTCTCTTTATTCAGTGAGGTGAAAATGAGTTGATTTTAGTCTCACATTTACCTGAGACATTTCGCTGTTATTTGGTGCACGTCCTAGTGATCCAATCATGCGTTGCTCCAGAATACCAATTTGGTTCTTCTTTTGGCTTATTTCAACCTTCAACTTGTGCATTTCCTCCTGTCATCATCACCAAATCAACGGACCAATTTTATTTTATTATGAGATATTACAGTTATTCGCTTGACAATCTTAAGTAAAAAGCTCACTTGTAGATGGATATCTTCAGGCTTTTTAGCCGCTTGTTCATTCAGTCTTTTCAGAGAACTAACACATAGTGCCACCTCACCAGCCAGCATTTTTACCTGTTCGCGTAGAAGGTCCATTTGATCCGTAACTGTGGTTCCACTCTGCAAGATAGTGATTGACCTCAGTTACGGTTCAGGTCCATAAGATTCACTTTCAAGATACATATATGTCTTTCCAGAAACATTGTTCATGAATATTTGAGATCTCACCGGAGGAATATGACGACCTCCAACAGTTCCACTGAATAAGTCACCGGCTTGAGTTCTTCCAGGAAAAGAATTTAGAGCTGAAACATTATCCTTTCTGCTGACTGAATTTCTTCGCAAGTCTTTCATGTCATCAAGCATTACTTTACTTGGTGTTAATTTTGGACCGGATGCAGGTGACCCATTTGAAGAGCCCTCGGTATCAACATTTGGTGATAAGTCACCCAGGTTGTCAGGTTTCTGCAAAGGATGCATATTCAATTTGTTGCCTGGATAATACTCGTAATAAATACAAGATGCTAATTGTTTCACATAAAATATACACAGTGGACAACTAATCATCAAATCCAAGTCCACACAAACCTCAAATTCAATTATTCCCAATGTAAGTCAGTATTAAAATTTAGTTCTGATTGATCGGTTTGTCATTTATTTCTAAATGTTAAATAATAAAGTTCAAATAAATAGGAAAAATGACTTACTCTCAGCTTCAACCAACCAAGCATTCCACGTCTTTTGTTCCTTTTATAATCCTTCACCAACTCATCTATATTAGTGACATCATCCTTTTCATCCACTGAAGCATAGCTTCCAGTGTCATCATCAACCAAGGACTCACGTTTTCTATCTGGCAAATATGCTAGCTGCATTCACATTAGGACAAAACATCCGGCTATATGATTTTACTAGTAAATCAAAGTGGAAATTCATATTGTAGAACAACGTATCAATCACAATTAAGGAGATCTAAGATCAAATTAGAAAGCATACAATTGACTGCTGCACAAACTGAAGTACACTTGGAAAATCAAATACACACCTCATCTTCCCCAAAAGAATGCCTTCGCCTATGGCTAGGCCTTTCTGGAATGCTTGAAGATATTGAATTCTTTGTAGAAACTAAGATTAATTTGGTTAGTCGCTGAATTCTTCCCATCAGGGCTGCTTTAGCTTGTTCCTCCTCTTCCAATCTTGACTTCAATTTGGACTGACCAGCTTCCAGCTATTACATGATGAAATGAGGAGTGAAGAAACATACGCTAAATAAAAATATCAGGTTTGATGTGCAGTGAGGTAAGTAAACATCAGTGGATAAGATTCAAGACATAACATTTATCAAAGCACATTATGCAGTAGCCCATCAAAGTAAAAAAAAATATATATATATATGATCCATGATATATGCAGCAGCACAAACCTGAAGCTTCAAAGTAACCAGATCTTCTTGTGAAGATGCAACCACATTGGGATTCTCGATCATGCCACGCTTCAACTGTTGAAGCTCTTGCTTTAACTCACAAATTTCCCTCTGATACTTTTTGATCAGGGATTTCTCATCCATAATCTAATACAAGAAAACCGGCTAAAATTTATTAGTATGAACTATGACGTCACCTGTGGCTAGAGGATATCACATCATAAGCATTTAACATAAACTAACCTTATTTTGAGAAGCCTTGATTTCAACATACTTACTCCGGTGTGCAAATTTTAAAGTGTTGTGTGTCTCTTCACTACTGCTAGAGGCAGGAGTAACCGTGCAAATGAGCTTCAAAAATCAAGCCATCATAAGTCATTTCCAAAGAATTAGTTAACTACACATTTGTTCACCGCAAGCAGAAAATTCAAATAGCAATTGTACTAACAGAAATTCGTCCATGACCACTTAGGGATGACTGCAACAAACGAGTTAGCTTTGAATCTCGATATGGAATATGAGTTGCCTTCCCATCTGTTAATTTAGAAATCACCTGCAATGCAGAAACACCAATGAATAGGAAAAGACTGAAGTATAACTATGTAACAGCCCAGCCCCAGCCAGCCGTACGGTATTGGGCACTAGGGCCCAGCGCACCGCCATGTGGATATTGTCCGCTTTGGGCATCCTTTACCCTCACGGTTTTGCTCTTGGTCTCACACTAACAGTGAGCCCCAAAACGCGTCCACGTGAGGTAAGGTATCCACACCCTATATAAGGCATGCTTCGTTCTCCTTACCAGTCGATGTGGGACTAAGGCTTCACCTTACATCCACCCCCCCTTGGGGGCCCAACGTCCCCGTTGGCACACCGACTCGGCCCTGGCTCTGATACCAAATGTAACAGCCCAGCCCCAACCAGCCGTACGGTATTGGGCACTAGGGCCCAGGGCACCGCCACGTGGATATTGTCCGCTTTGGGCATCCTTTACCACTTCACTAAACAGAACTTGAGAATAATATTCTTAGTCACCAAAAGAATAAAATACATAAGTGCATGCCCAAGAAGTTTTGTAAATGTAGAGCAAATTAAAAGCTGGCATCATAGCATAATGACAGAAATACAACCAAGATTACTCATTACGGTGAAAAGAATTTAGAAAAATTAGCATATCATTACCGTTCCAAGAGTAAGCAAGCTTTTATTAATGTAGGAACCCTCTTTTCTCCGCAAACCAGTTGTTTCAGTTTTAGAACTTTCTGACCCTGCAAGATCAATTAAGTGCTGGAAAAGGAGGAAAAATTCAAAAAGAAAAACTTTTAGAAGTGGGAATAAACAGAACACTAGAGGCATTTACTGGAGCAATTTAGTATAATGCTAGGAATCCTAGTTTTGAGTGTTACCAAGTGGGACAATGTCACATCCTCTTCCCCTATATTTTCTCCTCGTGGACTGCTTTCAATAGTCTGAGAGAAACAATGTATTAAGTAAAGCAGGATAAGTCAAAAAAATGAATTCAAACAATAAAAAGGTGCCACCTAAAGAAGGTATGCTTGGTTAAAACACTAACTGATACGGAAATGCATTTGGCATGACAGTTACACAAACACAACAATAAGGCAAAGAAGCATGCTTTCAGATCTTGAACATATGGAGATTATTCAGACATACCAAGGTGAATATAGTGTGGCTTCGACTGCTAAGTAGATTGAAATTATTTGAACCCACATGTCTATGCTCTGCATATTTCAGAAAATAGACATTAAAATAAATGAGTTAGAATAAACAAGCATCTAACAATACCAGGGAAGAATTTAAAGGAAAACTTTAGAGTTTAGACATACAATGCAACCAAAGGTACAAAAATTAAAATGAGAAGAAAGGGAAGACAAATATCAAAACGGTTATATACCTTCTCCTGTAGCAATCAAAGAAAGGGCATGAGCAGGGGATAGCACAACTTCCTCTTTGATTCCTTCAACATAAGTCCCCTATCACCATGTGTAGAGTCGTTATAAGATTCAAAGTGCATGGGCTTAGCAACTGTTAGTATCATGGTAGTCAAATTCACGTCAAAATACACCACACCAATCTAATGATTCTTATTATTCAGAGCCTGTATTCTCTTTTGTCTTCCTTTCCTACTTAAACTTGATAATCTCAAGTTCTCAACAGAAACCAGAGTTGAAGATAAACTGAATGTAATATTCACCCAAGTGAAACTTTTTAAAATAGAACAAGGAGCTAAAAACAGTGTGCACTTTAGAAAAAGGAAAGGAAATCCAGAAGACCTCAGCTAAGATACAGTCAGCATAAAAAACAGAAAATGAACATGCACAGAATGACAAACTCTTGACTATCCAATATTAATTAACATAAGCACCTGAGCATCCTCTCGTATTCTTAGGTTCTGCCCAATTGGATCCAGCAAGTCATTAATGACCTACAAAAATAGCAGATAAAAATGTGAAGTGATACCGATTAAGATATAAATACACGTGAACAAGGTTCATATCAAGTTTATGTCATCTCTGCACTTAAACAAACTTCATTTAATCATCCTTTTTAATGCTATCACTTAACTACATCCAGATTGTATCCCTTATGCAGCCTGAGCCTGTTCTCATACACTAATAGAGCTAATCTGGCCATCATTCATGCTCGTGCAATGATGAATTCACCAATACAGGTGGAACAAGTTTCATAATAATGAGAGATTTAAATGTAACACTTATTTGATACTAACCTCGTTGTAAATCTCAAGATATGAGACACGGAGTAGGAATTCTCGTCCAGGAGTCTGAAAATAACAAATGCAAACTGTCAAGTATATGAAAGGATATATAGCTAAATTGGGAAAAATGAAATCTTTACCTCCTGTATGATACCGAAGACATCCTTCACAGCAAGTGGTATGATTCCAGGTGACTTTTGCTCCCCCTGGGAAAAATATATCGCACATTTAGAAAGTATACATGTTAGAAACAGAAAATAAGATTTGGTGCCATGCATGAGAGATGATTAAACATTTGGACCAACTTACATGCATAGTATGAGTCTTTCCACTGCTGGTAACACCATATGCAAAAACAGTACCTGCAGATCAACGAAGCAACTGTCACCCAATAACCAAGTTGGCTGCTATGTTTGGGAGGGGGCTTTGGAAATGAATCTTCTCAGATATGAGTGGTCATCAATATGTTTTGCAAGAAAATGTTAATAAGATCAAACCTTAGAAACTACATAAAAATTCATGACCAATGACTGATTTAGGAGGAATGTTAGTAATCATCTCGTCTCACAAATGTCTGATTACAAACACGAATTGCAGGCAGTCAGTTACTCCATGGTTTAAAGAAGGAATGTGGTTAGCTTGTTTGGATACACACTCTATTGAAAAAAAGGTTTTTGCTTATTTTAAAGAGAAAAAAAAGTTTTTTGTTTGTATTTTAATACATTATTTAAGAATTGCTTATTTTAGTAGTACTTTCACAACATTGTACTGAAGAGAACCACTTCGCCTTTTACTTTTTCCAAGGAAGTGAACCGTTAGCTTCAGAATTAAGTGGTTTTAGTGCTTTCAATTTTGCTTCTGCTTGTTTTAAAGCAGCATCCTGAATTCCTGACACCCTTCTTGCATACCGATGCCAAAAGAGAGCTAAGGAGAAAAGTACTGCAGTACCTCGACTTTCATCTCTCATTTACAAGTACTTAAAAAGGAACGGAAAAGTAAACAAATTGAGCAAGGAACCATACTCTCCTTATTTTACCATATACTCTGCAATTGTGTTACAAACTTGGTTTCTTAGATGGAAATGAATAAGTACCGGGAAAATTAGTAATCAAAACTTTATTCTTGAACCAAAGCTGTCTATCTATAAGTTGACCAGCTTATGTATGAATAAGAGCTTGAAAATAGGTACTTGACTTGTATTATGAGTATATCTCCATATTGTGCTTTGAACAGTCTACTTGTGCAAGTGAAACAGGATTATATATTCCTAAATTTGATTACACACCAAAACCAACTTACCATCATCAGTTAGGATTATTAGTATTAAATTGCTCATGCAGACAACTTGCATGTCATCAACACCAAAGTATAAGAGAACTAAAATTCAAGAGTAAAGGATAAATAACTTAACTAAAAAAATGTAATAAGCTGTGCATTCCAATCAGTAACTTACAAAAGGTTCTCCAACCATTAATTCCTACCTCTTACAAAAAGACTACTTAATAATTAATATACACAAGTAAAACTAACAGTAAATACATTACCATTAACCCCTTTCATGGCACCACCAACAACATGCTGAGCAGCCACGTCATAAACATGCCGCGTTGTTGTCGCAGGCCCGAATACCTTATCTGCCACAGACACAATATAATAACTAGAAATACCAGAAAAAGAAAGCAAAAAATCCAACCAGCATTTATCATTATATCCTACTATCCATATGCCATCGAGTAATGCTGATGATACAATTCTGAAGCCACAATAGTTAGAACTCTCAACTATATTCTTTTATCATTTATCTAAATAAAAGGTGACATTTCGTAATATAAAAGCCGTAACTATTCATTATAGCCATTCTATCAACTAATGTCCCTCCAAATATAAAGAAAAAAAGCGCAGTCATTCATACTCAAAAAGAAAGCCAGAATATTCGTTATGAATGAATGCAAATAGGACTACAACAGCAACAACAACCAAGCCTTTGTCTCGCTAGGTAGGAGCATTATAGGCAGCGAAGCTCTCCCTGACAAGCAATTAAAGCAGCCGCATTCGCAGGCACTCGGACTCGAAACCTTTGGTTAAGGCTTGTTGGTGAACCTAAGACCATACACTTAAATAATAATAAGAGAATGAATAAAAAGACTAACCGAAGCCATAAGCGATGGAAGGATTATTCTCATTTCTGACAATATTATCCCCATCGGCATACCACGCCACTTCGTCCCCTTTACCAATTTCTCTACCACTGTTCAAAACCCCCAAACAAACAAAACAACCATCATCAATAAATAGATAATAATGAATAATAAACAGTGTCACATTGAGCAAAAGGAAGGAAGGAATGAAGGAGACCTGAGGGGACGAAAGCGGACGGTGACAGCGACATTCTCCTTGGCCTTGGAAGTGGAAGCGGTTGAAGAAGAAGAAGAGGAGGGAGTGGTAGGTCTTGGTCTTGGAGAGTTGCGAGAGGAGACGGTGGAAGAGGCTCGAGTGAAGCGGGAGTAGCCGGCGGTGGAAGTCATTGAGTTGAATTCTAGAGAGAGAAAGAGAAAGAGAGAGAGAGAGAGAGTCACGTGCCGGCCATGAGAATGCAGAGTGAGTAGGAGTGCAGAGTGCTACTTCTTCTTCTTGTTGTAATGTTGTTGGCCTTTGGCGCAGAGCAGAGCTGAAAGCTCCCTCCAAAATCACCTTATTTTCTTTTCATTTCATTTCTTCTGTCCTTTTTTTCTTTTCTTTTTCTTTTTTCTAGAGTACCTTTTTGGCTTTTCGTGGTCTTTTTCTATTTTTTTAATATTAATATTAATATTAATATAATATATAATACCTTATTACCTTTTTCACTCCGAATATTTCACTCACTTCTGTATTTTTGTTTTCACGTTTACTACCTTCAAACGCAACCAACGTAGTGGGGTTGGTCAAGTGGTAGCTCACTTGGTCTCTTAATCAACTGGTCTCGAGTTCGAGCCTTGGGTATGGAGCAACTCCGCTGGGAGACCCCTACCGCTTAGTGCGAGCTCAGTTGGGTCGGACCGGATGAATCGGATTCTGGGTAAACCAGATCCGGGTACCGGTTGGTGTACACCAAAAAACCTTCAAACGGGCGGCCACCCAAAAGCTACCGAGGGGAGTTTTACTGCAAACGCACGTTTGCTCCCTCAACCGCCCAACCAAACATAGCCTTCGTTATTGAATATATTATTACTATTGCAAAATAGGGAAAAGTGTTTATATACTCCCTAAATCTGTTTTTTTTTTTTACAAATAATTACCATAAATTAGTTATTAGATCTCAATCATTCCTTTTATTTTAATTTAAAATATTGGTTTATTATTAATTAATCTTATTTATCCTTTATTCCGAGATTTACATTGTTATCCTTAATATTCCAAGTTTTACATTATTATCCCAAATATTTGAAAAATATTCAGGGTGGTATATGAGCCGTATGTAAGATTGGAGTTGAGAGTAAAGTTGATACTCCCGCTCGAAATATAAGCAAAAAAAAACATACCTCTTTTGGTTTAAAATATAAGCAAAACTAACTAATTTTCTTAAATTTTATTTCATTCCCAATGTCACTTTCCTAAAACATCCCTAGAAAATTGTTATCTTATTTAATTTTTGTTTCATTCCCAATGCAACTTTCCTAAAATATCTCTATTCTTTTATAAATTTGAGAAAATTAAATACAATCAACTAACCTCCTTAATAGGCATAAAATTAGTTGATTTTGCTTATAATTTGAGTCGGAGGGAGTACCTCGATCACTACTTGGTATTTATAGGAATGAATAGGAGACATTGGGATGTCGGTAATAAACGATCATGATGAGCAATAATGGGTTATTTATGGTCGTTCTTATTGTAGGGAAATACCTGGAGTAACGGTATTGAGCTTAGGCTTGATGGTGTCACTATGAGCCACTATATCAACTACTAGCTTAAAGCGGGTACATGCAAAAATCGGATTATCGGCCTATCCAACAAGTGTGTTGGACCGGTTTTCTTAGGTCAAGTGTTGGTGGGCTGGTTATACGCAATCAATAGGTATTTATTGATTCGTGATACCGGTGCTATTTATAATTGGTTCGTGGCATGGCTCCATATAATAGATACATACTATTGTAAAATTGAAATAAAAATATTAAGATTAAGTGAAAATAAACTAATAGTATAGATAAAACAAAATGAATGGTTGAGATTTAGAACTTAGCATTGATTCAATTGAGGGACTAATTTCCCCAATTGTTAGAGTTTAAGAGGTAATTAAGAAAAAAATTATGATGATTATTTATTAGAGACATCTAGTTTAAGAGATCTTCATGCTCTTTGCATGATTATCTTTGGGACTATAAGACAAATATTCATTTAATTAGCTATTGGTGTAGACTAAAATTAATTAGGTGAGTAACTTTTGTTAATTTTATATTTTCATGTGTACTTTTGATAATAATGATATAAACCAAAGTAACATGTGATTACAAATGTAATTATGACTAAAGTGATAGTTTATTTTTAAACATTTTTTTGTCGAATATCTTTTTTTTTTTGGTGATCGAATATCTTTTCATATTATGAACCGGTTAAAGATTAATCTCTCAATTATACTGTAATAACCAAGCTTGTTCTTCTAATCAGTGTTCTCATCAAAATTCAAGCATTGATTTTAACGTTGGATTATAACATGCCTCTACCACTACATCAACATCTTTCTTGATATTATTAATATCATTTAGAGCAATACTTATATGTCATTCAATATATAATTAAAGAAATATATATATATATAATTATTATGAGTCTTAAATTAATAGTCAATTGAAATGATTTATGTATCAGCTAACATTTTTAAATTCAATTGCTAATTATAGTTCATAAGCTTTCCGCTTATAACAAAAGCATTTAACTAAATTTTTGGTCAGCTGTGCTAAAGACACTCTTCATCACACTTTCCTTTCCCTATTTTCCACATATGTTCTGTTTGTAAAATTGGCTTACAGTTGTAAGATAGTTAAAACCCGTCCCGTTCAAAAAAGTTATGCTCTCTCATTAGTCATTACCTATTCTGTTTTATTTTTTTTATTTGCATGACTTAAATCTTGAAGCTACTTTGGACATTAATAAATAAGAGAAATTAAATACTACTATATGTTTCATTATGCAAAAAATAAGCACATATATAAAAAAATCAGCTGAGAAGCAAATACAATAATATTACTATAAAACAAGAGAAATTTTATTTTCATTGAGGTGAAATGTCAGAGATAGTGCATAATATAATTCAGTTAATAGTGGTGTTGGTGGTGGAGTGGTGCATGCATTGTCGTATGGTAAATTGGTAATGTTGTTTTTGTTTCTTTACGGAGTGTCACTGTTGTTGTTTTGTGATGATGATGGAGTGCAAATGTGAGTTTTTCTGGCAAAAAATTTAAAAACTGTGTTACCAAACAAGGTTCTTTGTCTGTCCTAAACACAGAAAGTGACCCCATTCACGAATAAAGAATAAGAGAATCAATACAATTTGAATTCGTCAGAAGTCATAAACAAAAGTAACAAACTGCATTGCCTGCTTTGCGATAACTGAGAAGACAAGCTTACCAAAGCAAGCAGTAAATTAAATAATAAAAACAGGAATCTTTCCATACAATTTGTAAAATTTAAATAATTGTTGAAATTGCTCTTGAATTTGTATGTTATTTTTATTTTCATTGTACCTAGTATTCTGATTTTTCTTTACTTCAGCATTTTAAGAGTGAGAATAAAAAATTAAAATAAGAATTAACAAAACTCAGCACAATTGGTAAATACATTTAGTTCTCTTTAAGCATAATGTCAAGAGTCTTCTGCTATCGGTTAAAAGATACCCTTGATAAAAAAAAATAAGTATATATTGAAAAATTAACTCAACTACTTCTCTATATTATAAATGTGTCTTTTTTTTTAATAGAAACATTTTTGTTTTAGCCTCTTATCCTTTATTTTGAGTGTTATGTTAAAATAATCTTATTATTATATATTATCTTTGCTTTCACTACCAAAAGGTTCTTTGTTCATCATTAATTACGTCTAAATGATTAATCTCTTACCTTAATAATAAAGTGGAAAAATACCCACTAAAAATCAAATAAATCTACTATCACCTACTAAGTTCTATTTTAATTTTAATAATAATTATTATATAAACATCTACAAAGTTCAGCCCATATAATATATTCTTTGAGCGTGAAGTTAACAATTTGATAATTGTTATGTGTGAGGAAAAAAACTTTTTATAGAGCAAGAGTCCACTTCAAATGATTCTACATAGATCAATTTTTGATTATCAAAGTAAATAAAATAATATTAAAATAAAATTGTTATGTTTCAAGAACAAGTCCTGCAATTGCTCTGATTCAAGACTCTGATCTTACTTTAATATACAGAGAGTGTGATCAATGTGATTCATATTTATAAATTATAAAGATCCATGTAAAGTAAAAACAATTTTGGTTCAGGTCATTAACTCACTATAAACTCATTTAGTTTGATTTAATCCCTCTATTTTGATTCTTGTAATGTGTTAATAGTTTTATTAGCACCCATAACACCTTTCTCAAACTCAACCATTGAAATAGTGAAATTATTTTCCCAATTTTTTCACACGATTTTACACAATCAGATAATTCATCCAATGAGTATAAATACTGTTTTTCAAGTGTGAACTTGATTATATAATAAACAGGTAAGGGTGTATCCATCTTTTATTAGCTAAAGAGCATTGGGATTTCAACTAACTTTAGCTAATCAAAATCACTTTACCCTTAAGTTTAATTTAGAGGAGTTTTTCCTACCTTTAATCTATCTGTGTTCAACCAAATAATTTAAAAAATATATATAATCTATTTAAGACCTTTTCCCTTTATTTTGACTTTATGGAATTACTATTATTTTTTAAATTTTCTAGGCAACTGTTTCATTGAAGATAACTACCCATTCGTTACAAAAATGTTATTTGAATATCTACTTTTGACATCCAAGTCCAACACCTATCATTTTGGTAATGAATGGTGAACCCTTCAAGAAAGATAAATTGAAGGGTCCACCATTTCTTGCCCAAAACAGTAGGTGTTGGATTTGGATATCAAAAATAGATGTCCAAATAACATTATTGCATTCGTTAAATGTCTATGTCAAGTAAAAATATATATATGTTTTTTTGGTTACAAGTAAAAATATATTTTAATTGAACACTTGAGGAGGAATGTCCAACACATGGACACCTCAATAATCAAAAGGGGTTTGTGCTTAGTAAATATTTGTATATTACTCTACATAGACTATGTGAATTTGTAATTGTTCTGCTATTAACTAAATTTACCAAAATGATTTAATGATGCTTTTTTTAATGGAGACTCCTGCTTTGCGAAGTTTAGCTCTATTTGTGAACTAGGTTGTGTAAAGGAAGCCATACCAAATTGAATACTATAAGAGACCAAGTGCTTTGGGAGCATTATATCCTAAGTAATTTTTCCCTTATTTAAACTTTTGAATTGAAACTTCTGCTACATGCCATATTGAAAGTGATAGGTGGATCTGTGATTCAAATGCTTGTTGGTAATTTAAATTAAACTTTGATTTTTCAACATTCCCATGATTTCCTTTCACACAACTAACAATTTGAAATTCTTAACGGTAGGAATGGTGTTATCAATTATTAATCTCAATCATTTGGTCTCCTTTTGTCAGTGAATCCTAGAAGTCACACTCCATTGCTTTAGAGTTTGTGCAGTCAAAACCTTTGGCTTCCCAGCAGGTAACAGAAGAAGCTGTTTACCTATGCACTGAAAATGCATTGCCAAAAGACATTGAGCAAATATCATACCGGCTTCTAAATGAAAAAATTTGCAGATAGTTTTAAAAGTATTTAGTGATTTCTAACTCCTTATAGTGCTGTTTAATATTTTTAAGCAGATAATAATGATCTTTTTGGCATGAACCTCAAATAGGAATATGTGAAATTAACCAAAGCAAAAGATTGGCCCTGGCAGATATTGTGACAGAAGTGAAAATGTAATCTTTATGCTGCTGATTGCAAAATTCAAGGCAATTTATTTGATCTTGTTTTTAAATTGATGAATGGGCGATCCAGTACACGAGGCTCCTACTAGTCGAGTCTCAGGAGGATAGATGTACACAGCCTTATTCCCGTTTTACAGGGAGGCTGTTTCCATTATTCAAACTCGTGACCTCTTTGTCACTAAACAACAACCATACTAAGACTCATCCTCTAATGACTAAAAGCCTAAAACGATCTTAAAAAAAAATCTGTTTCTTCCCTTGCCCCTTTTATGAGCAGTGAATTTCATATTCTTTATATTGGTGTAAATAAACAAGATATAGCATACTCCCTCCTCCGTTTCACTTTAAATGTCTTTTTGGACTTTTGCACATAGATTAAGAAAGTGTTGATTGTGATGATTATTGTAAGTTTTATGTGTATTTTGTCAAAAATACCCCTATTTAATATTTATATTTTGTCAATGCATCATTACTAGTATTACAATTTTCAAAACTAAAACAACATTAAATGTAAGGGTAAATAAGGAAAAACAGTATTAAATGTTGTCTAGATTTGGTAGAAAGACACTTATTTTGAAACAAAATTTTGATGTTAAAAAGACACTTAAAGTGAAACGGAGGGAGTATATAAGTAGCAGTACCCCATTGACACTTATCAAAAAAATGAAAGGAAGTGAGAAGATCTATCCACTCAAATCTACTACAAGCAATCAAGCATTATGAAACTTAGTAGTCACTACGATGATTCATTCGTATAGTTTTACATCTAAAGCATAGTTTTCTCCTTGTGGATGATTATCAAAAATGACCATCATTGATGGGCTCTTCAACCTTCTTATGTTTTGTCATTTTCATGCTGGTGCCACGTACATGTAAGGGAGCAGGATCCGTAATATGGGACTCTAATTATTTATGAAAATGCCTTGTATATAGGTTAGGTCCCTTCTTGTCCCCTGCCCCACTTTCTCTTCTCTCCTTAATGCATTTCCCTCCTTTGTTTTCTCCTTGCAGCTAGCTAGGGCCTATGTACTAAGTGTAGCATTTTGAGAGCAGTTTCACACCCTGAATTTTGGCCATGGCTAAGGGCACATTGAAATTTAGTTTATCTCATTAGAATTTAAGATATGCAGTGTGAACACAAATACTATCTTTGCTTATTAAAAATGGATATAAGGAAAAGGAGAGTTGCTGCTTGTCCTGGAACATTTATATTGATTCATGCAATTTATGGGAATGAAATTTTATTTCTTTCGGCTATAGATTGAGTTTTGGGTGCAATGATAAGCTTCAGCTTGGACCAGTTATTGCTTCCTTCACATGTGCAAGATCTACACTGGTTGAAGCTGCTAAATAACCTACATTTTAATTTAATCAATAGTTTGTATTGCATTTGCAAGCTCTTTGCTTTAGCTTGTTCTATTCCCTTGGCAACTGTTGCTGCATCTCAAAGTGTGAATAGAAGAAGTAGGGTGATGCTATGGTGCTCCGGGTTTCAATACACCGGGCACCTTTTTTTTATTTTTTTAAAAATTTATTATATTAAAAAAATATGTTTTGAATTTTCTGTGTTTTTTTTTATGTGTATGTTTTTGTTATTTGAATTTGAATTTTTTTTATTATATGCTTTCTGACACAAGTAAAAAAATTATATTGAATAAATCTGTATTAGAAATCTTTATAAAAAATAAAATAATATAAAAAAAAAACTAAAATGCCCGGTGCATGTTATTGCCCTGACCATCTTAGAATTTCCCTAGAAATGGTTAGCATTTTAACTCTGGGTTTTAACTTTCAGATATTTTCACAAAATATTGAAGTAGAACATCTTTAGTTTGTAATTTTGTTGCCTACGTCAACTAACACATACATTGCTTCAATGCATAAACATGGAAAAGGGAATCTAAACTTACGTTAGCCTGAATAAATCACAGGCTTAAATATGTTTTTTTTGTCCTTGGAAAATTAGTAATTTTATATTTTAGTCTCAAATATTTTTTATCCTCATATTTCTTTTTAAATTATGATTTTAGTCTTTAGTGAAAAACTCATAAATGTAACACATGTCATAATAATTGTCGACGTGACTAATAATGGTGTTGATGCATCATCCATAAGTATCTAAATCAAAATTTTGAAACATACAAGAACTAAAACAACGAAAAAAATATTATAGGAACTAAAATCAAAAGTCAATAAATTTTCGGGGAAAAAAAAAACATATTTAAGACGAATAGGCTTGTTTGGAGGTTGCATGATGCTTGGAAAAAAAATAAGATGAGAAAAAAACGATTCCAACACTAATAGAAAATGACATATATGTGTATATCATCCTCCTCTTGTGGCTTACAAGCATAAAACAAAGCCACTTGAACAGTAGAAGCTATTATACATCCAATATCAGCAGCTAAGAAAAAATTAATGATTTTGACATAAATTCAATTCAAATGCCATTTCTTCCTATGATTCATGTTTCTAATTCCTATCGACTGACCTGTACAATTCTACCCAGCTTTTTGCCGCGTGGGATATTCATGCCTCCTCCTTTTCAAACGCTTTCCTCTGGACATTTTTATAATTTAATTTACACTTACAACTGAAGCAACTTTATCTGCCAGACTACAAAATTTGTTCTTCCAAATATGTAAATAATTACAAGCAAAAAGCATTTCATCCATATTGCGCATATTGCAGATTAATTAGTGTGCTTCCAGCCCTAAAAGTAGCTCATTCAAATATCATCATTAGAAATCCTGTTGGACCATATAATCTCAATTTCAAGAGTCCGGGAAGAACCATCTTTGTTGCTGTCATGATTAAGACTGAATAATCCGCTATAAACCCCTTCTGTCACAACTTTATCAATTTGAATAGTGACTCTTCCAAGAGTTGACTGCAGAAAAGAACAACACTTCCCATAAGCAGTTAAAACAAAAGCTTCAGAGATTACTGTACTCGGCTATGCGGGAAGGTGAAAAAAAAACCCTAAATGAATACTATATTTAATCAAAACTGACAATCAAGCACGTTATTTTAAGGGGTGTTTGGTTCCTTTTCTATTAGTGCTTTTAGCTTTGATATTTTTTCAACAATAGTTACTACATCCAGTTACCTTGCCAAAAGTATTCTTGCTTTTGCATATGATATGAAGCTTTTGGCCCTTTGGAGGTACATCAAATGCCCATGTGAATCCTTCTTTCCATTCTGGAGAAGTACTGTGATTCACTACCTAACATTATCACAAATCACAAATGGTATCAGTAATCTTGTGTAAAAAGAATCTAATCACTAGTTACAGCAGACAAATCAATTAATAACTTTGTAAATATCTTTTGGACAGTGAAGATAAATATGCAGTTTTCCCAATTCAAAGGTAAATTATGTCCTATATGGTTTATTTAGGTAGAATTCTAAAATAAAAAAGTGGAAACAATTTTTTTGGACATCAGAAATTAGAAAGTGGAAACACTAAAAAAAAACTATATGCTGGGAATGCTAAATTGTGCGGGACACTTGACCTGATGAATTTTTAAATAAAATGATTTTAAATTATTTTGTTTCCATGTTGAATGCAATAGGTAACTAGTATGGCACTTGCAAGAAAAGTAGGAAGACTAAAAACTCAAGCTTGTGATGAATTATGAATAACAGAAAAAGAAAAGACCAAAACGAACAAAAGACAACCGATTCAGTTTTTGAGAAATTGAACTTCAAATACATAGGCTAAGGAATAAGATTGGTTCTTTTGCAGGCTTGCAGTCAACTACTCAATAATTCATGGTAATACCTTGGTTTGTTTTGGAGGACCATTGCCTATTGTCAACCGGCAGAATGCATTTGTGCTTCCCATGGTTTGCTTAAGGTTGTTTCCACGCTTAATGGTGACAGTCAAGCAACCTGGTAAGCAGTGCAGAAGAGCATCTGCCCTCTCATGGAAGCTTGGTGGGCAGGTTTTCATGAGCATTTGCAAGATGGGGATGGCCTCAGCAGCAATCATAGCTTGAGACTTTGCTATATCTATCGGCATAGTTGACCAAGATTGTCTTAGCAAGCAAAAGGTGTCAAGTACAGAATCCTGAGCTGCTTCACCACCAGATTTAAGTGCCCCTACCAAATGAGGAATGCAAAGGGTTGCTGCTTCAGATGTATGGAGCTTCGGGAAGTTCATGAATATCACATGCAGAGTTTTCAAAACCTCTTCATTGATTGTGGCAGTTGACCACAGCTCTCTTTCCAATGCAGCTGCATAACAAACCAATGATATAATGAAGGCCAAAATTTTCAAAAAATAGTATAGAGAAAAGCATCATCCAATACACCACAGACAGTACATGTGAGATTGATAAGATAAAACAGGGAAGAAAGTTATTTCACTCTATGTCATGCGGCAAAAAATCTTCGCACAAAGCTTTTATACGACAATCTGAACACTCTGATGGAAAACATGATATGTTAGCCTGAACTTGTCACCGTAATAAGAGTCCACAAGGACCCTGCAAAAAGGCTCACAAAATACACTTTTACTGCTAGAGTTCCAGTGATATCCCTTCTGTGAACACTCAAAAGTGGTATTTTAAAGTTGGACTCACTGAAGTATACATGGTGCAAAGTAGAGGCACCTTATGGAATTTCATGGTAAGATGATAATGTTTCTCTAAGCAAAGAAGCAAAGAAAAAGAAATCTTCCTGGGACTTGATCCTCGAGGAAGTGAGCAATTAAATGAATTTCCATTTGCTCTAAAAACCAAAGGACTGCATGAATGAACTTGCATCATAAGTAATGAACATCAGGCTATGTAAAACAAACAAACAAGAATACAGTATTGACATAGACACACATGCCAAAAGCAGTTGCTGAAAGAGGAATATAAATGTAAATCAGGGAATGCAGTCAATACAAACAATTATGGCGTACCTGTCAAGGATCTGATCAGCTCATTTGATACGTATTCTTGGAGCGTATGGGTAGAAAACAAAAATTTGATCAGTAATGCTGCTTGTGCAGCAACTTCAGTATTTGGAGACAGCAGCAATTCCTGAATCACCAGTATGCCCCCAGCTTCTGCAACAGCTCGTCTATTGGTCCTGCTGTTCATGACAAAGTTTTGCAATGCACATATAGCCACCATCTTCATTTCTTCAGTTGTCTGATCTTCAAGTAAACTTATCAATGCACGACATGCAGAAACAGACTCACTAAATCGAGCATGTCCCTCATGCTGGGAAATATCTCCAAGGGCTAAAGCAGCAAGAAGCTTGCCAGGCTGTGATTTGGTTTGTGGATCTAATAGATACTGGGATAAAGGGGCTATGGCATACTTAGATACCTTCATCTCTCGTACTCTGACATTGTTAAATAAAGCTTCGAGTAATCTAGCAGATGCTTCTTCACAATGATGAGATCTTAAAAGCTCCAACAGTGTATCTATAGCTCCAGCTTCCATCATCTGTTCAGCACTTGTAGCGTCGCTTCTTTCATGAACTGTTAAAGCACAAAGGGCTATGGTAATTGTACTCTCACGTGTTGAGTGCAAAAGTTTAACAAGAACCACCACAGGAACCTTAAAATAGTAATCAGCATTAGAACGTAACACATTAGAGAGAACTAAAGCAGCTGATTCCCAGAGTGCATGTGGTGGCTGAGGGTCATCTTGAATAATAACCTTTGCAAGCTCAAAAATACCTCCCGCATCTGCAACTGCCTTTGGCCAGCTCTTGGAAATTTTTTCCAATGCTTTTATTGCTGTTTGCTGCAAGTTTAATATTCCAATTCCTGCAAGCTGTACAAGGGGCACAACTGCATTCTTTGTTGTAATATCTTGCTGAAAATGTTCCTGTGCAAGAAGATGAGATAAAAGTTCTGTGCCAAGCTGCTGAATGGCTTGGGATGGGGATTCCAGAAAAGAAATCAAGGGTTCAATAACTTGGCTTGGAGTAAGCTTTAAGGTTGCAAGACTTTGTGGCTTCTCCAATATATTTACAAGTGCTTGTAAGGCACTATGCTGTCCCCATAAGTTGAAATCTCGACGGAGCAAAACATTGAAAAGGGGTTCTACAATTTCTGCAGCATCTGAACTTCTAGCAACTGCATTACTATTAGTTAGAATGCGAAACAGCTCCGCTATTGTGGAGCATAGTGAGCTAGGAGCTGATTCAAGTAGCTTGAGACAATTATTGATAATGCCATCTTTAACCATGTCTAGTTTGCTCGGAGTCCTATCTTTACCCAATTTGATGAGAGCAGATATGGCAGCCTCAACAAGCTGATAGTTTGTACCAGAAACCAAGCTGACGAGGAGATCCACAACATTATACGCTGCTGCAATCTCTACCTGTTGTTCATCTTCCAACAATCTCTCAAAAGCACAAACCCCAAATTCTACTGCTGTCCCAGAATCAGACTGCATCAGTGATATAAGGGGTTCTATGCATTCTGAGGCAATTGGATCTGCCCTGATCTTGCTATTACCAAAAAGAGAAAAACAGAGTTGTGCAGCATGGCTCTTCAGTTCCAAGGATGAAGCAGTAGAAGACAATACTCTGTATAAACTTTCAAGTGGGTTCCCTTCCACATCAGTAAAAAGAGATGCTTTTGAAGAGTTTCCTGAGGTTAACTTGATCAAGGCCATGAGAGCAGCCTCCTGCTCACTCCCTGATGTTGTATTAAGCATGTCAACCAATGGCTGAATGGCCTGTTTAGCTAATTCTGAGTCCCTAATGCTCTCAGCATCAAAAAGTTCATGAAGAGCTCTTGCTGCATGATATCTAGCATTTCTTGATCCAAGACGCAAAACAGCTATGAGTTGGTTCAACGAGCTTGTTGATGCTTCATGTTTAACAAGGTCAGAATTGCAAAATAATATTCTCAATAACTCAGAAATAGCAGCCTCAGTAGATTCTTGAGGGCTCAAGGATAGGTATTTGTTCAAAGCTTCAAGAGCCCCAGCTTCGGCCAAGATTAGTTTATTTGAATCACTTCCGTCAGCAATGGATATCAAGAGTCTAACAGCAACTGGTGGAGCACTAGGCCTTTCTGGTATCGGTCTCAAGAGATCCACTAAGAGTGGTATAGATTTCCGTGCAGTAGATCCCACTCTTACATCTTCAATTTCGAAAAGATGATCCAAAACAACTTGATCAGGGTTCTGCACCAAAGCAAATTCTTCTGATAAACCTACCAGGTTTGGCATATCTGACTCTATGTGCCCAATTATAGTTATCAATCCAGCAACAGCTCCAGAGTTTGCAATGGCAAGATCAATTCCCTTATTACCATTACAAACAAGACTAGCCATAGCCTGGGCAGCAAAATACTTATCAATCATTTCATCGGATCTTAGCAGAAGAGTGAGAGAAGGTATAATGCGCATTGTAGCAGGAGATAGAACAACATTTGCATCTTGAAATAAAATGGCCAAGAGCAAGGCACTGATCCATATTCCTTCTGTATCCTCATATTCTGCCTGTCAACATTGAGAGGGAGCCAATTAATTTGATTCAGTAACTAAATTTTTTACACGCTCAAACAAGACAGAAATAAATGTGAAATCCAGATACGAAGAGCGTTGATACTAATTACTAACCTTATGAAATAAATTTTGTATTTTGAAGAAAAAAATTGTTCAGCATACATTAATTGAGTCTTTGGTCTTTTGACTCTTTACTAATCATGCTTCAGAATTCAGGCCCAAATGCCTTGATAGAAATAAGAGGGTCCAAAGCCAAAATTAAAACAAATTTTAATGAATTTAAAAAGGCATAAAAAAAATTCACAATGTATTTTAAGAAAATACAGTTTGGGACATCAAACCTGTTAAAGTGATCGAGACGAGGGACTTTTATATTAAAAAAGTAAAATTCAAATTAATAAAAGAATCTTATTATCAGTATATAAGTATTTTGTATATTCAGCCCATACTGGGCTTAGCCGTATTTTTTTTTCTCCAAGCCCAGCCCGAATTGGGTTGAAGTATTCCTCGTGCTTCCTTGAAGGAAATTGTCTTATAAAAAAAAAAAGAATTGTTCCAGAGTCAATCTTGAATTCTCACTTCAATTCGGGAATACATTTCTAATCACGTACTTTCACTAAAATGTTAGGATTGGCTTTAAAAATCCATCTATTTTAAATAGGCATTACCTTACATGTTACATCAAAGATGTTGGATGAAAAAACTATTATAATTTTTCTTCATTGCTCTACTCTTTCTTCTCAAATTTTGTTTCTTAACACATTCTATCCAGAGTTTGATCCATTCAATTTAAATTGCAAATTCATATAACTCAGAAGTAATTTTTCTGTCCAATTGCAAATCGATACTTTCTAGTGAGCATAAGCAGTAAAGGCTTAGGTGGTTACAAGGTAGAAATAAGTGCCATAACACAGCTTGAGATGGTTTGGCACTTTATTTTCCTATCTAATAGGACATTAGTTACTACCCGAGCTGCAAAACTGGCTAGCCAAAAGACAGAAAACAGATAAATGTGGCATTAAATCTTAATAGAAAGCTTAAATTAGTATACCTGTGGATTTGAAGTATGTCTAGCAAGTTTGTCGGAGAGAACTTCGAGACCACCAGCTTCCATAATTGCTAGTTTGTTGTTTATATGGAAAGAAGCAATAATTGAGAGCAACCACAAGGCAACATTACCTCCCAATACAGTAGCCGGGTCAGGAATATCAAACTCATCAAATTCTTGAAATGCATTTCTCTCAATGAAACCTCTAGGAGCATGAACTTCAATTTCTAACGAAGAACAGCTATAACTCTGCTTGATCATATCAATTAAAGAATGTATTAATGGTTTTAGATGCCCACAAGTGTCAAGTGAATCCATTGAAAGCTCTTTCTTCTCCTTTGCAGCACAAATTAGTAAGGCAACACCTCCAACTTTTACTTCTAAACTGGAGGAGCTCATTATTCTAGTAGCTAATGAACTAATGGATCTGGAACTAGCAGATAACAAATCACCAAGTATGACTGACTGATCTCTACAAAGTCTAGATAGAACTTCAATTGCCTTGTCCTGCACAAGGGGAGACCCCTCAGACAGGCAGTGGACAAGAGGTTCAAAGCTTGGTGGTATTTCGGCCAGAGCCGACCAAGGAGGGTAAGTGGAGTTGACACCCTGTTTAGTCCTGGCTAGCAAAGCAATTACTTCTAAAGCATCTGCAGTATCATTTCCGTCCAAATCCATAGCTCTCAAGGAATCGACAAGTGCAAGCACAGTGAAACGGCACTGTGCGTTCCCCTTAAGAACTTCACCAACTGGAAAATGCTTCAATAGTTGATGAAGTGCACGAGATGCATTTTGTTTACCTTCCAAGGTTCCTTCTGCTAGAACTCTCGTTAAAGCTGAAACAACATCTTCAGCCAGAGCCTCAGAGGCAATAAAAGGGTCAAAGAGAAGATTGGCCAATGCAGCAACAGCAGTTTCAGCAGCATCAACAGAGGATGTTTTAGCCAACTTGATTAGTGGCTCAACATCCCCCTCTACAATATAAGACATCTTATTTGAAGCTTTGTTTTTAGTTGGACGGGACAGAGCACTCAACGCTCGAGCTGACTGAGTGGCAACAGCTTGAGTTTTACTAGTCAGAAGCTTCATGCAAGGAAGCACAACCTCATCAGTTGCGAGACTGTCACAAATGTCTTGTCTTATGATAAATAAATCAGCTAGGACTGAAGCTGCATATTCTTGGGTTTCCTCATTCGATGAATTGAGAACTTGAACAAGAGATCTCAACCCTTTATTTGCTGCAGAACCCTTTTGCAGGAGATCCTTCGCTGAAGCAATAGTTAGTACATGACCTAAAACTCGGATTATATGGGCCTTTGAGCTTGGAGAATCACCTAGAAGTAATGCTAATAGCTGATTAATTGTGGCAGAATCAGCTACTCGGACAAGCTTTGTGAGTGCCATAGCAGAAGCTTCTTGTCCCTTCAGTCCACCACTCTTAAGAAGCCACAAAAATGCCGGGATGGCCCCAGCACTTTCAACACAAGCACGAATATCATCACTGTGACAGCACAAACTCCACAGAATATTAGCTGCTTCCTCTCTTGCTTTCTGCGATCCTGTCTCCAACAACTGCACCAATGGTGGAATCCCTCCGGCAGCAGTGATTGCCCACTTGCTGTCATCAACCTGGTTAGTTAAGATTGCTAACAACTGAACTGAATACTCTTGATGCTGCTCACTGGATAATCCCAGCAAAGATATAAGTAATTGAATACCTTCTCTCTTTTTTATGGCCTCCCATATTCCTACACCATCGCAACACAAGCTTGTCAATGAAAGTATAAGGTACTCTTGCACATCAGTGGCAGCCATAGTTATAAGTCCGATAAGAACCTTCTTTGAATCTGCCTGATTGAGCAACTTCGAGAGACAGGCGTTCCCATATAGGCTAGCCATAGCCTCAAGGACACGTTCTTGAATCAGCATGTTGTCTCGAGGCTTTAAAAGTGTAACAAGAATATCCTCTATCTGAGTTGCATCGAAGTGTTCCTCATCATCATCAACTTTTTCCTCAAAGACCATGAGTGTATAAGCAAGAGCACCAATTATATCACCAACAGGTGCAGCAAGGCGAGGAGAACGGGAAAGTTTTCCAAGATATAGTATTAAAGCAGACATGCCACCGCAGATATTGGCTAAAGCCCGAGTTGCATGCTCCTGCAGAGTTTGGCCACCATCACCTTGCATACACTCTTTAGAAGGAGCAACTATAGCTCCAATAAGGATCGGAAGACCTTCTGCACTAACAATAGCTTCCTTAGCCATGGTTGACTTTGAAGAAAGGGCCTCTAGGGCATCAGCAGCACTAGCTCTTACAGAAATATCATTTTCCTGACCAACAAGCTGAAGTAACGCTTTGACTGCTATAGAGTCTATTACTTTGGGGATGCTATCGCTGAAAGCCAACATTAAACGTGCCAACAGAGAAGCCGCATTTGACTGAGAAACAGCATTGTCAGAAGACAATAGACCCACAATAATATCCACACCTCCAGCTTCTAATGTTGCTTTCCAATAGCCATCTTTGTCACCACACAGATTTCTTAATGCTCCAGTAATGAAACCCTCAACAACTTTGTCTTGCTTGTTCTTTGGATTTAGTTGATTCCACAAGGTTGGAACTACACCTTCTGTAACAAAAATCTTTATACCAACATGATCATCTGAAAGACCACCAGAGGAAACTTCATATATTGCTTCAGCTGCTGCCTTCCTGGCGTCAGTGGATTCATATTTTAAGAGAGACAGTAATGGTGGGATACAACCACCAAGAAGTACTTTTAACCTCAAGTCTTCATCTTTGCACAGGACACTGAGAGTGGTAGCAATATTAACTTTTGCAAGAGGAGTTCCATTTCTGAGAATGTTTATGAACAATGGCATGGCTTGGGCATGAGAACCGATAAGTGCTCTAGCATCCTTCCTTTTCTTAGCAATACCTAGCAAGCGTGCTGTAATAAGTTCTTTCTCAAGTGGTGATGACAAGTTGGCATGCAGTTGCTCTACAAAATTAGCAACAGTCGCCATTGTAGATTCTGGGTCATCCATTCCTGTTGCCTCGTCAAATTCCCTGTATATAATTGGATATTTAACTGCCACTTGTTAGTTATTTTCACATTCAGTTACACGCTCGTTCATTATTCATATTCTTGCTTGCTTTTATAGAATGCTTTCATCAACAACGAACTCCTAAAATATTAGGAAACAAAATTACAGACCTAGGCTGAGACGGAGAAGAAGAAATGGACCGCCGTTGTTCAGGAGAGGAGGGAGACTTCGACATTTGCATCAATACGCCAGTTTATCCTCCTTGTAGGATGCCTGCAAATTTTGAACATTTTATAACTGAAGCATTCCAAAAATTCATCCCGAAATTTATATCCAACAAAATATGCTGAAAAAAGAACACATATAATCATCAAAAGGAGATGCACTTGATACCTTATGTTCTCTAAGTATCATTATATCATTGTTTTAAACGCTTCAATTATAGAGATATTTATACAAACTAAATAAAACAAATCATAGTCAACCCTTTCAAAGGTGAAAAACATATCTCGGTATACCAATTGCATCATGAATGTCTAGCCAGCTAGCACCTAATTTTTTTTTATAGGCAAAGTATTTTTGAATTTTTTTTTTTATGGAGATAAGGGAAGGGGACTTAAATCTACCAAATGGTGGTGCCCAGGATCGAATTCGGGACTTCCAACTCTCAAGCCTTAAGACTTGGTTCATGACCATGTGGGCTACACCCACTTGTCAGGTGTAGCCCACATGGCAGGGTCGACACCAAATTCTAAAAACACAGTCGTCGTGGACTGTCATAGTGTAAAATCAACAACTGTGTTACAACGACTGTCACTGTAAAATCAACGACTGCTTTTTTTTTTTTTTACCAAATTCTAAAAACACAGTCGTCGATTTCACACTGCCTGATCCAAAAGTGAAAGTGACCAACAACTAACTAAATTTCTGAATTCCACATGTCAGATTCCAGAAATCACTTCACAATGCAGCACAAGTAGAGACTCAAACGGAGAAATAAAAAATAAAAAGTAAAATCAAAAGATGCTACCTCGCCGGAGAAGACGCAAATGCCGCAGAACTCCTCTGCTTGTAACTACAACTCGAAACAACACCGCATCCTTCAATTCAGAAAACTGATCCAGCAAAATTGAGCCGAGAAAAAACCACGCTACACTGCAAAACATGAAAACAAAAAAAAAATCCAGATCAAAAGCCGAATCCAATTCAGCAGATCTTCTCCTCCGAGTAACAATTGAACAAAGCACAAAAAACACTATAGAGAGAGAGAGAGAGAGAATAATAAAAGAAGAAAGCGATCGATGATGAGAGAAGCTAGGTCAAGAGAGGGAAAGTAAAATTAAGGAAGAAGGTGAATGAATCTAAGCGTGCGTCAGAATTGTGAAATTATTACAAATTTGCAGAAAATGGAAAAATGAAATGAAATGAAATACCTGAAAATGAGAAAGAAAAGTAGAAGAGAGAGTGAGTGAGTGAGAAAGACGTGAAATGGGAGCGTAGCAAAAGACAGAGAGAAAGTGAAAGGAAATGGCGAAGAGAAAGCGAGTGAATTGCAATTGAGAGAGAGAGAGAGAGTGTGTGTGTGTGTTTCTCACACTTTGCTCAGTTCTCACAAGTCACAACAACACTCGGTGGTCTTCTTTTCCTTTCTTTTCTTTCTTGTGTAAGCAGTACACAGTAATTATTTTTCTTACTTTTTGTTGTCCTCTTTCCACATTTTCATTTTCTTTCATTCCATTATTATTTTATTATTTATTTAATCAATGATTTTTTTATTTTGACGGCGTCCTTCATTGGGTAAAGATGGCGAGGAGAAATTTTTGTTGGGTGTACATCAATCGATACTTTGATCTGGTTTATCCAAAATTCGATTCATTTGGTCCGATCCAACTGAATTCGCATTAAGCGGTAGGGGTCTCCCAACGGGGTTGCTCCATACCCAAGGCTCGAACTCGATACCAGTTGGTTGAGGGATCAAGTAAACTACCACTTGACCAACCCTACGTTGGTTGGCGAGGAGAAATGGATTTTTCTTTTTTTTTTATGCATTATGTTAATCAATTTTAGATGTTAATGATAAGATGTCAAATAATAATAAATAATATATTAAAAAATTAAGTTCATTGATTCGAATTAAAATCTTTGTTTTAAAATGGAGAAATAGTTATGTTTATTATTAAAAAAAAATTAGTTATGTTCTACTTAAAGCGTTTACTCTTTATTTCATTTTATTGTATTAACACAAAGTATTATTTCATCTGGTCTATTTATAGATTGCTTTCTAGAATAATTTATTGGTTATACTAATAAGTCACTTTGTATTTCTACTAGACATTTGTTGTTTTTTTTCCTTATTTGTTCTTTGTTCATTTATATAAAATAATACATTTGTGAAATTTTATTAAAAGTTAAAAGGATAAATCTACTATCTATATATAAAAGGATCCCTTTTCGAGGCACCACGTTTGCCGAAGAAATTTTCGAGACACCACGTTTGTCCTGTGAAGCTTTCCTCGCACCAGAGAGTTTATAAGTAAATAACATTATCTCTAACCAAAATTACAAATTGAAATTAAATTAATTATTTAAATTTATTTAATCATTATCTGTAGGTGAAATCATTATCCTCGATTTGTTGAACAAATCATTATCCTCAACAAAAATATTTAAAAAATATTAAGAAAATCACTATATGTTTATATATAAATATATATAATAGGCTCTCCCATACAATTTTTAAAGTTCTATCTAATTCTAAGAATTCTCTTCTCCAAATTCTCTCTTTTATTTTTATTTTTTCCCTCACTCCTCTATTTAAAGCTCTTAATTTTGATTTTTGAGTGTTTGATGCATTACTTATTAGATGATGCATATTTTGTTATACTTTTAATTGACTTTTGTTTATTCATCTACTTAGAGCTCTTAATTTTGATTTTTGAATGTTTGATGAATTACTTATTAGATAATGCATATTTTGTTATACTTTTAACTGACTTTTGCTTAATGCTATTTTCAGGAAGAATGACAACAATGAGTTACTTCAAACAAGAGCATGACCTTGGTAAGTTTTTTTTTTTTAAATTTTGGTAAGTTGTTATACATACTTACTTTGATTATTCTTTGTTGAAAGAATATGCAAATAATTGATCCTTTTCTCTTTTCAAAGAAGAGAAGGGCTAAGGCTCCTAGGATTATGAAGAAATACCCTGATCGTATTCGGTGAGATAATTTTGGTGAGTCTTTTGTCTGTTTGAAGAAACAATGTTTTTCGATTTATTTATGATTTTTTTCCGTTTTTGTCATGAGATAAGATAAATGATCAAAAAGATCAAAATATTTAAATATGAATAATAATAATAATAATAATAATAATAATAATAATAATAAATGTGATAATTATATTAAAGAAAATAATAATGGTAAAAAAATATTAATTTATCCATAAAATAAATATAAAAAATATCTTATAATATTATCCAATAAAAAAATCAGAATGTATAATTTTGGTTTAATTATATATAATTTTTCATATTAGATCTGATAATTATATTTAAAATATGCTAAATTATCATGTCATATGCAATAAAAAATATTTTGATTTATCTTTAAATCTACTCATAATACCATCAAACAAAAAAATATAAAAAAGTTTAATTTTCATTTCACTCTAATAATTAATCATAATATCATGATAAAACGTGTTAATTCATCGATCAACTAAATAAGGAATACATTAATTTAATACTCATCTATACATAGACATATATAATATTGAATATATAAAAAAGAGCCAACATTATATTCATAATAAAATGCAATGTGTTAACCAAGATAGTCAAAAATAACAATTTCAATGTCGTCTTCATGTTCTACGAAATAGTGGATATTCCAATTTATCCTTAAATTTTAATAATCAAGTAAAAAAAATGTTAATTTATCCATTGAATAAATAAGAAAAATCTCGGATAAAAAAATATTTTTCATTTATATAAGGAAGTACAAAATTTTTCAACAAGCTCATTTTCATTGTTGTTTAATAATAATCTTTACTTTAAAATATTTAAATATTAATAATCCGTGCATTGCACAGGATAAAAATAAAAAAGTTTAATTTTGATTTCACTCTAATTAATAAAACATGTTAATTATCGATCAACTAAATAAGGAATACATTAATTTAATATTGATCTATACATAAATAAATATAATATTAAAAAACGAACCGCCATTATCTTCCAAAGAATTCATCTCCAATGAAATAAGGGATATTATGATTTATCATTGACTATTCTCATAATACCATCAAGCAAAAAAATCAAAATAATAATAATTTTTGATTTATCATAATAAAGTATAATGAATAATCCTTTTTTATAATTATTTTTGTTATTGTTTAATAATAATCTTTACTTTATATTAAAAATAATAATAATCTTTAATTTAAAATATTTTATATAAAAAAATTTAATATCAACACCCCATGCATTGCACGGGGTAAGAGCCAGTTGTAATATATAAGTATATTTTTAAAGTTTCAAAAAAATAACTATTTTTCTTGATCTTTATACAATAGTTAAAGATGACGTGTAATAAGGATAAGAGACACTATTTTACAAGTTCTTCGCAAAATATGAGATGATGAATATTATGTTAATATTCTGATTAATTAAAATTATATTTAACTAATCTGATTTAGAAATTATAGTTCTTATGGAGAAAATAAATAATATAAATGAATTATTTTGCATTTACAACTTATCACAGCCATACTTAATTTTTTTTTATTATTTATATATATTTTTTACCTTCAGGAAAGATATCCGTCTAATGAAAAGCAAAAAAAAAAAGACCTCATATCTCAATGAAAATATAAAATAACCCGAGTGATGCCATAATAAGATAATAATTGTTACTATATCTTTAAGCAAGACACATTAATATGACAAAACTAATGTAAAAAAAATTTACTCAGAAAATCATCAAGCCCTTACCCTCTAAAAACCTTTAAACCAGTTGAAAAAACAAAAACAAAAACCTTTAAACCCAACCAGCACAGTCTGCATATAGCTCGGTTCCTTAACCACGATGTCAGGGGTTCGATTTCTGTCTTGAGTATGGAAAAAGCTTTGTTGGTATAGACAAAACCCACTTAAGTGATTTCTATGGGGATTAGTCGTAGGCTATAGATTGAAGGATATCCTTGATTTAAAAAAAAAAAACAAAAAAAAAAAAAACAAAACTGAAGAATGAACGGGAGGATGTAACTGTCAATTTCTTTTTTTTTTTTTTTATGAGGGAATGTAACTGTCGTTTGTTACATGTAAAAGTCGCATAAGCCATAAGTCATTGTACCTCAATTGTCCGTATGTTGTGGGTTCAAAAGCAGCTCTGCTTGTCCGTAATCCCATGCTCCATCTCAGTCATAGTTTTATTTCTCCCTCCGTTCTATGATAGTGGTAAAAAATAATACAATTTTTTTATCTTAAATTAAAATTAAAGTAGTTAATTAAAAAATTTAAAAATTTTAAATTTTAAATTGTGATTGGTTAATAAATGTAAAATATACTAAATTAGTTGTTGATAATAAATTGACGTGTTAAATGAACCATTAAATACAAATTTTTTTAAATTAGTTATAATTTTTACTATCTTTAAGAAACAAAGAGAATATCACACAATTATGAAATGCTTTTGTTCAAATTATAGCATAATATATATTTTTTCTTTCTTATTTTGTAGTATTTAATCACGTATATTTCCAAGAAATGACTTGTGTTTTATCCGGTTCGATTGGATTAAAGCATGAAATCCTATTCTATTTGATAAAAAAATTTATGTACAGCTGTAACTTGATTTGGTTTTTTTTTTAATCCTTTAACTTTTTCTATTTATAATAAGCATTTAGTTGTATGAGCTTATATTAATATATTAAACTTTATATTTTAAATAAAAAAAATATAACATGACCAATTGTCCTATTGCAGTACATAGTTTTAATAAAAGAACAAAAAAAATTAAATTAAAGGCATGATATGCAATTCAGATGGAAATCCGATGCAATCCAAAAAAAAAAAAAAAAACCCAGCTTTCATCAAATTTTCTTTTGCCCAAAAGTTTAGCTTGATGTCGTTCATCCATGGGAATATTTTCTTACCAAATATAATAAAAGATACAACTTCTATAAAGTGTGTAAAAATATCTTTCTTTTAATTCAATAAAGCATGTAAGGAGATTATATTTTTTCATATGTTTACTTATGATATGTGAATAAAAAAAAATTGTTGTTAAAAGGTAAAATTCATTTCAATTATTTTTATGCTTAATTAGAAGGAGATTAATATTTTATTATTGGCTAGAAAATATGCACTCAATTTATTATTTTAAATGAAATCTAAGATTTTATTAATTTATTTAATTAGGGTAACTGGATCTAAAGTATACAATTATTTTGTGAGCAGTAATGAGTAGACCCTACAAAACACAAATGTAGCAGACGTACAGTTCATGGTAGTACATGACTACTCTGCATACAGATACAGAGGTCGTTGTGTCTGATCCGTGGCTAATATTATATGAACAATAAGGGTGGAACGTATTGATTGAATTTGGATGGTTGTGGGGAAAAGGACACATGTTTCAAACTCAGAAATGTGAGAATAGTCAGTAAGCATGATCTGTTTTTCTCTATGGCATAGGTCTTTTTCAATGGATCCAAAAGAATCTACTATGCTGTATCTGCATGTGCCTTCAGGGTAGTTATCTTGACTCTTTTAATTTATTATAAAGAAGGAATGCATGTTTAATTAATAATTAATAATAATAGGAGTAATATGGATCATCATCAATCAATTATCAAGAAGAACCAAAGCAGCAGCAATTCAGTATAAGTACATGTTTAACATCTGAGCTCCCATTAGTTTAATCTCTATGATTTTTTAACTGTTCGATCGTTTCATTGTTCTGACTTTTTTATCCATTTGATTCGGCTTGGGATAAGTGAATTGAATTTATTTAATGAAAGTATATACTTATTTTTGTTGCTTGGTGAGTTATTTAATAATTTGGTTACCATTGGGATAAGTGAAATAAATTTTATGTCAATAATTTCTCTAGCTTGATCAGTTTATAAAATGGTCAGTTCTACGTGCTTTAACATTTACTACTTCAGAGTGTAGTTGTTGAGGACTTAAATGTATTAGTCATAGTTAAATTTGTTTATATATATACCAGACAAGATAAAAATTTTCCCTGGATACAAGATAAAAAAAATAAAATAAAATAAAATTTTCCCCCGCAACAACGTTGGGAGAGGAATAAAACCTTAACCCCGGGACCCCCTCGAACTAGATTAGTCGGCCCAGTGGGCCGGATACCAGGGTGCAAACCAAAAAAAGACAAGATAAAAATTTAAAATGGAAGGCCCTTTGAACGTGAACCTGAATTTGTATATATCCGTAACTCTTCATCAATTATTTCTCTGTAAAAATTTATTATGCAACCTTATATTATTCAAAGAAATTAGAAATTATTATCAGAATAGATGGAACTAACACCTTATCGAAAATCAGTTTTTAGTGAAAAAAATGAATTATCTCATAAAATTTACCTTCTTGCATAAAAAATAATAATTTACCTTCAATGTAGGGACCACTTATTTAAAAAAAAATTATCTCATAAATTTTTTTTGTCTCAAATTAAAATTATAGTAATTAATAAAAAAATCTAAAAATTGCAAATTTTGAATTATGATTGGTTGATCAATGCAAAATGCATTAAATTAATTGTTTAATAATTAGTTGATGTATTAGACAAACCAAAAAATGTATTTATCCATAATTTTTTTATTTTTATAATTTTTTACCAATCTTATGAAACGGAAAAAGTATTTTATTTTAATCATTGGATCGATTTAAAGGCACCAACTCAAAGACATAACGAAAATATTCATGGGAGACCTCTAATGTTGATGGAGAGAGGATTAGTATCCATGGAACTAGAAAGAAAGAAGGTATACTATTTACAAATAAATAGACAGTTAGACACAGACCCTCACTTAGGGCTAATTTTGATTTAAAGAAACAACAATAACCCTCCAACTTCACATGCATGTTGGATTTTTGGCATGATGGGTTGTTTGGCACCCCATTCTCGACATTATTAGAGTCGGAAAAAAAAACTCGGGCCGATCGGCCCAACCAGGATAAACTCAATACATAAACAGGTTGGACCGTCAATATTGTCTAAAAAATAATCCGAACTAGTTAAAAAAGTGGTTCGTCATTGGATTTAGTTAGATGATTTTTTGTCCGAATTTCATTCGAGCTTTTTTAGCCTACCCCGATCGTGGCTCAATCTCGAATTGCCACCTCTAGATATTATGCATCCCACCTTTGATGCGAAATAACTAAAATATTCTTAATTTTTTACAAGTAACGTACGGGTCATCAAGCAGTCTCACGACTTCAGGTTATCAAGCAGCCTCACAATTCTGATATAAAATTTTGAATTTGTTTTCAAATCTATGTCTTTCATAACCCATGAAGTAAAACTTATCTAAAATGCAAGATATTATTAGGTTTAAAAATTTATTCATTTTATACAAAAGTCATATGTGATGATGTATTGTGAGAAAAGTTAAAAAAAAAAAAACCTCCAATCTTGACTATACTCACGATCTTAGGTTTTGAGTATGGTCACGATGCTAATGGGACGACTAAAAAAATTCGAATCATGATCCTAATTCACGATCCAATGATAAATTTGAAAAAATAATAATAAGTGGAGTTATAACACGCTCTCTTTTGAATTAGACCGCTCTTGACCAAGAAGGGTATCCTGTAGGCCTTACCCTTACTCCTTAGCCTATCTAATTTTCTCCCGTGATGGACTTCCCACTTCATGTTTTTTCTTTTTGAAAAAAAAAAAGAGAGAGAAATTCCCACTTCATGTTACTCATACACACATACACATGTGCTGCATCTCAGATTCCAAGTGATCCAACACACCAACAAGGGATTGATGTTTTGCTTGAAGTTAAAGCAATGCTTATTGTAAAAAAAAAATTGTCACCTTGGAATAGTGACTTCATTTGAAGACTCTTAACAAAAAATCAAAGAAAAAAGAAAATGGCACAAGAAGCTAAGGAAATGAAGAACCGGCGGGAACATATGTATGTACACATAACATGTAAATTTCCCAATGCACATTAGTTTTCCAAATACGTGTTGATTCAAGTGGCAAGGGGCTTAGTTTCCCATATATAAGCAAAGTTTTTTTTTGGTAAATTTATATCAGCAAAGTTTTGGTTTTGAGTATTGTGAGTGAAAAATAAGGACATTCTGGGAATGACTCTAAACTAAACAGTAACGGGCAACATTTTATTTTCAGTCATTTGTTTGTCTTGAAACATTAATTTTTGTTATTTCCATTCAAATTCAGATTGTCACAGTTCTATGTACAAATAAATTTTTACAATATTATCTGAATTATCAAGGGTTCTCAATTCTCATTCACCATCTTAGGAACTGAAATTTCAGTGCTACATATTGGACAAACCTTCTTAATTTGAAGCCACTTGGTTATGCAATCTGTATGGTAAGGGTGCTCACATTCAAGTGCCACCAGGGCTTCATCATCTTCATATTCCACCTGACAAATCACACACTTGTCAATTCCACTTTTACTTTCAGCAGAATAATGCAAACATGAAGAAATTTCAATTGCTGATAATCCTCTCTTCTCTTTCCCTAAAAAATCTCCCAACACAATCAATTCTTCATAAGTCAATTCATCTACATCAATGTCATCCTCATCAAATAATTCTTCATCATCATCATTGCTTCCTTCACTCTCAAGAAATTGAAGGTCTGGTTCTAACTCTTGGCTAAGGAAAAAGTCGGCGTCGCGATCATAATCGTTATTGAAAGAGGAATCGCTTCCACTTTCACTTTCAAGTGAAGGGAATGTTCCATCTTGATCTTGCAATCCAATTGCTAGAACAAAATCAGAACTAACTTCCTCAAGTTGAGTGTAAGGATTTTTGTGTGGAGATTGTTTTCTTCCCTCTTCAGGTTCCATTGAAGGGACAAAAAAAGTGTTAATTGACCAATTAATGGTTTGAGAACATAACAATGTGATTATGATATTTGTAGAGATGAATGGAAGCATAATTTTAGAGATTTATTTGAGGATGATCAAAACTTCTATATCAAGTAATGTAAATACCTTCTCATGGGTTCTTAGTGTTTCAGATTCTTGGTTATACATTGATGGCTATGTCACCTAGGTATTATTATTAATAACAATTATTAACTTTTAATTTTATTTTTTTAATTTTTTGGATAAGGCAGCTTATGTGCAAAGCAATCGCAAATTATTCTCCATAAGCAACAATATACCTTAGCTAATTGTAAAATAATGGAAGTTATCAGCTTGCATTTGCTGCAACTTCTTACCGCAGTTGTGAACCATTCCTTGAATTAAATTATTCACATTTAACATAGTTTGGTTGCATTTGGAATTTGTATTTGGTTCAAAGTAATGTTGCATTATTGGAGGAGAGAGAGAGAAAGAAAATTCAACTTGGAATGTTCTGGCATTTTTTAAAAGGCTTATTTTTATGTATTTGGTCTTTAAAAGTAAAGTTCATGTGTTTTGGTTTTAGTCCCTAATAATTATTTTGATCGGAACTATTTTTTAAATTTTCAAATATTTTGATTTTAGTCATTGTCATTAGGAAAAATTTGTTAGCTAGCAAAACAACACACTAACAAGCACATGGTATGAGGTGACATCATATAGGTAGTATGACGTAGGTGATAGAGGCTCATGGACTCAAAATCTATATGTAAAATGGTCTCATACGCCAAAATTTGCGTGCATGGACCTAAATTAGCCACCTTACATCCCGTGTGATTGGTGATGTAGTGTTGCGTAAAAAAAATGATTTTTTTTCACGGATATAACCAAGACTAAAATATTTGAAAATTAAAGACTAATCACAATTAAAATAACTAAAATTAAAATTAAAACACATTAAATTTTTAGAGACAAAAACATAAATAAGCCTCTTGAAAAATTACCTTCGAACGGTTGGAAGTTGTGTTCTCTTCTTCCTGCCTTTTTTTTTAATTTTTTTTTAGTACCTTCTTCCTATTTATTAACGATAAGAAAGACAAAATTATATGATTTACAATTTTTTTTTGTGGCCAAAGTGGAAGAGAAAAATTATGCTCAGGTCATGTTGATCTCGCAAGATGTGCTTATTTTTTTACTTTTTTTTAATCATATTTATCTATCTCACTTGAAATAAATTTTTTCATTTGTTTATGTTTTTTTAGAAATTCAATAATGAGATAATTTATTTTCCTATCATATCCTAATTTAATATGATCTTCAATTGGAAAATTAATATGATATTGGAAAGATATACTCTCTGTCTTTATGTCTCAATATTTTGGTAAAAATTTATAGGCTTAATTGCACTTTTTGTCTTCCAATGTGACAAATTTAGTCTCCTATTTTTTATTTGGCGAAATTAATCGTTTAATTGTTAATTTCTGACGATTTCAGTCATTCCGAGTCTGACAGAATAGCACGTGTCAACACCTGAGCAATTTTGATAAACACGAAAGGACTGAAATCGCTATAAATTGACAATTGAATGACTAAATTCGCCAATTTAAAAATAGGGGACTAAATTCGCCAAATTAACAAAATTGGAGAACTAAAAGTGCAATTAAGCCAAATTTATAAAGTAAAAAAAATAAGAATCAATGCAATTCATTAATTGCAAATAAAAACTATACATATTTATTTTATTTTATTTCTTTTACTATTATTGAATCACTTTTTTTTTTCAAATAATTTAGTATATCTTTCCTTAATTATTCAATCGTGAACATAATATACTATTTTTAAAATATTTGCTTTATGATTTTTACTTTAAATTTGGACAATTTTGTTTTTGCCAAAATAATGAGAGGGAGGGAATATATTTTATGTAAAAAGTAATGAAAGAATTTGATTTTTTAATATTGACTAACCCTTTTTTGATTCTTTTAACTTTTAAATTTTAAAATCATAAATCAAAATTTTAATTTAAGCAATAAATATGATTTTAATAATTTTTTAAGAAATAAGTAAATCATTAAAAATGTAAATAATTGATAATTAAGGAAAAAAAACTCAGAGAACGAAATAGAAAATACTACATACATAAGCACCGTAGAAAGACAGAGAGCGAGAGAAAATACACACATGACACATTCACACCTACTTGAGTATATATGCATTATAGGCAGAGAGTAGCATCACCAGCATATCTTACAAGTTATAGTAGCTAGGCTCTATACAACAATTAAAGTTGTGAAAAAAAAAGGGGGTGCAAATGGTGATGAAAGTGGTGAAGGGTTGGTGGTGTTCGATTGCAATCCTCTTAACGGTGGCTTTTGGCACCGTACAAGGAGGCAACAATGTCACATACGATGGAAGATCCTTAATCATTGATGGTCAACATAAATTCCTCTTCTCTGGTTCAATTCACTATCCTCGTAGCACTCCTGAGGTATCATCACATTATTATTATTATTATTATTATTATTATTATTATTATTATTATTATTATTATTTTCTTTCTCTATTTCATTTGTACTATTTTTCCATTCAGTGTATTTAGCATAATCGAAAAAAATTAGATTATGATTATATTTATTTATATGCTAAGATTCTATTTTGTTAAAATTATAGTTTGTTTATGTTTGAGTCACTAGGTTAAAAAGTGAATGAATTTAAGCGGATTTGTTTTATTTGAATAGTATTAAAAAGATTATTTTTTATTGAGTAAATTAAAAAAAAAGTTTGAAAAGGAAGAAATTATTTATTGTAATTGGAGTGTTGAAGATAAAATAGGAAAAATACATGAATTTTAGAAAACAATCTTACCCCAAAAAGTGAAAATCGAAGATTTTGCTTTTTTTTTTTAAAATTAAAATCTAAAATTGTAATTTATAAGATTTGTCAAACATATAAAAATTCAAAAACAAGATTAATTTTTTTAAAAAAAAATCTCGAAACACAATAAAAAAAACTCTATCAAACATGGTCTAAATTCAGAGATGTTAAATTGTAAACGGAATAAAGAGCAAGGGTTAGCCATAAACGTATAAGCATATATAATTATCGTCTCATTCTCAATGTGTTGGTTGTGAATGTTCTCAAGAAAAAGAGAGGAGTCTGATTTGTTCGGTAAAACTAGTTTGTAGCTATGAGTTTATAATTTATAACTGTAGGAGTTGTGAGTTTGTAGCTGTGAGCTTATAACTGTTTAGCTGAAATAGTGTTGTTCGACAAAATTAGATTTTGAAGTAGCTAAAAGTTATTAAATGACAAAAAAAAAATGTACAACATTATATTATCTATATTTTATTTATTTTCATTTTTTTATAAACAGATAGTTGATTAATTAATTGATTAAATAATAAAGTATAGAAATGATAAAATCATAATTAATTAAATTAGTTTATTTCATTTATTTATTAATTATGTAGTTAATTAATTATAACAAAATTTTAAATTATAATTAATAATTAATTAAATACACAATTAATTAAAAATTAATAATGTTCCTTGTTTGCAATATATATACATAGAAAATTAATAATGTATGTGTTTTATTTAAGGGTAGGTAAATAGTTTTAAAATTTGTTTGAGCGTATAATTGGTATATGAATTATTGAAAGCTAGTTTAGTTTCAATAACTAGCTTTCTAAAAACTAGCTTTCAAAAGCTACAAACCCCTTTTCTAAAAGCTATAAGCTCCTTCTAATTTGTGTTCACCGAATAAGGCTATTAACGTATTGACAAAATCTAGAAGCTCCTAACTAACTAAAAGACTCCTAACTCGTGTTGCCGAACAAAGCCGGTCTTGGCACAATTTAATTACTAGTGGATCGGACAACTTATTTTTCTTGCAAGGCGAAAACTTCTACCATAACTCGGTAAGAGTCGAAAGATAACCAGTAGGTAAGGAATTAAGTCTTAAATTTAGCTGGCAATGCAAGAATTTTATTGGTGATTAATATGTAATTGTACCTTTATAAACTTTCATTTTATATAGTCTTGAGGATTAAGGTTATGTTTGGTAAGCCAAATTTATAACTTATTTGGTAGCTTTTAACTTATTGACTTGATCAATAAGTTATTAGAGTTGTTTGGTGAAAAAAAAAATAAAAGAAGTTTATAACTTTTGAAAGCTATGGCCTATGTGACACTTAGGAAGAAAGCTATTTGGTAGCTTTTGAAAGTTATTAGAGTTGTCAACTGGGCTGTCTTGCTGCAGGGACACTTAGGATTTCCCTCTCCCCAGGTCATGGGTTCTAGTCCCAGACCTCCCATATAAACCAAAAAAAAAAAAAAAGAAAGCTATGTGAAGTAGTTTTCAAAAAAAT
Organism: Crotalaria pallida; assembly: GCA_037953625.1. Classification (NCBI taxonomy): domain Eukaryota; kingdom Viridiplantae; phylum Streptophyta; class Magnoliopsida; order Fabales; family Fabaceae; genus Crotalaria; species Crotalaria pallida. Next base: position 144,982,996 of record CM075651.1, on the reverse strand, counting down.
GAAAGAGATTTCAATATATTATATCTCAATTTCCCTTTATTTTTTTTCCTAAATATTATCATATATTTTGACCAAATTATATTGTTAAGTCATTTAATAAATTAAGCTAGTTGTACAGTTGGTTTTGCCAAACAGCCTTACTTCGATAAGTGAGATATACAGCTATAAGCTTTCGGCTATTATTCCACAGCTTTCACTATGTTTCATAACTATAAGTTATGAGCTCGAAACTATCAATTATAAGTTTACGACTATAAGCTAGTTTTACCAAACAAACCCTAAGATTACTTCGACCTTGGCGAGTGATGAGCTTTCGGGTTCAACTCATCTAAAATCTGTGTACTATAAAAATTGAAAGATAGCTATTAATAAAAAAAAAATTTAACCTTCTAAAAATCACTCTAAAAATTCTCTTAAAACTAATGTACGAGGGTACATCATTTTTAATTTTATCATTATTAATTATATTTTTTTTAATTATATTTTTCATGAACAAGAAATACATTTTATTGAATACCCTTATTTAAGTGTCTCTTAAGACATAAAAATACACAAGATACTGAATCTACTCAATATAACTAACGCATAGAACAAATACTTTTTTTAATTTTTCATATTTATCTAATTAACGAGTCTACTGTTTTTTTTAAGGGTAAGTCAAAGATTTTATTCAAGTGGGAAATAAAAGCCTGTAGCAAGCATGCATATTCGATACAAAAGAATGATCTTGAAAAGAAGAAACATCTAACCGGCCAATATCCCCCATCAACAATAACGACATGCCTAGAAATTATATTAGCTGTAACATTCGTCTATTTATCTTTAAAGATAACATCAATAGAAAGAAGGGATATAAGAATGACAATCACCAAAGATTTCACCCATATAAGTGTTAACTTTGAGAAGTTTGGCTCATTGTCAGTCCTATTCATATTATAAACCTCATTTTGAAATCACATTATTATTTATAAATAATTAAATAATTTCATCAAATAATATAATAAGGAGCCCATATAATAATGTATCACTTTGAATTTCATGTATTGAATGCATTAAAATAACTTTCTTGTAATATGTATGTATGTATTGGGGAAAAAATCTTTATGGATTCGAATGTATTTGTGAGGTTTTGGATAGCCTCCTCTTCCTTACACTTTAGAACAAAATCAGAACAATTGTGTGAAACTAGCCAACTGTGCATATTGCATAATAAGCTAAATTATTATTAATTATTTTGTTTTTCGTTTGACGATGGGCAAAGAACTATGATTGCAATTGCATGAGCAACGTTTATTATTAGTTTTTTTATTATTGTTTTAATGGGCAAAGAGTAACAAGAAGAATGATGGACCTTAGAGAGATAGTGTGCGCAAGCATCTCCACTCGGTTGGAATTTTTTTATTATATAGGATAATTATTTGGTTATTTTATCTCATACTATATTTGTATTTATGTATGTTTTGCTATTTTACCTTCATTTTTTAAACAATTTTACTTGTATATTATATTTGCCTTGCTACATGTATGTCTAAATTGACAATTGCATTCTCTTTTTTTTTTATTTAAATAGATGTGGCCTTCTTTAATTGCGAAAGCTAAGGAAGGAGGGCTAGATGTCATACAAACTTTAGTATTTTGGAACCTTCACGAGCCCCAACAAAACCAGGTAACCTTTAATCTCTTCTTCGAAATTCCTGTTCTTTACTAAACTTTACTAGCATTTTGTTATTTTCTCTTTTCCTAATTAGTTATCACTTACTAATATTTTTTTATTTGGTATTCTAAAGGGCAAAAATGCCCAAAAACAAAGAAAGTTACATTAAAGCAATATTAAAATAGGAGCTTAATAAGGTAGGGGGTCTTGGGTGGCTAGTGGTAACCTCCTGGGGTGCCATAGTCCATCTAATATATTTTGACTTTCTTTGCAGTTTGACTTCAGTGGAAGGCGTGATTTAGTGAGATTCGTTAAAGAAATCCAGGCCCAGGGTTTATATGTGACCCTTAGAATTGGACCATTCATTGAAGGTGAATGGACCTATGGGTAAGACCTCCTGCTCTTGCTATCATAAAATTTTCTTGCACAAGAAACTAGTTTAAGGAAAAACATACCCTAGTTTTCATTGTAATTGTTTTAGTTACTTCAATATTATACTTCATACGCTTCATATGTATACCGTTGTTTAAGGTTAATGTAAAAATATTAACAATATTAATTGAAGTAAGATTTTATTTTATTTTGACTAAAATATTCATCTTCATGATGATATATTGTAAGGAAAAAAAAATCAAATAATTACTATTATGTTTTACGATTAATAAATGAGAATAAAACTGGTAAAAAAAAAAACCTTAATAATATACATTTGAAACAAAAATAAAAGGTTAAACCAACATTACATATGAAATGAGAGGTACTAAATTTAGACAAGTTTAACGTATGATTTTGTGAGTGCAGGGGTTTACCATTATGGCTGCATGATATTCCGGGCATTGTTTTTAGATCTGATAATGAACCATTCAAGGTAGTACTTTATTTCCTCTATGTGCTTGTAGTATAAATTTGATCTAACATAATAATTTAATGTAACATAATATTAAAAGGCAGTTCATCTACACATTATTTTTATCCAATGAATTCTGATAATTGTGAAGTACTGGGCAACGTTTCCTTAAAACAAAATTCACTATTTTATATAGTATAGTTATGGAATACTCATATGTCTTTTTCATTTCTCTAATGGCAGCTTCACATGCAAAACTTCACTACCAAAATAGTCAACATGATGAAATCCGCTAATCTTTATGCTTCACAAGGAGGGCCTATTATACTATCTCAGGTTTAAACTTTAATGCTACTACAAACACTTGCATATTCCTATAATTATATGTCACGTTACATTTTTTTTCTTCTCCCACTATTAGTAATACTAAATTAATGATTTATGGTTGATGCAGATTGAGAACGAGTATGGTAGAATTGAAAGGGCGTATCGCGAAAAAGGACCCCCTTATGTTCGTTGGGCTGCACAAATGGCAGTGGGCCTCCAAACTGGGGTGCCCTGGATAATGTGCCAGCAAGACGATGCTCCTGATCCAGTGGTTAGTCTTTACATTAAGTTACTTTTCATTTGAAAATTTGTTAGGTGCTTTAGATCATGATGCAATGTAATATATATGATTTAAATATATTTTTAGTACTGTATATGCAAGTTTGTTTTTTCATCATTCTCCATGACCATGAACACGTTTTTTTTTTTAAAATTTATAGTCTTTGCTTCGTGTTGATACTGTGTTTTTTTTTATTCGGTCCTTATAATATGTTGTTATTTTGAATTTGGTCACAGTATATGTTGATGTTTTTTATTTGAGTTTTGTATTTGATTTTTGTCACATCAATACTTAATAAATTCCGATTAATGATAGAGATTTAAATCAAAGTAAATGAGTTAGCTTGTGTGAAGCACATATACTCTAAAAATGAAAAAGTATTGGTGTCGTATCTATGTCTGATATCGATATACGCACGATACCTCCCGATACATGTCCCAAAAGTAATATATCATTTTTTATTTTTTTTATTTAAAAAACACTTTTATTATACTTTTTAGATACTTACCGATACTCAATGATACTTCTTTTATACTTCCTTAGCTATTTGTTTTGAATTTTTTAATAATTATTTTTTTAAAGTAGTTGTTCAAATTATTTTTTAATAAAATAACAAACTTTTTAAATTTCATTTAAACAACCCATATCATTATGAGATAATGGAGAATGCACCGACAGTGTAAAAGTTTTTTACATCATCAGTGCATCATCTATCATTCATCCGTTTATGGTCATTGACTTTTAGATATCGTTAATGCATACCCATTAATTTCTATCATTATAGTCATGTACTGATGAAATGACATGCGAAGGAAAATTATCAATATACAATGTCTATTTTAAAATATATATATATATATTTAAATTTGTATTAACGTATCATATGTCATATCTTATCTTGAATTTTCAAAAATCCTCGTATCCTCGTATCCATATCATATCCATGTTGTATTAAGTATCGGACTTCGTATTAGCTTTTAATGTTATAATTGATGAGTATCCTAAAGTTGTTTCTCTTCCCTCTTGTATTTGTGTGTGTAATGATGTTCTTATTTCATGCAATATGCAGATCAATACATGCAATGGTAGGAAATGCGGGATAACATTCAAGGGACCTAACTCACCAAACAAGCCTTCACTATGGACAGAGAATTGGACAAGCTTGTATGTTCTTGCGGAAGTTTGCATTATTATAATTTATTACAAATTAAAATCTATAGAATATTAGTAATTCAAACAACATATATGCATGTTAATTATTACTTGACTAATTATCTGCCTTCATTTTAATTTTAAAAATTGAAGCATTCAAGCCTTTGGTGAAGAACCACCCTTGAGATCAGCTGAAGATATTGCATATAATGTTACCTTGTTTGTTGCAAAGAAGAACGGGAGCTATATCAACTATTACATGGTATAATAACTTACCGAGGTTTTAAACTGCGATATGTAATCACAATTGAGGTTGCAATGTTGCGGTTTTAACCGCTTCACACTATCAGTACAGTCACATAGGCCACATTTCCCTGTAATTATGCGCAATTGTGATAATGCAAGTGATTTAAAACCTCGTCTCTCACACTAGATACCCCTTACTTTTGTTTTCTTTTCTTTTTCTTTTTCGTTCTAGGCATCTCCGACTCCGCACAACTGAAAATTACACAATATTTTTCCTTTTGATAACTCCATGGGTTCTTTGATTTGATGCAGTACCATGGAGGAACCAATTTTGACAGAACGACATCTGCATTTGTAACAACAGCTTACTATGATGAAGCTCCACTAGATGAATATGGTACATTTCTTTCATTTTCAGTTTTTAATTTCATATTTGCAAAAATATTGAATCACAAGGTGATTGACTATATGTTAATGTAATCAGGTTTGGTTAGGCAACCAAAATGGGGCCATCTAAAGGAACTAAATGTTGCTATCAAGTCATGTTCAGAGACTTTACTGTATGGAACACAAACTACATTCAACTTGGGTACAAGCCAACAAGTAAGAAAACTAAAAAAACCTGATATTTCTTCAATTATTTTGTTTTTATTAAGCAAAAGAAAAATATCTTTAACAACTATTACAAGGGGTACTTGAATCCGTACAAAGCAAAATCAAAGTATTATTAATTAGAAAGTGTTTGCTAGACTTGTTAAAATGAGACATAATATAACACGAGTTATGTTCTATATTTGACATATCTTTTAAATAAACAGAATACTATAAAAAAGATTAATAGGTGTGACAGTTAAGTTCCACACCAAATAAAACAAAATATGTCTCGTTCGCGTGCCAAACTTTACTTTAGCCAATTTTATCTATGCACATAAACAAAGGGAAATGGTCCTTTGAAGTGTAGATATACCCTTTGACTTGCGGTCAACAACCTTTGCTAAAATTTGGTTTGAGACTTTTATAATATTAGAACTCGGGTAACAATCTTTGAATCTATAAACTATAAAGTATCCTCTATAAGTTGAATCTTGGAAATAAATTTAACCTTTACCATCTCTCTACTTTCAGGCTTATGTTTTCAAAATGAAGTCAACAACAACAGGATGTGTTGCTTTCCTGGAAAATATTGAATATAGTGAAGCCCCAATCCAATTTCAAAATGTCACATATCAATTACCCCCAAGATCATTTAGTATTCTACCAGACTGCAAGAATGTAACATTCAACACAGCTAAGGTATGATAAAAAAATATTCAATGGATACTATTTCATTAATGTTCACTACATACTTTCTATGAGTTTAATGACATATACAAATATGATGATGTTGTAGGTAGGCACACAAAATAATATCAGAGCAATGAAATCACAGTTACAGCTGAATTCAACTGAAAAATGGAAGGTGTATGAAGAAGCAATCCCTAACTATGATAACACTTCAATAAAAGCAAATACATTATTGGATCAGATCAGCACAGCAAAAGATACATCTGACTATCTATGGTACACTTACAGGTAAAATAGAAAAATAATCAGTTAACAGAAGCTACATTTAGAGATGTTAATTTTGTTAACTAAATCATATAATTACTTTATAATATGATTTGGCCTTTGCTAAGATACTTGTTGCTAATCTTGGTCATGCAGCTTTCTTGCCAACTCTACAAGTGCACAATCTGTTCTTAGTGTATACAGTCGAGGACATGTTTTGCATGCATTCATCAACGGAGTTTTAGTCGGTAAAGCTCTATATCTTGCCCTCAGACCTGGATTTCTTTGGCTATAAAAAATCTGATGTACATTATGAGGCAGAAATTCCTCCTTAGAATCATAATTCGCCATCTTGAAATCCCAGGTTTAGTTTTGTTGTTTTTGTTAAATTTTTCTGTTGAATTGTTGTGCATCTTCTTTCAATCCCTCTCTTCTTAACCATTCCTGTAGTCACTATTGCTTAGTCAACTTGAAACCTTATTTTTTGACTAATTAACTCATCTAACCGATCAACCTGTCATCTCGATTTTTGCTTAACTGGAGCTGGTCTACCTTTTTTTACCTTCTAGTATTACAATTTTCAAGCATCACTACTCACTGATATTGTGATTATGGAGCAATTTTCCCTTTCAACTTCAAAACATTCTTGACCTAGTACATTGCTTTATTTTCATACCATTTGAGAAACTAAACTATGGACTCTTTTCCTGCTATGAACTCTAGGTTCTGCACATGGAAGTCGGAAAAATCAAATTTTCACCATGGAGAGTAAGATCAATTTGATAAACGGGACGAACAATGTCTCCTTACTTAGTGCAACAGTTGGAATGCCGGTATTTGTTAACACTTCTTGTTCTATTCATCATCAACAAAGCAAAAGAACCACAAAAAAGTGATGAATTCTTTCAAATTATAATTAACCCCTAGTGACCTTCAACAAATTCTCAAAAATAAGTACCAAATAACATAGATGGTTATATCATTTAAGATAGGAGACATATAATGAAGAATATTGTTATTATTGAAAAAATATAAACTAGCTAGGCATTACCTTACTTTTTCATCATTTTTAAATAGAATCAAAGTAAACAGAAAATATGATAGCTTGTGAAAGACATTGAATAATATGAAATATGCATTTATTTTTAAATGAAGGATTCAGGAGCATATCAAGAGCATAAAGTTGCTGGTTTGAGTAAGGTGACAATTGATGGCAGGGATCTCACAAATCATTCATGGGGATATCAAGTGAGTTTACTTTATCTTTAAGCTATGAATATGATTGTATGAGATAATGGTATTGTAAACTGCAGTTTGAAGGGAACTCAAATATTTTTATTTTTTGTTTTTCATTCGTAAACCATTGCTTAAAATTTGATTATGAGGAATATGTTAAGTGTTTGAAGTTTGAACTCTGCAATTATTTCAATGGTTTACCCTTTAAACTAATTTTGTTCATTGCATGTTGTCAACTTTTTTTTCAATGAAGGTAGGACTATTAGAAGAGAAATTGCAAATCTATACAGCGATTGGATCAAATAAAGTTCAGTGGAAAAGTCTTGGAAATTCTACTAAATCACTCACTTGGTATCAGGTATATCATTGTTTGTAAAATATAAAATCACTTAATGTTCTCCACAACAACAATGCATAGATCATGAATGAAATCCATGTAAATATGCTATAAGTCATTAGCTTGTTTCCTAATACTTTAGGCTAAAGTCTATCATTCTTCCCTTTGTTATGGATTTATGGAGAGGGGACCATGGTGTTAATTACTTCAATTACTTCAGTAAATAACAACACTTCATCATTTGGCTAATATTATTATTATTATTATTATTATTATTATTATTATTATTATTATTATTATTCTAACCACACTAATCTTTTTGTACTTATTTATAGGTCACGTTTGATGCACCAACCGGTAATGATCCTGTGGCTATGAACCTTGGCTCTATGGGAAAAGGTGTAGCTTGGGTTAATGGCCAAGGCATTGGAAGATACTGGGTATCTTTTCAAACACCAAAGGGGACTCCTTCCCAGCAATGGTATGTTCCTGAGCCACGATTTATTTTTCTTTTATTCACCTAAAAAAATTATTTTCCTTTTTGTTTATCCACTTCCCAAAAAAAAAAAATTTGCTATAGAAAACTACTATTGTACATTTATAAATGGATTTTAAGGGTCTCCCACAAACAACACTATTAAAAAAGTGCCTAATATGATTATTTAGCTAAAAAATGATTAAAATCAAATATAATATAATTTGAATAATTATTTCAAAATAGAGAAGATATGACCAAGAAATATAGCAAAGATTATTGCAGATATTTACAAAGTGTCTTGTTATTATATCATTGTTTTTATATTTTTCTTCTTTACTCGATGCAATTTACACTACTAAAATACTTTAATTATATTATACATGTAAATAATCCTGTACACTAGGTCAATCATTACAATTGAACATTTTTTTTCCAATGTTCCAGGTATCACATACCTCGATCCCTCTTGAAACCTACCGGAAACCTACTTGTTCTATTTGAAGAAGAAACTGGAAACCCACTAGGGATTACATTGGACATAGTTTATTCATCATGGTCATAAATTACTCAACTTAAAGAGAACGCTTAATATATCTTCGATGATATAACTTTGTTTTTTTGTTTGGTATATCAATATAGTCGTGTTTTGCTTTAGGTTACTACATATGTCTAGAAGCAATAAGCTATTAGCTATTGTCTTTTTTTCTTTTTTTTTAAATGAAGTATAAATTTATGTTTGTATGTCATGCGTTTATGTCTCTCCTTTAAACTTTAATTACCAAAAATTGCATACAATATACGAAATATAACAATGAATCTAGAGTTGTTATAATATATTTCATTTATCACGTGTTATCATTGCAAAAGAATCAAACACTACTTATGAGAAAACTTAATATATGATTACTTATCAAAATTATAATTGCATTATTTCCAATATATTTGCTTGCTAAACAAATAGGAAAATGTTTATGAATATTGATATTTGTATTGATCATTGATATTTTAGAATAAAATAACGATACATTAAAATGTGATGAGTAAATTGTAAAAATATTATGCCAAGAAGTCGGGAAGCTATCCTCGCTCGTGAAACCATTACACATATCCACAAGCCCACTTATATTTTTAACATCACTAACAAAGAAAGTACACAAATTCGCAGTCAAAAAGTGTTTCCGAATACTATATAATTATAATTCATTTAAACTAACTTTTCAAAAAAATTTAATGAGTGTGAATAATGGTTTCATGAGCGCAAATAACCCTATCTCTTTTTCAAGGGAGTCCAATAGACAAATGGTAACTCCTTTATCGAAAAATTAAGCAGGGAAAGCCACTCTATTCTCACCAAAGCACGTGCAACAGACAAATTAAAAGGAAAAATGGTTTTTTTAATGAGGGAAAATGTAATTAAAAAAAAAGAAAATTAGAATTTTTTTAACCTCAACTCATAAAGGTTAAAGATTACCCAAAAACAATAAATTTTATATAAAAAAATAATGCTTTGAAGAATTAAAATTTTATATATTTAGTTGTAAGAACACATATATTTAGCTAAAGAATGGTACTCGTAATGATATTATCCACGTTGTTGCCTATGTTTATGTGGGCTTGGAAGTCATTTGTTGGGCTTTACTTAAGCTTAGGCAAATAGTTTGGCCCATTGAAAATCAGCTGAGAATATGATTTGGGTGCCAATTTTGACACCCCATGGAGTAATTTACACACTCCACTAATATTCAAAAATCCCAAAATACCCTTTAAAAAAAATTTCCATCAAAAATACTTTTCTTTCACCACACTACTTCATACCCCATACCACACCCCATACCACACCCCACACTCCACAACATATCTCATTCCATTTCTCCACACAAACCCCTTTTCATTTCATCCCCATTAATCCCATGAACATTATCACTATTGAGGACATTAAGGCAAATCATAAAATCAAGTCGTGAATAACGTATAGAAGAAGGTAAGTTGCAGACACTATTTCGAACCTTTTTTTTTCCTGATCAGTGACCGGTCGTGAGGATCCTAACAACCAAAAAAACCTTGGGTCGTGAGGACGTTCACGACCTCGGCTTTTTTTCACAAGAAATAACTTTGAAGGAAACAACTGTTGGAAACCAACAAGCGGGCTAAGCAAATACTAGAGGGGGGGTGAATAGTATTTTGAAGCACTAATACCAAATATTTCGATTGATAATTGAAGAATGGAGCTAAGACTGAATTTTCTGGAATCAAACACAAAAGACTCGAGTCTTTTGTGAAATACTCGAGTTTTTCAGGATGAACAACTCGAGTCTTTTCTGAAATACTCGAGTTTTTCCTATCAGATAGCAGAAAAACCAGAAACGAAAATTCAGCAATTTAACTCAAATCAATTCAATAATAAACAGGAACTTATCCAACAGAATAGCAAGCAATCTAAATAACTTTTAAACACAAAGATTCCTTGAACTTGCTACCTAATTGTATAAATCCTAATTGATTGAAATGACTTAAGTCTATTGAGCTAGAAAGTAGATTAAAAGCAATAAACCAACACTCAAGCAATTTTATCCTGGTTCACTCCAACAATGAGCTACATCCAGTCCTCCTAATCACTTAGGAGTTTCTACTAATAATCAAATTGTTAGAAATTACAAAGGATTGCTTGAGAATGGCCTCACTCAACCTAACCCTTTCAAGAGTGTACCAAACTCTTGATTTCTACCCCAATTTGATTCCGATGATTGAAGAACTCTTCACAAAGCTTCCTTGAACTCCCTTCAAGAAACTCCACCGGGCTAGGAACCTCCTAGTCTTGTGCTTGAGAACCTCTCAAGACTTCCAACACCCTAAGCCACTTAGGGTTTGCTTGGGAACAATCCAAGACTTTGAATATTCAAGCTTTTTGTATGTGTATTACTAATCTCACAATGGATTAGCACAAATAAGCACAGCTCAATGTAAGAATTGAGGCCTAAAACTCAACTTGGAATAAAATGACAATATGAGTGAGAAGTTGAGCTTTTTGGGAATTAACACTTGAGAAGAGGAAATTAAGAAAGCTTGAATCAATATGATCTTGTTGTCTTGTTTGTTCTTGCACAAATTCAAAGAGAAATTTTACAATAAGGTTCTGAATTGCTCTCTTAGGTTGGATGAGACTCAAATGCCCTCAATTGGGTTTTTGAGTTTCTCCAACGTTCATTTTTGCTGACTGGACAAAAATACTCGAGTCTTTTGGTAAAAACTCGAGTCTTTTTGGTCGGTCACGAGTGAATTGGTGCACGAACAAGACTAACGGTCATAATTGCTGACCTGGCACAAATACTCGAGTTTTTATACAAATACTCGAGTGTATACTCGAGTCTTTTTCAAAATACTCGAGTATTTTGATCAGATATGGGAAAAATTATTTTTCAATTTTATTTTTCTTCTCAAGTATTAATTTTTGGTCAATCTCAACTTAATAAACATATAAAAATTTATTCCTAGAAGAGACTAACTATTTCTACCCACTCTCAACCACTCTCAACATAAATTAGAAATTTACAATTAATATTTGATTGAGAATGATTGGGCACTTGTCTTCTTTTCTTGACTTCTTGTTGATGTTGATGTTGCAATATCTTCAAGGCATGATTTGTTAATTATTTTGTCATCATCAAAACATAATCCACATAATTAGGAGCATTGAATTCACAATCTCCCCCTTTTTGGTGATGACAAAATAATTAACACTTGATCCATTTGTTAAGCTTGATCCACTTGGAGATGCAACTCCCCCTCACTATATGATACTTTTCACCTATCTAAAAATTCAGCTTGAGCAAGATGTTATGACAATTTAATTTTAGCACCAAGCCTATGGTATTAGAGAATTTAACAATTATCAGAGTATATACCATAATTAGAGATTTTAGGTGCAACAATATCAAGACAAGACAAGTGTAATATCTCTCCCCCTTTTTGTCATACGCCAAAAAGATGTAACAATTTAGAAAAAGATCAAGGGAGGAGAGGTGCATAATCGGAAAACCCCATAACCAACTATGCAAATAAAACGGAGATATAATAACGATAAAGAGCTCCCCCTGAAGCTTTGCACAAACATCATAATGAAGACCAAATTCATTAACATAAAAATATCATAAAAGGTCCAAATCAAAGGTGCAATTAATAAACCCAAAGTCGCAAAACACCAAGTTCTCAAAGTACAGAAAATGCAACAAGATCAACATGATGAAAACATAATGAAAACTAAAATAGAAAATCCATAAGCAGCAGCATCAAAACATGGAAGGAGCTGGATCATCTGGAGGAGGATAAAACCGAGAGAAGAGTTTAGAGGATGAAAAACTAGTAAGATTTGACAAAACTTTGAGGAAAATCTGAGTTTTGAGGAGAGAGATATGAGAAAACCGAGAGAGAAGAGGGTCGCAAAAACTTGAGTCTGAGAGTATATATAAACAGTTCAAAATACTCGAATATATTCATAAATACTAGAGTTGTTCTTTAGGATAAACTCGAGTTTTTGAAAATATATTCGAGTCGGTCGTGACTCAGCCCAGATTTCCCCAGAAAAGTCGAGTAAAAATTGAAAAACTCGAGTTTGGTCCGAAAGTTCAAATTTCAGGAAAACGCAAAATACTCGAGTTTTTGGAAAATACTCGAGTTTGGTCTGAAAGTTCAAAAATTGGGGGTTTCGAAAGACTCGAGTGTTTTGAAAAACACTCGAGTATTTTAATAACGACTCGAGTGTTTTTAGAAACACTCGAGTATTTTTATCAGACCCTGATTAAAAACTTTTTCAATTTAAAACTGATTTAATTTTGAATTAAAATACTCGAGTGTTTTTGGAAAAACTCGAGTATTTTGACAGAACAGAAAGTAAAAACTCAGTTTTAAAAGACCAAACACAAATCAAACACAAATGCTTCACTACCAACTTGGAATACAGTACAGAATCACACACAATTAACATATACAATTTCAAATATCATCAAGGACAATTTAACTAAGAATCAATAACACATTAGAGTAAGACTAATATGGTGATTTTCCAAAAATGACACACAATGCAATTAGCCTATATTAGCTTCATCTAAAATACCAAGTTCTCTCCTAATATGATAAAAGGTGTCCCTTGGTAGAGGTTTTGTAAAAATGTCGACTAATTGATTTGTGGTACTAACAAATTCAATTGTGCAATCACCCTTTTGTACATGATCTCTTAAAAAGTGATGTCTTATTTCAATGTGTTTAGTTCTTGAGTGATACACCGGATTCTTAGTCAAATTGATTGCACTCGTGTTATCGCATCTAATCGGAATATTTTCAAGTTTCAAACCAAAATCCGATAATTGTTGTTTCATCCATAACAGTTGAGCACAACAACTACCGGCTGCGATATATTCCGCTTCGGCGGTAGAAAGAGCGACACAAGCTTGCTTTTTAGAAAACCATGACACCAATGAACTTCCCAAGAAATGGCAAGTACCACTGGTGCTTTTGCGATCAAGCTTGCATCCCGCGAAGTCGGAATCCGAGTAACCAACTAAACTAAGATTGGCATCAGCAGGATACCATAAACCAGTGTTAATTGTTCCTTTTAGATACTTAAATATATGTTTAACTGCGGATAGATGAGATTCTTTAGGATTAGCTTGAAATCTAGCACACATGCATACACTAAACATAATATCCGGTCTAGATGCAGTGAGATATAGGAGACTACCTATCATACCCCTATACTTACTAACATCAACCGGTGTACCTTGTTCATCCTTGTCTAGGTAGCATGATGTGCTCATTGGAGTGTAGGCTTCCTTGCACTTGTCCAATCCGAATTTCTCAAGGAGCTCTTTGCAATATTTCTCTTGATGCACAAATATCCCCTCCTTGACTTGCTTTATTTGTAAGCCTAGGAAGAACTTGAGTTCTCCCATCATTGACATTTCAAATTCCTTTTTCATCAAATTTGAAAACTTTCTACAAAGAGACACGTTAGTAGCACCGAAAATGATATCATCAACATAGATTTGTACTAACAAAATGTCATCCTTGGTTTTATAAATAAATAGTGTATTATCAACCTTCCCTCTTTGAAACTTGTTTTCTAATAGAAAGGAACTCAATCGATCATACCAAGCTCTAGGAGCTTGTTTCAATCCATAGAGTGCCTTTTTCAATTTATAAACATGGTTTGGAAATTCACTATTTTCAAAACCGGGGGGTTGTTTGACATACACTTCTTCATTTATAAACCCATTCAAGAAAGCACTTTTAACATCCATTTGATATAAAGTGAATTTCATGATTGAAGCATAAGCAAGTAAAATTCGGATTGCTTCAAGACGTGCAACCGGAGCAAAGGTCTCATCATAATCGATACCTTCCTCTTGGTTGTACCCTTGAGCTACTAGTCTAGCTTTGTTTCTTATAATCAACCCGGATTCATCAAGTTTGTTTCTATAAATCCATTTAGTACCAATTATGGTATGATCATCGGGTTTAGGGACTAGATCCCAAACTTCATTTCTTTCAAATTGGTTTAATTCTTCTTGCATAGCAAGAACCCAATGATCATCCTCAATGGCCTTTTTAATTGAATCGGGTTCAATTTGAGAAACAAATGAGACATAGTGGCAAATGTTTTGAATAGACCTACGAGTAAGTACTCCCTTTGACATATCTCCTATGACTTTGTCTATAGGATGAGCCTTGACCGATTTCCAAGTTGGAGGAAGTTCTTCCCTTACTTCTCCTTCATCAACTTTTGATTTCTCTCTCTCTTTTTCTTCTTTTGAAAAGTCAATGCCATCTTCACTAGCATCACATAAAACACTATCTTCTTTTGAAGACTCATTAAAAACCACATGAATTGATTCCTCAATAGTTAAAGTTCTTTTATTGAAAATTCTATAAGCTTTACTATGAGAAGAATAGCCTAAAAATATGCCTTCATCGGATTTGGAATCAAACTTGCCAAGGTGTTCTTTTCCATTATTTAAAACAAAAACTTGGCATCCGAAGACATGAAAATGAGATATATTTGGCTTTCTTCCCTTGTAAAGTTCATAGGGGGTTTTATCCAAAGAGGGCCTTATCAAAATACGATTTAAAACATAACAAGCCGTATTGACGGCATCGGCCCAAAAATATTGAGGTACTTGAGAATCATTTAACATGGTTCTAGCAAGTTCCTCTAGCACCCTATTTTTCCGCTCTACCACTCCGTTTTGTTCCGGAGTTCTTGGTGCGGAGAATTGGTGCTCAATACCATTTTTAGCACAAAATCTATCAAATTTGTGGTTTTCAAATTCTCCACCATGATCGGTACGAATAATAATTACTTTTTGATTTACTTGGTTTTGCAAAAGTTTGACATGATGTTTAAAAGATTTGTAGGTCTCACTCTTAGTAGTTAAAAATAAAGTCCAAGTAAACCTAGAGAAGTCATCAACAATCACCAATGCATAATAGTTGCCACCAAAGCTTTTTACTTGTGATGGTCCAAACAAGTCCATATGAAGCATTTCTAATGGCCTTGATGTGGACATCACCATTTTTGATCCAAAGGTGTTTTTAGTTTGTTTACATTTCTTGCAAGGAGAACAAACACCTTCAATAGAAAAATTTAGCTTTGGTAAACCAACTACTAGATCTTTAGATTGTATTTTCTTCAATTGGTTTACATTAATATGAGCGGTCCTACGATGCCATAACCAAGTGTCATTTTCTTTGCTCACTAAACAAGTAGAGACCAAAGAAGTGACTTTGTTCAAATCAACTAAGTAAGTATTATTTGACCTTCTACCAACAAATTTGATTGATTCATCTTTGTCACTTTTAATGAGGCAATGGGTAGAGGTAAAAACTACATGATTACCAACATCACATAATTGGCTTATGCTCAAGAGATTATGTTCTAATCCTTGAACATAGAGCACATTATCAATAATCAAGTTTGAAGAGTTTCCGATTTTACCAATACCAAGAATTTTGCCTTTGTTGTTGTCCCCATAAGTGACATAACCCTTTTCCTTTGGAGTAAGCTCAATGAAGTGCCGCTTATCTCCCATCATGTGCTTCGAACATCCACTATCAAGATACCACAATTGTTTTCCCGTTCGAAGACACACCTACAAAATGAAATCACTTTTTCACTTTGGGTACCCAAACAATGTTGGGTCCCTTAGGGTTAGTGTTGGGACTTTCTCCCTTCTTAATCCACATATAAGTGCCATTTTTCATTTCAAACTTCTTAATGTGGCACTCAATGTTGATATGTCCAACTTTTCCACAATAAGTACAAGTTGGTCTCTTTGATGAATTTTTCTTAGAAAATGTTCCAACCACCTTGTACTTTTTGTCCTTTTTATGAACATATCCTAAACCGGTTTTGTTGTGACTATGTCTTTGAGAGTTCAACAACCGGTTGAGGTTTCTATCACTATGTGAGATTGTGAGTTTGTTTTTCAACTCTTTCACTTCTTTTTCAAGATCATCACATCTCTCACATGAAGTGATAATTTCCTCATGATTTGCACAATCACTTTGATGACTAGAATTAATAAGTTCCAAGGATTCATTTTGAAGTTTCAACTCATTTATAGATTTTTGCAATTCATCAATTTCATGTTGAAACTCCAAAATTTTCTTTCCTTTTTCCTTATTAATTTTAGCAAGCCTTTTAAATTGAATTAACATTTCATTGTAGGCTTCTTGCAAATCATCATATGAAATGGAGTTTGAAGAGGAACAAGAAGAACTAGAGGTTACCTCATCATCACTTTCACTCATGCCATGATTAGCTCTTGATGAGGACTCATGATTGTTCTTGGCCATGAGACAAAGGTTTGCATTTTCATCACCGGAACTACTTGAAGATGATTCATTGCTCTTCTCCGGTGCATCCCAAACAATGTATGCACGCTTCCCTTTGGTCTCTTGGGTCTTCTTGTCATTCTTCTTCAAGAATGTGGCACATTCCATTCTTATGTGACCAACCCCTCCACATTCATGACACTTAACTCCATCATTGGTACTCTTTTCTTTTTGTTTGGAGTCTTTGGTTCTCTTAAAATTGGATGAAGATCCACCTTTCTTCCCTTTGAAAAATTTGTTGAATCTTTTCACAAACATCCCAAATTCTTCTTGATTTGGTTCACCATCGGAATCTCCACTTGTAGAGCATTCTTCAACTTCTTTTGTAGCTTTAGTTGAAGCTTTGAGTGCTATGCCCTTTTTCTTTTTGTCTGATTCCTCATGCATCCCAAGTCTTGTAAGCTCCATCTCATGCTCTTGGAGTTTGCCAAACAAAGTGGCTAAGTCCATGCTATTTATGTCTCTAGATTCCTTGATGGCGGTTACCTTGGGTTGCCAACTCCTATCAAGACATCTTAGAATTTTGTTAGTAGTTTCACCATTGCGAAATACTTTTCCCAAGGAAATCAAATGATTAACAATGTGAGAGAATCGCCTTTGCAAGTCACTAATGGTTTCATTTGGCAACATGTGGAACAATTCATATTCGTGAGTTAGAGAATTCAATCTTGCATCTCTAACCTCACTTGTTCCCTCATGTGTGACTTGCAAAGTATCCCACATTTCTTTCGCCGATTTACATTGGGAAACTCTATAAAATTCATCATGGGATAAGGCCGAAAAGATGATGTTTTTAGCTTTTAAATCAAATGAAACTTTTCTCTTTTCATCATCATTCCAACTACTCCTTGGAATTTCAACAATTTCATCATTTATTTTCTTTTTGGGAATGAAAGGACCATTTTCAATTGCATCCCAAATATCCATATCAATTGCTTCAATAAAAACTTTCATGCGAGTTTTCCAATAAACATATCCTTCACCATTAAATAGTGGAGGACGGTTTATTGAAGCTCCTTCTCCACCAAAGTTATTGCTAGAGCCCATTTAGTTTCCAAAAAGGATCTTTTTCGAAAAAGTTGTTACACTCGATCTTTCGACCGAGCTCTGATACCACTTGTTGGAAACCAACAAGCGGGCTAAGCAAATACTAGAGGGGGGGTGAATAGTATTTTGAAGCACTAATACCAAATATTTCGATTGATAATTGAAGAATGAAGCTAAGACTGAATTTTCTGGAATCAAACACAAAAGACTCGAGTCTTTTGTGAAATACTCGAGTTTTTCAGGATGAACAACTCGAGTCTTTTCTGAAATACTCGAGTTTTTCCTATCAGATAGCAGAAAAACCAGAAACGAAAATTCAGCAATTTAACTCAAATCAATTCAATAATAAACAGGAACTTATCCAACAGAATAGCAAGCAATCTAAATAACTTTTAAACACAAAGATTCCTTGAACTTGCTACCTAATTGTATAAATCCTAATTGATTGAAATGACTTAAGTCTATTGAGCTAGAAAGTAGATTAAAAGCAATAAACCAACACTCAAGCAATTTTATCTTGGTTCACTCCAACAATGAGCTACATCCAGTCCTCCTAATCACTTAGGAGTTTCTACTAATAATCAAATTGTTAGAAATTACAAAGGATTGCTTGAGAATGGCCTCACTCAACCTAACCCTTTCAAGAGTGTACCAAACTCTTGATTTCTACCCCAATTTGATTCCGGTGATTGAAGAACTCTTCACAAAGCTTCCTTGAACTCCCTTCAAGAAACTCCACCGGGCTAGGAACCTCCTAGTCTTGTGCTTGAGAACCTCTCAAGACTTCCAACACCCTAAGCCACTTAGGGTTTGCTTGGGAACAATCCAAGACTTTGAATAATCAAGCTTTTTGTATGTGTATTACTAATCTCACAATGGATTAGCACAAATAAGCACAGCTCAATGTAAGAATTGAGGCCTAAAACTCAACTTGGAATAAAATGACAATATGAGTGAGAAGTTGAGCTTTTTGGGAATTAACACTTGAGAAGAGGAAATTAAGAAAGCTTGAATCAATATGATCTTGTTGTCTTGTTTGTTCTTGCACAAATTCAAAGAGAAATTTTACAATAAGGTTCTGAATTGCTCTCTTGGGTTGGATGAGACTCAAATGCCCTCAATTGGGTTTTTGAGTTTCTCCAACGTTCATTTTTGCTGACTGGACAAAAATACTCGAGTCTTTTGGTAAAAACTCGAGTCTTTTTGGTCGGTCACGAGTGAATTGGTGCACGAACAAGACTAACGGTCATAATTGCTGACCTGGCACAAATACTCGAGTTTTTATACAAATACTCGAGTGTATACTCGAGTCTTTTTCAAAATACTCGAGTATTTTGATCAGATATGGGAAAAATTATTTTTCAATTTTATTTTTCTTCTCAAGTATTAATTTTTGGTCAATCTCAACTTAATAAACATATAAAAATTTATTCCTAGAAGAGACTAACTATTTCTACCCACTCTCAACCACTCTCAACATAAATTAGAAATTTACAATTAATATTTGATTGAGAATGATTGGGCACTTGTCTTCTTTTCTTGACTTCTTGTTGATGTTGATGTTGCAATATCTTCAAGGCATGATTTGTTAATTATTTTGTCATCATCAAAACATAATCCACATAATTAGGAGCATTGAATTCACAACAACCTCATAAATCCTTTATTCCATTTAAATGTCGTTTTATGGATGCATGGTAGCTGTCTTATGTGAAGAAAATATGAAAATATAAAAAAAAACGTGCATTATATAATCATATATGCTTCTTTTCTTTTTTTTGGAGAATATATGCTTCATGGTTAGTTTGAGAATATATAATCATACATCCACTTTTCCCTTCATGTATGCTTTCTTTGGGGCATGGCAAGTTTGCAAAAGCTGAAAAGCTTGGGTCGTGACCTCACGACCCCGACTTTTATTTTAAAAAAAAAACCCCTTCATTATATATGCTTCATGGTGTGTTTGAGAATAGATAATCATACATCCATTTTTCCCTTATGTATGCTTTGTTTGGGGCATGACAAGTTTGCAAAAGCTGAAAGATTGATAGTATAGCAAAAGCTTGGGTCGGCAACAAGCTCACTACTGTAGTCGTGAGTGCGTTCACGACTGAAGTCGTGAAGGAGTTCACGACTATGGTCGTGAGGACCATCACGACCCTGAATAAACAGCACAATTTTTATTTATTTATTTGATTTAAAGTTTTTTTTAACGACAGATATGGATATGGGAGCAAATGATTGTGTTGCAGATAGAGTTGAAAACATGCTTATTGATGAATATGCGGTTGAGGTGCCAATGACAACAGAAAGTGAATTTGCAGATTACAGTAATGATTTTGCACGCAATGAACCATTTGGTAATCGTGAAGATGTGGTCGAGTGGGTTAAAGCGGTTAGAATTTCCAAAAAATTTGTTATTGTAACCTACAAGTCAGACAAAGGAGGAGGCAAACAGAAAAGACGAGAGCGGGTTACGTTTGCTTGTGAAAGAAGTGGTGTTTATAGGAAGAAGAACGAAAATGATCCCAAGTATATCTCCGGATCAAGGAAATTGTCCGTTTAGACTCTATGCGAAGGATAAGGGTAATGGTGAAGGATGGATGCTTCATGTAAAATGTGGATCTCATAATCACAACCCATGTGATAGCTTGCAAGGTCATCCATATCCAGGCCGACCAACAAAGGATGAACATGACACAATTGTGAGACTTACAAAAAGTGGTGTGAAGCCGAGGAAAATCTTGATTACTCTAAAAGAAGATAACCCGAATAACTACACCTCCTTGACACAAATCATGAATATTCGACAACAATACAAGAGAACTGTCAGGCATCCGAGGACACAAATGCAACATCTATTGAAGTTGTTGTTAGAGGAAGGTTTTCAGTTTGATTATTTAAAAGATGAACAAAGTAATGAGTTGAAGGCAATTTTTTGGGCTCATCCAAGTAGTATAGTATTGCTTCATTCCTTCAGCATTGTTCTCATTATGGATAGTACCTACAAGACAAACAGATACAGACTTCCTTTATTAGAGATTGTTGGCCAAACTTCCACAGAGAGAACTTTTAGTGTTGCATTTTGTTACATGGATGCCGAGAGGGAGTCAAACTTTACATGGGCCTTACGTAAGCTTAGAACACTCATACAAAATGATGAGGCCATACCTCAGGTCATTGTAACCGATAAAGACAATGCAATTGTAAATGCAATTGAAAGTGTTTTTCCTACATCAGCTCACATCCTTTGTAAGTTTCACATTTTCAACAATGTGAAGGACAAGGTTAGAAAGTCATTAGCAAAGTATAACATGAAGAAGCTCAACCCAATCATGACACTATGGACGACACTAGTTGAGTCTCAAGATGAGGATGAATATGAAAGATGCCTTGATGATTTTCAAAATCAATGTGGTCCGGTAATTTATGAATATGTTAACAGGGTTTACTTGGAGCATAATAAGCATAAATTTGTGCATGCATGGGTTGATCAATATATGCACCTTGGTAATACCACTACAAATAGGTAACCTATTTTAAGTTTTAACAAATTTGGATACTTTTGCTAATTTGTCATATCTTGGTTATTTTATGTTTTAACCTGTCATGTGTTAATTAATAGGGCTGAGAGCGCACATGCTCAGTTCAAGAGAATGCTAAAGGATAGCTCTGGGGATATATGTACATGTTTTGAGAGCATGATGAAGATGTTGCGATGTCAACATAGTGCCATAAAGGAGTCTTTTGAATTCAGTGTTAGTAGGGTTGATCATTGTGTTAACCATGATGTCTACAAGCAACTGCGTTACTTTGTTGCCAGGCGTGCCTTAACACGAATTTGGAGTTCTATGGAGCTTCTTCGTAAAAAAGGCGGTGTGATTGTTGGATGCGACTGCAGGATTAAGAGAACACACAGTTTACCGTGCGAGTGTGAGCTTGCAAAGTATATGAAGATGAAGGTGCCTATCCCATTGAGTGCCATCCATAATCATTGGCAACGACTTTCTTTCCACACTGATGTGGTGAACAAAAATATTCTAGTGGATGATGCAAAACCTTATTGTGAAGAAATCATGCGCCAAGTAGGTTCGCTTGACCCATTATCAAGAAGGAGATATATGTTGAGGTTGCATGAATTTGTATATCCGGGAACAACCTCAATGATACCTCCTAAGGATAAGGTTAACACTAAAGGAGCCAAGAAAGGAAGCCGAAAACAAATGGCACATGAGAAATCAACTTGGCGTAACCCATGTCATTGGGAATACATCTCCCAAGCAAAAGCTTCTTCACAACCTAAATGTTCGAAGAGGAAACATACTCAACCAAACCCCTCACAAGTGAGTGCTTCTCAATCTTGGAAAACATATTTGGAAGCTTTCCCGGTTGAATTTCATTCTTATATTGATATGATTGTGAATGTACAAGATGATGGTCATTGCGGATTTCGGTCCTTGTCATTGTATAAGTATGGGATTGAAGAGAACTATTATCTAGTTCGGCAGGAACTTATTATGGAGATGGGTGCTAACAGAGAGCTATATCTTAGTATATTGGGACAACGTTCTTATGATGTCACGAGGCTTGCACTACACGCTCCTACCGGTCCTGTCCCAAAAGAAAAATGGTTAGTCTTACCTGACATGGGGCATGTTATTGCTAACAAGTATGATGTTGCGTTGGTGACCATAGGCGGAACAAGTGGGGAATGTTGTACTTATTTACCATACAAGACATCTACTTTGGCGAGCAACAAGAAACTATGAGTGATAGGAAATATGCATGATAGTCATTGGGTGAAGGTAAATACTACCATATACCTCACTATTTAACGTACATATCATGTTGTTTTCGTTGTTTAACTTTATCAATTTGCCGCGTGTAGATTCATTGGAAGGACGGTGCACCATTGCCTGCATTGTTTCCAAGATGGATGGACAATGCAAATGATGTATCGCTTTCATGGTGTGATCACTTCTCAGATAAATTTCTTAGATTTTTGCCGTTACTACCTGCAATACAATTACAAGAGGAAGTAATAAATTTATCCTCCGATGAAGAGGAAACACATACTATGAAAAACTAGATAATTTGTCATAGGATCCGATTTTGTAGATGACATAGGGGTGCATATTATCAAGAGGAAACACATTTATGGGTGTATTTTTTGATGTGTATGGATCCGATTTTGTACATGACATTACTGAAAATTAAATATATTTCATAGATATTTTAATATGTATTACAAAGACAGGTATTATGTACATTTTTCAGCTGCAATGTATGTGTGGAAAAGTCACGGTCGTGATCTACTTCACGACCATAAGTCGTGACTGTGATCACGATCTGAAGTCGTGACCCTTTTCACGACCTGAAGTCGTGAGCTAACTGTCTACATTAGGTCGTGAGTTGTTTTTCGACCTGTGTTTTTAGCCCTGTGTTTGATGAAAATTAAACCACAATTGATAACATGACTGAAATCGCAATTTTAAACATAAGATCCCAAGATTTAAACATGGAAAACTAAACTTGATCGGGAATGAAATATAAATATAACATCCAAAGTTTGAAATATGGAAACCTAAACATTAATTTTTTAAATCTAACATCAATTGTTCTCAACATAGATTCATAAACATAATTTCTAAACATAGATTCATAAACATAAACTAAGTTAACATAGACTTCAGCTCCGCCTTTTCAATTACTCCTCCCAGAATCGAAGATGCTGTGAGCACCCGTCCTTCCCCCTCTCCCACTGGTTCTAGTCGTCCTTCGTACAGGTCTTTCGAAGACATGAGTTTCCGCCAAGGATCTCATGTCTATAATAGCATCCATATTCATTATACCATCCTCAATCATTGGATCAACTAGGTTCACAATAGCCCTCATCCTGCGTGTCAGAATCCTCTGGAAAATAAAGTACAAAAACTTTATTAATTTTCATTTACATAAACATAAGTAAACACTAAAATTGATTGAGTGCATCTTACATTTACGACCACGACATCATGGTCGACCCTGGGTGATGATGGAAGCAGGTAAGGGTGAGAATACTTGTGCACCCAATCCATGTAATCCAGTGTGCATTCTCCAGGTGTGGAAACAGGACGCAATATGGTATCAATGGAGACAACCTGATGTTCCCAATTATCCCAAGCCAAATCAATCTGTAAGGGAAGTATCAAATCCGGTGGGGGTCGAGGAATGCCTTGAACATACCCAAATTGGCGCAATACTCTCTCCGGAAGATAGGGTCGCCTAACAGAACCGCATCTGAGAAAACCGAAATAAAATGCAACCTCCTCAAATTCACGTACGTCCCGATGTGATGGATCAAAGGGTTGCCAATTCACTTGATCAAAACTTAAAGATTCAAGATACTTTCGAAATCTAATCTCTGTGTGAGCTAGGGATGTAGGTGCATGCCACTTGAATATCCGAGGCATTTCTTCAACATAATCATCTCTTGGGCGTCCGCACCCGAGAGCAGGGAAATACTCCATGATCCATGCCTAAAATAGTAGTATAAAACATTATTAATACGCTTAACATCATTATATCATAGTTAAAAACAAGTCAAGCACTTAATAAAGTTCATTACCTGTAGGAGGGAAACATTTCCAGCCATCTGAGAAACACGAGCCTTTGTGCTATCAGAGAGACGATCATATAGATATGCCAATGCGCTTGCACCCCACGCATACTCATCAACGGCATCTAGATCATCCAATGCTCGCAACCATTGCACACCACACGTGTTCAAAGTCTTGTCCATGAACAATGTGGAGCCAAGAAGATATAGCAAATACGCCCTAGCAGCATGGACATATCTCCCTTCTTCAATAAACTTTGGAACCAACTTTTCTAAAGTTTCAAACTTAATGGCTCCACCTTTTGTATTTTTCACCTCTTCGCTGGCCTCTCTAATATCCACCCCCAGTAGTTCATGCAACATTGTTATTGCCTCCGTTTTGGTCGGTTTGTCCCAGGGGATAAGGGTTCCTGTAACTGGAATGTGCAGAAGCGAGGACACATCATCCAATGTGATAGTCATTTCACCGCACGGGAGATGAAATGTACACGTGTCCTCATACCATCTCTCACAGAGAGCAATTAAAAGCCTCTTATCTACCCTCTCATATGCACTGTCAATCAAAGGCATCAAACCAGACCCATTAACAAGATTGGAAACCTCCAAGGGAAGGTCAGTCCATGGAAGACAGTTGAATGCTCTATTACAACAACGACCCAATGGTCCACGTTCCTACAAAGTCAACACAAATTAATGCGGCTAATTAAATTCATAGTAACAAATTAATGAGCCTAATTAAATTCAACAAAAAGTCAACACAAAGACAATTGAATGCTCTATTAATGAGGCTAATTAAATTCATAGTAATAAATTTGTTAAATATAATAAAATAAATAATACTCACATTCCCTTTCCAAATTTGACGAGCCACGTGATCAGAATATGTGGTTAACAACGACATCTCTTGCGGATCATCATCCAGCCCATCAGCATCAGAGATATGCTCAACCTCCTCATGTAAGTTTTCAGCTTCAACAACGGTTTCGGGGGCTTGGGAGGGACCCGCATCAACATCCATATTAGCAACATCCCTTTGTCGTATGCGTTCCTCAATGGCTTTTTTTCTATTAGATCTTGTCGGCCGTAACCTAGCATTAGTATTTCGCGCATCCATCTATACAATACAAAATAATGGATTAGTGATAGGGAAATCGCATCAATATAGCATGACTATACGTAATAAAAATAATAACATTAAATAGTTCAAATAACAAGTGATAGAAAGCATCTAAATATATTAAAAGAACACCAAAATGCAACATTAAACAATTATGGGTCATGACCCTGTTCACAACCAGGGTCATCAACACCTCAACTACTATTTACATTCTGTTTGACATCTCTATCTTACATTCTGGAAGTATGGCTAGTAGCCTAGTAGTCATGATTATGCTTATATTATTTATAGTATTTGTTAAATAAATTGTAGGTAAAATGCTAGGCCTCAAATATTCTATATTGCTGTATCTAAAGTTGATATTTTTGATAGAGTATCTTTCGGAGAAGATGGTGTCATGAAGATATAAATTTTGTTGTAAAAAACCACTGAATTAGGAAGAAGACGATAAAAACCCTTTTATTATTACAAGATTAAACTTTCATAAAACTCTTACAAGTAAATGTGAGTTTAGCTCTTGCATAAGTTCTTGAAATAAGAAGGAAAAAAATTAAGAAAAATAACAAAACATAAATAATACTACTGAATAAGTATTTTTTAGGATTCTACAAGAGGAACATCCCTGAGTCGTGACCCAAATCCCGACTTTACTCTTGACAATTAAAAAGGAATATAGGGTCGTAACAAGTTCACAACTCTTGGTCATCACCCCGTTCACGACTGCAGTACAACAAAAATAAATAAAGAAAACTCAACAAAAGCTCGGGTCGGCAGCTTCCTCCCGACCGTTTACAAAATTCTAGGTCTGGGTCGTGAAGCGGTTCACGACCCTTGGTCATCAACCCCTTCACGACTTCTGTAAAATTTTAAACAAAACCTAAACCTCGGGTCGGAAGCTTCCTCACGACGGTTTATAAATACTCTAGGTCAGGGTCGTGAACCGCTTCACGACCCGAGTTCTACTCTACCTGCAGAAATCGCGATAGATCGCGAGAGAGAAGGAGTGATAAATGGGCCTTGCTCTACCTGAGTTCTACTCTACCTGTAGTCCTTGCTCGCGCTGCGACTTGCTGCGACGGAGGGCCTTGCTCGATCCGGCTTCAGCGGCGGCTTGCGACGGGAGATAGCCACTGGCGTCGGCGGGAGATGGGGACGGCTTGCGACTTGGAGTTGGGGACGGCGAGAGTGGGGTTGTGGTGTGGAAGGGGAGAGTGTGGGGTGTGTGCAAACGTGGGGTGTTGATGGTAGAGTAGAGGGAAGGGAGAAAGAATAGGGTTTTTTTGAGAAGGGTAGTTTTGTATTTTCACTCATAAGTGGGGTGTGTGAATTTGTATGTGGGGTCGGTAAATTTTTTTTATCCATGATTTAAGCATCTGACGCTCTCCCAACTGAACCATCCCCGCAATGTGTCAATTTGAAATGCATTAATAAATATAATACATGTATCGTATCTTGAATCATTGCTTAGCTTTTTGCACTCAAGTCTCAACTATGAACTATCTCGGACCTTTTATCTATGACAAATAGGGAAAAATCATAAAAAACTCTTAAATTTTATGTCTTCCGCTAATAAGCATAAAAAATTATTTTTTCTTTATAACTAGTCATTAAATTTTAAATAGGCTTAATTATTGTCACAAGTCCCTGAAGTTTGAGGTACTTTTGTCAGATACCCTTATTTTTTTTTAATGTCTGCCTCCCCGAAGTTACTTCTGAGTTTGTCATATACCCCTACTACCAATTCTAGCCAATTTTTCCGACATGTAACATCGGAATCCTGATCAGACGCAGGAGGTTGGTCATGCGGTGTCGAGTGATGTCACAAGGGCGAAGACAACCTTTCTCTTCAATTATTTTTTTCTCTTTTTTTATTTAACTATAAATATAAAAATATTAAGTTTTTTATTTTTCTAAATTTTTTTAAAAAAAGGATCTTCGACCACGGGACACCAGGTGCTTAACCTCCTGCGTATGATCAGGATTCCGATGTTACATGTCAGCAAAATTGGTCAAAATTGGTAGTAGAGGTATATGACAAACTCATAAATAACTTCAGGGAGTCAGACATTGGAAAAAAAAAGAATAAGGGTCCTAACAAAAGTACCCCAAATTTCTTACAATCACCCGTGTTGATTCTAGCCATAGTGACCAACGTGTCCTTCACGTTGCTCAGCTTCTTTCTAAATTTTGCTTCCAACCATGTGAAACACATATACATGTCTAGTGGAAGTTGGTATCATCAGAGCATAAACTTTTCTATTAAGTGTGTTTGGTACTACGTCGTAAATGCATATTAAACCATATTTTTATGTTCACACAAAAGAAGGAAGTACATGTTTTTACGTTCCAAACATAAATGATGGGAAGGACAAAGGTGAACGCAAATAGCGCAGTTCCACTTTTTCAATACTACGGCCATGACCCATAGTTGAGTGAAATTTTGCTCTGCACCTGGAGCACACATGCACTTGGATTACAGGCCATTGATTTTTGAGTGAATTTGATCTATGGTTAGAAATGATTACTGGGTAAAGGTAAAAACGATCAAGGGGTGTAGGTACATAAAAAAGAAATTTATTACATTTTGCTTCAATGGTAATGGAAATTCTGATTTACATTTTTGGTCCAATAAATTTATTTTTTTCTTATTTCCATCTTCTTCAAACTTGAAGGCACGGTTCAATGCACATGGTGGTAGATGTTGGAAGTCCCACATCGCCTGCCTCATAATATATGGCATGGTTTAAAATTTAAATACCTGTTGGGCTACTCCTTTCATTGTCAATTGGTTTTGAGATGGAACCTGAACATGGTATCAGAGCCAGAATCCAACTTCTTTCTAGTTGTTATGGGCCAAAAGTTGCCCTTTGTTATGGGTCAATAGATACCCTTTGCCTGGTCCGGCAGGCTTCGTTGGAGGGGGCGTGTTGAAAGTCCCACATCGCCTGCCTCATAATATATGACATGAAACCTTAACAGTAGAGACTTGAGATGAACATAGTGGTTGCCATGGTGAAGGAAGATAGTACACATGGTGGTTGAGATGCTGCACAAAGAGGTTGGTGAAGAAGCATAGCAGGAACAGGTGCTCTTTTGTCAGCCACGGATCGTGTTGCTATCTTGTAATTCTTCCATTTATGCCTCTATTTAGGTTATTTATGCATGCTTATTTTTAAAATATGGAGAATGCTGAACTTTTTTTTTCATCGAAAGTATTCTCTAGCCGATAATCGAAGACTAATCTCCTCCGAAACATAGAGATCACTAAAGTGGGTTTTGCCTCTATCAACAGAGTTTTTTTCATATTCACGATAAAGATTGAAACCCTGACATCATGCTTAAAAAACTCAATCATCTACCAACTGTGTTGGGTTTTGTTGGTATGTTGACCAATGCTTGAAGAGTATTAGTTAAGAAACTAAAAATGATTTTATTTTAAAAATTGTAGTGTTTATTTAATCAAGAAACACTTAACTATTATTTTTCAATACAAAAATGTTTCTTTATTACTTTGTATTTTTTAATCCATGTTTTTAAAGCACTTGTTAGCATTACGACATTACCCTTGAAATATTTACACCACCTGATAATGAGCATAAGTTATATTTTTAAATGAAAAATGATATTCTCCCACCTCATTTTGAGGTATATAAAGGATAAGGAGGAGATAGATATGACATGAAAGAAAAAAAAGACAAGAAAAGAGATAAAATGTAAATGAAGATGCAAGAGAAAAAATAGTTAAAATATATTAGTTCATTTTTATTGATGATGATATGGACATAGGATATTGACAAGATGAACAAACTTTTTTGCCCAACATTATTGTCTCATCCCGTTTGATTATGCTTTTCATTTGAATAATCTCCATGGTCTAATTTTAATTTGAGTTATCCTTAGTAGTCCTCCTGATCTGTAATAACATGAATTGTGCACTCTGCTGGCTGCTACATTAGTTGTACAACTATCGATACTGGAACGTGAGGGGCTAATAAGGGCTTATAATAACATGAACAAATAACATCAGGGAGAGATGCAATTCCAAAAATGAAAATCAGTGGCCACTTCCTAATCCAGGTAGTTGAAATGTGGAATACCTGGAAAATCTATATGATTTTTATTCGTGATCATGATTACTATAATCAACTTGAGAAATAAATTACACAACTTAGAGACCTAGGGAGTTTCTTAGAATAACATCATATGATACTCACTCGCCATCAAAGTTTGCACAGGAAAGGTTAAGATTTAACTCTTTAAGGTATGGTTCAAGCAGCATTGTATCTTTATATGCAATGTGTGCTTAAGTTCTACGATATGTTATAATCAGCTTCTCCAAAGAATCAAAATCTCCCCGCTCTCGGTTCATACATAATCACTTGAAAAAAACTTAAGAAACCAATAATCACTTCCATATTCAAATGCAACTCAGCATTTAGACTAGTTGATTTGTGTTGAGCATAAACAGTTCCTTTAAGTAAAGAATTCAAACTCTTTCCAACTCGGGATACCCCTTTCGAGCCATAATTGGTTTGAATTTCATTGTTTGCGAATACCTATTCCTAATGCCATCTGTTATTCTCTTGTGCACATCATTATCCAACAAGGTACCCTCTCCTACATAGCAAAGGGCATCACAAACCAATCTATAAGTGTATTCCCTAGGTATTGACCCTCCATCAACCAACTCGACGAGAAAACCCCAAGCATCGAGAACCCTTCCAACTTGGCAAAGGGCATGAATGATAGGAGTATACGAACTACAAGTGGCTACGCCATGATTCAACTTCTGCATATTCCTCAACATCTCAATAGCCTTATCAATCTCATTAACAGCACTGTAGTATCTAATGAAAGAATCATAAGTTATACGGTTCGGTACACAGTCCCTTTTCTTCATGTCATCGAACAACTCCAACGCCCTCTCGATCCGATACGTCTTACAACAACCATCAATCAAAGCATTGTAAGTAACAACATCGGGAACAAACCCTTTAAAAAGCATAAGCCGAAACATATGATTCGCTTCCCATATCCTCCTTCTAGTGGCCTTCCTACACCCAGTCTGCATTCCATATCTGCAATAACTACTAATCAAAATCGTATAAGTGAAAACATCGGGCGCGCATCGAAAACCCGGCAGCTCCATCTGCTCAAGCAAGAACTTTGCCTTCTTAAAATTCCCAACCCTGCAAAGAGCATATATCAATGTGTTGTAAGCATAAACATCAGGTTTACAGTGGAACTGTTTCATCCTATAAAACGCGATCATCGCTTCGTTAACCAAACCCTCCTCTCCTAGAACTTTTATCAAACACGTAACGGTCTCAGTTGTAACAAGCTTCTCGCTACTTTCCCAACTTGACATCTCTTTCAAGAAATTCCAAAGAAGTTTCACTCTGTTCCCTCTTGCCAAAACACACGCCATTTCTCGGCACGTGGTTTCGGTGTGTGAGAATCCGAAGCGGGTCTCGACCCAGTTGAAGAACTCGATTGCTTTGTGGAGTCCGAGGTTGACTTTTACGGGGTCTCTGTATGCGGCGGGGCCGAGTACGAGGATGTTGTCGTGGAACTTGCGTTGTTCGTCGTGGAGGTTGCGTTGCCGGAGTGGGGCGCGGTGGCGGAGAGGCTTCTGGCGACCGATGGAGCGAGGGGATTGGAAGAAGTATCTGGGGATGGATCGGAGGACTTCGGAGACGGCGGATACCGTCCATGGAGGAGTGGTGTGAGGAATGGGGGAAGGTGAGAGGGCATTGAAGGGAAGGTCTTTGACTATGGCGACGAGTGTTTGGTTGACAAGGTGTTTGTTGTAATGCTTGAGAGGGTTTCTTGTTATCATTTAAACTAGTTGTGTGAGTCGGAGTGTGGTGTGGTTCCAGGATTGAGGGAACGGATGTGAAGATATTTTCCCGATTCATGTTTCTCTTAATTTTTTTTTTCTTTTTCGTGTATCTTGATCTTGTGAGCATATTTTTCACTCGTAACTTTGTTAATTCTCCACTCAGATTTACGATATTGATTCACAATATTAATATTAAGGTGAGACCGGTAGATAGTTGAGTTTTTTAATCATGATGTTAGGTATTGTTGTGGTGCGCATTTTCTGAAAAATGTTTTATTGATCGTCAATTGGCTGGAGGATATCCTTAATGCATAAAAAAAAAAGTTGTCTATGGCTCTGTTCGGCAACACGAGTTAGGAGCTTTTTAGCTAGCTAGGAGCTTTTAAATTCTGTCAATAAGCTATTAGTCCCGTTCGATGAACACAAATTAGAAGAAACTTATAGCTTTTAAAAAATGAGCTTATAGCTTTTGAAAGCTAGTTTTTAGAAAGCTACTTGAAGTAGCTTTCTAGAAACTAAACTAGCTTTCAATAATTCATATACCAATTATATCCTCGAACAAAATTTAAAATTATTTTACTACCCTTTAATTAGTTATTAATTATAATTTAATAATTTTGTTATAATTAATTAATTAACTACATAATTAATAAATTAAGAAAAAAATGAATTTAATTAATTATAATTTAATAATTTTTATATTTTATTAATTAATTAACTATCTATTTAATAAATAAAGAAAAAAAATTGAAAAATTTAAAATAATAAAATGTTGCGTGTCCTTTTTGGTCATTTAATAACTTTTAGCTACTTCAAAAGCTAGTTTTGCCGAACAACACTATTTTAAATAGTAAGCTAAACAGCTATAAGCTCTCAGCTACAAGCTCGCAGCTCCAAGCTAGCTTAACAGCTACAAGTTACAAGCTCACAGCTACAAGTTAGTTTTGCCGAACAGACCCTATATTAAAAATCTAAGTTCATTAGTTTTCAATATTTTAAATTCAACATTTTTAAAGATAAAATTATCTTTTTCTATTCTTAAATAATACTCTAAGAACACTTTTTAGCATTTTTCTTGATATTATTAGTTTTTGAATTAATTTTTTTTTTCACTTAACTCACTCGTTATATTTTTAAATGGGTTTTTTCATTTACTACTTTTAGGACATTATTTAAAAAAATCTAAAAATATTAGGTTAACGTTGAAAAACTACTCGTTTAATTTTTTATATTTTAAATGCAGCGTTTTTCTAAGTAAAATCTATATTTTTAAAGGTAGCTTTGATCATTATGTTATGGACTATTAACCATTATTAGCGTCAAGTACTGATACAACTCATATTTTTCTATTTTAGGGACTAATTTAAAATTTTAAAAATTTCAAAGACTAAATTAATTAATGTTCACTAAATCAAGACCAATTTTATATATTACTCTTTACTATTTATCCGAATAATTCACACTTTACCAACGAGGTGTGGCACATCTGACTCGGGACTTTGTCCTCGGTCCGCAAGGACACGGGTTCGAATCTCACCTCGGCGGTATGAGCCTGTCGCTCCTTTGGGAGTGGTTGGTCTCCTCCGGGCAGTTTGCAGGCTATGACCTGGAGGCGGAGTTGCCCATCAGAGTCAATGTGCGGCAATGATGATGGGATTTCCCTCATAAACAAAAAAAAATAAAATTCACACCTTAATTTCTATGTGATTTCATGAACGTCCATGATAAATTTGAGACAAATGCTAACGAATGTCCTAATTAAAAACTTAAAAGTAAAAAGTAATTGAAATATATATTTTTTTTTTGTGCTTTAGAGAAAAAGAAAAATATGAGACTTATCATTATTTTTTGTATTTTAGTAATCTTAAAAGTTTCTTAAGTCTAAAATCTACTTTTTTCGGTCCTTTTTATAAGTCACATTATAAAAATAAAATTGGTTATATTTATAAGTCATTTTGTATTTTCTAAGATGTATTTATCATTTTTTTTAAATTATTTCCCCTTTATTCATTAATGTGAAACAATATATTGTGAAATTTTTAATATAAGTTAAAAGAGTAAAATTGTAATGCTAAAGTTTTTTTTTCTTTTTTTAAGTTTAAAAAAATATAATTATTTTTATTAATCTATGTGATATGAACAAGTGTGACTAAAAAATAA
Organism: Crotalaria pallida; assembly: GCA_037953625.1. Classification (NCBI taxonomy): domain Eukaryota; kingdom Viridiplantae; phylum Streptophyta; class Magnoliopsida; order Fabales; family Fabaceae; genus Crotalaria; species Crotalaria pallida. Next base: position 144,949,241 of record CM075651.1, on the reverse strand, counting down.
GACTAGAATGAGTATGATTTTAGGTACATTTATTCTCCTCAATCTGAGCCTCTAGTAACAAAACTCAATAAAAGTGGTCCAAACCCGGCCCACCCACCTCTTTTCCTCACGGTTCGGTTTGGGGTCTGGTTCGACAACATGGACGAAGGCGATTTAGACAATGAGTCACGGAACCGTGAGAGGAAACTCCTCATAGACAAGCACCGTCTTAGGGGGTCTGACCTGTAATTTGGTTCATCAACCGCAGGCTTCCGGTTCATCTTCTCGCTATGCATTCGACCAAGCGAAGGCGACAGGAAATAACTCAATGGCATGCTATTAGACCGGTCCAACCGCCATTGGTCTGACTGAACCGAATGAGTTGACCGGAATGACCGGGAATGAAGAAGATCCTCCGGAGAAAACACATTGGACCTTAATGGTGACGTCGGTGATGAAAAGTTGCGCTGATCATGATCATGATCATGATGTTGATGATGATGGTGTTGAGGTTTGGGTACTCCAGGTTTGATCTCCCACTTGAATGGAACTGAACCTGGTTTCTTGAAAGAATAATCATCCGAACCCATTAATTATTTCTAGGTTCAGTAACACTTCAGCACATAATATTACAACATAAACTATGCATTTGTTTGCGTTTCTAGATATATTTGTATCTCTGGCTGGGGAGAGTATTAATTAAGGTGCATTTATATATGACATGCGAGAGATTTAATTTATTAACATTTTGTGGGTCCATTTTTTCTAGTTTAGGTAGTATTTGCGGCTCTTGTAAGAAGCTGGAAGACAAGGTTAGCTTAAATAACAGACCATATAATATATGGGGTTGAGTTTTATTTTTTTTTTCACTTTTTTATTTTTTTTTTTGTTTTTGCAGGTTAAGTGGTTATTATTTGAAAAGGGGGAAAAAAAAACTAACGTTGAAACGTCTTTTGAGATTATCGACGGACCTGCTACTGTTTTTGTACATTTCTTGGGAGGATTTTGGAGGCGAATCTTTGTTACCACTTAACAGTCTCCTCAGTTCATCGTTGAATATGTCAATGAACAATGATAGAATAGAAAAATGAGTGTGTATCAATTTTTATGTACTAATTTTGAGTCTAAATCCTGGTTTCAGCAGCTCATCATTAAAATGAAGTTCTCGACTAAATTTGAAAAGAGTTGGATTATTCTCCATTATGTCAAGTGACAAATTTGTTTTTCTTGAAAATATAATGGAGATTTTATTAACACCCGCGTCCTAACCATTTACTTGGTACTTTATAATCTTTGCATCACATTGCACTAACACCCATAAATTTATTACTTACCCTCATGATAGATAAAAAAAATTAAAAGTTCAGTTCTGTCACAATTTCTGAAGAAGCAAAAACCCTCGGCCCCTCTGTTCTCCCTCCGCCCATCTTTTCACAGGACTTCTAGTGGTATAACGATTGTCTTTGATTTTCTTGGACAAATATCAGTTAGAACAATAACATAGACCTCTCATGGTGAAGTGCTAAAGAGTAGAAGCAAAAATCTAAAGAAAAGCTATCAAATTAAAAATTCATCAACATGACACAGTTAGATGAATAGTTCTGGATTATGCGATTAAAGGATGATCAAATTAAAGGTGATTAATAATTAGAAATAGTGTGGGAGTTATGTGGTAATCCACAGGGGCGGAGGGAGAATAGAGAGTCAGAGGGAAACTTCAGAACATGGGCATGTTGCAATACAAACTCTACATCTATTTAAGCTATAGCTTAACAACGTTGGTTTGAGACGAATGATAACCGACTCAGTCTCATTTAGGCAAAGTTTCGAGTTCGATTCTTTGTGGATGCAGAAAATTCATGTTGTGAGACTCACTTGCCATAACAGGCATGCGACCTGGGTCAGATCCGGATGTACCTACGTAGTACCTGGAGGAACCTGGTGGGAAAAAAAATCTTGATGAAACTAAATTCATTAATATGTGTTGCATTGGATAAAAACTAGTATACATATATTCTACACAAAAATGGTATTTTCACAACCTACTCGAGTTGTCATTTGAATTTTGAGTAATATATCAGATTAGTCTCTGACTTTGTAAGCGTCGGTCAAGTTAGTCTTTGACTTTATCGAAATAGCAATTTAGTCCCTGAGATAAGAGAACGTCGATCAAGTTAGTCTCTATCGTCACTATCGCAGGGATGTATTTGCTTTAAAATGGGATAAAGATAGAGACGTATGTGAATTAAAATGAAATCTCAGGGACTAAATTGCTATTTCGATAAAGTCATGGACTAACTTGACCGACGCTTACAAAGTCAGAGACTAATCTGACATATTACTCTTTGAATTTTGGATGATTTTTTAGAGCTACCAGTAGTGTAAATAAAACATGAAAAGCAAGTAGTAAATAATGATAGTATGAGTTGGTGAAAAAAAGTTATAGAATTTTTTTTTTTTAACTTATTAAAAAGTTATAGAATTTTTTAAGCACAAATAACACAACTTTAATCAAATCCCCAAGAAATAACTCACTTGATAAAGTTATGAGACATTTAGTGTGAGCACAAATGTTCAAACTTTGGCAAAACATAATTTTCTTTCTCCATTCTCCATTAAAACTTTGCATATATATATATATATATATATATATATATATATATATATACATACATAAATATAAATATAAAAGACAATATCCTAAAAATTTATATGCTTAATGTGTGATATGTACACCAATGATTAACAACAAACATTGAAATCTTCCCTCCTAAGAATAGAAAAAGGAGAGAAACTTAAACAAAAAAAACTTAATACAATATCTTTTTTTTTATTCTCCCATTAACTCCTACCAAACTTTATTTTTAGCATTCCCAAATTACCCTCATGAATTAAACCTATGTTCATATGTCTCTATATTATTCTAACTTCTACTCTGTTCACACGGCATCACCCATAGGGATGGCAACGGGGCGAGAAACGTTCGGAGAGGCCTTTCCCATTCTCCATCCTCGGGTCTCATTTGCCCCCCATCCCCATCCCCATTTCCCATGTCGGGGGTAGATTAACCCTCATCCCCCCACCCCACAGGCCCCACGGGGAACCTAATTTCAATTTGACTTGTTATAAAATTCACAACGTCGAATAGCATTTTTAAACTTGTACACTACAGAAAAACAATCGCTAAAATTCAAGAAATTCAATCAAAAAAATCGTTAAAATAATCGTTAATAATTATAATTATAATTATAATAATATATGTGAAGTTACTAAAAAAACCTATTTTTTAACTATGTAAAGCCTAAATATTTAAAGGCATATAAGTAAAATTGTCGGGGACGGGGAACCCGCGAGGACGAGGGAACCAATCCCATTCCCCGCCCCAAAATCTGTTCGGGAGAAAAATCCCCTCATCCCCGCCCACGATGGGGAAAAATCCCCAAACTCGGGTACCCGAACGGGACGTTCCCCGCTAGGATCCCCATATGCAGTCCCTCATTGCCATCCCTAACCACCCATCACCTTCTCAGTTCAAGTAATGCTAATTACTTGAACGTGTGATACTATTTGGGTTATTTATATTTATCTGTATATTTATTTATATATTGTAATACTTATCAAGTGAACGTGTGATACTATTTGGTTTTAGGTGAAATGATTTGGAAGAATAAAGGAAAGGAAATTTATTGGGAATTAAAAAAAAAAGGAAATTTGAAAGCTGAGAAGGTGAAATGAGAAGGTGAATAGAGATCAATATATGCTCCATTAATCCATTTTTTTTGCTGCTTGAATTGAGAGACGTCATGCATTGGAGTTCATATTTGCAGGAAGAGGCATATGAACAAAGATTTAATTTATGAGGGTAATATGGGAATGCTAAAATCAGGGTTTGCTAGGAGTTAATGAGAGAATAAAAAAATATATTGTATTATTAAAAATAATAAATGAGTATTGATTAATTAGAAAATTTTTAATTATTTGAAAATCTTATTAATTGCTTAACTCAGCCCTAAGGGCTGAGTATATTAAGACCGTTGATCTTATTATTTCTTTTTTTTTTCATAACCAGAATATGTAAATGTTTAATGTACGATAACGATTACTTGCACTAAATACATGGATATTTGCGATTTGTTTTCAAGGTTAGAGTAAACCTTAATTTATTTAACTTTTTGTATTCACCAAAAATATTTTTGAAATGATAATACTACCCTCATGATATTTTAACGAGAGAATCCAAATCCGTTGTTTATGAACCATAGTTCTACTATGATTAACCACAGAAAAATCCAAATCCATTATTTTCATGGAGATAAGTAGGCTTGGTTATAATTTTTCACGTTCCAAGCAAAAGAATTGTGTTTTTCACATTTTGAACACATGAACCACACTTCATTCAAGTTGTCACTCCATCAACCAAAGAATACTTTTTCAATATGGTAATTGTCTCTTCATTTGCATTGTTGTTAGAATCAGAGGGAGTGGAAGTGGAAGTGAGAGAAGTGGTTATGGGATGTAGGTGGAGGATATGGTGGTAGAGGGTAGAGGTGAAAGTGGGAGAAGAGAAAAAAGAATTTTACATTTCTGCCCCCATTACTGAAATTTTGGCCGCCATTTCGTATTTTCATGGACAAAATTGCCCTTAGTAAGTTTTAAATTTCCGTCTGCCAAGAGACGGAAATATTCCGTTATGTAAACGGAAATATTCCGTCAACTCTGTGATGAAATTTTTCCATCTTTAGGGAGACGTAAATTTTCCGTCTGCCAAGAAATGGAAAAGTATTTTCTGTTTTGTGGATATTTCATGTTCTTTCTCCGTCCTATAACATAGACTCTTTTATGTTCTTTCTCCATCCTGAATTTAATGTTGATATTTCCTGGATTCTATTTTGTGGTCCGATCTCCAGATGAATAATTTTAACTGGAACCAATTAAAGAAGAGGATCAAGAAGTAGAAGATGAGGCTGGGTCATTTTCACCAGAACTGTTGCATGATGATGAAAGTGAGGAAGCTATCAACCCTGAAGAAGGCATGAAAGTGAGGAAGCTAATGAAATGTTGCATGGTGATGAAGTTATTGTTAACTATTTCTCCATATCCTTTAATTGCTGACATATTTGATAAATGTTGGGGGAGGTTTATTGGTGGCATGACAAATATAGGCCCAGGAAACCAAAGTATTTCAACGCTTTCACACCGGATACGAGTGGAACAAATATACTTTTTCGTTTCGTGGCAGATGGAAAATTTTCGTCTCCCTGCAGATGGAAAAATTTCATCACGGAGTAGACGAAATATTTCCGTGTCATACATAATGGAATATTTTCGTCTCTTGACAGACGAAAATTTAAAATGCACTTAGAACAATTTTGTACATGAAAATACGAAATTGGGGCCAAAATTTCACTAATGAAAGCCGAAAAGTAAACTCTTTTTTCTCTTCTCCCACTTTCACCTCTACCCTCTACCACCATATCCTCCACCTACATCCCATAGCCACTTCTCTCACTTCCACTTCCACTCCCTCTAATTCTAACAACAATGCAAATGAAGAGACAATTACCATATTAAAAAAGTATTCTTTGGTTGATGCAGTGACAACTTGAATGAAATGTGGTTCATGTGTTTGGAATGTGAAAAACACAATTCTTTTGCTTGGAACGTGAAAAACTATAGCCAAGCCTACTTATCTCCATGAAAATAATGGATTTGGATTTTTATGTGGTTAATCATAGTAGAACTATGGTTCATAAACAACATATTTGGATTCTCTCGTTAAAATATCACGAGGGTTGTATTATCATTTCAAAAACATTTTTGGTGAATACAAAAAGTTAAATAAATTAAGGTTTACTCCAACCTTGAAAACAAATCGCAAATATCCATGTATTTAGCACAAGTAATCGTTATCGTACATTAAACATTGACATATTCTGGTTATGGAAAAAAAAGAAATAATAAGATTAACGGTTTTGATATTAAGGGCTGAGTCTAAGCAATTAATAAGATTTTCAAATCATAAAAAATTTTCTAACAACAAAATTAACCAACTACATGGAATTCTTGTAAAAGCTCTAATATTGTTAAGGACCGAACAGAGTATAAATAAAACTTTAATGTGCACAATCGAAAGCCACGAAAAGTTCAACAAGTAACTTCAAGAGGAAAGGAGTGAAATGTTGGATCTAATGCCAAATATATCCAAGTTTCAGTATTGGCAGCACAAATTTATGCAATATGAACAATAGCATTCACAATCTGGAAAAAATATCAAATTTTCATATTTACAAAGTCATTAACAAGTTTAACTACCTTATTTAATATAAGAGAAAAATTTCAAAATACAATTATAAATAGAATAGGAAGGAGTAACAAACATAGTTAATTCAAACAATAATTTGATGGGGTTTCGAACTGCTATGTTGTAAAAGTAGATATTATTATTATTATTATTATTATTATTATTATTATTATTATGTAGTAAATTAATTTAAAAAAAGTGAAATGATGTAAATATACACACCGAAAATAACTAGAGCAATACAAGCTAAAACTCATCACCCACATTATATAACTAACCTTGATTACAATGTTATAAAAATAGTTTGTTAATTCAGTTATTTATCCAATTTGACAAATTTAGAGATGTTGGTTTCGGGCAATAATCTCATTGAAGGAGTAATTCATCTTGAAGTTGGAAAAATGACACCCGTGAGGGTTATGTTAAGGCAAGACCCATCCTTCACCGTCACGCTTCCTCTTATTTATCATATTTTGTCTTTAGATTTTGTATAAATTTCTTGCAAGGTTGTAAGATTTATGATATGAGAGAGGGTTTCATCCAATTGGAGCAACATCCTTTATATCAACCCGATAATCAAAGCACAGTGAAGGTTGGTACTGAAAACCTTTCGTGGACTATGGTCATTGTTGTGTTGTTGATGAAAGGTAAGAGAGAAAAGAACCAACAAAGCCCAACATAGTTGGTAGGTAACTGGTTCCTTAAACATGATGGCAGTTGTTTGTTGCATGTCGTGAGTATGAAAAATACTGACACGTATATAAAGGAATAATCTAGCATCAAATCATTTACTTAATAATTAAACTAACCAGAGCTAAGGATTTTAATTAACTATAACATCACCCTAACTTATGCTTCACAATGGCTGGCTGGAAAAGAGAGGGTTTCATTCAAACCATTAAGATTTTCACTTTAGTCATCAATTGGTATGTTATTGGTATTGTCACCTATCTATAATAGTTTCACATCCTCTATGTATGTTCATGGAGGTTAATAAGTTTGTATTTGGATGAGGTTTCTCCCATGATTCTCACGTGATTTCTAAAATATCCTGATATTTTAAAGGATCGTAAAATAACATCAACAAATATGTATTTTGATATTCTCACATGATTTCTAAACAAGTATTTAAGATGAGTAGTTGATATTATTTTTTAAAAAGTAAATTTGGCAAGTAGTGGATTTTTTTAGATAGTTTAAATATCCTCAAAATTAATTCATAAATGCTTAAAATAATCTTTGTATATGTATCAACAATGTCCAACATAATTGATATATGACTAAGTTCTTTAAATATGAAATGAGTTTCATTCCTGCCATGTGTATGATAATCGTTTTATTGGTAAAGCTAAAACTCACTTCATTAATCTATACGCTGCAAACAAGATCAAATATTTAAAAAAATGTGATGTGATAAAGTGCGTGAACCCCATCGTGCGACCACCGTGGTCTTCCTCTTCTCCATGGTTATGCACTCACGAGAAGTGGGGTTCATCCACTACAACAGAAAAGTGAAACAACAGAGTTTGAAAACAACAAATAACAGCATTTGTGAAGTGCGGTTGAATTCAGTGCAGTAGAAAGTGGTACCAGAAACAACGGCGCTTCACAAATGCTGTAAAAAGTCCGTGTTCGCTAAGCTGATATCCACAGTTTACCGCGCTTATATGCGAGAAGCGCTGTAAACTCGCATATTTTTTACTGCATTTGCTTTAATAAGCGCTGTAGATATGAAATTAGTGGCTATTTTCTACTGCATTTGTTAAAGCGAGCGTTGTAAATTCCTTTATTTTCTACTGCACTTGCTTAAATAAATGATGTAAATGTGAATTTCGTAACTATTTTCTACTGCATTTGCCTAAGCAAGCGCTGTAAATATATTTATCTAATTTTTTTTTGTTTTGCTCATATATATTGCTGTTTGTTTAAATTTTAAACTTGTTATTGAATATATTAATGAAATGAAATAATTGATCAAAAAATAGTAAAATAAATTTCAATTGAGTTGGAAAAAGTACTAAAATTAAATAATATAATTGAAAGGGTTTCTAATTAAATACATCTCTAATTAATCCAGAATCCTTGTTCCAATCAAAAACATACTAATGGAAATAAATAAAATATCAAAAGCATCATATCCATTGTATAATCCAATTCTTCACAAGAGCATCCACATAGTCTTGAGAACTCAAAATTATACTATTGCATAAACAAAAAAAACAGCTAAAAGAAATATATCCCTTCTTCTATCGCTTTCTCTTAACTTGCTGCTCCTGATTGTTCTTTAATTAATTAAACTATTAGTTACTCCTTCATATCTGCATATGTGAAAAACACACAAATAAATAAGAATAAATTATTAGATGCACAAGTCACAAACCTAGAGTTAAATGAAGCATCAGATCAAGCTAATCATTTCTCCCTGTATTCCATGTAGTTCCCTCGAGTCCTCAACCATGTGCACTATCAAAGATAAACAATATAAAATTACCTCTATAAAATTATTACATCATTAAAAGAATTAAGATTAAGACTAAATACAAATAAAATGGACAACAAATTTAGATAAGGAAATGACACTAATGCATAAAAATCTAGCTAGAATACTAAATTTTATCACAAATTAAAAAAAAAAAAGGCTACAGAGCCATTCAGTGGCATGCTTCTCTAGAATGTCTCATTTGAAAGCATCACCAATGACCTCATCCTCTGGATTTTTAAGCACCTTGACAACTCCATCAATTTCACAAAAAGCCAACTTAAGTCATACATAGTTCAAAACAAGTTTTCATACCAAAAAAATAAATCCTAATAGTATAATCTATCTATGTACTCTTTATCATATCTATGCTATGAGACTCTCAATGACCAGTCCTTTCTTGTTGGGACCCAAAGCCTCTGCCTACACACCCTCGAGGCAGCCATAGAAGAAATTTCCTAATGAGACAAGTTTCCATTTTCTGGCATATAAGTTCAAACATTACACATGCCCCCATTCTATAAAAAAGAAAAGTTAGAACATATAGTGTACAAATTCAGAAATACACATGTCGCCATTCTGCAAGAAAGACACGTGATAACATATGAGAGGATGTAGAACAAATGATATTATCTTCAAACATAAGTAGTTGAATTAAATCAATACTCACCACTCACCAGAAGCAAATGAAGAAAGACAACAAACTAGAACATCAGACTTGGATTTAAATTAAATGGTCAAAAATCAAACAAGAGAAGAACGATAGTGTCATATTAGAGAAATTCAAGGCATAAAAAACAAAATGGCTAATGAAATATGCGGTATGAGTAAAAAGGATTAGGAGTTGACATCAAAAACGAAATAAAAAGAAATACCTGAGTAATGAGAAGCTTTTCTCGGACCTTGTCAGGATGATAAGGAATCAGTTTTCCAAGTTTCACTTTAATCCCTAAGCTCAAAAGCAAATTAAACAATGATAGCAAAGTTAAAGAAAAATATTAAATGGACTTATCCAAAGACAACTTAGTTTCACTATTCCCATAACTCTCAAGTTACCTAATATATGCTTTTACAACTTCACTGCTTCCTAATCCTTGTACAACTTCACTGCTTCTTTGCCAAACACAACAAGTGCAATAGGAAACTGAAACTGAAACAGAAACAGAAACAGAAAGAGGTTAATTAGGTGCATGCCACAAGTCTCTCTGACCTCACTGCATAATAAATCAAATTATGCTTATGTAATTGCTTTTATCATCAAACCTGTAAGCTGAAAAGCACCCAATACCATACACTGCAAGCCTTTGTATTATTCTGCAGACCAACAACAAATATATTTTATAAATAAATAAATGAAAATTCAATTGACATGTGACCTGAAATTGTGAATTGAAGAGAGAGGTAGAGAGGGGTGGGGCTCACCTTGATGATTTGAAGTAGAAGGAAAGAAACCCACACAATCATTAGCATCAGAATCTTTTTCCACCTAAGGTTGAAACAAAGAATTTGCTGAAGGGGTTTAAGAAAAAAAAAGGTCAGTTTCTACTTACCTACAATTAAATGAAAATTATATGTTCATCTCTCACACTAGTTTTGGCAACACCATGTTTTACACCTATTTTATAATCATAACTCTTTTGATCGATGACATTAAAGTAGGTGCAAAAAGCAGTATTGGCAAAACTAGTGTGAGAATAAGAAATTTTCATACCATAGGTGACTTCTTTTCTCTCGGAATCAAAGGCTCATATTGTGTGTCTATTAGAACTGCACATTTCAGGAAATACAGTCACTATCACTCCAAATACAATGAAGTTACCTAAGAAACTACCTTTACATGGGGACACTTTACAGAAAAGAAGATACTCTCATTTCAAAGCTTTTGATTTTTTTATTTATTTTGATGAATGAATCATTCTACACTCAGAATATGACTCCTAGTTAATCCTATATAAAGTGATAATGTAAAAGATTCTCTTACATTCGCCACGGGAATTAACAAAAGTAGCTTGTTGCTTTTCCATTTCTTTCTGCAATTAGCAAACAAAAAGCACGCACATAAAGTCATGGATAATGTTTCGTTAACATCAATAATTCCATTGATAGCTTACAAGAATATTCAACTAAGCATACTCTTATCTCTTTTTAAGCTGTGAAACTTTTACCTTGAGAATAGTCTCTTCCTTCCACATCTCGGTTCCCCTGAAGAAAGACCTTGAAGAGGTTCCTGTCCAAAACAAATATCAAATATTACACCAAAAAAAAAGAGAAAATTAACTGCACTACACCACTTTTTTATTACCAGAGATCAATTAAGGGCGCTTTTTGACTAAGGAGAATAATTATACACTTATTAAATATGCTTTTTTTTGAAAAAAAGCTAAGAAGAGCTTATTGTCATGAGGTTTTCTGATATCCTTATCCTTATTGAGATAAAATAAAAAGGGCTTATAGAAAATTCATTGGCTAATTTTATAAGCTTATGAAATAAATAATTTCTTCTCACAAGTCCAAAAAGCTATTCATAAAGAAGTGATTGATTCAAAGTATGTATAGTATGATTTTTTTTGCTAGTAATTAAACTTTTTCTGTTAATAGTGATAAGTGATAACATACCTATGAACAGTATAATGATGAGGACAGTGATGAGCCAGTAGGGGAAGACAACACTGAGGGCAACACCAACAGTGATACCAAGCATGAGCATAGGCTGAAAAAAGAGCCAAATCATAGTCCAATATTGGAACCTCTTTTGTAGGATGAGGCACTCTCAGGTTATACCAAACTGATGATGCTGATGCACCCATTATCATACCTGCACAAATTCAAGTCAACAATACCAAACTTTTTTATCAGTACGCTACAAGACATTAAAGAAAGTACAACCTTAGAGTCACTCAAAAAGTAATATAAGTTCACAATTCCAAACAAATTTTTTTTCCTCCTAGAAACTCTGATTAAAAGCCCACGAGAGTGTGCAACAAAAATCTAATGATTACAGGGTTGAGTCACTCAAAAAGTAAGAGCAGAAAGCAGGAAGCTAAAGGAATGCTAAGTTTGTACTATTTTAATTAATTTTCTAGTTATTGAAAGTCTATCAAAACAATGATTTTATGTTTGAATTAAAAACTTAATTGTCCATCACAGTAATTAGGTGTAATGATTTTATAATTAATTAATCTATGCAATTTAAAGAATGAAACTTCAGTATGAAATGTTAGTTGTAGTTTTAATTTATTCATTACAACTACAACAATAGGGATCTTGAAATTACATGATTTTCACGTGTTATAGAGATGATAAGAGAATATAATTACTAACCTCTATCCATTGCTATACTTGAGAGAGATCTCCAACGTCCTTTGACCAAAAGCCAGGAAACAAGGTTTCTATTCCTTTGCCTTCTCTACTATTCTTTCTGTATCGTTATGTGATGGTAGAAGAGAGAATACGTTATAGCCAGGAACAGGACCTGTTTCTCATAAATAGGTAAAACCCTTATCTCTTATCCATTGGCTTCCATCAAGCTAATGGGCCTTTAGAAACAATCCCCTTATTATCTAAATATGATTTAGCCCATTAAGATTTAATTAATTATTTACTAAACACAATTCAATACATGTCACATGCACATCACATGAGACATACTAAGATATAAAATCTTACATTCTCCCACTTGGCTCATGTGACATAATTCAACATTATGGTTTAATAAACAAAATAATTAAACAAACAATTAATGCGCATTTATATAACTAAATCATTCTATAATTAGATACTCGATTAATCATAGTTAAAGATAGGAACTAATTCGGGTCATAGCGGTTGTATGTCATTTATTCGACATAGTTCCTTCCATGTACCACAAAGTAGTCTTTTCCATAACCTGATCTATAATTGGGAAATATATAATTGGTCCATAATGTCTTTGTTCAAGACAATACCTGTTTACATTACTCTAACACAATAATGCATGCTGTTCTAGAAAACAGGTAATCAGAAACATATATCATAAAATGAGCTCAGAGTGTCAATTACATGATAATAATAAAGGATGTTAACATCAAATTCAATAATCCTTAATAACAATAATGCCCATACTTTCAACATGTTCACTAAATGCCTTAGGCGGTAACCCTTTTGTTAATGGGTCAGCTACCATAAGATTTGTGCTAATATGTTCTATTGACACTCTTTGTTTCTGAACATCTTCTTTCACGCCAAAGTACTTCACTTCCATATGCTTAGCACCTTTGGAGTACTTGTCGTTCTTAGAAAAGAAGACTGCTGCAGAATTATCACAATAAATTTTCAGCGGCCTAGCAATGCTGTCGACTATTCTAAGCCCCGAAGTAAAATTCCGCAGCCAATTAGCGTGCACTGTAGCCTCAAAACAAGCTACAAATTCAGCTTCCATGGTAGACGTGGCAACAACTGATTCTTTCGCACTCTTCCATGAGACTGCTCCTCCGGCTAAAAGAAATACATAGCCGTGAGTGGATTTCCTTGTATCCACACATCCAGCAAAGTCTGAATCTGAATACCCAATCACCTCAAGGTGATCAGACCTTCTATACGTAAGCATGTGTTCTTTTGTTCCCTGCAGATATCTCAGAACCTTCTTTGCAGCTTTCCAATGATCTAATCCGGGATTACTTTGGTATCTCCCTAGCATTCCAGCTGCAAAGCTTATGTCTGGTCGAGTACAAGTCTGAGCATACATAATACTCCCAACTACAGATGCATACGGAATTGCTTCCATCTGTTTCCGTTCCAAATCACTTTTAGGACATTGCATGAGACTAAACTTATCTCCTTTCTGAATTGGAACGGGTGATGCTGAACATTTTTCCATGTGAAATCTTCCTAGTACTTTATTAATATATGCTTTCTGAGACAGTCCTAACAATCCTTGTGACCTGTTCCGGAATATTTCTATTCCTATCACATAGGATGCCTCACTCATATCTTTCATTTCAAAATTACTAGAAAGAAATTCCTTAGTCTCGTGTAAAAGACCAAGATCATTAGTTGCAAGCAAGATATCATCAACATATAAAACCAAAAAAATAAGCTTGCTCCCACTAACCTTCAGGTATATACACCGGTCAACGGTGTTTTCCTTAAAACCAAAAGAAACAACGGTATTATTGAACTTTAAATACCATTGGCGGGATGCTTGTTTAAGTCCATATATTGATTTCTTTAATTTGCACACCATGTGTTCCTTTCCTTCCACCAAGAATCCTTCTGGTTGGTCCATGTAAACATTTTCTTCTAAATCTCCATTAAGAAAGGCTGTTTTCACATCCATCTGGTGTAACTCCAAGTCATAATGGGCTACCAGTGCCATGATAATTCTGAATGAATCCTTTCGTGAGACTGGTGAAAAGGTCTCGTTATAGTCAATGCCATTTTTCTGAGTGTAACCCTTTGCAACAAGTCTGGCCTTGTAACGTTCAAGGTTGCCATGAGAGTCACGTTTGGTCTTATAGACCCACTTGCACCCAACTCTCTTGCAACCTTCAGGCAGTTCTACAAGGACCCATACGACATTATGTTCCATGGATTTCAACTCTTCTTTCATGGCATCTAACCACTTATCAGAATTATTACAACTAACGGCTTGTGAAAACGAAACTGGGTCATTATTTTCAATGCTCAAGTCAGATTCTAACTCTTGTAGATAAACCACAAAATCATTCGAAATAGCAGACTTTCTTGCTCTTTGAGATCTCCTTAATACTATTTCTTGTGGCTCCTCTACGATAGGTTCATTATGAATAGCAGGTTCATTTATTTGTTGCTCCTCCAAATTATTATCCGGTGCAACAATTAGAGGAACATTTATAATTGAGCTAGAGGGACGAGCTACAGGAACTTGTACTCTAACTTCCTTAATTTCCACATTTTGTGGACAAGACACACTTCCATCTTGTGGAAGCGTACTCCCACTAATTTCATCATTTTCAATGAACCTAGCATTTCCAGTTTCAACAATTCTCAAACTATGGTTAGGACAATAAAATCTATACCCTTTTGACTTTTCTGGATAACCAATAAAATAACCACTAATCGTTCTTGCATCCAATTTCTTTTCTTGTGGATTATAAACCCTTACTTCTGCCGGGCAACCCCAAACATGCAGGTGCCTTAAGCTAGGTTTTCTACCAGTCCACAGTTCAAAAGGTGTCTTTGGAACTGCCTTACTAGGAACCCTATTCAACAAATACATTGCAGTTTTCAAGGCATACATCCACAAAAATATAGGTAAAGACGAATGACTTATCATACTCCTAACCATATCCAATAATGTTCTATTACGCCTTTCTGATACACCATTCTGTTCTGGTGTACCTGGCATTGTGTATTGCGCACAAATACCACGTTTCTCTAGAAGTTTAGCAAAAGGACCTGGGTGTTGCCCAGTTTCATCATATCTTCCGTAATACTCACCACCTCTATCAGACCTAACAATTTTCACTTTTCTATCTAGTTGTCTTTCCACTTCATTTAAATAAATTTCTAATGCATTTACTGCTTGAGATTTTTCATATAACAAGTAAATATAACCATAACGTGAAAAATCGTCAATAAAGGTGATAAAATATTTTTCTTTTCCGAAAGAATTAACATCAAAAGGTCCACAAATATCGGTGTGCACAATTTCAAGAAGCTGGTTGCTTCTTGTGGCTCCTTTCTTTCTGTGTTTTGTTAATTTTCCTTTTATACAATCCACACAAATTCTTAGGTCAGTAAAATCCAAGTCTGGAAGGACTTCATTCTTTACAAGCCTTTCCATTCTTACCTTGGAGATGTGACCCAAACGCTTATGCCACAAGTTAGCAGAACGTTCATCTACTAAACTACGTTTAGTACCAATAGTGTGATGCAGGGTTAAAACACTTTCAGCATATAAATTATCCAATTTCAATTTATATAAACCATCACATAAAAAACCAGTACCAATGAGATGATTATGCTTAAATAAACTGAAACATCCAGAACCAAAATTAAAAGAATAACCAGTAGCATCAAGTCTAGATAATGAAATCAAATTTCTAGATAAACTAGGTACGTAAAGAGTCTCAAATAAATCTAGGTGATGCCCAGTGTCAAGGATTAAACGATAAGTCCCGACTGCTTCCACTGGTGCCTTCACTCTATTCCCCATGAACACGAACTTCTCATTTGGGTTTATGGTTTGGATTGAATGGAATCCCTGCATCGTGTTAGAAACATGAGTCGTACATCCAGAATCAATCCACCAAGTATTACGTGGAACTTCAGTTAAATTCGATTCATAACATACATAAGCATTTAGCTTACCCTTTTTCTCGAACCAATTCTTTCGTTTTGGGCAGTTCTTCTGGAAATGTCCAGATTTTCCACAGAAACGACATTTATCATCACGAGGTCCCTTCTTCTGGATTTTTGCAGATGCCTCATTAACCTTCAGTGGGCCCTTGCCTTTATCATGTTTCTTCACATAATTGTTTCCAGCTCCTTGATGTCCTTGGTTGCTTACATAATGAACAGAGTGACTTCCAAGGTTCTTAAGTCTCGTTTCCTCTTGAACCAACGTACTGTGCAATTCATGCACATTCCATTTGTCTTTCATGGTGTTGTAATTCATTTGGAATGGGCCATACTCAGACGGTAATGAGTTAAGCACAAATTGCACAAGGAAGTTCTCGTTCACAGCCATTCCCAAGATCTTAAGTCTTGCTGCAATATTTATCATGTCACTGACATGTTCATGCATAGTACGTGAACCATCAAACTTCATGGTGGTCAACGTACTCATTAATGTCCCAGCAAGAGACTTATCAGCAGTTTGGGAGCGCTCTCCCACAAAACCCATAAATTCTTTAGCACTTTCAGTTTTGGGGAGAGATGTCTTAATATTGTCTGCAACAGTCATTTTCATAAATATCAGGCTGAGCCTGTTAGATCTTTCCCATGCCTTTTGGTAGGCTATCTCTTCCTCGCTGCTAGCATCAGTAATAGCAGCGGGCTCCTCTGCTTGGATTGCCAAATCAAGATCCATGAAACCTAAATGGAATTGAATTTGATCACTCCATTCAGAGAAGTTAAGCCCATTAAAAACTGGTACAGACGTAACATTAGTTTGCATAAAATTTGGAACAGGTACTGCATAACAAAATTTTTATTAGTGTTTTGATACGTAAGTTACATGCTATACATATAATATATTCCATTATTTAATATATACTAATGTTTTTCCTTTGGGTATACATTAATATACAACGTTAAACATAATGATGCTAATACAATAATCAATAATGGGTAATGCAACATGCAAGAATTAAATATTTATTATCTTTGGAAATAAATATAACAGTGATGCACATGCATTACCTTCAATCATGTTTATTAATCATAAGAACAACTAATCTACCTTTGGGTGATCCATAAATGCCTTATAACAATAAACTCAATGACTCATAGAATGACAAATCATCATGTCATACATTTATAGCATCATCTATGAGTAATTGAAATTAACTATTATATGATTTAGAATTAATTTAATTTTCCAGGTTCGACCACTTTGGTGATTAACTAACCTATTATAAATTAATTTAAATCAATCTCTATTAATTTATTAAAGAAAATATTAATTCTATTAATTTAAACCGTGAATAAAATAAACCGATAAATTTTATTCAGTATTCTATTAAAAAAAAAAAAAAAACGTGAAGTCGTGATCAGTATACTATAAAAGTCGTGAACAGTGGCCATAAGATTTCAAATCCTTATTTATAATCGAAACAGTGGCCATATTGATCGAAACAATTATGGTTTCAATGAAAACCACGTTAGTGTCCTATAGACAATTCACGGCCAATATATCTGATCACGTTATTACTTTTACTGAAATCAAATTCTTATTGATTTTCAAAAGTTATTAATCAAGTGGAAATTCAACGGGTATGAAAGACTTTCGCGGAAATTATAATATCCCTAAATACAATAATTAGGGTTCATACCCAATCATAAATTTTAATTGGAAAATCATGAATTTCTTAACCTAATGCTCTGATACCACATGTTAGTTGTAGTTTTAATTTATTCATTACAACTACAACAATAGGGATCTTGAAATTACATGATTTTCACGTGTTATAGAGATGATAAGAGAATATAATTACTAACCTCTATCCATTGCTATACTTGAGAGAGATCTCCAACGTCCTTTGACCAAAAGCCAGGAAACAAGGTTTCTATTCCTTTGCCTTCTCTACTATTCTTTCTGTATCGTTATGTGATGGTAGAAGAGAGAATACGTTATAGCCAGGAACAGGACCTGTTTCTCATAAATAGGTAAAACCCTTATCTCTTATCCATTGGCTTCCATCAAGCTAATGGGCCTTTAGAAACAATCCCCTTATTATCTAAATATGATTTAGCCCATTAAGATTTAATTAATTATTTACTAAACACAATTCAATACATGTCACATGCACATCATATGAGACATACTAAGATATAAAATCTTACATGAAATACCTATTGAGGGCATAGAAGTCTTTGCTATTCATAGGCATCTGTTCAATGGTGAACCGATTATACTCCTCAAGCGAATCCAACACCGTCTTAATAGTACTCTTAGGTGGAACATAAATGTACTCATCCACATCAAAGAAAAAAGGAAAAAAGTGAGTACTCCTCAAGCGAATCCCCAATCCCAGAGTTATCATTCTATGAAAGGTATAAAAGCCCTAATCCTATTTTATGAATTTTACACAAACATTGAGTGCAGGTAGCAAAATCACTGAAACACAAACAAACCTTGGTTCGTAATGTCTCCATGTCCAGATTGAAGGAGGAGAGAAAGCAGAGGCAGCAGGTAGCGTTGTCGGGAATGCAAGGACCAGTGGAGGCGGCGGCTCGGTCTGAACCCGCAGTGGACGCCGGCGACGCGAGGAGCGAAGATCGTGGTTAGTTCGTGGCCCTTGCTCGCAAGCTACAAACAGCGGTGGCGGTGGCTCTAAGGGAGGCGAGTGGCTGAAGACGGTGGAGAGCGAGTTTGCGAGTGCGGTCGTGGTTGCTAAGGACGGAGGTGAGAGAGAGCTTCAAGTGGGTCGTGGTTGCTGAGGACGAAGGTGAGAGAGAGCTTTGACTGGGGAGTGTGGCTGAGGACGGAAATGGGGGTGAGAGGGAGAGCTTCTTTGATTGTAGAAGAAAGGCAGAGACTTTGTAAAGGGAAACCGAAGAAAGAAGAAGACGGAGGGCCTTTTTATTTTTTTTTATTTCAAACCACAAATACCACAGCGTTCTGAGCTTATTTAGGCGCGGGGAATCAAATTTCGTACCACTCATTCTACAGCACTTGTTTAAAGAAATGCAGTATAATAAGTGATACAATTTTTTCACCTGTTTTCTACAGCATTTACTTAAATAAATGCTTTAAAAAATGTAATCCTAATTCACTCATTGTGTATAAACGAATTTTTTACAGCATCTTAAACATAAGTGCCGTAAAATATGTGTTGTTAAAACTCCTTTGTGTTGTAGTGATCCTTTTCGACGCTAAGGGAACAAAATTAGCATGGTGCAATGTGCGCACTTGCAGTGGTAAGATGCTTGAGTTTGAGGTGGTGAAGGTAATTATAATTTGCGACAATGACGGATTGACCACATGGTGTAATGGGTAGTTTCAAAGAAAGAATCAAGTGAGAGAGGGAGAGAGCTTGTTGGTGGTTGCTAACGGCGGTGTTGGTGTTTTAGTTGTGCGCCATTTCTGGAGAGGGAGAACCACGAGGGTTTGAGGGGATTTTATATGAGCAATTATTAGGTGATCCGGGAGCATATGCTTTAGGATAATTAGCACCATCTATTATTTATTTTTTGAATTTTTTTAACTAAAAAATAAATTTTAAACGGTTGAGATGAGTTCTAAACCACATGGTTCAAGACTAACTAATAATTTTTTAGGGGACTATAGATCTACCTTTCATTTCATTTTGTTTGCCCCTTTTCTAATACTTCATCTGTTCGTGTTTTTTCTATTTTTGGATGTCTTTTTTTTTTTAAAAAAAAAAGAAGAGTGTGTTTGTTATTTGTTTAAAAAATTAATTAATTAATTTTTTCAAAAACAATGTCATTGTATAAAACAAATGTTTTGCAACAACTTAGAATGTCGTTGCATAAAATTGATGTATAGCAACAACCTAAATAAATCGTTGGGTAAAACAGGTTTTATGCAACGACATATTTAAGTCATTGCAAAACATTTGTTTTATGAAACAACATTTTAAGTCATTGCCAAATATCGTTACAATGAAGGGTTTTTCTAGTAGTGTTTCTTTGATTCTCCATTATTGTATATATAATGAGTAGTTATACCCCCTAATTCCTCTTTTTTTTTTAACAAAAATTTAGGTGAGTTGGGCTCCGGGGACTCACCAGGCCTGGACAGGCCTCCGGGCTCAAAAAACGTTTATAGAGGTACTTATAGATTATCCACCAACACCGTCCTCATATGGATGAGATTCGAACCCGGGATCTCTCTCAACCTCGGACTCAATCCTTCGCAACTGAACCCACGGTTGTTGGCATCCCAAATTCCCTTAGAGCCATCATCTAGCATGTCAAAGTGTCCAGTAGCCATAATCCTTGGCCACAAAATACCAAGCTGACTTCTGGCATTCATTATAGAAGTCCTCATGGTAGACACCCTTAGGTGCACAGGGGTAAACAAAAGATTCCTTTTAACTTCGCCTAATCCTGAACTTATAATCATTGTTGCTATATCGAAATCAAATGAATGAGAAACATAGGTAAGAAACGGTGGGGGAGTTTGCTTTCCTTTATGCATTCCATCGACGAGATCCACTCCTATGAAGGCTAAAAGCTTGAGATTAGTAATGATGTTTAATTTCCTAAGGGTGTGTTCGGAAAAGCGATGCCAATTTGCTTTTTACGGTTGAAAAACGCTGCATCGTGAAAGCTCCAAATGAGGAGCTTATGACGAAACGAGCGTTTGCTTCAAAACAAACAGGTACTAAGAGCAATAGCAAAAGTTGTTTTGCCTTTGCGATTATGTCTAGCAAGTGTTAGCTTGCGAATTAAAATCTGGTCTTACATTTGGTGGAAGTAATTTGTAGAGTTCTTCATGTAGCCAATTTGTTACTGCTGCTATAGATTTAATGTCATCACTTATATCAGATCTAGCCATTGTATACAACTATCAAATGCAAAACAAGATTATTTGTCAAATTTAATAAGATAACCGATAAGCAAATTTGAGTGTGGACTAGATGGAAGGTTACAGGTCATTTGAATGAACAAATGACCTGTGTTATCTTTTTCTTTCTATGATGAGCTCCTTAAAGTTTATCTTTTGTTTTGTTGGATGAAATTAAGTTAACTGTACTATCTTAATAGCATAAACCAGAATCAAATTTTTTAAACATTAAGGATGATTAGTTAAAGTAAAATATAACTTGTAAAAACCAAAACCAAAACATTTGTACTTTTAAGAGACTAAAAACATAAATAAAATATTTTTATGGCTTATTTATGGTTTTAGTCCTTGAAAGTTGTGAGTGTTTTGATTTTTGGCCTTGGAAGTTTTTTTATCTTGACTCATCCTTAATTGTTTTAAAATTTTGGTTTTAGTCCTTATTGTTAAGAAAAATCCGTTAATTACTGACATGGCTAACGGAATGTCACATCAATGTACACGTGTGCAAGCATGATGACGTGAATGATCCGGATCCGCAGGAGCAAAAGGGCCAAGACCCAACCAAAATGTGTTTGTGAATTGGGCTATGACCCTTTTGTTTATGCGGGTCCGAATCATCCACGTCATCCTACCATGACATTCCATACTTGCACACGTGTATGTTGATATGACATTTCGTTAGCCACGTAAGTAATTAACATATTTTTCTTAACAACAAGGACTAAAACCAAATTTTTAAAACAATTAAGGATGAGTCAAGATCAAAAAAACTTCCCAAGACCAAAATCAAAACACTCCAAACTTTTAGGGACAAAATACATAAATAACCCTATTTTTATTATAAGCTACAAGGTACTAACTCTAAGTTAATTTTGGAAGGAAAAAAAAGCCAAAGTATTAAAAAAAAAGGCTTATTTATGGTTTTGGTCCCTAAAAGTTCAACGTGTTTTGTTTTTAGTCCCTAGAAGTTATTTTGACCGAGACTAGTCCTTAATTTTTCAAATATTTTGTTTTTGGTTCCTTTCGTTAAAAAAAATCAGAGTTATTTGCTGACATAGTTAACGGAAATCTACACCAACTGCCATGTGGTGTGACGTAGCGCCAAATAGGTGATGTTAGATACATGATTTAGGCCTATGAACTCAAAATTTTGCGTACAAGACCATTTTGCGTATCAGACCATTTTGCGTTCGTGGATCGGTATCATCCACGTTATGTCAACTATTTGACATCACTTCAGACCACATGGCCTGCTAATGTGATATTCCGTCAGTTACACAAACAAATAACACATTTTTACTATTGGAGGGGACCAAAACCAAAATGTTTAAATATTTAAGGACTATTCCCGGTCAAAATAACTTCTAAAGATTAAAATAAAAAAAAACATGCTGAACTTTTAGGGACTAAACAACATAAATAAGCCAAAAAAACAAACTTTCCATAAATCCGGGGGGTTTGAATTTTGTGTCAGACGCAATTTGAAAACTTGGAAGGAGGTGGGACCCTGACTTTCACCCCCGCTCCCAAGTCCTAACGGATACTAAGCCGAATCAACGGTCCAGATCTATCCTGGTTTCAAATCAACCCGTTTCCCCACTTCCAAATATAATATAAAAAATAAATTAAACAAACAAAAATGACTAAATTTCCTACATTGTCTCCTCTGCATTCTGCAACAACATAAGCACCCACTTATATATGAAACGCAAGCACACACACACTCTGTTGTTAACAGTGCTTATTCATTGTTCCTTCACAACACCAAGTTTTTTTTTTTAAAAAAAATGTCCACCACCACCCACAATCGTCGTTCATCCTTCTCATCTTCAACAGCGTCGTCTTTCGCAAAACGACATGCACCATCGTCGTCGTCTTCATTAGAGAAGAAGGTCATTGAAGTTCCTCCATACATGGCTAAGAAACGACCACCACTCACCAACCTCACCAATCACAAAACCTCCAACCTCCTCCCTCGCTCTGCTTCCCGTAACTCCACTTTGGTATTCAACTATTCATCCTTTCAAAAAAAAAAAAAAACATTTTTTTTCCTGATAGAAGTTGTTCGAAAATTTTCAAAATTCAAAAGTCTAAAAAAAGCCACACATTTCAAATTCTACTCGTGCTTGGTAGTTAGTATCTGTTATATCACAAAGATTCTTCTTTGTTGATCAATTGCTATTCCAAGTTAGATTTTTTTTTTTTTTTTTGAATTGGTAAATTGATTGTTTGCTGTGATTTTTTTTTTTTAATTTTTTATCTTTGGTTATAAATTAGCCAAACCTACGTGACACCACACTTACATTTATGAAAGGGGGAAAAACTATTAGTAACACATTTTTTTGGGATTTGGTGCATGGCATTTGATTTGCTAAGAAACGGGGGATAGCATATGACAAAAATATTTTAGTTTTGCGATCACTCGTCGCTTAGCAAATCAAACGCAACCCTAGAATTTATATATAATTTAGTGTGTCCCACACAATTTTTAATAATTTAATTCATATGATTTAGTGTATGTTTGGTTCTGCGGTGAGTTAACCCAGAATCAATTCTGGAATGTTAAAGCTAGTAATAATTGCTTCTGTTCCAACGTGATTTTGGGGCCGGAATTGATTCCGCAACGCGGAACCAAACATGCCTTTAATGTAATGTGATCAATTCATATGATTTAGTGGTAAAAATAGTATCTTGCTAGTATTACATCAAAATTTATGCTCATCTAGTTGTTCAAATAATGTTTTGCTAAATTAGTTGATTATGTATTGCAAGGTGCCATGTTCATCAAGTTCAACTAAGATTGCCAAGACCAAGAAAGAGAGTCTTCCCCCTCCTCCTTCAAGCACTACCAGCACCACATCCTCCTCAGCAAGTGGGAATAAAAATAAATTACCCTCTTTGCAGAATGCTAAATCAAGCAAAGTTGTTTTCCCTAAGGTTACTTCTTTACCACAAAGGAACATGGCTAATGCAATTGCTGCTCCTACTGTTGCCACCACTGTCACTGTGCTTGTTCCAACTAGTGTTCATGTTTCTCCAAGTAAATCAGATGGGATGTCTGTTTCTATGGATGACTCAGTGTCTTCTTGCTGTGATTCTATCAAGAGTCCTGAAGTTGAATATCTTGATCACACTGATGTTTCAGCTGTTGGTTCAATTCAGAGAAAGACATTCAGCAATCTCAACATCTCTGATGACACTACTACTCAATCACCAGGTTTCATTCTTTTGTCCATAATGCTACTCTCAAATTCATTCTTAGGCTTGTTGGTTGCAATCGATAAGAGCTAGTTAGGTACTATTTTGATGGGATTTGTAACTGCTTAAATAAGAATGCAAAGTTTACATTTTACTTGGAATAATTGTAAGTATCTTATTGCTACTGAGGTATAGCATGCCTTCTAATGCAGTGTTGTTGATTTGCTTGCAGATAACATTAACATCTGTAGTATAGACATCACTGTTGGGTTGGAAAGGGAGGATAAAATTGTCAATATTGATAATAATTACTTGGATCTGCAGCTTTGTGCAACCTATGTTTGTGATATCTACAAACACCTCCGTGCATCTGAGGTTGATCGTCATTTTCCTAATAATAATAATAATAATAATAATAATAATAGCCTTGGGTATGGAGCAACCCGCCACTGGGAGACCCTACCGCTTAGTGTGAGCTCAGTTGAGTCGGATCGGATGAGTCGAATTCTGGGTAAACCAGATCTGGGCACTGGTTGGTGACACCAATAATAATAATAATAATAATAATAATAATAATAATTTATGTTATGTTTTCACTTTCCATGTCAAATACAATTATTCATTCTACTTTTTCATCACCATTTGTTATCCAAATAATAATGATTTATAGCAAGTATTCTTACCTTGGGTGTTCTTTCAATTTCTTGAATCATAGGCAAAGAAAAGGCCTTCCACAGATTTCATGGAGAGAATTCAGAAGGACATAAATTCCAGCATGCGTGCTATTTTGATTGACTGGCTTGTGGAGGTAATATATCTGTGGATAGTATTATGTTGCAACTTGTTCAGTTAAAAAATATTGATCATGTTATCTTGCAAATCAAGAGCTTCTGACTACTACGTTATTTATTGAATTGTCATAGTTCAAATTAGAGCTTACTGTCACAATTGACAACCGTTCGTGTATATGCTAACCTATTTTCCATTTGCAGGTGGCTGAGGAGTATCGGCTTCTACCTGAAACATTGTATTTGACAGTGAACTATATCGATAGATATCTTTCAGGGAATGCTATGAATAGGCAAAAGTTGCAATTACTTGGGGTTTCCTGCATGATGATTGCGGCGTAAGAAATCCTAATGTCCCTATCAAATTTTTCTTACTGATTGGATTTCTACTTTTATTTTTCCCTCTGGCAATGATATGTAGTCAACCATATAGTGATTTTGGTTTTTGGTTCTCAATGGCAGTAAATATGAGGAGATTTGTGCACCTGAGGTGGAGGAATTTTGTTTTATAACTGATAACACATACTTGAAAGAAGAGGTTTGTGTTTAGTTCTTTGGCACAACTTTTGTTGTTTCTAGATGCCTCTTCCTCTGGCTTAAAGTGTGAGCAAATCTCAGCCGAGTCATTTGGTGCAGGTTTTGCAAATGGAATCTACTGTCTTGAATTATCTTAAGTTTGAAATGACAGCCACAACACCTAACTCTTTCTTAAGGTAACAGATAGTTACCAAACACTAAATTGTTGAATGTTTATATGATTTGAAAAACTTATATGAGGTTCAAAACAACTTCCTCAATAACTATGTTTGAATAGGAAGTTAAAACCATTTTGAAGTCACACTGCCCTAATACTCACTTTTTGTTCATTGATCATATGATTTCAGACGATTTATTCGAGCTGCTCAAGATGTCAATGAGGTACCTTTCTTACTTTAGCTGCTTGGTTCTTATGCATATTAGATGTCATAGGAAATGTTCAACTAACAATAGACCATTTATCATAGAGGCGCTTTGCTTAGCAATAGCATGTAACTTTGAATGATCATTTTTAGTTACTACTTAGTCAGAAGAAATATCATTCTTAGATACTTTCATCTTCAGTGCTTAGTTCATTTCTTGTTACTGTTATAAATTCCCTTTCTAAAATATGGTCATTTATATGGTACCTCTTCAATTCTCAGGTCAATTCAATGCAACTGGAGTGCTTGACTAACTACATTGCCGAATTGTCTCTCTTGGAGTATAATATGCTTTGTTATGCACCATCACTTATAGCAGCTTCTGCAATATTCCTGGCCAAATTTATACTTTTCCCTTCAAAGAAACCATGGGTATGCTACTATCCACAAAGTTTTATGTGCATTGCAATACATATCAGCAGCATCAAGAATTTTTTCAATTGCATGACTTTACCATCTCTATTTTTTGCATCAGAATTCCACTTTACAGCATTACACGCAATACCGGCCTTCTGACTTGCGTGGATGTGTAAAGGACCTCCATCATCTTTGTTGCAACAGCTCTAAGTCAAATTTACCTGCAATCCAAGAGAAATATAGTCAGCACAAGGTAAAAATATAGTCATCTCTACATGACTTCATCTATTCCTCTCCCCTTTCTATATAAGTACACACTACACACACATAATTGCTAGAAGTTGTTATTGCCTTATAATCAGTTTGCTTACTTATCCTCTTACCTCATTTGTGTTGCAGTATAAATGTGTGGCAATTAAGTACTGCCCTCCATCAATTCCTCAAGAATTTTTCCTGAATTGAGCAGAGGAATTCATGATGATAGATAGAGTCCAGTTATTAGTTGGATAGGCCTAATTTTTCAAAACTTCTTTCTCTCAATGATGAAGAGGCTCCATTTCCTGTGGGGCCTAAAGAGTTTGACAAAGCTTCTTTAAAGATGTGTCATGTATTGTCACTGATTGAACATTGTCATTGAGATGTGCTAGTGGAATTACTATTGTCAAACTGGTGAATGGGTGTGACATTGTATTGAGAATTCCATATGAAGAATTCCTTCCTTGTAAATGTTAACCTTGTAAATATTAGTTTGTTTTTTCTATATCCAAAATAACCTCAGTTGCTAGTATTCCTAGTTCCAGAGCAAGAACAATCTCATTTGGTAACATGCCTATTGTCCCTCACAACAAAATAAAATAAACGAAAACTGAGAATGACATTCCCTGGGGTGCTGGCAAAGAAACATGTGAAACACGTGCCTGGTTTGATATTTTATGAGCATGGCTGAGGAAAGGCTAACAAGTATTCTTACTTCTTAGAGCACTTGTTAACTAACTATATGTAGTTGAAAATATTGTAAAATATTGGAAAAAAAAATGTAATTTTTGGTATTTTTAAGAGAAGAAAAAATAGAAACTTGTGTTATTTTTTTTTCTAATTCTAGAAAGCTTAACAAGTATTATAAGAACACTTATTAGCATGACCTTAAATGAAAATTATAGGTGTGAGGCAAACAAATTTAAAGGGTATTTATATGAAAAAAATACTACATATCTATATAGCATGTTTTATCTCACCAAGCTTATATATCATCTATTTGTCTTCATTCACTTTGCATGAGCTACGGCAACATTTTCTATATTTCTATATTAATTTGGTCTTAAAACTTATTTGTGAAGTTAATTTGAGAAAAATGGTTCAAAAATGGTTGTAATTTTCAATATCAAAATTGATATGTTAAAACTGATTTTTGAAATTGGTTAGAAAATTTATTTTAAAGTTGATTTAATGAAAACAAGTTAAAAAATTGGTTTTAAAAATTGGCTTTGAAAATTAATTATAAAATTGGTATTAAAATTTGTTCTAGCAAGTTAAAAGTTAACGGTTAGGAATTTAGGTAAAAAGTGTGAAAGACACTAATCTTGACAACTTAAAAATTTAAAAGTTCGAAACTCTTTAGGTAAAAAAGTGTAATCACCTAAAGGCCGGCTTCAGATAAAACTGGTATCCGGTTTTAACTTGCATAATTTACAATATAATTGTCTTGTTAATCATAGAAATTAAAATATACTTGCACTTCACCCATTGGGTAATGCGTGCTTTGATCCCTCTGCAACTTTTTTAATGATCCAACTTAAAGCATGCGAGAGATTATATGCAGATTAATTATTCTTTTGTGAAAATATTGGCTGATAATAAAAGGTACACACACTTACTTTAAGTTTGGCATTTTGCTCCGTTTATTGTATTACTAAATTACTAATGACACAATAATTTGCTTGCTAGTTCCAAATCTAGTGATTAAGATGTGTGATTTTTATATGTTACGAGGAATTTGAAAGAGTGAGACGACCACTTTGTAGTTGTACACTTGTACGTGTTTAATCCTAAGTAGAGAATTGAGTACCCTCCTTTTTTCGGTTAGTTTTTAGGTACAGTTAGATTTGGTTATTTTAATATTAGGATTAGAAACTAATTTAATATGGAGCTACTTTTTTAAAAAAAAAAAAAAAACTTAATATTGAGCTACTTGTATTTATCTAGTCATGCAAACTTCATGTACCTTTGGTCTTAGGCGTGAGAGTTGTAACATTTTGTAAAACAGAGGTTTGACATCAACATCGAATTAAAATACGACATGCATTTGCTTTCATTTTTTTTCTCACTTACGAATTTATTGGACCCAAACACAAAATATAATAAACAAAAATGATATAGCTTGTTCACCAAAAAAAAAAAAAGGATATAGTTTATAATTTGAAAAATATCAGTTAGGTCTTTACTCTTTAGTCAAACACACCCCTCTCTCTATCAACAAAGCCCAACACAGTTGGTGGATAGTTGGATTCCTTAAGCATGATGTCAGAGCTTCGATCCTTACCGTGGGTATGGAAAAGACTTTGTTGGTAGAGGCAAAACTCACTTCGGTAATCTCTACGCCTCAGAGGGAATTAGTCTTCGACTGTCGACCGGGGAATACCCTTGTGTAAAAAAAAAAAAAAAATCTCTGTCTAATTAATCACACCCTAATGTTAAGCCACTTAACTATGGACATTCAATCATATAAACTTGACGTGTTCAAATATATATTTTTGTCATTCAGTCATAGTTTTAAATTGCAATCCATAATATGGACAAATGTTTAGAAATTAAAAAAAATAACATTTAAATAACATTTTTTTATAAAAATTAAAAAATCATGTTTTAAGATAACAAATATATACATTATTTTCTAGAAAACAATTTTTTCTTTAGAATTCGAAGCATACGTTCATAAGCCCACAATAAGAAAATTACTTAATTTTATTTATGATCATATATTTATATTCTATTTGTATTTAATTTAATTCTTATACATATGACTCGGAAGATGTTTAGATTGTTTTTTTTAGTATGCACATAAAATCTTTTGACGGAAATGATGAAAAACGTTTTAGTTTTTTTTACTGTTCTCTTCACCAAATTTTGAAATAAGAAAATAGAATGAAAACATATATTATAGAATATATATATATATATATATACATATTTTATTCCATTCATTCCTATTTATCTATCTTTTGAGACATAAACTCACATAATAATAGAACTAATAAAGCAATAATAAATAGGCCTACAAAATCAACCTTTACACCATAAGAATATGACATGTGTCACATGTTAACCAATCAATATATAATAAGCAAGTAACACATGTTACTTTCTTTGTGGTATAGATTAATTTGTAGGCTAATTTTTTTTTGGATGAACCAAGGTATCCACCCGCGCATCTGGGTGACTAATCCCTCGCACCACAGTCGGGCCCTTTCGGGGGCGATGCTCCCAGTAAGACTTGCTCCATTATTCACATGCGTCTCGGAAACGACTCGAACCCGCGACCACATGCTTAAGGGACACAAACCCCTTCCACTTGTGTCAGCCTCCACTAATAATTTGTAGGCTATTTTATCAGTCTATAAATCATTTTTAAGTTATACAATTAACTCACACTTATTTTTCATATTTAACATTTATCCTTCTATCAACCATAATTAATATTACCTCACCAATTAGTCATTTATCCATCAATATAACTCCAACTATTTTCCAATTTCTAAGGACAAAAATAAACATCAATCTATTATTAATATCTCATTAAATTTCTTTTAATATGATAGGTAAATAGAAAAAAAAAATCTATAACAAAAGGCATAATAAAAATAGAAGGGAAATTAAAAGAGAGCAAAAAGAATAAATATATACATACTCCCTAGGGTTTTAATTATAAGATTTTTTTGAAAAAATTACCTCTAACAAAGAATAAATGTATACATACTCCCTTGGGTTTTAATTATAATTTTGGAAAAATTTAGGTCTAATAAAAAAAAATTAGTTAGTATTGTTACTTTGTTAATAGCATTAAAAATGTAAACATTTGATATATTTTTTAAAATTGTTCATATACTTATTATTGAAACTCTAATAATTGTCGGATAAATAAAGATATTTATTATAAAAAGAAGTCATTAAATGTCCTTAAAAATTGAAATAACTTTTTTATAAATAAAATAATTTTAAAAAAAAAATAATCTTATATTAAATAGGGAAAGGAGTATCATCTAATATGAATTGGACATCTTTAATTCTAGGACAGTTAAATCAATAAATGCCTCTTTGATGTTTACCATCAATGATACTAATTTCTTACCGCACTTTTTTAGAATGTACTCCTTCCGGTCCAAAATATAAGTTGAAAAATTTACGTTCATCAAGAAAATGGATTAGATTGTTGATAATATTGAAAATATAAACATTTAATATAATTTTTTATAAAACTATTCCTATAATTGTTATTGAGATTCAATAAAGTGTTGACTTAATATGGGTATTTTTGGAAAGAAGTAATTAAATGTTAGTGGAAATTGGAAGATGATCTTACAAACATGACCAAATTTTTTTACCTAAAAGGATCTTACAAATAGGGCCAGAAAAATAATTAATACTAGTGGGTTTTTACTTAACACTCTATTAGTAGGGATATTTTTGAAAATACATATCAAATATTCACATTTTCAATACAATTAACTAAATTAACCATCTTTCTTAATGAACGTGAAATCTATCAAAAAGATCTTATATATAAGGATGAAGGGAGTATTAAATTAAAAAAATGAATTTAATTTTTATCCATTGCTGCTATAAAAATATTTACATTACATGATTGAACTTTAAAGTTATACTCCCTTGCATCTTGTTTATAAGTGGCACTCTGGAAAAATTCTTTAGCTCTATTTATAAATGATGATTTTGTATTTTTTAGAAGATATCTATTATTTTTTCTCTTATTTGTTTTTTATTTATTAATATGAAAAAATACATTAGGAAAATTCCAATGCAAATTAAGAAAATAAAATTGTAATATTAAAGAATTTTATAAATTTCCAAGAAATGTAACTACACTCCTTAATCTATGTGATACGATTAAGTATGACTTATAAAAAGAGTATGATAATAAAATATTTTTTAATCATATACACATACTAATTAGATTGATTTACATTGTGATAAGTGGATGTAAGTACTGAAGCATGATACTCCTAAACTGGTGACGTACCCGTACCCGGTACACCTTAGGTACCGGTACACGTATCGTACTTTTGGGTACTTGTAACTAGTATATTAAGGTATATTTTAGGTGTAGATCTTACCAATAATGTAAATTTTGCCTTATAATATATTTTTTAATGTTATAATCAATCTTTCGGAGTTATATCTTGACTTATTTTGAGCATCAACATATAATTTTACGATACTCATATGCTATTTCAATGTCAAAATCGTTTATTTTGACCTTGTTTATATATATTTATTTATAAAATTAGAATTATATTGTCGTACCCGTTCCCTAGTTTTTTTAGAAAATGTTGTACCCCGTACCCGGTACTGTACCCGTATCCGGTACCGTACCCGTTAGGGATGGCAATGGGAGACTGCAGATGGGGATCCCCGTGGGAACGCCTTGTTTGGGGACCCGAGTTTGGGGATTTTTTCCCAGCGGGGGCGGGGATGGGGGGGGGGGGGATTTTTCCCCCGAACAGATTTTGGGGCGGGGAATGGGATTGGTTCCCCCGTCCCCGACAATTTTAGTTATATGCCCTTAAATATTTAGGCTTTATATAGTTAAAAAATAGGTATTTTAGTAACTTCACATATATTATTATAATTATAATTATAATTATTATTAGAATGAAGTGACACTTTGATCTCTCAAGTTTTTCGACAAGGACACTTTAGTCCCTCAAAAAATTTAATTCATTTTTAGTCCCCTATGTTTTCCAAAAGTACCAATTTAGTCCCTCATGTTTTCCAAAAATACCAATTTAGTCCCTCAACGAAGTGGCTAGCGGAAATAGGGCAGAGACTAAATTGGTACTTTTAGAAAACTTTGGGGACTAAAAATGAATTAAATTTCTTGAGGGACTAAAGTGTCCCTATCGAAAAACTTGAGGAACCAAAGTGTCCCTTCACTCTTATTATTAATAACGATTATTTTAACGATTTTTTAAAATTGAATCTCTTGAATTTTAACGATTATTTTTCTGTAGTGTACAAGTTTAAAAATTCTATTGGACGTTGTGAATTTTATAACAGGTCAAGTTGAAGTTAGGTTCCCTGTGGGGACCCGTAGGGTGATGGGGAAAGGGGATGGGGATGGGGGGCAAATGAGACCCGAGGATGGGGAATGGGAAAGGTCTCCCCGAACGTGGCCCCCGCCCCGTTGCCATCCCTAGTACCCGTATTGGTGCAACATACCCACATGGTCATGTACCAAGTTTTAATAAGGCTTAGGAGTTAGAAGTCTCGGATTCAATCCTGGACTCTGCCATTTGATAGATTTAAATCATCTTTCCCTATTCCGTAAAGAAAATAAAAAATATTTTGCCTATAAAAAAAAATTGATTTACATATTATAAATATCATGGAAATATTTAAGTTTTTCTAGGAAAAAAATCTGACCGTATGGTATACAGTCGGATAAAGTTACCATCAAATAACATGCTTGGGAGTGTTGGAAAATTAATTAGTGGGATTCATGAATTGTGCATTCATCAAATAACAATTGTGCATTCATGACCTTTTCTAATAATAAAATGTTAGAGAAATGAATTGGATGCATATGACTTAGAAATCATAAACTATTTATAATAAGTTCACAAACTTTTCACAAATGGTTATGACTATGATCCATCAATAATATAAAATTAAGACTTTTGGTATCTGCACATTATAAAATTTATACCGATAAGTGAGATATCATCAATTCCAATATATTAAACCTTAAAAAAATATTTTAATATAACTAAATCTTTATTATAATATATAACATAATCAATAGTATACGTAGGCTCATATATTAAATAAATATCTAATAGGGAGTTGTATGAGCACCTCAACATTTCATCTGTGACAAATTTATTTGGGTCATTGTTTATTCCAAACTTTGTCAACTTTCATACATTCAATTTGACAAACCAACATTTAATTCTTATTCTTATGAATAAAAGAGCAGAAGTAAAGGAAAGTTAATAGGGAACAAATATTTCATACAGAACTAAATTAGGAAAAGAGTGGAAAATGGGCAAACAAGTGAATAACATACATGCACAAGTAGTGCCTCGGAGAGTCTTGCGGGTAGCCACATCCACTTACTGTAACATAATCTCAAAACTAAAATTTACGAATAGAGAAAGCTAACATCAAACAAGTTAGAACACACAAACTCTCAAGTCTGAAAAAGGAAAACCTAAGAAAGATGATGCATGTGATGATGGCTCTTGCTTATGCTACTTTTGAAGGTATAGCAGTAGCAATTTCAATTATTTATATTCCTCTAACATATTTTCTTATTGTTTAATTTTCTTGAATTAAATGAATTTCTGCATTTTTCAACACATCTTTTTTTGTCATCCTTTGATAGTATAGAAGAAGTGATTCCTTCAAAAAAGAAACCATCAAATATGCTCACAAAATTAAAGCTCATATGAGCCTACGGAAGGAATTAAACCAGATAAATAGCAGCAACGCCTTTTAATTAAAGCTTCATTGATGACAAAATCGTCTGATTATCAGATCACAAGATGGGATTCAATTAATGCATGAAAAGATCATAAGCTGCACAGTGCACACCACATAGTAAACCAAGACCGGAAAAGGATCAGGTGACTATATTTCCTAGTCTAATTAGAATTTCCAATAGTAGTTTATATAATTATATATATATATATATATATATATTTTTGTTTACATGGGAGGTCTGGGATTAGAACCAGGACATGAGGGAGGGGGAAATCCTAAGTGTCCCTGCAGCCACCAACTGGCTGTCTTACGCGGACTATATAATTATATTTTTGTATGCATATATAATATAATTCTCCCTCCGACTCAAATATAAGAAAACTGACAAATTTTATAATATTAAATAATACCCATTATGTCCCTTAATATAAGACATTTTTAAGAAAAATCATGTTTATTAAAAATGCTAATTAATATTGTTAGTGTCATTAAAAAAATACATCATCCGTTCTTATTAGGTGGTTGTGGGCTTGTGGCTATGGCAACAGCAGGGTAGAAGTGATAGAGGCGCTGTAATAATAGTGTTTAAATGTGAGGGTTAGAGTGAAAAAAAAAATATACATTATCATGTCATATTTATTTTTAGCGAAAGTTTCTTCCCTTATGATAGAAATACGGTAGGTGATAATGATCGATTGGATAAATTAGATAAGATAAGCTTATCCAACACTCGGCACCAATGATCCATACCCACATACCGGTGCCGGTGGTTCAAGGTTGTTCGAGTCTTGGTTAAGGGTGCCGGTGGTTGTTGGTTGTGTTGGGTGATGAACAGCTTGGACTAATGACGGAGGAGAAAGTGTTGTTGAAGGGTTTTGGAGTGAGAGAGTACGTGTTGGTATTTGAATGGGAGGGATCATAAAAAACCATCAAATTATTAATTGGTATTAGTTAAAATAAAACATAAAATTGATAATGGATAATGGTGATTTATTCGACTATCTAGAACCATCAATAACGGATCGGGAAATTTTTAATTGTGCGGCGATATATATACAAATATGTTATATTAAAAATATATTCACCTTGTCTTATTTACAAGCTGCATTCAAGAAGAATTTTCCAATCCTATTTATACCTTTTGTTCATTAATGTGAAAGAAGGTAAAATTTTCAATAAGTTAATAGAGTAAAATTATAATGTTAAAGTATTTTATTTTAAATTACAAGAAATATAATTACCCTACTTAGTTTTTGTAATATAATTAAATATGACTTATAATTAGAAGCGGAGAAAAAATATATTAAAAAACATTAATTAAGTACTAACTTAATTAAACATAAGTATCAACAATTAGGACTTGCAAAAAAAATTCAACCAAAATAACTTTACCAAGGCTCAAGCTTGTGGCAACTGGCAACGGATGAATCAACAACTAACCGTAAGCTGGAACATAACTTGGTTTCAAGTGGGGTCCCTTGCCCCATTAGTTATCATTTAGCTATGCTCGTGAGGACCACTGATCTCAAAATTACCTAATAATTTTTCTGAGTTTGAAGAGCTGAGATTTTTGTTTTTGTTTTTTTTTTAAAAAAAATTTTAGAAAATAAAATTATTAAAATACTTTATACATTAAAACTAACTTCCACATAATATTTAAGTTACTTATGTCCAAATATTTTGGTGCTTAATGCTAATATGCTCCTACTAAAAAATAAATTTCCTTATGTTGGCAATTTCTTTTGAAAAAAAAAGTTTCTAATTTTTTCTTTTTAAAAAAATATTAGTTACCAAATATTAAATAATAAAATAAAATATTGGATTTCTATGATTTAAAAAAAATAAAAAAAATCCAAGTGTTTATTTATAGAGCACTGTGTGTTTCTTTTAGGGACCTGAGACTTAATTAATTTTGAAAAAATTAAAAGAAATTATGGTGTGGATCTCTCTCCTGTATTTTTTTTTTCCTTTGCAGTAAGTTAAGTGTCCGTCCCTCTACACTGTCGAACTTTGTTCAAAGCATAACATTGTTCTTTACAATTCGTAGTTAAAGATGCAACAATTATGAGAGAAGTAGGGGTTTCTTAGGAAGGTAGAGGCATATCTTAATCTAATATAAAGTTTTTGTTAAATGACACTTGTTAATAGAATCTCTTAAAATATATGTACATCAAAGGACAACACAGCAGCATAAGTTACCTGTCACAAACTACACCAAGAATCCAAATTTAGCTTGTCTTCTGGGATTCGTGTTTAAAAATGATTATAGTGAGAAATGACTATAGTGAGATACCAAAAGAAAAGAAAAGAGGGGAAAAAAAACAGTTGCATATCATTTTAATCTCAAATTACATTACCCCACCAGCTCGAACGCTTTTCTCATGGTCCCGTATTAATACGGTACCACCAGTGGTAAATACGTTTGGCTGCCACGTGTGGGTTCTGAATTTCTTTGGTTGGAGGACCAAATTGCAATAGAAGCTTTAGGAACTCGAAATGATTAATCCAAAGCCATTCAAGTTTGACATTCAGCGGATTTTCCTGCAAACTTTATTTAATTTATTCATCTGTAAATGTTATTTATAAATATTATTATTAAAAATATAAATTTATTACAATTATTTATTTTATTTAATTTTAATATTAAATATTATTAAACATTTGATTTAAATTTTTTTCCTATTTAAAAAATTAAAATCAGTTAAAAAAATTTTGCTGGAGCTATTCCATGTATTTGTTTTGAAGCCACGGTTGGTACTATTATGAGAAACACTTCTATAGTTCTATGTATTTCAACCAATTTGAAGGTTAACCGGTAACTACATCCAACGGTTAATTAGTTTTGAAGCCAAAATCTACGTTCAGGATGTAAGGGACCGCTGGTGGTGACAAAGTACAAGGGACCACGTGAAACGTTTACCACCAGCTCTTATTTATAGCTCTACTACACATGACCACCTTTAATTTGTTCCTAGCATTGCATAACCCTTCAAATTCAATTCTATCTTATGTACAGGAACACATTGCCTGGATTCTGAAGACAAACACAAATAATTTCTCTCTATCAATCTTCCTTGCTCTGACTCCCAAGCTAACCAGCTTCAATTCTCATTTCTGTGACTCTAGGGAGTTTGGTATGTGTGTCAATATATGAGCTACTACACCTATTTTCTTTTTGTTGCATTACTTTAAGTTAAAGTATTCTTTTATGTGTGTAAATATTATTGATCATAGCTAATCTTACTCAGCTGCAGTGAGCACAAACTCTAAAATTGCACATATTAGTAGAAGAACCAGCTGATCTGAATCTTCATTCTCAATTACCTTACTTAATCGAGCTGGTAATTAACAACAACAAGCTAAGATGGTTAAGGAAGGTGACAGAAATAATAACTATCACCAATCCTTTGATGTCTCCATGGACGTGTCTCCACCAACAGATTCCAATAACTTGGATGATGATGGCCGCCCCAAAAGAACTGGTAAATCATTTAATTAAGCTCCAAAGTTCACTACTTTATAACTCTCTTGATTTTCTTGTAAGTAGTAAGTTCTAATCTTTGTGTTAAAAGAGAAATGCTAATAACATATTTTTTCAACACTCTTTTAATTGAGCTATTTCGAGATAACATCAACCATACCGTGTCGTATAAAGTGTGTCAATCATATATCACTAATTCTAATCGATTAATAATAAGAATTAATGTTTGTTGATCAATTAAAAATCATGACATATAATTGTAAGGCATTTTATATATGAGGCAATTTTGAGTTAATTGGTGAGACACTGATCAATTTTTTTTGGTATGCTTAAAATTAAAAAAACAGGAACAATATGGACAGCAAGTTCACACATAATAACTGCAGTGATTGGTTCAGGGGTGCTTTCTTTGGCTTGGGCTATAGCTCAGCTTGGTTGGATTGCTGGTCCTATTGTCATGCTTCTCTTCTCTTTTGTTACTTACTACACTTCTACTCTTCTCTCTTATTGTTACCGTACTGGTGACCCTATCAGTGGCAGGAGAAACTACACTTACATGGAAGCTGTTAAATCAAACCTTGGTATGCATGCATGCCACCATGCACCCTAGCTAGCTAGATTTAAAAAAAAAAATGATTATTTTTATTAAAAAAAATCACTTAAAATGATCAAAATGATGAAAATTAAGATTTTTAGAAGGTGAAATAAAAAAATCACTTTATTTTGTAGAATTTATATTTAAAAAAAAAAAACCTAAACAAAACTTCCCATATTTACTTCTGTTTTTTCAATCTTGGGTTTATGGTTGTGCATGTGCAGGTGGATTTAAGGTTAAGATTTGTGGGGTTGTTCAGTACGTTGATCTTTTTGGAGTTGCCATTGGGTATACTATAGCAGCTGCTATAAGTGCCATGTAAGTTTTCAAATCCTAGAGTTTTTGTTTTTTTCATAGGCATTCAAATCCTAAAGTGATTTTGAAAAATGTACTTGTTGGTTCTTTCAAATATTTCGGGGATTCTACGCTAAAATAAATAATTAGGTCTTTCTAGGGTTATGATAACCATGGTGTAATGATATGTTTCAGTTTTATTTTTAAAAAAGTTTAGAAACCAAAATGAATATATGGTTCGATTCCTATCATTTTAAGACACAAATTGAACGGAACCAAATCAAACCAAATTGAATATATGATAAGTTGAGCAATCTCCAATTATAATTTAAATTATTAAATAATATATTTTATTATATTAAATGCATTTAATAACCTTACATATTTTTTAATTATTGCTGTTGTTATTATTGTGCAGTAAGTGGTTTATTTAATTGTTTGATCTAACAGGGCAATCAAAAGGTCTAATTGCTTCCACAGTAGCGGTGGAAAAGATCCATGTCATATGAATAGCAATATTTACATGATTTCATTTGGTGTTGTGGAAATTATTTTCTCCCAGATTCCAGACTTCCATGAGTTATGGTGGC
The DNA here is from genome assembly GCA_037953625.1 of Crotalaria pallida. Lineage (NCBI taxonomy): Eukaryota > Viridiplantae > Streptophyta > Magnoliopsida > Fabales > Fabaceae > Crotalaria > Crotalaria pallida. Next base: position 144,910,293 of record CM075651.1, on the reverse strand, counting down.
TCTCCATTTTAGCTGCTATTATGTCATTCACATACTCAGTAATTGGGCTTGGCCTTGGTATTGGTAAAGTTGTAGGTATAATTCTTGATTTCTTGCAATGCAAGCTATGTTTCTAATTATTATTTATTTCTTTGATCGAGGATTAAAGAATGGGCAGAAATATGAGTTAAATTGGACATCTAAACATACAGGAAACAAAAAAGTTAAAGGAAGTATCACTGGTGTAAGTATTGGTACCATCACACAAACCCAAAAAATTTGGAGGACCTTCCAAGCTCTTGGTGACATTGCCTTTGCCTACTCATACTCAATGATCCTCATAGAAATTCAGGTACAATTCATTTTAAATTTTTCCGGACTCAGACTATCATATTAAATTGCAGTTGTGATAGTACTTCAGGTTATTGTTAGTAATGGATCAGAGTCCCGTGAAATTTGGACATGGTCCTAGACTCCTAGGGTTTTTGAAAATGGAAAAAAGTACAACAATCAATTGACAGATTTCACAGAACTCTAATAAAAAATTTACACCTAGTCTAATAAAAGTATAAAATTAATTATTTTTATTTACAAAAGATTTGATTTTTTAATAACATCACAATTCACTCTTGAAACTAATGTCAAATTTTCACTTGAAAAATATCATTTTTTTTTTAATTTTCTTTGAAACAAAATAACATTTTCATAAAAAATAAGGATCCTCTTAAAATTGAAAGCCTCATCCAATCACACATGTTCACAGACGACCCTACGTACCACAATTTAAAACCCCTGATTATAAGACCATAAATTGTTTTAAATTGAAGCTTCAAATGATGGTTATGTTATATGAAACAGGACACAGTCAAATCAGGGCCTCCATCAGAAGCAAAAACAATGAAGAATGCTACTTTAATAAGTGTACTAGTGACCACAATTTTCTACATGCTATGTAGTTGCTTTGGTTATGCTTCTTTTGGAGACCAAAGCCCCGGTAACCTTCTCACTGGTTTTGGCTTCTATAATCCATATTGGCTTATTGACATTGCCAATGCTGCCATTATTATCCACCTAGTTGGTGCATACCAAGTTTTTGTCCAACCTCTTTTCTCATTCATTGAGACCAATGCAGCAAAGAAATTCCCTAATTGTGATTTTATCAACAAAGATATTGAAGTGCCAATAATCCCTGGTGCCAAACCCTACAAACTCAACATCTTCAGATTGATTTGGAGGACGATTTTTGTGATCTTAACAACTATAATAGCAATGCTTCTTCCATTCTTTAATGACATTGTGGGACTTCTGGGAGCTATAGCATTTTGGCCTCTTACTGTTTATTTCCCAGTGGAGATGTATATAGCACAAAAGAAAATACCAAAAGCTAGCTTACAATGGATAAGCATGCAAATGCTTAGTTTTGCTTGTCTTTTGGTTACTCTGGCAGCTGGAGTAGGTTCTGTTGCTGGGATTGTGAATGATCTTAAAGTTTACAAGCCATTCCAAACCAACTACTAATAATTCTGTAATAATTAGGATTACCTAGCTAGTCATCACTATTGTTTATGATTCTAGAAACAAGAGAAGAAATTTAAATGCTTAGCTTGTTTCATGTTCATATTATTAAGCCTAGGCTAGGATGGGGTCTTGTGCTCATATTTTTTTTCCTTTCGAAAACGTTTGACAAGCGAAATTAGAATCATAATCTAAAATTGTAATTCTAATTTCAATTCCAATAGAATTAGAATTAAAATTGGCATAAAATTGTGATTTTATGTTTGAACTATATATGAAATTAGATCGTAGAATTAGAATTCCAAGTATAGTTTCAATTCTATTGTTTGGGGGTAAGAATTTGATTTCAAAAATAATAATAACTATACTCTACACCAAAGATATTTTTTTTTATAAATTAATTTATATTGAAAAACTTAATTTTTTTTATATGAAGGTGGGAGAAATTTTATTCAACTAAGAGAAGAAAGTAAATTAGATACATCAAATAGGAGAATGGAACCACTCCACGAGGGTCATCCTCAATCCAAACACAATCTCCGGGCAAAAGGCTAGCTTTGCAACATAATAATTTGCTAACCTATTATAATTTATATATTTAAGCGTAATTTTTAAGTATTTCTATGTCTTCTATGGAAGCAACTAGCAATTAGCAGTCAAGCACGTGACCGAAAAGGACATCCGAAGGTGCCTTCCCAACTTTCCATGCTCCACTGTTTTGGTGCCCTTCCGCACATAATAGCTTTACCTAATTTTTCTTGTTTTTTAATTTATGCCCATGAGTATAAGATAAATAAGTATATGGAGTAGTATATTTGTAGTGAAAAATTAAATATTATTTTTAGATTTACTAGACATATCATACTTTTATATAAACTCTTTTCAACTTTATTTATCCTATATAAAGCAAAAAATAAAAAAAAGTGTACTACTGAAAATATATTCATTTAGACAAATGTTAACAAGTACCCTAGTACACTTGTTAAGAAGTCAAAAAGAGTAAAAACTTATGAAAAAATGTGATTTTTTGTATTATCGAGATATGAAAGAATGTGCACCTATAATTGTTTTTCCAATACTGGAAATCATTGGACTTGTTAGCAAAACCATTTATTTATTTCAGTTTTTTCTTTGTGTCTTCGTTCCCCCCACCATGTGATTCCTCTTGACCAGAGAAGACCATGTACTCCAGAGCTTTAACTTATGCTCATTTGATTTTTAATAAATATCATAAGTTTTAATTACCTCATCTGTTGAGAAGATAAAAAATTGTATATTTTGTCTAATGAATTTTTTTTAAAAAAAAAATTGTATTATTTAATATGGTTTTATTACATTTGATTCATTAACAATTACCTTTAATTAGCATTTGCTTTAACTAATAAGTTGGTTCAAAAGTTTGATCAGTTTCATGGAAGTTCATAAAAATGATTTTATGTGAGAAACAATCATATACTTCTATTAGTTTTTCTCCATAAATTTAGATATTATTATAATTAACTCCTTCATTTTTTTTAGGGAGTCCCTCATTGCTATTGTCGTATTATAAATTATTAAATTTTCAAGGTATAGTCATATTATCAAGTTAATTTTAATCATGATGCATAAAGTTGCTTAAACAGTCAATCAATCAATAATATACTGTCATATTATTAAAAACGTTGTACTCTTATAGAATTACTTTGAAGGTCGCATATGCAATGGTGTAGAATTAATTGATATTGTAAAAAAAAAAATTATTATAACAAAAAATTGTATCACAAGTAAGGAAAATGTTAACTCGTTAATGAATCAAAATTAGTTATGTTAAAATATTATACCTCCTTTTATTTAAAATTTAATACAGTTTAATTTTCATATATTTTAAGATTTTAGTTAATATTGTTTATTTTTCCTCGATTACAAATAAAGAAAAAATATAGCGTAAGGAGCATGAGTTCAACAAAGACATGTTGGATCAAGTGTGTGATTATTTAGACTTTAGAGTAAAGAACCTAGAAAATTCGTTGGATGTCATGTCCTTACTAAAAAAAGAGTTTAAGAAAATAGGTAGTACCTTAAAAAAAAATGAAAAAGAAAATTGGTAGTAACGATTTGACTCTGACCTCAAGAAAAAGAAACAACGTAACGGTAGTAGTTCGTTAATCAGCACAAGAAACTTGCATTTTACTATTTAGTATTATATTTTTATGACTTAATTATGTCGTAAGTCCCTGAAGTTTGGGGTACTTTTGTTAGATACTCTTATTTTTTTATCAATGTTTGACTCCCCAAAATTTACTTCTAGATTTGTCATATACTCCTACTACCAATTTTGGCAAATTTTGCTGGTATATAACATCGGAATCCTGGTCAGATGCAGAGGTTGGCGATGTGGTGTTGCGTGATGTCACATGGGCGAAGACGACCTCTCTCTTCAATTTTTTTTATTTAACTAAAAAAATAAAAATATTAAGTTTTTTAGTTTTTTAATTTTAAAAAAAAAAATCTTAGCCCACGGGACACCACGTGCCTAACCCCCTGTCTCTGACCAGGATTCCGATGTTATATGTCAGAAAAATTGGGCAGAATTGATAGTAGGGGTATATAACAAATCCAGAAGTAAACTTCGGGGAGTCAAACATTGAAAAAAAAATAAAGGTATGTGACAAAAATACATAATTAAGCCTATTTTTATTATACTAAGCATATGTTTTGCCTTTTGACTATAGCATGCCAAGTTTGACTAGTAAAACATCTGAAAAAATGGCCTACCTATAATTAAAAGTGTCCAAAGTTCTCAGAATTGGTGTGTGTGGTTGCATTGCATCACAATTTTCACAAATGGATAACCAAGTTATTCTCATGATGTCTTTCTTCATCATTTTGATAGCTAGTGGTGCTGTTACTGCTGCACCTTCTTCATGTCCTATTGATCTCAGCTATGTTGAGACTTTCCCTTGGGACAGTTCAACTTGTAGAGACCCTATTGATACACAACACTGCTGCCAAACTTTGCTTAGCCTCTTTGGCATAGGCCTTGCACAACACCTCAAAGAAACTTCCTTGTTCCAACTCCCTAATGATAACACTTCCTCAACTTGCTTATCTGATTTCAAAACCAATCTTGCAGCCTTGAAAATCCAACCCTCTTTGGTCCCTAGTTGCTTCCCCTCTACTCAGTTTGTTACCAACACTTCAAGCTGTGCAGGGATTGTTAATGTCAATGATTGGAGGGACAAAGTTGGTGTGTTGTCGCCATTAGACACTTCTTGCAATGGTGACATGAGGGGGCAAACTCAGTGCAGTATTTGCGCTGATGCTGGACTCAAAGTGACTTCACAGCTCTCAGGAATGGATCCAAATAATTCCACAAGGTGTTTTTACTTCTCAATCTTGTATGCAGCTGGTATTGTTAATGAGTTTGGTCCAACTGATATAGGCACAGCTAGTTGCATACTTGGTTTACCACTTTCTAATGCAGCATCATCAAATAAGAAACAAGTGTTGAAGATTGTTGTGGGGTTAATTGGTGCTGTTGTTGGTGTTGTGCTTGGTTTTGTGCTCATAATCATGTATAGGAAGTGGGATAAGAGAAGAAAGGAGAATAATTTTCACAGGTCAATTGAGAACAGTGTCAGGGCAAGTGTTTTGCCTAATGCCGGTGCAAAATGGTTTCACATATCAGAGCTTGAAAGAGCCACAGGTAAATTTTCACAGAAGAATATGATTGGTCAAGGTGGTGATGGAGTTGTGTACAAAGGGACACTGTCAGATGGAACTGTGGTTGCGGTGAAGGAGATTTTTGGTTTGGAGACTAAAGGGGATGAAGAGTTTTGCTATGAAGTGGAGATCATAAGCAAAATCAAGCACAGGAATCTTGTTGCTCTAAGGGGTTGTTGTGTCACAAGTGATAATTCGAAAGGTAAGAGAAGGTTTCTTGTTTATGATTATATGCCTAATGGAAGCCTCAGTTACCAATTGTCTATTGCTGGTGCTAATAGGCTAACTTGGCCACAAAGAAAGAATATTATCCTTGATGTGGCTAAAGGGCTTGCTTATTTGCATTACGAAATCAAGCCTCCGATTTATCATCGCGACATAAAAGCTACCAACATACTTCTAGATTCAAAGATGAAAGCTAAGGTGGCAGATTTTGGATTGGCAAAGCAAGGTAATGAAGGACAGTCTCATCTCACAACAAGAGTTGCTGGCACATATGGTTATTTGGCACCAGAATATGCTCTATATGGCCAACTAACAGATAAGAGTGATGTCTATAGTTTTGGTATTGTGATACTTGAAATCATGAGTGGAAGGAAAGTGCTTGATAGTAATATGAACTCTTCTGTGGTTTTGATCACTGATTGGGCATGGACACATGCAAAATCAGGGAAGATTGAGGAGATTCTTGATCAGTCAATAAGGGAACAAGGGCCAGAGAAAATCATGGAGAGGTTTGTGCTTGTTGGAATTCTTTGTGCTCATGCAATGGTGGCATTAAGGCCTACGATTGCTGAGGCCTTAAAGATGTTAGAGGGTGATATTGACATTCCTGAATTACCTGACAGACCAGTACCACTAGGACATGAATCATTTCAATCTTCTCTGTTGTCTGGTTTGCAAAGAAGTGGAAGATCTACACCATATACAATGTCATCTTATTCAACTAGTATGAGCACAATATAGATTGAAGCTCTACACTAGTTAATACTAGTTTGTTTTCTGCACATAGATACTCTTTGGATATAGAAATAGGTGTAGGTAAAAATAATTCATCATTCCTAGCACTTGGCATCTGAAGATTGTGTTCAAAGGCCATAAATATCTTGAATTTTTTATTTTTCTTTTTCTTCTTTTTCTATGGTATACATTTGTAATCTGATCACATAATAGAACAGCAGAAAACTTTGATATAAGATTTGGTTTGTTGCATATGTAGTGTTATAGGAAAAGCTTAGTTGCACTCACGAGAATAACTTATGAAAATAAGCTTTTTCTAGTTTAATTTAAAAAAAAAAAAAGAAAAAAAAGTGGCACTTAATTAAGCTCTTTACTCGAACACTATTTTAGTGCTTAGAAGGAAGAACCTCTAAAGTTAACAATGTTTAAGATGATCAACTGTTTACAATCCAACACCAGATTCCTTTCTTTTTTCTTTTTTTTCTTTTTTAAATGTAAATTTAAGCACTACAAGTCAACAAGTCTAATCACTTACCCGACATAAGTTTTAAATTCAATGAATGAGATACTCTGTTTTTTCTTTTTCTTTTCGGTCTAATCACTTACCCGACATAAGTTTTAAATTCAATGAATGAGATACTCTGTTTTTTTTTTTTTCGGATCTTGCTAACAAGTGTCCTTAAGGTTATTAGGAATGGTAAATCAATCATAAGTTAGCATTAATTACTCTCTCAAAAACCTCAAAAATCACATCTTTCTATAGCAATAAATATCTTAACAAGTGTCCACTTGTTAGCATTTTCTTTTTTTTTTTTTCCTGAAGTGCTTATCTGTTTTTTTGACGTTTTAACACACCCATAGGTTGTTTACAACCTAACAACTTGTCTTTCTATTATTATTTATTGGATAACTTTAACCACTTGTCTTTCTTATTGCCGCAATGATTGACCAAATATAAGAAAATGTATATTGCGGCACGTTGCAGCCCAAGTAGTGTTGTTTCTGTAAACTTTTTCAATTATGTCCACCTTGAACATTCGTATTCTTAATCATATATGCAACCCCTAAACCTCTCCTCCTCCTCCTTACCATTCATTACCAAATTCCAAGTACCAGCCACCACTACCAAACTCATTTATATGCAACAAATGGGGCCTAGGTGAGGTAGAGTTAACCTCCTATAGCAGCCTAGCCTTAAGCTCTTTCTTTTTCTTTTGGTCCTACTTTTATCAGTTATTATGGTTGGTCCAACTTTTACTCCCTTTAATTATGCCTTTTAACTAGATAAACACTTATTTTAGAAGTCACCCAAATAGCCATATGCTATAATAAATCTTAAAACAAGTCAAAGAAAGGGTACAACCGTACAAATGTCTATAGGGTCACAGAATTCATATTTGCCTGACATAGTACAATGAGAAAAAGATGTCTGTCTAGCTAACAGTAATAAACTTACACATTTAACATAGAGCTTATTCTAAGATAAATTTACTGCTATTTAAAAATGTCTGTATACAACAGCATCTTGGCATTATAATTTATAACATGTGGAAAAAAAACATTGGCAAACCCTATCTTCACAATGGAAGCCAATGTAAGAAAGTGGTATTTTACTATATCTAAGATCTATAATCTCAATGTACAATATGTACAGTTATTAGTTATTAACTTATTACACAAGCCTGGTCTGCACAGGAGGATTATGCACATCTATTCTTCACTTTCACATGCTTATAGAGCCTTTTGATCAAGCCTCTCATTCCAATTAAGGCAGCGAATCAAGCTACGGAACCAGTCACCTGTTTGGTCAAACTTATTAACAGTTGGAAGCGGATGCTCGCTCATATATATTCTGACAGAATCTCCTCTTGACAGTTGCTGCCTTCTCTTCCCATCAAATGAAACCCAAGCACTACTTCTTGCATCTTCTGGAATCTGTTATTAATAATTCCCATGTAACTCACATAGCAATTTCTAAATCATTAATAATCATTAATTAACCATGAAGCTTTTTCCTAACACGTTCGAGAGAGACAACTTATCATAGCTCAAAAAAGGAAATATATTCTGTCAAAGAAGATGCAGCATAAGCCAAAAAAGAATAACATGCAATTCTGGCATCAGCAACATCAAATATAATTCATTTACCACATGAGGAATCATTAACCTCACCTTTAATTCAAGTCGAGCAGAATCTGGAAGTATAACTGGTCTAAATGAGAGTGAATGTGGACAGATTGGGGTAAACAGCATGCAGGGAACGTTTGGATGGACCTGCAGTTTTCTTTTGTCATTAGATAAAAACATCAAAGAAAGCAATGCGTAAAAGAAGCAAGACATCTCATCACAATGTTCAACATCTACCAATCATGTGCGGGAACAGATAATGGCAGAAGATTATAATTATTGTTATTAGAGTATTTCATGGCATGGATATCAAGTCAATACAGCTAATTAATTAAATTATAAGTAAAACTTTAGCACAATCTTACCATGGAACCTCCGGCAGATGTAGAATAGGCAGTACTTCCTGTAGGAGTGGCCACGATGACTCCATCACCTTGTACCTGAAAGATGGCTCATCAATCATCATATAGAATGTATGCCATTTAGAGATATGAAAAATTGGATATTGACTGTTCTTTCGAGCACAAATAACAAAGCCATAATAAAACTCACTTTGGTAATAAGTCGATCATGTTCGTAACATTCAATCTTTGAAAGGTATGGATTAGAACCCCGATCAACAACAACCTCATTGAGGATATCAAATATTTTTCCTGGCATTGCTTTACCATGACGAAAAATTTCACATCGAAGACGCATTCTGAGAGTAATGTACACACCATCTCGTGTATTATTTCCATGGATGACTTGTCGTAAGTCCTGCTTGTAGTCATGGAACTACATACAGAGAACAGAATGGAAGTCAAACAAATGACGAAGAAGCTACCTAAATTATTTTAGGGTAAAGTAAATTTATGATTTGAAAAGCTTACATTATGGGAAGTCAAAAAACCAAGGGATCCAAGGTTAAATGACACAATAGGGGGAACAGCACCTCTAAATATATTTGAAGCATGCAGTATAACACCATCTCCTCCCAAGCATGTTACAAAATCTACCTTTTCATGCAGATAACTGAATCAAAGGCAATCATTAAATGACAACACGGCTTTATAAGAGGGAGGGAGAAATAAGTCTTAGTGATTTCATGCAAACTTACAAACTTCACTACCTGGTATCTTGACTATAGAAGGTCTGAACAAATCCAAGGCCTGGAATTCTAGCAAATGTATCATGTACGTCAGGTTCCACAAGAACAGTCATTTTCTCTTGGTAATATAGAAAAGAAGCAACCTGCAGATTAGATATAGAAACTGTATTGAGAATGGATGTAGTCAAATTAAATACTTCCAAGTTCCAACAACAACAACAACACCAATCAAAGCCTTTACCCACTTGGTGCCGTTGGTGGGATCGGCTAAATGAATTAAAAGACATCACTATGTTTTATCAAAAACCAAATCTTCAGCTAGTTCATTAATGTCTCAAACTTTTCAAATGGTTTCACATAGTTTTTCTTGGTTTTTCTCTGATTATAAAAAGGGGCTATGATGCTTCCAATCAATTCTTCCAACCAGGATTTCTATTGGTCTTCTTCTCACATGTTGAAAACAACTTAGGCATGCTTCTACCATCTTTTCCTCAATAGACATCATTCCTACTTTCCCTCTAACATATTCATTCCTAATTTATGTTCTTGTATGCCCACTCATCCAACTCAACAGTCTCATTTCTGCCATACTTATGTTCTTGTTGCTGGTCTTAAGGCTATGCTGTAGGATTTTCCTTTTATAAGATTGATAAAAGATAAAACTAAAAGCACGAAAGATGCAAAACAATGTCAATGCCTGACAAATTCAACCCTAAATCATTGCAAATAAATTGTTCCTAAAGGTAAGCTTCAGAAAATCTAATGTCTGGGTCATTGAGATACTAAAGTCGACCATTTCTTCGAACTGCTAGATGCATCTTAAAGTCTGAGAAAATCACTACCTCTTTTGCTTCTTCCATTAGTTCATCCCCCAGTTTTTTCAACAATAACACGGTCTTTGGCATAGATTTCCACATAAGCATCTGTTGCTGGGTGGTTGGGTGACTGAATGCCAAAGAAGATTCAGTCACCTTTTCTCTGGTACACGAAAATCCATCTGTTCGAACTAGGAACATCTCTGCCTTCTTTCTTGACTGCAGCCTTACAACTCCCGTTGAAGATGCACACATATCTCCTTCAATGGGCCCCAAATCTTCATCACTTAAGGCTAACCCAGCCTGAAAAACGCCATCTTCAACACTTTGAGAGTTAGTTGTGACATTATCAGAGTCATTGTTCACAATGGTCGAGGTAGGAACATTGGCATTGGCCATGTAATCCATTCCCCCTTCACTAAATCCATTGACTGTTGTCCTAACAGAACCAGTATTCCCATTCACTAACTTCCCATTGCCACCAACTGTAATCTGGGGATCTTCAGATGGATAATCCACATGAGCTGACCCATTGGAACTTTCCGGACCAAAAATTTTAGGATTATCACCACTTCTGATTATCACACGCCCCTGTAGTCTACCAATTTGCATGTTCCGGAATTGTGGTAAGCATTCCAACCTTTTAATCTGATAATTGGCATGTGAAGGTGGTGAAATCTTGCTGCTTCGCAAAAAATTGGACATCTCAGTTTTGGAAAAGATATCACAAGGAGGAACTTGAGCTTTTAAAGGGTTAATTTTGCTGAAGAAAATTGGAACAGATCCTTCCCCATTAGCAGCAGTGGCTTCTGATGGTTTCCAATTATCAGGAGTAGTCCCAGTTGAGGCCCCATTACCATGTGCTTTATCATTGTTTTTTTTAGAGGTATTTCTGTCCAATGTTCCAAAGGAACTATGTGTTGCCTCCAAACTCTCTTGAGATGAATTAATATCTTTTTCCAGCGAGGATCTCTCAGCAGTCATCAAAGAGTCCTGCAGTTTCACTGATCCATTTGTATAACGTGATAACATGTCGTAGGAAGTAACTGGTGGATTAGAAACGATCTGCGATGTAGAGCGAGAAATGTACTGTCTCCATCGGGAGACCATGGCAGACACTCTCAAAACTCCTTCCTTGCTGTGAAGATAGATAGGCCTTTTGCTGGAATCAGAGACATAAGATGCAAACCTCACAACCTGTTCCATTGAAGGTGCAGTCTTAACTTGAACTGGAATTTTGACCAAATCAATTCTTCCAGATGAAATAGCATCATGGACAGCTGCTCGATAGAAATTATCTTTTACAGCCTCTGCTCTGAGATCTATAATAGTTTTATATCCTTTATCCAGTAACCACTTTAGACCTTCTTCTGTTACTTGACCACCAGTCCAAAAAGCTGGCTCCGAGTCTTTGGATTTTGTGTCCTCTTTAGAGGTGGATAAATATACGGGACTCCAATTTGCAAATAGTGTGTGACAAGGGTGACCGTCCCCACGAGGAAACCCGGCATCATAGCAGACATTTTTCAGTCTCTGAAGTTTCCTCCATACATTCAAGCTTCGTGCATCATCAGGTACTAAATAGTTCTCAAGAGCAACATGCAAGCTCTCCGAACACCTTTTCATCTCACTCCTAAAATTGGCGAGTGGGGGGAGGTTATCCTCCATTGTACTAGCATCTGCATCACGGAAGGGATTCATAATTGAGGATCTTCCAGAAAGCACATCTTCCCTGCCTTTGTTCACAAGGGATACCATGCATCCGAGGACAGAAACTATCTTATCTTCTAGTAGAGGTTTCTCATCTGATGGAACCTCGTAGGAGACCCTACATTCACCGGTCAATGGGTTACACAACGCATCCATTAATGCAGAATGAAGCCTTTCGGAATTCCTGAAGATTCTACAATAAGCCTCGACTTCAGCAATATCACCTGGAACCGGACCCATCCAAGACAATTGTGATGGGTCACTGGAATGGAAGGAATTCAAGTTCTGAAAAGAAAAGCATAAAAAACAAAATGGAAAAATGAAAGTCAGTCTATGACACCAAACTTTTCCAGGGGTTAATTCATTAATGCAAGTAAACCAAAATAAAGAAACACAAGAAAAAGAAGCCAAAGAAGCAAATAGCATGTTAAAGCACCTAGACAATCAAATTTACTGAAAGTTAAATTTAATGTTCTAGCCTTTCGATTTTCGGCAATGCCCCGGTTACTATATGTTCAAAATGCAAAATAACTTGGCAAATGAAGCAAAAGGTTTGTCAGCATTGTGTATCAAAGATGGGACAAAGAAACCAAAATTCGCAGAGATGAAACATGTCAGGATGAACATATGATCAGACTTCAGAGAGAAGAACAATGACTTGCTTAAGAAACCAAACCACTGCCAGTAAAGTGTTCACCTACAGCAAGTACTGAGAAAATTATTAAAATTTAAAAAAAAATAAAAATAAAAAAATTGCAATATTAGCAAGAATAATTGAGCATACACAAACAAAATTTTGAGTGACCGGTTAAGTACACCTTTTTTTTAGGGTTTTCTTAACCGCACCTAAGAAACCCAAGAGTGGAAATGATTTTTTGAAAAACTAAACACGATAAACTTTTAACTTTCACAATTTCCCATGAAACATTTTCGCTCTTAGGTTCTTATCCTCAACCCCGAGGTTAAAAAAACATTTTTTATATAGGCAAAGTTTTTGACGACGAGAGGTTAAATTGTGTAGTTGGCAGGGATCGAATGTAGGTGCTCGTACTTCATGTCCAGCCACTCTATCAACTGAGTAAAAATGAGCTCATTTTATCAAAATGAACTAAATTTTCCAAAACTAAATTTTCCAAAACTAAAATATCAAAACAATAATATCAGCTATGATTTCTAAGTTAATATCACAATACACCTGGCAATGAAAAAAATAATATTTAAAAATCCACCTCCACACTTCCATATAAATTTTATACTAATATTTAATTATAAATTAAAAAAAAAATAAAAAGCAAAGTGCTGAGTGTGAAACAAACACTAACCAAAGAGTCCAATCCAAAATGGAAGGAAAATGAGTTGGAGAGTTCAGCGCTGACAACGAACTTAAGGAAGCGTCGATGGAGCTTCCTTCTTTCTTTCCTCTGAAACTCCAAGACTCTGGCATTGCACAACGACGGAGGAGGTTTGAGCAAGAATGCTCCGGCCACCGGCGCCGGTGAATTCATCTCGACGGAGAATGATGCCATGTGGCACATGCTTAGATACAACATGCTAGTGCTACCACCATGAGACTTCAATAATCAATAATCAATAATAATAATAACTAACCAAAAAAAAAAAGAACTATATTCTTTTATTTATTTAGTGTTTGTTTGTTTGTTTATTGAGATATTGTTATATGACGTGGAGAAAATGGTGTGGTTGGAGCATATAACATTTGGATATATTGAATTATTTATTTATTATTGCACGAAATATTTGATTTTGATAAATACTCCATTTTGGTGGTGGAGGTAACATGATCAATTACTTGACATTTTGTCATTATTCTTTGTTTCTCGATGTGATATTTATGCCATTTCTTACTTTTCTTTCTTTCTCGTTATCCATTCTCAACTTTTCTTATATACCATTGGACCACGGCAACTTCTTTTTTTAAGATGGAGGATAAAAATTCAAAAATGTTTTATAGGAAATGATGTATTTAAGATAAATAAAATTTCATATTTCTACTTTTTTTCAAATAAATTTATTTAATTAAAGATGTTTATCCTCAATCATAAGAATTGAGATTAAGAAAATCTTAAAAAAAAAATTATTCACAATATTTTTTTTGGTTTTCCAGGTATCCATCGATGCGGGGCGGCTCTCCCAACTGAAATTTTTTATATTCGCAAAAGTTGGGAATCGAACATCAACAACTTACTTAAGTGACACACCCCCCACCAATTGTGCCAACCTTAGTTGGTAATTTTTCACAATATTTGATATTATATTTATAAAAACTCAATTATCTATTATAGTAAGAGAAAATAGATTTTGCATTATCCATCACTGCATTAGATAAATGTACCATTCATATGCATTATCCACTATTTATGTGTTTATTATCATTGACCTTTAGATAAAAGTAATACAAATAAGTAATAGATGATAAATTAACGATGTATAAAACTTTACATCATTATCAATGCACACCCATTAATCCCTTACAATAAATGTTCCAATAAACAAGGTCACATTTAATATATTTATTTTTCTTATCGAACATTTGTCTCATTCTTAATATTATTGGTGTTTCCATGATACATGATTCTTTATTTTATACAAGAAAAAAATGTGTCCTGGATTTTTTCTCTATTCTCTATTTATATAAACCAAGGCGATGTTTTAATTTTTTTAAAAAAATGGAATGGAGAGGGAATATTAATATTAAGTTTAAATAATACGGAGTATTCAAGGGGCTGTTTGATTACTGTTTTGGAAAAGTTTTTTTATTCTTAAGAATTAAAAAACAATAAAATTTGTTTGGTGGGGTTGTTTTGGTAAAAGTTGTTCCCAAAACAATTTTTAATTTTTTGTTTTAAAAACAAGAAACCCAAAACAGATCCAACTTGTTCTTGTTCTGTTTTGGCCCAATTTTGGGAAAAAAAAAACACGGAAAACACATTGTTTTCATTAATGGCAATCCCGTAATTATTGATAACTTCCTCTAAACCCTAAAATCCTTCTCTGTTAGGTGCTTCCTCTTCTCTCAACGCAACATCTCTTCTAAACCCTCATTCACGATGATGTTGCTGCTGCTTCTTCTCTTCTCTAGCGTGCGATGCTAGTTGCTTCTCTCTTCTTTCTCGCGTGATTCTTCTCTCTCACGAAGCTTTCTCTCATCCTGCTTTTGTCTCTTGTTGATCCTCTTGCAGATCTTTTTCTTCGCCTTCACTGAGGTAGTTCACCATTTTTGCAATTTTGATATTCTGCGTTTTTTTTTAAATATTGTTGCAATTTGTGGATTTGAATGTATTGAATCAAACTCTGTTTTTGTAATTTGTATATTTTATGTGTGTATACCTTGGATGTGAAGAACTCTTGATGAGTTTTATGTAATTTGTTTATTTGGGGTACTTGAACTTGTTGATTGGGTTGTTTTAATTTTTTTTTTGCTGTCTGTGTTTGTAAGTTGTGGTGTTTGGAATAATAATAATTGTTGATTGTGTTGTTACTGTTGTTGTTGTTGTTATGTGGATGTATCGTTTAATAATAAATTGTGTTGATTGTGTTGTTACTTAAGATGCAAGTGTAGGGGTTAACTTATATGGCTAGCACAATAATAATCATAATGAATAGAGGTTTTGCATGCATTCATCTTGTGCTTCAGCTTCAGAGGAAAAGAAAATCTCTAGGCAAGGCTTTGACCAAGACAAAAACAGGTTGTAGCCTTCTAATCAAGAATCATAATGAATTTCCTTTTTTTTCCTTGTTACTAGTTTCATAGATCATGTTTTGGGTTGACAATTTTTCTTAGCCTTGTGAATCTGGTTTGTTTCTTTGTCATGGATTTATGACTTAAACTTTTCTGTGTACATTCTGTCACCATATAATAAGTTCATGAGTTGACCAAAATTATTTCGGGAGTGTGTGTCTGTGTGGGGCAGAGGGTCTGCCCATGTATTTGCAGTGAACAGGTTTGTATAGTGAATGTGTAAATTTTGATTTTTGGTTAGATTAGATTAAGACAACTCATAGCTTGTTAAGCTGTATCCATTAGTTGGTTCTACTGCTGTAATATACAATCCATTCCCGTTCTGGATTATTATTATTATTTTTTGTGTGTATGTCACTTCTTGTTATGTGGTTGTATTTGACCTGTATTCTGGATAATATTGGTAGCTGTGTCTTTGGACCTGTATCAGCTAAGTCATTCACACTTTTAATTCCATTTTCAATTTATAATTTGCTACAAAATGAAATAAATTCGAGGGTCAAGATTGAAGCAAGTTGAAATCCGTGACTTTTCTCAAGGCAGCTTCTTACCGATTGTTTTGGTTAAGGAAAATTGATTCCTCTGCAACAATGTTCATGATTTGCTATGAGTGATTACTAAGTGGGATCACTTGAATTAGTTTATGAAAGTTAAACAATGCTTTTGATTATTACATGGAGGGTTATTTTGTGTTTATGGTTCCTGTATTTTTTTTAAGAATCTAATTAGATTACCTTATGGTTCCTGTATTTTTTTGTTTTAAAAGCAAGTAAAATATTCTAAATATTCTAAATATTCTAATTAGATCAAACCTTTAGGCTTCATAACAGTTGTTGTAAGCATATTCTGAGTTGGTCTTTGAACAAAGGCTGAATTTTTAATAACTATATAGCTTGGATTATATTTAACATGTTACATGTCTATGTTTTGGCTTAAAGTGTGTGTACCAACCTTGAAACTTGGTGTAAAAAATGAGTTAAGAATTGAAACAGAGTTGAGTGGTGAAATTAGAGAATTTGCTGTTAGACATGTTTTTAACACTTTTCTTTCCTTTTTCATCTTCTTTGGAAACATTAGGTGATGCTTAACCCTCTATGTGTTTGGGTTTTTCTTTAGTCTAACAGAACCTCCTCTCTCTGTATTTATTTAAATTTGGCAAAAAATAATGTTAAGAAATGATTTGAGGTTGGTTTCGCTGTTTTCTGCTTTCATTTTTCTATTCGTTTCAGTTAGTTTGTTTTCATATCTAGCTAATTTGTTTGATGGTTAAAAAGTATGATTACAAAATTAAGTATAGGAAGTTGTGCTTTACTTTCCAATCCATTTGCAATTCAAGCTCTCCAATCAACTTTATGTTACCTGAAATACTTCAAGCGAATGATTTTAAGTCATTTTTTATAACATTCTTTTGCCTTTTGTCGGGGTTTGAGACTACACTTGGATGCAAAGACCATATGAAAGCATTAATGATTTATTTACAATGTGGAAAGATATGGATCTTGCACAATTAGAGACTATGAGGGAAGCTTCTCACATAGAGGTACCAAGTTCAAGCATTGACAACTTGTCAAGATTATCTAATGATGGTGCAACAAGAATGACAGAATGTCATGATCGTATTGCAAATAGGATGTGGGTAGCACATAGCAATTCTGCAATTTAGCTTATTAAATTGGACTCCTATTATTCATATAATCGTACTTGTTTTAACTTTAAGTTTGTACCTAAAGTGTTTATATGGTATAATTGTAATAGTTGGTTAGGAACTCAAGTGACATTATCAAGTAGTTATTTGGTTATTTTTATAAGTGAAGTGAATTTTTGCTTATAGAAAATATCGTGATTTTCTTATAAACTCAATATGTTGAACATGATTTTATATTATTTTGGTTAATAAACATGTACATGTCTTTAGGTTCTTTAACATTATCAAAAAAAGTATAAAATGAGATTAAAAAAAAATTACAAACCAAATGAATTTTCTGTTTTTTTTTTTAAAAACATGTTTTCAAAACATATTTACCAAACGATTTTTTTTGTTCTTTAGTTTTTAAAACTGTATTCAAAATAGTATTACCAAACAGAATTTTTTGTTTTTTTATTCTGAAAAACAATTCTTAAAAACAACATTACAAAATAGTTTCGAAAACAAAAAAACCAAAACACAAGCTCCAAATAATCAATCTCTAGTTTTGTTCTTTTTTCCTTCTCTAATTCATAAATTGTGTTATCATTTATGTAGGTTAAGGTTTTAATATTTTATACTAATTAAAGCGTTACTATTCATTTTTCATGGAGGGTAGTTCTTATTTTTACTTATTTGTATTGCTGATTGAAAAATAAATGTAAACCATTATAAAGACTAAAATTCAAATAAGTATGTTCATTTTGGCCAACACTTGAATATACCTGACTTTAAAATATGATTTTATATAATTGCGAGTTTTGTGCTTAAAATTATTTTACAAAAGTTTTTAGAAGATAGAGTTTTGTCCAATTTTAAAGCATTGCTTGAATATTGCAAAAATACTAGAGAAATCAAAGTGGAAAATAAGATGTAATAGATGCGCATGATAGTAAAGGGCAGAATAGTCCTTTGGACAGCCAAGATTCCATCATGGGAGTGAGTGAGAATTCGGTTAACAATAAAGGGCACGTGGCAGCAGCTCATGGTGCAGAAGGCAGTAACAGAAACGTGCGTGTGAGGGGCCCAAGTACACGGATGAGAGGATTTGTGTGGGGTTGGCAGAAGAATAAAAAGGCAAATGACATGAGAGAGAAAGCAAGCAATGATTAGAAGAATTTCCTTTTTCTCTCTAGTGTCTTCTTCTTATTATTGCCTCTGTACTGAACCTTAATTGTACTGCACTTATTTCCTTTTCCTTTAATGAAAGTAACTCCTAGTGATCCCATTTGAACTCACTAGAGGAGGTATTATCAGTATTATTATTGTTTCTTATGTGCTAAGCTACTTAGTTATTTTACTATTCCATTCATTTCTGCCACCACCTTTACATTTGGTGCTTTCATCTCACCACCATGGCTGATAATCGAACTTCACCGGAGCTAAGACAGATTCTGGAATTGATGGAGAAACGTGACAGAGATCATGCTGCAGACATGGATGAGCTACGATCTGCAATTGAAGATCTGAAATCCAATTTAGAAAATGGTGGTGCGAACTCCAAGCATTCTGGAAATGCCTTTCAGATCCGTTCAGTGAAATTGGATTTTCCCAAATTCGATGGCTCAGACGTGCTTGCTTGGATCTTCAAAGCAGAGCAATTCTTCGAGTACTACAACACACCTGATGAGCAACGTTTGACAATTGTTGTTGTGCATCTGGAGAAAGCTGTTGTTCCTTGGTTCCAGATGATGCAGAGGAACAATCCTTTCTTATCATGGAACACTTTCACCAGATCTCTCGAATTAGAGTTTGGCCCTTCTCCCTTTGATTCTCCTAGAACAACTCTATTTAAATTGACTCAAACTACTACTGTAAATGAGTATTATAATGAATTTACTGCTCTGGCTAATAGGATTTATGGTGTTAGTGTTGAAGCATTATTAGATTGCTTCATTAGTGGACTCAAAACTGACATTAAGAGGGAAGTTATTGCCCAGGCACCAAATTCTATTCTAAAAGTTGTCTCACTTGCTAGGCTTTATGAAGAAAAATATACACCTAAACCCAGATCTTACTCTTACCGCTCTTACAAACAAAACCAAACATACAATACCAATCAATCCTTCACTAACCCACCACAACAGCCCATACTTCAAACCCCTAACCAGAAACCTACTCCACAAAATTTCAGAACCCAAACATAAAAAAATGTCCCCTGCTGAAATACAATCTAGAAGAGAAAGAGGCCTTTGTTTTACTTGTGATGAGAAGTTTTCAGCCACTCACAAATGCCCAAATAGACAATACATGCTCTTACACATCAACTATGAAGATGACCAAACCTTAGAACCAGAACCTGACACTAACCAAACCATAGAACCTACCCTTGAGTCTGCTAATGAAGAATTGATACACCATTTATCCTTTAATGCCCTTAAAGGAGCATCTGGCATTGGCACTATGAGGTTTTCAGGTACAGTAAATGGCATGACAGTCCACATCCTTCTTGATAGTGGAAGCAGTGACAACTTCATTCAACCCAGAATAGCTCATTGTTTGAAGCTGCCAATTGAACCTACTTCACAGTTTCAGGTTCTTGTTGGTAATGGTAATGCTCTGAGCACTGAAGGATGGGTGAAGGAAATTGAGGTATTGGTCCAGGGACAAACTTTGAAATTGTTTGTGTATCTATTGCCAATAGCTGGGGCAGATTTAGTTTTGGGAGCTGCTTGGTTAGCAACTCTAGGGCCACATATTGCTGACTACAGCTCCTTGTCAATCAAGTTTTATAAGGATAAGAAACTAGTCACCTTGCTTGGTGACTCGTCTCAGATGGCAGCCCAAGCACAGTTCCATCAGTTGAAGTGAATGCAAAATACTGGTGCTATTGAAGAGCTATTTACCTTACAAATTGTCCCTCAATCATCTCCTCTGGACCTATGGCAAGACATTCCTGATACTGTGGACCCTGATATTGCCCTGCTCTTATATCAATTCAGACAGGTTTTTTCTAAACCCTCTGGATTACCACCAACAAGGTCACAGGATCATCAGATTCCACTCATTCCTGGATCAGCAGCAGTCAAGGTGAGGCCTTATAGATATCCTCACAGCCAGAAACAACAGATAGAATTGATGATTCAACAAATGTTGGAAGAAGGAATCATTACTCCAAGTTCCAGTCCTTTCTCTTCACCAATCATCCTGGTTAAGAAAAAAGATGGATCATGGAGATTTTGCACAGACTATAGAGCTCTCAATGCCATAACTGTCAAGGACAGCTTTCCAATTCCTACAGTGGATGAGTTGCTCGATGAGTTATGTGGTGCTAAGCACTTTTCAAAACTGGATTTAAGGTCTGGCTATCATCAAATATTGGTGCATCCATCATATAGGCACAAAACAGCATTTAGAACTCATCAAGGGCATTATGAATGGTTGGTCATGCCCTTTGGTTTAACAAATGCACCAGCTACCTTTCAATGCCTAATGAATGATATATTCCAAGGACTTTTAAGAAAATCAGTATTAGTGTTTTTTGATGATATATTGGTTTATAGTCCTTCTTGGCATGCTCATTTAATGCACCTAGAAAAAGTACTGCAAATTCTACCGGAACATGCTCTTTATGCAAGAATGTCTAAGTGCTCTTTTGGCTTGGAAAAGATTGACTATTTAGGCCACATGGTATCTGGTAATGGAGTAGCAATGGACACTGCCAAAGTCCAAGCTGTCATACAATGGCCAGTACCAAGCAATTTGAAGCAGCTTAGGGGGTTTTTGGGCCTCACTGGTTACTATAGAAGGTTCATAAGAAACTATGCAACAATTGCCAATCCACTTACTGAATTACTTAAGAAGGACAACTTCCACTGGACTGACATTGCAACCACCGCTTTTCAGAATCTTAAAGCTGCAATCACCTCTGCTCCAGTTTTATCACTCCCTGATTTTACCAAGCCATTTGTCCTTGAAACTGATGCTTCTGGCTCTGGTATTGGAGCTGTCCTGAGCCAATCTAAGCACCCTATAGCCTACTTTTCAAAAAAATTATGTCCTAGAATGCAAAGACAATCTGCCTACACAAGAGAGCTCTATGCCATCACTGAGGCTATAGCTAAGTTTAGACACTATTTACTTGGCCATAATTTCATAATTAAGACTGATCAAAAAAGTCTTAGAAGTTTGACTGATCAAACCCTGCAGACTCCAGAACAGCAGGCATGGCTACACAAGTTTCTAGGGTATGATTTCAGTATTGAGTACAAGCCTGGTGTGGATAATGTTGCTGCTAATGTCCTCTCTAGATCATTCTTCATGGCTTGGTCAGAACCTCAAAACAGTCTCATTGACAGTATCAAACAAGCACAATCAGCAGACACAGCATTACAAATGCTCAGCCAACAGTATGTAGATGAAACCTTACCTCACTCACATTACTCTTACCATGATGGTCTACTCTATTGGAAGAAGAGATTGGTGATTCCAAAAAATCATGCCTTAGTGAACACATTGCTTACTGAATTCCATTCATCTCCATTAGGAGGTCATTCTGGCATTGCCAGAACAATGGCAAGAGTTGCTGCAAATTTCTTTTGGCCAAAAATGCATTCTGATATCACTGCATATGTTCAGAATTGCATTGTCTGTTAGCAGGCAAAAACTGACACCACCCTCCCTGCTGGATTACTCCAACCTCTTCCCATTCCTACTCAAATTGGGAAGATTTGGCTATGGATTTCATTGTTGATCTGCCACCCTCAAATGGATACACCGCTATCCTAGTTGTGATTGACAGACCGTCTAAATATGGTCATTTTGCAGTCCTGAAAACTGACTTCTCAAGTAAACAAGTGGCTGACCTCTTCATCAACACAGTGGTTAAGTTACATGGATTTCCTAAATCCATTGTTTCAGATAGGGACAAAATTTTCACAAGTCAGTTTTGGAAACAACTGTTTCAACACAGTGGCACAACTTTGAAATTTTCTACTGCCTACCACCCCAGAGTGATGGTCAATCTGAAGCATTAAATAAGTGCTTAGAGATGTATCTAAGGTGTTTTACCTTTGATAATCCTAAGACTTGGACTAAATTTCTTCCTTGGGCAGAATTTTGGTATAATACATCATTCCACACCAGCCTGCAAACAACTCCATTCAAAGTTGTTTATGGTATTGATCCTCCTAGTCTCACCAAGTATTGCATTCAGAGTACTGATCATCCTTCATTACAGGAATCACTGCAGCAGAGAGATGTTGTCCTAACTAAGCTCAAAACCAATCTGTGTAAGGCTCAAGATAGGATGAAAAAATATGCTGATATGAAAAGAAGTGATAAGGAATTCAAGGTTGGTGACTTGGTCCTAGTAAAACTGCAGCCTTATAGGCAGCATTCTATTCAATTGAGGAAAAATCAAAAGCTTGGACTAAGATACTTTGGGCCATTTCCAATTATTGAAAAGATTGGAATGGTTGCTTATAAATTGCTGCTTCCCTCTGATGCCAAAATTCATCCAGTATTTCACATTTCTCAATTGAAAGCTTGCAGAGGTAATGATCATTCCACTTATGTACCCTTGCCCTTGATTACCTCTGAAGAGGGCCCTATTTTAGTTCCTGCAAGAGTTTTGGAACGCAGAGACATCATCAGAGGCTCATTCCAAATTCCACAAGTACTGATCCAATGGCAGCATCAGGAACCATCTGAGGCTACTTGGGAAGATATGCAGGATTTTCAACAGATTTATCCAGACTTTAACCTTGAGGACAAGGTTAATTTTAAAGGGGGAGGTATTGTAATAGATGCACATGGTAGTAAAGGGCAGAATAGTCCTTTGGACAGCCAAGATTCCATCATGGGAGTGAGTGAGAATTCGGTTAACAATAAAGGGCACGTGGCAGCAGCTCATGGTGCAGAAGGCAGTAACAGAAACGTGCGTGTGAGGGGCCCAAGTACACGGATGAGAGGATTTGTGTGGGGTTGGCAGAAGAATAAAAAGGCAAATGACATGAGAGAGAAAGCAAGCAATGATTAGAAGAATTTCCCTTTTCTCTCTAGTGTCTTCTTCTTATTATTGCCTCTGTATTGAACCTTAATTGTACTGCACTTATTTCCTTTTCCTTTAATGAAAGTAACTCCTAGTGATCCCATTTGAACTCACTAGAGGAGGTATTATCAGTATTATTATTGTTTCTTACGTGCTAAGCTACTTAGTTATTTTACTGTTCCATTCATTTCTGCCACCACCTTTACATAAGATTTTCCGCGTTACTTTTGGACTAACTAAAAAGATGAGAAGTTACTTCCTACAAGTTACAGCTAAAATCAATCTCAATCCTAAGTATGCTGCAGTTTCTCAGGAAGTGAGCGTCCAATGCACAAAGCACATTGCATGTGCAACATTCTTTCCTTTCATTTAACTTCCGGATAAAAAAAGCTAAACAAATTAGTACATCGATAATCTAACCAATATTAACATCCCGTGTGACCAAAATTATTCCTGGGCTTCCACCCAAACACTTGAGCATTTGAGAATATACATTGGATCAGAGTTCGATCTTTGCCACTCCACCGTAACAAAAATGCTATACCACTCTTGAGCTGCCACATTAAAGATTAAATACGTGAGAAAAATTGATTATCGACACCCTGTCAATAAAAAGCAGCAACTAAAAACTGCCACAATCAGTAGTCTTTAAAAATGATTCTTAGTGAGAGGTCATCAAATTTCATTAGAAATGTCAAATGTCATGTAATTTCAAATTTACATAACAACCATAAAGTTGTTCATGTACTTGTAGAAATAATCAGTAACGCTTACGATCTTGAAGTTATAAAGGCAAACCAAATTTGTGAAAAGCGTTCATAGTCTCTCCAATATGAAAAGGCATCACATTGCTCATTCACACAACTTAGCACAACGTATAACGTATTACGTAACCCCCTTATTTTCTGCCCCTTCCCACTAAAATGGCAAGTGATGAAGATAGCTACTTAATTGGTAACAAGCCCGTGTTCTGATTCAATAACAGCTTTTTTCTTATACTTTGTTGAATCTCTTTATTATTTTTTATTTTTTTGTAGTTGCAATGTACAAATATTTGACTAGAACAACCCTGCATTTTCTTCATACTTTCCCAGCCTAATTCCATGGAATAAAGGGGTGCTGCTGCTTCTCAAAACCAAAACACGTGATGCGTTCAAACATATAGATACAACAAATATAATTGATAGTATCATCTATACTAACCTGCTGGTTATGTTTCCTTCATTAACTGACCAAGGTAGAGTTATTTTTATCACGTGATAATCGTAAGGACAAGAAAGGATTCTCGTGCACCAGCTTGTAGCTCAGATCTACCATTAGACTACAAAATGAGAAAATGCTCGACAAGGTGTCCTATTTCATTGCAAGCTACTTCGAGTTCGGACTCTGTCTATAAGCATTTGCCTTCCCGACAAATCTTCTTCGTAACTGACAACCTGCATTAGACAATTCAAAACTTGTTATCGTAACATAATTAAGACAAAAGTGAAATGCCATTTTCACCCAGGATAACATAATCTGTCATTAGTCAAGAGTCTATGCTGAAGGTAATTAGGTAACTGACAGTTGTTCCAGTGAGATGGATATAAGATTAAATGTACGTTTAACATCAAAATGCTGATGTGGCACTCCGTTTGCCACGTTACCATTTAGCAGACCAACCCTAATGGCATTGGCCTAAACCAAAATAAGCATCTTTATAGGGACCTACACAAAAATTTATTTTCAATAGGAACTAAACATATATCAAAAGATAAATTTGTCCGGTTAAACGAATATCACCCTTAATAAATTAGTCTAAGAAAACAAATCATAACTGATACTTGAACACTCATAAATTAAACAAGAATACAAAACAAAACATTAGCCTTTGAATATAGGTAAACAAAATAAAAGACAATATAACGTGACCTTTTAATCGAGTGAAAATTCTTAACCATTGAAATATCTGGTTGTGTAGGTATATTTAGTGGTTAATATTTGGTTTTGTGATTCTGTTTAATTTATTAGTGTGTTTTCTGTAAAATAATTATTCCAAAAAAAAAAAAAATTTAGTTGACTAAAATTCGTTTATGAAAAAAAGTAATCCTGTCAAAGAGACAATTTATGCAATTTGAGAAATATTGCCCTTAATAAAACTATCAAAAAACAAATATAACCGATTAATCAATATTTAGAAAAACAATCATAATCGATTTAATATGTAAATGAATCGGCAAGCAATTGCTTTGATTTTCAGTAAAAATGTATAAACAAACATTTAACTCTTCTGATATTAAGAATCTCACTTGTCCTGATATCCCAAACCTCTGCCTAAAACCTTAAGTATGGACAACTTAAAAAGTAACGGGAGTTGAAGATGACTAAGATCAAACCTGTGATTCTGTTTGTGTTTCACTAAAACCATCATACATTCCAGTTCTTCGATCTCGAGAAGCCTCACCATTATCATCTTTTTTGCCACTATAAAAAAACAAATATAAGCTCAGTAAATATCTAAGGAGTAAACAATGACATGCAAGATGCTGCGGTTATATTTTGCCCAAGATTTATACAAAAAATATAAACAGCATACCCTTTCCAAAAAAGTTCTTCAGTCACATTTAACCTTCTAAAAAACTGAACTATACCACTAATAAACAGATCATATGTCTGCTCAAAGCCATAGACACAAAATGCGGTATAGTTTTGACAAGGGAAGAGAAGATTATGACAAAATGACAACAGCATGTTAAATTTTAAAAAGGGAACTATAGAATTAACCTGTTTAACCAGTTTTTAGATAATCCAGAGACAGTATGAAGATTTGAATTGTCTTCACCGAGGGCTGAACAATCAGACATGTAGATCTACTCCATCATCAAGGATCACTACTATTAAAATTTTATAAATATATATATTTATAAATATATATATAAATATATATATATATATATATATATATATATTAAAATAAAACATAAATGAAATTGATCACACTTTAAAGGATACACTTCTATCACACCCTGTCTGCCCTGGAGACCTCTCATCATG
This sequence comes from Crotalaria pallida, assembly GCA_037953625.1. Lineage (NCBI taxonomy): Eukaryota > Viridiplantae > Streptophyta > Magnoliopsida > Fabales > Fabaceae > Crotalaria > Crotalaria pallida. The sequence goes on along the minus strand of CM075651.1, from coordinate 144,883,926 downwards.
TATCTTTGAAGGAGAAACAAAAAAGAGTGAGTTAACCAGGAAAACTTTGGACATGGTGGAGCAAATCAAATTTGACAAATATAATGAATCATTGACATGCAATTAAAAAGGAAAATAAAAAATCAGCACTTTTACCTTACTTGTCTGCTCTAACAAGTCCTCAATTGCAGCAGCGACATCAGGAACAGCATGAGAAACCTCCCAACCATCATAATGTACATTGTCTTCAGAAAAATTAATGTTATTGACATGAATGCCTGAATCTACCACAGAAGCCACCTTACCATATAGGTTAGGCTCTTCCACAAGCCTTGCTTTTTTGCTGTAATTACTTGATATTTTATAATCAGTCCGATGAGTGTTTGCTTCACTACTTATGTTCATATTTGGAGTGTTTCTTGAATTTAGCGATTGACTTGGTAACTGGGAGGGCATGTCACTTATCATTTGAGCAGCCTGAGTAGGAAATTGACTCACAGTGCAAGCTCCTGCCTCTTGGTCTTGAGCAGTGACTTCTTTTGGTAAAAATCGATCAATGGCAAGAACTTCATTCTGGAAAAATATATATATCGGTGAGGACCTCTATATTTCCCAGTCAAAGGTATGTAACAAGGAAGAGCATGTAGACATGCATGCAATGCATAACAAAATGTTTATGCACATGCATACATTAAATCTCAGACTGCCCCGTACGCAGCCGCAATAAGAGTATAAATTACCTGTTTGACACATTCAAATATCCATTCGGATGTAACTGATTGGACCCCCCACTTACAAGCAGCCTCGTACTTCGGACCATTGGTGAATCTACACAACAAATGGGTGACCTTCTTAGTCAACCTCTCCACAAATTTAGCTCCCAGAACAAAACACAAGTTCCGTAGTAGAGTTCTGTCTTTCTCCTCATATTGTGAAACACAAAACCGGAAGCTTTCAAACCCAGGTAACGGAACTCGGCAAGGAAGTGGAGAATAAAGTATGTGACCGTTAACATCCAGCAAGGATCCAACCTTGAAAAAACACATCATAATCCAATCATCAGGATGTATACAAACAACATAAATTCCAAAAGAATCCAGTTAACAGAAATTAAATCAATGAGTAGATTTTTTTCTTTATTTTTGGAATACCATGACTACTTTAACAACTTACAGTTATTTGAGAATTGGAATCATTAATAAAAATAATTGATCAGCCTTCTCCTAAGAGCTCAAGCTTTTGAAATTGTTTGTTTCTTAACAATGACCATGACAAACAAAGACAAAAATAAGCAAATTATGAGGGAAAAAATAACTTGACTACATTAATGAATTCGGCTCACAATGTAAATGAAATTACAAGGACTAGATTAATGGTGTGCCGTGACCACAAAGGATATCAGCAGAAGATTCTGCTCTGAATATTTGGGTGGATTGCAACAGCATATCCAAATATTCTGAGCTGAATATCAGGGATTGATATCATATCAATCATAATTGTATTCCTTATTAGCTTAGCAGCAATATTTGTATAGTCATTATTTTAGTATAGCAGGAATCTTGTAAAGAGCTGAAAATCAGCAATATAGTGATACATATTCATCTATTTAATGAGAGAACCCTGAGAAGAGAGGGCAGACAGTCCAATTTAGTCATTTTGACAAAAGACGGATAAGAGTAATATATGATAAGATCCAATACTATTTCAACATTTGCAAGTAACCATCAAGAGCATTATGACTGAGGCAGAAACATAATTAAAATGACAAAAAGAAGTTCAAAAAAGAGAGCATATCATGCAAAACAATGTACAAGTTGGAAAGACGAAAAAACAGGAAATTCAACAGAGATCATGGAGTGCAGTCAAGAGAAGATATCATAAAAAACCTACAAAATTTCATCAAAATCTCAATTCCTTCTTTCTCTAAACAGGGGTAGAAAAAAGTTTTGTCTGTGACAATAAATCATCCTGGAGTAAAGACTAAAGAGAGGAAAAAGTGCAACCAGAATATCAACTTTTATTCCAGAAAAGTATAAGCAATAGAAATTATGGATCATGAATGACCCAAATATTAAGTTCATGCAGCCATGTATAAATTGATACAACATTCATAACTTTCCATCATTATTTTCTAATTATTATTCGCACAGATAACAACTAGGAACAGTTGGGCCATAACAATATATGCCTACACTCTTGTTTCTTCTACTATTAATCAATATATATATTTGACCAATTGAGCACCTAAAAATGCATAAAATAACAAGACTGAAAAATAAACCAGAAAAAGGAAATTTGCATTTGTACCTAGTCTTACCTCCAGGCAAGATCGTATCCAATGACTGGAAACATTTGTACTTTGGGAGTTTCCAGTCAACTTGGGTGTTACACCATGACACTCAATAGTATAGTGAACATTCTGTTTTTCTTGCTCACTTATTATGTTTCCACCCCCTTGATCTATCCATTGAATAATCTCAGCTCTCTGGCAGTAGAGATGAAAACTAAAATTAAACATCGTCCATTAACATATATGTGTACACTTTTTGGAGCAATAGAAGACCTACATGTATGTATAGCAACTATTAATTTTAGAAACTGAGAAAAAAGAAAGTAGTATAAATTATAAAAAAAACACCAAATGACTACCAAAATAAAAATAGATTATTCAACCATTTGAGATAATAAGATCCAACAACAAAAAACTAATTTAAACAGTTACCACATCAAGAATATTAATACATCATTAAACTCTCATTAATAACTAATCACTTGGCACAGCTTCGCTAATATTGAAATCATGTAGGGAACTTAAGAGTTCATTTGTTTAATTGAAATCATGTATTTAATCCTGATGAAGCTCAGTGCCTTGATAAAATAAGGTTGTGGCAAATTGATGGGTATATGAAGATACATTCTTTTCGGAAGAATTTTGAAGAATCCTTGGTCAATCCTAAAGTTTAACAACTGAGTAGTTCAAAATTATTTTGCTTTCCCATTTCTCTCTTTCAAACTTACTGTGCATTGATCCCTCAAAATTATAGTGCAAAAATATATCATAGCCCTTATACTTATAAATAGATCCCAACAACTTACCCTTTCTTCAGGAAATAAATTTGAGAAGCAAAATCTTTTCCCTCTGAAAACAGTTGTTGACTTCACTTTTTTAACACTGGAGTCATGTTTCATCACCTTTGGAACCCTAAATTTATCAATGGGAAGTTCATTTTTTGACATAGAACTGCCCATTGCTTTCTTGACTGTCTGAACATTTATACCCATATCTGGCTTCTCTTCTTTCTTTTTCTCCAAAGACACATCTCCAGAGTCCACGATACCCACCACCTGGTCAGTCTGCAAGCTTTGATGAAAGCCAGAGCTCTTACCATGATCCGTGGACATAATGCCTGTTACTGCTCCTTTTACTAAGCTTGCTGAATTTAAGAAATCAGGGAAAAAAACACATAAATTCCATATATAATTACGAACTACAAGAAAAATCTAATAGATTAACCAAAAAGCACTCTCCAGCTTTAACATTACTAGAAGATAACAAGCAAGACCAACACATATGTGAAAATTATATCACTGCCAGACCTTTCGGAAGAAGTAGATCATATGCAATGTGTTTCTTAAGAACACTGGCTTCTTTCTTTTCACGGTCACAGTCTTCAAGCCATGAAGTTGTAACAACATAAATAAGACCTAAAGCAGCAAGCCTCCTAACCTCTTTCTTTTCCCTACATAATAAACACAAATGTGTGAGATCATCAATCACAATTGTTAGAAAAGGAATAAGTTTAGTAAAATATGCCCATACGATATCCACATTAGTGAAAGTAACACCTAGATATGATCAACATTTATATTGCTAACAATCTAACACATTAATTCATGGAACTGTGAAAAAACACTGAAACATGATACGCATCCAAAAAGTTGTCTCAATATCTGATAAAACCTCTAGTGAAAGCTCGAGCCCAAAAGGGATATTGCTTGATCAATTGTCACATGGGCCCAAGGTGTGTCAAGTCTATACTAAACAAAAAAGGAAGGGTGTGCTGCCATGCTGAGGTGGCAGAAAGAGAAAGAGATTTTTGGGGAAGGTCTATGAGAGGGTATTGGGTAATCATTTGGTTAGTAGTGAAAGGGGAGCATTAGCTCTCTGTAAGAGCTTTGCTCTGTGGCAGAAGGAATATGTATTCCACTGTAATTTCCTTTTTCTATTCAATAGAAAGATTACCCAGTTTGCATTGTCGAGTTTCTTTCCATTAATTCAAGCAATTAAGTTCCAGTTTGTATCAATATCAAGATAGACTTACATTTCTGAAGGGTTGCCAATTACTATATGGGTCAACTTGTCATTAAAAGACATGCACCGGGACCCTCCACCTTTACGCACCATATTAACTAGTTTCCGCATTTCAGAAGCTTCAAAGCCAACAAGTAATACTCTGCACTCTGATAAGTACAGGTCATTGTCATCAGATTCAGAATCATTGGCAACAACACCATCAAAGTCCATTTCATTGCTGGTCTGCACTGGAGGTGCTTCAGCATCAGCCTCTTTAATAAATACAGAAGCATTTGAAAAAGAAGACATGTATTCTGACTGTGTAGCTTCTAGATCTCTATCCACAGACTCGTCACATGGAAAAGCAGTCATATTTGAATCTGCAGCTGCTGCTGATGCCACAGATTGCAATTTCCTCATATCCTTTTCTTGGCCATGTTGCACTGTTGAGTCCCTATTTACTTTATGCGAAGATAAAGATACATTCTGTACAGGGTAGGACTCCTCATTCACACATGCTATAGAAGAAAAATAATTCAAATAAATAAAAACGGAAGGTCAGATGCTGTGGGTGGTGTAGAAATTTTAGAGGAGAGACTGAAAGGACAAAGGAGTTCTATCAATAAAAGGAGAGAGAAAGGATAAATGAGAGTGTATGTTCAAGTAATATGCTACAAAAAATAACCTCAGACTCCTATGTGTAGAGTAAATGTCTATTTTAATTCTCCAAAGATATACAGGACATCACATTGGTCCTCCCTTTATTCATACCTCAATTTGGTCCTCCAAAGAATATATGTGACATCAAGTTGGTGCTTGAAGGACCACACTGAGGGCACTAATTATCATTGAATGACCAACTACCTATCACTGATAAAGAAGTACCAATGTGATGTCGCATAATGTTTACTCCCACCTATACAAATAATCTAGTTCAAGTACAGGGTGTGGCACAACTAGTACAAGCCCAGTCCAATCACTCCTGAAATAATAAGACTATCAGTACCAGATAACAATAATATTCTAACAAGTGGAGTCCTACTATTTAGTACAAAGTCCAAAGATGTAGCAACATAAGACATTAAATTGAACAAGTTACCTCTTCGATCAATAGATTGATAAAACCATTTACTTGTCACAATATGAATGCAGCCCCAACGTTTTGCCACCTGATATTTGTCACCTTCAGGAGCTTAAGAACAGTCAAGAAAACAAATATTAACTGTCCTTAAACCATAATAAAGGAGCTTAGAGTTCACAATGTACATGCTGAATTATTCAGTCACATGCACAGCAAACGAAAGAATAAACCTTCAAAACATTTACACAAATTGCAGGCAAAGTGAGGTGTCTAATCCCTAAGGCAATGCAACACAAAACTGATGGTTAGTAAAAAGAAAGGAGATGTGCTCTTCTCCTCTCAAATAGTAGGTGAATAACTGAATATTTCAGTGACTAAAAGAAACAATCAATTAAGAGAACTATCAGAAGGATATTTCAGAAATCAAATGTGTGCACTTCTTTGTCAGTTCTGCAGAGTATTTTCCACCATTTTGTAAAATAAGCTGCCCCATCTCTCTGCGTTTATCTGAAAAAACTAGAGAATTAACATCTACAACACAAGAATTCTTTTATGGCCAACACTAACATATAGTTATGTTATAACCTGCTGGAATTCCAGTAACACAAATTGTTAACCCGGAGAAAGGAAGGACCTTGTATGACTCTTGAGGAACAACACGATGCTCGTCTGAGCATTTCTTTAACCACTCATAAGTGAGTATTGGTTTCTTCAGGTTATTCAAAGCCCACTGAAAGACATAAGGTAATGTGTATTAGATTGTTCAGCATAATTGTAAGCTCAATGACAGTAAAAACCAACAAAAAGATTAGACAAGAGAATGGAACCGCTCTGCTGAATTATCACACTAGCAGAACCTCCACTTGAAGAATATTTAGAATAAACATGAGAGTTTGTTATGTCTGTATATTTCCATAACCAAGAGGCCTTCTAAATGCAGTGTTCAAATGTAGCTAGACTCAACTCAATGGGATAGACCAGAAAACAAAACACATGAGCTCTGTTACTATTAAGCGCTAAATAAGCTATCACTAGCCACTAATGATTTGGAAGCTGAATCATGCAAAGCACAGATTTAATAGTAAGGGCCAAAATACTAAATATTCCATTACAAATACTTGCATCAAATTTCCCGGAACACTGAAAGCATGACTAAGGGAACAGAAATTATTAAAAATCATTACTGCAAGGACCAGCAAACTAACCACTGGCTCTAGATATGTGCAAACTGTCAAAACCTCAGACAAACAGTCCACGCCAACATTACCGTCATTAAAATATAAAAAATACAGGTTGGAGGACAGAAAGGCTAGAATTTTTTTAAAAAAATTAATCACAGCCACAAATCCCAACAGGATTGCAATCAGTACATTGATTGAATCCTCTCGAAAATCTGGCACACAATAGCTTTGCTTGTCAACTAGTTCAGTAACCTGACAAATGTTTGGCACAACTTATCTCACTTTCTACAGTGCATTCAACATATTGCTTCAGGTTTAAGCAATGACACAATAACCCAGTAGCTCATAAGACGTAAAAATTAAAAGGAAGTGATAATAAAGAATAAAAAGGGACAAGCACTTTCATGCAACAGACCTTATATTTTGCAGCTAAAACATTCTTCACAATGACAAAGTTCAAATCCAGTGATGGTTTAGCATGTAGAACTCCCCCCATTTCAGTCACCAACTCTTCGATCTTAACCTGCAGGGTCACATACATTGCCCATGACCAATTGAAAGCAAAATTAAGAATGGTGAGAGAAGGAGAACACAGCAAGAAAAAATAACTGAAAACAAAAGATCCTTAGGAACAATGGTAACAAAACTTCTACAAAATTCAGTAAAGCAAAACAATGCAGAGAACACAATTATCAAATTTTTATCCGTAAAAATTAACTGGAAAAGGGGAAATGAGTACGAAAATATAAATGAAAATATATATCTAAACACAATTAATAACGAAATCTAAAATTATAAATAAATATATACTATTACAGAACAAATTTCAATGCTCTGACTAGAAATTATAATGTTAACCTCAAAGATATTTGTTCCCTTACTCCTATGTCTTCAGTAAAAAAATTTGAAAATAAAGAGCTTTCTGTTATGAAGGTTCAAAAAGAGAGAATATGGCAGTATACAATCCAAAGAGAGCCTGATAGCACTTCATGGTCATTCTGACAAATAAAGTGAGCCAGAATGGGTGCTTGTCGACCTTAAGGTGGAGAGCGAAAGGAAAATTTAGTATATCACCACAATCATTTGTCAATTAAAAAAAAAACAGGAACAAGCCAACATGCACCACAAGGAGAATACCTTCTCATCAGTATCAAAGCCAGATGCAAGTAGTTTGACACCATCCATGGCGAGGCAACAAGTGAAGCCTTGTTTAGGTAGAGGCCTGCATTCTTTAGCGCATGAAAGAACACATCTGGGACCTGCCCAAAAATAATGCCAAAAAAAACCTCAGGAACAACACCAATTTCTACCAAAGCTACCAGACACGTAAGCAATCATGAATTCATAACCCATAAGGTGGTGTTTGGCACATGGATAGAACAGAAACGAAATAGAATATAAAGAAACATAACACTAATAGAGTGACCCTGTTCTGTTCTTATTGGTTCCACTTTTTAGTTTTTAGTGGAACCAAAATGCTGCACCTTTAGCATCATGTTCTGTTATGTTTTTTTAGACGACCATGTTCTGTTATGTTCTATTTATAAAATAGAGAAAACTTATATGTTGGACAAAACTAGCTTATAGCTGTTAGATTGTAGCTAAAAGCTTATAATTGTGTAGTTCGTTGATTGAATTATAAATTATAAATATTTGACAAAGCTAGCAATGGAACTGGCTCAAATTTGTTAAACGACTTAAAAGGATATGTAATAGTTTTATATTGGGTAAGGATTAAAAATTGGCATATGCTAAAAAATCAAAAGACAAAAATGAGAAGCGAATTATTGGAAGAGCACATAGCTTTAGGAAAGCTACCTACTCATAACTTAGCATTCAAAAACTACAATCTCCATTTATATCTCTGTTCGTCAAACGGCTCTGCAAGCTTTTTCTATCTTATTCAATAAGCTATAAAAATCTACCAAAAAATAATTTATAAGCTTGTCATGCCAAACACACACACACAAAAACTATATTCTGGCTTATTCTAACATGGACTTTGCCATCCATTGCCCTAAGGTAGGGCAATGTATAAGGAACTAAAAGTATCAAGTCTACCCGGAAAATGATGGGTTTAATAGAATTAGAGTCAATTTTTGTAGTTTTTCAATTTTAATTTTTAACTTTCTAATTCTAACATATCTACCAAACGCTATCAAAAGATGCGCAAATCTTATCGAATTAAAAAAACTATATCAAATTTTAAAAAAATAAATAAATAAATCATAGCATCATAGGAAAGCAAATTCAGAAACCTACCCTACTAACCGCTAAGCAAAGAAAATCAAAGATTAGAAAATGAAAAATGAAAAATGACAAGGAAGAATAGGTAGTGAAGACAAATTACCAAGCAATTTGCAGCCCTTGGCCCTAAGATCCTCAAACTTATCCTGCAAAAACAAAAACAGAGAAATGCATAAATAATTAATAATTAATAATAAACTAATAAAATAAAAATAAAAGGAGAGAGAGAGAGAGAGAGAGAGAGAGAGAGAGAGAGAGAGAGACATGTTTGGGGGAAGAGATGATGTGATAATCGGAGGGGCCATTGCGAGAAGGATCGCAACAGAGATGGATTTGAGCACCGTGATCCTTGAGCGCGTCGTGGAGCGCGTCGAAGACTTCAGGAGGGACGAGGTTCCGTGACATGAAGACATTGGCGCCGTTGAATGCTTTAGTCTTCTTCAACATCTTTCTTTCTTGGGAGAGAGAGAGAGAGAGAGAGAGAGAGAGAGAGAGAGAGTGAGAGTGAGTGAGTGAGTGAGATTGATTGGGATGAGATGAGGGTTTGTGGAGGGAAAAAGTAGCAACAGCGGAGGGAGAGAGGGAGGCGCGAAACTTGTTTTCTTTCGTGTGACGCCGTAATTTTGATTTTTGAATCCTCCGTCAAAAACATATTTCTTTTGGTTTAAAATACAAGCAAAATTAACTAACTTTATTAAATTTTGTTTCATTCCCAATGCCACTTTCCTAAAACATCTCTAAAAAATTGTAATCTTGTTTAATTCCCAATACTACTTTCCTAAAATACCTCTATTTTTTATAAATTTGAGAAAATTAAATACAATCAACTAACCTCCTTAATAAGCATAAAAGTAGTTAGAATTGCTTATAATTCGAATCAGAGGGAGTATGCGTTAAGACTAGAAATAATGTAGAAATATGTAGAAACGAGAAATAACAAAATCGTGTGACACCATAATTTTCTTTTGGTTTAGGATTGATTGGATTTCTAGTCCCTTGATTTTATCAATTTCATGAATTTAATTTTTTTTATGGGTGTGTCTTTCAAGGATAAACAAGTATTGGAAAACTAAATTTAATCATTTTGATAGGTTTAACTTATCATTTTCAATGCAAAATAACCACTTTTGGTTGTTTAAACAATGCCCGATTTTCCTTTTTTTTATTATTTGACGAATTTAGTCTTTTATTTTTCAATTTGTGATCAATTTCGTCCCTCGGTTAAAATTCAAGGTAACGATGCTGACATGACTAATGTCAGAACACGTATCAGCACCGGCTTATCTTAAATGGAATTTCTTTTAATTAATTTAATTAAAAAATTAGGATTTAATATAGATAAAGTTTAATTACACTTTTGATCCCCTAAATTAATTAATTTAGCGAATTTAATCCTCTTTATTATTTTGGGTCAATTTAGTCCCCCAATTAGCAATTCGTAATCAATTTCATCATTCCACTCAAATGTTCACTAACGGATCATACGTGTCTAACAATTGGACATGTATCAATCTCTCATTTTTAACTCTTTCTCATCAACACAAACCCATATTTTATTACGAAGAGAAAACTCAAATTTTGATATTTAAAATTAGGCTTGATTATGTCACAAGTCCCTGAAGTTTGAGATACTTTTGTCAAATACCCTTATTCTTATTTTTTCAATGTCCGACTCCCTGAAGTTACTTCTGAATTTGTCATATACTTCTACTATCAATTATGACCTATTTTGCTGACATGTAACATCGAAATCATGGTCAGACACAGGAGGTTGGTCATGTGATGTCGCGTGATGTCACATCGGCGAAGACAACCTCTCTCTTCAATCCTTTTTTTCTTTTTTTATTTAACTAAAAATATAAAAATATTAAGTTTTTTAGTTTTATAATTTTTTTTAAAAAAAAAAAAGATCTTCGATCATGAGGCACCACGTGCCTAACCTCCTGCGCCTGACCAGGATTTCGATATGTTAACAAAATTGGCCAGAATTGGTAGTAAGGGTATATGACATACCCAAAAGTAACTTTGGAAAATCAGACATTTTAAAAATAAGAATAAGGGTATCTGACAAAAATACCACAAACTTCATGGACTTGTGACATAATTAAGCCTTAAAATTACTTTCGAAACAGTTAATAATAATATCTATCTATTATATAAATAGCGGTCTCTTTTTTATTTAGCAAATTCCACTTAAATCTAAATTTCTTTTCATCCATTAAAGGTTTCATAACATTCAGCATACAAACTGCAAAAAACACCAATAACTCCAGAAGCAAGCGAGAGGCCAGATGGTTTGCCACCATCATTATCAATCAACAAATATAATCTACACTGTGCAATGACATTTATTTAATTACAAAAATTCTAACAATAATCAGGATTCAATTTGATTATGGGTAGGGAGTATTGAAGTAAAAATACATAAAACTTTGTGATACAGACATTGTTCTGTTCCTAGTTGATAGCATGTTAGCTTGGCTGTTCAGGACCAGGGAGAGAAGTTGGCTGAAGGTTTGATTTGAAGGGAACACCTGCTGACTGGTTTAGGGACCTAGCCCTTTCTTCTCCCTGCAACGAAGCGGACTTCTCGGAACGAATATGAGTTCCTTCCGACTCCGATTCTGCCTTTCTCTTAACCTTCTTCTTTACTAAAACACCATCTGCGACCTTAGCATTATCCATTGAACTGCTTGAACTTCCCTTTGCTTTTTCTAGTTTGGGGACATTCATAGGACTGGAAGCCCGTACGGCGGTGACCGATGTAGAAACTGCCTTGTTTGCCGAAGCAAAAGCATGACTCCTAGATTCTGAACCTAATCTCTCGCGCATGTTTTGCTGTAATGTAATTGAACTAGCATCAAATTGAACATTCTCCTCTTGCAGAGGTGCCAATAACTTTTTCCTCTTAACTTTTTCCTGATCCTAACAATAGACAAGAACATCAATGATATCATTATACACTAAAAATGGTATTGTCTTGTCAAATATTAAACCTTGCTTTTTATCTGTACATACAGAAAATTTTAAGCAAGTTCTTTCAATCTTCTGACATTGCATTCGAATCCTCAAAAATAAAATGTTCCATCATAGAGTATGTTGGTCAGTTTCTTTTCCTATCTCATGGCCTTTCAGTATCTCCTTTTTTTCAAAGAGAAAACAAATATCCATTTAAAATACAAAGATAAACCATTGTGAAACGTTAGAGACTATTGAAGAAAGCAAAGCTTTGAAACGTTCAAGAACAGGAAGAAACATGACCATCGAAGAATCTTCAATTTGGAAGGCTCAATTGTTTGGATTATTATTAGTTTTCACGTTTGCAAAAGGATTTGTACTTTTTAACATACTAAAAATATCAACAGTGTGGTCAAATGTAATAAAATAGAGGTAAAAATAGTCGAAACTCACAGTATCCAACTATCTCTATCATTACAAAAACTGTGAATGCGAAATAAGCAACTTCCAATATAGATGTTCAGCCGAATTAGATTTCTCTGAAATTTCTGTGTGATAAAATCTAGAGACCTTTCTAAACAAGAAGTATGCTGCCATCATCAGAACTACGATAAATAAAATACCATAGCAAATAGTCACATACGGAGGGAGACGAGAAGGAATGGGATATAATAATTCCAATAACTTCAATTTTTTAACAATATTTTCTGCAGTTCATAGTTTGCAGTTATCTATTTAAGGCCCCAATTAGCATATTGAAATAAAGTGTTTGCATGCCAATTTAGGTTAGGACAAGGGAAAAATTAAAGCACCAGGCATGTGCAGCTTCCAATGCAGCCATGCCATATTTGTGTTTCCAGACTAGACAGCAAACTATGTTCATGAAACCCCCCTATTAATTTTTAAAACTTTGTAAACAAGGGAAGACAATTCATTAGTTAAAGAAAGAAATTTTAGAATATTGCTTCACTGAAGTTAAAGATCTTATTATCACTGCAAAAGGCATACCTCGTGTTTGCTATTCAGTGTCCTCCGCCTATCCTTTTCCCTGCAAATTGCACGTTTTATCCCATGGTTGTCCATGCAACCATTTGGCCACAATCCCGCAAGCTGAAGAGGACATGGGAATGAAAGTTAGAAAAAATTATATCCTTCAAAAAAAAATGCAAACAGATTAACTTTTGAGAAAAGAATTGTTAATGGGGACTTGGCAGAAAAAAGAGCAAAATAGCAAGCTGGAAAATTTTCAGGAGTGAAAAAACGATTAAGAACCATTTTCTGTTCAGTGTCTTGAAGAGAAAGGGTAGAAGGAGAGATATAAGCACCACAGTCTGATTCAATTTTATATGCAAATAAATAATTTTAACTTGAATGAGGAAGCACAGAGAATAAACCAAATCAAACTTTAGAGGAAGCAGGTCAATAACTGACAAACCAAGATGGTTAAGTTTGTGAACCTCAACATCATAAATTCATAATACAACTCAAGATAAACATAACAACACAAGCAACCAAATTACTCTACTAGAGCAATATTAAGAGGGAAATTAGAAAATATGAACCACCTCAGCATACAACTTTCTGATTTGCGGACCTGAATTTTCATCCAACCCCTACGAAAATTAAGAAGATTCATTAAAGTTTTTAGAATAAAAAAGGATAAATAAATATTTGAGGCTCAAAATTCAGTACATCAACAAAAAGGTCATAAAGATCACAAATCTTTTCCTCCAATTTTGTGTCCATACTAAACTTCATTTTAGTTATTGCTTTTCCATCAGGACCAAATTCTTGAAAATCACCGGTTGCTTCAGCTTGTTGTTGATGCTGAAAATGCCAGGAAAAAACACATTAAATAACCAAAATATTAGCCAATAAAAATGTCCTAAAGATTTTTAACCAGATAGAGTGCAAACACCAGAAGATACACAAAGAAACATATTCAGTATCATGATTACAAGTTTACAACAAATGAAACCCCTTCCAAGCTAATGATTCATAATTATGATTAGCAGTTTAGCACCATAAAACTAAATTGCATTGAAATCATTAAGAGGAGCATCCATAAGAAACAACAAAAATAAGTATAGTGTGTATTAGGATTTGGTAAGATGAGAAAACAACAGAGAAAGACAGAAATTGTAAGAAGAAAGAAACTAATAGAGAGAAGAGAGAGAAGAGAGAAAGAGGACGGTGGCGGAATCGTGTTTAGCGGCGGAGCAGAAGTCATGGTTGAATCGCAACTGATACCAGCAACAAATACAAGCTAAGCAAAATACATGCTTCTATTATTCTATACTCTAATACACCCCCCTGAAACTGAAGGGCCTAAGTTCCTTGCACAACTCTGAGGCGTGGCTGAAGATCTCGGAACCGAACTTGTGACAAAGGCTTTGTAAGAATGTCTGCATTTTGCCATTTTGAGGGCACATGAGTGACAATAAGTGTGCGTTTCTGCACTTTCTCCCGAACAAAGAACAAATCAAGTTCAATGTGTTTTGTCTTGTGATGCAAAACTGGGTTGTAGGCCATAGCAACAGTGCTAGCATTGTCACAGTAGACAGTAGGGGTAGTAAATGGAAGCTGAAGTTCTATGAGGAGAGACTCAACCCACATAAGTTCTTGTGAAACAAGAGCTAAGCTTCTATATTCAGCTTCAGTGCTGGATCTGGATAGTGTGTGTTGTTTCTTGGACCACCAAGTAATTAGATTAGGTCCTAAAAACACACAAGCACCTGATGTAGATTTTCTATCATCCTGATCTCCTGCCCAGTCAGCATCACAGAAGGCATGCAGTTTTAAAGGAAGAGAAGAGGAGGTCGGCTTGAAAATTAGACCATAAGTGACTGTCCCTTTTAGATACCTTAGAATTCTCTTCACTGCAGTCCAGTGTTCTTCTAGAGGTTTGGAAAGGTACTGACAAACCTTATTGACACTGAAAGTAATATCTGGCCTAGTAATGGTGGCATATTGAAGAGCCCCAACAATGGACCTGTAGAAGGAAGGATCTGTAACATCGTGGCCCCCATACTTAGAAAGCTTGCAATTGCTCATCATAGGAGTAGAGATATCCTTGGCAGAAGACATGTTTGCCCTTTCAAGAAGATCTCTAATATATTTAGACTGATTTAGCAATATAGTACCATCATGTAGATGCTTTACTTCAATGCCAAGAAAATAGTCTAAGCGACCTAGTTGTTTTAGGGCATAAACAATGCTAAGTTTATTAATGAGAGCAGTAATATGAGAGGAAGAGGACCCTGTTACTATTATATCATCCACATAAACTAGAACATAAAGCACATATGAGGAAGTTTTTAGCAAAAACACAGAATTATCACATTTGCTAACAGAAAAACCAAACTGATTTAGAGTACTTTTCAAGCTCTCAAACCACTGCCTTGGAGCTTGCTTTAGACCATAGATAGCTTTGTTCAGCTTGCAAACTAAGCCAGATGGTTGTTGCATATAGACCTCTTCTTCTAAGGAACCATTAAGGAAAGCATTATTTACATCTAACTGTTGAAGATCCCATTTATATGTCACAGCTAGGGTTAGAATGATACGAATGGTTATAGGTTTAACAACAGGAGAAAAGGTTTCATTATAGTCTTGACCCTTCTTCTGATGAAAACCTTTAGCTACTACTCTAGCTTTAAATTTCAGAATGGAGCCATCAGGATTCTCCTTTATTCTGAATACCCATTTGCAACCTATAGCTTCTTTATCAGGTGGTAAAGGTACTAAAGTCCAGGTATTTAGTTTAAGGAGAGCATCAATCTAAGCCTGCATAGCCTCTTTCCACTTAGGATGAGCCAGGGCAGCCTTTACTGATGTAGGTTCTGTTTCAGAATGAGCAAGAAAAACTCTTGGGACAATGGCCTTTGAAATTCCAGATTTTGACCTTGTTTGCATAGGATGTGTGGAGAGTGTTCTTGGGGACACATCAGCAGTAGAAGAAGAAATTGGAACAGAGGCAGAATTAAGTGGAAGAGGAGGAGATGGCTGAGAAGAAGGAACTGATGATGCCGGAGAAGTCTGTGAGGGAGGTACTGATAAGACTGCAGGTGCAGTATCTGAACCAGAGTCAACTGAGGAAGTAACAGAGGGTGGAGGTGGTGGTGCATGAGTCTGAGAATGATAATAAGCCTGAGGAGCTTGATAAGAGTGAGGTGCAGTATGAGGGCTAGAAGCAGAACGTACAAGTTCATAGCCAGGTGGAATAGATGTAATAGGAGCAGGATGATACAGTGGTACACCATAAGCCTGTGGAGGGCCATATGTAATATTAGCATCATGAGGTGCATACCAACACTGAGAGAGATCATGACCAAAACGATCACAATAGGCACAGTAAGGTCTAGAACCTCCACGGCCACCACCACGATAGCGACCACCACGGCCACCACGAAAATCAGCAGTATCAACACGATTATCATTACGATAGTTAGAATTATCATTACGATTCTCATGTCGATAGTTATAGGAATTGCGATTATCATTACGCGTGTTATAATCACCACGATTATCACGAGAATAACGAGAATCAGGAACAGAACGCAAGGTTACCGGAGATCGAGAATCTGACCGAGCTTGAGTTCCGGCAACGTTCACCGACATCGCATCAGAAAGTGTTTGTTGCTGCGCACGTTCAAGGCGCGACTCGTAAGTGAGAAGAAGCGATTCGAGTTCAGTAATTGAGGGAGCAGTGCTGTGACTTTCAACCGCAACGATGAGAGGACGATAATCAGGTGGAAGTCCTTCAAGGATTACATCTACATGTTCGGTCACAGTAATTGGAGAACCAATCGGGATGAGAGAGTCAACTATCATCTTATTCTTCATCAAGTAGTCAGAAATTGAGTTTCCCCCTTTAGTTAGGGTTTTTAGCTCAGCGCGCAATTGGCGACTGCGAGCACGTGTTCGCGATTGACAATAGTTGTTTACTTCATCCCAGACTTCCCACACATGCAAGCATCCAACCACACGAGGTTGAACCGACTCGGACAAAGTGTTGAGAAGCCACGCAAACACCGATTGATCATGTTCTTCCTAGCGCAAGAACTCAAGATTCACTCGTCGGTGATTATGATCGCCGTCGGTGAGATATTCCGGTGGCGTAACAGGGAGATTGATGAGATACTCAACATGATTCAGACGAAGCACGGAAATAACGAATTGCTTCCAACTAAGAAAATTCTTGTCGTGAAGCTTGACAGAAGGTAGAGGAAGATTGAGAGAAGAAGACGGTGGCGGAATCGCAACTGATACCATGACTTCTGCTCCGCCGCTAAACACGATTCCGCCACCGTCCTCTTTCTCTCTTCTCTCTCTTCTCTCTATTAGTTTCTTTCTTCTTACATGGTATCAGAGCAGTACATATTTAAAGGAAGCTAAGGTGTGTGACTTACTGACAGCTGTCAGTTAAGCCACACGCCAGCTGGCCTAAGGCTGGCAAACTAATAACAACTAATACAAGCTAAGCAAAATACATGCTTCTATTATTCTATACTCTAATAGAAATCAAAGAAAAATAGATTGGAGAAGATAGATCAAGAAAATCTACAGAATTGATAACTGTCTTATCTGAAACATTCTTTACATCATCTGGTATAAGCTATCTACTGATCTTAACTGTAACTGTAATGATGGTTGTTACAACTGACAGCAGTCTCTAACAGCTTTGACTGAAATTTAACTAACATACTTAACAGTAATGCAGCTATATAAACTGAATAACAAATAATTAGTAGCTTCTTAGGCTATACTCTGCCAGCATGCAATATATCAAGGGAATGAAAAAGAAAGTAATGATGAAATAGCAAAGATAAGCAAGTGGAGAATTGAATTAGTGAACATAAAACACATCGAGGCCAGTT
Organism: Crotalaria pallida; assembly: GCA_037953625.1. Classification (NCBI taxonomy): domain Eukaryota; kingdom Viridiplantae; phylum Streptophyta; class Magnoliopsida; order Fabales; family Fabaceae; genus Crotalaria; species Crotalaria pallida. The sequence continues at coordinate 144,866,307 of CM075651.1, read as the reverse complement.
TGGCAATATTTGATAAGAAATAAAATAACAAGGCATATAATAATAAACCTTGGATTCAAAAGATGGGGCCTGCATCTTGATTATCTCAATAACTTCCTTCTTTATCTGTTGAAACCTAACATCTTTCTCCTGCTTTGCAGACAAACCCATGTTGATCATAATTTTTAAGTTTCTCTGTTGCAGAAAGACACCGCATGAGAAGATATGTAGTTCCAAGCATTAAGAGAAACTAAAAATGCCTACACAACAATGAATATAACCAAAGAGAAGAATTGTCATGATTCATGAAAATTGTAGAGACAAAGCCTAAAAGAAAAAGTGTGGGAGTTTGCCTTCTTCGGTTGAATTGTAAAAGAATAGATTTCAAAATTTTGAGTAACATAGGGACAGCTCTCGAAAATTATTAAATTGACTTTGTAGTGTTCAGTATAGAGGTTCTTCGGAAAAAATCACAAGTTCCCACTACCAGGATCAATTACAACTACCAAAGCAACAAATCTCAATTCTACAGCATAAAAAATGTGAGTTTGAAAAACTACACAAATATGATCAGCTTGAAGACCAAATGTGATTCCTGGTATCTAAAATCTAAAACAACAGATTCTTCATTTCATTCTTCAAGAGACAACAATTTCACTGAGTCATGTCAGATTTAAGTACACAAACAAAAGGGAAAAGAGAGAGAGAGAATCTTTTCAGGTCACAAAAGTCGCCAAAAATGCGATAAGACCAGGAATGCATCCAATGCATCACTCAAGACTAGACTTGTTAAATCATATCCTAATACTCAAATAAACAACAAACTGTACTAAAGTGCAGGATGGTGGACAGCAGGACAGGTCACTCAAGCAATAATGGGTTATCTGTTGGAAACTATTTAAGTCAGTCATATATGTCACTAAATGAGTGGGAAGAAACTATCACAGTTGAAACTGAAAAAATAGACACTAAACTAAAGGGTTATCTGTTTATATTTAAAAAGGTTGAAATACCTTAAGTGTTCTGAGCTGCATCAGGTGCCCAAGGATACTCATAAGACGGTTGAGTAACTCCTTTGATACTTTCCCTTGGCTTCCCTGCTGAAAAAAAAAAATGTACAGTTAACATTGCAATGCTCTAAACATATATATAAGAACATAAAATCACGAAGGAGAGCTGGATTTGCCAGTACCGCTAATCTAGCAACTTTGGCAAGCTTTAGCTTTATTTCTCTAGGCAATCTCCGTTTGACAACCTGTGATGTGCTATCAGCTTCCTGGTTTTCAACAGTTGGTGGCCTTGCTGTAACAATATTTGACAAAAAAAAATTAAAAAAAAAATGTAATAATAAAACCAAAACATAGCATTAGCAAAAGCACTTCTGCATTTCCATATCAATGAGAAACCTAAAGTTCAATAGAATTTCCAAACTTACATTCTGCAACCATCTTCTCTAACTCTCGAATAGCTTTTTCAAGCATTGAAGTTTTTGGCCTAACACCGGAACCATCTTTCTTGTGCATGTTTTCAGATTTCTGCATAACATTCAACCAAACTGATGACCACTAAAGTATATGTTACACGTGTGACAGTCCACTGTCATAGCTTTCACATCAGTAATCACAGTAATTGGAACAAGTCTATCTCACCAAGTGTATGTTATAGCTAGTAAGGACCGTGCAGCTTCCCAAATCTCCCTTATCCATTTAAATTCGTTTAAAGATAAAACAACCAAAGCTTACCATTATGGCATTATCTCTTAAATTGCGTAGCTGTTATTTTCGATGAAAAAAGATAACCCTTAACAGCCAAGATAACAAGGAAAGGTTGAAGAATGACTACAGAGATGTTACACAACTAAGAATTCATGCAATGAAAGTGTCATTCAGATTCATCATGCAAAAAGGATGGGGAGTCAGCAAAGCCTTTTTTTTCAATTATCAATTGGCACATGGTTAAGAATTTGGCACTCACTTTGTCTGGCAATACCTCGATGTAATGATTCAACTGTAAATTGCAATTGGAATTGTTGTACAGAGAAATTGCTTATTAATGGGGTGCTTATAGCCTGAGTGGTAGAACCCTTTGATTTAATATTGAATAACAATACTGAATTGATAGAAGATCAATGGAGGCCCTTTGTTTTTGGTATCAATTGTTTCCTTAAATTTTGTATCAAATTTAAATCAGAATAACAGAGGACAACAGAAAGGCAAAAAATGTAAACTCACATATGCTTGCATAGCAAACTTTACCTCGGACAAGTTAAGATCTGGTATTTCTCGGATGCCACTTTTATCTTTTGACCGGCCAGTATTTCCTGAACCATCAATATTATTTGAAGGTCTTCCCGGATGAGGTTTAGAGTGTGCACATGCACTTTTATCATGGTACTTCTGATGAGAAGCATCAAGCAACCCACTTGCATCTTTATATTTATCACTGGAGTTCTTAGATTCAGGTACAGCTATCTTCTGTTTATCGGCATCTTTTGCTTCTGCTACAGAAGATGATACATTATCCTTTGATTCTTTCAAACTGACAGAAGGATCCAATATTGGTCTAGCATCAGAAGTTTTCTTTTTCGAAATAATTCCAGAGACATCCAACTGATTATGTAATTTCAAGTCTTCATAATTTTCACCAGATACAACCAAGTTCTGAGATGAACCAAATTTACCCTTCACAGGTAAAGATGCAGTCTTTCTAGCTGCTGTCTTGCCCAGTTTTACAGGTTTGTTTGATCCATGACCATCGTTATTTTCACCAGGATCCTTCGATTTATCTTTTCGGCGCCTTTTCTTTGGTTGCTGGTTAGGTAATACTGGAGGTTCATGTCTAGTAATATAGGAAGAAACAGAATATCAATAATAATATTCAAGATTTTGAAAGGCCAAAGCATCAATTTACTTGTTCCAATATTTGATTTGATAGATTCAGAAAAGTGATGCATAATTTCTAGACATGTGTCAAAAGAAAGAATATCCACCCGTAAGCCAGAAATATACTGTTAAAATATTGCCAGGATCATGAAAAAATAACTGCTATATCAGAAATCAGAATTACTAATTAAGGCATGCATGTTATTTAGGATCCCCAAAAACAAAAGAATAGTTTGAACTGGTTAAAGTTACCAGGTCATTTGGCAGTAAATACAATAAAATTAGTAGTTTAGAACAATAGACTGACCATTAGCAATAAAACAGGGGTGACGATGATGATAATATTAACAAAACGATACGAATAAAATATGTCAATTGTCACTTAAAAAAGGCTATAGAATTTCCAACAACAAATTTTATGTTTGAGTGGTCTTATATGATGCTAATCTTTTGATGAAGTCAAATATAAAATGTAACTGAACTGTTTAAAGACTTCGGTGAGGCCAGCTTTACATTGATCTTATTTAATATCTTCAAGTTTGTGGGCAAACCAAAACAAAACTTACATGCGTTCCAATTTCCCCCTATTTACAAAGAACCCATCATGTTTGATTGCAGAATTGTCAACCTCGAAATACTCATCCTGCAGAAAGGACAGTAGAACAATAACATAAGAATGTAATATACAGGAGGAAATACCCATAAAATAGAACAACGATACTCTTGTCAGCAATTAAAGGTCAGAAAGGTCAAAATAAACCTAAACAATATGCAAAGATACCAACCAACTCGGCGTCATCAATGAAAGAGTCTTCTGTATCATACTGATCATCAGGAACATCGAGTGGATCATCTTCTTCACTACTATCGTTACCCTGAAAATGATTCAGCATACGTTATTCCCAATATGGAAGCTACCAAGAATGGTTAATATAATTCAAAAATTGACATCGATGATATGAAGTTAGAGTAGAAACTAATGCATACTTGTAAAAAGCATAGAGTAACAATCTTGGTCAGCAACAGATACACATACCATGTAAAGGCGTTCAATCTTTTCTATTACAGCACTGAAACGATTTGGCTGAGGAACATCTTTTTCTTCATTCTCGGTAGGATGTCCCTAAATATGATGAGCGAGGGTTGTAAAAATAGTGAAGCACAAAATCACCACATAAAAAGGGAATAAGCTGGAATTTATGCTGGTATACAAGTGCCTAGAAGATAAATAATAAAATACTGCAGGCGAGCGGCATAAAGCAAGCTAAAGTTAGTCCAAGCTTTATTTACCATTTGACCCCAAACATTTGCTATAATTTCATGTTGTAAAAAAAAAAAAAGTAATAATAAAAGAATGGATCCATTATATGTACATTAGTGTTACAAATTATGAGAGCATATTCAAAACAAGAGCACTTATCGTATTAAGCAAAATGAAATAGGTGGTGGATAGAACTGAGGAATGTTTATATGTATACTTGTATCTACTAATCTCAACACAAAATTCAGCTCAGAAAAATTTCAACATACAAATTATAAAGTAATGAATGTACATTGAAGTCACAAGTAATAGCTTAAGAATGAAACTGCAAATAATACTGACTGGTTTTTACACAGGTGTAATAGGCTTAGATTAATTACAAAGGCCTTACCTATGAAACTGCTTAACCTAGCTAAAATCACATGATGCATGTTCTTCTACGTTTTTTAAGCACTCTTCTATCACTTCAAATGGAACCAATTCATATCAGTTCCATCAAGTCTACCAAATTGAAAATATGAACACACGTTAAGACAAGTAAGCACGATCATTACTCGACCTGATAAATTTGAAGTCAACTAGGAGAGCTTCGAACAACAATTCCACTTTACCACAAAACCCTTTCAAATGCTTTCTGTATGAGCAGTGCAAGTGCGGTACGAAACAATGCAGCATACAGTTACTTTTTTCAGTTAATACTAAATGCTAATTCTTTTAAGGATAATGTTATTCATCACGTCACGTCAATGGTTCGATACATAGAATTCACAAATACAGCAAAAACACTCGGCCAATTGTTTCAACAACTCTGAAACATAATTCACACACGAAAAAGACTACCTAAAAATTGCAATACTCTTAATCCACTGTTCAGCTTCCGTGCGTTGTTCTATGGAAATGTCAAGTAAGTCATATGATCGAGCACTAGAGCACTACACTACTATCTTATTATTTTTTTTTAATGAAAAAAGATAACTAAATTGCAGAATGTGATTTAACTAACACTTAGCACTATCGCGACCACCGAAAACTCAGAAAATAATAACAAAACAAAAATCACAGTAACTTTCAGAATGTTAATTGGATTTGCTAAATATCATTCAACATAACAAAAGCAGAAATTTCGAAAGAATATGGAAATTAAATCTGCAATTCAGAGAGGTGAATTGATGAAAGAGACTCACGAGAGCGATTCGGGACTCGATCGCAGGGTTGGGAATTGGATTGAGTTGTTCTGATGCGGAAACGGATCCATTATTATTATTGTTGTTGCTACTGTTGTTGACTTTGTTAGCGTCTTTCACGAGCTTCTTCCACGAAACTATGGTGGTCTCACCTGGCCGGAGCTCCACCGCGAACATTTGACGGTCGCCTCTTTTCACGAACGAAGACGGCGGCCTCGACGATTCGCCGCCACCGCCAGCTGAAGGAGCCTTCACCTCCGCCATGATAATTGAAATTGAAGAGAAGGTTCTAGAAGAATCGCTAGGGTAAGAGAAACATGACGGAAACGAAGAAGGGGAATTGGAAGGGAGAGAAATTGGGCGGGATTCCAAAAAAAAAAAAAAAAAATAGAAGAAGAAGAAGAAAAATGATAGCTGTTGAGTTGTGAGGGGTTTTAAGTTTTTTTTTAAAAAAAAAATAAAAAAATAAGACTGCAATTTCGAATTTGGTCGTAAAATTTGTCAAAGTGGCTCTTCCTTTGTCTTTCTTTCTTGTCCGATTAAACGATAGAAGGAGGAAATGGGAATAGGGGCGGGTACATCATATGGGCCGGATCTTTGGGGATTCTATTAGGAGTGCATAACCAAGTTTTAGCCCCCCCCCCCCCATATTTTTTTTAATACACTCTTATTGAAAAATACATTTTTAAAGTCAAAAAATATATTTTCTAATTCGGATGTGTCGAAAAATATTTCGATTAAATCCGATCGAAAAAATGAGGGCTGAAGTCTAAAAAGTGGGGGCCGAGGACTTGTACTCTTAGGAGTTTTAGTTGTCGGACTCTATTTTTTAATCTTCAACCCCTATTTATTTTAATGGGAGTCGGATAAAATGTTTTTCGACATTTTTGAGTTGAAAAAATGTATTTTTCGATTTTAAAAATGTATTTTTCAATAAGGTATCAATCAAAAAAAATGCATTCTTTGACTTAGAAATGACAAAAAAACATTTCAACTAAACTTCACAGAACTCCTAAACCTCGTTTTTTAATTCTAAACCCCATTTTAAAGTAAAAATAACTATAATACTCCTTTCCTTTTATTTTATTCTTTCAAATTCTCAAATCTCATTTTCCGAACCTCCTTGCTTACCTAAATCCTTCTCCCACACATGGTACATTCTTCACCACGAGCTGAGAGAGTAGTTGCCACCATTCATATAGGAGAATCATTTTCCAACACAAAGGTGTGAATTTCAGTTTAATTTAAACAAAAATGTTTTTTTTACACAAAAGTATCGGTATTTTATCTCATTTCAAACAAACAAGTTTGTTTTTTTTTTACATAAGGGTGTTGGAATTTCATTTCAATTCAAATAAACATGTTTTTCCAACAGGGGTGTCAAGAAAATGTTAACAATTTTTTTCTGCAAACCCATGTCTGGCACTAATGTGACGTAAACAAATAAAAAAACAAAAAAAAACGGAAATCAAATACAAGGTAAGGAGTTTTGGGGTTTAGAGTTTGGAGAGAACATTATGTATTGTGGGTACTGTCGTGGGGTGTTATCCCACGTGTACCGGCAAGCCGGTTTGTTGATGTACGACGATGATAACGGGTTCTCGGTTAAAGAACACCGTCACCGAGTCTGGATATTTTGGGGGGTGGTGTGTGTGCCGTGTGAAATGAGAGATGAAAGTGTTGGTTCATACCTTGACCATTACATATATTTATAGGGTGAAGGGTATGATGTCTCATGATGAGCCATTAATGTGGCGGTTTGTAACGGCTCCATGAATGTCATGATGGGCGGCAATAATGACTAACCGTTATAACAGATACGTATTGATGGCTATTGATACTGAATTGCCGGTATGCCGAATTGATGTTTGTTGGTCCGTAATACCAGTTATTATTTGTCCGTGACACCGATCCATAACAGTAGCCCACAGCTCGATGTTGCGACGTAAGGAGGAGCGTCGAGGTATGAATAGGAAAGACCGGTATAAGCGTTGAATTTTTTGTGACTGTGAAACGGATCCTTAACTCCGAATAAATTCTTCAAATCTTTCAATTGATTTCAAAGGAGGGAAAACAATACAATATTCTCAATGTCCGGAACCAGAGTTTGAAGGGGGAAACTCGGTGCAAGGTTTCTCGAGTCGTCTAGTGAGTTCAAAGGAAGAAATCTAGCATGAAGATCCCTTGCTTGCCGGATACAAGGCCTAAGGGGGAAGCCCAATTGAGGGTTCCTCACTCTTGGCAAGAGTCCGGGAAGGAGAATTCAACATGAAGTTCTTCTCATTCTGACCCCTAAAGCGAATAGGGAAACTCGACACAAGGTTCCTCACCGTCAACAAATGAGTCCGGATAAGGGAATATAGCAATGTGTTCCTCATCTTTGGAAGCATATTGAATATTGAAGAAAATATCAGAGTAAGGAAACCTCGTGAGTTAAATAATTGTGATGGGGAATATTTTTTATTCTCTTCTTGAAAAGTTTATTGTCCATTGACGAGAATCCCGGAATCCTTTTTAGACTAGCCTGAGAAAATTGAGACATCATGTTTGTACCTTTCAATAAAAATAACAATTAAAATATTAAACAACAAATATCACAAAGTGACATTAAGGAGCAAAATTATATTTTTATTTTGCTATTAATTTTTAAGTCACGTGTTAACAGAAAACTTATGACCATTAAACATTAATAAAAACTAAAAAGCATGTGCTATTAGCAAGTCAAATACGGTACTTCCCTGCTTTTGTAACGTTTGGTGTGAAACCGGCCTCCATCTTGATTTTTTATATTTTTTTTAATGAAATGGGCTTGGTGCTAGAGGCCCATAACCAACTCTTTCTTTTTGAAATTGCATATGCCATGTACATCTCCTTGTTACTGGAACTGCAGCTTGGTGACAGCGATGGGTCCTCTTTTTTTTTTCTTCGAATTACTCTTCTTCGTCTTTAATGGAGGACGATAACGTACATGGTTCAATAAAATCGGTGTCTTTCTCAAGCTGGTGCACATGATGGGAGTAACTCGGCGGTGACAACTGAGGACGGATGCAACGTGTGCGACCTCCAACTCTGGAATCGCGGACGCTGGTCGTGATCATCTCAATGGAGCAGTCGCAGTCCCTAAGGGTGTGGGTCTGGAGTCCATCTCCGGTTTTGGGAACAAACGTCCCTCTATCACCGGTCTGGCCCTTCGGATCCGTCACCGACTTGATCGTGTCTGCTACGAGGAAGGAGAGGTCGCAATTTATGCTCCACGTTTTCACGGTGGCAGCGCTTCTCTCACTTTTTTTTTTTGAATTTTTGCTTGACTGCTTGTTCTGGAATATGATTTTCTTCCTCATTGTGAATCATCATGTGCACATTGTCCATCCTTGTGCTTGGTATCTTTTTGTGTCCTTGTTTCGATTTATGTCGTTTTGCATGCTTTGTAATTGTACCCTCAATTTTTGCCAAAGACTTCGAATCATTGATAATGTGGTGGTGGGAATTAATTTGCCGCTCCCACTGTGGTCGTCAATGTTCTGTCGTAGGATCACAGTACTTAGACAATTCGATCTAAGAATCCAGCAATCCTACTCTTGATGTCAGACGTGAAATGTGCACCTTGAACACCAAGATACACACCCTCTTGTCGTTTTCTGATTTGGGGGGTGGTGTGTGTGCTTGTGTGAGTTGAGTTAGTTCATACCTGTCATCTTACCAGGTAATATAGGCTCATACCAGCGACAACTGAATTGATGGCCGCTTTCATGTGGCGGGTAAGATTCTCCCAAAACGGTTCTGATATGATGGCTGACATTTAAGTGAGTGGAATCCTATGTTGGTGTAGATAATGGGATTCCTCAGGTATCCAAGCGCACGTGTCCGAATTCGTACCGGCATAACGGCATGAAGACTGTATGAGATCATATCCGAATCAGACTTCAGGATTCGCTCAGTGATACCGTTTTATGTCCAATTCCGGCTAGGCGGTTCCCTCCAAGCCATTCCGGTATCCGGATTCGGTTTATTGGGCCCTTCTTGGTCCTAAAGCTGAATCCGGTTTACAGGGCCAATTCGGCCTCAATCCGGTGATTCTGTATCCGGATCCGGTTCAGTGGGCTTCTCAGCCCAATCCGGAATCTGGCCTTGTATCCGGCCTCAATGGTATTTTGAGCCCTCTATCCTGAATCCGGCACCAAACTTGATGGATCTCTTAGGCCTCAATCCGGATACCTAATTCGGTATTCCAGTCTTACTTAGGGGGTCCATAACAGGTACTATAGCTATTTTGACTTTAAAAATAGGATTTGGGTATAAAAAGTGAGATTTGGGAACTAAAACTCAAAGAAAAATATTGGTCATTTAAAGATTTTTGCACCCGCATTTTCAATATTCCCCGCTTGTTGTATTTCTTTTTTTTTTTAATAAAATGATAAAATATCATTAAGAGTATAAAGTATATCATAAAAGAAGCCAAGAGAGTTATATAACAAATTCCTAACTATGTAAGATTGCATGGCGCTTAAAGCAAACCTATGATTATGAACAATTTATTCCAAAAAGACTTAATAGGTTTGAGGATGAAATCCTTGCATAAAACATCTTTTGGAAAAATACCTCTCATGTTGCTCCATGCATCAAGGTCATGAAGTTCCCCTCCGCTGTTTCATTATGTAACCTTGTCTACTACCATAATTTAAGTGTGTCCATGCTTATTTCATGTTTGGTTTGGGTGAAAATTATTGTTTTAGCTTTTTTTTTCAATAATAATCACAAGCTAGTGTGTTTGTTTGCAATACATATTATAATTTTAGCTTATATTCTTGGGAAAATAATAAAAAATCTATAAGCTCCCGCATAGCAGTTGAAGATTATTTTTTGAAAGATTATTTTTTTAGACAATATAATTTTCCTATTCTACCATTATCTTTACAACACATTAACTACTCATTTGTCACGTCATACCCTTTTTTGTAATTTACTTAGTAAAAATAATCTTCTTTACATTATCCAAACAAAATACTCCCTCCGGTCCTATATATAAGCCCCTTTTGAAGACTTTTTTTTGTCCTTAATATAAGCTCCATTTCCAATTTCCAATAGCATTAATTACTTCTTTTCCATAAACACTCTTATTTACTCAACACTTTTTAGATTTCCAATAATATTATAGGGGTACTTTTGAAAAAGTCTATCAGATATTTACATTTTCAATACCACTAACAATATTAACTAACTTTCTTAAATGGAGAGAAATTGGTCAAATTTTCCTTATATTAGGGACCGGAAGGAGTATATTAGGTTAAATTTATTTTTCAGCTAAGATACAAAAACATAAACAAATTATAATCTGATATCATATTATAATAATAGAAACAAGCGGATGTAACCCACATGGTTATGTATCAAGTCTTAAGACTTGAAAGTTGGAAGTCTCATGTTGGAAGTTGGAAGTCATTTGAGTAGTTATACCAAGCACACACATAATATCTAAACTAAGAGAGCATTTAATCACATAAGGAGCAAAAGCCAAATCGAAGCAAAATTGAGGAATAATACTCAACTCATAAAGGAGTTCTGTAACATCCCGAATTTTAATTCCCAGAATAATTAGAATAATGAGGGAATTAGGAGAATGATAACTATGTTCAAGAATATTTAGGGTGAAGGATCAGGATTTCTTTGAGTGCCATAAAGGAGTTAGGAAGCGTTGGCATCGGATAGGAAGTTTAAGGAAGACCAAACGAGGGTTAAAAGCAGCGTTTTCGGTGTTTTAAAATTGCTAAATTGGGAAATTAGAAATAAAAGATCTACAACCCTAAACTTAGACTCCACCATTGGATGTGAAGTGGGAATTATGTAGAAGCTTGCTTTCAAATTTGAGCAAGATCCGATGGGTAACGAAGAAGTTATGACACTTTGAAGTGCAAAGAAATAAAAGAAAATAAAAAGAATCAGTGACTAACCGGTTAGTCATTCCACTAACCGGTTAGTACGTGACAGAACAGAAAAAAATAAATAAAACGCGTTGGGTCTTCTTCCCCATTCATTTCCCCTTTGTTTCTCTTTTTTAGGGCACGAATTCTTCCCATTTCTCTCTCTAAATTCCTTCTCATTTCTCCACTCTAATCCATAATAAACTACTAAAAATCAATCCCCATCACATACAAACATCATCTCATTCATCAATCTCTCCTATTATTCTCTCTCTCACGGATTTCTCTCTCCCTCTCCAAGAACAAGTGTTGTTCTTCCTTCTCCTCAAGGATTTAGGGCTCCAATCTCAACTATTATCAAGAACCATCATCAATCTCACTTTCTCTCCCTCAAATTCAAGTTAAATTCCATTTTTTCTCTCCTCCCCCTTGGTCATACGAATTTCCCCTCTTTTTCCCCATGAAATTTGAGCTCCATATTATGTAGTGTCACTTCCTCATGTTTTTTTTCATTTACATGGCTTAAAGGAACTCAAGACCGCTCTCCTCCTTCTCATTTCCTTCCGGAGTTCTTTGGTTGTGGTGCTAAGTGTTAGGGCTTGGAGGTTCACCCTTACTTTTCTCGGTTAAGGTAAGGGGGTGGGTTTTGCCTTGTTCTAGGGAGTGGATTCTAGTTAGTATATAATGATTTGCTAGGGTTATGTGTAGGGGAGAAAATTAGACTATAAAACCCTAGGTTATTGAATATAAAATTCTAACTAATTAAATATGTATGATGTTGGAGGTAAAGACTAGGAAAAAGAAACCCTATGATATGAGAATGAATTATTTGATAAATGAAATTTGGATAATGAATATAATGAAGCACCGGAGATTTTGGGTAGTATGATAGTGAAACTGCCATATATGATTTCTATGATTATTGATTTTATTTGTAAAGTTTTGTATTAAATGATAATTGACTGCTGTTGCAAATATATGTATGTGTTATGGAGTAAATTGATATAGGAAGAAAATGGAATGGAAACGATTATATGTGGTATTAAAGCAAAACTATGAGAAAGTGATAATATGTGTGTTTTGGTTGAATATATTTGTACACTAAATGCTAAATATGTATAAAGGTGAAAATGAGAATAAAATAATTACATGCAAACTAAATGTGAAACGATGATGTTAATTATGTGACAAGTATGAGTCGGTTGTGCATATTTGCTCCCTAATGCTAAATTTGTATAACTGTTGTCGCGACCGGGGTCACGGGTCGCCCTCGGGGCCTCGCCTACGAGTGGGGGTCGACTGACCCAATATGGAGTCGCCACCGCATTTTGTTGCAAAAACGCGGAAAAGTAATAATTAATTAAAAGAGATAAAACATTGGTCTCGAACTAGATAAATTCCGAGTTCGGGAGTCGTTTACGAGCCGAGGAAGGTATTAGCACCCCGTTCGCCCATTCGAAAATGGTACATTTGATTGATTTTAATTAAAAGACCTAAATAATTGGTTTGCCAAAAAATATTTGTTTTTTATTGTTATGCCTGACAAGGTTGCCCCTGGTCCTACGTACCCTCATAAAATGAGGAATCAAAGCTACGTAGTTCTTAAAATAATTTTAATGTTTTTTATATTTTATTATAAAAATGTTTGATGCAGAGAGGAAATATGCACAAGATCTTGTCATTTAGGCAAGAAAAGGTGGATTTCCAAAACACATTTTGAATTCTTAATTAATAAATTTATTAGACTTTATAAAAAAAAATTGATTTATCTTATTTTAAAACACAATAAATAAAAAAAATGTTTACATGTTGTTGAATACAAAGAGGAAAGCCCGAGAGATCCCTTCATTAAATGGGTGAGAAAAATCGGCTTACCAAAGCATATCCAATTTAATTAAATAATATTTTTTACAAAAAAAAAGCTAGATTTAATTATTAAAAATTAAGATCCATAATTATTTAATTTAAACTCCAGAGTTAAATTCATAATAAAAAAAATATCAAATATATTGACTTAAAGATAAGATTAAAATTCAAAAGTTAGATCTAAATTTAAAGGCAAAATTAATTATTACTCAGTAGTTAAAAAAATGAATTCTTAAAAATTAATAACTAAAGTCTGACAATGAAAAAAAAACTACATTTCTATTTTATTTCTATTTAATTATTTGTTACTTAAAAACAGAAATGGTAAAAAGTAATAAGAAAAAAAAAAACCTGTATAGAAGAACAGTGGCACCGTAGCAGCAGAGAAGGAATCACAGTGCTTGATAAGGAAAACGAGAATAGAGAAAAACAAAACAAAACGGATGCAGGCGGGAGTGGAGTATTAGGTAATTAGTACTTGCTAGTCTCCGTGGCCACAAGCTCTTTTTCTTTTTTTATCTTTGTGCACTTCTCTCTCATTTTTTTTATTTTTTTCTGTACACCTCTCTTCTAATTTTTTTTTTGTCCTCTCAAAGTGAAGAAGAATGCTCTATTTATAGGAAAAAATTAGGTTAAAAAAATAGGGTTTTTCAACATGCTTTTGAAAGCCCAGTAGAATATTTCTTGGTTTATTCCTCAATTAAATCTAAAAAAAATAAAAACAAATCTGATGATAATCCTTTTAAAACAAAACCAAATTTTATCTTTATCTTCACAAATTAACCAAATCTTTTACCAAAACATTTTTATCTTATTATTTTTTTTTCTGAAATTTTTATTTTCATTTTTTTATTTTTCATAAAAAATACTTTTTTCAAAATCTTTTTTATTTTTTATTTATTTTTCTTTTTTTTTTATTTTTTACAAAAAATACTTTTTCAAAATCTTTTTTTATTTTTTGTTTATTTTTCATTTTCATCTTTTTTTTTAAAAAAAAAACATTTTTTTTATTATTTTTGTTTTATTTTGTTCGGGGGGGACAAAATTGGGTGTCAACAGCTATCCCTCTTTACTTGTTTCTTATCAGATAGCAAGCAAACTGTGGTTTGGATGCTATCAGGGAACGAGTAAAGAAGTGGACACCAATTTTGTTAAGAAACAAAACGCGCTTGACAAATCTGGAAGTTTGATAGAAACAGAACTGGTCGATGATGAAAATTTAATAACAACGATGATACTTCGACGTTTCCGTCAGGATATCATGAAAAGCCTAATAACAACGATGATGCTTCGACGTTTCCGTCAGGATATCATGAAAAGCCTAATAACAACGATGATGCTTCGACATAAATGTCAGGATATCATGAAAAGCCTAATAACAACGATGACGCTTCGACATATATGTCAAGATATCATGAAAAGCCTAATAACAACGATGATGCTTCGACGTTTCCGTCAGGATATCATGAAAAACCTAATAACAACGATGACGCTTCGACATATATGTCAGGATATCATGAAAAGCCTAATAACAACGATGATGTTTCGACGTTTCCGTCAGGATATCATGAAAAGCCTAATAACAACGATGATGCTTTGACGTTTCTGTCAGGATATCATGAAAAGCCTAATAACAACGATGATGCTTTGACATTTATGTCAGGATATCATGAAAAGCCTAATAACAACGATGATGTTTCGACATAAATGTCAGGATATCATGAAAATCCTAACCAACATAAAAATGACTTCAACGTTTGTGTCGGGCGTCAAAAGACCAAAAATGATTTTCGACATTTCTGTCGGGGCATCAAAAAGCCCAACCAACATCAAAATGACTTTACCGTTAGTGTCGGGCGTCAAAAGACCCAAAATGACTTCAGCGTTTGTGTCGGGTGTCAAAAGACCCAAAATGACTTCAGCGTGTGTGCCGGGTGTCAAAAGACCCAAAATGACTTCAGCGTTTGTGTCGGGCGTCAAAAGACCCAAAATGACTTCAGCGTTTGTGCCGGGTGTCAAAAGACCCAAAATGATTTTCGACATCTCTGTCGGGGCATCAAAAAGCTCAACCAATATCAAAATAACTTTAGCGTGTGTGTCGGGCGTCAAAAGACCCAAAATGACTTCCGACATCTCTGTCGGGGCATCAAACAGCCCAACCAATATCAATTATTTTCGGCAAAGTGAAGGCGGCTGAAAAGCCCAACTAAATGATTTTTTTGAATTTATTGGTTTTGAGTATGCATGCTTTGGTGATGCAAACAATGCAAATAGTAATGAATAGAAGACAATCAATGCAAATGATATTGTTAATGAAAAACTGGTATAATGCAATGAATAATGTAACTGGTATAATGCAATGGATAATGCAATGGATAATGTAACTGGTATAATGCAATGGATAATGTAACTGGTGCAAATGATGTCAAAAATGCATAATGCAAGATGAACTTAATGCAAATGATGTGAATGACAATGAAGTGAATATGATTTGGAATCAACAATGCAACTCTAACTTTTTTTCTAATGTAAACCCATCATGAACCAATGGGTCTAAAACGCAATTTTTTTTTATGTTTTTTTTTAAACAAGACAAACTGGTTTTAACTTTTTTGCTCTTGAACACCAATAACAGATCAGACCAAAATCTTGTCGATCAAGACAGGCACAGGCAAATCTTTAACAACCTTCTTCTTTAATAAAATCTTTTGAAAGCTCGACAATCTGACATTTGTCAATAATCAATCACCATCAAACAACCTAAATTTGTTCAAAATATGCCCCAGTGTATGTGCTAAAAACAATTATTGGGGAATCAAAGTAATGCTCCGATATCTTTCATCTAGAGCTCAACCATGAACCTTTTCAAATACTGCCCCAGTTTACTATCTCAGTGACAAATGCAATGGAATGATCAATACTTCTAATTTCTCTTCAAAAACTGCCCCAATATCTCATTCTAGGGTTTATCAACAAGACTTTTCAAAATTGCTTCAACATTTCTTTTTAAGGCTTGTTAAAAATCTCCAAAACTGCTCCAGTTTGCTTAGCGAGCAATAAAACTTTTCAAAACTGCCCCAGTTTGCTTGGCTAGCAACAAAACTTTCAAAACTGCCCCAGTGTGGGAAATGTTTCACCGAGGGTAGGGAATCTTCAAAATTGCCCCAATGCAACCTTCAGGACTTCTTTTCTGGTTCTATTTGCAGTTTCCAATATCTCTTTGTTAAAAACAATCTGGTTTGTGTTTGAGGACATTTTCTTCTGCCCTAAATTTTGCCTAGAAAACCCAATGTAGGTTCCTAGCGGGCTTTTCTGTCATGATCCCAATTTTTTCCTAAGCAACCCCTTTCGAGTTTTGCAACTTAGCGGATCGCTCTAACTTTTGCCTAGATCGTCCTTTTTCAGGATTTTCAACCTAGCAAGCTCTTTTTTCAACTTTTTTTCAAACACAAAATATCTTAATTGGTTTTGAATTGATTGAAAATTGCAAATCTTCTTCGTTCATCTTGCTCAAGGTTAGGACTCCCTCAAAGAAAAGATCCTTCAAATTCGGAGACTTTCGGTTTCTTCTGAAGAAAAATCATTTAAAGACAAACTTATCCCGTGGAAATCTCAAGGCCATAATTGCTTTAGCATGAGCCCTCATCATTTTCTGGTATAGTCAATTGTGGCAAATTGCAGTTGGGCGCTTTCCAATAACTATATTCAACCAATCGAGTTCCTTTCAACTTCTTTTCTCACATACATTCTTAACAAGAAATACTAATGTAATGATCATATGAACATGAAAATATTTGGATGATGGGAGTAATTAATTCATGCATTAAAAATGAGGTATATTTCATCAAAGTTTCTATTAGGTTTAATGAAGTCAGCATTTCTCCGCCCTAGTGTGTAACTTAAGCAAACCAATCCTCAACGAGGTCTTTTAAAGCTTGTAATGTGGCCTGGCTAAGGGTTGACAAGAAAAGGTATAAGGCTAAAATTTTTTATTTCTCTTCCCATTCCTTTCTCCTTTCTCTTCAATTCCCTATTTCCTCAACAGATTTTGCACAACACTCAAATCATCAAGCGGATTTTCCAAAAGGTTGTAGCGCGGTCTGAGGGTAATAATGTGGCTAATGAAAGAATGGATATAAAGGCCCAAAATTTATGTTGAGTTTTTAATGAGAATCTTTCATTCAGAAGGATTGAAATTGTTCTTTTTCATCACATAATGGATCCATGGGCTTTGCCTTATTTAGACAAGCATACTCACTTTTGCTAATTTTTTTTTGTTAATTTTTTTTTTTGCTTGCCTACATCCATTTTTTATTTTTTTGTGATTGCACTTTTGACCATGGAAATTGCCTTCCTTGGTTTGATTCTCATTAATACTCGGGTAAATTATTTTTTGGGTTTAAAAGAAGAAAATTTTTCTGTTAGGCCCAAAGGGGTGAACAATGGATGATATGTGTTTGGGTTTCTAAAAGAAAAAGTAATCCTCCTTGATATTTGCATACTGGCAAAAACTGTTGACAAACTACCCACCCCGGTTTAAACATACATTGTTGGTTTGAGAGAAACGATCTCCACTTCAAAATGTCTAGGCTCAACGGGGTGACTAGGGATATCTCCTTAGTGTTTGGGAATTCAACGAAGCCTTGTATCACTGGAAGGGCTTGCTTGAGAGTCCACACTATCTTGGGTCTTACATTTGCATCATCCTTCTCTAATTTCAAATTTGAATCAAATATCTCAAGTTAATGCAGGAATCAATTTTGTTTTTTTTTGGGAAGTGCAGTGAGATGGTTTATTCACATGATCAAAACATTAGTAGATAATCGTTAAAGAGATGTGCAACAAAAATGAAAATTTCATTAAGGAACAACATTGAGATGACCAAACATGACCCACATTTATTGAAGAGAGAATGAAAAGCATGGTCGCAATAAGCGTTAAACTTCAAGGAATTGTGATGGGTCATTCATTCCCTTTGATTATTACCCTTCAACATCAGTTATAGCATTTGACAGATCTTGTTCCTCTAGTTGATTGATTGGCTCATCTTGGTCATTTGTTCCTTCATTTGGGGCTCTTCGATTGAAGCTTCTCAACACGTTCACTCACATCTGCCTTAGTCATGGTCCTATGTCTGGTCCGGTAAGGGTATGTGAGAGCAATAGGGATGAAACCTTGGCTTGTTCAATTTTTTTAATTTTTTTCTTTATGAATGATGCATATGAATATGAATATATGATGATGCAAAAATGTATGATGCAATGCCCTTAGAATCCAAAAGATCCTATTTGGGGGCGATTAAGCCTTCGTTACCAATATGAGGTATCGGGATGGATTGATAGCATTCATATAGTTCTGGCCAACTTCGGAACGACGGTGGATCGCTCCAAAAATTTTATTTGTCTTATTGAAATGAAATGTTATGATACAAATGCAAATGCATGCCCCTAGGGTAAGTGACCCTAGTTGGGGGCTATTGAGCCTTGACAATAACCATATAGTTCGAGCCCACTTGGAACAACGAGGGATTATCCCAAGTGAAATGATGAATATGCAAATGAAAATTACTCATAGGGCGGTGGGCCCTATTGCGGGTTTAATGCAAAGAGAAGACCTTCCTCATGACATAAGGATACCAACGTGTAGTGACATTTCTTATATCATTCAGGCTTGGATGACGGTAGGTCACCCCACTAATGTGGGATGGTGGTCCCGACTTATATTAAACAAAATGCGATAAGAGAGGATGGCAACGAGGCGGGGAACGTTCGGGGAGACCTTTCCCATTCCCCATTCTCGGGTCTCATTTGTCCCCCATCCCCATCCTCATTCTCCATGTCGGGGGTTGATTAGCCCCCATCCCCATTCCCCAACTCCCCACGGATCCCCACGGGTCCCCACAGAGAACCTAACTTCAATTTGACCTGTTATAAAATTCACAACGTCGAATAGCATTTTTAAACTTGTACACTACAGAAAAATAATCGTTAAAGTTCAAGAGATTCAATTTAAAAAAATCGTTAAAATAATCGTTAATAATAATAATTATAATTATAATTATAATAATATATTTGAAGTTACTAAAAAACCTATTTTTTAACTATATAAAGCCTAAATATTTAAGGGCATATAAGTAAAATTATCGGGGATGGGGAACCCGCGGGGACGGGGGAACCAATCCCATTCCCCGCTCCAAAATTTGTTCGGGGGAAAAATCCCCCCATCCCCGCCCCCACTGGGGAAAAATCCCCAAATTCGGGTACCCGAACGGGGCGTTCCCCGCGGGGATCCCCATTTGCAGTCTCCCATTGTCATCCCTATATTAGAGAATATGCCCCCTCATGGTAGATCCTACAAGGTTTTTGGGATGCCTATTGGCCACAGTCCTACGACATTGTTCTATGATATAACTAAAGTGTAACACTCTAATTTGATAACTTGAAAAAGAGTATATATTTTTTAATTTTTGATTGACACAATCCCCACAGCTTTTTCCAAGGTTAAGTAGGTAACAGATTAACTGTTTTGACACCTCTTAATCTTTGATAGTGAATGAAGGGGAACCATGACTGACTTATTCAAGTTTCAAAATAGAATGCTACACAAAGTGTACTCAATGGTGGCTCTAGACTTCTAAAGGTCCCTGGATTTCCCTCACTCTTTAAGGTGAGGATCCACCTCGCAAACTATCGACAAGAGCTTGGCTACGCCTCCCAAAATAGGTAGGACGCACCTCCCAATGGTCGTGCTTACGAGAAATGGTTCCCAATCCGAGTGGTACTTTTGCACACTACAAGAGACCATACACTTGGTAAGTCAAAGGTAGGGCAAAAGCACCCCTAAACATAGGATTTAAATAATAGTACCCGAGTATAGGGTTTCCGTGTGTGCAAAGATTTGTGTAAAAAAACCTATTTCGGGGGCAAACAAACCCTTTTTTTTTAAATAAAAAAAATAAAAGAGATTACAATAAAGAATTAATATACAATTTATCAAAAAAAAATTAAACAGATATATACAATAAACAATTAATTAAAAGCAAACCAATTAGAAAAGACAGTAGGTCTATTAAAAATAAACAATCATTTAGGCACGACTCTCTTATTTAGTGTTTAGTCCCCAGCGGAGTCGCCAGCTGTCGCGGTCGGGGTCACGGGTCGCCCTCGGGGCCTCGCCTACGAGTGGGGGTCGACTGACCCAATATAGAGTCGCCACCGCATTTTGTTGCAAAAATGCGGAAAAGTAATAATTAATTAAAAGAGATAAAACATTGGTCTCGAACTAGATAAATTCCGAGTTCGGGAGTCGTTTACGAGCCGAGGAAGGTATTAGCACCCCGTTCGCCCATTCGAAAATGGTACCTTTGATTGATTTTAATTAAAAGACCTAAATAATTGGTTTGCCAAAAAATATTTGTTTTTTATTGTTGTGCCTAACAAGGTTGCCCCTGGTCCTACGTACCCTCATAAAATGAGGAATCAAGGCTACTTAGTTCTTAAAATAATTTTAATGTTTTTTTATATTTTATTATAAAAATGTTTGATGCAGAGAGGAAATATGCACAAGATCTTGTCATTTAGGCAAGAAAAGGTGGATTTCCAAAACACATTTTGAATTCTTAATTAATAAATTTATTAGACTTTATAAAAAAAATTGATTTATCTTATTTTAAAACACAATAAATAAAAAAAATGTTTACATGTTGTTGAATACAAAGAGGAAAGCCCGAGAGATCCCTTCATTAAATGGGTGAGAAAAATCGGCTTACCAAAGCATATCCAATTTAATTAAATAATATATTTTACAAAAAAAAAGCTAGATTTAATTATTAAAAATTAAGATCCATAATTATTTAATTTAAACTCCAAAGTTAAATTCATAATAAAAAAAATATCAAATATATTGACTTAATGATAAGATTAAAATTCAAAAGTTAGATCTAAATTTAAAGGCAAAATTAATTATTACTCAGTAGTTAAAAAAATGAATTCTTAAAAATTAATAACTAAAGTCTGACAATGAAAAAAAAAAGACTACATTTCTATTTTATTTGTATTTAATTATTTGTTACTTAAAAACAGAAATGGTAAAAAGTAATAAGAAAAAAAACCTGCATAGAAGAACAGTGGCACCGTAGCAGCAGAGAACAGTGCTTGGTAAGGAAACCGAGAATAGAGAAAAACAAAACAAAACGGATGCAGGCAGGAGTGGAGTATTAGGTAATTAGTACTTGCTAGTCTCCGTGGCCACAAGCTCTTTTTCTTTTTTTTTATCTTTGTGCACTTCTTTCTCATTTTTTTTATTTTTTTCTGTTAACCTCTCTTCTAATTTTTTTTTTGTCCTCTCAAAGTGAAAAAGAATGCTTTATTTATAGGAAAAAATTAGGTTAAAAAAAATAGGGTTTTTCAACATGCTTTTGAAAGCCCAGTAGAATATTCCCTGGTTTATTCCTCAATTAAATCTAAAAAAAATAAAAACAAATCTGATGATAATACTTTTAAAACAAAACCAAATTTTATCTTTATCTTCACAAATTAACCAAATCTTTTATCAAAACATTTTTATCTTATTATTTTTTTTCTGAAAATTTTTATTTTTCGTTTTTTTATTTTTCATAAAAAATACTTTTTTCAAAATTTTTTTTAATTTTTTTATTTTTCGTTTTTTTTTATTTTTTACAAAAAATACTTTTTCAAAATCTTTTTTTATTTTTTGTTTATTTTTCATTTTCATCTTTTTTTTTTTTAAAAAAAACATTTTTATGATTATTTTTGTTTTATTTTGTTGGGGGGAGACAAAATTGGGTGTCAACAACTGTGCTTAAATGTATTGCATATGCTTAATTGAGAACATGAATGCTATTTGAGAGGATTTCGGTAATTAACATAGGAAATGAGTATGGATGAGCTATGAATGGGAAACTCTAAATACGTGTAACTATGATTAAATGTGTTATGATTGATTGAACAAGAGAGTGAATAATTCTTGGCCTCTGAATTGAGGCGCCGAACATTGAGAATGTGGTATATGTGTTGGCCTCTGACTTGAGGTGACATTCCTTAAATTGTGATGAAGTGTTTATAATGAGAATGGTGATAAAGTGTTGACCTCTGACCTGAGGGACACATACTGAAATAAAGTGAATGTGTGTTGACCTCTGACCTGAGGGACACCGAATGAAATAAAGAATTGTAGTGTTGACCTCTGACCTGAGGGACACCGAATGAAATAAAGGAATAGTGTGTTGACCTCTGACCTGATGGACACACAGTGAATTAAGAAATTGGTGTGTTGACCTCTGACCTGAGGGACACGCTGTGAATTAATAAATTGGAGTGTTGACCTCTGACCTGAGGGACACAAAATTTAAATAAGGAAATGTATGAGGGCCTCTGATTTGAGGTGATAAAATGTGTCGAATGAGACTTTGTACATTGGCCTTTGGTTTGAGGTGATGTACCTGAATAAAGAGAAAGTAAAAAGAATGAAAAGTAAAGGAAATGGAATTTGAATGGAATAATTAAAATGGAAATTGTATTGAATAATGATTATGAAAATAAAGATATGTGCATGGTGTGATATATGTGATGGTATGCTTTATATGCTAGTTGTGATTGACCTGGTGGGTTGTTATGTCTAGTTAGAGACTGCTTTCTATTTCATGTGCAATGCTCATTCCCTTAATGTAACACCTTAATTCTAATAACAAAATACACAATTCACGGAAGCTTACCAAGTACAATATTCAATAAATAAAAAAAATGTATCATTAAGACAAATATACATCTCCTTGAACCAAAATAGCTAGTTGTTAAATAAAATTACATTGAAAATTTTACTTATTCTACGATGACAATGGGCACTAAAACTAGAAGGGCATTACAATGCCAACAATCCCCTTTAAACTTAATGTAGACTCCTTAAAATGAATTTACACAAGAAAGCTAATATTATAAACTTGTCTTCTTCTTGGCGCTTCCCAAAATCTCAATCTGACAACATCAAACTCGAATAGTGAGATAAAAATGTCAGTAACACTATTTAGCTTGAAAGTATTTTTGAACTATGATATTGTCAGCCGTCACATGTACGGAAAATCTCCATAAAGAAAATAATGAGGGAAATAACATTTAATAATATAACTCATGTATAGTATCATACAATTATTAATCACATGAACAAAAATATGACTATCTAATACAATCAATGCAGAACAATCATTAATTGCATCTATGGCCTTTTGGCCTCGAACTCCAACCATTAACTTTAACTTTTTATCTTGCACACAGCATGCCTGCTAGAGGTGTCTACCCCTCGCCCGGCGACCCTGTGACGCTCTCTTTTAACTTGAAAATAATTAATATTTCCAAATAGTTTATTTCTTGCTATCAAAAATCCGGACTAGAAAATTTTTCCTTTTTAAAACTTGTACTTGCTTGGTCATAAATTCTTTTGAATTCGGCTCAGCACGATATTAAGTTCGAAAAGACCCTCGAGATAGCATTTCCTTAGTCGTAGAAAACATTATTAATAGTTATTATTGAAAACATATCACTTGCTTCTCGAGTGGGATCTGAACACATAACATAGGAAATATAAATTTATCGCCGAATCCCTTGTAAATAAGAATCAGAGTTCGCGGAAGTAAAAATAACACTTTTGGGGCTCTGCTGAGGAAATTAAACATTATATATATATATATGTCAAAAGCATAATATGAAACCCCATAAGTACAGTAGCAGCAAGTATCATCAGTCGAGATAGCAAGAGTTTTTGAAACATATACAACCCAGCTGTATAAAATAAAACCTCACTCTAAGACCTCTCAAAAATATATACACTAAACACATGGTCTCAAAATAGAAGTCTCAGAGCAGGTCTTCAGTGTCCTCAGCAGCTCCTCAGATCCTCCACCGCTCTACCCCTAGGATCTAGGATCCAAAACACCTATGCTATGCAGGCTCCTATGAACCTCTAGCAGAAACAGTCGGCTCAACATGCACCTCCTCCTCGCTCTCATCCTCCACAGGGTCCTCCTCGACCTCGCCCGACTTTGCAGAAACCCCACCACTGGGTCTAGGATCTGCAGAAGCAGTCCTAGCATAATCAGTCGGACCAGGAGAAGGAGTCTCCTCGGTGACAACTCTATGGGAAGAAGGATGGGAACGAGTGGCAGCTCTAAATCTAAAACTATGAAAACGACGCATAGGTCGAGTCGGGGGTGGTCCTCTATAAGCATAAAAAGGTGGAACATGCATAGTATAGACTAATGGGATCCTAAATTGACGAGGTCGCACACGCACCAGAGGGTTAGGGTGGTAGAGAGTGATCTCAACCTCCCCCTCAAAAGTGGCACGGTGCTCCTCATACGTCCATATACCGCTAGGGATAGGGCGTATCTCGATGCAGGCTAGGTATCTGACTATCACCTAAACAGGGCACAGGGAGTAAGTATACACATATACATAATTGATAAAGAGTAAAATTACAATCACAAATATATCATGGACAGATCATAATGCAAATACATATGAGCACACCAATTTTTCAACATTATAACTCTTATAATGCAGGTGGCATGATGTATGATTTTCTATCCACAACTGAGGCCTCTAAATGTCCATCTTGGACGTCCATCCAGTACACCCTTGTGTTCCCAGAACACCGACATTAGTTCCCAGAACATAATGCCGAACCATACTTGGATAAAAAGCATCACTCCCGGAGTGTGCACCACGTTCCCAGAACGCATAAAAACCAGGTCCCGGACACTGGTCACATATCTATAATGTGTCATCAAGTAGGTTATCATTTGGTACTCCCGAAGTACCCTCCTCATATTCCCAGAATATGATAAACGTTCCTACCAACCAGACTTCCAGTCTATATGTATGCACAAACATTGGGGTTGGTTTTTATCTTTACATTAATTAAAGTGATTTAGAAATATTCCAATTTCTACTTTTGAATGATTTATTTGAGGTATAACATTTGACATAAAAATTCCCCTTTGAATTTTTCTCAAAACATGCCTTTTTAACATAGATTGGGTAAAACAAAGTCAATGGTATTCAAAAACTTAACTTTTTATTTTTCAGATTCAGGTACTAACCGGTTACAGTTTCAGGCTAACCGGTTAGAATTACAGACCTGAACTGTTTACCATTGCAATTCAGAAAAACCTTTTTTCTTGAATTCTATACCCAATCCATAGCACATTTAACATTGTTTTATACCTCAAAAACCATTGTTTCAACATTCAAAAGTCCAAATCACATTTCCTTTTCCAATGAACATAATTTCCTCTTGAAATTATTTCATTAACTTAAGGCATTAAATTTGATCTTTCAAATCAGAACTTTGACAACTCAAGTTCAGATCATGTATAATGAAATTAAAGCTTAAATTTGAGCAGAAACCATTAAGATTATAGGACTGTTTAATAAACTCATTTTCTTTGAAA
This sequence comes from Crotalaria pallida, assembly GCA_037953625.1. Lineage (NCBI taxonomy): Eukaryota > Viridiplantae > Streptophyta > Magnoliopsida > Fabales > Fabaceae > Crotalaria > Crotalaria pallida. Next base: position 144,840,754 of record CM075651.1, on the reverse strand, counting down.
ATCTGCAGTGTCTAACCGGTTACGAAAATCGTGTAACCGGTTAGATTATGCAGTCAGACCATTAAAACAAGAGTTTTAACAACTCAATTTCTTCCTTTCTCAAATCTAACCAAATTTCATTATGCACAAAGTTCATATGCCTTAAAATAAACATGTTTACACCCAGAAACACATTCATATTGCATGCATCAAGTTTATTGTATCAAATTGCATGAAAATTCACATAAACACAATTTAGCACAACAAAACTTAGATTAAGCACTCAAACACAGAATTCAGCATTTATATAGCTTGCATGCATCAAATTAAAGTTGCTCAAAACCACAGTGAGCAAGTTTTTGGCCTCCAAGCCTTTGTGCTTAAAAACACATAATGCCCTTTTGAGTTTTGTGAACTCAAATCCTAAATCATTCGATTTTTAGTCTAAATCTAGTATAGTATAGACTTCTCCCATACCTCTAAGACGATCTTGATGAAGGTTATCACTGGATTTGAAGAAAAACCACAGATTCCCGCAATTTCCCCAAGTCTGCTCTCAGATTCGGTTTCCAGCAACAGGGTCCAGAAACCACCAAATTTGACATAGAAATTGACCAAAGAAATTGGGGAAAATGATCAGAATTCAAAGTAGGGTACATGCACTAGAGAATCAAAGAAGTTTGAGACTTAAAGGTCAACTAAGCTTACCAAAATCGAGTCTGGAAATCAGCTTCCAGAATCAGAACAGCACAGAGCTCAGACTCAATCTCCTGGCTTCCAAGCTTGATTCCTCTTTCCACACTCACTCTTAACTCACAAATTTGGTATCAACACGAAGCTCTGGATGTAAGCTTCGTGTTTGTGTATCACTCGTCTCTCAACACTCAAGAACGAAGGAGAAATCGTCCTCACAAAATCAGAACCCTAAATCAGCCCCTTCAACCAGAAATCAAGTGAACAACCCTAAATTCATCAGAAACTCCTCTATTTATAGACAATTTGAGGTAGCATGCAGGGCGATGCGTGGTTCTCCACTCATCCAAGGCTGTAATCGTGGCGATTACGGAGTAATTCGAGTGATTACTCATCAAAATCCACTAAACCAGTTTCTGAGTTCATCGTCTAACCGGTTACAGGGCATTACTAACCGGTTAGATCAGTTCAAAATTTAAAAATTATTATTTTTAAATCTTTCCCTCCAAGAACCATTCTAATATTGCCTTTTAGTCCTCATCCAGGGACCAAAATGCAATTTTCTTATTTATTTGCCATATAAAAATATTTCCACTTATTTTTATATTTAAGGCTAATTAAATACAAAAAATAAACTTTTAAAATTCTATAAATTAATAATAAAACTTTTTATTATTAATTTCCTATTATTCGGGAGACGAAAATTAGGGGTGTTACAGCCCCGGGTTTGGATGACTTACACCCGCGTCCGGTTCAGTCCTCTGAATTATTTGTTGGAGTTCGTTTACCTGTGCCCATGTCAAACAATGAGTCAAAAGACTCCTCTAAAATAACATTATAACTATTCATATTTTGTGCACAGAACATTCCCAACCAATGACTTCTCTCTTGCACACAGCACGCCTGCTGGAGGTGCCTACCCCTTGCCCGGCGCCCCGGGTTGGGATGACTTACACTCGCGTCCGAGTCAGTCCTAATATATCATATGGTTGATGTGCATGATCAAACAATCAAATACAATTTAAACATAAATTTAAATATAATATTAGAATTGTTTATAAAGGAACAAATCTACACTTCGAAATATATATATATATATATATACTCATACGGATTATAAGAAATAAAAGATTTAATAAAAACCACGATTTCATATTATAACACTACTTCAACCCATGAAATTATACTTATTTTCGTTTCATGTTAATAAGTGGGTATGAATTATTAATATCATCATATTATATTAGAGGACATATATAACAAGAGAAATTGCCACTGAAGAAAAATAGTAGGCACAAGTCTCCATCGAAAATCAAAAACAACATCCCAATTCACTATTATGCAAATATTGAATGAATCGTTACTATATAGGAAGTATTGCAACAAATGCCAAGTTTTTATATCAGAAGTTCATGTGCAGTAAAAGTGTCACAAAAGCTCATGTATCAATAATTATATAATAATTTCATCTATTCCCTATTATTATCTAGGGAGGTTTAATTGGGTTATAGTGTTACCTTAATGAGGATTCTCTCTTCTTCTTTCTCTTGTACGTTTTCTCCCTCTGGTCTCCAAACGGAGGCTAGGTTTTGTTTTTAGGAGAATGAAAGAATGAAACTAACATATCTGATCTTAACTTTTATTTATTTTAAATCAATTATTCTAACTTATCGTCTTAGTCACAACTATTTGTTTTTGGTAAACGAAAAATTCATTAACCAACGCACAAAATTGTCTCATACAAACTAACAACAAGTTGACCCACCTACTATGTAGGGTTGCCAAATTGAGGCTAGTAAAAGAAATAAACAAAACTAAAGCTCAATAAGAATTCGCTGCACTAAAGTATTATTGAGCCAATTCTTAAAATCAGGAAAAAATAAAGCTACTCTAAGAGCTAATTCTTTCTTGATCAACACAAAAACTTGGTCAGGCCGCATAGAAACGTTGCTAAAGATTCTTTTGTTCCTTTCAGTCCAAATGTGATACATCACAGCAGCCATAACAACATATATGACTTGTTTCCTCTTCTTATGGCTGAAACTATGCCTTAGCCAATGGCACCAATTGCCAAAACCAGTATGAAACCGATCCAGGTAGCACCAATTACACACCAATTCCAACAGCTCACGACTCCAGCAGCAAGTGAAAAATAGATGATTTCGAGTTTCCAGAGCAGAATTGCACAGAGAGCAGGTAGGATTTAGCTGAATAAAACCAGCAAGAAAATCCTTTGTTCTCAGTCGATCCTTGACAGCCAACCACAGAATGAAGCAATGTCTTGGTATGGAAGCTGGATTCCACACCAACTTGTGATAAGGAAAAGTTTCTTGAACCCCAATCAACAGCTTATAACCTTGCCTGACTGAATAGGAGTTTGAAGAGTCACCCAGCCATAACCCATTGTCATACCATTGTCTGAATTTATCCCTGCATTTCAGTATTTGTTTCCAGTGCCAGCTAGAATTAGAGAAATCACACTCCCAGAAATCAGCATGTTTTAAATAAACTGAGGAAATCCATCTAACCCACAGGTGATCCTTCTTCATGGCCAACTCCCAAACCTGCTTGCCAACAGCAGTAAGGTTCCATTTCTGAATATTTTGGAAGCCAAGCCCACCATACTTCTTACCAAGGCAAAGCTGATCCCAAGCAATAGCTGCTCTAGGTCTGCCCACACTATTCAAACCCCATAAAAAATCTCTGCACTTTCTCTCAATCTGCTTAATAACAGACTTAGGAATGATAAAAACGGTGGCCCAGTATATGTGCAGAGACATCAACACAGAATTAATGAGCTGCATTCTTCCCTGATATGAGAGATTCCTTGTGTGCCAAGAAGCCAATCTCTTAGTAATCTTTTCAACCAAAACCTGACATGTATTACTAGACCATTTCCTTGCTGATAGAGGAAGGCCTAGATACTTGAATGGGAAGGAACCTCTACTGAATCCAGTCACATTCTGAATTTGCTGCATCAGGTCCTCAGAAATGCCAGCCATAAAAACCTGTGATTTCTGTGGATTAGCATAAAGGCCCGAGCTGCTTGAAAAATGATTGAAAGTGTCCTTCAAAATAGTAACACTGTCCACATTTCCTTTGCAAAAGAGCATTAAGTCATCAGCAAAAGCCAAATTGATTAGACCAACATCCTTGCATAAAGGGTGGAACCTGAATCTGGGAAGAGAGGAAGCCAACTTCAGTTTTCTGGTCAACATGTCCATAGCAATGACAAAAATTAGAGGGGAAATTGGATCCCCTTGCCTGATGCCCCTTGAACTTTTAAAGTTTCCAACTCTCTGCCCATTGATCACCAAACTAAAGGAAACTGAAGTGATACACTCCATAACCCAGATAATAAACTTGGCAGGAAACTTGAGAGCCTGTAACATTGAATGGATAAAATCCCAACTAATCATATCATAGGCCTTTTTGATGTCCACTTTCATGAAGCATCTAGGTGAAGAATTTTTCCTGCCATAGAATCTCATTAGCTCTTGACAGATCAAGATATTATGAACAATACTTCTTCCTGAAACAAATGCTGCTTGGTTGTCACAGATCAGAAAAGGCAGAACAGATTGCAATCTGTTAGACATAATTTTAGAGATACATTTGTAAATAGAATTACAAAGAGCAATTGGTCTATAATCAGCAACAGAATTGGCACAATCAAATTTAGGGATTAAGACAAGATCAGTATTGTTAACTTCCCTCAAGAGTTTACCAGAGCTAAAGAATTCTTTGACAGTCTGAATACAATCATCCTTGATAACAGACCAAGCTGACTTGTAAAAACCAGCACCAAAACCATCAGGTCCTGGTGATTTATCACTGTTCATGGACATAAAGCTCATCAAAATCTCCTCCTCTGTGACAGGTTTAATCAAATTGAGTTGTTGGGAGACAGTTAATACATTCCCCTGATCAATTTCAGATTGGGAAATATTCCAAGCAGCAGCATGACCATTTAACAAATTTTTGTAGTAGTCCAAAAACACCTTACCAATATCATCCTGATTAGTATGCACCACACCCTAATCATCCTTGATAGAGAGGATTCTATTCCTATAAGTTTTCTGCTTGATGACAGCATGAAAAAACTTGGAGTTTTGATCTCCTTCCTTTAGCCACTGCTCTTTTGCTTTCTGCCTAAGAAAAAGGATGGCAGTATTTGACAATTTTTGAAATTCTCTACTTGCATGTCTTTCTGCTCTCCGAAGGCTTACATTTAGAGGATCAGCAGCTAGCTCAGCTTGAGCTCTTAGAAGATTATATCTACATATCACCTCCTTTTTATCAATATCTCTGAAGTTTGAGTCGTTTAAGGTTTTAAGAGGACCATGATGACCTTTGAGTCTCCTCATAAATCTGTACATAGCACAACCCTGAACTTCAATCCCCCAACTTTGCTCAATTAGATAAATGAAATCAGGATCAGTTGAAAGCATGTTGAAGAACATGAAGCTAGGTTTCCTCTTCACATTATTCTGACTCCAACTTATAATAGCAGGAGAATGATCAGATACACCACCATGCAGAAAAGTAGAGACAACATCAGGCCAACAATTCATCCATCTGTCGTTGATAAGAACTCTATCAAGCTTGCTAAAAATTCTATCCTGACCATCTTGATTATTAGTCCAAGTGTAGTAACAGCTTGTGTAATTCATATCCAACAAGTGAGCAGAAATGAGACAATTTCTAAAAGCCTGAATTTGATTAAGATCAGACTCTTGACCCCCAAGCTTCTCCGCTGGATTCAACACAGCATTAAAATCACCACATACTGTCCATGGCAGAATGATGCTAGAGCCTATATCAACAAGATGATCCCACAGATCCGCTCGGGTAGCCTCATCATTAAAACCATACACCACAGTAACAAAAAACTCCACAGGGATATGTTTATGTCTAATGAAACAGTGGACATGTTGTGGACCACTCTCTTCCACTGAAACCTCATAAATGTCAGGTTTCCACACAATCCAGATTCTACCTAAAGGAGCATGATCCAGGTTAATGTAGGACCCTCAACCAGGCACTACCAAATTCTTCACAGATTCATAGGAATTAGCTCTTAGTTTATTTTCTATGATAGCAAAAAAACCTACCTTATACTCTCTAATCAACCATTTAATTTCTTTCTGTTTTCGAGGCTGGTTGATACCTCGAATATTCCAGCATGCTAGGTTATCCATTGGATCCCATCTGGGTGTTTCCACCCTTCTGGATTGCTGATTTCATCTGAGATTTCCTTCTTGTGCATACTGGTGTCCATTCTCCCTCTTCATCTGCAATACTGTCAGGGACAATTGAGACTGAGCCAGAGTTGCTCTCATCAACTCCATTATCAGGCATCTCATGATTTGGTTCTGAGTCATCTTTCTTCCCTTTCCCTGTAGACTTTGATCCAGAATTTTGCACATTCTGAGCCAAGTCCTTTACTAATTCCTCAGCTGAAAGCCTATTTTCTTCAGGAGTTGAACCTTCCTCCAAAGACCTTGTCAATTTCATCCTGTCATCCAAATCTTCAATTTCCTCTCTGGTTGGCTTCTTTTTTTCAACCCAAACTTGTTTAGTATGTTTTCTACAAGCTTTGCTATCATGACCAAACATACTACAAGTCTGACACCAAATAGGTTTCCATTCATAACTAATTTTCTGTGAGATAACATTCCCCGTTTCATCTTCAAAGAAAACTTCCTCTGGCAGAACTGAGGGATTTCTTCAACAAGAACACGGGCAAAATTAATTCTATTCCTATCTTTAGTCACTTGATCAACCATGATAGGCATGCCCACTAAGCTTGCTATTTTACTCAAAGCTTTCGCACCCCAATATTTAAGATTTAATCCTGGTAGCTGGATCCATACAGGCACACAATCAAGAAAGCTTCGAGAGACTGGTCTTCCACTCCAAGGGGCTAAAATAAGGGGTTTCTTGTCAAAATGATATATACCTGCTTCAAGCACCTTATCCCTTCCTTCCATGGAATTAAATCTGACTACAAAAGAGCCATCAACATTCATTAAAATTTTGTCAATACCATGTTGACTCCAGATTTTCTTCAGAAATCCTTGGATAACGGGAAACGACGGTTTTGCACCAAGCACATAACAAACCAAGGCTTGCTTCCAGTACTGTTCTTCTTCAACAATATCATCTCTTTCAATCTTTCCCAAGGAAATACCTTCCTTTAAATTAGGCTTCACAAAGTTTAATTTCTCGCCAGCATTTCGGAGTTTTGATATGTCAAACGACTCCCATACTGAAACTCGTTTTGGAACATCCTCCACCACTTGAGGAGCTGATACCTGTTGAACTTTCTGGGCAGAATTGGACGGTATATCACATTGATCATTCGTACCATCAGTCTCATTGATCATAGGACCTTTTCCTTTCAGTCTTTCACGTATCAAATCCACACCATGCATGAGGCCTTCCAGTTGCTTAGGCGTCAAGGCATCAATCAAGGCTAAGTCTTCTTGATCCAAATGCGAGAGGTCAAAAAGGTGAGGTTGGTTAACAAGCTTGTTCGAAAGAGACAAAGCAGGAGGCTTCGAAGAAGGAGTTTTGGGGGGTCTCCCCCTTTTCCTGGCCATGGAGGTCGCACAGAGACGAAGAACCCTAGAGAAACCCTAGAGGAATCCTAGTCTCCAGAGAGAGAAGAGAGAGTCCTGTTAGTCACAACTATTATCAAAAACTAATATTGATAAAGATAAAATAGAATAATTTAAATAAAATAATATCTAATACTATCTTATCTTATATTAATAATAATAATAATAATAATAATGATAATGATAATGATAATAATGATTCTATCAAGTACCCTTATTCAACCATGTATTACCATAAAACCTATATGCCTATTTTATTATCATTATAATATAATATAAAGGTCTAAGTTCTTTAATAATTTAATATTACAAAAAAAAAATAACTACAAGAATAAAATTATAACACATGAATTTTGGGATGTTACACTTAATATTTTTCAGGTACGGAGATTGAGCTGGCACAGCCCCGGCCGAGCAGGAGTACTTTCCCTTCTAGGGAGAGTAGGGTTGTTATGGGATTTAGAGTATAATATGGACCTAAGCCTCCTACATTATTTTGATGTAAATTGATTATATATTTTTTGAGTGAGACTTATGATGTTTTGTTTTGATAAAGTTATATGTTTTGACTTCGATACTCAAACTTAGTATTTTCGTTGACACTCTGAATGTTTGATGCCACTGCTATATTTGGAGCCAATTGGGCCTTGATATGATATATATATATATATATAATCTGAAGCCCTGCTGGCTATTGGTTGTTTACTTGAAATTGTTTGCCACAGGTTGAATTTATGGAATAGTCCGAAAAACAAACAAAACTCCGTCCGTTTGACGGGTGATTTTTATTAAATTAAAAAGAAATTTCAAATTCACTTTTTTAATAGCGGGGTTCTAAGGGTAAAAATCTTAGGTGTTACAAGTTCATGTGTACCTCTCTACTTTGTGAAGAAATATTTTGGAGAGGGATGAAATCGGTATCCACGACTGCGAGTAGTGTTTATCCATACTCGTACCCACACATTTTGCGGGTACTCATGTGGACAATAGGTATATATATATATGTGTGTGTGTGTGTGTGTGTGTGTGTGTGTGCGTGTGTGCGCTTTTTTTTTATCTAAGTGAGGTAGTTTTATAAGCAATTTATAAAAATGAGGTAGTTATAAAACTAGTTACGAAATATAAAGTTGTCAACCAAACTATTTAAAAAATGGATAGTCAAAGTCAATCTCAATAACTTATTATTGTTGAAAAATGCCATGTCATTGTGTCACTAACTGAACATATGCCACGTGGCATGATGTGGTTGGTCAATTTTTATTTTTTGAAAAAAAAAAGAAAAAGACGCTGGACCAAGTGGCGCGTCAATAGCAATGACGCAACACCCACATTGCCTGTAGTCCACCACCCCCACCCTTGCAAATATAGGCAAAAATGTTTGTATAGGGATTCAAACCCTAAAGAACAGGCAACATTGGCAACCAATAGGCCAATGGATTGATGTTGATTTATTACTAAACCAAATTTATTTATTATATTTTAATTTTAATTTTAATTTTTTATTATTTTATATCCATTCTTACTTCATAATATCACTTTCGGCCCTAAATATAAAATTATCTATTTTAAACTTTATATTTTTTTTAAGTTTCATTCCAATTTTCAAAAAATTATTTACCATTTTTTTAGGAATCACATATATTTTCTCAATACTTTTTAATGTCCCTTAATTATAGTGTCCAAATTTAACAACCCATATTTAATAATAGCATAAATTTAACATCGAAAAAATAGCAATGTAAAAAGTTTTTAAAAAAATATTCAATAATTTTACATTGCATTTTCTAAAACAACGGAAAAATAGCAATATAAAAAGTATAGGCATACTCTTTAGAGCAATCATGAAAATTAGGAATATGTGTAAGGCCGAAACGTACCACAGTCACGTATAATAACTTTGGATTGGAAATCAGTATAAATGATGATTCGCTAATTCACATATGAAATAAAGGTTCATAGATGTTCTAATCTTACCAACATCCTAGATATATGTTGGGTCAAAATAATTTGCTCTGAACATTGGTTTACAGAGTAAAAGACACTAATTTGTGCATTAACTTATCAAGCTTTTGAAAAATTTCTCTCTTAGATTTTCAAAATAAATATGTGAGGATTGTTAGAATACTTTATTAAATATAATTTACATTTACCAACGGTGCTTTGTTCAGTTAGTGTAAGGTCTCAACTGAAATCTTGGGAATGGAATACGGGTGCTAGTAGCCCCAGATTCGATGCGATTCTCAACTAAAAACATCCTGCTGGGAAAGTCAGCCACGCAGCTCGTTCCAGGTTAGTCTCAAGGGCTCTATGGTATTAAAGGTGCTCTTGGAGATATCGCTGATTTCACAACGAATACGGATAAAAAAAATATAATTTACATTTATTTTTAAAAAGAAAGTTTATAATTATTTATTATTTAATTATTATTTATTTTATTTGTTTTTTCCCGTTGATTCAACCAACGTATAGTAGTAGTACATACAACAGCTGTAACATTGAATACATCTCCGGTTCTTATATAAAAAATCTCATTTCGATCACCACGTTTGTCCGCTCAAGAAATATTCGCACCAGAGCGTTTGTATGTAAATAACATTATCTCTAACCAAAATTATAATTTGAAATTAAATAAATTATCTATATGTGAAATCATTATCATCGTGTGAAATCATTATCCTTAGTTTGTTGAAATCATTATCCCCAACTAAGGAATCATCTTCATGTGAAATCATTATTTCAACAAAAAAATTTAAAATTTAAAATAATCATTATATTCAAGATATCATCTTTATATTAAATCATTATCCTAAAAAAAATTTGAAAATTTAAAATAGGCTTATTTATGGTTTTGGTCCCTAAAAGTTTCAGCGTGTTTTGGTTTTAATCCCTAAAAGTTATTTTGATCATGACTGGTCCTTAATTTTTCAAACATTTTGGTTTTGGTCCCATTTATTAGAAAAAATCAATGATTTGTTGATGTGGTTAACGGAAACTCACACCAACAATTACGTGGTGTGAGATAGCGTCAAATAAGTATTGTGACATGGATGATTCGGGTCCATAAACGCAAAATTCTGCATATAAGACAATTTTGCGTATAAGACCATTTTGTTTCCATGAATCTGTATCATTAACGTCATATCACTTATTTGGCGTCTCCTCACACTACGTGACTGCTGATATGGTGTTCCGGATATCCGCGAATAAAAAATTTTGATGCTATCCACAAATTATAAATAGGAGATAGATTCAATACTTATAAAACATATAAGAAAAAGAATTTACATGTCTCATCTAGAAATTTCCACATGATAGGTGGAGAGATCATAAATCTATACAAATTGATGGGCTCAACCAAAAAGCTAAAAAAAAAACGGATCAAGTCTTATGATTAACATGAGATAAGATAAACGATGAAAAGATCAAAATATTTAAATATGAATAATAATAAATGTGGTAATCATATTAAAAAATAATTATAAAAAATATTAATTTATCCATTAAATAAATATAAGAAATACTTATATTAGTTATTATTTTGAGCTCTTTTTTAGTTTTTTTTAGCTTTACTTGAGATAATTTTTCCTAATACAATATTTATATATAACAAACCAAACAATATTTTGGCAAAACTACTAGATTGGTCCTGTAAATTATTTTTTGGTTGCGATTTCGTCCTTTAACTTTTTTTTCATTTCAAATAAATCTGTAAGTTTGTAACTTGTTTCAAATAAATCCTTTCATCCAATTTTGTCCTAACACCGTTAATGGGAGCTCCTATGTGGCATTCATTGGTCTTACGTGGCTAAAACTCAACGTTACACTCCCAAAATGATGTCATATGAGGCCAAAAGAGAAAACCAAAACAGTTAGGGATAACCCAATAAGCTTCTATTTTGGTCTCATACGACATCGTTTTGGGGTGTAACATTGATCTTCAGCCATTGTAAGACCATTGTATTGGTTGTCACGTAGGAGGCTCCCATTAATGGTGTTAAAACAGAATTGGACGGAAGGATTTATTTGAAACAAATTACAAACTTCCAGATCTATTTGAAACGAAAAAAAGTTAAGGGATGAAATCGCAACCAAAAATTAACTTATAGGACCAATCTAATAGTTTTGTTATATTTTATCAATATTGCAATATCGAAATTGAGAATACTTCAATATTTTTTTAAAGGTAAAACAAATTAAATATTTATAAAGTATAGATTTCAAACATTACAAATAATATGGATATATGATTAAATATAATAATTATAGTTTTATAAAAAATTTGTAATGAATAAATACTTTAGTTGTTATAATCTCTACACACAAAAAAATGTAACGAATTAAAAACAAAGTTACATATATTTTAAAAAATTAATCCAAGATGATTAAGACAATTAGGATAAAGATTTTTTAGATCAAATTTTATGATTAACTTGAGATAAGATAAATGACGAAAGAGATCAAAATATTTAAATATGAATAATAATAATAATAATAAATGTGATAATCATATTTAAAAGATGATAATTTAAAAAAAATATTATTTATCCATCAAATAAATATAAGATATATATATATATATATTATAATATCATAAAATAAAAAGAATCAGAATGTATAATTTTGTTTTAATTATGACTTTTCACATTAAAGGTGATCATTATATTCACCAAGATAATGTAATTAATAAGTAAATCTTGCATTATATTAAATAGATACTCTTTTATTTTTCTTGATGTGTTTGACTTTTATCAAGATAATGAGACGAAAAAAAATATAAATCTAAAAAAGTATTTTAATCATGTTAATAAGAGTAATCTACGGAAGTTGTTCCTTATGCCCTCTTTAGTTTTACTATAGAACTGATGAAAAGTCATTGTTGTATCTTGAAGGTATTAACTATTGGAGACTTTTTCAGCAAGTGATTCACGTGTGACTGCAAATACAATTAAGTTTAGATATGCATACCTTAGTCAAAATTTAACAATAATAAGTAATTCTTATTTTTTTTCTTTATAAATTATGTTATTGTAATTATCTATTTTCTTTTGTTGTATATATATATATATATATATATATATATATATGATTGATATGTCAAATTAATTAGTCTCTGACTTTGTGAGCATCGGTCAAATTAGTCTATGAGATTACCGAAATTTCAAATTAGTCCCTGATATAGGAACATGTCAGTCATATTAGATATTGACGTTAATGATTCATAAAGTCATAGACTAATTTGATCGGTTTTGACAATTTCAAAGACTAATTTGATCGATATTCAACGATTTTTGTTTATTTTGTTGGCCAAAACAATGTCGTTTTGACCATTTCGTTAGTTTACGTTTAGGACCACAAATAATCATTAACGACATGGATTAGTATGACCGACATGTTCTTATCTCAGTAACTAATTTGAAATTTCGAAAATTTTAAGAAATAAATTTGGCCAATAAGTTAAAAAATTGCTTGATTTTTTTTTTCTCGCATGGTTATGAATAAATCTTGTTTACTTTCTAACATGGACATATCATTATTGGTGGGTGAAATGCTTTATGAAATGCAATTCAAATGTTATTTTTAAAAGATTTAAATATTTTTTTTATTATCAACCAAAAAAAATATATCTTTTTATTCAAAATATAGTGAATTTTGATTTAGTTTCTATATTTTTTTATTTTGGTTTTGATCCTTCTATTTTTCAGAATTTTGATTTTAGTCCTTATTATCAATAAAATGATTAATATTAAGGGGAAATGTGGTTGCACTTTGAGTCTTACGTAAGTAGCCTGTCAAAAGTCATTGGCGTCACACTTTGGCACATTTAAAAAAGAAATAAAATGTAAACGAGTTTTTAAAATCGTAGTAGGTGCATTGAGTAGGTCCATAAAGACCTTGAGTAACCTAATTTTCTTTGTACACGATAAAATATATTAGGGATCAATTTATATATGCAAAACATTTCAAGTTTTAATATATATGTATATAAATATATATATATATATATATATATATAATGGGGATTGCTAACATGAGTCTACTCTTATTTTAGAAGGATCATGTTAGCATAGTGTGCCAAATTATGTGGACAAGAAAACCCTTTTCCTGCTTTGAAGAAATATTATTAGTGTTGGGGTTATTTTAGTAAAATAGTAATTTTCCAATATAAAAAAAAATGAAAAAGAATTTCTCTCTCCTCTCTCCTCTGACCTCTCCCCAAACCCCAATCCCCCACAGACTCCCTTCATTCTCTTTGTCATCTTAAAATCAAACTCTCACAGCCCCTAACCTTCTTCAACAAACCATCAAGAAACTGCCGCCCCTCTCTACCGCCGTCCTCGTTCTTCAACCTACTCGTCGTTGTCGTCCTCCGCCTCCTTGCTTGCACGCGACTGCTGCCCACCACAAACCCACGCAATTACTGCCTGGAACAAACGCACTCGCCACTAACGTCCTCTGACGAGGTCAACCGCTTCTGCCACCAACCTCAACGCGTGTTTCCAACCACAATAGCAGTTATAGTAGCAGTTTTAAAGTCACTTGGTAAATTTTTTTGAGAAGAACCTTGTGTTGAGTTTGTTAGTGGAGATCTGCTAATTGTTTTTTTGTGTAACTACCATTGTTGGTGAAGAAGTGGTGGAATTGAGAAGGATTTAAAGATTGGAAGGAATAGAGCAAACAATCTTCAAAGGCAAAGCCAAAGTATGTTGTTGACAGTCCAATTAAGCAGTTGAATAAGAGATCAATAGGTGTATTTGTAGGAATCTGTTTTGCAAACTCTAGAGGTATTGATCTTGAAATCTTGTTATATTAGATTGAAGTAATGCAAATTTTCACCACCAAAATCACTTGGTAGAGAAGCATCAGGCAAATTTGAGGACAGATCCAAAACTTCAACAGTGTTTAACCCACTTGGGACTCTGCTAGTAAAATAGTTAGTTTTGAGAGAAACAACACTTAGATTATGCAAAGAAGAGAGGTTTTTTGGGATCAAAGTACTTGAGATTTGGGATAGTGCTTCCGATGGATACAAAGCTTCACCCATTGTGCATATAGGATTTTCGTAACACATATTATAGGAATTGGTGTAATATAGTTTGGGTGGCTTTAAACGGCATCAAAAACCTTGTGGTGAGAATTATAAATGTAATGATCTTTGTTAATATAATGGTTTTTATTGTACAAATTATAGTAAATGTTATACTTATTCCAATGCATCAGTAGCATAAAGAGTTCCTTATTCCTTTCCTCATTCTCATTATATCCAAAATCAGTTGGAGGGGGTTGGTCATATATTGTGCTAAGACAAGTAGTTACATGATCTAGCATTGCCATGGATAACTAAGGATCGGAGTCCTTAACTAGTGACCTGATAGTGCATCTTTGGACTGATATGGATATATTTACTGTAACAAGGATGTATCTTGAAACAATTTACTGTCATGAGGCAAAAATTAGCAACTATTTTGATTTCTCCATATTTTTTACTGATACATTTCAATGACAAATCATGTTTCAGCCCAATCACTTACATATTTCAAAAACTAAAAAACAAAAATTTTAGAAGAAAAAAATATACAAGCAAATGTAGGCTGTCAACTTATTTAGACAATTTGGTCTTGATTTCTACCATATAATGAAATCGTTTATACCATAATAAAATTAGAATGAGTAGATTTGTTTATCTACACTGGTAATTGGTTGAGATTATATTTATTAAATATGTTCCCTCCTGAATCTCTAACACATTTGATAGATTAAAAGATCCTCATTTTTAAGTATCATATTCATAAGCATGGAATGTCACATTTTTAATTGAAAGCATGGAATGTCACAACTCTTATGTAGATTAAAGAAAAGGGGTTAGGATAACTGTAAATCAATTTCAACCGGGAAGTACAAATGTTTTGTTCCAACTCTGAACAAACTAAATAAGCTATTGATATCGTAACATAGAAATTGTTACTTCCAACTAAACTAGTCTAGTATTACTTTCTTAAATAAGTGACAAATCCTTCTAAGATGTTAAAATGTCCTCCCTTACTCCGTTTCTTCAGTGCCAGTCAATAACTAAAAGAGCTTCTATCTGTGTTATCATGGAAGGTGTCCATAAAGGTGTCAACAACAGACATTGGAAGTGGTGGAGCTGTATGGCCCAAGCCCAATTTCCTTCCAACCCTAGCACAGCAGCGGCACTTCACCACTTCCAAGTTCCAACCCTATGTTCAATTTCTCTAATTTCTCTCCTCAGACCCGCCGCTCCTCCCTCTCTCACGGTCTCACCATTCACCAAACAGCAACCCCGCCGCTCCTTGCTCTCTCTCGCCGCTCCTCGCTCTCACAGTCTCACTCATTGGCTCGCGGTTCGCTCCGCCACGCACCATCACTCACTACTTCTCTGTTCTCACTCAATTTTCCATGAGGTACTTTCTTATTTATATAACTGATATTAATGATTATTTCATTTATATAATTTTTCTATTCCGTTTTGTGCCCGAGCCAAACTTACCTAAAAGGGCAGAATTGAAAGATATGGAACGAAACATTCTCTCGTTTCTTTAGCTAGTCAAGTTATTTTTGCATCTGATTATTATGACGTTTTCTTATCATTTACAGGTGTATGTTATTGGGTCATCACTTAAGAGGGCTGGAAAATAGATTGCATCTAAACTGTGTTGTTGGACTGTTGTAATAGAGAAGGTGGAAGGCATGTATATTCTTTTCTTCCTTTTTTCTTTTCATTCCTACCCCCTTTGTGGAAATTTTTTCTATAATAACAGTAATATTATTCAATGTAAAAGTGAAACTTTATGGAATAATAATATGCACTCCATGCTTTCAGCACTTTTCTCTTGATTCATCATACCAAGCATTAAAGCATACTACCATTTTGTAAAGATTATAAATTGAAAAAAAGCACACTGAAAATCTGGTGCTGTGTCATGTTTCTGCTTGCATGAATAATGTGGTTATAAATAAGATAATATCACGCCATAAAATCAAAATTTCATTCTTTTTAAAGCATTTCGGCAATGTACATTGAACAAGGGGTCATGTGAATAACAGACTTGGTATTATGGTAACAAACTAGCAATATTGTTGGACACATTGTGTTATCAGTGATGCTGTGATTGTTCAGTGCTTGCTGAATATCACTTTTGCACAAAGAGGATGTTTCTATGATCAAAAACAGAAATACTTGAACAAGTGCTGCAACAGGTTTATTTTGAATAATTTTTGTGGGGAATATTTTTCATCTTAGGTGAATATTAGATATTTTTTATATTGAAAAGAAAGAGTGAACCGAACCGAGCCGAGCCGAGCCGAAAACCAAATATATTTTTTGGATCGGATCGGATCGGATGTCTTAATCAAAATGAACCGAACCGACCTTAATTTTTCTCTTCGGATCGGATGGCTTTTTTCACAAAAACCGAACCGAACCGATCCATGAACACCCTACTTCACCAACAATAGCACTTACACAAAAAAACAATTGGCATATCTCCACCAACAAACTCGACACATGGTTCTTCTCCAAAAATTTCACCAAGTGATTTAAAACCTTCTACCATAGCAGCTATTGTGGTTGGACACAAGCATTGAGGCAGAGGCTGGGGGCGGAAGCAGTTGACCTTGTCACAGAGGACGTCAGTGGCGAGTGGGTTTGTAGTAGGCAACAATCGCGTGGGTTGTGGTGGGCAGCAGTCGTGTGCGAGCTAGGAGGCGGAGGACGACGGCGACGAGTAGGTTGAAGAACAAGGACGGCGGTGGAGAGGGGCAGCGATTTCTAACAACTTTGTTGAAGAAGGTTAGGGCTGTAAGAGTTTGATTTTAGAATGAGGAAGAGAATGAAGGTTAGTCTGATTGGGAATTGGGGGAGAGGAGAGAGAAATTCTTTTTCCATTTTTTTAATTGGACAATAATTGTTTTAGTACTAAAATAACCCCAACACTAATAATATTTCTTCAAAGCAGGAAAGGGGTTTTTTTTTTCCACATAATTTGGCACACTATGCTAACATAATCCTTCTAAAATAAGAGTAGACTCATGTTAGCAATCCCCATTATATATATATATAGATATATTTATATACATATATATTAAAGCTTGAAATGTTTTGCATATATAAATTGATCCCTAATATATTTTATCGTGTACAAAGAAAATTAAGGTTACTCAAGGTCTTTATGGACCTACTCAATGCACCTACTACGATTTTAAAAACTCGTTTACATTTTATTTCTTTTTTAAATGTACCAAAGTGTGACGCCAATGGCTTTTGACAGGCTACTTACGTAAGACTCAAAGTGCAACCACATTTTCCCTTAATATTAATCATCTTATTGATAATAAGGACTAAAATCAAAATTCTGAAAAATAGAAAGATCAAAACCAAAATAAAAAAATATAGAAACTCAATCAAAATTCACTATATTTTGAATAAAAAATAGATTTTTTTGGTTGATAATAAAAAAAATATTTAAATCTTTTAAAAATAACATTTGAATTGGATTTCATAAAGCATTTCACCCACCAATAATGATATGTCCATGTTAGAAAGTAAACAAGATTTATTCAAAACCATGCGAGAAAAAAAAATCAAGCAATTTTTTAACTTATCATTTAGCCATTAAATGAATTTTAATCCATGAAAAATTTTCTTTCCTTCTACATCAAGGATGTATCTCAGTAGACAGTCGAAGATCAATTACTTTCGAGGCATAAAAATTATCGAAATGAGTTTTGCTTGTACCAAGCATTTTTCATACATGTCATAAAAATCGAACTCCTAACATCATCCTTTAAAAACCTAATGATATTTCAACTATGTTGGACTTTGTTGGTAAAACTTTCATTTTTTTTGGTATACAAATTTCTCATATTTCACATTTTATATCATATATTTTTTCCTAATTATTTTCATTACAATTAGCATTTATTATAAATGAAAAAGGAAAACGATACACATAATATATCAACGACTTTTGTTTTTTCTCGCCCGAATCATGCCGAGTTTACGGCATGAAAGGTCTTTCTTAGTCTCATTCATCATCATAGTAATGAAAAACAATGTTATATATGTCTCTCTCACCATTACTTTTTTATATATTATTTTTCTCTCTCTTTCATTTACCATTAATATTTGAAGCTTTTCTTTTCTTCTTTCTCTCTTTCAATGTTAGCACACAAAATCGAATCCTTGACATCATTTTTAAAGAACTCAATGATATTTCAATTATGTTGGACCTTGTTGATAAAACTCTCATATTTCACATTTTATATTAGATTTTTTTTCTCTAATTATTTTCATTGCAATTAGCATTTATTATAAATTAAAAAGGAAACCGATACACATCATATATCAACGGCTTTTGTTTTTTCTCGCTCGAATCATGTCGAGTTTACGACATGAAAGGTCTTTCTTAGTCCCATGCATCATCATAGTAAATGGAAAAAAATGTTATATATATATATATATATATATATATATATATATATCTTTCACCATTACTTTTTATATATTTTTTTTTCTCTCTTTCATTTATCATTGATATTTGAAGCTTTTCTTCTATTCTTTCTCTCTTTCAATGTTACCACACGATATCGAACCCTGACATTATCCTTAAGGAATTCAATGATGTTTTAATTATGTTGGACCTTGTTGATTAAACTCTCATATTTCATATTTTAATTTGGATTTTTTTCTATAATTATTTTCATTACAATTAGCATTTATTATAAATTTAAAGGAAACCGATACATATCATATATCAACGATTTTTAATTTGTTTTTTCTTGCCCGAATCATGCCAAGTTTACGGCATGAGAGGTCTTTCTTATTCCCATGCATCATCATAGTAAATGAAAAAAAATGTTTTATATATATATATATATATATATATATATATATCACCATTACTTTTTATATATTATTTTCTCTCTCTTTCTTCTATCATTGGTATTTGTAGTTTTTATTCACTTATTTCTCTCTTTCAATATTACCACACGAAATCAAATATCTGATATCATTCTTAAGGAGCCCAATGATATTTCAATTATGTTGGACCTTGTTGATAAAACTCCCATATTTCACATTTTATATTGGATTTTTTTCTCTAGTTATTTTCATTACAATTAGCATTGATTATTATAAAGTTAAAGGAAACCGATACGCGTCATATATCAACGGCTTTTGTTTTTTCTCGCCCGAATCATGCCGAGTTTACGGTATGAATGGTCTTTCTTAGTCAAATGCATAATCATAGCAAATGAAAAAAAATATTATATATATCTCTCTCACCATTACTTTTTATATATGATTTTTTCCCTCTTTCATCTACCATTGATACTCAAGCTTTTCTTTTCTTCTTTCTCTCTTTTAATGTTACCACACCAAATTGATTCCTTTTTTATTTTTCAATTCACTCTATCCCTTGACGAATAATCAACTTTGATTTTCTTTGTATCTCCATGACACAACCGTGTAATCCAATTCATCGAAGTTCATTTTTCTTTCACAGGTATGCATGTCTACAATTATCTCATCCTAAAACATCGTGTTATTTTTCCTTTGATTTATGGACTTTGATTTTCTTTTTACATGTTTTGTTTGTATAATGTTTAAAATTCACCTCCTCAAGTATACGTATGTATTTCAGGAGTTGGATTATACGCTTCATTTTGAAATATCAATTCTACCGACCGAAAAAAAAAAAATTGGAGTGCAGGTGATTCATACTCAGGTTCTTATATTGTATTTTCTCATAATTTATTTTTATGTTGGAGTAAATAATGAATAAACTATATCATAGCTTTTTATATTCTAGTTATTGTTAAATTGTACTATGTATTTGGAGTGGTTAACTATTTAGATTCTAAAAAAGTCAATTTCTCTTGAAGTTACCAACATGAGTCGGGACGAGTGGTAATATAAGCGGCTCAATCTGGTTTTAACAAAGTTTCGAATTCAATTCCTCGTAGATACAAAAAATTCATGTTGGGAGGCTCATCTGCGTATTTGGAGAACCAGGTGAGCAACAAAAAAACTTATTCTCTTGAAGTTGTCACAATTATGTTTATAGGGAGGTGTTTTATCATTTTAAAATCTCTAATTACAAATTAGCTTTATTGGTTAATTTTGATATTATCATGATAAACTAAAAATATAAGGCAAAAATGCTTCATTGTTCCCTAAGTTATTTACTTGTTTGAAAATGATCCCTCAAGTTTACTTCCGTTAATATGGTTGGTCCTTCCGTTAATTTTTCTGTCTCTGGTCATCTTAATCATCTCTAATCATTTTCTCCGTTGTAATTTTCGGCCAACAACATTTTTTCCAATGATGAAGTTCTACTTTTTTTTTTTCATTTTCTTTGCTCATTCTTTGTCAACAAATGTTTAGATTGGACCACCAATCTCTCTACCATTCTCCGCCACGTCCATAAGGTGGTGTGATGGGATTTGTGGGGCCGCGAAGATAAAAGATATTGTCCAAAAAAATGGAGTTTCGCCAGAGAAGATGACCGAAGATGGAAAATTTGACGGAAGGACCAACTGTACTAACGGAAGTAAATTTAAGGGACCACTTTCAAACAAAAAAAATTTGAGGGACCACTTTGTAATAAATAAATAACTTAGAGGACCAAAAAAACAATTTTCCCAAAATATAATATTTGATTTGAATTTCAAAGACATTTCTCAAGGTCAATTAGTGACACATTATTGATAGAAAGTAGTCAAGAATAAAGCAAGAAGTCATAAGTTTTTAACCGATCGTTTAGCCCTTTACTGAAATTTAATCTTAATAAACTTCATAGAGCTTGATTGCCAAAATTTGCTTCATTATTGGCATGCATATTTGCAACTATCTCATCGTCACCCTGGGCTTTGGTTTCGATTTCACGCTTTTTGTTTTACTGTATGATTTTTCAATAATTTTATCTCTTGCAAAAAATATGTTTTGTTTCAGCCATTAAATGATTCAACACCATTTTTGTTTCACCAAGAAAATAAGATTTGGAATACCCGTAATTTATGCCTTTTTTTTTTTTTTTGCATTTCCTTGTATTATTTGTCATTTTATGTTAAATTATAATATATTTTCGGATTTTGGTTTTAGTATTTTTTTTCTTCTACAAAGTGCGCACATCTGACTATAGTTGTCACTCCTAAGTTTGATGCACGGTGTTTTGCGATTTCAAAATATCACATAAAAAAATTACCTTCTTCGATTAAGAATTTGGTATTATAGATGATGTTGACAGAGAGTACATAATAATAATAATAATAATAATAATAATAATAATAATAATAATAATAATAATAATAATAATAATAATAATAATAATATTTAATTTGAATATTGACCTAAACAACTTTTTTTTGTTGCATTTCATGATCAAACAAACGAACTTTGTGGCATCTCAATGTGCATTCAACATTCTCTTAACTGCGCAGTGTGTCGCGTTTATCTTCATTAACATATCACTTAACTTCTAAACTTTAGCACAATTTTTTTAGTATAATATCACACTTTATATGTTTAACAAGGTAAAGTATCTTCATACACCTGTGCAAACCGATAAGTAATGAATAATTCAATTGATAAAGACAATTGTATGTGAATTATCACAATTGTGTGGATCTTTGTTTAGTCATCCGATGATAGAAATGTCACTAGTAAGGTTTTTCAAAGTTTTATGTCATCAATTAGATCGTTGAAAGATATAACCCCTCACCATGTTGACCCTCGCATTGGCCACCGCTTGAAAGCAAGTTAACTTAGGTATATGTGCCAGATTAAGTGTTTTTGTGATTGTTAAATGGCAATTGAGTTGGCACTTTTTTTTAAAAAATAAAATTAAGTGGATAAATAAATAAAAATTAAAAGATATTAGTAAATTTGGTTCAGAAGGTAAAAGTGAAGAATTATAACTATGTCAAAAGGAGATTACTAAATAATCCACATATTGTAAGCATGATTTTAATTTGTACTACCATCGTACAAGGCAAACCAAAATCGCAAATTAAAATTGCAAGTTATGGTTGCAAATTTGGACCAGTGGTGCACCATCGTTTAAGACCATGCTACTACACCATGGTGGATAGGGCTGCAAACGAGTTAAGTTGAGTCGAACTTAACATCAACTCAGCCTATTTTTTTTAGCTCGAGTCGAGTTTTGAGCTGAGTTCAATTCAAACTATTTTTTCAGCTCAAACTCTATTTGATTAAAGTTTGCGAATTTTCGAGCGGGTTAACGAGCTCACATGTATACAGCTCGTGAACTCGAATAGTGAATATTGATTCATATATACATACATTCGTACATACATTTATATATGTGTCATATGTGTGTGAATAAATAAAGATTAAAAAAACATTTAACTCACATTTTATATATTTTTTTTTCATTTTAATATATATATATATATATTAATATCAAAAGTATTTACATATATAACAATTATAAAATATTTTTCATATGATATATATAATCGAGCCAACTCATGAACCTAACGAGTCGAACTATAGTTGGTTCAAGTTCAGCTCATTTGTTTAACGAGCTCAATTTTTTGCTCAAGTTCAACTCATTTGGTTCATGAACCAAGTTCATTGAACTAATTAATGAGTCAAGTTTTGAACGACTTTCGAGTAGTTCAACTCATTTCCAACCCTAATGGTGGAAATGAGAATTGTACTTGGTAATTGTAGACCACCCTTAATGATGAGTGAAACAAAGTGGGCTTTGTTGATACTTGTCTGAAGTTTTTCATTAGCATTTTCAGTAGAAGATAGATTAAGTAGTGTTGTTTGCAATGGGGAAATCTTTGTCAATCCTTCCATTCCCCATTCAAAGTCAAAAGTTCAAAGCTCTAATATAATTTGAAATAGTAGTTCATCCACTTTTTAGAAGGACTTGTTCTTGTAAACAAAAGTATATGTTTGAAGCACCTAAGTTTCGGGAAATTCTTAAAGTCTCCAAACAATACAATTGGTTAGGTGACTTTAGGAAAATGACTTTTATTGTTAGGTGACTTTAGGAACTTCTAAAACTTAAGTGCTTCAAACTTTTTGTAAGGTGATTTTTATTTATTTTCTAGAAAGTGGGTGAACTGTAATTTTAGAGTATATTAGAGCATTACACCTTTTACTTTTGTTGGGAAAAAAGGGACTTGTAAAGCTTTTCATATTGCAAACAATACTACTTGATTAATCTTTCGCTTCACTTGCTAATGAAAATTTTGAGTCAAATATCAAACAAAGCCCGCATTTGTTCACCAAACGCTAAGGATGGTCTAACAGTACAAAGTATATTGACTATCTTCATCGTGGTTTAATGCCACATGGACTCAAACCATGGTGTGCCATCAAGCTGAATTTGTTGTCAGTTTTGATCGTTTCATATATACTGCATTTCAATTTGCCTTGAATGATAGCGGTGCGAAATTATGATTTTATGTGTGAATTATTGTATAATCATCTTTTGATTTGGTTTGTGTTTTCTAATTTTTCCTTTTCGAACCAATTGCCTCCTCTCCCCCTTTCTCCACTTATAAATCAGAGTGGCTAAAATCAAGCATACAACTGCAGGTATCAGTGAGTAAGCCAGTGTCATCATTTTTGCTTTCCACGACTGCCAATACATCTTATGCAGAAGGGAATATGTTGCTGTTGACATCCTTCGGCTCACCCAGCTGAACACGAGGATTCTGCAAACCATCCACTATAAACTCCAATGGGATGTCACAATTGCCTTCATCTTGAACATTTTCGTTCGAGCATAACCCACCACTTCCAACACTTGAAAATTCAAGGTCCCCACAACACATCCTTAAACAGTCCCTGACTTCATCTTCCAAGATTTTCTCCAATATCGAAATATCTGGAAGCTCACATCCACCAATCAATCCATCTCTGCACATCTCCATAACATCATATCTAGACGATTCCACGCAACCATATATCACAATTGCAACACTTTCAACATCAGAACCCAACACATTGCCAGTTTCTGCTTCAGAAGAACTCTGTCGCACACCAACAGTTTGCACCAGCAACTCGGAGCCTGAATGCGGCTCGAGACCAGACTCGTCAGAGTGACAATCCACCATAGTCAATTCCCTACATGACCCCATTTCACTTTGAAACAAACCACTACCACCAACCGTTCACCACCGCATACCTAAATATATCTTATCAAAATTCCACCCAACAAAAATAATCGAAAATAAAAAAAAAACCCAAACTTTAATACAATGTATCACCTTTTATCACCTCAAACAAACACAGTTGTCATTCAAGATTACCTTCAATCAGAAAAAAAAAATAATCAACTTTACCATAACTAAAGAAAGCAGGGGAAGACGACGGATAAAGGCGACGGTGATCGGGGTTGGAAGTTAAGAAGAAAGACAAGAGTGAGGAATTTATTGTTTGGAGATTTTTTTTTAGGTTCACACCCTGGTATCCGGCCCATTGAGTCGACTAATTCAGTTCGAGGGGGGTCCCGTGGTTAAGGTTTTATTCCTCTCCCAACGTTGTTGCGGGGGATCGAACCATGGTTCGCTCTACCAAGTGCTGCCATCGGCATCACTGCACCAACAGCTCGTTGATACTGTTTGGAGATATTGTAATCGTTTTCACATTAAAAATGAGGTTTGGAATTCAAAGAGTAGGATTTGAGAACCTACTCATAGGGTAATGTGATACTCATACACTTGATTTTTTATTTTTGATTTAGTAAAAAAAAAAAAGAGATTACACTTGGGCATGACATGAAAGGTAGTAGTTTTTTATGACATGGGCCCTACAAAGCAAAAAAAAGAGGGAAAGAACCCTCATGCCTATGCGGCAGCAGAAAGCAGAGAGCAAAGGGATCAGCTGCAACGTGTGGGGGTTAAACCAAAACGGTGCGACGCTTGCTTGCTTGCTTACTTCACATTTATCTTCTTCTATAAGCTAATAACTTCCCAAACACATTCATTCATTCATTCGTTCATTCAACTGAGACACAATAATCTTCTTCTCTTTCTCTTCAATTCATTCTTTCATTCATCAACCTCCATTCTCTTGTTCTCTCTTTCAAAAACTCACCATTGTTCTTCTTCAAGCAGCAGCCACCCCAAATTTCATTTCTCAATTTCTCAACTCAGGTACCTTTCTGCTACCTCTCTTGCTCTCCAAGTTTCATTTTTTCCCCCTTTTATTTTTCTCTGTCTTTAAAAAAAAAAAAAGCTTAACGTGTTTTGGTGTAATGTGATCAAAGTTCCTTTTTTTTTTTAAACCTTGCTCTGTTTTTGTGCAGAGGACGTTGCTGTAACAATGCTGGTTTTCTAGGGTTTTCTTTAGTTATGGTAAAGTTGATCATTTTTCGTCTGATTGAAGGTAAGCTTGAATGACAACAGTTTTTTAGGTGATTAAAGGTCATATAATAAAAATTTGGATTTTTTGATTTTCAATTATTTTTTTGGGTGAAATTTTGGTATGATATGTATTTAGGTATATGGTGGTGATCGGTTAGTGGTGGTGGTTTGTTTCACAGTGAGATGGGGTCGCGTAGGGAATTGACTGTGGTGGATTGTCACTGTGGCAAGTCTGGTATCGAGCCGCATTCGTGCTCCGAGTTGCTGGCGCAGACTGTTAGTGTGCGGCAGAGTTCTTCTGAAGCAGAAGCTGGCAATGTGCTAGGTTCTGATGTTGAAAGTGTTGCAAATGTGATAGACGGTTGCGTGGAATCGTCTAGATATGATGTTATGGATATGTGCAAAGATGGATTGATTGGTGGATGTGATCTTCCAAATGTTTCGGTATTGGAGAAAATCTTGGAAGATGATGTTGAGGACTGTTTAAGGATGTGTTGTGGGGACCTTGAGTTTTCAAGTGTTGGAAGTGGTGGGTTATGCTCGGACGAAAATGTTCAAGATGAAGGCAATTGTGACATCCCATCGGAGTTTATAGCAGTGGATGGTTTGCGGAATCCTCGTGTTCAGCTGGGTGGGCCGAAGGATGTCGAGAGCAACATATTCCCTTCAGATTTATTATCACATACAGAAGAAGACGGCCGTGTTGATCAGCTACGTGATCGGAAAGATGGTTACAATTGCATTGAATATATGGACGAAAAGATTATGGATTTTATCGGTGAGGAATGTATTATTGATAAAAATGATCTAGTTTTGTCCTCATCAAGTTGCTGGAGGACCTTGGAGAGTTCGCATTGTGATCCTACCATGTTGGGTCAGGGTAATGAAACAAATGTTGATAAGAAGAAAACTATATTGCAAATAGATGATAATTTTCGTGAATTGATATACTCTTCCTCTAAAATATCTACCTCCTGTTCCTCTGGACTACCACATTATCCTGAATCAGGCCAAGCATCTGTTGGTTTAATCACCAATATCCCTTCAACGGATGCAGTTGATCTCCCTCTCAAAGGTGATAATGGTTCAGTCTATTTTAACAATGCTGCGGGTAATCAAGGACAGACAGATAAAGACAAAGAGGTTTCTGAATCCGAGCATAGCACTGTAAGCATGCCGATGCCTAATAAAAGCAGTAGTCTTAGGATTAAATGTGGTAGTAAGACACAAAGCCAAATGGCTTCAAAAAATTGCAAGAGCACAGGCTGCTTGTCACACCCAGATGGGGGTATGAAGATCATCCCGGAGGCTGCTAGAAAGAAAAGAAGCTGTTTCTCTAAACCAGCTCGTTCTTCTATCTGGGGATTGCTTGGGAACATTGAACAGGTCTTTGAACAAGATCACAAGCCTGCGGTTGTAAAAGTTAAGTGGCAAGGACTGGGAAAGACTAGAAGCACCCGTAAAAGAGGCAGAGGAATAAAACAAGGTGAAAGTTCTAGCTCATTGAGTTCAGTGCATGAGTGCCCTGTTTCAGCTACTCGTGTTCGTCTGAAGATCAAGGTGGGCAAAGAGGATTTAAGTTGCTCAAATGTCTTGAGTACCAATGCTGCAGATGGCTTGGCTTCTGCTTCCTACTCGGGGTCTGGTTCAGGTTCACAGGAAGTAGCCAGAAACCCTGAAGGTGAAGTTTCACAAGTGGTGGCTTCGAGGAAGTTCGAGTCTTTCCAAAACAACCTGGACAAGGATGCTCTTTCTCTAGATGGACAAATTGCAAATAGCCACTTAAGAAGCACTGCAATAAAGGAGAAGTCAGATGGGGTTACAGAGGAGCTGTGTCTTGTGGTTCCTCCTGAGAGGGTGGTTGAATCATTGATAGAGCCAATCAATATTAAGGGTATGGGTTCTGGAACTTCACATGATTCAGAAGTAGTCAAGTCAGGTCCAGAAGTCCTGGTTGAAGAAGGATATCGTGAAGATATGCATCTTGCTGTTTTAGGTTCTTCTGAAGAGTTTAATACTCACTTGGGTGTTTCCGGCAGCAAGGGAAGGGAGAAGAAAGCCGAGCTTTCTCATTCAAGTTTTACTCAAGTTGGATTGCTAGGTCTGCCAAGGAAAAATAGTGCTACACACAATCAGAATCACAGACGTAAGAAAGATTCCTGTGATGCAGTTAGCTCTTTGGAATTCCCTACTTCCACTGAGATAAATGCTTCAACCCAAACAGTGATCTCTAAAGAGCTATCCATGGAACCATTGCCCCTTTCTGAAGAGATTGAACATGGTGACTCCACTGAAACTTTTGAAGTCAAAAGTTGCATCGAAGTTAAGACAACTTGCAACTCATATGTTGAACACAGGCTTTCGGAATCCCATGCTTCAGAAAATTTGCTGTCTGATGCAAGATCTTTGAGGCGCAAACTCCCTAAAAGTTCGAAACCTAGTAAAGCTAGCAAAGTTTCTGACCCACCCAACAAGAAAATGACTGATTGTAGTCGCAAGGGGAAGCAGAAAAATCTAATTAAGAGTGAAGTCAAGGGAAAAAGTGTCTCTGATAAAGTGATTTGTGAAGTGGACGGTCGCTCGCATACAGGTATCTCTCTCTCTCTCCTTGGTCAAACGGGTGCATCTTAAAGTTGTATTATCCTTGCATTTTGGATGCTTCTTTGACAGATCACATGTCCTTTGTGATTGTCTCATTCTATATAGTATTATTTCTTCGTATTAGGTGTTTATATGGCTTGAGATTTTAAATATAAATAGGAATTTTTTCTGTTACAGTAAATGATGTCGGAAATCACAAATTGGATGCTGGTGACAACAGAGTATCAATAGATGTATCTAATCCGGACTTGGTACCTTATGTTGGCTTCAAAAAGAAGCATCCATCACCATGGAATGCATGGGTGTGTTGTGATGATTGTCACAAGTGGCGGCGTATTCCAAAAGTGCTAGCGGACCTTATTGAAGAAACAAAGTGCACCTGGTATACTATGTTTCGCATTTCAGTCATTTTTCCATAATTTTTTGCAATGAAGCTAGAGGTGCAGAATTTGGTTCAATCGTGAGTTTGTATATCGTTTAGATGTTTTAAATGATTAATATTCTTTGCAATTAACTGAACATGATTTTAGTTATGTATGGCTGTCTGTTCGTTACATATATGAGATAGACATAATCGAGGTAACCTTGTCCATATTTTGCCCCTGGTTTTTTCGTAGTAACTTCTTCCTTCTCATCTGGGATTTTTTTTTTTTTTGAAGGACATGCAAGAAAAGCAAGGATAAAGCCTTTGCTGATTGCTCTATCCCTCAGGAAAAGTCAAATGCAGAGATTAATGCCGAATTGGGATTATCATATGCATCTGGTGAAGAAGATGCTTATGAAAACTCTAACAATGACAAGGAATTGCAACATCGAACTCCGTTGGGTATGCAGTTTTTGCTAGAAAGTTTTTCGCCGTAAGAAAAATCTAGTAGAAAAACTGAAATCTAAGGGCTTATATGATAAAGAGAAATACTAGCAATTCACTCTTTTTAACCCTTTGTTATGGGGTGGAGTTCATGAGGGTCCCACTAAATCACACTGGTCCATCTCTATTTAGTAGGTACCAAATGAATTCCATCCAATAAGAAAGGTGTTGTGAGCATTCCTCATATGATTAAGGCTTATGATACAAGGTCTATGCTAAGCTGTTTTTTGTTTGAATGCAAAATCACTGCATCGCGTAAGGACTTATTGATTAAAGAATCTGTTTGGATACATAATTGTACAAGAGCATTTTACTTATGATTTTAAGTAACGTAAGTCCTTCTTTTAGTAGATTTATATGAAGTGTATCCAAATTCCAAATGGGCCCGAAAACTGTTTTGTTGCCATATAATCCCATTCCCATCCCTTTATTCTCCCATATTGTCTAATGTGTTTGTTTTATGTATTGCAGTTTCACAGGATTCAACTTTTACCTGTATCTTTAGCAATGAATTTCTTCATCGAAGCCGAAAAACTCAGACTATTGACGAGGTCCCGAATCTTTATGGTTTTATATTTTACGTATGGTTATCGTATTGCCTTGTGGGTTGAGTTGTGTATTGTTCTTTGTACCTTTGAACATATATCAGATAATGGTCTGCCATTGCAAACCACCTCCAGAAGGAAAGTTGGGTTGTGGTGATGAATGTCTAAACCGGATGCTTAACATTGAATGTGAGCAAGGAACCTGTCCATGCGGGGATCGTTGTTCCAATCAGCAGGTATATAAACGATCTGCTACAAAGATACTTGTTTCCTTCTTTCTTTCCTTTTTGTGTGTGTGTGTGTGTGGGGGGGGGGGGGGGGTGGGGGGTGTTCTCGCGAAAGGGATCATTTTAGTCAAATTGTTTAATTTCAGTTCCAGAAACGCAAGTATGCCAGCCTGAATTGGTACAAATGTGGGAAGAAGGGTTATGGACTGAAGGTGCTTGAGGATATATCTGAAGGGGAGTTTCTTATTGAATATGTTGGAGAGGTAACATGGTCAATACTTTTCTGTCTTTAATCATAACTAAACTGATCAACAGATTATTTGATTTATATTATTTAAAAGTATTGAGTTTTTAAGAAGAATATCAAAATTTGGTAATTATTGGATTGCATCGCCAGTAACAAAGTCGAGCTCCAGTCAAATTTGATTTGTCCTACCCTATCCTACCCTCCCCTTCACTCATTCTTTTCCTGCCAAGATTTCGGCTTTCAATCCTCTTCCTCATTTATTTTTACAATCTATTGACTTATTTACAATAAACTGATTTAGTTTGAGTTGACAAGACAGACCCAAGTTGTTGGGTGTGGGGGCACATGCCCTCACTGACTTAAAAGTATTTCTAAAGTTAGAACATTTCCGCTCTGCCCCAAAAATGATGGTTGTTCGAGTATTTTTTTTTTTTTTTACTCTAAGAGCTTCTAAATCCTTAACTTTTTAGCTTCCAATTTTTGCATACAAGGTCAGAGGGAGTGAAGGGATAGGTTCTTCAACCCAACATTCCATACTATACTTCCTATATTTTTATATTATTGTATTTTTATGTGTAAACTTAGGCATCTGACACTTATTTCTTGTGTGTATGTTGCATTTGTCCCATTTCCAAAATTTTGTTTGTCTGTTCCTGAATTGATCACTATTATATATTTATATGCATCAATAGGATGAAGGAGAAAGTTCAACTTTGTTTTTTGCAATTAGAATTGATTGCCCATAAAAATATTAAGCTTTTAGCTGCACTCTGAGGAATATTGATTATTTGTGTTAATGCTTTTTGAGATAAGATATCTAAATTTGTGCTCCAAACAGGTGCTTGATGTGCATGCCTATGAGGCACGACAAAGAGATTATGCTTTGAAGGGTCATAAGCATTTTTACTTTATGACCTTGAATGGCAATGAGGTATGAAGTTAACCTATATCTACTTAATTGGAAAAAATTGTTACTTTTCGTGCCCAGTATCTTTGTAATGCTTATTGCTTTGTTTGTGGCTGATGGTGTGTTAATTAACATAAATATATATTTCAATAGACCATAGTTGCAGACTTGCAGTTTAGATTTGTCTTTTTATACACCCGTTATCTGATGAAAATTCTCTCATTTGATCACTCACTTCCTTTTCCTTCAAAGAAAAGTAAGAAGGAATAGAAAACTGCATTCATACAAGTTTGGGTATAGGCTTCTTTTGCATAAAATCTCTGTACCTTCTACATGCTAGAAGATTTAGAACGTAGTATTCAACCAGTATTAGCCTCCCACCCAGAAAATATGCCCGAATAAGTATGGGAGAACAGGAATCAATTCGATGTTCAATGTGAAATCTACACCTGTTCTTGTGGCTGATATTAATGATTTGTTTCTTTGGCTTCACATAATTGATCATGATTTAAATGAGTTTCCTGTTAGCAATATGCTTGTCTTGGTATTTTGCTGTTAGTGGAAAGTTAAATGGATTGTTTAGGTTCCCTCCTCCTATTGAGATCTTGTGTGAATGGTAATCTAGGATAGTTTAGGTTCACTCCTGTAGTTTTTCTTTACTCTAGCACATTCAGTATATTTAGTTACGTTGTGCTTTCTTTCTCTCCTCGTTTTAGGGGTTTACTGTTTTGCTTTTGCAGTTATTTATGTTTTTTTAGTTATTCTATCGGTTGCTGTTCTGCTCTATTCACATTTCTGTATTTTCAGGTGATAGATGCCAGTGCAAAAGGAAACTTGGGGCGATTCATCAATCATAGTTGCGATCCTAATTGTCGGACAGAAAAGGTAAATGCATGCATCTTTTATGGTTTCTCAAGTAAGATGATATTTTATTATTTTTTGTTTTGTTTTGAACTAAATATTAATATTAGCATTTATATGTGTAGTAACTTTATTCATTTTATGTATATGAATCAATTGTTATTTGTGTGATCAATACGTCTATCATCATGCTTATCATAATCAAAATTTGGATGTATACTGTTATAGGGCATTATTTATCCCTTAATACCATTTTGTGTATTAGTGACCAACTAGACCTTGAGAATTATTTACTTAATGTCATTCTTTAAACCTTTTGGTTGCACATCACTTGACCTTCTGTTCCTTTGTTCTTTTCTAAACAGTGGATGGTGAATGGGGAAATCAGTATTGGATTGTTTGCTCTGAGAGATATCAAGCAGGTGTGCCTGTGACCTTTACTTATAACTTTCGTGCAATTTTGTGTTATTTCATTTTTTTCATTGCTCTCTTTCAGATGGACTGTGATTTTGAGTTCTTGAAACATCAAAATCAATTAATTTTGTCAGTGTGCATGTCTATTTTGTTAGATATGACTACTCACGGTGCAGGAAAATGTGAATCTATTTACTTGAGCTGGTTTGAGATTATGTATGAGAACTGTTGCTTTTGTTGCCTCTCCACTTCTGTTGCTTTAGTTGGCATTTTGAGTCTGACTTGGTTTTCTAGAAATGCTTGGGTGAGCAGAAGGAAAGGTGATTGATGTTTGTGGTACTTCTCTCTTTTTTCATGTAGAATTCAGTTTCATACACAATATAGTATTAAAACTTCCTTGGAGAGATTTAATTTTCTTGCTAGTCCTGGACCACTGCTAGTTGTTATTGAGGTTGTTATGGTTTTGTGAGAATAAAAGTTCAAGAGAAGAATACATCAAATGCTTGTTGATTGTATAAACAATATCTAGAACTTGTTATGTTGATGAAATAGGTTAAATTGAATCCTTTTTATGTTAGGGTGGGGTGGGGAGGTGGGGGTTGAAGACTCATAATGTTTGCTAGTAAGGGGGACTTGGACGTCCTATTTCCTTATGAGCTTGGAATAATGAAACATAGTTCCTAAATATTTTTACTTTTTATGAAACTTTGTGACTATTATTCTTTGTTAAGCTCTGAACATTCTCTCTACTGCCTTCTCCAGGATGAAGAAGTGACATTTGATTACAACTATGTTAGGGTGTTTGGTGCTGCTGTCATGAAATGTTATTGTGGTTCACCTCATTGTCGTGGTTATATAGGCGGTGATCCACTTGATGCTGAAGTCATTGTTCAAGGTGATTCAGATGAAGAATTCCCAGAACCTGTGATGCTTACTGAAGATAATAAAATCAAAGACAGCGTGCCTACACCCAAATATTTCAATACTGTTAGTAGGCAGACTACTAGGCCCATGTTAAAAGACAGCTGTGTGATGCCTACGACTGATTCAAGGCTAATTGGTACTACAGAGAAAGAGAAAGAGAGTTCTATGAATCCTGTCTCTGCTATTTCTAAGATACACACTTCAGTAGAAGTGCAGGACTCGAAGGGAAAGTTACCATCTTCTGTTCAATTGGAAGATATTTCTCAACAAAATGCAATGGAATCAGATCTTGTAGAGAAACCTTCCTCCGTTCCAAGATCAGAGACGGCTTCCCTTATAACTGAAAGCAAAGTGTTAAAGAATTCAATTAACACTAATAAGGAATCCAACACTGAAAGAGTTGAAGGTGGGCATGGAGTTTCGCTATCAAATCTGCTTGTGAAGGCCTCTCAACTAAACGGTTCTGTTAAAAAAGGAAAAGTTCGTGCTAATCCTTCAAATGGACGCAAACCTGAGGTAGCAGCCAACCGATTGCAGGTTTCATCTATAAACCTCAAAAAAGTTGTAGAAGGTTCTTCCGATAGACAGTTTGAAGCAGGTTTGTCTAACTTATTTATATAGGTAACATGGTTACTGCTTAAGAAAACTGTCTTTATTGTGACAAACCATTTTGTTACCTGCAGTTAGCGCCAAACTCACTGAGTTGCTGGATGGAGATGGTGGAATAAGCAAAAGAAAAGTAAGTACATTATGTTTTACCTAGAAAACATGATATTTCTAATAGATACATTTATTTGAAACCTTGTGCATGCATGCATGTTCTTTGGAGCTTTCGAGCAGTTAATATTACTGCAGTCATCTAATCGTCTAATCATCTAATGAAGCAAAAACTACGACTTCT
Organism: Crotalaria pallida; assembly: GCA_037953625.1. Classification (NCBI taxonomy): domain Eukaryota; kingdom Viridiplantae; phylum Streptophyta; class Magnoliopsida; order Fabales; family Fabaceae; genus Crotalaria; species Crotalaria pallida. Next base: position 144,806,601 of record CM075651.1, on the reverse strand, counting down.
ACTGCTGTAATATTTTACTTTTGTTGTAATCAATCGATTATAAGAAATAACTCATATCTTCCTTTTTTTAATTTTGTTCATTGCTGCTAATTGCCCATATATTTGAGGTGTTATTGGGGATACCTGGGATGTTTTACAATAAATTTAGTTTTTTTCAGTCTTTCACCTCTGACCTTTTGCCTCATTAACAGGATGGCACCAAAGGCTACTTGAAGCTTCTACTTCTCACAGTGGCATCAGGTGATAGGAGCAACGGTGAAGCAATTCAAAGGTATTATCTTCTTTGCCTTTTTGTTTCTTCATTAGCTTCCTTATTCTTCATTAATCATATATTTTACTAGACTTATTTTTCATGCTATATGGACATATAAATGATTTATAAACGAAAATTTGAACTTTCTTTGCAGCAATCGAGTTCTTTCCATGATTCTTGATGCCCTTCTGAAAACAAAATCTAGAACAGTGCTGAATGATATAATTAACAAAAATGGTAATGCATTATTGCTGTCTATTTAATGCAAGTTTGTTACCTTTATCTGTATTGTCTCGGCCCATCATACCTTTTGCTATGCATAAAAGTAACTACAGCTTTCTCTTTCAGGTTTACAGATGTTACATAAAATAATGAAGCAGTACAGGCGTGACTTCAAAAAAATTCCAATACTAAGAAAGGTTCTTAAGGTACTTAGAGGGCAATTTCTCATATTTTTTGCAGCTATTTATCTTCATTTTATGAAAGGTTTTCTATAATTTTAATCAAATATTTTTAATTATTGCATGTGATTGAATTTATATCTAAACTATCCAGAATTCTGTATTAATGAAATTGAGTAATTTTCTGCCTGCAACTTTAATGAATGTCGTGAACTGAAATTGTAGACTGATGGCTTGTTTTCTATTGGCCACCAAAATGCCAGTGTCTGTTTACTGCTCTTCAGTGTGTTTTTCTGCTGTTCACTGCCATCTCTGACAATCTTCCAGCCACTCTCCACCCTCATTCCCTCCTTTGAAGCCCAGCTGTAGATCCTCTTTCATGCATCAAACCGTTGGTTCACCATCAATGCCCAAATCTCACCCTCACGTCATCCAGTATCCACGTTATCTGCTGGTGATTTTTGGCTTGTTCGCCAAAAATTGTTTTGGAACATTTTTTAATTCAATGCCCGTACCTGAAATTTGTCAACTCTCTCCCTTCTTTTAGATTGTTGTGAACCAACTCTTACAAAAGCTTATGTTGTTAGGTGAAGGCATGAGAATGACTTCATTATCTCAAGCATTTAAGCTGCCCAATTTCACTAATTATTCTATTTGAATATTAGAATATAAGGCTCCATATGGTAATAGCTAATAATTGATTAGTTGCATAGATGTGAGTCAACAATAAGTTGATAGCCGGTATCTTTCTGAACCCTAATATTTTCTTTGCTCTTCTCCTTTCTTTACTCTCTCTTCAAGTGAAATGAGTATTTAGAGAATACTGGGCACATGCTTAATCGAACTTTTTTTGCAGGTCTTAGAGTTCTTAGCAGCACACAAGATATTGACATTTGAACATATTAATGGTGGCCCCCCTTGTCATGGAATGGAGAGGTTAGAAAATATCTAGTTTTACCCCCAATTTCTTCCTAATTCCTGAAAAATAATTCCAATTGAAAGATAGTTTGTTAACTTGTGCAAAGCTTTGTTGTCTATTGGTGCTTAATTAGGTAACGTTGACTTTTTCTCCATCATCTTTTTTCTTCGGAGTATTATGATTGACAGGAGCTGCAAATAAGTAGGATTTTTTTGGCAAAGTTTGAGTCATTCAGTGACACTACTATACTATCCCAAACTTCTAAAACTTATAATGACCGAATAGATATAGTAGGCAACTGGAAGATGTAGAATCTCTTAAAAGTTAAAAACATTCTTTCATAATTTTTTGGTATTTTTCTATTGTAACAACTCTTATGCTAAGAGATATATTGATGTGCCATTTTTTGGTCATTAGAACAGAAAAAAGTATATGATATCGGTTGTGCTTGAAATAAAATTTGACAAGAATGCCATAGTTGCATGGATTTATTCTTCCTATTAGGATGGAAGTTTGTCCATGTACTCTTATATAGATTTTTGTTTAATTCTATTAGCATGCCTTGTTACATGACTCGATCTCTTAGTTTCTAGGGTGTTTTCTTTTATTTTCTTCTGAAGATGTCTTATCCTCTTTCTCTGTACTCTTCTCATCTTCCTTAGTACATAATTCTTATTCCTTAGCTACATTATTCTTCCATTTATCTTTGATGAAACGATGATGTTGCCTCTAAACTTATATTCTTTTACTAATAATTGGTATGGTTTTATTTGCAGCTTTAGGGAATCAATGCTGTATTTCACGGAGCATGATGACAAACAAGTATGTGTTAACCAACTTGTTCGCATCCATTATATTTATATGAGCTTACTGAGGCAATGGATATTCCATCCTCTACCAAATTTTTTTTAACCATGGGTGTATCTATTTTTGGGGTGAAAATTTGAATCTTTGAACTTTTTCATTGTTTTCGTTTGCACTTGTAGATACATCAAATTGCTCGCAGCTTCCGAGACAAGTGGATTCCTAGACCTTTCAGAAGACATGGCTATATGGACAGGGATGATAACAGGGTAGAATTTCAAAAAATTTTCAATGGAAACAGATTTTTGTCATCACATAATAGTCGGCATGAGCAGGATATAAGATATACGGAAACAAATGATTGTGTCAAGCAGTCGACAACTTTGGTAGATGCTCGTGCCCAGGAGGGTGGGTCTGCAACGTGTTTAGATGGCAGTGAAATCAATGGTACAAAAAGACGAAAACGCAAAAGCCGATGGGATCAACCAGCAGAAGCAAATTCACTTCCAGTTCCTTATCTTCTAAAGCCTTATCCATCTAAGGAGCAAAAAATTGAGTCTGGGCCGTTAAAGCATACTTACGCAGTTTTTAGCTCTGTTGATGTACGGCAGAACATTCCTGAGAATGTTCCACCTGGATTTTCGTGTACGTTAGGTTCATTGAATGCTCCACTAAACCCTGGTAATCTTGCTTTGCATAATGGGAGCCATCCTGTGTTTTGTTCCTCTGGCGCAGTTATTGGGCATCCGAAGGAAAAATTTAACCCTGCCTTGCCTGTCTCATATGGAATGCCATGGTCTTGTGCCCAGCAATTTGGAACACCTCATGGTATGTTCGCCGAGAGTTGGATCTCTGCACCAGCTATGCCTTTCAACCAGTTTCCTCCACCTCCGCCATATCCTCATGATATGAAACAGTGTCAACCTTTCAATTACTAGTGCTTTGACAATGATCAGCCTGATGTCTGATGAAGTAAGGCAGATGAATACAAGTTGTTAATTTGATTGAAATGTGGATGATATGATTCCCAGCACAAGAGGATACCTCCTATGATTTTGCTAAGAGTTACTTCAACCATGCTCCAGGAGAAATGGATGGAAATGTAAGGAAAATTTTGGGAAGTGTTTACTGTTAGGTTTTAGTGTAGGAATTCCCCAAAGGGGTCAAAAGTTGCATGTCATTTGGATGATGCAATTTATACATGTGACATAGAGGGCAATAATGTTTATTAATCCCTCCAGTCCTTATTATAAGCCCCCTTTCTCTCTCACAAAAAGGATGCTTATAATAAGGACTAGAAGGAGTAATAGTGTGCAAAACAGAAGCCTAAGAAATATTGATCACAGGAAAAAGTAGTTTTTTTTTTAAATTTAATTTAATTTTTTTTATAAATACTCTGCATTAATTTATTGTCAATACATTTGTTCCCGAATCTAAATTAAATGAAAATTTCATTCAATTTAAGCATATTTGCTTATTTAACCGCTGTACCATACAGTGTGGATCATGCAGTTGTGAATACTGATCTTCAAACCTTCAAGAGGCAAGCGGTTCTCTTGACATAATAGAAAATTGAAACAGTCTGGTAGCAGCTAAGAGAAAGTGGGTTGTGCATGAACAATTTAATGGGTTTCTTTTTACGCTATTAGCATATCATCCATTATTCTCGTGTTAACAATCATGAGCTTTTTAGTAAAAATAATATATGTGAATGATGGATGATGTGTCGACGATGCACATTCACTAAAGTATTGGAAGTATCCATAATCTTTATTTACTTGGTACTCGTAGTTAAAAACATAATGAATAAAGACCCTTATTGTCTTGTAATTTCTATTTCATAGCTTAGCAGGATGAGTTATTTACTTAATAACGTGTTGATTTGTATTTCTTAGTGGGAAAGTTAGTCCCCTTGCTGCCTTGCATAATAGGGTTGAAGTTATTTGTGGAAGTGTATTTTATGTTTTGCTCAAGTTGGTTTACTAGGGACCAGGTGTTTATACAGTTCATAGTCTTCAAAATGTCTCCATAAATATGATCTATGATGAAAAGTTTCTATTTGCTAATGAGGCTATGTACCCATCATTTCAATTATGTTTCTACATTAGAGAACAATCTATGCCCATCTGTTAATCACTGATTTGATGTATGGTTTGATGATTTAATTTTATGCTTCAATCATAAATAAGGGGATCATGTTGTCTTGATAGATATTTTCCTTTGCTTTGCTAGTTGCAACTACTGCTTGGTATTTTTGTTTTCCTCTTTCTTTTCTTTTCTCCTGCAGAATGAAACATTCAACAGAATATTTTTGAAGACAAAAATAGATCAAATGAAAAATTGAATCCAATTATTTGGGAGAAACTATTAAAAGAGTTTTCAATTCAACTTCTTTTATTACAATTTTCATTATGATTAAGTTCAATGTGTTCAATTAAAGAAAAAAAGTTCAATGTCGTTCAATTAACAAGAAAAAAGTTCATTGTTGTTGATTAATTTGCCTGGTTAATCTTATTCAATACTTAGCAGAGTTCATTACTATATATTAAGTTCATTACCTTAGTTTTCAAAAGCTAACTCAGTTGGTAAAGTTGTAGGACATAATGCACCAAATCATGCATTCAAATACCGATAACGGTGCAATATTTGCTTATAAAAAAAAGTTCAATACCTTAAATTTTTGACATTGGTTATTTCAATACTTCTTTTCCATCTGATCTTAGCATATGTAATTTCATGTTATATGGTAAACTTTCGGTTATTAGTTTCAGTAAACCCTCTTTTCTAAATTAAGTTTAGCAATTCAATTACAACTCTTCCTCATGATTTGGATAATATAGACAATAAAAATTGGGGAGATGTTATTTGCACCCATGTTGTTGTTACATACACCCAGCTTTTATAATTTTTTACACCATCTTTCCTATATTACCCTTCTACTAAAAAGTTAAACCTTCTTTTCATTTTACTTACACCCATTTCTCTTCCCTTCTCTTCTACACCCCCTTTTCATTCAAAACTAAACCTCCTTTTCATTCACACACAAAATCTCACTCCCTCCTCTTCTTCTTCTACGCTGTTCGCTGTCTTCTCTTCTTCTTCATTTCTTCCTTCAACATTTTTAACTTCTTCTCTCTTAAAGGTTAGTGTATTCCTTTCCTATTTAGCTTATATTTTAGTTTCATGTTTGTAATGGGTGGTTTCGGTTTTTTATTTTCGTATGTTCTTCTTCATCTCTTCTGCGTTGTCTTCTTCGCATGGCAGATCTGTGCCCTAAACGGATCAGTCGTCCGTCATCTACAACGGATGAGTAATCCGTCCCCCCACACGGATGGCCCATCCGTCCCCTTTCACGGATGGCTTGTCCGTCATCTTACTCGGATGTTTCGTCCGTTCCATTTCACGGATGCCTTGTCCATCTCCATATACGGATGACTCATCCGTCCAACTATACGGATGGCTCATCCGTCTCCCCATACGGATGGCTCATCCGTCTCCCCTTCCCACCACGATTCTAGATCCTCACTAAGATTTGCACTCACTTGAAAGTAGCTATAATAATACTAGTGGTTTTTTTTGCCAAAACAACGAGGATGAAGATATTGTTTCTTCCTATAATTGATGAGATATTGTTTCTGTTATGTTTTGATCCTGCTTATGAGTTGAGGACTTTAACTTTTGCTTTTACTTTTCCACCAGCGAAAGCTGGGTTTGACCACATCACGTAACCCCTTATATTGAATTGAATTGATTAAAATATAGATTCTTGATGCCATTGTTGAATTTTTGTAGTTGTTGATGTCTTTTTGTCCTCATTTTGCTTTTGGATGTGTTGCTTTGTCATACAAGGTTTTTAACTTTTGACTGGCAGAGTTCCCGGAATATTATCAATGTAATAATTCATATATGTTTGTTTTGTTCAATTCAGATATGGTGACTACTAGAATTTTCGTTTCCAGACCTGGACGTAGAGGTAGAGGTGTAGGTCGTGGTAGTCAAGATGAACAGGAGCAGGCGCAAACTGGAACTAGAACTCGAGCAGGTCGCCCAATTCCTAGTATGTCTAACCGAAAGCGTCGAGCTGATGGAAGTTATAGCAGAGACAAAGGTGCTGGAACATCTGGGACGGCGGAAACAATTGGCGATACATTACCACCTATTGATACAGGAGATGAGTCCGCACCTGCTGATGAGCCTACCGAGGGACCATTTGAGGGGGGCCCCGAGGATCTTTCTCTCTTAGTGACATACCCTACACATATTGCGCCTGCTATATGGCATGGTGAGGTATGTACTTATGATGTTTTCTTCGTGTAATATTTTTTTAATTATTAATTAAATATAACATATGTTCATGTTAGTTGACGTTATTTTTTTTTTATTTTACTTATGAACATTGGGTTTTTTTAGATTTTAAGTTTTTTTTTTAATTTATGACTTGTAGGAGCGTGAGATCTTGAAAGCTAACTCTCACAACTGGAAATTAAATCTCGGTTTACTACACAATTGGCCAGCTCCGGTACAAGAGATTGTGACAAGGTTTGGATTGGCACCACTTGTGACGAGCACATATGCCAATTGTGACAGGACACTGTTGACCGCTTTTGTGGAACGTTGGCATCCTGATACCAACTCCTTTCACTTACCCTTTGGTGAGATGACGATCACGTTGGACGATGTGTCATCGATTATGCATCTATCTGTCAGTGGGCACTTCGTTAGTCCCGGACCAATTAACCAACAAACTGCTATTGACTGTTTAGTGCAATTGCTGGGAACACCACTTGATGTAGCAGTTGAAGAGATTGTTGTTGTCAATAAAGGGAAGTCTGTCGTACGCTTTTCTTGGTTGATCGAGCGTATTGGTGTTATGTTAGGTGCGGATCCGCCACGGCATGATTGCACTGCAAGAGGCATGCACTGCAAGAGGCATCATGCTTTATATGCTGGGTACGTGTCTCTTCCCAAATAAGAGGTTTACCACTGTTGGTGTTCAGTTTTTGGAGCTTTTTCGCGATGTTGATGATCCAATGTCATATGCATGGGGTGCATCTACTCTTGCATATTTATACGATCAACTTCGCGAAGCTAGTCGGAAGAATACAAAGCAGTTGTCTGGCCCTGTCTGTTTGGTGCAGGTAGTTAAACTATTTTACTATTTATTATTTTATTTGAATTTTTTAAAAAGTTGTCTGGCCTGTTTATCTATTTTGTTGTCTGTCTTGATTATATATGCTTACTTTACTTAAAAAATGCAGGCTTGGATACATGAGCACTTTCCTAAAGTTGGCATGTTTGTTATGAATAGAAATTACAGGGAAGAGTTACCTCGTATTAAAAAATGGAAGCCTCAATGTTCTACGGATGATTTGCTTGAGGACTATAGGGTTAGTATAGATCAGATTACAATTGATGACATCTGTTGGATGCCTTACGAATCGCATAGAGCGTATCGTCCATTCGAGCATATGTCTTATTTCTCTGGTTACATTCAGGGTGATAGATCTATGCAGGTAAATTTGTTTCTTTTTTATTTTTAATAAAATTAGGTAATTTAAAAGCTATTAAATTCTGATTTATAGTTTAATATTGCAGTTACATTTGCCATAGCGGGTTGTTAGACAGTTTGGATTAGTACAGGGTATCCCGCGCTCACCCCAAATCTTCAAGAGCAACCCATTAAGTCCATATGAGATGGACCAAATGTTCTTCGACTGGAATGCTCATACATTTGATTACACCACATGTCCTCGAGCTGAAGTTCGAGCACAAACTGCTGTAGGATACATGGAATGGTATCATCGATATTCTCATCCATATCTCCTCCCTTCTACAGTACGGGTTTGCCAAGACATCATTCCACCCCATCCTCTTAGAGCCCATAGCAATCCATTAAGTGTGAGAACCCATTTAAAGTACAAATTATGTCATTTGCTATATATTAATAATAACACAATGTATTTATTTTGTAGATACGTTTGGAGGAACGACTGAAGATGATTGATCATAAGTTGCGTAACATGATTACTGGTGAAAATTCATGTACCTGTGGAGCTTTGGATGTTGTCACAATCAATGAATGTGTGACACTAGCAGAAGCAGATCCTAACACACATCCAATAATTCATACTTTTAGTAGGAGGGGGCGTGGGGCGGGACGTGGTCATTAGTACTTTATTTCTGATTTCTTGGTTTTTAATGGATTTGTGACTTTATTAAGAAGGGACGTGGATTACGATTATGACTTTGTTTAATTTGTGATATTTATGACTTTATTAGGAAGGGACATAGTTTATGTTTTATGATTGTTTCTTTGATTAATGGCTATTTGTCAATTTATTTATCGACGTTATATTTTATGCATTACGAATAAAAAATTGATAATAAATTCAATCATATTTAATTAAAATAGAAACAAATTTAAACATGGTTCAGTAACATAAAACATCTCCTAACATATTTCTGGAAACTAAAAAAATTTAAATCTAATCATCGCTTAAGTCCACACAACTCGAGTCAATTGGAGGTAACATCATTTTAAATATGGCGAAATGATCAAAAAAGGGACTTTCCCAATCATCTGTTCCTTCTTGACGAAATTGCATCCACCAACCTTAATAATTGCTGCATATCCGTGAAAGGAAAATTTTTTGTCCGTTTATACTTAGCTCTTGCATTATAGATGTGCCTTAAACTAGTGAGCGTGTTAGGATCTCGTTTTTTAATTGTAAGCCATATACTAGTTGGTGATACCATGCTATCCGTCATCTCTTCAACCAACTTCTTTTCTTCTTGATTTAATCGGCCAGCAAATGAGTGACCAACTAACGTTTCGGCACATGCATGGTTGTGATATCCATTACTAACAACAACATTCCAACCACCACCACCTTTTAACGGCTTCGCCATTAATTTGAATGGACATTCAGTTTTTCTACTTCCAGTAATCCTTTTTTCCTTTTCACCTTTACCTTTGTATATTCTAACTTTTCCGCTCCTTTCACATCCTAAAGTTGCCCTTGTTGGATTACCCAAACGATCTCGCTCGGATCGAACAATGAGAACGACAAATCCATTGCCGCGTCCAACTTGTTGACACCATTCTACTAATTCATCTCGAGAAGGAAAAACCTACCAATTCATAATAATTTTTTCTTAAAATGAAAAAATTAAAATTAATAAGGTTAATCATATATGAGAGTCAAAGCAAGAGATCATTACTTGTGCCATTGCAAAAGCATTAGAAAAATCTGGGAAGTCACTGTGGTGTGCGTTAACTTTCTCCTTCTCATCCTCCTTATGGGAATTGCCTTCCATAATTGAGATAGTTGAATAATAAAAAAAAGTGATATAAGATTATATAAAAATATTTAAAAAATATAAATTTAAAAAATAAAAAAAACATCACGGATGGATCATCCGTACCCCTAAACGGATTGGGCATCCGTCGCTCTAGACGGAAGGATCGTCCGTCACTTTGACGGATGGATTATCCGTCACCTTTACGGATGGATCATCCGTTTCAGTTGAGTCGGATCCCTTGTCCGTCGGTATTGGCGGATTGTTCATCCGTTTTTTTGAACGGATTGATCATCCGATCTATTGATTTTCTTGCATCGTCTACATCTCTCACGAATTGAGACCGAAAAAGAAGAAGAAATTACCTTCGATTGTTTGTTTGCAAGTTTTAAGTGTGAGTAGTGAATAGGGTTTTGTTGGAGAAGAGGATCTGTATGGAGGAGAAAAAGAAAAAGTGGGGTGGAAGCAGTAATATATAAGGTGTATATATAGGATTAGGGTGTAAATATTAGTGATGAGTGTAAATAATAGTTGTATGGGTGTGAGTAGTAATGATGAGGGTAATATAGGAAAGATGGTGTAAAAAATTATAAAAATTGGGTGTATGTAACAACAAAAAGGGTGCAAATAACATCTCCCTGAAAATTGAGGTGTAAATGGACACAATAACTTGGTCTTAATAAAGCCAGACCGTCCCATCCTTCCCTAGCTCCTCAACTCAACAATGTTAAAAGGTCCAAACAGAAGAAGAAGCCCAAATGCCCAATGGAAATATTTAAGTGGCTGTCACTGTCAAGCATCAAAGCTCTTTTTTTGTATCAAACATAGCACAGCAATAAGTATGAAAATCCACTGCACCTCATCACATGCATGGGGTGAGAGTGGTACCAACTTGCGGTGCCCAAACATCTATATCTTCAATATAAATGTGACATGTAACTAACCAGACTCAATGTGATTAAATTAGCCACATAAATTAGCCACATTAATTCACCATGATTTCTATCCTCTCTCATAGATCTCCTCTTGCTATGAAAACAACTCCTCTCATTCAAATAGATCACATTGGACACATTTCATTGTGTAGGGTAGGCCAAACAGAGGCATCAACCATTCATTTCAAACTATCTAATGTTTGAGCTTGAATTTGTCTTCAACTTCAATTAAATATGAATCAAGATTTTGTTTGGTGCAGATGATAAGGTTTCAATTTTTGATCTTGATTCAACTCAAAATTAATAAATGCATTTTGCCCCTCATATTGCAATGTTGGTCCTACAATCTTAAAGCTATGCCCTCATTATGCTATTGGTTTAAACTAAACTATCACTAACTACATATCCTTATTACGAGTTAAACCTCAAAACCAACAAGTACTTTTTTTATTAGCTTTTATTGTTATAACTTATAAGAACTAAGGCAAATAAGCTTTTTCTAAAGACACTTAAAGCTTTTGGCCGCTAAAGATACCCTTCTATTATTGAAAACAAACAGAAAACTTCTTTTTTTTTTCCTTTTCTATATCTTACTTTTTCTCCAAGAAAAAAGCTTTTTGACTGCCTTTTAGTAGGTCCATAATGGTTTTTACATGGACCACATAAAGTGCGAAGAGGAAGAAAATTTAGTAGTGCTCCAAATTCAACATAATTGAATCTCCTATATATCAAGTGTGAGAGTGACCACAGGCCACGGCACATTTTCTAAAGCTTTTCTTTCTTATAGTAACATTTCCTTCAATCCCCTACCCCTCCTTAGATTCTATTGCATGCATTATATATGCATTTGAGTTTCCTTTAATGCTGGTATGAAGTTGCTATTTGGAGAAGAAGGAAATAATAGGGATGAACAATTTCCTGAACATCTTTGGCAATTTGTCGTTATGCAAAGGACAATATTTTGTATCCCAATTGGTTAGGGGAGAATGACAATTTTATTTTATTTTTTTAATTAAGGAGGGGGAGAATGACAATTGAATCTCTTGAGTTTGTGTATGAGTACACGTACTCATTTAAATTTATGTCATATATGATAGCATTTGCGTTAAAATCGTTGTCAACATCATTAAAAATAAGTAAAAAATTAATAAAATGTTAATTTAAGTGATACATGCTTGTTTTTCTTTAAGCAAAATTCTCTGTTTTTTTTTTTTTTGAATGTAGCAAAATTCTATGTTTGAATTTTGGATATGAAGAAAATTCCACTTGAAAAAGCTAGCTTTATCATTTATCTTAACGTGAATATTCCTGATTCGAACAAATATTTCTAATGAAGAATACTAGTGATCTATATAATACTCCAGCTACACTTAAAAATATATATATTATGATACAAAAACTTTTACCATGTACTAAAAAAGATTTGTTGATGACTAGAAAGATTTGGGTTTACATAATAGTATATATATATATATATATATATATATATATATATATATATATATATGATGTCAGTGCGAGGTTAGATAAAAGGATAGTATAGTTTATTCTGATTAGAACTGAAATTAGTACTAACTTAGTCTTGTCATGGATCCAAAATAAGGCTACCAACTGACAAGCTAAGTTTCACTACTGTAATTAAAAAATGTGCAAGTTAGTTTAATAAAATGGAAAGGGAAGGTTCTAATGATGAGGGCCACAAAGATGGGCATTGGTTTGGCATTGCCGCTATCCATCGTTGTCCTTTTGGGTTTTCAAAACCCCATCTTATCGGCCATTAATTAAAATTGCCAATGGCACTGACTCAAAACAATTTGAGCTGTATCATTGCACGTAACTAGCCTCACAATTATGATTATGATCAGCTTACTCCACCTTGCTTAGCTTGCTTCCCTTGAATTAGGCAGGATTTGAGCATCATTATTAACTATTTACGTGTTTGTCTTGCTCTATACCATAAGTTACTTGTTCATAAAAAAAAAAATGATTAATTAATAAACCCTTCATTCCTTAAAAATATGAATGGAATTTCATTTCTGTTCTAAATGGGAATTTATAATAAGGATGGAATGGAGTGTATTTTGAATATTTTATTTTGATACAATGATAGTTAGAAATTTTTTCCTATTATTATATATGGAGAATGTAGTTCCCTTTAATACTTGGTATTTTTTTTTTATATTCATAATGATTTTATCCAACTCAAACATGATTGATAAATGTGAACTATACATGTGGGTTTATTTTTAAAAAAATGAAAAAATCTTAAATTCATTGATAATTCGATTTTGAAAGATGTTATTCACACCATAAATCGAATGATAAATCCGATTATATATGTCAAAATGGAATGGATGACTTATGCAACCATATAAAAAAAATATCGTGTCGTTCATGTGATTGAGTGTGAATAACACTTTTGATAAAATCTTAATGAGATTTTTTCATCACTTATTTTCTTATTAAGTTAAAAATCCAAAGCCATGACCCATGTTGTCACCTCATTTCTACTTCTATTCATGAAACTCAACCACTGTCACCCTTCTTCCACCCCACAACGACCAGGTTAATTGGGATATTTTCTAAGGTCCTAAAATGCCATATATATATATATATATATATATATATATATATATATATTTGTTGTTGCAACTGGCAACCAGAACCCCCAAACCATTTCCACAAATCAACAAGTTTCATCCCTTGGAATTGAAAATGACGTTAGCATTCAATTTTCTAGACCTAGATCCATCACTCTCCAAAACATACTTTCTTCCGAATCGTTGTCTATAAAAAAAAAAGGAACAGTAGCTAGAGAGAGATCAAATTGGCTCTAAAATTACAACAGACAAAACTAATTAAGTTAATTATTGCATGGAACACATAAATTGATGATAAAACATCCCAAATTCTATTAAACCAATGCTACTAGACAAGAAATAGTACAACAGTAGTTAACCATAGTTGCCATTTTCAAAAGAAAAAAACTACTCCGTACTATAAATAATAATTTAAGGAAACAAGAATGGCCGACACATTATGTTACTATGTGACAAATTGAGAATGGTTATAAATGGCACAAAACAATATAAATTTTTTGCTTACACAAATGATGCTTCAATATTAAATTCGTATGTTATCAACAATGTGCATCACAAGACTGTTGTATGTGAAGTCCAACAGAATGTGAGATTTTAAATAATGAGCTAAGTAAAATAGTTTAAGACAATGAGTTTATAAATCTTGTTATTTATATACACTCCAATTTATTTATTGTTATGCAATGTGGAATTTCTTTACTTACATAACAACTTATATTTGAAATTCTAACAAATTATTAACTTTCAAAAAAGATCCCTAGGAAAAAAGAAGAATAAAATCAACTCATGTGTTATTAGTTAAAAAAAGATACAAAGACCTAACTTAACCCCCTTTGTTTTTCTTGTTCAAAAATTTCATGAATGGAGCGATTTCTTATTAAGCAACAAGTATTATGTCTTCCAGAGCTCTCCGTACGTGTTGCTTCTCAATTGCCTATTTCAATGCAAATTACAACCCATGCTAATTAAGTGTTCTTCGTGGGTTTTTGCAAAAGGTGCCGTATACGACTTTTAGGAAAGTTCGATATACTACACTGTATACATTTATTAACGAGTCTCAAACGTAAAGTTAAAGTATGGTCTTGTTTTGATAATTTCTCGTGGATGAAACTGTTCTTCTAGCTACAGTTATCATGACTTCTTTGAAATTAAGAAGGAGAAAAAACAAACAGGGGGGCGTTGGTTATAATCCTTACACGTAAAAAAATACAAACAAACATAATTACTTCTTGAAAAATGATTTAGAGACCTACAGCTACAAGCCTACAAATCTATACATAAAATTATGATATTTGTTATTTTTAAGTTAAAAAAATTAAATAAAAGAATTTAAATGACAAATATCAAAATCCTAATATATAAATTTATGAGTATGTCTCTTTTAGTAGGTTTCTCCATCATTGTTCTTAATTCTTTGCTAGGAAATTAAAGCAAGGCCTAAAAGAAAGCTAAAAAAAAATAAACAAAAAGAGAAATCAAAGGAGGAGGAACGTAACGAGTTAACTAATTCATAAAATGGTATCTTGTAGAAACCCCACAAGTGGTGGGTTAACCTAAAATTATGGTAAAGGTATGAAGTGGTGGTCCAAATTTCTCAAATAGCACCCAACATGAGAGCATGGCTTCACATCCCTGTTGAAAATGAATCGTATAGAAAATTAAAGATAGTGGAATATCTAGTGAGATTGTGTGTTTCTTCCTACCCATGTTAGGGCACATGGGCCTTTCTTCATTTAACCCCAAAAATCCACCTCCAATTGGATTTGATCCCCTAAGAATTGATCTCTTAATTATCAATTACACTCTTTTTTTTTTTATATATGTTCATTATTATTATTATATTTAAACTTTCAAATCAAATTCTCCACGTCAACACACAACCATGTGATGTGATCCATCACTAAACAAAGAGTACTTTAATTCAATAATTTTGAAGGAAGAAAATTGTTACCTGATGCATAGCTTCTATAGTTCTTCTACTACTGTTTCGAAGTTGCATTGGGAGGGTCCACTTGTGGAGATAATTTATATGCTCCCACCAACTTCTTTGAGATAGAAAGTCACTAATTTGTCCACAAGCTATATATGATCAATGGTACAGTTCACTCCGTACGAACATGTTAATTTGTTTGGATTTTATTTGATAAAGCTAAATTTTATTACAAACCGAGTCTTGATTGTTCTCGTTCTTTTTAGGATGGGAAATGATTTTTGACACTTGCGTTTGCACAATGGTAGCTAGTAAATGTGAATATCGGAATTTTTTTTTTCTGTATAGAATCTGAGTATTTAAAACATGAAGTATGTTTAATTATTTAATTTTTTTAATGATGAAGTATGTTTATTTTTAATTAGGAGCAATTACACTAATTAATAAAGCTTCTAAGGTTTAAGCGATGACAAATATTTCTTTTTTGAAATGGACAAATATTTCAAAACAAGAGAAAGAAAGTTTGTTTGCTACAAATAAATAAAGGATCTTGCTAGAACACTTGTTAAGATTATTACAAAAGGAAATTTAATCATAAGTTTATCATGCTTCATTTCTCGAAAATCTAAAAAAACACATTTTTCAACAACATTTAATTTAAGAAGATTTCTAATATGCAATCTAAAATTGGATTGTTGCTATGCAACCTTCTCTTGAACCAATAAGAAGTTGTCACTTAATTCACCTTTGCTCAAGACTATCTGAATGGCATTCATCCTAGTTTCCTTCTCTGCTATGTTCGAACTCCAATCTTCCTTAAGTTTAGCATATTCATGACTATCCATTGTCTTCACAAGTGGCTTGGCATAAGAGTTTGCGGCATTGATTGCTAGAACTCGCAACGCCTAGTAACTCAGAGTTTGGCTTGGCAACAGGTGAATTAAGTGACAGCTTCTTATTGGTTTAAGAGAAGGTTGCAACATGTGAATTAAGTGACAACTTCTTATTGGTTTAAGAGAAGGTTGCATAGCAACAATCCAATTTTGGATTACATGCTAGTAACTCCCTTAATTTAAATACATTTGAATGTTTAACTAGTGCCTCAAAAACACTTGTTAACGTACATTTCCCATAAATAAATTCATTCCTTAAATATGATGTCGTTATTATTCTCTCTGTCCTAAATGTAAGTAAAATGTTAAAAAATTAACAAAAATAAGAGAATATGTTTTTAATACATTACTTTATAAATCAATCAATTACTAAAGCAAATATTTAATACATATTTTTTTAATTAATCAATTAAAAAATATAATTTGAAAATTTTAATTTTTTATTAAGTACTTTAACTTCAATTTGGGGCAAAATTTTTTTATATGTTTTTCATTAACATTTTGGAACAATGGGTGTACTTCTTTAAAAAAAGTGTAAGATTTTCTTAATCTCAATCCTAAACATTGATGATAAGAACTTACAATGAGATAAATATTATAAAAAAAATATTACATTGAAAGAATAAAAAAATATTGTATTTATTTCTCAATAAAAAAATGATAATTTGTTGGTTTTGATAAGTGCTAAGGTTAAACAAATTCTTTGATTGTATATTTTTATTAGACACTAACGGTATAAATTTTTTTACATTATCGGCTCATCATCCATAATTAATATTTAATATAATAATTATTAACATTCAAATCAAAATAATGCTCACTTATATAGTACTCTACTATTTTTATTTTTATTTTGAAGTGTACTACTTTCATTTAAACACCCCAATACTTGACATTTTGACAAGATAACTAACCGTAGAAACTGTTGCGAAATATTATTGACTGAAGCAAATCCCAGTCTCCTTAATCTAGTGTTTGAAATCCAGATATTTTTCTTTGTATAATGGAAAATGGCACGTGAAAAGAAGAAGCCACCGACAGTGGACGCTGCTGACTTGCTGTAAACTTGTGACTCTTAATTTGCTCACAACCTGAGGATCATGCTAAAGACGTACACCAATCACAAAGGCCAAATTAAAGTAGGTCCATTGGAGTGGTAGTTATGGATTATTGTGGTTGCTGATGATCTCTGTATGTCTTTCACATTTATAATAATTTTCTTTTTGAAAGTTAAGGTGGTCTTAGATTATTTTTTATAATAATAAGAAAATATCAATAAACTTTTTAACTTTACCTTCATATTTTATTATCTCAATTAAATTCATTGCCTAAATATATGATGGAAGAGGAGACAAATACCAATAATGTGAGAAGATGTGAATCAATTATATGAAATTGAATTTTTTTTAATTTTTTTTTTTGGAACTGAAATTGAATTTTTATTATGTTTAAGAACGTAAGCCAAGGAAGGGGCTTGCATGTATTAAAATTGCACTCCTATATATTGAAATTTTTTATATATATTTATGCACATATTTTAAGAAAAATATATTTAAAAAAAATAGTGCTTATATTGAAAAGGTTTAGTTTTACCACGTTTAGAAAGATGCTAAAAACATTCTAAATTGTAGCTAAACCAATAACAATGTTAGAGTATTGACAAAAAAATTGTGATAATTACGGTGGTTGTCGAATGCAGTTAGCTACATTTTCAGAAAGCTATAGCGCTAGCCACGATTTATCTGTAGCTAATTAAAGCCTTCCTCTGGAAAATTGTGGCTAAGCTTTACCCACACTTATAAAGGTGGTTATTTGTTTGACTTGGGAAGGAGGGGTGTTGACTCCTGCCTGTTCCCTTATCTTTTTCCCTATTATTGTTTAAGGGTAGCTAATAACTTTAAGGAGATTATTCTTCTTTTTTGATAAATAAGTATGATGAAATACCTTGATCAATTAAAAAATATTTTTTTTTTTAAAAAGAGAATAGATATAATAAAAGGGTAAAAAAATTATCAATTAATAATGATAGAGGATAGTGGATTTAACATAAAGTAGATATACTTCCGAAAATTGAATCTATATCATTTTTGGAAATGTTAAATACGTTATTTTATGATATAAAATCTTTTTTTATCCTTAATTCTATGACGACCGAATTAGGTTAACATTTTCCGTGATAAAAAATATAGTGGATACGGTGATATTTGCAAAAATTCAAATGTAGAGTAACTTGAGCAATAGATCAGATAGATTTTTTTTTTTTTCCTTTTTGGCCAGTATCATAGGTGTCCCTAAAAGCACCCTTAATACTAGGGAACCCTTGAGTCTAATCATGCACGAAGTCGCATTCCTATGCCTCTCCCAGCGAAGTATGTTAACCGGGAATCGAACCTGTGACTTCTTATTCTGAGACCTCATTCTCAAGTTCTCAAGTTGGCAGGATCGCACCACTTGAGCCAAACCCCGTTGATAGATCAGATAGATACGTAGCATTGTAGTGCAAGAAATGAAAGGAAAAACAAACATTCGTGAGTAAGTGCCCAATAATAAGGAGAGTGGTAGGACCAACACGAGCAGATGTGAGTAGTGAGAGAGAACACTTTGGTTTTGGAGGAGGGAGGGAGTAACACAAGCTCCATCTATCACGTGCATTAATCAATGAAGTACCGCCATATTAATCCTTCCATGTTGATTCAAGATATGGTCGGTTTCACAATAAAACACAACATTATTCATAAATTGGGTAATATATAAGAGGATGTTACTCATTCTAGTTTTATACTCATTCCTGAATATATGAAATTTTCATAATTTTTATTTTGATTCTATTTATAAGATTTTTATTAATTTTTAATGATAATTAAATTTTTTTTCAAATTTTTCTATTTATGCAATACTTTTTAGAACTTCAATAATATTTATAAGGGTAGTTTTGAAAAAAACATATCAAATGTTCATATTTTCAATGTATTAACTAGATTAACCAATTTTCTTAATGAATGTGAACTCTACTAAGAGGGTTTTATATATAGGGATGAAATGAGTATATATGTGTTTTAAGATTATGCACGAATTTTAAGAAATGATTAAAAAATGTAAGAATTTGATATGTATTTTGAGTATAATATATTGTTTAATCATTAGTGAAGAAAATGAAAAACATTGAAAATGAAAAAGAGGTTGTGATAAATAAGGATATATTGAACAAAAAAAAAAGGTATTAATTATGCATTGAGTTTGTAAAAAACAATAAATTACATATTGTAAAAAGAGGATACATGCAATTTAAAATACGCTGATGTGACTCTTCCCCATTATTTCTCAATTTTTTGTTTTACAAATAAATCAAAAATCAATAGATAATTTCTCAATGTTTTGTTTAAAAAAAATATATCAAAAATCAAATTAAAAAAAATGTGAGACTTTAACCATTTTGAAAAATCAAACTAATGGATAAGTTTACTTCGGTTGCAATTTTATTCCATTTTGGATATATATTATATTTTGAATTTGAATTTTAAAAATAATCTACAATCAATCAATCAATTATATATTATAAAAAGAGGATACCTGCGGTTCAAAATGTATTGATATTGTTCATTCCACTTTCTCAATCTTTTGTTTTAAAAATAAATCAAAATTCAACAAATAATTACTGAAAATTTAGTTTAAAAAAACAAAATTCAATAAAAAATATTGTTAGACTCAATGGTTTTTGAACATTACGACTAATGAATAAATTTACTTGTTTTGAAATCAAAATGAGAAACAACAGTTCTTTTGATTCCCTTTTATCAGATAGAATATTTCGCATAAAAAAACACAACAGTAATTTGATTCCATTTTGGATAAATATTTGTGTTTGCTAATAATAATCTATAATAAAATCAAATTTCTTAATGTTGACATGGCGCTTCCACGTAATTTCTCAACGATATATTATAAAAAGAGAATACATGCACTTTAAAATAAGGTGACGTGATGCTTCCACATAATTTCTCAATTTTTTATTTTAAAAATAAATCAAAATGCAACACACAGTTTCTCAAAATTTTGTTCAAAAAATCAAAATGGCAAATCACAATAATGCATAGATTATAAAAGTGCGAATCATAAGAAGACGGAGATCAACATTCAACAGGAATGGTCAAACACTTATTTTAGACTTGGTCAAAAGCAAAATTGAGAATACTCTTATAAAATCAAGAAAAAATGGCAGAGTACTTCATTATCAATGAAGTTTAGCAAGAATTTTTTTTGCAAATGTTAATCCAATTGATTCAATTTAATTATTAACAATTCTCATATAAATAAAATTATAGAACTCAGTTAAAATTGTCTATTTAATATTTTAGTTTGAAATGTTTATTATATATGAAAGGACATGATCTAATATATTTGTTCATTCCCGTGTATCGCAGTGGTAAACTAAAGTAGTTAGTATATATAAAAACAAGATGAAAAAGCTCTATGATTTTTCTTATTAGTAAAGAAAATTTTATTAATATCAATTTGAGTACAAGAAATACTCAAAAACAGCCAATACAATGTATACATTAAACACCACCGACCTGCAACACTACATTCTCCCAGCATATAGTCATATGTAATTCATGATCAAAATAAACTACCCCAATATGCTGAAACACCTTCAAGCCACACAAAAAGACATACCATTACTTATTATAATCAATAAATATTATATGTTATGACCTCTCCAGTGGTGCAAAGCAGTTCTGTTGATTTAAACATCAATCTCCATATGAGTAACATTTGCCATGTAATTCCTCTTTAATAATAAACCAGAATTTTATACTTATATTCTCAACAATTCCTTCAACATTCAAATATTCTCCTTCAAAAATAACTTTATTTCTGTTAATCCATATACTCCAAAAAATCACTATCTATAGTTTAATCCATGTCATGCTGCCTATACTTTCCTTGTCTGATTCAGTAGTTCCACGTGTTGTTGAAAATATTGCATTATATTCATACATAGCACAGTTTGAACTCCGAACCAAGAATAGCAACGCTACCTATCGAGTGACCAACATGCTGATAGCCGGATAATAAATGATATATTGATTACTCTCCATCTCTTCCAAGAACACATATAGTATCCTCACCTATGTTCCAATAGTGTTCCTCCCATTGACATAACCCTTCTCAATTTAAATTACCATCCCGATTGTTTCTCTCCATTCCCTTACATTCTTCACTAAACTCTCTTATCTTCAGCCAACCAAAAAACTCTATGATTAATGTAACACTGTGTATATAAAATGGAGGGAGTAATAAGTAACTTTATGACATTGCTAAATGAGTTAAAAAATTATTTTATATAAGGAAATGACGAGTTTAATATTATAAAAATTCTTGAATTTAAATTTACATTATTAATTTTTTTTTTCATTCTTTAAGCATTAGTTAAGTGTTCTTAAGATACTTGTTACCAAGACTTAATTTTTGTTAGAATTTTTCTAATGTATGTTCTAGGACATATGATAAAAAATTTATTTATGGTACTTCCTCTAGTCTTAATTATAAGCAAAAAAAGGCACACACTCCACTAATGGTCTTAAATATAAGCAAAAATTAACCAATTTTCTATTTTCATTACAATCATTCCTAAAATATCCTCATAAAGTGGTTGAATCATTTAATTTTTGTTTCATTACCAATGTGAGTTTACTAAACTAGTATATATATATATATATATATATATATATATATATATATTATGAATTTGAGAAAATTAAATACATCAACTAACTTCTTTAATATTTGCGAAGTTGGTTTTTTTTTCGCTTAAAAATGAAACTGGAGGGTGTAAGTTTGTATCGGGAATTGATGTAATTAATGCGTATAAATTTTATAAATGTGACATTTTCAATATTGACTTATTAAATAGGAATTGATGTAATTAATGCATATAAATTTTATAAATGTGACAATTTTCAATACTTACTTATTAAATATGAAATTCTTAAAATTATACTCCTTCTGGCTTGAAATATAAGAAAAAAAACATTATTCTCTTGGTTTAAAATATAAGCAAAACTAACAAACTTGCTTAAATTTTATTTCATTTCCAAAGTTACTTTCTTAAAACATCCCTAGAAAATTGTTATCTTATTTAATTTTTGTTTCATTCTCAATGCAACTTTCCTAAAATACCTCTATTCTTTTATAAATTTGAGAAACTTAAATATAATCAATTAATCTCCTTAATAAGCGTAAAATTAGTTATTTTTGTTTATAATTTAGGCGGAGGGAGTATATCGTAGGACATATACATTATTAGAAAAACTTTTTTAAATTAACCGATTGAAGTGCAAGGAATTTTAAGTGAAAATCGCTGCTGGAGTGTGCAATCTGTGCATGGTAAAAGTTTTTAATGAATGAATAATTGTCTTGTGTTGGATTGGATTAAAAAGATGAATTATTTGTGTGAAAATTGAGTTGTTCGAATAGTTTTTGCAGCTACAACTTAGAAAATAAGTCTCTAATGAACTAAGGAAAGGTCTTTAAATGAATCCTAATGTTCTTTATCACGGACATTGCAACCTATTCGAATTTGAATCATGCATTATGCTAATCATCATGAGCACAACAGGGAATAATGCCTATATTGATATTCACATGAACAATATGACAAATTAAACCACATGTCTATGAAGACTCATTCCTTTGTCAAAGTAGTGTTAGCAATGAAAAATGGAATGACACACTTTAAAGTGTTTAGAGCTGTTAACATTGCATGTGTGTGCCATACGTTTGTGTGGCAAAGCAATGGACTAACGGTACAAGAGAAAGTTAATTAAATTAAAGACCGAGAGTGTTACATATACCAAAAAAGGGAACCTCTTTTTTTTTTTTTGTGAAAGGTTAAAAAAAAACAAAAAAAGGAAACCTTATTATACATAGAAGTTCAAAGTTTTAAGCTTGAAGTTAAATTTAGAAATTAAATAAATATCTAAGATAAATTTATATTTTATGGAGCAAAATTATTTCATCAAAGAGAATATAAAGGGTATACTAAAAAAAATTACTACCTCAAGTTAAAAAATAACCGTCTAATAAAGATAGAGTCATGCAACTCTATTTATATTTTATACATTATAAAGATGTCATATACCAATAAAAAAGGAAATATTAAAATAGGTCGAGCAAGAGAATAAGACCAAATTTTAACTTTAACAATATTAATCTAACGTTAAACATCATCAATAGCCACATTATTAAAAATGAAAACATTTCTATTGGTTCTGATAATCCAACAAGCACAGGGTGTCAAGTGAAGAAAATTATTTCGCTTCTTTGAATTACCAAGTAAAGAATGCAACACAAAGAAATGCAGCAAAGAAGAGTTGAACATCAAAAAGCAGTTCAACCAAAAATATAAGGCATAATTAACAAAGATTAACAACTACAGGGCAAAAAATAAATAAATGCTAACTTGTTTCTTCAGTGTCAAGACAAAAAGAGCAAACAACATCCACATACAATAACATCATGCCGCATCAAATTATTTTTAGTAAAATTTAATGAAAATTGATTGTAAAAGGTAGAAACATATTAAATTATTAATACCTTAAAAATATATACTCTACCTTATGTAATAAAAAGAGTGTTAAGAACGAAATTGAATATTTTATATATTTTAAACATGAATAAAAATAAAATAAAAGAATACTGAAAGGTTAAAGGTAAATAAGTATTTTAAAAGACACTTTTGTAATAAAAATAATACATTTAAGAAGAATAGTGAATTTAATTGTTTAACAAACACTTATTGATTTTAATCACTACAGTATTTTTTATCAGAAAAAGGATTTTTTTTAAATGAGTATCAAGAAGAGTACTCCAACAACATATTATACGCATCTTAGTTTCTAGTTTCTACATTGATTACTACATTCTAATAGTACAAGCCAATGAAAACAAGAAAATAAAACATTAGAAAATGCCAATGATTATTATCGTGTAATATAAGATAGTTGTGGGGTGATCGAGTAGATAATAGATATGTATCATGAAAATTAAAGAAAGGATATTTGGAGGAAGCTAGCTATTAGCTAAGGGGGGCCGTCAAGCTTGAGGTGCACGAGTGTGAGCGAGTGAGTAGTTGGTTGCTGGCGAATACATAAGTTGCCACGTGTGTTTCATTTGATTGGGATTCATGTGATGATTCTCTATACGACAACGTGGAGGCCACATATTTAGTTGTCAAGGGTTAATTAAAAAAAGGTCAGTACGTAGGTCGTTAATTAGGTAAGGGCTTCACGGGTTGTAAATCTCAACGGGACATATCCGACCAAGTGGCCCCTTAACCAACTGGTTTGGAGTTCGAACTTTGAGTATGAAGTAATTTTCGTTGGGAGATCCCTACCACTTAGTGCAAGCTCAGTTGGATCAGATCGGATAAATCGAATTCTAGATAAATCAGATTCGGATAGCGGTTGGTGTACACCAAAAATTAATCTCAACGCCCCCACTTCACCGCCCACTGCACCACCGCATGCATGATTCACTCTTAACTTTCATTTTCTTCATTTTACTAATTTGAAAACTTATTTACTTTTACGACTTTAATAACTTGCATTGATCGCCAATGTAAGTATATTCTAATACAATGTTCTGCATTTATCCTTCTTTGATAATGGTGTATGTGGTAATTCATTTTAGGAGATTTAAATTATTATTTCATATAATTATGAATACGTTTCAAATTAAGATTAGCAAATGTAAAATAAACAAAATAAGATTACAAATACCAACATGTGTTTGATTCATGTTGAGCATGCCTAATTTCTCACCATGATTAATATATTTTGGGTTATATATAAGTAATCATTATTTTAGGATGAAACTCTTTTTTACTAGCTATCTGTTGAATTAATAGATACAAAAAAGTACTACCTCCATTATTCCTTACTATAAATTTTTCTATAAAATAGAAATTTTTCTATAAAATCAATACAATGTGAACTTTAATTTTTACAATTTTCCTCTAATTATTAAAAAGAGATAATGGATGAAAAATTATTTATTATAAAGAGATAATAAAAAGGAAAACGAAAAAACAATTCACAAAATTAACACATGCATACATTTTTTTTTTAAATATATGTGTCATAACTTTAAAAATTTTATATTAAATAACAGATGAGGTACGTTAGTATTTGACGGTTAAGTTTAACATTTTCGATATATTAACTACAAAATAACAATTTTTGCTTTTTTAAACAATATCCTAATATAACGAATCATGGTAAAATTCAAAGACTACCGAAAATCATCCTAGTTTTCATCGGTTGAGTCAATAATTGGCAAATTAAAAACACACACACAAAAACAAAAGTCCATTATGGAAATAGTTCAGATTTCAGACTTCTTATTTTCGTTGCTCTTATTATTATAAGAAGAAAAAGTAGTAGTAACCAATAAAAGACAAATCTCTTATTTTTCAATTTTTATTCAAATATTGTAGGCTTGTAGCAGCAACAAATTAAAGCCGGCAGTTTGGTGGTTTCAAATTCAATTGAAAACAAATTTAAAAGGAAGACTTCAAAGCAGAAGTTGCATTTCTTTTGGAGCAAACCATGAGCTCATCGTCGTCTTTAAGAATGAAAAAGAATAACACATGCTCGATAACTTTCAATTGATAAGCTTATAATTAAAAAAAAAACTTTCAATTGATAAACCTGACGGCTCTTTCAATTCCTCAGTATGAGATATATCTTGTTTATTCAGAAATCCTATTATTTTAGACACATTTGATTCATCTAAAGGAAATACGTGTTTTGTTCTACCGTGAGGAAAGGCAAACGCACGTTTCTAAAAGCTTGTCCCTTCACAATTTTGTGTTTGGAGAGCTGCACATGCAGTTTCAGACACACACTAAGCATGCTTTCAAGGAAA
Organism: Crotalaria pallida; assembly: GCA_037953625.1. Taxonomy (NCBI): domain Eukaryota; kingdom Viridiplantae; phylum Streptophyta; class Magnoliopsida; order Fabales; family Fabaceae; genus Crotalaria; species Crotalaria pallida. The sequence goes on along the minus strand of CM075651.1, from coordinate 144,780,640 downwards.
ATTTTAAATAGATATCTACAATTATTTTTTTTTAATTTCTCAATATATTCACCCACATAAGCAGGTGATTAAAAATCACTGATTGGTCTTGTGAGAGTGATCCTTTCAGTAAAGCCTTTTATATTCGTAAAAACCCATAATCACTTGCTTAAATAACAAGCATTCTAATTACTAATTGTGGTTACTTCTATTGATTACCATACCATTAATTTAATCAAACGTGTATTTTGACATTATATTGTTTGAATAAAAAAAAAAAATCTACACTCCAATCCAGACACAAGGCATTCTCGACATCATTAAACCGTGAAGGGAATATTTGGCTATAAAAAAAAAAGTGAAGGGAATTGAATAAGAAGATTTGAATCCATTTGAATGTTAAATCTTGAAAGTAAAATAACTTTTGTTCTCTCTCTTTTTCTTTCTTTCTTTTTTGTCCTCCTCTCAATCTCGCTCTTATTTTTTTTTAGTTAAGTATTTTTTTAAAATCAATTACATTTGTGAAAATATTTTATATTAACTAAACATATAGAATGAACTTATTCATGTATCAAATTGCTTGTACATTTTAATTTTAAGAATGCATGCACTCAAATTACCATAGAAAAGAAATCAATCAATTACCGACTTATTTATTTAAAAAAAAAAACGAACTTATTGTGACTTGAAGTAATAGGTATGGAATACCTGACGGCTTATCAAGCATTTTCTTACGATTGCAAATACATTGTTTTGTTTCATTGCTTGTGTTGAAGAGAAATGAACTAATAAAGGCCGTGTAAATAACATAAACATTCGTCTCTACGTATGCATAGCGAAAGCATATTGATGGAAGTACCAAACTTTCCATGCTTATTGTATTGTTTATCTGCACAGTGCACAAGGCAGTGATCGGATAATGTCACAATAATTTCATCTCTTAAATTTATCAAGCAAATGCATGCTTTTTGAGGTATGTACTCTTTCCAATTTTATTTTTTTTTAAATTTTTACTGAAGAATTAAACTTTGTTTGGGATATATATATATATATATATATATATATTGGAGTACTATAAGTTAAGCTTTAGAAGAGAGACGAGCTAAGAAAATATATTTTTTAATTAAAAAATTAACGGAATAATGTAACGAGGTAAAATTTAACTTCTGGAGGAAAAAAAAGTTTGAAAAAAGTGAAAATTTTAGTTCCTCTTTTAAATGAGCATAAGTGTTGTCATAAAAAAGTTGAAAAAATAGAAATTTTTTTAATTAATCACGATAAGATAATTTACAAAGAAATATAAAAATAACTTATCATCATATTAAAGATTTAAATGAGACATGCACGAATGCACTAGATTTAAGAATATTTATCGCTACAAATGAATTACTTGATGTAGAAGACCTCCAATGATTAATACTTAATACTCTTCATGATACAACAATCACTCATCATCAGCTCTGTACTTGAATTGATGAGTTATGAGGGAATGACTTATTTGGATTGTTGTTTTTGGTAATTAAAATAAAAAACAATTTACATATAATAGTAAATATAATAGTAACATAAAACTATTATTAATTTTGCCACATGTGTATATAAATTCCCACAAAGAAACCAAGTACTATGTGAAAACAAGAGCAACCCAATCTCTTATTTATATAACATGACATGCTATGTCAGCTACATATAACAACCATAACCCTCAAACGTTCATATCGGCAAAAAATAAAGAAAACTAGCCATTAATATGTAATGGTAAAGCCAATTGAATGAGTAAGAAACATGTGGACAATGAATTTGCTTTTTATTAGGCAATTAACTCTCTTAAAGAGCTTTTTATTGCAAAATTATTATTATTTTAACAGCTCCATTATAAATGTTGATGCAAGTTGAAGGAAATCAATAAAAATTAAAACAAATAATAAAAATAATTTGATTTAAAATAAATATTTAATCAAAATATTTCAAGAAAAATCATTACTTAGAGACAGAATTATTTACCTGTGATGCAATAGAGGATAAAGCGAAGGCAAAATTGAAAATGATCTCTCCTGGTGCTACTCTATTATTGATGCCTTTATCCTCTCTTAATTTTAATATTTAAAAATAAAAATACAAGCATGATGTTAGATATACATTCAGTCAAAAAAAGCAACTCTCATGCATGAATATTAGTATTTGTCATTTATACGGGACACCTGCCTTTTCAGACAAAAATTGGTGACCACCACTTTCTACCAGAAAAACAAATGTCCCTCTCTAATATCGAATACGGATGTGAATGAAACATTTTCCAAAAAAAGTAGTCATAGATTTATTCATTTTGTTACCCATCAAAGCAGACATAGATTGATCATTGATGTTAACATATTCTTTTGAAAAACAAAGCAAATAAGCATACGATGATTTATTGATTTGACAAGAAAATAAATACCCTAGTAAAAATAGCAGTTGACTAAAAATGGCTGCCAATATTAACTCACGAAACCTCCGCGTGCTTTTACTATTAGTATAACAAATAGCATTGCTCTTACCGATTTTACTCGCTCTGATTCTTTTAACAAAAAAATCAATATTGTTGACGTACAAGGATCAACAATCTTAAATTTAAAAAAAAAATAAAAAATAAAAAATCAAGTATCAATCAACCCTTTCCTTGTAGGTTCCACACTTCCACATCTCAATACAGAATAGATTTTCAATATAAATATTTTAATTTAATTAAAGAGATTTTTTAGGTCCATTGTCTTTCACATGGGGTCAAAATCCACATATAGAAAGTTTTGATCACACGGGTAAGCAGAGAAGAGGGAATAAAATAAGAAAGTAAAATGCTAAGCAATACACTAATATTATTGGTTAAAGAAGTAAAATACTTATACTTGCTTTTAAAAAAAAAATATAAGCACTTAAAAATATATTTACTCCCTCCAATTTAGAATATAAGCATAAAAAAAATTAGGTATTAAGGAAGTTAGTCAATTGTATTTAATTTTTCAAATTTATCAAAAAAATGGAGGTATTTTAGAAAAGTAGTATTGAAAATAAAACAACAATTAAATGAAATAACAATTTTCTATATGTTTTAAGAAGATGATATTAGAAATGAAACAAAATTTAATACTTTTACTTATATTTCAAATTGGAAGGAGTATATGTGAATAGATGAAGTGAATTAACATTATTAATGATATTATTAGAATTAATAATATGTATTATAATTATTTTTAAAATTATTTCTATAATTATAATTAAAAGGAAAAAATATCAATGTTTTTTAAAAAATAAATAATTAATCTCATTAAAAATTTAAAATAATAATTTATAAAAAAAATAAAGATAAAGTTCAAACTGTGCTTATAGTAATAATAATAGTACTAGAAAATAATTTTATAAACTGTGATTTTTCTGTTTCTATTTTAGTCCGCACAAGCTAAGCCAAACCAAACCGAAGCCTCTTGTTCCAACTTCCATGTTCTTATATGTATGAGCCTCAAACTCACGACTACTACGAACTTCCATCACCGACAGCATAAAGACAACGTACTCTCATTGATTGTGACACGCTCGCTCACATGAAAATGTTGCAATCTGGTACCGCCGGAGATCATCAACACGGTGGCTCCGGTGGCCGGACTGTGGTGGTGGGGGTGAAGATTGATTCTCCTAGCAGAGAGTTGCTCACTTGGGCTTTGTTCAAAGTTGCTCAGCCTGGTGATATTGTTGTTGCTCTTCATGTTCTTGGCAACAATGGTAATAAATTAATAATAAATAATAAACAATAAACAACCCATGATGTTTTTTTTGTTTGAATTTTGTTTTTGTGAAGTTTGACTCTTTTTTATTTTTGATGAAATGGGTTGATGCAGAAATTGTGAACCGTGATGGAAAATCATCTCTTTTTTCACTTGTCAAGGCATTTGACTCTGTTCTCGCTGTGTATGAAGGATTCTGCAATTTGAAACAGGTTCAATTTCTTAATATCTCTCCCTGCAACAAGACAAATTATAGTATTAAATGTGAAGTTTTTTAATAAAATATATATTTTTTTTGGTGAAAATGATTCAGGTGGAACTGAAGTTGAAGATTTGCAGAGGTTCATCAGTGAGGAAGATTCTAGTTAGAGAAGCAAATGCATATTCTGCAACTCATGTTATAGTTGGAACTCCTCAAGGCCTTCATAAAATTAAGCCTGGTACAACTGTAGCAAAGTACTGTGCTAAAAAGTTATCTAAGGAATGCTGGGTTCTTGCTGTTAATAATGGCAAAGTTGTGTTCAAGAGAGATGGTTCACCAGCAACTCGTGCTGACTTAAAAGGTTTTTATTAATTTATTAATTTAGTTTTATTTTTAATTAATTTCTTGTTTTGGATTGAGATGTGAATCTTATGAAAATGGTAGAGTTTTTGTTCTCAGTCAATTAAGTTGTTGCAGGAATTGGATTTGATCACAGAAAAGGTTTGCTCGGTTCGATTCACCGGACACTCAACAAGAGTTCAAAAGTACTAAATGATGATGATAGTAGTAGCCAAATTTCGGATCACAGCTTAGCCAAGGTTTTTCTGGACACTACAGAATCAATTGAAGAGAAGAGCTGCTTAATTTGTGGTCCAGCTTCAGCATTGCCAAACTCATCTTGCATCAAAAATGCAGAAGAGTCTTCTACTGATGGTGGTGATGAGAAAAAGAACTCTTTGGCTATAGTTCCTGTACAAACCACTGATGCAGTATCCAGCACTGGAACTGTTTATGGAAGGGAGCTACATGAATTGAAACCGGGTTGGCCACTACTGCACCGGGCGAATTTTCCGGACAGGAATTCTTCCGAGAGATCGCTGTTGCGCCAGATCTCGGTTGTCCAGTGGGCAATGCGGCTGCCCTCCAGAAATCTTTCGTATGCTTTTGATCGCGACAACGAAACGGACAATTGCAATGGATATCAAGATCAATCTCTTGCTCTAGACAGCAAAAGTGGTGCTCTCGTTCCGGTAGATGCTGAAATCGGATTACCTTCTTCGCCCGAACGAAACTCAATAAGCATTCCTAAAGAATTGGAGGGCCTTCATGAGAAATACGCATCGTCTTGCAGATTGTTTAAGTACCAAGAGCTCGTAGCCGCAACATCAACTTTCTTGCCTGGTTTGTCGTTTAATTTTCTTTTTCCTAGTACTAGTTTTTACCATGAGATCAATTTGTGGAATTTTTATTTATTTATTTATTTTTTATTATTATTATTATTTTTAACACGAGTACCAATATGATTACAGAAAATTTGATTGGGAAAGGAGGAAGTAGTCAAGTGTATAGAGGATGCCTTCCTGATGGCAAGGAACTCGCGGTTAAGATCTTAAAGCCTTCGGATGATGTTTTGAAAGAGTTTGTTCTAGAAATAGAAATCATCACTACCTTGCATCACAAGAACATTATTTCCCTCCTCGGATTCTGCTTTGAGGATTCCAATCTTCTTTTGGTCTATGATTTCTTATCAAGAGGAAGCCTTGAAGAGAATCTTCATGGTACACAAACATATACATCATTACTATATTTCCTTTAGTTTTTTTATTTGCAGTCTTGTTAACTTACTATTTACTTCTATTTACTATTTATAGGTAACAAGAAAAAATCACTTGTGTTTGGTTGGACTGAGAGATATAAGGTAGCAATGGGTGTTGCTGAGGCTTTGGAATATCTGCATAATAATGACGGCCAGCCAGTGATCCATCGCGACGTAAAATCATCAAACGTCTTATTATCTGAGGATTTTGAACCACAGGTGATTATTCTTTAACTCGGTTGATTTTCATGTTTTTGAATTGTTTTTATTTTGTCAGGGTTAGGCCTCATGCTGTTCTGATTGATTTTTTTTTACAGCTCTCTGATTTTGGACTTGCTAAATGGGCATCGACCTCTTCATCACATATAACCTGCACCGATGTTGCTGGAACCTTTGGGTTTGTACCATCTATTATTTTTTTTTCATACAATGTTGCAGAGAGAAATTACATTTGAAATGGTTCTAAATTTTGTATTACACTCGTTTATGCAGTTACTTAGCGCCTGAATACTTCATGTATGGTAAAGTAAATGATAAGATTGATGTGTATGCATTCGGTGTGGTGCTCCTTGAGCTTCTTTCAGGAAGAAAGCCCATAAGTGGTGATTATCCTAAAGGTCAAGAAAGCCTTGTCATGTGGGTATGTCTCTTTAATTTTATGTTCTTGATATACATTTCTACTTAATTACTTAACTTATTTCCTAATCGTATGTATTGAAGGAAAAATAATGAGGGGAAAAAAAATCTTTTGCAGGCAAGTCCAATTCTAAATAGTGGGAAGGTGTCACAATTGTTGGATCCTAGTTTGGGTGATAACTATGATCATGAAGAGATGGAAAGGATGGTCTTAGCAGCCACACTTTCTATCCGGCGCGCTCCAAGAGCTAGGCCTCAAATGAGCATTGTAAGTGATCTATAATTGGCTTCATAGAAAATTGAGTCCTCTAAATCATATAGAGATGTCAGGGGAAAAAATGTGTTCCATGTGGTGAGTTATTTCTTTAGGACAATGACATAAGTTGTACGTTTTGCTTGTCCTACAGATCATGTGGTACCCGAATTCATTAGATAGCATACTCCTTTACTCTATCTTAATTGAACACTGTCCAAGTAGTCTCATTCCCTTATTGTATTGTAGATCTCAAAGCTCCTTCAAGGTGATGCTGATGTAATCAAGTGGGCGAGGCTAGAAGTTAATGCTCTAGTATCACCAGAAATGCTTGACGACGAAGCTTGTCCACCTTCTAACCTACAGTCACATCTCAATCTCGCGTTGCTCGATGTTGAGGACGACTCGCTCTCCATGTGCAGCGTCGACCAGAATGTGTCATTGGAGGACTACTTGAGAGGCAGGTGGAGCCGCTCGTCGAGCTTTGACTGATCAGCAAAACCACCGGCGAAAATGCTAGAATAAACTTTTCCGTCCAAGTGTAGATAAAGTTTTCTTGTGTTGCCTCTTCTGATGGGTCTTTATAGATGGGATTAGGATGAGAGGTTGTTTGTGTGTGCCCTCCTCCTTCCCTTATAGATATATATAATAGCCAGTGATGTGCACTTTGTATTCTGTTGGCATTCTACTTAAAGTGGTGTCAATTTTTATCCTTGATCTCAATTCAATTGAGTTGTAATATGGTGTAATGCCATGGTAAAAAGATGAACAAGTTGAATTTTAGAGCATATGGATCAATGGAATAAGGCTAATGCTAATTTCTTCTCCAATGCTTGGATTCTTTCAAATGTGCTTTGACTTGATTGTGAATATCCTAGCAAGTTCTTCATAGATAAGTTCGTTGATTATGATCTGAGAAGTGTAAGCCTTAGAATTTGAGTATTTTGTTAAAAGATAAAACATAATAATGTCAGAAACCATCTTTCAAATTCATTGAAAGTTTTGAAACTAAGCACAAAATACATAAGTTCTTCAAGTAATGTAAAGTTTTCATCCTTTTACAAAACCATCACTAATTAGAGATACTGCTTTCCATACTTTAGTATTGTTCACCATTTTATAGGCAATATCAAGCAAGTCGTTCAAATTTGAGATGGTCAATTTGGCAAAGAATATATGCTAAATTTGCTTATTAGTGCACACTGGTTAAACTCTTACTATAAACTTGTTAAGCATTCCGATTGAAGTCGGTGAGGCATAGGGATGGGCCACAATATAGGTTTGGCAATTGTACCTAGCTCCGTTCTGTATAGGCTACAGAGTCCGAACTAGTTTTTTGAACACAGGCTCCTTGCTAGTTACTACTTAGGTACATCCGGATTCGATCTGGGTTGCGTGTCTGGCTATTGCAGATGAGTCCTTTCTTCCTTACCCAGATCGCGTGCTTGACTATGACATATGAATCCATTCTTCCTTTTTAGTTCAAGTATATTTTTTATGGATTAATATAAATGCATGAAAATACATTACATTACTCCCAAACTTACTTTAATATTTCTTAATTTTTTAATTACAATAAGTTAAGAGGTGAGCGTATGCTTAAAAGTGTATATAAGTTTATCCAAGTATAAAATTATTAGATTTGTTGTTGACTTCCTGGATTCAATGTAGGAAGTAAATATCGTATGTAAGTTAACACTTAATATACTAAACATTAAAAATATTTATCAACGGAGCTTGGTTCAGTTGGTGTAAGTCTGTAAGACCCCAACTAAAATCTTGGGAATGACACACAGGTGTTAATAGTCTCATGTTCGATTCCCACTAAAAACATCTCGTTGGGAGAGCCAGCCACGCAGCTCGCTCCGGATTAGTCTCAAAGGCTCTCTGGTATTAAGTGTGTTTTTGGGGATACCGATGGTTCCGCAGGGAATACGAACAAAAAAAACATTAAAAATATTCAAATTCATTGTTCAGCTCTTTGATTAAGGCATGAAGTAAATAATGCATATAAATTAACCTTAGCTTCCGCATATTAACAATGTTGCAATCTTTAGAGAATATTCACAATGTCTTTTTCTTTTTTGCAAGTTTATATACAAATGTTGAAGTTATATGATGAGTTGATTTTTATTATTGTCCTAAATGTTATAATTTTTCTTTATAGTATAAATTTTCATTCTTTTTTGGTTTACGAGGGAAATCCTATCGTCATTGCCGCACATTGACGACTCTGATGGGCAACCCCACCTCTAAGTCATAGCCTGCAAACTGCCCGGAAGAGAACAACCACTCCCGAAGAACCGACAGACTCATATCGCCTAGGTGAGATTCGAACTCGTGTCCTTGCAGACCGAGGACAAAGTCCCAAATCAAGTGTGTCACACCTCGTTGGTAGAAATTACATCTTCATATACATTTTATCTCTTTTTTTTTTTCTCTTTTTTTCCTTTCATGTCATAAATTTTCATTCTCACCTTCAAGTATGAGTATGTTTTATTCCCATGATAATATCTTTGTGAATTACAAAAATGATATCACTTTAATTATCATTCACTATCTCCATTTAGTTACAACCTAAATTTAGATTTCATAGCAATTTTTTATTTGTTCCAATTAAAACACATAAGAACGTGTAAGAAATTTATACAAATATGTATAACTATTATGGGAACAAATATTCTTGATAAATAAAAAAATTATTATAGTTATTAGGCTTAGATTAAATTTAATTATACACTTGCCTTTTATTACAATAATGCTAATAACATATTTATATTTTTATGATGAAAAATATTATCTTTTATATATTAATAAATGTTTTTTGATTAATTTTAACGACCACAATAAAAAAATAATATAAATAAATAGTATTTATTAATATTTTAGTAATTATGAAATATATATTTCCAAAAATATACACTATCAACCAAACAAAATTTCGAATTATTCACAAGAACTTTCATATACTAACCAAACATAATTTTTAAAATACTCAATTATAATATTCTCGATAACACGAGAATGAAATTCCCAAAAATATAATTTCATTCGTATAAACAAAAGCACCCTAAACTCAATTAAGTACAACTTTATCAACAACAATTACTATCAAAAACTAGCTTTTAAGTAACCAACGGGGTTTGGTTCAGTTGGTGTAAGGCCACAACTGAAATCTTGGAAATGAGACAAGGATGCTAATAGCCCGGGGTTCGATTTCCACTAAAAACATCCCGCTGGGAGAGCCAACCACGCAGCTCGCTCTGGATTAGTCTCAAGGACTCCCTGGTATTAAGGGTGCTCTTAGGGATACCGATGGTTCTCCAAGGAATTCGAACAAAAAAAACTAGCTTTTAAGTAAACAGAAAGATAAAAACAGCATATGAGCTCCTTGCTCGCTTAAATTCAGGAGCAACAGAGATGAATAATTTTTTGGACATCCCACACTAAAGATGTGTTAGGAATAGTATTATCAAGTTATATAAGTAATGTTATGTTATGTGTAGTGAAAAGAAATAGTAATATAGCAGTGGGATATATCTTTAGGTGTCAATTGTTATTGGGCTTGTTATTTTGGGTATGTTACCGTAAGCCCATTAGGGGTGTATTGATGTCATTTAAATACCAATGTACTGTGAAAATGAAAAGAAAGCAAGAAGTTAATCCCTAAATTTCTTTCTCTTTTCTTCTTAGGAAGCTCTCTGGACCTCGAATCCAAGCAGCATCAATTGTGTCCCTAACAAGATGCGAAGATATCGTCAATGCAACACGCGACGAGCAAAAAAATAAGCACCACTCATATCCCTCTCCTTCTTCTTCTTGTTTTTTTTTTTTTTTTTAAAGGCTCATATCCCTCTCCTTGATAACACAACTTCTCTGGAATTTATGAGATAAATGATATCTTATACTTAGAATCCAGCTGAGTTTGTTGCATGTGACAGATGTCTGAAATTAACAAGACCGAACATTGCAAATTAAGAAACAAAAAAATCTACTCCTCTACAAATTTGATTATGCCGGTTTCTAAAGATGTAACTAAACTGAAAATGACAATATGATACACTCATAAGATAACAGTAGTTGACATGTATGCCATCCCGTTTGATTCCCCATCAGTCAAGAATGATATTACGGGCCTTTTTTTTTAGTGGCAATGGCTTTGTATATGTTTCAACATTGGAAGGTCGGAAACTAATTATTTTTTTTGTTACATACTTGTTGAAAATTTTTACACTTTCGAGATAAGTGAGTTGGAACATATTTTTGACAAGGATGTGTTACATATGTATTTTTTTGAGTTTCCAACATTCCAAAATAAAAAATTATTTAATTTTGAGAATATTTTGAACTTTTTCAAAAATAAAAGGAGATATAAACTTTAACGGTTTTGATATACTCAACCTTAAAGCTAAATTTAAGCATTAAATAGTTTTCCTTTTTCACCTATTCCCAATAACAACTTTTATTAGTATTAATTAGAATTAATTAAAAATATATTTTTTTTATCTTCTACCTTTAATTCTTCTTATTTGATATTTTTTACAATTCCTTTTTGTATCTTTTTCTCTTTTATGTTTTGCTTAAAAAAACAAAACTTATAAAAAAACAACATCATACAACTGAACAAGCCTTCATTCATTTGAAACTTTATTTTTAAAATTTCAAAACAAAATACACCACCCAATACTGTGAAAACCCTTTGTTCAATTAGTTGTAGGCTATTGTTTTTTATAAGTTTTGATTTTTTTAAAGCAAAACTTACAAGCGAAAAGATAAAAAAAAAAGGATATAAGGGGTATTGTAAAAAATATAAAATCAGAAAAATTAATGATAGAAGATAAAAATATATATTTTTAATTCATCCTAATCAATATTAATAAAAATTGTTGTTTTTTTTTTGTCCGTATTCCTTGCGGAACCATCGGTATCCCCAAGGGCACCCTTAATACCAGGGAGCCCTTGAGACTAATCCGGAGCGAGCTGCGTGGCTGGCTCTCCCAGCGAGAAAAAATTGTTGTTGAGGACAAGCAAAAGAGAAAAACTATTTAATACTTAATACTGAGTATATCAAAACAGAAAATTCTACGGTGGGGATAAAAATTACTACCTTCGTCTTTAAATGTAAGATCGTTTTTCATTAAAAAAAAATATAAGACCATTTTGAGACTTTTATTTTGTCTCTATTTATAAGATCTTATACCAATTTTCAGTGATCATTAATTATCTTTTCTCACAGATACCCTTATTTATTTAACACTTTTTAAATTTTCAATAATATTAGTAAGAATAATTTTGAAAATACATTTAAAAAATTTACATTTTTAATACAATTAATGAAATTAATCAATTTTCTTAATCCAACATGAAAATATTCCAAAAAAGTTCTACTGTATATAGTGACGAGGGAGCACTAAATTTCTTTCTTTCAAAATTTCTGCCATGTGACGCGTAGCCCATAGCCCAATGCCAATGGCAATAACTAGCTCTTTTTCCGTGCAATGCACGGATTGTTGATATTAAATTTTTTTATATTAAATATTTTAAAATTAAATATTATTATTATTTTCATTATAAAGTAAATATTATTATTAAACAATAACAAAAATAATTATAAAAAAATTATTCAATATACTTTATTATGATAAATCAAAAATTATTATTATAATATTGATTTTTTTGTTTGATGGTATTATGAGAATAATTAATGGTAAATCATAATATCCCTTATTTCATTGGACATGAATTCATTGGAAGATAATGACGGTTCGTTTTTTAATATTATATTTATTTATGTATAGATCAATATTAAATGAATATATTCCTTATTTAGTTGATCGATGATTAGCATGTTTTATTAATTAGAGTGAAATCAAAATTAAACTTTTTTATTTTTATGGTGTGCAATGCAAAGATTATTAATATTTAAATATTTTAAAGTAAATATTATTATTAAAAAATAATAAAAAATGAGTTTGTTAAAATTTTTTGTAATTCCTTATATAAATAAAAAAATAACAGTTTTTATCTAAGATTTTCCTTATTTATTCAGTGGATAAATTAACATTTTTATACATGATTATTAACTTTGTTATGATGAATCAAAAGTAAATCAGAATTAGATCTTCCTTGTTTATTTAATAGATAAATTAATATTTTTATATGATTATCAACTTTATTACTATAATTAAAAACAAATCATAATTAAATATTTTGAACTTTTTTGTTTTATGGTATTATGAGAAAATTTAAGGATAAATTGCAATATCCACTATTTCATAGAACATGAAGACGACATTGAAATTGTTATTTTTGACTATCTTGGTTAACACATTGCATTTTATTATGAATATAATGTTGGCTCTTTTTTTATATATTTAATATTATATTTGTCTACGTCTAGATGAGTATTAAATTAATGTATTCCTTATTTAGTTGATCGATGAATTAACATGTTTTATCATGATATTATGATTAATTATTAGAGTGAAATGAAAATTAAATTTTTTTATATTTTTTTGTTTGATTGTATTATGAGTAGATTTAAAGATAAATCAAAATATTTTCTATTGCATAAGACATGATAATTTAGCATATTTTAAATATAAATATCACATCTAATATGAAAAATTATATATAATTAAACCAAAATTATACATTTTGATTTTTTTTATTTGATAATGTTATAAGATATTTCTTATATTTTTTTTACTATTATCATTTTTTAATATAATTATCACATTTATTATTATTATTATTCATATTTAAATATTTTGATCTTTTTCATCATTTATCTTATCTCGTGACAAAAACGGAAAAAAATCATAAATAAATCAAAAAATATTGTTTCTTCGCAAAAGACTCGCCAAAATTATTTCTCACCGGAATACGATTAGGGTATTTCTTCCTAATCCTAGGAGCCTTAGCCCTTCTCTTCTTTGAAAAGAGAAAATGATCAATTATTTGCATATTCTTTTAACAAAGAATAATCAAAGTAAGTATGTATAACAACTTACCAAAATTTCAAAAAAAAAAAAACAACTTACCAAGGTCATGCTCTTAATTGTTTGAAGTAACTCATTGTTGTCATTCTTCCTGAAATTAGCATTAAGTAAAAGTCAATTAAAAGTATAACAAATATGCATCATCTAATAAATAATTCATCAAACACTCAAAAATCAATATTAAGAGCTCTAAGTAGAGGAATAAACAAAAGTCAATTAAAAGTATAACAAAATATGCATCATCTAATAAGTAATTCATCAAACACTCAAAAATCAACATTAAGAGCTTTAAGTAGAGGAATGAGGGAAAAAACAAAAATAAAAGAGAGAATTTGGAGAAGAGAATTCTTAGAATTAGATAGAACTTAAAAAATTGAATGGGAGAGCCTATTATATATATATATATAGTGATTTTTTTAATATTTTTTTAATATTTTTGTTGAGGATAATGATTTCTTCAACAAATTGAGGATAATGATTTCACATACAGATAATGATTATATAAATTTAAATAATTAATTTAATTTCAAATTGTAATTTTGGTTAGAGATAATGTTATTTATCCACAAAATCATTTAGATTAATTTTATTTCGTTGTATATTTTGGTTTGAACTCTTACCTTTTTATATAATTATTTTTAGTTGTTGCTAATAATAATCTTTAATTTAAAATATTTAATATAAAAAAAATTAAAATATCAACAACCCGTCATTGCACGGGGTAAGCTAGTTAGGATATAAAATAAAAAATAATAGGAGAACAAAATTATTAGAATTAGAGAGATATAAAGGTAAAAAAAAATATAAAATTTAATGTGAGATCCTATTATAAATTTTTTAATATTTTTTTGAGGATAATGATTACTTTTTTTTTTTAACAAATCGAGGATAATGATTTCACGTACAGATGATTAAATAAATTTGTGATCTTTTAATATTTTTTTCAATACTTTAGTTGAGGACAATGTTTATTTTTTTTTCCAACAAATAATTGAGGATAATAATTTTACATACATATAATGATTAAATAAATTTAAATAATTAATTTAATTTTAAATTGTAATTTTGTTTAAGATAATGATTATCTATCTAGAAACTCTCTGGTGGGAGGAAAGCTTCACGGGACAAATGTGATGTCTCGAAAATTTCTCCGGCAAACGTGATGCCTCGAAAAGGGATCCTTTTATATATAGATAGTAGATTGAATGAACACAATAAAATAAAATACTAAAATAATTAAAATAATGGAGCGTAGTATAATTGATTAGACGCTATCTATCTATCTATCTATCTATCTATCTATCGCAAACGCAGTCGCTGAAAACACACCACAAACACAAAGAAAGAAGGAAACACAACTTCACACCCCACACACGCAAACCCCAAACACAACACTGTGTCATCGCCGCCGTGGTTCTCATAATCCTATCGCGCCCCCATAATCCACCGTCACACCATGGATCAACACCACTCTCATCATTACCACCGCACAAGGTACGCTCCTCTCCCTTCTCACCACCATCATAATCATCATCATCACCATCATCAAAACCCTAACCACCTCCCTCCTCCTCCTCCTCCTCCACCACCCTCCCTCCCTCCTCCTCCTCCTCCTCCACCTCATCATTCCCAATTCCCTCCCAACTTCATCGAACAAGATCGCCATATCTCAAACAACCACCACCACCCTCTCCCTCATCCCTATCCCCGTTCTCCGCGCCTCTCCGATGTCGACCCCCTCCCTCGCCGCTCGATTCCCGATTTTGATCAACCCTCCTGGAACCCTAACCCTATCCCTAGCCACCGGGTTGTTCCTCCTGATAATCGCCCTCCTAGGAATTATCCTCCTCCGGTCGATTACGATCGCGAATCTCATCACCGATCGTTGGATCGTGTGCAGCTGCCACCACAACCACCGCCACCACCGTATCATCATCAGCCGATCGAATACGATCATGACGACGGGATTTCCAGGTTTAGATTGGAACCTATGGATGTGTACGAGTCAAACCCTAGGGAGATTGAGAGGGAAGAGTTTCTGAATTATCATCGCGGAAGGGATACCTATGTTGATCCGAAACCTGAGGGTTATGTTTATGTGTATGACGTGGAAGACGAGGTTGAGATATCCAGGGGTGGGAGCAGAAGAGATGTTGAAAGCAAGAGGTGGGTTAGTGATAGGAATGGACCAAGAGTGCCGCGTGATTCTTCGTCGTTCGAATTCGGAAACAAAGAAATTGGTGCCGCTGGGAGTAATAATGGCAATGATTTTCGGGTAGTGTCCGGGAAAAGAGATTATTATGGTAATGAATTGGGTAGGTATAACAATGGTAGAGGGAACAGCAGGGAGCGTGCTCATGAGTTTACTCGCACTCCTCCGCACAAACAGGTACAGAAGAAGAGTGCTCTACTTAGGCTTCAGACTATTAAACCGAATCATAGGAACCGCGAGAATGAGCAGTCACGTTACCCTGGCTATGCTGCTGAAAATAACCCCAATTTCTTCAGGGGTAAGGAGCAACATCAGGCTGAGAATAACTCTAGTTTCTTCAGGGGTAAGGAGCAACATCAACACGGGTATTTAGGTCATGGGCATGGGGTGAAAGCTGAAACAAGAGAAGAGAGAGAAGGAAGTCCTGTTGAGCTTGATATTTCTTTTGAATCAAATTCTCTGGTGGCCAAGGCTAAAGTGGCACCTTCAAGTTCGGTTGTTGTTTGTGATACAAATAATATGACTCCAGTATCTGATACAGATTTGGGTTCTGCAGAAAAGAGAAGAAAGGTTTCGGTCTCTGACAGTGAATGTTCTGGTTTACAACCGGCTAAACTATCTACTGGTTCTGTCAGTTTAGATAGCTCACCATGCAAAGCAAATGACACTTCTAGTTCTGCCAAGGATTTGAGCTTGCAGAAGAATGTTTCTGATACTCGCTCTCCCCCTCAAACCAGTGTGACGGGTAATTCTCATGATAAAAACAAGGTTACACTTTCGGATGGAACTGCTAATGTTTGTGCTGAGAAATCATCCCCAATGGTTGTCAAGAAGAAAAAAATAGTTAAAAGAGTGGTGAAGAAAGTTGCCAAAAATCCTAGTTCAACTGTGTCAAATTCTCTATCGGCAAATACGCTTCATGGAACCGTGCAAACAGATAGTGTCACTCCTGGACTATCAAATTCCTCTGGTCCTGGCAAAGTAGAAACTTGCTTGAAGGAGGAAAGCACCACTGCTGACAATGTGTCTTTGACAGACTGTTTGCACTCTTTACCAATTGAAGAGAATGTGTTGCCTGAAGATAAAAAGGAAGACTTATCCCCGCTGAGATTGGGGCCACAGTCCAGGTCACTTGATTGTAAGACGGATAGTAATTCTGAAATTGGGAAATTAGCCATTTTTAAAGGAGGAACAAACATTTCAAATACTCCATCTTGTGTTTCTTCTAGTAAAGAAGATAAACAGATTGATTGTGATTGTTTAGATGCAGATGATTCAGTTCATGACTTGGTTGGTATACCACATACTGAAAATGATACTAAATCATTAAATGAAAGTACTTTTTCTGAAATCAATGATCCGGTTTATGATAATAAGCAATTATGCAAGAATGAAGTGTCTCTTTCACTTGGGAACTATTCAAATGTAGGATCCCCACAGAATAGGTATCCTGTAGATATAGGGGATGAAATGAATTGCAGATTGTTTAGTTCCGCTGATATTATAGGTAACACTGATCTTATACATACATGTGATTGTGCCAGTGATAGGGTTTATGGCTTGAATTCCAATGATCTTACAGGTTCAGAAGAGAATTTTACAGTTTCTGAGAGTGGCAATGTTGGTATGGCATACTGTGAAAATAAGGCACCTACAATCATTCAAAATGCAATTTTGGAAGAAAATACAGATTCAGCCATCCCCATGCCAAGTAGTGGAATAATTGCTATTTCGAGTACTGGAAAAACTATGATTAAAGAAGTTTCAGATTGCTTACAACATGTTAGTGCACTGGAGCAGGGTTCTGATAATCAGTCTGCTAGTTCAGAAGATAGTATGACTGTTCAGTGTTGTGATACTGGAAAGCAGGTGTCCCCCAGTGATGCCACCATATCCCCTGAGAATTGTGACAGAGAAGAAACATTATCAAATTTGAATATTTCAGTTGGATTTGATGAAGGGAATGTTAATGTGATAAAAAAGAGAGAAGTTAGCACTCGGTTAGATTTTTTGAGTTCAAAGACAGAGGGTATTTCTCCAGACCCAGTAAATCCAGTTAGCTATGCAAATGATGTTGATAGAGCCTCAAATCTGTTAAAGGGTCCATGTTCTTCACAAGTTTTAGATCAATCAGTTCAAAGCTTAGATTTAAACTCACAATCCAGTACAGAAGATGAGGTCACTGCTCTACATCGGAACATAGAAGTTTCAGAGGCTCAATTCTATGTCCCAAACAATGGCAATGACAATGCAAAGAAGGTTTCGCGAGCTTCTAAAAAGAAAAGAAAAACTGCTAGCCACCCAAGTTTTGGTCGACGCCGATCTGAATTAAGCGATGCGATTGTGGTTACTACTTCTTGTGCAGAAGTTCCTACCGGTTTCATTGATAACCAAGCACATGATAAAGAAGGTGCATTGCCAACCATGGGTGTTTTGTCTATTGATCAGTCAATACCTCATTCAGAACATATTGATAAATTGCCTGACAATATTTTGGTTGGAGGTTCTTCTGAATCTATTGATGCAGATAGGGGAACCATGAGTTCTGAGCATTTGGAATTACAGCACTCAGACATTGCCTCTCATTCACTATGTGAGGATGTGGCCATTCCAAATGTTCAGTTCTCGATGGTGCAAGGTGAGCAAAAGGATAATAGTATTCCAATTGTGCCTGTAAGTAGTAATCAAACTGACATTTTGGTTGTTGGAAATATTAAGGGAGAAAAGACTGATTTACAAGCTGTTGAAGAAAATTACCAATTTAGTGACCTTGAGCAAAAATCTCCAAGTGCTGATATGAAATCTAATGATCTTAATGTGAAGGATGATTTACTTCTTCAGCAGAGCGTTATGTCATGTCATGCCGATACTGAGGGAGTCACTACCAGTAATGTTGATAATGAATTGATTGATGATGTGCCTAATGCACTATCAAATATTTGTTCTAAAGGGACAACATCTGAAGTACACGCCAGAAAGATTTTAAATTGTACAGCATCATCCCAAGTTTATTCTAAAGTTAAAACTCATGCTCTGAATTCACATGGTTCAGAATTAAATAGAAGCAAAAGTCAGCCAGTTGGTGTCATTCCTAAAACATTCCAGGGTCATTCTTTCACATTTTCGAAGTCAAAGTCAAATACAAAGACATCTGCCCCTTCAACCCATATATCAAAAGCTCGAACTTGGTGTCGTACTTCTTCTGCTTCTCTAACTGAAATAAAGCCTTCAGTAGGAACAGTACCTCCCAAAAGGCCAACTTTGAAAAGGAAAGGGAATTTTCAAAATACCTCTTACATTCGTAAAGGTAACAGTCTTGTAAGGAAACCTTCTCTAGTTTCTGGTTCACCTCAAATCCCGTCTGCTAATCAGTCACCTTCTTTTGGCTTAGACGAATTACCGAAAAACACCAGATCTGAAGGTGGGGTTGATGTGACAGAACCCATCTTGAAAACAGGAGTTACAAATGCTCCCCAGCAGAGGCATAAAACACCTCCAGCTCCTTTGGACACCAAATCAGAGGAAAATATATCTTCCCCATTGGTAGAGCCTCCTTCCATTGTCGCCACTGATGGCAAGGCTCTAACAGCCCTCTCTGATAGCTACTACAAGAAGAGCAAAAATCAACTAGTTAGGACTACATTTGAAAGTCGTACCAACCAGACAGTTCCAATGCCCAACAGCACTGTACATACTGACGGGCAAGTTCGTAAGGTTCTTTGCAACAGGAGGTTTAGTAAGAGGCGATCACATAAGGGTATGCCTAAGAACTTATTATTTTGCTTAATGTATCTCTCTAACTTGTGCTTATATGAATCTGATGATGAGTTATATCAGGCATGGGCAGGATATAAATTAAAATGAATGTGCTTCTTTGTTCTCGAGACCGTAGTAAAATATGCTAAGTTGAATACTGTAGTTTATTTGTTAAGTACTGCAGCAAAGTACCACTTGTGCCCCTGCCATTCTATTATGTGCTACTTGC
The DNA here is from genome assembly GCA_037953625.1 of Crotalaria pallida. Lineage (NCBI taxonomy): Eukaryota > Viridiplantae > Streptophyta > Magnoliopsida > Fabales > Fabaceae > Crotalaria > Crotalaria pallida. The sequence goes on along the minus strand of CM075651.1, from coordinate 144,761,017 downwards.
TAGACATACTTGTTCCCCTCTTATATGCTGGTTAGAAATTGCACATTCTTTCGAATATCAGCTTTGGAAATTGCTGTTCAATGTCTCTTCAGCTTTTCTTATATTTCTTCTTTTTAAATTTCTTTATGTTTTATGTGTGCAGAATAGTTTTTTTTTCCCCCCCGCATGTTTTGTGCTGATAGTAGAGTGTTTTTGCTATTGTTGCATCTCTTGCATGTCATTCTCAGCCACTTTATTTTAACTTTATTGTTTGAGGACTCTGGAACCCCTGGTGAATTTCCATTTATTAGTTCTTTTTCACTATATTAGTGGTCAAGAAAGATTTAACCATACATTTTATTTGCAGTTGCTGGGAGTTCATGCAAACCATTAAGAGCCTCATTAGTGTGGACACTTCGGGGGGAAAATTCTTCCAAAAATGACAGTGAGACACGGCATTATCAAAAGGTTTTGCCACATTTGTTTCCATGGAAAAGAACTACATATTTAAGAGGCTTCATTCATAATTATGCTTCAAACTCCAATCCCAATTCCTTATCTGCAATCAGGTACTTAAGCTTTTGCTAGTGATTAGTTTGTTTTTTCCCTTTCATATTTCTGTGGGCCTCTGCAATAATTACTGTTGGTCTTTCAGCAAGAAATTGCTTCTCTTGAGAAAGAGGGATACTGTTTACACTAGGTCAACCCACGGGTTTTCTCTTTGGAAATCCAAGGTATTAGGTGTTGGTGGATCTAGTTTAAAATGGTCAAAATCCATAGAAAAGCACTCAAAGCAAGCAAATGAGGTTAGTTCCGCTTTTGATACCAAAGTTTTTTTAATTCCCATTGAAGTTTCCCTTTTAGTTAGGCATGTTTTGTTTATAGTGAAAAAGATCTTTCCTAACTATTATTCATTCATGATCATTTCAGCAAGCAACACTTGCTGTTGCTGCAGTAGAGAGGAAAAAGAGAGAGCAGGAAGTTACGGCTTGCCTTGGTTCTCAGGCAAAGAGTAGGAAGCATTCTTTACACGAGTGCCTGTGATATTATAATGCTGTAGATTCTATTTGTTTTTGTGCTATTAAAGACATGTATTAATTATCTTTGTTACTCTGTCTTTAAAAGTAGCGGTTGATTTTGTAGGAGAACGTATATTTCGTATTGGTTCAGTTCGTTACAGGATGGATTCTTCCAGGCGGACACTTCAGAGGATTTCAGGTGGTCAACATTTTGATCTATACCATCGTGCTTGGTTCTTGCATCACATTCTCTACATTTCTTAGTATGTTTTGTTTGCCAAATGGATACAACAAGAACAACTAAGCCTTTGTCCCACTAGGTGGGGTCGGCTACATGAATCAAACGACGCCATAAAGACCTATCATAAATCATATCTTTTGATAAGGCATTGATTGTCATATCCTTCTTAATTGTTTCACCTATAGTTTTTCTAGGTCTTCTTCTTCCTCTAGCCCTTACAGTATCCTCCATTTGGTCTACCCTCCTAACCGGGGCTTCCACCGGTCTCCTCCACACATGCCCAAACCACCGAAGACAGTGGACACGGTTTCACATAGTTTAGATGACAAATTTGCAACTTACATGCTTTGAAAATTGATGTCACGTATTCATGCATCATGTATCAACTTGACCTTCGAATGATTGACAAATGCCCTTTGGGAAATGGGAATGTTTTTTATCTCTCTTCATTAAGGCCAAGTTTATGGGGTATGATGTGCTGTTGGCATACATTTTCAAAGAGGAAATATTGTCAGATGGGAGAAATAAATGTGTAAACAAACAAAGGAGAAGTCCTCCTTCCAACAAAACATGTTAAGTCATCAGCTTAGCAGTGGTTGTGGGTTGTTAGTTACCTGTTACCCTGCTTGTCAAATGAAGAATTCTCTTTGAAATAGCCATTAGATGAGCACTATGAATATGTTAAGAGAAACAATTTATCCCATAGTAGAGGCTGTAGAATAGTTGTCAACCTAAAGCATCAAGTTACAGCATACATTGCACACCTCCAAAGTGCTTTTCTCGCCTCACTCCTCCAAAGGTTTCTGAATTTGTTATCTGCTTCCTTATATACTATGAAGAACAATTAATTCAACAGTTATTATTTTTCGGGATTGAATTTAAGTATGATGGTAAGATGCAGGAAGAAAATGGAAGTGTATAATTCTTGTACTCTCAAATTTTCCTTATCCTTGATTTTGTGTACAATAGTGCATGACGATTAGTCTTTGTTTATAGTTTTGATTGTCTATTTAGACAAGGTTAGGGTCTGACATTAAATTCTGTAATCATTACATTACGCTCCTTTCCTTTTTGCCATGCCAGGAATACTTCAGAATTATGGCCTTCGTGCTTTCATTTCTCATTTGCTTGTCGTTATATTGTCTGAAATATTTAATTTTCTTTCTCCGAGCAAGTTAACAGGTTTTATCACTATGTTAGTCTTACAAAGTTTTGCTTAACGTTTTTCGTAGATGATGAACCCCAGTCATCTGCTTCTACCCCTTCAGGTTTGACTGCAAAAAGAGCTTACATTCCAAGGAGATTAGTGATTGGAAATGATGAGTATGTGCAATGTTCTTTTTCACTGGATGTTATATCTTATGTGATGGTGTCCGTGTCTGTGTTGGTTGTTTTTTTAACAAGCCTCTAAGATGAAAGTAGTTGAAGAAGAGGGAGAAGATTTGTTATTATGTCTTACAGTTTTATTCACCCTACACTTAGTATTTAAATGATGACATCAATATTTGCAGATATGTCCGAATTGGCAATGGTAACCAGCTTATCAGAGACCCAAAGAAACGAACTCGAAAATTGGCGAATGAAAAAGTTAGATGGAGCTTGCACACTGCTAGACAGCGGTTGGCTCGAAAGCAGAAGTATTGTCAGTTTTTTACTAGATTTGGGAAATGTAACAAGGATGGTGGCAAGTGTCCTTATATTCACGATTCCTCAAAAATCGCTGTCTGTACCAAGTTTCTGAATGGTTTATGTTCTGCTTCCAACTGCAAATTGACTCATAAGGTTTTGTGAAATATCGGGTCAAAGGAATTCAATGTGGTCTGCTGCATTTAGTATTCTGTCTAAACTCTAAGGTTAATTGATTTGTTGTGCAGGTTATTCCAGAAAGAATGCCAGATTGTTCTTATTTTTTGCAAGGTGCGTGGTTATATAAGTTGTCTTTTATCGAGTGGATAATATAAAATATCTTTCTGACAAATTTCCTGGCAGGCTTATGCACAAACAAAGATTGCCCTTATAGACATGTCAATGTGAACCCTAAGGCATCTATTTGTGAAGGATTTCTAAAGGGTTATTGTGCAGATGGGAACGAGGTATTTTAACCAATTATGTATAATTTGCTGTCGAGTTTCTGGATAATTATATTGCATTTTTTTCCTCTTTTTACTTAAATTAAGTAAATCATTTCTTTTTGCTAATGAATATTCATTATTCTACTATATCTAAAGAATTGTGCCTTTTATCCTATGGTTCATTGTGGTTATGGTAGTAGAAGGATTCTATCAGATTGATGGATTTCACCAACTTTTCAGTTTCCACCTGTAGCTCTTTTCCCTGGTTCTATGATGTTCTGTAATATTGTCAATTATTATTATTATTTTTTTTGGTCTTTAATTTCCAATAGAAGTTCTTTGCTCATAGGAAAATTATTGCATTGTTCAGTAACTATCCTCCCCCATATTCGCATGCCTCCACCTTCCCCTTGATGTGATCTCACACTCCAATTATTTTATGTGGTCTCAGTGTCGGAAGAAACACAGCTATGTCTGTCCTGCTTTTGAAGCAACAGGAACCTGTAGTGAAGGAACCAAATGCAAGCTTCACCACCCAAAAAAACAAAGCAAAGGAAAGAAGAGGAAGAGATCCGAAGATCAGAGTAGAGGGCGTTACTTCGGCTCTAGTCCCATTGATGCTTCTGAACCTGGGATGACGGTGGCTCCAAGGCAACGTCAACAGAATGATGATGACCTTGAAGAACTTCCCGACTTCATCGGCCTTGATGTTGATGATGATGTTGACGAAGAAATTGCAGAAAGTGCTGATCAATCATTTGAGCAAGCAATGTTGTGTGACAGTGATTCTTTGGATTTACAATTGGATAATTTTGATGAACGTATTAAACCGGTTCTTATAATGAAATCAGAATCCACACCGCAACCATCTCAATCCCCTGCAAGTTTTTGGCAAGTGGTGGGAGATCAGAGGGAGGCAACTGTAAATGAGGTAATTTAGGTAGTCTTTTCTTATCCAACCAGTTCGTTTTTCTTTTTTTTTGCCCCTTTGATTTTGAATGCATATTGTAATTGTGCTTAGGTCATCTTCCCCCTTTCCCCTTTATTTTAATGTATTTACCATTGTACATTGTACAAGAACATCTGGAATACTATATAGAAAGAAAGAAGTTGAATTGTGAAAATCTTGAGCCGCCAAACTTTTTTGACATGATTGGATATGATATTGCTTCGAGCTATGACGCTTTAGCTGCCGGGAAAAGTTAAAAAGAAAAGATGGATCGGTGTGATGATGATACAAAGCCAATTTCGTTCCAAGAATAAAAAATGACCGGGGGCTATTTTTCATTGGGAAATAAATAGAAAGATATTGGTGGAATAATATGTGAAATGTTAAAAAAATAATTTTAAAAAAAATCTTGGTCTAAAGGATGATGACATGGATCTTAAAAGAAAAATTTTGTATCCGAAAACCGTGGATGTTATCTTTTCATATATATTTATTCACTTTATTTAAACCTTTTATCATCAACCAAAAGTTAACCCAAAATTGGTAAAATATATACTCCCTCCGTCCCTATTTATAAGATACTCTTAGAAGATTTCACGTCCATTAAGAAAGTGGAAAAATTTAATTGATTGTATTGGAAATGTGAACTTTTGATATGTATTTTCAAAATTACCCATATTAATAGTATTGAGAATCTAAAAAGTGTTAAATAAATAGGGGTGTTTGTGGAAAAAAGTAATTAATGCTTATTAAAAATTGGTGGAGTATCTTATAAATAGGGACAAAATGAAAATGTCAAAAGTATCTTATAAATAGGGACGAATGTAGTATTATGATTTATAACCAACTTGGCCTTGATTAACCAATGAACCATTAAGCAACACTTTTAATAGGTTCAATAAATCAACTTTTCAAGCTTTGACTACGACTACGAGTACCTTGTTTTCAAGTCATACAGTGTGATTTGTGGTAGTGTATACTTCATCCGGCTTTTATTATAAGTCTTTTTGACTAATTTTCACATGCTTTAAGAAACTTGGTTAATATTGTTAGTGGTATTGAAAATGTAAATATTTGATATACTTTTTCAAAAACACTCCTATGATTATTATTGAGAATCTAAAAAGTGTTGAGTAAATATGAGTGTTTGTGGAAAAAAAAAAAAAAATTAATGTCATTGGAAGTTGGAAACGAAACTTATATTAAGGACCAAAGAAAAGTTTTGAGAGGGCGGAGGGAGTACTTAAATATATATATGGATTAAGAACCGAGAAACTAAACTATTCCACGTAATGCACGGAGATTGATACTTCTATAGTTCTATGCAATTCAGGAAAAAGAAAAACAATACTCCCTCGGGTCCTTATTATAAGTCATATTTTAGAAGGTTTTCTTGATCCTAATTATAAGTCACTTTATATTTCCAACGTATCATTTATTGCTTTTTCTCTTTTTTGACTTTATTAAATGCTTTGACTATCTATGTGTTTTTGTTGTTCATTAATGAGTGTGAATTTTCCAAGAAAAGTTTAGAGGGTAAAATTGTAATGTTACAATATATTCTTATAAAATTTATAAAACTAACTAATTTTCTTGATATATGTAATTTGGTTAAGTATGCTCTATAATAAGGACATGATGGAGTAATAATAACGGACGTTCTTGGTTGAAACCTAAAAGTCGAATTTGTTTTTGCGCTTCCTGCCTACGACTGAGCAGTTGATTACGGCAGTCGGCAAACAAAGCTGCTCCAACATGGTTTCAGAAAAATATTCCATAGTGTGTAACACGTGCCCAAAAGTACATGTTAATAAAGGATTTCATTAGAAACAAATTTTCATTTAAAAAACATGATGTGTTTATCAATGTTGATATGTATTTATCAATGTTGACAAAGCCTGCCCCATAAAAATAAGAATCAGTGAAGATTTTGGTTCAGTTTCAATCGATTAGATCGCATGGACGAACACATGGAGGGGCGAGCATAGACTCAAATCTCTCCCTCCTCAATTAATTTTATTTTCATAAGCACATTATTATAGTTAAAAATCTATGTTGCATGAGTACGGTACGATACCGGTGCTCGGTACGGATACGGGTACGGAGTACGACATTTTTAAAAAAATTAGGGTATGAGTACGTTCTTATATATATTTAATTTATAAATATAATTATATATAAATTTAAAAAATAGAAAATTGCAATAATAAAAATACTATCAACAAATTGAAATTCATAAGAATTAATAATTTCTTACCGCGCAGCTTATAATGTTTGCATTACGCAACAATTAATAAAAAAAATCAAAAACATCAAAAAATAACACAAAATAGGAAAAAAAGTGGTGCATAATAGGAAAAAAAAGAATAGTTAAATTCCTAAACTGGTTTAAACACTTGATGTGCAAAAAAAACCAAAACAAAATATGAGCATCAAATCATTTTTCATTGTTGTTTTAAATCAAGATAGTATTCATTATTCTATCACAACAAAGAAAAAGAAAACAGAGAAATATTTATAGAAAATTAAAAACATACCAGTTAGTAAGAGAACAAAACAGAGACAGGGGAGACAGTTTAGAGGAAGACACCAAACTAATGAAGGAGGGAAGCATAATGAGGGGTACCGCGAGAGGTGGAGGGGGTCAAACACAACTAGCGGTGGAGGGGGTCAAGCATGGTGGGGACAAAGGGGATTTGATACTTGAGTGTTTTTTCGGGTTAAATGAAAGAGGGTGAGAAGATAATTGAAAAATATTGAATAAAAATGGTTTTTCTTTATCCTTGTGAACAAAATACATCGTTTGGAAAAAAATTATGTTCAGTCATACCACATGGTGGGTACGTACTCATTTAAGTATCGAAACGTACCCATTCAAGTACCCAATTTATTTATTTTTTTTATTTTTTTTGTTTGGATACGCACTCGGTACTTACCCACGAGTACCCAAGGCGTACCGGGTACAGGTACATACCCAATACGTATATGACAGCTAGATAAGAGTACCCATGCTTCATAGTTAAAAATAAATAATTTTATTTGAAGATGCTTTTTTACCTATGCAATTTCTAACTTTTATAGACCGTGCTTTCTCTCTGTCTTTAACATATGGGCAATAGCTATGTAATTTCCTCTGTCCTCTCATCTCACTTTATGTCTTTCACTAACTCTCCAAACATTAAGGAATACACTTGAACCTTTACCACCAAGTGTTATTCAATTTCAACACTAAGAGATACCAATATTAATGTTTTATACTTGAAGTTTTACTTACTAGGTTATAGAAAGAAAAAATTTGGACCCTTCCCTCTACACTTTCTTGAATCTGTCCGTGATGGTCTGATCAAGAAAGGTCGATATATACAATTGTATATTCACATACATACAAGTGATTAAATGACTTAACAAAAGGATTGGAAAGGGAACTGGTTCACGATTAAACCGATTCATTCGACTAGTTTGATTTTAATCACATTAGCATTTATTATATCATTCTTAAAAAATGAGGTAGCATTTAATTTTTCAACGAGAAGAACTAACTTTTATTCGAATCATTAACATATGATTCGAAAAGTGAAATTGAAAAGTATGTAACATTTTGCATTTGAACTCAACAAGGAACACAAGTTCAGGAAGCACATTATTGTTTTCCCGGTTACCAAACCAAACCCACTCAATCATCCTTCCTCAATGAAAGCAAAAAACTGAAAAAAATAAAATAAAAAATAAAAAAGTTTGGTGGCTTGCTTTATAAAAGGGCTCCTAATGAAGACAGCATTAGCAATCTTTCTTTTATCAACTGGATCAAAAGTCAGGGACAAATTTGGATTTGTATTTGCTGCAGTCAATTTTTGGTGCACTCAATGCAGTCATAGAATCCAAGGGCTAGTAACATTTGAACCATATATTCCTTAAATTAAAAAGGTTGAGATTTCATTGAATCCATTTCTTGACTGCAGCAAATCCAAAACTGATAAATTTACCTGTACAAAAAACTTAGTTGCCTATTGAAGTTTATTAAACCCCTGCTTCCAAAAATCTTAGACAAAAGCAAGATTTCCAAATTTACAGTTTTCGTAAAATCTCCAAACACGGTTCGTCTCGCCAAGGCTGAAAAATTCCATTGTGGTCATAGGTCAAATTCTGCAAAAACGAATTAGACAAAGATCATTAAGATTTCAAGATGACTGTCATTGCATGCAATTCACATTAGTTAGAAGAAAATATGTACAAGAATTCACACATATTCACCACTGCTAGAAGTTAGAACTACAGAAAGTAATCAAACATTGCTTAGTCGCGGTGAAAGTGGTCTAAAACTGCAATGGCATTTACCTCAATTTAGGGATTCTAAAATAGTTTTATTTTTGTCCTTAAAAGGACATGAATCATACTAACAGGAAAAAAAGTATAAAACAGATTTCCATTCTTACCAACATAACTCCGAGGGTGAAAAGTAGGCCAAAGAGAAACCAGATATTTGCTAATTAACCAAGTTGTAGCCTAGCTAACAGAATTGAATTACTTCGTTTCCCCAAGACTTTGAGTCAATTGGCACACTCTCATTTAAGAAAAGGTTAAGTAAAGATCCTAGTTTAAAACTTATTAGGTGCGTGGCCATTATAACTAGCAGTAAGAACATTCTGGCAGGCCTAACATCCCAAGATCTCCAAGTAAACCATAAACCATAAGAAATAAAGTTGCCTCACTCTCAATCAGTCAAGATAAAAATCTGAAAAATAATTTATGGAAGTAATATTTCAACGGGCAATAAGTTATACAAATTAATGATCTAAAACAAGAAACCATGTCAACGTGAAACTATTGGCTTACCTTCAACCAGAAGATAAATCCACGCAAGAGAAACAAAACCCTATGCGGCTCCTTGAATTCGTCAATTGCTTTCTCAAGATCTGCACAACAATGAAACAAATATTTGATGGAGGAATTTGAAGATATTGCAGACAAAATTATGCAAGAATGAGAATACAAGCGCATGAAAGTCAAGAAGAAGCAGAAGCAACCTAACAACTAACACAGACCACATATTTTCAGAAACACTAACTGAAAATCTGAAATGATGTTCACAACAGTAAAATCCAACCAAGATAGACTGTTGATTAAAAATCAATAATAGTCAGTCACAGCATTCCAGGTTCAAGAGCCCCTCTAAGGTTAAAAGCCACCATGGTTTACCTTGTCTGAGGAATCAAATTGATATTGGTAAAAGGCTTGGTTGTTGTTGGTATTGTTGTTGTCATTTATAAATTAATTAATCAAATCTTGAGCAAATTACATTAAAACATGAAGTTCTAAATTAATCTCTAGTCTCCGCTAATGTTGTTTCGGAAATTCCACTTAACCTATATTAATTTCTAGACAACCCTGTTTATCTCAACTGACATATATACCATCCCTGTGTGATGAACATAAACATGAAATGTAGCTGTAGGTTTTGCTACAAGAGAGAAGGAAACTTTAATTTGATCTTTATTCATATAATTCTTCTAAGTCTTGTTGGTCCACCCAGGATACCAAGAGACAGTTGTTAATGGGAAAGGTGAAGACTGAAATCAAAACCATTGAATCATGGCTGAATAATTAACTTAAGGCTAAAATTCATGTCACCAATTTAATAAATCCAAAAAGGAATATAAATCGGAAAAAACACAAGAAGATACTGGACCTACCAGGGTACAGTTCAAGATAAGATTTGTTAACACCGTATGTAGGGTAAGATTTAACCACCCCCTGTCGCGTTTCAAAATGACGATCCTTATTCCTTTGACGATGTACTTCATTCAGATAAAGTTCATACTCGTTTTGGTCATAAGGCTTTTCAAGACATTTCATTAGTCTTCTCCTAAACTGAGACTGATCACAAGCAGGGAATTGCCGCCCATCTCTTTGGTTTGTTTCATTTTCAACATCAATGCACTAAGCACACCAAGACAAAAAAGTCATAAAATAATTGTTGCTAAATTGCTTAATAAGGTGCATGTGTGTGACTGTGAATAATAAAATTTTACGCTGTGATAAGCTAAAGATGCTTACAGATAAATCAAACACTTTTGAAGGAATGAATGGGGTGTTTTCGCCAATTTGATCAGGTTCTAGAAGAATTAGATCCGAGTCAGAGGAATTATAGCCACCCTCCACATCTGTGATATTATTTTCCCGCATATACACCAGATCGCCATCAATGATTGGATTAGAATTCAGGAATAGTAGGTAGTCTTCATCATAATTGGACTGCACTTCAAGAGTATCATTTGCCTGATCAGAACTTTGTGAATTCTTCCTAACATTCCAACTCTTTCCTTTTAATTCACATCCCACAGGCACCCAACTCTCACTGTCATCATCTATCCTAAATAAATTGAAGAATGTTTGGTAGTCTTCATCCATATCAATATCCATTTCGGTGTTGCAATTGTTCTTCGGAACACTAGAAACTTTTGAAAGCCGCTTTGGATTACAAGGTCCTCTTACGTTCTCAGGACTTTCCAGAGATTCCACTGGGCTATGTGTCCGTTCACTATGTGATTCAATCCCCCTAGTTCGTCTATTTCTTGTTCTCCTGTGCACCAAACCGTCGCTGTCGTCATCTAGCATACCAGAATTCAGAATTATTTGATAGTCTTCATCCACATCAATATCCAGTTCATTGTTGCAATCGTTCTTTGGTGCATCAGAAACATCCAAATGCACCCTTCTATGACTAGACGGTATTCTTGCAGTCTCTAGACTTTGCTGAGAATCCACTGAGCCACCTGTCTGTTCTTTAAGTGAATCACTCTCCGCAGTTCCTAGATTTCCGGACTCATCCTTCCATGTAAAACACTTTTCTTCTTCGTCTTTGTCTTTGTCTTCGTCTTCTTCTTCTTCTCCTTCTTCTTTTTCTTCTTCCTCTTCTTGTTCATACCTTATATGAACAAGCTGATTACTGACAATTGCTGAGTAAAAATACGATCTCCCTTCTACCCTCAAATTTTGCAAGAACATCTTATACTCAGGATCTGGATAATCATCATCGTCGCTGTTGTGGCTAGTGTTGGCATCAATATCAGAACCATCAACGTGATTATCTTTGTCAACATCAATGATAGAAACATATTTTTCCAAATACGTTCTGTTATCCTCATCTACTTCATCCTCTACCATATGAACATCATTGTCCGTTTCAACCGACTTATTTTCATGACTCTTCACAGTAGGCCTTATAGAAACACATTCATCCAAATGCATTTTGTTACCCTCATCTACTTCATCATCCAATACCATATGAACATCATTGTCCGTTTCAACCGACTTATTTTTATGACCCTTCGCAGTAGGCCTTGTAGCACTGCCACAATAAATGAGCTCCCGTCTCTTCCATCGCCTTTCTGCCCTACTTCTTTTATCATCATAACCTTTCAAGTGTTCACTCACATCGGAAACTTCCGGGCTAATCTTGATTGAAGCACTCCTCATTTTCCTTTAAGGAGAACAGCTTCCTTCGAAACAGGAACACACGCTGAAAACAAGCACCAAAAGAAAAATTATGGTGAAATTTGATTTCCTGAGGAAAAAAGATTAGAGTGAAAAAACTTATCTGGAAAGTAGGATGATTTTTTAATGTTCCGACAGCACAAGGTAAACATTTTTGTTTGAAATTATAGGAACAATTTAATCTAAATGACAGATTCAGTTAGAGCAGCCCGTAAAACAGTCCATTTTGTTTGGTGCATAAAAACCAATACTAACGATTACAAATTTACAATGCACAGTAATAGCAGCTTAATGAAATGCATCAATCGGCATCTTAAGCTCAATTAAAACAGCAACAGTTAGATGAACAGGCTAGCTGTTTAAGCTACAAAGAAGGGATGCCAAACTAAACTTTTTCCAGTTAAACAATTGTACCTATTCAGCATATTCTATCTTCAAATAAAGAACTAGACTATAAGTTGAGAACAGTTTTTTGCACAGTTGGATATATAGAATTACATTTCAGTTTAGGAGATCATGATAAAGTGAATACGAGAACAAATGAAATAGCAATTTCTTGTGAGCACCGAAATGTTACAACCAGCTAGACAGGATTTTGTTTTAGTGGAGTTAGGAAAATGCCTATACACAATCTCAGCTGGGAAAAATATTTTCTCAACAAAGAAAAAATATAACTGAACAAACACAGGACAGTGATTGCACCAAATTAAATCTGAAACAGGATGAACTTGACATTCAGTGAAATAATTATTTACTTACTTATAGAGGATCAAACCGAAGATAGATAGATAATTTTCCAATTACCCACATAAGAACTTCCACATACAATCAGGACAGATGGAAGTTCAATTTTCTATAGGCAAACCATCTTGCCCATTACACCAGGGATAGATCCAAGCCTTTTTGGCCTTGGCCATGGCTCCTCCCTCTTCGATAAAAACAAGACTTTGTCCCACTAGGTGAAGTAGGCTATTTGATTCAAACGATGTTATAATGGTCGGTCATAAATCATGTCCATTGATTAAACTTGCGCAAGTTGTGCTTATGCTAAACATAGCCGGTTCGAAGTCCGGATAATAGGTGAAAATTGTCTTAACCAATCGACAGTCAACATAAAACTTGGTCAAATCTTAATAATATGATTCCTCACTCTTTGATATATTTTATAAAATTAGTTACATACATATAGTATTTTGCATATAATAAATACTTTATGGAAAATATTGGTTACATATTCATGTATTTTTATATAAAACCTAATCAACAGAGTTTGGTTTTATAAGGCAAAGTACCAATAGGTATAACACACAAAGACAAACAACTTTGTAGGGTCCACGACCCACATACTCTGTCTTGTAAAGCTAAAAGTTGTCCTAGAATTGTTGCATGATATTATATATATATATATATATATATATATATATATGGCCTTTTCGTCCCGGGTCAATTGTAACCCAAAAAAGAAAATGATCCATTAACATCATTACCCTAATTAAACATATATTTCTTTATTATTCAAATAATTCCCATCTTTTTTACATTGATAAATAGATTTAGACCTAATGCATGTGCAAACCACTCTCTGTATAAATTCCTCTTCACATGGTTTTTTCTCATAATCCAAAAAGGGAAAAAAAAAAAAAAGATAATCATTCCACTGATGAATAAATTCAGAGATAATATGGTGAAAAGAAAAAAAAGACAAAAAAAGAATGCAGGTACCTTTGGTGAGGGTAGTCGGTATTGAAAGAAAGAATGGTAGTGAAAGCGATCGAGTGATGTAACAGCTAATAAGTAACACACGTAAACCCAACGGAGAAGAAGTGAACTGAACTAGTAAACACATAAACTGAAGACATAAACAACCGATGACTCTCTCTCTCTCTCTCTCTCTCTCTCTCTCTCTCTCATTCATAAGGTTTGTTACGGTACTCTATTCTATATTGCTGCTTTTTGATATACATACTTCTATCTCAATTACATTAAAAATAAATAAATAAATAAAAAGGTTAATTGCATTATATATTAACAATACCACAATAAAACCCATTTAAAAAAAATACCACAATAAAAGGGTTTTTTTTATACCCCTGGGAGTTGGGACCACTCGGCCACATTAAAAATACCATAATAAAAGGTTAATTATAGTACTAATTTTTTATTATTAAAAATAATTATTTCTAAAATATCTTTATAAAAAAATTGTTTCATTTTTTTTTATAAATACTACTCCCTTTGTTTCATATGCAGTGTGTTTTAAGGTTATGCACGAGTTTTAAAAAATGGTTAAATGATGTAAGAATTTGTTATATTTTGACTATAATGTCTTGCCTCTATATAATCATTATTGAAAAAAGAGAAAAATATTGAAAAAAAGAAAGTGTAATAAATAGGGGTGTGTTTGGAAAAATAGCTTTAATTATGTATTGAGTTTATAAAACAACAAAACTTATGAAACATAGTACAAATGTTAAAACAACATTACATATGAAACGAATGGAGTAACAAGTATCCAAATAAAAAGCATGCTAGCATTTATTAGCATGAACATCTTATTTTAATAAAATAGTTGCATCATTTAATTTTTGTTTTATTTTCAAAAGCTACTTTTCTTAAGTATAAATCTCTATTTATTTATTTTTTCAAATTTGAGAAAATTAATTAACTTTTTTTGTTAAATATGAAATAGTTTTTGTTCTTCTAATAATGGTTGAAATTGGAGGAACCACTATAATTGGTAACTCTTCGTCTTAAAAAGCAAACTCTGTAGCAACGGGGCTTGGCTCAGTTGGTGTAAGACTCCAACTGAAATCCTGGGAATAGGACAAGGGTGCTAGTAGTCCCGGGTTCGATTCCCACTAAAACATCCTATTGGGAGAGTCAGTCACGCAGCTCGCTCCGGATTAGTCTCAAGGGCTCTCTGATATTAAGGGTGCTCTAGTTTCGCAAGGATAACATTAGCTGAAAAACAAACATTCCATCTATTTCTATTTATAAGATATTATTAGCTGAAAGACATAGATTAAGATGGGTATTTAACTCTGTTTTTAACGGTGTCTATATATATATATATATATATATATATATATATATATATATATATATATATCAGTTTTACATTTTTATATGCATTACTCATTTTATTAAGAATTGAATTTAGTTAATAAGGATAGTTTAAAAAAAATATATTTCTTAAAAAATATAAAATAACCTATATATAAAAACAAACAATTCTCCTAAAATGGGATTTACATATAATAAATATTGATATCCACAGGTGCTACTTTTTAAAAGATTAAATGTAATAAAAATAATAAATGGTTGCGAGATTTTTGATCACATTTCCAATGTTATTAATAAATTTAACTACATTTCTTGATGAAGAAAAAAAAATCATAAAAGGATCTTACATATATAAAACCAAGGGGATTACAATCTATAAAATTCTGATGGTACACTTTATAAGTCATTTTACAATTTACCGTTAGCATTCACTATTGTTTTCTCTCATATTTACACATATTAATTATCTCTATTTTAATTTTGAGTTATTGATTAACGAATAACTGATTAGATAAATCAATAGTACATAGATAGTGACATTAAACTAAAGTTTTTTATTTAGCAAGTGGTTGAGAGTTCGATTCCCGACTCTTACGAATGTAAAGAATTACGGTTGGGTAGGTTACCCCTGAAAGGGTCGAATAGTACCCGAATGATTAGTCATCGTGCTTGTGTCAGTGAATATCTGGGAAACCAAAAATTAAAGTTTATTAGTTTCAATATTACCAATTGAAGAATGCAACAATATTAAATAAGGGTAAAAGTTTAAAGTTATGGTACTAGTATATTTAAAAATTAAAAAAAAAAACTAAATAGTCTTAACTAATTTTATTGATCTTTATGATTTGGTTAAAAATAACCTATCCATTAAGGACTAGAAAAAGTATCTCTTAATTTTTTTTTTAGGTAAAGATAGATTTTATTTAACCAATAAGATCATTAAAAGCTGTCTGGAATACACGATGAGGAGCACTCAAGCTCCAAAAACCATTGGGATAATCCACAGCACAAGCAGCTAACAAATGAGCTGGATAGTTTAGCTTTGTAGGCACATGGGGTCGTTATAGCATGGTGCCGAAAGTCAAGGCACCAGCTGTGGTTCCCATTGACTACCGGTTTACAGTATCCAAGGACCAAGAAGCAATTTAATACAACGGACCCTTGCCTTTGATTTGCTTCTGCGTCTGTATCCACTCCATGGCTGCTTATTTCCACAAGGACCCTTGCCTTTGCCACCTTCTTCCATTGAAAGGCTAACCACGTAATAACTACACATTTTCTCCGCAACGAGTTTCAAGAGAGAAAGAGTGGCTTTAAAGAACTCAGAGACAGAGAGACACAGAGAGAGTGATGAAGGATATATTAAGAGAGATTACACACTATACCTAAGATAAGACTTGATACTATTCCCCATTGGTTGCTATTTTATACATAAAAGTTCATATTTTTTTTTTAAACTGTAAAGTCCATGTTAAAATTTAAATAAAATAACATTATTTTAAAACCCCTACCCATGTCACTACATGACAAATCTAATGCCACTCAGTGACTAACCCTCTTCAAGTTCAAAAAATATCGTGAAAAGTAAAACACCTATAACCACAAATAGTAAAGAGCAGAACACTTATAATTTAAAACCCAAATTAAAAAAAAGGACTACAAAAAAACAACAACAAAGACAGGAGATTAAAATTTTTGGATGGATCTAATACATGTTCAAACAGTTTCTATGGCAAAATTTAAGATAAAATGAAGGCAAAAATTACTCACGGTTGTTATTTCATAAATTAGTTGTTATTTTTTTTGTGTAAATCTCTACACAGAAGAATAAATAGGGATTTGTGATGTTTAATGTATATTTAATTTTTTGGATGGAATCCATTAAAGATGCATGACAAAAATTTAAAATTTAAAATATTAAAATTAAAAACAAATTATTACAGATGATACAAAATTTATATTCAAAAAGGAATTAGGTTTTGTCAAACACAGTTAATAGGAAAGGACAAACAAGGGTACTTTATTTGCAAAAAAACAAAATAGTAAGTCAGTTATGTGACCAACGTTAAGGTTTAATAAGGGTTAACCTTAACTAAAATGACAAACGTTAGGGTTAGGTTTTTGAATTAACAAATATGATTACGGTTAACGTTAGGGCTTGGGTAAAGGGTTAAGGTTTCTCACATAAGGCTTATGGTTTGGTAAACGGGACAAATGATTAACGCTATTGTTATGGTTTCTCACATATGACACGAACTCCCCTGTTTGGGAAGGGGATACACCTCCTACATACTATACTCGTTTTTCATTCCCACTAAAAAACATTCCGCTAGGGTATTACGGTATTAATGTCAATGACTCCCTGGAATTGGGACTTCACCAAAAAATTGTAAAGGATTAATTAAAATATACACCGTTCCAACTTTTGCCCATGATGTTTTCCATCATGTAATATATTGTAACATTAAAATTTTACCCCATCAACGTTTATTCCAAGGATCCCACTCATTAATGAAAAAAAATGGTCAAATCTACGTATCATGGGAAAAAAATAAGAAAAAACAAAAACTAATGCATTACAAAATATATAACTTGCCGTTAATTAAAAAATAAAGGAAAAAAAAAAGGAAAAACAAAAAAAAAAACCGATTGTACTGCTTCTATAGACAAACGAAACTAAACAAACTAAACTAATGAAACTAAGGAAACTAAAAATAAAAGGAACAAATAGTACTGCAGCATTCAATTCAACTGCAACAATAGTACTGCTTTTTTAACGTGGTGGGGCTGAGTCGGGAGCACATATAAACGCAAAAAGACAAACAGATATTGAATCACTCACCAGGTATTTACATGCTATGAACCTCTTAAACCTCTTAATAAAGCTCTTATATTACCCTCTAAATCAATACTTATTTTTCCAGTAAAGATCATGACGTTAAAAATTATATTTATTCAGTGTTTAATAATACTTTCTAAAATGGGTTATTAATACTTTTATAATAAATTAATTAGGATTTCCCCCTCCCCAGGTCATGGGTTCTAGTCCCAGACCTCCCATGTAAACAAAAAAAAAGGGTTATTAATACTTTTATAATAAATTAATTATTTGATTAATTATACTTTCTAATAATACCATTTTATTAAGGAAACGAAATTTTAATACTACGTATTCGGTAACAAACTATAAAATTATACAAAATATACAAAATATATAAAAAAAATTTCCATGGCATCAACATTTAAAAAATTCTTTAATTTAATATTTAAAAACTAAATTTATATTAGATTAACGTCTTTACTATTAACAAAAACTAAATTTTAGTACAACAAAATAAAGGGTTGTTTTTTTCATTGATAATTTTGGGTACTACAAAATAATAAGCGAGTTATAGGATTAAAGAAACCTTCAAGATTTTAAGGTAAGAGTTATAGGTTAACATAAAGATAAGAGTTACCATTAGCTGAAATGACAAACGTTATGGTTAAGGTAAAGGTTTTTAATCTTAAAATTTATAAGTAGGATTATGGTTAGGGATAGGGCTAGGGTTAGGGTTGGGTTACTCATATAAATCATATAAATAAGAAGCCCAAACGTTTAACCATAGGGTTATTCATTCTTCTTTAATGTAATAATTATTCTTAACCAAGCTACTACAACGATTTAATTTCTATCGCAGAAATTTATTCTCGTCAACTCAATTACAACTTAATAGGCTGCCCAACATGTTTGATTCCGGTTTCTAGATTTAGAAACAAATCAATAAAAAAATTTTGGGCCAAATTATAGGGCCTTCTTAAAACACAGTTCGTGTAACACTCACATTGTCCCTAATTACAAGGCCTTCTTAACAATTATATTTTGTCTATCATAATTGGGTGTAATTCCCAATAATAATAATAATAGTTTTCAAAATACAATTAAGTAAATTATTTTACTTTCTTATCTTTAAGAAAAATCTCCAATTCATTAACAATATTTAAGAATATTACATTAATCTATTATAAAAATTATTTATTATTTACTCCCTTCGGTCTCATATATAAGCGAAAATAACTAATTTGACAAGTATTAGGAAAGTTAGTTGACTGTATTTAATTTTTTTGAGTTCACAAAAGAAATAGACCATTTTAAGAAAGATGTATTGGGAACAAATATTAAATGATACAAGCACTTTGTCGACAATTTTTACGGAAATACAATTATTAGTTACTCCATCCGGCTCGAATTATAAGCAAATTCATCCACTTTCACGCTTATTAAGGATGTTAGTTGATTGTATTTAATTTTATCAAATTTATAAAAAATACAGATATTTTAACAAAGTAGTATTGGGAATGAAACAAAAATTAATTAAAATTACAATTTTCTAAAGAAATTTTAGGTAAGGGGCATTGAGAATTAAACAAAATTTAACAAATTGAGACCGGAGGGAAAATTATGCTAACAGGACAGACACGGACAAATTGCATGTTTTAAAAATGACGAACAGGACAGCCGGGTGCATATGGTGGGACGGAAAAGTATAATTAAAAAAAGAACCAAAAAACAATAAAAAAATTCCGCTAACGGAACGGAAAACCAAATTGAAATACACTCCCAGTTGCACATACCGGTTCGGTGCACAGTGAGTACAAAAACTCAGCCATTAGATATATGCACAAAAAAATAGAGGGATATAATTAAGGGCACCACTGCTGGTGCGTTGACCTTGGGCACCATGCTATAACTTGCCAGGCACATGTACTAAAGTAAAAGCATCTAATTGTCTAAATAGACTACTGCAATCATTAAGAAAAAAACTAATACTATAAGGGACGTGAGCATTCTTCACTATTAACCCTCTACAAATTAAAGGACCAAAGAATCAACATAGCATGCAAACTTTTTTGTAACCAGCTTCAATTGCATTCTTCAAGCCCCATCTTAATGCCAATGTTTCAACCACCAAAGGGACATGGGTTTCATCCAATAAATGGCAAGCAGATACAATAATAGAGCCAGCATCATCTCGAAACAACATGCCCAGCTCCGTACCACCATACAAAGGACAAGCTGCATCAGTATTAAGTGTCAGCCAACCACTAGGAGGGAGTTCCCAGGATTGTACTCCTGTGCTAACCTGTCTTGTTCTATTATTGCACAGCATATGTGAGTTTGCATTGACAAAATCATTTATCATAGATACACCCATCTTCATCACCTTAACTGGTTGAAAGGACTTGTTCTTATAAATAACAACATTGCAATACATTAATTATTAATTTTAGCAAACTTTTAATATTAGCAATACATTAATGTATTTTACTTAGAAACTTGTAATTTTTCTTTTAAAAATTTTGCTGGCTAATTATACTTTGAAAAATAAATAATAAATGCTTATATAATTTACATATCATAAATAGTTAAATATTATACTTATATTAACAATACTTTATAAAATAAATAATAAAATGTTTATGTTATTTATATTTATTATAAATATGATCTTGTATCATAATTTATATAAAATATTTGAATATACACATCACGCAAATGGTTTCTAAATAAATCAAATTCTAGTCAATCTAAATAGAGAGTTGCTTAACAAAAATAGAAAATGTTAAGAGCCAAAAATAATAATAAGATTAGAATTACTAGAAATTGAGGTTACGTTAACATAATTCATAAAAAATAACAATTGAGTTAAACCAAATTCTTCTATGAATATTCTTGGGTGCTATGCATTGCTTTTTTTTTCCTTAACCTTTATTCTTAAAATTGAAGATATATAAAAAATCAAAAAAAGTAAAATAACGTTAAGAAACTAGATTCATTATTAATTATTAACTAGAGAAATAAAAGTTTCATTCTTCAATCTCCTATAATACTGAGGTTAAAAAAAAAAATTTTAATACCTTTATGGATCAATCGCATGTACTTTCCTATTTTTTAAATTATTATTTTTAATAATAAATATGTTTTTCTAGTGTTGATACTCCAATACAATTTAGTTTTTTAACTAAACACGACTCATGAAATGTCCATCCTGTTAGAGAAATGTCAGCCACACCTCTGCTGCTCTGCTTGAAAAGAAGTTTGTACTTCCTAAAAGGAGACAAACTCAAAATCACGGGTGTGTGTGTGTGCGCATGGGAGCAGCCAAGGAGGGCATGGCAGGTGCGATTACACACCCAACTCCCAAGGACTTTTTTAATAAAGTTAATTAAGTTTTTGTCTTTTTAAATATGATCATTTTTATGTTTTAATCCTGAAATTTTTTTCAAGGTTTTATTTCTTCGAAAGTTCAATTTTTTAGAATTAGTCTATGTATTTATCTGATTTCGTTAGGTGCTTACATGTAAATCCATGTCAACACTATTATGTGTAGCACATATATATGACATGTGGATTTTTTAAGAAAACACAAATATTGTTTTCTATCATTTTTATATTTTTTATTAATATTTTTTCAAATTGTCCTGTTATTTATCTAATGAAAAAATCCATGTGTTATACATGGTGCATATGAGGCAGGTAACTTTACAATGCTAATTAGGATTCATATCTGCCACATAAACACTTAGCGAAGCCAGATTAACGGTTAGAATAATTCTAAAATTTTGAACTTTGCATGGATTAAAACTTCGCAAAAAAACTTTCAAAGACTAAAACACAAAATTAACCCCATTTGGAAATATAAAAACTTAATTAAACCTTTTTTAGTATTAGTTAATGGAAATTCTCTTAAGAGTACTATTTAATTTTTATTTCAAATATGTTTTCTCATGGCAGATATATTTTAAGAACTAATGTTCGCATCTCAAAAATTAATTTCACTTCTCATAAAAAAAATTTAAGTACTCCTTAATTTTGAATATATTTTACGCTTTTATCAACATTCGTTCTTAGAACCCATCTTTAAAATACTTTTAAGATGGGTTAAAAATTTCATGTTGAAAGTAGCATATTTAAAAGGGCAAATTTAAGATGGGTTCCGTAACCCAAATAACTTATCTTCAAACTTCATTTTTCAGTAGTGATCACATTATCTAGATAATATTGATTTATTCAATTGGCTTTTTGTTAATCAATGACATAACAAGTGAAGATAATTAATAAGGCTAAATATAAGAGAAAAAAAACAAATGCTACTTAAAAATTATAGAGTGACATAAAAAGGATCATCAAACTCTTCTAGAATGTGACTTATACTAAAGAACGAAGAGAATAATCGATACTTCATATGTCCTATAATACAAGACACTTTTGGGAAATTTATATCTATCAAGAAAGTTAGTATATATGATTAGCAATATTGAAAATATAAATATTTAATACTCTTATAATTATCATTGAAACTCTAAAAAGTATTGAGTAAAATAGGGCTATTTGTCAAAAAAAATAATTAAATATTATTGAAATTAAAATCGGATAAAAATCTTATAAATAAGAAAAAAAAAGCCTCAAATAAATCTTATACTTCTTCCGTCGCGGTTAATAAGTCATTTTTAATTAATTTACCAAGATTAAAAAAATAAAGTTAGTTGGAGATACCCTTGGTTAAAAAAAAATTAAAGTTAGTTGAAAGTAATAATTGTTGTTCTCAAAACTATCAAAAGAATTGTGAACATTCCAAAATGCCCTTATTTAAATTTTTATCAACGCTTATATTTCTCTCTTTTTATTCATTATCATTCTATTATTTGAGACTTATATTTGGTATATATAGAATATTTATTGATGGTTAGATAATCATAATCTTTTCAAGGATGAAGATCACATGTCCCATAATTTTATCCCGGCCTCTCCCCTGTTCCTCATATAGATTTTGAAATAAAAAATAATTTTTCAACTATTATGATACTTTTGTAATATTTAACAAAATTTAATTAGTTAAAGTCAGAGAAACAAAATATTGAAAGACAAAGGACCTTTATCCAATCTAAAACGACTTAATATATTGAAACAATAAACGACTAAACTGTTACTTTAGTTCTCATTTTGTAAGATTTTTCACTTTAATCCCTTACTTTTCAATAATTTTTCTTTAGTCTCTCACTTTGAAAAAAGTTATTCACATTAGTCCCTGACAACTTTATCTGTTCATAGACGTTAACTTCACATTAGCTTTTTTCAAAATAAGAGATTAAAGAACAATTATTGAAAAATCAGGAACTAAAGTGAAAGTTCCTTACAAAGCGAGAGACTAAAATGACAGTTTAGTCAACAATAAACTTTATACAAAAGATTACTTATAAATAGTAGGGAGGGGTGAGTATTAACAAACGGGGGATGTAAAAAGAATAATGACTGCTTATTTATGTCAGGTGCCCCTGTAGTTTGTACCTATTTTGTCAGACGCTCTTTAACTTTATTTTTCAACAAATATACTCCTACAGTTTGCTCCGGTGAGCCATATACCCCTGCATGCCATTTCCGGACACCGGTGCTGACGTGGACCGTCGGTGTCAGCAAGTGGTAAAAATAGGAGCCCTTGTAGTTTGAATCTTTTTTGTCAGATACCCCTATATATAACTTCAAAAATTCATATCTTTTAAACATAAAGTCCAAAAATTACAAATTTTATGTCAAAACGATCGTATTGAAATATAGAATTTTAAAGTGTAATTATTTTATTTTTATGGATAGTTTTGTAAAAAATTGTTTTTTGGGCAATTTTCTATACGAATTTTGAATTTATGAATTATTAAAAATAATTTATGAATTGGATTGCACTAGTTTTTATTATAGTTTGAGGATCATAAAAATCATGAGTTTTGGCTTTTAAAAATAAATTGTAAAAAACTATAAAAAAAAGCTATAAAAAAAACTAAATTTAAAAGACTAAATTGTCACTTTAGTCCCCCACTTTGTAAGATTTTTCACTTTAGTCCATCACTTTTCAATAATTCCTTTTTAGTCCTTCACTTTGAAAAAAGCTACTCACATTAGTCCCTGACAACTTTCTCTGTTCGTAGACGTTAACGTCTTACGCACGTAGCCGTTAGATAACATATACACACGTGGCCGTTAACATCTCACACATGATAATGAATGTAAAAGATAAAAATCGGAGAAAGAAGAGGCTAAAGCAGTAAGGCCGCTGAAGAGGCAGATGCAGAAACTAAGGCAGCTGCAAATAAGACAGCTGCTGAAACTTGTACAGCTGCAGAAAATACAACAGATGATGAATCAGTGGTAGCAACTACAACAACTTGACGTTGTATAGGTTATTTAACGGCCACATGTGTTAGATGTCAAGGTCTATGAACGGAGAAAGTTGTCAGGGACTAACGTGAGTAGCTTTTTTCAAAGTGAGGGACTAAAGAGGAATTATTGAAAAATCAAGGGCTAAAGTGAAAGCTCCTTACAAAGTGAGGGACTAAAGTGACAGTTTAGTCAAATTTAAAATCATATGAGACTGACATAGTCAAAACTCATGATTTTTATGTTCCTCAAACTACAATAAAAACTAGTTCAATCCAATTCATAAATTATTTTTAATAATTCATAAATTCAAAATTCGTATAGAAAATTTCTCAAAAAATAATTTTTTAGAAAACTATCCATAAAAGTAAAATAATTATATATTAAAATTATATATTTCAATACGATCGTTTTGATATAAAATTTGTAATTTTTGAACTTA
Organism: Crotalaria pallida; assembly: GCA_037953625.1. Taxonomy (NCBI): domain Eukaryota; kingdom Viridiplantae; phylum Streptophyta; class Magnoliopsida; order Fabales; family Fabaceae; genus Crotalaria; species Crotalaria pallida. The sequence continues at coordinate 144,736,568 of CM075651.1, read as the reverse complement.
CGGTTTAAAATATATGAATTTTTGAAGTTATGTATAGGGGTATCTGACAAAAAAGACTCAAAGTACAAGGGCTCCTATTTCTACCACTTGCTGACTCCGGTGGTCCACGTCAGCACCGGTGGCCGGAAATGACATGCAGGGGTATATGGCTCACCGGAGCAAACTTTAGGGGTATATTTGTTGAAAAATAAAGTCAAAGAGCGTCTGACAAAATAGTTGCAAACTACAGAGGCACCTGACATAAATAAGCCAAGAATAATCCAGAACATTCTAGGCTTGGAGATATTTAGAAGTAGTAACATCCAACTGTTAGAATTGAAGGTTGCTTTCAAACCGAAGATCGCGAAACTTCTAGCAAATTGCCTCATAGACTTATTGGCTCATTCTCATCCACGTCAGTCATGCTTATATATAAAGTCACAACCGATTTTCCATTTTTTTGTACTACTCAAAAGACTAAGTCTTGCCACATGCATATAACTATTGCGACCTTTATTTGGTGAATAATATATATACATATCACTCAAAATAAGAGCAGAGGCTAAGATAGAAGTGTATCATAATTCATACTATATTTTCATATTCATATATTATACCCTTTTACTCTCTTTACCAAATATGTGTCCTCTAACCACTAATGACTTGCAGCGAATTTTTGAGAAGCTAGACAAGAATGGTGATGGATTTGTGAGCCTTGAGGAGCTGAATTGGCTGCTAGAGAAGACAGGTTTCAACTTCAGCATAGAGGAACTGGAGTCTCTGGTGAGAAAGAAGAGACTTGACTTGAGTGAATTCTTGTTATTTTACAACTCCATATTATTGAAGCAAATTGAGATTGATGAGGAGAAGGTGGAGAGTGACCTTGTGAAGGCATTCAATGTGTTTGATTTGGATGGAGATGGATTCATCACTAGCCAAGAATTGGAGTGTGTGTTGAAGAGGCTTGGCTTGTGGGATGGCAGTGATTGCAAGACCATGATTTGCTCCTATGACACCAATTTGGATGGTCAACTTGATTTTGAGGAATTCAAGAATATGATGCTTCTTACCACTTCATGATATAGTACTATATATATGCTTAATTTTGTAATGTATGATTTACACCACAGAGGATAATGATGTGTATGGTCAAAATCGGCCTAACTTTTCATTGTGCTCAATAGAGTTATATATGTATGTCTATTAGTTTTATGATGTGTGAGATCATAATTGACCTAATATTTCATTATATTGTGCTTAAAGTTATTTACTTATCAATAATGTTATTTAACATTTGTAACTAACAAACAAATACAACATCATCAATTTGGGTAAAAATATAAAAGATAAATTGAATGGTTCACCATTTTTTACTCAAAATAATATGTGCTGAATTTAAATGTTAAATATAGATATTCAAATGACATTATTTATTTACTTATCAAGTTGCTTAGCGCAATGGCTAGAATTAATGAAATAAAACTCTATGTTGGGAGATGGTCAATTTAATACAACTCATAAATTATACTCCTTTCGTCTTATATATAAGATTTTTTTCGAGAAATTTATATTCATTAATAAAGTTGGCTAATTTAGTTAATGTTATCGAAAATATAAATATTTAATAAGTATTTTCAAAACTACACCTATTAATATTATTGAGAATTTAAAAAATAAATTTTAAATAAATAGAAGTATTTGTGAAAAGAAGTAACCATATGTAAAAATTGGCATAAGAGTTCAAATCAAATTTGACCCACCGCTTCGTAGTTCAAATCCAATTTAAATACCGTTTGTAGACTTTTCTTAGTTTTTAAGAATTTCATGTATTTTTTTGAAGCCTATATAAAGGCTACTCCATGGACTGGTTTAATGCGTGCCCAAGTAACATAAAAAAGAGCAATGCTAGTTAGAAAGCTTGCATAGTAGGGATGGTAGGGTAGTGCAAAAAAATGGCTCTACCAAGAGTGACTAATATAATGCAAGTGGGGTAGTAGAGAAAGAAAGATACCAAGTCCTAGGCACTCCTCAAGAGAAAGAACATGATGTAAAGTATCACTCACATAAACACTTCTTGCCGTTAAGAGAAAGAACATGTATTAAACACCACATTTGTACAAATATCACTTATGCTTATGAAATTAATAAATATTTTTTTAGTTCCTACCGGCAATGTAGACTTAATAAAGAAAAGTACACAAATACACATCAAATTTCAGTGGCATTTACTTCACTTAGATGAATTGTTAAGTTGTATACAGACAAAGATCCTTATGTATGTACTAAAATTACAATATCTTGTATTATTTAGATGCAAATTGCATTTCCTATATACTTTTCATTTGTCATTCATATATATATGCAGGTTTTTTGTGGTTGCAAATGGGGTAATCAGTTGATATATGATTCTTGCCCTTCCCTTCTCATATGTGTGCATTGTTGGACCTCATGCAGTTGGGCCAAGGCTTCTACTCATGACCTTGGACATAGTAAGATTGCATCCAATATGATACGAGTATATATGACTAACTAAGTATCATTCTCTTCACTATCTTTTCATTTGTTCTTGTTATTGATAAGTGAAAAATTCAGGTGATGATGGGTCTAGTGACTGGTGAAGCTTCATCTGCAGCAGCCATTGTGTACTTATTTCATAATGGAAGTCAAGATGCAAATCGGATATAGCTATTTGTCAAGGATTCTCCAACTTCTGCAAAGCTGCTAGCGAGGCTGTTGTCACTTCTTTCTTAGCATGCAGCAGTTTTCCTCATGTGTTTGGTCTCTCTCTCCGCTTTGGCTCTTAAAAGGAATTGACTTTAATTATAGTTGTTCATTAATCCATGATGAAACTAAGGTGATAGTGTCGAGGACTCATAAAAGTTGCTGTTTTACTTGTTGAAAAGTGCGAGATGTTTACAAGTAATGTTCAAGTCCCACACCGCCTAAATATGTCTAACAAAGAACGTTTATATACACTTGGATAAGCAGTTCTGTTCGCCGAGCTGTGTAGCGACAGCTTATGACCCGAGTGGGGGCAATAATTTGATGGGACACAGCTATGGCTTTGCTGGGCTGGGCTTCATGTTGCAAAATGCTGGCCCGCCTGCTCCAAGTTGGGAGATGAACTATGGGGCTTAGGCTAAAGCCTGGACCTCATGGTTCCTAGACAGGAGGGCAAAGCGTGAGGCTGGATCCACAGAGCAACGAACACTTCCGGCTCTCAACAGTGGAGGGATAACGGGCCTGCTGCACCTCTAGCCCAAAATGCCTGATGAGCCTAGTTGATTGAACCATCATTTTTGGATCCCAAATAATTCAAACTGTCGAACTTTGCACTTTGCAATTAAACAATATAAAGTTTTTTATATTGTTGATGTTATTCAATTGTTCATATGTTTTATTTTAGTTGAGAGTATATACATAGTGAATAATAGGTTGATAGTGTAAAAGAAATTTTATATTAACGATGTATTAACCATTTTCTCAAATAGATATTTTCTATACATGACTAATAATAAAATAATGTTGTATTCTGTTTTTTTAATACAACTCTAGTTATTACTTTATTGTTTTAAATTTTATAGCTATTCCCACGGTGTCATGCATGTTATTAGCTCGAACAGAAATAGCAATGAGATTTGGTTCAGTTGGTGTAAGGACCCAATTGAAATATTGGAAATGGGATAAGGGTGCTGGTAGTCTCGAGTTCGATTCTCACTAAAAACGTTCCGCTAGGAGAGTTAGCCACGCAGCTCGCTCTGGATTAGTCTCAAAGACTCCCTAATATTAAATGTGTTCTTAGAGATACCGATAGTTCCGCAAGGAATTCGAAAAAAAAAAAAGGTGGCGCCAAATTTTTAAAAAATTAAATTGAGAGGATAGTGACAAAATAGCAGCAACGATGTATGTAGTGACAATGGTTGGGTGGCGATGGTAATGGGCAGTAGAGACAGATGCAGTAATTGACCATTGTATTTTGTGACCATTGTACTCCCTCCGTCTCTCATTATAAGGTCCTCTTAACACTTTTATTTGGTCTCTATTTATAAGGTCTTTTACTAATTTTCAATGAGCATTAATTATTTTTTTTCCACAAACACCCCTATTTATTTAACATTTTTTAGATTCCCAATAATATTAATAGGGGTAATTTTGAAAATACATATCAAAAGTTCACATTTCCAATACAATTAACTAAATTATTTCACTTTCTTAATGAACGTGAAATCTTCCAAGAGGATCTTATAATTAGGGACAGAGGTAGTATTTTGTTATCCCATGTTACGTAACTCGTAATATTTGGCATGGTTTAAATACTTGTTAAAAAAATAAGTAATGATTACATTTTTTAAAGGGTGTGTTTGTTTGAAATAAGACAGATAAAATCAAATAAAGACAATTTTTTAGTGGTTTTAAATATATAAAAAAATAATTTTTTATTTTTAATACCATTATTCCTAAAATATCCTAGGTTGAATTATTTAATTTTTGTTTTATTCCCAATATAAATTTATCAAAGTAAACTAATTTTTTTATGAACTTAAGAAAATTAAATATACTCGACCAAAAGTCAAAGACCATATTCGAGTCCCCTCTCTATCATTAGTGGTCATCTTGTTTGCAATCACGTTGAAGGTTTTTGGCCATGGATGATTTTGGTTAAATGATTAAGAGGGAGACAACAGTATTGAGGCGGTGAGGTTGGGTTGTGGCTACTATTTATTCCGTGTTTGTCATCACGGATATTTTCCGTTTGGAGGAAAACGGATTTTTTCCGTCTTTATCTTCACGGAAATATTAACATTGCAAGGGGCACTTTTGTTCACGAAAAAGACAAATGGGGGATATAATCTCGAACATGAGGCGTAATTCAAAACTTTAGTTAATTAGTTATGCATCTTGCATGAGTCCATTTGCAAAACTAGAACTAATTAGGCTCGGGAGAAGCAACAATAGGCCACTTGCAGTTGCAGCATTCCGCACCGTTTCCATTATTTATTTTTGTATAAAATCGTTTCCATTATTTATTACCCCATCATTTCCTTAAATATAATACAGTATACTCTCCCGTCCTATTTATAAGTCATATTTTAGAAGGATTCTTTGGTCTTATTATAAGTCACTTTGTGTTTTCTAGGAAAAATTTATTGCTATTTTCTCTTATTTACCCTTTGCCCATTAATGTGAAGTAATACATTGTGAAATTCTCAATGCAAGTTAAGAGGGTAAAATTGTAATATTGAAGTATTTTTTTAAAGTTTTAAGAAACCTAACTACTCTCCTTGATCTGTGTGATATGATTAAATATGCCCTATAAATAGGATCAGAGGGAATATTACTAAGTAAAGTCATTTTTTAATTTTAACCCTATTTTATAAAAATTACTCCTTTCATTCCCATGTACTCCCTCCGACAGTCACCTTAAAAAATTAAGGAAAGATGTATTTAATGATTTGTTTAATATACTTATCAATTATCAAAAACTTAGTTTAATGCATTTTATATTGATAAACCAATTACAATTCAAAATTTACAATTTCTAAACTTTTTATTAATTACATTAACTTTCGTTTGAGACAAAAAATTTGGCTAATTTTTATCATCCTTGTAAGATTGAGGAATTATAAATTTTTGGAGTGAACTAATTAGTTGGACTAAAGTTACTCCCTCCTCAGGTCATGGGTTCTAGTTAGGCATGGCAACCGGGCGGTGCGGGGGTGGATTATGCACTTCCCACACCCGCCCCCGTCTCAAAAAAGTGCCCCCGCCCCCGCCCCCGTCCCCCGCCGGGTATCATAAAAGTCCACCCGCCCCCGTCCCCGTCGGGGGTCGGGTAAAACCGCACCGCACCTGCCCCCGCTTTTCTTTTAAAAACAATTTTTCTAAAATAGTTTTTCTTTCATAATATACCAACTTTTTCTTTTAAAAACAGTTTTTCTAAAAGAGTATTTTCACAAGTGATTTTTATTAAGAGTCAAAAAATTATTTTTAATATTTTTTATTACTATTATTATAAATTATATATAATATATAATATAATATACATATATAGTGTGAGCGGGTCGGTTTCGGGGCCGGGTGCGGGACGGATAGTAGAATTACCACACCCACCCCCGCCCCGTGATTGAAAAAGCGGGTTTTCCCCGCCCCCGCCCCGATACCCGATTAGAATGGTTTTTCCCCGCTAATGGCGGATCGGGTTCGGGCGGGTACCCGCGGTTTTGTTTTTTTTTTGCCATGACTAGTTCTAGTCCCAGACCTCCCATGTAAACCAAAAAAAAAAAGTTACTCCCTCATGTCCTAGACTTTTCTATAAACATTAATCCGGTCCTAAATACTTTAAGCTCATTTCGTAATTTTTTTTTGTCCTTAATATAAGTCTTATTATCAATTTTCAATAACATTATTTACTTCTTTTTTATAAACATTTCTATTTACTCAACAATTTTTACATTCCCAATAATAATTACATGGGTACTTTTGAAAAACTATATCAAATATTTACATTTCAAATATTACTAACAATACTTACTAATTTTTAAACGAGTTTTCTATTCTATACACCCATGCATACAATAACAGAACATTAATAGTAAAATTGTATTAGAAAACTAAATAATTATTTTTAATTCATTTAAATGTATCAGTTTTCAATAAATACATTCCTTTTAAGATTTCATTAACTTTTGCATCAGGTGCATAGCAGGCCCGGTCCTAACCTATTTTTGGCCCTAGGGCGAAAATAAATTTGGGGCCCCAAATTCATAAAAAAATTAAAAAATTAATTAAAAATGTAATATATATATATATATACACACACATACGTATAATCAATTAAAACAATGACAACAATCAATAATAAAACTACTTATTAAAAAATAAGATTTGAAATAAAATAAAAAGTTTTCAAGTAAAGAGGTAATGAAAAAATTTTATGTTGGGTTGCAAAAGTAAAGTTCATTACTTCATTTATTTATAAATTATGTGAGCAAATGAAAAAAACAAATTGAAGTTTTATGTTAAAAATCATTGATGGTTAAGAGATAAAAAATACTTGCAACTATTAATTTTTTTTTCAAAAATAAATATACTATTAAAAAAATTATGGACCCCTGAATTTTTTGGATCCAGGACGACCGCCCTCGTTGCCCTCCCTCAGGATCGGCACTGGTGCATAGGATATAAAGACCCATTTTTAAAAGGTGTGAAAATTAGTCAAATGAGCATATAATAATGATCGGAGGGAGTAATTAATATTATTAGTGACATTGAAATCGTTAACATTTAATATATATTTTTTAAAATATCCTTATAATTTTCATTAGAACTATAAGAAAATGTTGAGTAAATAGGATTATTTACGGAAAAATTAATCAGTATCATTAAAAATTAGATTATTAATTAACGTTATTTCATTTGCTAGTGTTTATATATTGGAAGGGAGGGAGTATTAATTAAGGTTATTTCATTTGCTCTTTTAAAAAATATTACTACATTTTTTTACCGTTTAATATTTGAGTATTTCATAATTGGTAATATTAAAACTAACAAACTTTTAATTTGAAATTGCCATTATTTAAGTATTACTACCTCTTTTCCTTTATAATTACTAGCGCGCCGATAGGCACTCTCGTGTCTGTTGTCCCGCATTCTCATTTTTCATGTTTTTGTCATAAAAAATTGTTTATAATAAAATAATGTATTGAAAAATCGGTCTTTTTGAATAATATTATAGCTCTATATGCTTATCTGAGATTTTATTAGATATAATTTATATAATGATGGTTTTGTGCATTTCAGGAGCGGTTAAAGAAATAAATAAATAAAATAAATTGAAAGATGAAGAGAGGAATAGAAAGAAGATGCAATGATTATATTTTTCTCTGCAAGTAACTTCTCTTCCCCTCACTATTTGAGCAGTTTTTTTTTTTTCAATCAGGGAGGGTATAATAGAGATTGACAAAATTATGTACAAACAGTTAAAACCATGTTTTCTTTATAATAGTATAGATAGTTTAGAGTTATAATACGTGGATTAAAAAATACATTCAACGTGCCTTTTTTAGTAAATTAACGATTTCTTTTATGGGTCTTGTTAGACACTTGTTAAGGCTGCTACAAGTAAAAACCAATCATATGTTGGCATTAATCAGTCTCTCAAAAATTTCAAAAATCACATCTTTCTATTATAAAATATTACTTTTAACTTTTTAACAAGTACCATAAAAGCATTTGTTAGCATTTTCCTTTTTTTTTATTACTATTTGTGTCTGTTATCTCTATGTTCTAATTGAAATGTGTGAGTGATACAAAGTTTATAATTTATACTCCGATCCCTTTGTAATTGTTAGAGGGTATTTTTAACTAAATAATACGTATAAATAAGATTAATTTAGTGTAGTTAATTATTTGGATTTTCTTTTGGATAAGATTAAAAAAAATTCCAAACTAAACTAGAAGTAGGGATGGCAAAAAAACTCATACTCGCTGATAACTGTTTGAAACCAACCCGATTTTGGTGAGAAAATCAATTCTGATTGGGTTTGGAGAAACCCGAAACCGAAATAGGCTTTAAAAAGATGGGGTGGAGCGGGTCTGGTATTTTAAGTACCCGCCCCACCCCCGCGCCCAAATCTGCTCTGATATAAAATTTAAATAATTTTTATTATAATTATAGTTAAACGGTAAAATCAAATTAACATATTTAACTAAAACCATTATTTAATTATTAAGTTTTTAGATATTTTTAAAATTTGACGTTTATTTTCATATATTATTTGAATTATAATGTATCTTATGTGTGATTTTTGTTTAATACAATAAAAAATGATTTTAAAAAATAATTGGATGAGTTACCCGCGAGTTTTCCCGAATCCGACGGGGATGAGTTTTGTTTTCACTTTCTCATACCCATTCTCCTGAAACCCGCACCCGAATCCGTCCCGCTCATGATAGATGCAGGATTGGTATTATCAAAATTCATCCCAAATCCGACTCGTTGTCATGCCTAACTAGAAGTGCACATGATACTTCTAAACATGCAAATAATACCCATGGAAAGTAGGAAATAATACAAAAAAGAAAAAACAATGGCTCATGGTATAAAAAAAATAATACAACATTACAGTTTTTTTTTTCTCGTTTAATATCGTAATACTCCATGACTTATTGAATTAAAATTAACAAACTTTTAAATTAATCCTATTATGTATCTATGAGAAAATGAAGAATGCACCGACAATATAAAGATTTTTTATACTATCAGTGTATCATTCATCTATGTATAGTCGTTGACTTTTAGATTAAAGTGATACAAACAAATGATGGATGATTGACTGATGAACTTTTATACCATCAGTGCATACCCCTTAATCTCTACAAGACTATAACTATTTATTTGACCAAATGATTTTTCATTAGTCAATTACCATAAAACATAAAAAGAGTTACCTATTTTAGTCACAAATATATAAAGAGAATAATTAATTTTATATTTTTAAAATATTTTAATAAATTGAGTATTTCATTTAATTTTCGTTTAATTTTTATTCAATTTTTTTTTAAAATAACTTTATTTTTTATGACTTTGAAAAAAAATTAAATTCAACTAATCAATTTTCTTAATTAATTTTCTTAATAAATAAATACAAAATTAATTTCTTTCCTTGCACTAAAGACGAGAGGATTGTCAGTCTTCACAGGAATTTCTCCATTTAGCCACGTCAAGAGAGAGGTAATGCATTCATGGTGTCACTGTCTTACTCTTACTCACGCATAGTCCCACTCATTCCTTTATTGTTTTTGGTAACAGTAACTCATTACTTCTGCTTCCTTCATCCATCATTCTCTTATCGTATCGTATCCTTTCCTTCACTCTTTCTCTCTCATCTCTCTCTCTCTCTCTCTCTTTCATCACCTTCTTTCTCTCTCTCTCTCTCATCACCATGAAAATGGTGGACCTATTTGACTTCATCAAAACCACCACCACCACCTCCTCCGTTAAAATCACCGCCCTCTCTCTCTTCTCCCTCACCCTCCTCCTCCTCCTCTTCACCCGTTTCTCCTCCCCTTCCTTCTTCTCTCCCTCCCTCACCTTCTCCAACTCCAACTCCATCGTCAACACCGCACCCTCGCCGGAACAACCTCCACCACCGAACCAACCTCCGCCGTTCCCACCGCCTCCTCCTCCTCCTCCGCCGCCGGCCTCGGTGGAGCGGATTGGGATCGTGGACGGAAACGGAGTAATGACAAACGACTTCACAATCGGCGACTTGGATTCGGATTTCGTCAACGATTTCGCGAATTGGAGCGAATCGCGAAGGGTGAAGGGGAGTGAGAGTGAGAGTGAGAGAGAGAGTGTTACTACTACTGGGAGAGTGAAGGTTAAGAGGTTTAACAAGTGTGATAAGGGAACCGTGGATTATGTACCGTGTTTGGATAACGCGGAAGCGATGGAGAAGTTGAATGGGAGCGAGAGAGGGGAGAAGTACGAGCGGCATTGCCCTGTGGAAGGTTTGAATTGCTTAGTGCCTATGCCCAAAGGGTATAGGACACCCATCCCTTGGCCTAAGAGCCGAGACGAGGTACTTTTTTCGCGTTGCAGCCTCTGTAAGTTTTATCATTTTGCCTCATTCATTCTTGATGATGATGATGATGATGATGATGATGATAATGATGCTGTGTGTTGTTTGTTTATGGACTGATTCTAATTGTTTTATGGCTTTTTCTATTTTTGCTTCGATTTTGGTAACGAGCATGTGTGAATAGGTATTTGAGAACGTCATTGCAAATGGATTCTGGTGACTTTGGTAAATTTGAGCTGATAGATGAATATCGTATGGCTTAGATTTTGAATTGTGTTTTCATTTGGATTTGCTGAGGTTGACATCTGAGTTGTCTGACCTTCATTCAGCGATTACCGCGTTGCCAAAGTCGCCCAATCCAAATCCAATAACGAGCTTTCAAATGCTTGTACTTTTAGATTTGATATGACCCCTCCCTTTCCATACAGAGGGAGGCACAATATTTTATTGGCAAATGTTATGTTGTTTACTAGTGACCAAGGAAAGATAGTAATCAATGTAATTATTCTATGTTGATTTTGTAACCTTCCTTGCATTATAAATACCATGTGTTGTCTGCACTAGACACGCGTTGCTAAAACCTTATTCTTTTTGGTGTTTTCAATGGTTTTTATTGGAAACTATGGTTTAAAATACAGTGGTTTCTGATAAAAACTTACTATCTTTGATTCTTTGATCACCGGTTAGCAGGACACAAATTTATAATTTGCAGAGACCCGCTATGGTAGTTTGTAGGATACATTAGTTGTATTTAAAATAAAATGGTAAACTTGATATTAGCACACTCGTCGTTTTTTAAATTGCATCACGTGACACTTTTCATTTGATTTGGATTGGGAAGAAAGGTTCTTTAACTTTTATGAAATGGCAGGTTTGGTTCAGCAATGTGCCCCATACACGTCTTGTTGAAGATAAAGGTGGCCAAAATTGGATATCAATAAAGAAGGATAAATTTGTTTTTCCTGGTGGTGGAACACAGTTTATTCATGGCGCTGATAAATACTTGGATCAGATTTCAGCGGTTAGTCTCTAATTAAATTTCATTCTGATATTTATTGGCCAGACACTTAGAACAGTTTTGAAATTGAATATGCAGATGGTTCCTGACATTGCGTTTGGTTACAACACCAGAGTTGCTTTAGACATTGGCTGTGGAGTGGCAAGTTTTGGTGCTTTTTTGATGCAACGTAATGTGACCACTCTTTCTATAGCACCAAAAGATGTTCATGAAAATCAGATTCAGTTTGCTCTAGAGCGTGGTGTGCCTGCCCTGCTAGCAGTATTTGCTACACGGCGATTATTGTTCCCAAGCCAAGCTTTTGACCTCATACATTGTTCAAGATGTAGGATTAATTGGACTCGTGATGGTACTCCCTCCCTCTCTGTTTCGACCTTCTGTCCCTCATTTCAAGCATCTAAGAGGAAACTATAGTTAATTGCAAATTGAGTTGCTTTCCTGTGAGATGACAACATTTTTTTTTTAAAGTTTTAAACTCCTCTAAAAATTTTTGTATTTTGATGCAAAATTTTTTGGAAAAGTTTGGATACAGGTACTATGTACAAGTATGCTTAATGGATTTGGTTGTAGCATTGATATCCCATTTTCCTATTGTGGATTTAATTTAATGCAGATGGAATTTTGCTTCTTGAGGCCAATAGGCTTCTGAGGGCAGGTGGCTACTTTGTCTGGGCTGCACAGCCTGTCTACAAACATGAAGACAGCCTTCAAGAACAATGGAAAGGTAGCTTATAATTTCTCTGTTAACCAAAATACTTGTAATAGACAAATATCTATTTTCCTTAGATTTGGCTCCAACATCATATACTCTGGTATGAAATGACCCAAATATTTAGCTCTATGCATCATGACCATCAAACTTATCACCTGACAGAAATGGTGGACCTGACCACTCGCATCTGTTGGAATCTTGTTAGTAAGGAGGGATATATTGCTATATGGCAGAAACCTTTTAACAATAGCTGCTACCTTAGTCGTGACATTGCTGTGGGTCCTCCATTATGTGACTTCAATGATGAATCAGATGATGTTTGGTATGTCTCCTTACATATTATTAGTGATACATCTTTCATTTGTGATCCTCATGATGCTTGGACTTGAATGCAATGGCTCTTAAGAGTCAAAGATGTTAAATATTGATTTTCTTCTCAAGACAAATTTATGAAAATTGTAGTTGAGAAATGTTTGAAATTTGGCCTTATATCTTGATGCATCATTATATGGTAATCTGGCTGGTCTTTTATCAACAAAAAAAAATTTAAAGATTTGGCTTGTCAATTAGGATCTTATATTATACTTGATGGATGCCTGCATTTTGTCACCATTGGATGCATTTTTCTTCTTTCCTCTTGTCTTTTCAACTTATTCGTGATTAACTTTCTAATTTAAAAAATAATTAAAAAAAAAAAAACTTGAGTGACTTAATATTTAACAAAACCATCTAGAGATGACATTATCCGGAAAGAGTCTACAACGTAAGAGAAAGAATCTTCTTGACTAATAAATAACCAACTTGTAGGCATGCTGCACAAAATTAGATGGTTTCAACATCTTCAGTAATAAACTTGACAAACTTTTTATGTTTAGAATTATATTTTAGTGAAAATAATATCAGAACTTGAGACCCTAAATAATTTTGCAGGTATGTTGGTCTTAAGGCATGCATCAGTCAATTGCCTAGTAGTGGATATGGAGCAAATGTTACTAAGTGGCCTGCACGCCTTCATCAACCACCAGACAGGCTTCAAAGCATCAAACTGGATGAAATTATATCCAGAGCAGAACTCTTTAAGGCTGAATCGAAATATTGGAATGAAATAATAGATAGTTATGTTCGGGTTTTCCGTTGGAAAGAGTACAACCTAAGAAATGTAATGGACATGAGGGCTGGATTTGGAGGGTACAGAATTATATAAGTCCTAGCTTTCTATTCCATTTGTCATTATTAGATTTCTGTTGCATGATTGTCTAACCTTGTGGTTACCTGTGTGGGTATTATGATGATGGCAGGTTCGCAGTAGCGTTGCATGATTTTCAGATTGACTGTTGGGTTATGAATGTTGTTCCTGTTAATGGATTCAACACCTTGCCTGTTCTATATGACCGTGGTCTAATAGGAGTTATGCATGATTGGTACGATAATTTTACTTATGTTTTTGTTAAGTTGATTTTTATTTTAATTCTGAAATCGTGCGATTGGTGATTTCATACTTAAAAGTTGGATTGTCATAATATAGTCTAATTTAATGATATTGGAATGTGAAATTCAGATGAAACACATGGAAATTGATTGAAACGGTCTTGACCTGTGTTTACTTTTTAACATTTTTAAGCTATTATGAAATGAACAGGTTTTGCAATTGATGCCATCTGATAGCCGTTGTCTTCAAACATACACGCTATATTGCTTCTCCATGATTTATTTTCAGTTTATAAACTCTATAAAATTAAAGGTTACATGTGATATGCATTTTAGTTTTACCTATTAGACTTGAGAGCATGCTGTAAGGATTCGAAGTTACATAAACACATGGCACTGCTTTCCTACTGCCTTGGAGGCGTTTGAGCATGATTAGCATATAATGACAACACGAAACTGTAACTGGAATAGATTAAACAATCTATGCAGCAGTTAATTAATTAATTTATTTCTCATTCTAAAACTTGATGCCAAGAATTTTTTGGTTTCTATTTTTTTAATTCTTGACTAATTTATCCTGATGCTTGAAGAAAAAATTTCCCTTGGCAGGTGCGAGCCATTTGATACATACCCAAGAACATATGATCTGCTGCATGCAGCGGGTCTCTTCTCTGTTGAGAAAAAAAGGTGTGGTTTAATTCTATACTTATTTCTCTATACACACTTGCCGTTATAGGTGTTTGACTAATTATTCATTTCTCTCAGGCAAAGGTGTAATACCTCAACCATCATGCTTGAGATGGATCGGATGCTAAGACCAGGTGGGCGTGTATATATACGTGACTCTGTACACTTTATTGGTGAAATCAAAGAAATTGCAACTGCAATGGGATGGGTGTGTTACATGGATGATGTTGGCGAAGGTCCCTATGCAAGCCGGAAAATATTAAGATGTGAAAAACGCTTCTGAATTGCTCAATTCAATTGTATCAGTAACTAAGTGAACCATTTATTGACTCATGCGGCCAGAAGATGGTAGCCTACCTCTACCTGAAATCTCATTTAGTGCCACAATTGTGGCTACAACTAACCAAAGTTACAATTTTTTACTTTCCAAAAGTTAGTTATATACTTCATAGCAATCTTATTCCATGCTAACAGCTTATGTTGTAAAAGTTTTTTATTACTATTTGCATTATAGTTAATCTCAGCAGTATTAATATATATGTTTAGATGATAATTTTGTGTATTTGTTACAACTCTAATGCAAGCTTAAGTTAGTGATTGTGTAAGCTTTCCCAAAGGTGGAAATTTGTTTACTATTGTGAGAAGCAAGCTTGATTTCTTGTTATATGATGATATGTTCCCACTGGAAATTTGCGTTGCATAAGATGGTTATGAATTCCTTCTTAAAGTGACGTTGCAAGTTACATTTACACATAATGGTTGGTGGGCATGGGAGGGACACTATTCACCACTATTTTGTTTGGTTGAGAGGGGAAACTTTCCCCCTTGTTTGGATTTGATTTTGAGGGGGACAGAAAATTCAAAAAAACAAAAAATTACCCGCCTCGGTTTCGCTCCAACTAAATACATTATTAATTGTTGTAAAATTTAAGGGAAAATACACTTCAAAAACCACAGTTTGCGTTTGGAATGGGTAAATAAAAGTTTATCTATTGTTGATTTCATGTGAAAAGAGATCCTAATCTCTGAAATATGGGTACCTCAAAACAAATAATGTATGGATATTCGGTATATATTGAGAGCTGGTAAACGTGCGGTATTGAGAAATTGCTGAATTGAGACATTCAGAATTCAATAAAATGAAGTAACCACCTCTGGCACACAGCTCCGATACAATGACTCAACATCCTCACACTTTATCTCGATTACAAATTAAATAAAATTCTACAGAAACAAAAATGTTCATACTATGCCATGATTAAGATATCAAAACCTTTCTGCCAATCTAGCAGTAACTTCATACCATGCCACGATTAAGAGATCAAAACCTTTCTGCCAATCTAGCAGTAACTGCTCTAAGTTTTGAGTATACCTTTCCTGCTGGAGATCCTAAGATTAGGCTGCAAAGAGAATCCCTGGCAATCTTAATGTTGGCAAAAGATCCCAAGATGTGAATTTTGGAGTCGGCAATCACGATCCTGGTCTTCGTTGCATTCTCAATTGCGAACTTTGTTTTACCACCTTTACCAGATAATCTTCCAATAGCACGTGACAAGTGATCACCTCGAAGTGTTTTAACATCCTTGATCTCAAAGGACTCAACATAGAGTTCATCCAATCGCAGAAGAGCAATGGCGTCTATGACATCAAAACCCAGCATGAAGGCATGGACAAAATCAGCACACTTTTGCAGGTTACTGATATCAGGTGTATCTCGCCTTGTCTTCAGCTCAACTTTCCGAGCCTTCAAATTCATACGGATGTCGATTCTCATCTGCTCATAAACGGGGTTATAGATATCCATCCAAGCTTTCTTGAGAGGAGTGTAACGATGTGGTGGAACGGACACCTTACGGAACTGAACCTGACCATCAGACATCTCATGAGGTTTCAAAGGTGCAAACTCTGGCTTGGCTGGCAAAAGTTTGGGTTCAGATGAAACGGCTTCAACCTCCATCTGAGATGTTTCGTTCGACTGCATTGTGAAACTGTTCCAACGGCAACCCAAAATAAGCAAACAATTCTGGTACTAAAATCACATTGGAGCAGAAGCAACTGTTAGCAGCGTTGGCATTCCAGATTTGATTCTGGGCTAACTCAGCGCAGAACTAAACATACACTTATTCAGTTCATATAGCAGAAGTTCAGTAACAAAGATTTAATGGCACACTAAAGATATTCATATTCCTACAAGCATGTTGGTGATTACCAATACCAAATACAGAAGAATTGAGCGAATAAGAAATTTGGTCCCTGACACTAAAAATGTCACTTTTCAACTTTTGTTCCTCATCAACGATTAAATCAATGTCATTAAGCCAGTATGTTAAACAATACACGTCATCTCAATTTATAATTGCAGAAAAAATTGAATGTTTATAGAGAATTCAGCATGAATTTGAGGGACCCGTGTTTTTTTGTTGAGACAGAGAGCAAAGGAAAGGAAGCATGATAGAGAAAACAGAGAGAAGGTGGAAGTAAGGGGAAAGGGAGTACCTCAGCTTAGCTCTGCGATGATGCGATGCGATGCGAGGTTTGAGAGGGTGAGACGGCGTAAGCCGAGTAAGAGATTCCACAGAGGCTGCACACACAGACACGAGGAAATAGCTATTAGGGTTTAGGTTTTTTTTACATGATGAATCCTTTTTTATTATTATTATTATTATTATCATTATCATCATCATCATTCCATAAATTATGTTCATTCAACTATTTTATTTTGTTTTATAAGTTATATTTTTTTTAAAAAAAAATCAATATTCTTTTATATTTATTTTTCCAATTATATTATTATATGCTACATTTTTTTTCACCATCCATTTTTTGATATTTATTTGATATAATCTTCATACATTTACAATTATTCTTTTTGCTATTATTAAATGAGGGTAATTTGGTTAAAATATACCAATTTTTTACATCATTTACTCATTTCTTTATATATATATATATATATATGGAAGAGCCTAAGAGCATCTCCAACCCTAAGAAGCACTTTTGGTTCTTCGATGATCCCTGCAACATTTTTTTATGTTATCTTACACTTTTTCATATCCTAAACAACTCTACTATAAATTTTCTTCAACCCCAATAACTCAAACAAGGTTCTTATGGTCCCCACAATTTCTTTTTTTATTTCTTTATTTTTAGTGATTTAAAATAAAAAATATCTCGATATTAAAAGACATTTTAAATATTTCTTTCGACTATATTTTTAAGTTAATTTTCAGGATTGTTTTACCTATCCTTTGCTGAAGGGACGAAGAGATTATTTATCTATACATATGTATTAAAGTAGGTTGTAAAAAATAATTAATGTTTAGATATCAAGCCCATGTTTTGCACGAGTTTGATCTATATTTTCAATATATTTTATATTTTGAATTTTTATTCAAAATTAGTCAAATTTATTTAAGATTAAAAAGTGAACACATTAAAATTAAGTATTTCTCATACTTGGCCATTCACACGAATTTTTTTTCTATCAATTTTAATAAGGAAAAAGTGAAAAATAGTTAAAAAAAAATTTAGCATGAAGATTTTACTATTCGCTTTATTAATTTATTATTTTATACCTTGAATTTTTTATTGAAATTTGGTCAAATTTATTAAAGATTGAAAAGTGAACACTATATTAAAATTAAAATTAAATATTTCTCATGATTGGCTTTTCACACAAGTTTCTTTTTCTATCAAGCTTGATATAAAAAAAAATTAAAAACTATTACAAGAAAATTCAGCATGAAGATTTTACTCTTCGATTTATTAATTTATTATTTTAATTTATATTTAATTAAAAGAGAATTACGGAGTGAGCAATTTTTTATATGTAAATTTGATTTTAGTTTTATGAATTAAAATTAAAATTATACATGTTTAAATAAAATTTTGCTTGATTTTTTTTAAATGATAGATATGTAGTAGAAGATAAACACCAAATATTGAAATAACAATCAACTTGCAATTTAAGATATTGTGTAATCACCAACGTGTTGTTGGTCTAGTGGCAACTCACTAGGTCCCTTAACCATGAAGTCTCGAGTTCGACACTCATGGTAGAGCTGTCAAAGGCGGGCTAGCCCGACCCGAGTGCGGACCAAAACGGGCTAGGGCTAAATAGCCCGGTTACAAAATGAATGTATTATCATACAGCCCAAACCCGCACCATACCGGGCTACGGGCTTGTGCGGGCCAGCCCGCATAAATTTTATATTATTTTTTTTAAATGTAACACAAAAAAAAAATCTGAAATCATTTTTATTTCTTCCAATTTTTTTCCAGATTTGTGTACATTTTTTATATCGTATCTACCCCTTGAATCTTCAGTTTTTCACCTGTATACAACAGAAGTAATATCCATTACATAATGTTCAATAAAATACAACTAAATTTGCAATAATGAATATGCTCTGCATTTGGACAAATAAAGCTTCTTCTTTCTTTATTAAATAAAAAACTAAAAAAATAGGAAGCGTAGAAAAGGAATGAAGAATGTGTTGTTCAGCTGTTGTGCCCAGAAGAGAAAACGAAGAAATGAAGAAGAAACGAAGAACAGGGTGTTGTTGATTGTTGAATGGCATGTGCCGCAGCTGCTTCTTGCCTGCTTTGGTTCTAACTTCTAATGTTTTAGACTTCACTACTTCATTTCATGGAAACAAACTTTTTTTTTTAATATTAACATATGGTGGGCCTAAACCCGGTCGGGTAAACCCGGTCCTAGCCCGGGTTTTTTAAGGCCCGGCTGGTCCTGACTAATAAGCCCGGATTGAGTTTTGGACTAAAATTGAGGAGCCCAATCCCGCACTTTCCCCGAGTTTTTTGGCCCGGTCCGCATCGACCCAGCCCATTTTGGCAGTTCAACCCATGGGAACGGAAAGGCACACGTTGGGAGACCCCTGCCCACAAAGTGAAGTTCCGTAGGGTCAGGGTGGATTTAGTTGGGCCGCCAAAGTGCAAAAGCCCAGACACCACCTGCAAAAGCAAAAAAAAAAAATAAATATTGTGTAATAAGTAATTTTTTTTTTGGTTTACATGGGAGGTCTGGGACTAGAACCATGACCTGAGGGAGAGGGAAATCCTAAGTGTCCCTGTCACCAACTGGGTTGTCTTATGCGGAATGTAATCAGTAAATTTTAATAGATGAGATTATTCTATTTTATATCATCATATTATTTCATGAGTATGGTATTCTCTCTAATTATTTATCAAGATTAACGAGTGTGCACTGATAATGTAACGGTTTTTACATAATCAGTTCATCATCTACCATTCATTTGTATTACTTTTATCTGAAAGTTAATAACCACAAATACATGAATGATGGATTATGCACTGACGATGTAAAAAACTTTTACAATATCGGTGCATCATCTATTTTTTCTTATCAATTATGGATTTGGTTAAAGTATATATTTCTCAAGTCAATTTTATGAAAATTGTAATAATTATTGTAATGCCTGAATTGGAGTGAAACGGGAGTTTAGTATATCAAATTATTGTTGTGTATCCTACCCACAAAATACATACCAAAGAGATATTTTTGCATTAAATACTAATTATATAAAAGTCGAATTTTTTAGCACAAAGACGAACGTAAGATGATTAGAAGTTTATTTACATAAATATTTTTCTCAATTCAAGTATGCAAAACATAATAAAATAATTAAATTGATATTATTACACAAATTTTTTTATATCAATCTTGATATATTCAACAAAAAGTGAACAATGATTACAAGAAGAAAATTCAGCATGTAGATTTTACTATTCAATTTTTTTTATTTATCAGTATTTTATATTTATTCAGTAGGTAGATGGTATTTCCCGTAATTATCAGTGGAAGTTTAGTATATGTATTGTAATGGATTCTACCACAAAATACATAAAAAAATATAGCTTTTTTGCATTAAATAGTAGTAAAACGGAGTTCAATATATGAAATTATTGTTATGGATCCTACCACAAAATACATATGAAAGAGGATTTTTGCATAATAAGGTGATTAAAAATTAACCTACAAAAATGTTTTTGTTAATTTGAGTATGCAAAACATAATAAAATATTAAATTGTTATTACACATTTTTTTTATCAACCTTAATATAAAAAAGTGAAAAATAATTACAAGAAAATCAACATGAAGATTTTATTATTGAATTTATTAATTTATTATTTTAACCTTACAATAGGTCAATTAATGACCCATTTCTTTTCGTTTTTAACATATCTTTGTTTCTCTTCTTAATCACCACATTTTAATGTCTTATAGTTCTATAAAACTTAAAATAAAAAAACTCTCATTCTTCTTATAAAATGTTTCCGATTTGTTCCAACGGCTCTTGGCTTATTTGTTCCGATTTTGAGTCTAGCACAGTTTGTATGCAACCGTGTCAGGTAAGTGGTTTGGGATTTGATCCTCAACGCTTTTGAATTAACCGTTAGTACTTATGCAGCTCTGTGATGGATTTTATTTTATTTTATATCATAACGTGTGTTTTTTAAAACTCAAAACTTCTTGTTTGAAGTATATAAGGAACTGTGTCACTCAATAAAGTGGTTGGGGTTCGATACGAGAATATGAATGCAAATGTAAAGAATTTTGGTTGGAAAGGTCACCCCGGAAAGGCCAAACCGTATCCGAATGAATAATCATCATGTTCACGCATGTTGATATCTGGAAAAAAAACACGAATGTTATTTATTCATGAGAATCAAAACTAAAACGTTCAGTCTATTATTATCATTAAAAAATCATTATTTTCTCTATTAATAATGACATAACTATAACTTATTCAACCTCTATATGTATACATGTGTTTCTCGTTTTTTTTTTTTTTTCCCACAGGGCATGTGATAGATATCCTAGTATTACTATTACTAAGGCGTTCACTAATGCAATTTTTTTTAAGGTGTCGTAAAAAAAATTAAAACGCTTCCAAAAATTAAATTACCAAAAAATACTAATATGGTTTTCTAAAGTTTTTCATCTTCGTTATTTACCCGTATTTTGCTCATTTTCTATCTTAATCATACTTTTTGAAATATACCTTCGACAATAATATCCAAAATTAACTACTCGAGAAAATTAAAAAAACATAACAAATTTGTGTGATTGGTATTTGAATTTATTGGTTATAACACTATTAGCGTAAATAAAGGGAAGTTGACATGACCCGTTTAATTAGCAAAATTACGTTGTTTTGAGTAACGAAAATACAAATATAAATATTAAAAAATTAATGCAAAATAAAAATAAGAATAAAATACCTTCGGGAGCTCTTTTTCCCTCGTCAACTTCTCCATCCTTTTTCTCACCCTTCCTCGTCTTATGTGTTTTGCTTTGCAAGTTACAAGTTAGTTTGTGAAAGGAAAAATTGTGATTGTGTTGTATGCATGTGAGTTAAGTACTGGGAGCTGAATAAATAAAATTCACTCTCGTTCATTTTTTTTTTTTTCCTCGTGGGAGAATAAAAGAAGGAAAAGCTCACAAAATTTTTATTCCTCCGTGATCATATTCTTTCCATTTATAAAGTACTACCTAACAAATAATGTAGTTCAACCCCTCCAATATTTTGTTGTAAAATTTAGTATTTATTTATTATTATTTTTATTTCAAAAATATTTGTTGTTGTTAATTTATTAATATATTATTAATTTTTTGAAACTTGTTGATTACTAAGTAGTTATTAGAGTGAAAAGTTACAACTGTCTTATTTGAAAAGGTGCATAGTTGGTTTTCAAACGGTGCCTTAGTTGAAGTGATATGTTGCATGGTGAAAGGGTTATTTTACTACTCTATATATTAGATAACCACTTGGGATAGCATTAGATCATCTTCTTCTTTGTAGACAGTAGAATTTCACAATGAGAAAAACCTTTTTCCCTCCTCCACCATTTGCTCTTTTCTTGGGTTACATCATTAATCAATATACTACTAGTTCTGTTCTTGATTTATATCAGAAGGGTCTGCTGAATCCTGGGGAATCGTCGCGGTGCGCGAATAGATTCTTAAGGACAGTGTCTCTGACACGCCTCAGATCATCACTTTTATTTTTTGTGTTTTTCTAGTGTATATTCTCCATATTTTTCCAACAATCTTAAGAATATATTCTATGAAGAATATAATATATTTCGTCTGTCCTCTGGTTATGTCTTTGACAAACATGATGATCACATACCTCTCCAAGAAGTGCTGGACGGGATAATTTGTTACTCAATGTTTGACCTCTATCAAATGTTGATGTGTTGCATCAACTGCAGATTAATTTGAAATCTTAGATAGTCAAATCAGGCCATCATGTTCGATTGCTTATTGTTGATTCAATCTCTTCGCCGATTACCACCATCCTTGGGGGGCAATGGTCCTCAGGGACATGCTATGATGATATCTGTTGGGGTTTTATTGAAAAAGCTGGCAGACAAGCATAATAATCTTGCAGTATTGCACAAAGGACAAATTCGGATTCAAAAGTGTTTTATTGATCTTAAGCGGTATTGATATTTTATTTTGGTCTATGAGTACGGTACGCTTCCACACCATTACTTCTTGATGATAGGATTAATTTTTGTTATATTTTGTCCTATTAATTTTAATAAGTGATATATGGGCTATTTCTTAATAAATCATTAAAAATGAGTTTACTAATTTCTATGTATCTATCTTGAGAAGAAGAAAATGTTGTTATGCTAATTGTGGTATTATTACACACTTGAGATACTTCATAAAATGATTGTATGATTAAAATGTGGGGGTTGCAAGTACAATATGTATGATAATGTATTTTACTGCATATGTTGGAAGAAGAATGATAATCCTCCTTGCCAAAAAGAAAGTGTTGGTTTATGGAGATGATTTTATAGTTGTCATCATTTCTCAAACTCTTGTTATTTTTAATGTGAAATGATAAGTTAAAAATTTTGAGGTTTACCTCCTTTAATTTTGGGAGATGAATTGTGACATTTCATATATTGACGCCTAGATTTTAGATTTAGATGAGACCAAATATGTGTGGTTATTTTCAGACTTTATTATAGTCAATGTGAGAATTGGTGATTGATAGTCTTTGGGACTATCAAGTATATTTAAATAAAAAAAAGTGTTGTTGCCTCCTATATTTGATAGGGGATGAAATATGATAATTCTATAGTGTGATGCCTGAATTCTAAAATTCAGATGAGATTGATCGTGAGCGATCATGGGTTTAACCTTAAAGAATGTGAAATTTCTTGAGATGTCTGATAATGTAAGATTAAGTGGTTGATAAATATAGCAAATATTTTTGTGTTTATGTGATTGCCAAGTAGCAATACCCATTGTAAAGAATAAGTCTTTCAATGGAAGACATGGAGATATCCGATTATGAGATAATGTGATTAAGCAATTGCTAAAAGTGTTTACAGTGCACAGTAACTATGTGAAGTCAGAAGTGATCTGATCAATCCTCTGACCAAATCTTTCGAAAGAAAGGTTGAGATACAAGAAACATAGAGGGGAATGGGACATGTTTAAGCCAACCTGGTATTAGCGGTGATGGGAACCCAACCTTTGTGATTGGAGATCCCATGAAGAAGGTTCATATGGGTAATAACAAATCACTTGCTAATAATGCTAGCACTATTATTTTTCCCTTCCTATGGTGTAGTGTTGTGCTATCCTGCATTCAAGAAAGGATGGGTTTTAAAAAACTCTTAATGAAATTCATATCCTTTATGGAGGTGTATGAAGTGCAACATACATTTGATGAATCACCTATATGAGTGTGGAGTGAAGCCTCTCCTATGAAATTGATGGCACAATTTCTAGAGCACTCATGAACACCCAGGCACGCGCATGGCTGTAATAGCGCAAATCGGCGATAACAGCAGGAATTGTGGGTTGTAGTGTGACTAGTATGATCCCTGCTTACATCAGTGTGTCATTGGTTCATAGAGCCTAGCCCCACCAATGCACCGTATGTCAAATTCTATTGGTCTAGGCTTGGTTCATAGCCCGGAAGGCACCAAGTACGATGCACTACGGCCGTGATGTTAACCCAGGAGTTTTGTCAAATTATTTTAAAATATTTTTGAAATATTGGGGGATTGTTTTAAAATTTAGTATTTATTTATTATTATTTTTATTTCAAAAATATTTGTTGTTGTTAATTTATTATTATATTATTAATTTTTTGAAACTTGTTGATTACCAAGTAGTTATTAGAGTGAAAAGTTACAACTGTCTTATTTGAAAAGGTGCATAGTTGGTTTTCAAACGGTGCCTTAGTTGAAGTAATATGTTGCATGGTGAAAGGGTTATTTTACTACTCTATATATTAGATAACCACTAGGGATAGCATTAGATCATCTTCTTCTTTGTGGACAATAGAATTTCACAATGAGAAAAACCTTTTTCCCTCCTCCACCATTTGCTCTTTTCTTAGGTTACATCATTAATCAATATACTGCTAGTTCTGTCCTGATTTATATCAGAAGGGTCTGCTGAATCCTGGGGAATCGTCGCGGTGCGCGAATAGATTCTTAAGGACAGTGTCTCCGACACGCCTCAGATCATCACTTTTATTTTTTGTGTTTTTCTAGTGTATATTCTCCATATTTTTCCAACATATTTTTCCTTCCTTACCACTATGAAAGTATGACAAGTAAAGATTAAGCAAAATATAACTGGGATGTTGGACTGGTTTAAAGCAAAACAAAAGAGAGTAGATTAAATTTAGTTGGATCATGGTTGAGCCAAGTAAATTGGTTTTTTTTTAATATTCTAATAAAATAACATCATTTGATTTTTTTTTAATTTTAAAATATTATTTTTAAGATTTTTTAAAAAGGGTTTAGTTTTCAATAAAAAAAATTGATTAGGTCAATTTATTAAATTTAGGTAAGATGTAATTAAAAAAAAATCGCATTTATTTTAAAGCAAAATTAATCAACTACTGTATGACCCAACTCATTAAGAAATAGTTTGAGTTGGGCTAGCATGCAGTCGGGTGAAACCATGATGCCCCTTAACCTTCAATATAATACCCTCTCCAAACCCCAAACCCCACACCTCTCTCTCTCTCTCTCTCTCTTCCCTTCCCCTCCACCACCGTCCTCCACACCGCCTTCTTTGGTCTCTACGTTCACGACGGCAGCAACGAGTTTCCTCTGGTGGCCTCTGTGAAGCGCGAATCGGTGGTAGGTGCTTTTGCTCTGCGAAACGCGAATCGATGCGAAGTGGGTGCTATTGGGTCTGCCATCAATAGATGTGACGGGGAGGAAGAACAAAAATAGAATTGAGAATGATGCATTAAACAGAAGAAAGGAAGGAAGGCAATGCATGAATAGAATTGAGAATTGAGAATTTAGAAGGATAGATCTGAAAGAAGATTGAGTTACCGTGTGATTTGAGTCGGAAGCGAAAGAGAGAGAAAGGAAGAGAGAGATAAACGACAACAGCAGCAACGCAGATTTGGAGGAGGAATAGGACATGGCGGTGGTCGTAAGAAGAAGAAGAAGAACAACAATGGTAGTGGTGTAGTTCTGGTATGGCTACTGGACAAAAGGAGCAATAACAATGGTAAATTAAGAAGAAGAGTGGGTTTGGGAACTGTTATAAAAATGAGGTTTGGGAAACGAGGGGTGTTTTTGACTTTTCCCAATTAAAATGGGGTTTGGGACTAATGATAGGGGTTTGGGGACTAACATTTATTGAAAAAAATGTGAATAGTTAGTTTAACATGACTTAGTGACCATCGACTAAACTAATTCATGATATTATCAAAATTCTATATTAGTTCTCGGGATAAAAAAACACGAACCACGTTAGTCTCTGAAATTTTGGATTGTCAGGATACTTAACGGTCGACTCAAGTGGACTTACAGAGAGAAAAACGACATAGTTTTGATCTTTATTTTTTATTTAAAAAAAAGTATAATCTCAAAGACTAATGAATCACCACAGGTAACGACTATAAACTTATAAGTTGTAGTTTTAATTGATTCGTTACAACTACAACAAAAGGGATCATGAAATTACATGACTTTCACATATTATAGAGGCAAAAGAAATACGATTACTAACCTCTATCCATTGCTAGAGTTGTTAGAGTTAGAAGGAAGAAAGTCCTCCAAATGTCCTTTGACCAAAAGTCACGAAACCCGGTTTCTATTCCTTTGTCTTCTCTACTATTCTTTTCTATGCTATGCTATTTGTTTAGTTTAGCCGTTATGTGACGGGGAGAGAAAAGAATACCTTATGGCCAGGAACAGGACATGCTTCCTATAAATAGGTAAAAACCCTAACTATTATCCATTGGCTTCCATCAAGCTAACGGGCCTTTAGAAACAATTCATTCTTATCTAAATATGATTTAGCCCATTAATATTTAATTATTTATTTACTAAACACACATCAATACATGTCACATGCACATCACATGAGACATACCAAGATATTAAAATCTTACATTCTCCCACTTGACTCATGTGACATAATTCAACATTATGGTCTAATAAACAAAATAATTAAATAAACAATTAATGCGTATTTATATGGCTAAATCATTTTATACGTAGATACTCTATTAATCATGATTAAATATAGGAACTAATTCGGGTCATGGCGGTTGTACATCATTTGTTCGACATAATTCCTTCCATGTACCACAAAATAGTCTTTTCCTTAACATGATCTATAATTAGGAAATACGTAATTGGTCCATAATGTCTTTATTCAAGACAATACCTATTTACATTACTCTAATACAATAATTCATGTCGTTCTAGAGAACAGGTAATCAGAAACATATCAAACATATCATAAATGAGCTTAGAGTGTCAATTACATCATACATAAGGATGTCAACATCAAATTCAGTTTTACTTAATAACAGTAATGCTTATACTTTCAACATGTTCAATAAATGTTTAGGCAATAACCCTTCTTTCGAGGGATTAACAATCATAAGATTGGTGCTAACATACTCTATTGACAATTTTTGTATCTGATATCATTCTTTAGAGACAAAGTACTTCATTCACATACTTTTAGCACCTTTATAGTACTTGTCATTGCTGCAAAACACCACAGTACGTTTTCAGCGACCAAACAATATTGTCGACAGTTCTAAGTCTCGAAATAAAATTTTGCAGTCAATTAGTTTGAATTGTAACATCAAAACTTGTTACAAATTCAACATTCTGATCACCTCAATGTGATCATTCATTACAGAAATAAGCATGCATTTATTCGTTCCATGCTAATACCTCAAGACTTTATGAGTATAGTTAATACTTCCTTAACGTAAATTTTATTCATTCTAAATCATTGTAGTACTTTAATGATATATGCTTTCTGAGATAAACTTAACAATTCATGTGACATATTCTAAAATATTCATTTTTTAATCACATGGCTCGACTCACTTATATCTTTCATTCAAAGTTACTAGAAAAAACTTCTTAGTCTAGTGTAAAAGACCAGAATAATAAGTTGCAAGTAAGATATAATAACATACAGAATTAACATAATAAACTCACTCTCACTAACCTTCAGATACTTACACAAGTTAATTGTGTTTCCTTAAATCTAAAAGAAACAATAGTATCATTGACTTTCTTTTAGATACTATTGGTGGGACGTTTATTTAAAATTGTATATTAATTTCCTCAAATCTGCACATTATGTGTTCATTCTTTTCAATTGAGAACCACATCAGTGGGTCATCCAAGTAAACTTCCTCCTATAAAATTTATAAGGTGGTTTTCACATTCTTCTACTGCAACTCTAAATCATTACGGACTACATGTGCCATGATAATAATGCTGAATAAATCTTTCAGGAAATAATTTGTTAAATACCTCATTTATAGTTAATGTCAATATTGTGAGGGAAATCCTTCACAACAAATTTGGACTTGTAACGTTCAAGGTTGTCACGAGAGTTATATTTGGTCCAAAAGACTCACTTACCCCCCAACTCTAGTGTAACCTTTAGGCAATTCTACAAGGTCTCACATGTAAAAATATTTATCAATATTATCACAACTTACGGCTTGTAAAACAACACATCGTTATCATTAATGACTAAGTCAAATTTATATTCTTGTAGATAAACCACTTAAAACATTCGAAATAACAATTTCTTTGCCTTTTTTTAATACTATTTCTCATGGTTCTTCTACAATAAAATCATTGTGAATAGTGAATTCATTTCGTACTTTATTGTTATACAATTCAACAATAAAAGAAACTATTGTTGAGGTAGAAGAACAAATTACAAATTACAGGAACTTGTGCCCTAACTCCGTTAATTTCCACGTTATGTGGAACTATACTCCCACTAATTTCACAATTCTCAATAAACCTGTCATTCACAATTTCAATGGTTCTTATACTATGGTTAGAACAATAAGGTCTATACCCTTTTGATTTATATGGATAATCAGTGAAATACTCACTGATGTTTTATATTCATTTTCTTTTCTGGCAAATTGCAATCATTGTTTCTGCCGACAACCTTAAACATGCAGGTGCCTTAAATTGGGTATCCTATAAACACATTTCAAAATTGTCTTTGGCACTGTCTTACTAGGAACCCTGTTCAATAGACAAATGACAGTTTCAAGACATACATTCACAAATGCGGGTAAAGACTAAATATCATACTCCTAACCATATTCATTACTGTTCTGTTATGCCCTATATACACTATTTCGCTGCAGTGTAACTGATATACACACAAATTACTCAATTCTCGAAGAGTTTAACGAACAGTCACAGATGTTGCCCATTTTAATTAATTCTTTCATGTTAGTCATCATCTCTATCGTAATTGATAACATTCATCTATATGTACTTAACTTTCTACTTTATTCAAATAAATTTTCAAGACATAACTATAACATGAATAGTTATCAATAAAGATGATCACATACCTTTTCCTTTCTAAAAAGAAAGTTAACATCAGAGGTCCACAAGTTTTGAAGAACACATTTTCAAGAAGCTGGATCCTTCTTGTGGCTCCTTTCTTTGTGTCTTTGGTTTTTCTTTCCTTTAATACAATCGGCACAAATAATTAGGCCAATAAAATCTAAGTATGAAAAGATTTTTGTTCCTTATAAAGCTTTTCATTCTTTCCTTGGATTTATGACCCAAACACTTATGCCACAAATTAGCAAAATATCATTTAAAATTCATCGAAAATCAATTTATATAATTATCACAAAGATACAAATACCAATGAGATGATTATACTTAAATAAATTGAAACAACCATAATCAAACATAGAAGAGTGTCTAGTAACACCAATCCTAGATAATGAAACAAACTCCTAGAAAAACTAGGTACCTAAAAGGTCTCCATTAAGTCTAAGTGATGTCCAATGTCAAGGATTAAACATTAAATCCTAACAAGTTCTACTAGAACATTCACTTTATTCCCACAAAAAGTACTTTACATGTGGGTTAATGGTATGGATTAAACAAAATTCATTATGCTAGAAACATGTTTCGATTAATCCAGGACCAATCCACCAAATTTTATGTGGATCTTTGATTAAGTTTGACTCAAACATACATAAGCTTTAAACTTATCTTTTATAGAATCAAGATTTTCATTTTATGCACTTCTTATGAATTCAACATTTTTTGCACAAAATAACATTTATGATAATGAGGTTCTTTCATATGAATTTTCACATATGCCTCATTAATTCTAAGTGACCCTTTGCCCTTATCATGTTTCTTCACACTTTTATTTTCAACTCCTTAATGTCTTTAAAGGTTGGATAAAGAAATATCTTATATTCTTAAGTCTTGTTTCCTCTTAAACTAAGATATTGTACAATTTATTGCACAACCCATTTTCTTTCATGGCGTTATAACTCATTCAAAAACAAGTTACACTCAATCGGTAATGAACGAGGATAAACTATAATAAGAAGCTCTTATCCACAACCATTCCCAAGGACTTAAACTTAAGTCTTGCTGCAATAATTTTCATTTTAATTATATATTCATAAATAGTACACAAATTACCAAACTTTATGGGATTAGGGTACTCATTAATGTCCCAGAAAGAGACTCACAAAAAGTATTGGGCACTCTCTCACGAAATTCGCTTAATTTTTTTTAAGTACTTTCAATTTTGGAGAGAATTATCTTAATGTTATCTGCAACATTTATACTCATGAACATTGTCAAATCTTTCTCAGATTTTATAATAAAGGTTTTTTCTTTATCTTTATAGTTGCTAAAACATTAATAGCAACAATAACACTTGCAAACTTTAGTCATAAAGTTTAACAAATAACACTGACATATACAAGTCACGAGAATGCAGAAAATTAAGAGCATGTACTAGATAACATAAATGTTTTGAGACATAAGGTACATGTTACTTAAACAATTAATGTACACTAACGCTCTCCTTTGGGTTACACATTAGTATACGACATTAAAACATAATGATGCTAATAAAATTAATAATCAATAATTGGCAATGATATATGCACCAATTAGTATTATCTATTGTCTTGGATGTATAAATAAACCAATAGCACAAACATGTTACCTACAGTCATGTCCATTAATTATAAGAACAACTAATCAAACATTTGTGCGATCCATAAATGTCTTATAACAATGAACTACAATATACTCATAGAACATCAAACCATTATGTCATTCATATAGCATCAAATCTATGAGTAATTGAAAAATCATCATATGATTTGAAATTAATTTACCTACTGATTTGACCACTTTGGTGATTAACAAAATAAACATACAATTAACTTCAAATCAAATTCATTATTATAATAAAAATTATACAATCAGAATTAATATCTTTATAATTTGACAACTTTAATGATCATCAAATCATCATACATTTTTTTTTTGGTACAAAAATCATCATACATTAATATCAAATGAAGCAATGATATAATTTAATAATAAATTATTAAATTATCAATACATAATATCCAGAAAAAATAAACTATTATATATATATTAGTCGTGACCAGTATAAGCTTTTGCATTAGTATATATAATAAACTATTGTTTTACGGAACAGTAAGACGTTAGCATATATACTTTGAGGCATTATCAAAGTAAGCGTTAGTATATATTGATTATAAAAAAAAAAGGCTTATTTAAGTTTTTAGTCCCTGAACTTAGGTGCTTTTTTGAAATTAGTCCTTGATCTTTTTTTTTGTTGCTTCGGGTCCCTAAACTTTTTGAATTTTTGGAAAATGACCTTGTTGTTGCTTAAGTGATGATATGACCGATGAAATGCTACATAACCTTCGCAGTATCGATAAATAACATACTAGATGATGCCACGTGAATTTTAAAGATTAAAAAAAATTCAAATTTATTAAAAATAATTAAAAATTGTATTTTTTTAAAAAAAGAAAATAAAATCATTTAATAATTTTGAAAAAAAAATTTAATAAAAAAAATCATGTGGTGTTACAAAACGCTACATAGCACTTCATTATTCGATGTCAGAGAAGTGACGTGACATTTCATTGGTCATATCATCACTTAAGCAACAACATGGTCCTTTTCCAAAAATTGAAAAAGTTTAGGGACCCAAAACAACGAAAAAAAAGATCAAGGACCAATTCCAAAAGAGCATATAAATTCATGGACTAAAAACCTAAATAAACCAAAAAAAAATCCATGCGTGAACAATTTTAAGATTTCCAATTTGAAATCACGCTACTATTACTGTTCTGCAGTAGTTGAAATTAAATGCAATATTGATTTTCAAAAGTTAATCGGAGAAATAAAATTTAATAGGTATGAAATTAAACTTTCGCGGAAACATAATATCCCTAAATACAATAATTAGGATTCATACTAAATTAAATCCCTAAATATAATAATTAAGGTTTATACCACATCACAAAATTTTAATTGGAAAATCATGAATTTCTCAACCTAATGCTCTGATACCACATATAAGTTGTAGTTTTAATTGATTCGTTACAACTACAATAATAGGGAACTTGAAATTACATGATTACATGACTTTCACATATTATATAGGCAAAAGAAATACGATTACTAACCTCTATCCATTGCTAGATTTGTTAGAGTTAGAAGGAAGAAAGTTATCCAAATGTCCTTTGACCAAAAATCACGAAACCCGGTTTCTATTCATTTGCATTCTCTACTATTCTTTTCTATGCTATGCTATTTGTTTAGTTTAGCCGTTCTGTGATGGGGAGAAAAAAGAATACTTATGGTCAGGAATCTGTTTCCTATAAATAGGTAAAAACCCTAACTATTATCCATTGGCTTCCAAGCTAACGGGCCTTCATAAACAATCCCTTCTTATCTAAATATGATTTAGCCCATTAATATTTAATCATTTATTTACTAAACACACATCAATACATGTCACATGCACATCACATGAAACATACTAAGATATTAAAATCTTACAAAACTCACATCCCTTTATTTAAAGACAAAAATTTCATCTTCAACCTATAATCTAAAGCATCAAGTTAACCTGTAATCTATTTATTATCTATATCCTCTCTTATATCTCTTTCCATTGGATGAAATATAATGGTGTAACTTGTCTTTCCCGCGTTTTAAACAGTGCATCACAGAAAACAAGATTTGTTTATTTTAGGTGGGGAAGGAAGTAAGAACAAGAGTATCTAATAATTTCCAATCAAACAATGAACTAAGTTAACATGATGTGATAGCACACAAAAATTATAAAAATGAATTTTTTTTGACTTTATATGCAAAGGAAATGAAAATGTTTCTTGCTCTATTTTTTTCCTTGGAAGAGGATGCACATTCGTGGTTTAACTATATAACTAAACAACAACAACAACTAAGCCTTTGTTCCACTAGGTGGGGTCGGTTACATAGATCAAACGACGCCATAAAGACCTATCATAAATCATGTCTTTTGATAAGGCATTGATTGCCATATCCTTCTCAATTGTTTCGCCTATAGTTTTTCTAGGTCTTCCTCTTCCTCTAGCCCTTGTAGTACCCTTCATTTGGTCTACCCTCCTAACCGGGGCTTCCACTGGTCTCCTCCACACATGCCCAAACCACCTAAGACGAGATTCAACCATTTTTTCAAGAATAGGAGCAACCCCGACTTTTTCTCGAATATACTCATTTCTAATCCGATCTTATCTGGTATGCCCACTCATCCACCGCAGCATCCTCATCTCTGCAACATGAAGTTTATTCTCTTGTGTGCCCTTTGCCGCCCAACACTCTGTCCCATATAACATCGCCGGTCTTACAGCAGTGCGGTAGAACCTTCCTTTAAGTTTAAGTGGTACCTTCTTATCACATAACACGCCCGAGACACTCCTCCATTTCATCCACCCTGCTTGAATCCTATGATTTACATCCCCTTCTATTTCTGCATCCTGCTGTAAGATAGAACCAAGATACTTAAACTTCGGGACTTGTGCTAAGACATGCTCTCCAACCTTCACCTCCCGAGTAAGGCCCACGTGCCTCTTGCTAAAATTACACTCCATATACTCTGTCTTGCTTCGACTTATCCGGAATCCAGACCCTTCTAAAGCTTGTCTCCACATTTCAATCTTCCCATTTATTTCCTCTCTAGTATTCCCAATAAGCACAATATCATCCGCAAAGAGCATGCATTTGGGCACTGGTTCTTGGACATGTTCCGTAAGCACATCCAAGACCAGTGTAAAGAGGTAGGGGCTCAAACTTGACCCTTGGTGTAGACCTATCGTGATGGGAATATCCTCTGAAATCCCACTTTGTGTCCTCACGCTCGTCTTGACCCCATCATACATATCCTTAATGGCTCTAATATAGGCAACACGCACCCCTTTTTTCTCGAGAGCCCTCCATAGTACCTCTCTAGGCACTCTATCATAAGCTTTCTTCAGATCAATAAAAACCATATGCAGATCCTTTCTCCAGATCAATAAAACTATATAACTAAAATTGCAATTTAATGTCATTTGGGATTCTCAAATTCTTATTATATCCATGCCTCCAACTTGAATTACAGAAGTTAAATTTGGTCTTTTACTCAAGCAAGTGAAACTTGAGATACTAAAGTCAAGTAAATATATAATTTTTTTTAAATTTTAAATTTTAAGTTGGAGTGACGAGTTGCCCAACTAGAAAAAGCAAAATGCAAAAATAACCAAATCATTATTCAAACTGAGATAAGAGAGGAGAGATAACAAACATGTTATATGTTGAAGATAAAGTTTTTGTTATTGGATGAGGCGATTCAATTTGTCCATGAAATTATGTTTTCTTTTTTTGCTTAAATAATGTTGTTGTAGTCCTTCGTTAGTCTACGTGGATTAACCATTAAAAATTACTAACAATCCAAAGTCCAAAAACCAATGTGACTTTGCTATCTCATCTATTAATTTGAAATTTCAATTATGTCAAATATTTATTAAAATTCCCACTAACTCAAAGACTAATAGTATGATTATTTACTTGAAAAAAATAAAAAAGTGTGAAAGAAAAAGAGAAGAAAAGAAATGACGAAATATGGGGAAAAAAAATACAGTACTAATAAAGAAAGAAAAAAAAAAAAAAAAAAACCCACAGCCGGTTGTGTTTCAAATTCTTTTGAGAAA
This sequence comes from Crotalaria pallida, assembly GCA_037953625.1. Classification (NCBI taxonomy): domain Eukaryota; kingdom Viridiplantae; phylum Streptophyta; class Magnoliopsida; order Fabales; family Fabaceae; genus Crotalaria; species Crotalaria pallida. The sequence goes on along the minus strand of CM075651.1, from coordinate 144,701,557 downwards.
AAACGCCAAAGGATAGAGTTTTGTAACTTTGTTTTAGAGAGAGAACTTGTTCTGCTACTGCTGCTGCAGCATCTCCATTACAAAACAAACTCAATCCAACCGCTATTTTCTTTCTTTCGATTTCCATTACTCTCAAATCTCACTGTAAGCTTCTTCTTCTTATTCTTCTCTCTATATATAGCTTCAACCCTCTTTCATTTCACACCAACCTGTCAAATAATTAAAATAATAACAAAAATAAAATTAACCTTGTAGTGTTTTTTTCTTCCTTTCTTTCTTTCTTCCTGCTGCATATTTAATTATTTACCCATTTATGTGCTTCATAAGAATCTCGGTGCTTAGTTGGTGTTTTGTTTTGTTTACTTCAATTTTCTATTTTCAGGAGTCTTGAACTGCATACCCCTTATTGTTCAAAGCTGTTTTTTTTTTTTTGGTTTGGTTTTAGTTTTTTGGTTTTGCTGGTGAATGAGTGGAGTGTGTGTTTTGACTTTTAGCTGTGTAAAATTGATAACTTTTTTCATTTGGGTTTTCAGTGTTGTTGCTTTGTTGAGGTGGGTACCGACAAATCTTGAGATTTTTTGGATCTGTTTGCTGTGAAACCCTAATTTTCTGCTGAAATTCAAGGTTTTTTCTTTTTATGGATACCGAGGATGGAACTAGCAATGCTGATAATGGGGAACGCACTGACCGGGGTCAGTGTTTGGAAATGGAAAGTGTGAATAACGGGGTAGTAATTGAAGATGGGAATGGGGTTCAGTGCTTGAAGTATGAAGCTGTGAATGACAGGGTGAAAATTGAAGACGGGATTGAGGTTCAGTGCTTGAAGAATGATACTGTTAATAGTGGAGTGGCAATTGCTGATGAGAATAGTGTTCGGTGCTTGAAGAATGAAACTGTAAATAATGGCATGACAATTGCTGAAGGTGCCGAAGGCCAAGAGTTTCAGTACTTGAAAAATGAAACCATAAATAATGGAGTGGCAATTGCTGAAGGGAATAGTGTTCGGTGCTTGAAGAATGAAACTGTAAATAATGGAATAGAAGTTGATGATGCTGAAGGCCAAGAGGTTCGGTGCTTGAAGAATGAAACCTTAAATGATGAAGTGGCAATTGCTGATGGGAATGGTGTTGCTGAAGGGAATAGGGTTCGCTGCGTGAAGCATGAAACTGTACATAATGGAATGGCAATTGCTGATGTTGCCGATGGCCAAGAAGTTCGCTGCTTGAAGAATGGTACTATACATAGTGGAGTGACAATTGCTGATGGGAATGGTGTTGCCGAAGGGAATAGGGTTCGGTGCTTGAAGAATGAAACTGTAAATAATGGCATGGCAATTGCTGAAGTTGCCGAAGGCCAAGAGTTTCAGTGCTTGAAAAATGAAACCATAAATAATGGAGTGGCAATTGCTGAAGGGAATAGTGTTCGATGCTTGAAGAATGAAACTGTAAATAATGCAATGGAAGTTGATGATGCTGAAGGCCAAGAGGTATGGTGCTTGAAGAATGAAACCGTAAATGATGAAGTGGCAATTGCAGATGGGAATGGTTTTGCTGAAGGGAATAGGGTTCGCTGCTTGAAGCATGAAACTGTAAATAATGGAATGGCAATTGCTGATGTTGCCGAAGGGAAAGAAGTTCCAATTGCTGATGTTGCCGAAGGCAAAGAAGTTCAGCGCTTGAAGAATGAAACCGTAAATACTGGAGTGGGAATTGCTGGTGGGAATGGTGTTGCTGAAGGGAATGGAATGGCAATTGCTGATGTTGCCGAAGGCCAAGAAGTTCGCTGCTTGAAGAATGGTACTATACATAGTGGAGTGACAATTGCTGATGGGAATGGTGTTGCCGAAGGGAATAGGGTTCGGTGCTTGAAGATTGAAACTGTAAATAATGGCATGGCAATTGCTGAAGTTGCTGAAGGCCAAGAGTTTCGGTACTTGAAGAATGAGACCATAAAGAATGGAGTAGCAATTGCTGATGAGGATGGTTTTGCTGAAGGGAATAGTGTTCGGTGCTTGAAGAGTGAAACTGTAAATAACGGAATGGCAATTGCTGAAGTTGCCGAAGGCCAAGAAGTTTGGTGCTTGAAGAATGAAACCATAAATAACGGAGTGGCAATTACTGACAAGAATAGGGTTCGGTGCTTGAAGATTGAAACTATAAATAATGGAATGGAAGTTGATGATGCTCAAGCCCAAGAGGTTAGGTGCTTGAAGATTGAAACCGTAAATGAAGTGGCAATTGTTGATGGGAATGGTGTTGCTGAAGGGAATAATAGGTTTCAGTGCCTGAAGAATGAAACTGTGAATAACGGAATGGCAATCGATGTTACCGAAGGCCTAGAGGTTCGGTGCTTGAAGAATGAAACTGTAAATAATGGAGTGACAATTGCTGATGGGAATTGTATTGTTGAAAGGAAAGAGGTTGTGACTTTGAAGAATAGAACTCTAAATAATGGATTAGTGATTGCTGATGGGAATAGTGTTGCTAAAGGGAAAGAAGTCCGGTGCTTGAAGAATGGAACTGTCAGTAATTTAGTGGAAATTGCTAAAGGGAAAGGTGTTGCTACAGCGGACTCTAGTGGAGTTGAATATATGCATACTTACAAGAGGCGAAAGCATGTAAAATTGAGTTCAGAAAGCAAAGCTCAGGAAGACAGCAGAGGATGTGTGAAAGTAGCAAGTCACCTATCAAACCAGGTCTCCTCTTCTCCTTTTGCAGCATCTGCATCTCTGATGGCTTTCATTATGTAGAATTGTTAGAGGTGCATCATGTTAGAATTTCTGGTTAATCTACACATTAAACCTAAGGAAAGTGATAAATTAGCTTGTAATATATATGTCCCTACAACTTGCAGCTATGGACTAATTTGCAAGAATTGTGATAAGGGTTTTTTTTTTCTTCTTCTTCTACATTTTATTGGATTGCACTTGTATCTGTTTATAGTTGTTTTAGTCATAAAGAGGGAAAAATTGTGAACTGTGGAGAGATACTATCTGTTTTAGGTTATTTGTGGCTATTTTTACTCTCTAGGAACTTCCTTAAGATCTTCTCTTTTAACCTAAGATATCAGGTTTCAGGTTTTGGATTTCTAATATTGGCTTCAAAATCCATGGTAGTGAGTTTTTGAAAAATATATTAAAAATATTTAATGATAGGTTGGCAAATTGCTAATGATTTGATAGAAGAGAAGCACATGCTATTATTGTTTTTATTTTGTGCTCTGAACTTGCTGATGCTTTATGGATTTGGAGTTATACATATTTATTTAATTTTACTTCTATAGGTATGCTGTCTTCTGTTTGTAAGAACAATCTCTGACTAACCCGCATTGAACTGCATTTTATTTGCAATTTAGTAACTTTGGGTTACTGCCAGTTAAATATGTGAATTTAATTATTTAAGGACGTATATGACGAGGAGAGTATCCCACATTAATGAATCCGGATCATCAGTTTTTTATGTGAATTCTTTTCTTATGAGTATATGATTCTGCATCTATTCATTTTAAGTTAAAATGCGAAATGGAGATAAGTTGCTACTTCCAAGCAACATCTTCAAAGCTCAGACTCTAGGGAAAGGATGTACTTGAATTGTATATATCATGGATCATGTATTGACACTTCAATGGAAAGAGTGGACTAATCAACATATTATAGAATGTTGGGGTTTCTAAACCACAGTTATTGTCCATTGCTATTAAATGCAGTGTTGATTCTATAATGATGGGTGGGTGAATAATTGAGGAGATTGTGTTTGTATTTGTTTGCAAGTAGTATACTTTATATTTCCTTTCTTCATCAATAAAATTTTGTTTTATCTAAAAATTAATTTAATAAGTTGTATTCTAAAAATTATAGATAATTTGCTTTAATTCCGAATAACATTTCCTGATCACTCAATTATTTTTTAACTAAACTAATAACTTCAAAGAAATATATGGCATAATTAATCATGGGGTTAATAATAGTTACTTGATTCACAACTTCAACTCTTGCTCTCGTCTTGTATAAGCATTGTTAATCTTTGTTATTTTATAATATATTGAACAAGTAATTATGATATAAATAATATAATGAATGGAACAAAGTTTATCAATAAATAGTCAAGTATCACATTAAATTTGTACAGAGCACATTTCTATTAGTTGGGGTATCGTATTGGTGCTATTTTTTTATTAGTTTCACATTTAAAACACGACTTTTTGATGATGAATTATACATATTTGTTTTTTTATATCTTCAATTTTGCAGTCTATTTTTTCTTCCTACAAGTTTTAACTTCTTTTTTTTTTAAACATAAATAAAATAAAATTAATTAAACATAATTATAACAATATTGTTGTAACAATTTTACTTCGGACTAAATTATTTTACATTCTTAAACTAAAGGTAATCAAATATAATGACCCGTGCATCTCACGGGAAAAATCACTAGTTAACATAATTGCGTTTGGCAATTTATTCTTCAAACTTCAATGGTTTCAATTTTGTCTCTCTATTACTTTGCTTGGCTTTCATTATTTGTGCTTCTAGCTACTATTATTTGTATTTCGCTGACGTGATATCTAGATTTGTGCTTCACAATTTAGCATGAGATAATTCAGACTTTGGTCCATAGATGATGTCAAGCACAATAAACCCTCTTATTTGTTTCTTTCTACAAAACTATATTTGAAATTTTCTTATTCTTGCAGGCTGTGAAGAAACCATGTGATATAGCTGTTGGCAATACTTCAAAAAATTATAACCATGGACATTGGAGAAATCTTGTACTAAAGCATTTACATCATTCACTAGGTGGTAGCAATGGTGGCATAGAGGGGTGCATAAGGGAAACACTCATGAACTCTCCCAAAAGTAGTTGTGCCACAACAGTTACGGTTGGTTTTACAGCTATAACTACTTATATTCTGCTTTCTTGACCTGCCCTAAATCACTTTTGTTTCTTACATTTTATGTTCCATCTTTATTTTTATGCAGGAAACTTTTAAAATTGACAATGACAAAGATGGTCAAGAATGCTCTTCCCAATCTGAGTGGTTGTCTCATAGATTACAGAATGAAGCTAATGGACATGCAAATATTTTGCATAATGGATGTTCTATTGCATCAGATATCTTTGGTGCTACTGAGAAGTGTCAGCATGTGTTCTCTAATATCTTAGCCTCTGAAAAATTCAGTTCGTTATGTAAGGTACTACTCGAAAATTTCGAAGGAATCAAACCTGAAAGTGTATTTGACTTTAGTGTCATAAACGAAAGGATGAAAGGACAAGATTATGAACAGTCGCCGACACTTTTCTTGTCAGATACTGAACAGGTAAATTTTTAATAGCCTCTCAACAATTAAAGATTTTTACATAATATATGATTATGCTTGAGAATGTTTGAAAATATTGAACGACTTAATATCTGGTTTACCTGAGTACCATGATATTAAATGGTTTTGCGCATCTTTTGATTATTTCTTTTGTTTATTTCTCCCCTGATGTTTGTTGTTATTTATATAAAACTTTGGCTTCACGTTTCTTGTTTCAAGGTGAAATCAGATCTGATTCACTAGAGTATCATTTGAGGTTAATTCTTTGAGTGTCATTATTAATTTCTAGCCTTTGAGCAGATGACAGGTAGAATTTACTTTCCGTTTCCTTTTTTTATATGATCTAAGCTTATTGATGTTTCTAGGTTTGGAGAAAGCTTCGAGATGTTGGAAATGAGCTTGTTTCTATTACCAAGAGCCTCTCCAACATGTCAAGAGCTTCCTACTATGAGAATGTAAGGCAAACCCTTGTAATTCTTTGCCAAAGTGCTTAAGTTCCATATTTTTTTCTTAGTTTTTATTTTATTCTCTTCCTCATTTGAATTACATAAGCATTTGCTTGCTTTTTTGTTAACCATTGTTTTCTTCACCTGCAGTTTGGAGTGTCAGCAAACTGCTCATTAGAAGATGAAAAACAAGTTGTAAGATAAAATTTTATTCTAATATTTCATGAACTGGTCATATGCATATATCAGGATTAGTTTTGTCAGATTTGAAGTTAGATTAAAAAAACTCTACTAGCTTAGCTAATGCAGCTTTGGTCTACATCAATCTGATAAAGCTATTCACCTGTTTGCCCACTCCTATTATACCTCTATTACTGGTCTATGCATTATGTATTGGAAAGTGGAAACAGTATTGCTTGTATCATAATAACAAAAGTTACGACTGGTCTATGCAATATGTATATGGTAATAAAGCCATTCTGTGTGTGCATACTTCCTGATATTTTTGGAAAAAGAATAGCTATCTTTCAATTTAGCAAAAGAAAGAAATTAAATTAAGGAGCAAAAACCAAAGACTTAGTTTAAGTGGCATGAAGTCTCTTAGGGGACTACTTGATGCTGGTTAAAACCCCATTGAGGTTGCTTTGCTTTAGCTTTCTCCCCAGGTTGTGGACCTAAAATATAAACTCGTAACCCCTTTTCCCTTGCACCATCTAGCCACTCTGATAAGAGACCAGTGCAATCTGACAGACATATTTTTCTGGTGAAATGAGATAAAAATTTACTTTTTCCCTTTTTGCTTGTTTTTGCGTTAGCTGCAACTAGAAAGGATTTAGATCTTAATGACCAATTGGAAGATTTGATTTTTGATAATTACTAGGACATAGAGGTGTTGTTTGGTCCATTAGCCAACCCCACCTAGTGGTCAATGTTCTGATTATTGTTGTTGTAGTTAAACACATGTTACATATAATTTTTTCCTTATAATTTTATGATGTTCAAGAATGAACTAATTAATCCCTGTGTATTGGGAAATTCTTTTTACTTGATGTGAGAGGATTGTTTTCCTCTGATTGAGACAGGAAAGATTTGACTAATGTTTTTAATTTTTCTTCTGGCATCTTAAGAATTGAGAGATTTATTAAACTTGTCTTGAGATTTGTTTTCATTTTGTCATGTCAAACAGTTCCGTAACCACGAATCCGACTCTCAAGTGAAACCAGAGCAGACAGAAGAATGTGCTCCAGATAAAAATTGCACTTGCAGGCATTGTGGAAAGAAGGCAGACGGGACGGACTGTTTGGTTTGTGATTCATGTGAGGAGATGTACCATGTGTCCTGCATTGAGCCCGCTGTGAAAGAAATACCCCACAAAAGCTGGTTCTGTGCCAATTGTTCTGGTAAAGGAATTGGATCTCCACACGAGAATTGTGTTGTGTGTGAAAGGTTGAATGTCCCCAAAACCCTGAATAACATTGCTGGTGAGGAAAGCATCCCTACAAATGATGAAACAATGAATGAGTTGGGAGAGAATTCAAATTGTACATGTGATGATGGGAGTCAGGTATCCATAGGTGGGAGAAATTCACTTGACTGTAAAATTTGCAGAGAAGAGGTGGATGGTGGAAAAATAAAAATATGTGCTCACCCTTTTTGCCCTTGTAAATACTACCATGTAAGGTGCTTGTCAAGTAAGCAGCTTAAGTTGTATTCTCACTGTTGGTACTGCCCTTCTTGTTTATGCCGAGTTTGCCTCACTGATCAAGATGATGATAAGATTGTTCTCTGTGATGGCTGTGATCATGCATACCACATCTATTGCATGAAACCTCCACGAACTTCTATTCCAAAAGGGAAATGGTTCTGCAGAAAATGTGATGCAGGGATCCAAGCAATACGCCACGCAAAAAAGGCATACGAGAGTAAAAAGTGGAGAACTGATGAAAATGTTTCAAAGCCAAATGCCGAGAATGATAAGAAATGGAACAATAAACGAGGGCGAGAATCAGACAAAGTCGGAGGAATGGACATGCTTTTAACTGCAGCCAATACCCTGAATCTAGAAGAGAACTTAACAGCAACCCAGAATGAGTCACAGAGAACATGAGTTTCATGAAACTGCTAATACCTGATTTCTTATTACCTGTATTTTTGTTGTTGTTTTGATTACTGATTTTGTTAGGCTGTAAAACTATTGTAGATTTTGTTGACTTTTGGATACATGACATTAAAAGACCAAAGATAGGACTATAGAAAGCCAGAGAGTAAAAAGTATCAAGAGAGACTGAAATAAGTGAAAATGAGACAGTAAGCAGGTCAGATACTTGATATCTAATTTAAATGGCTGCTTTCCTTGTTCAACGAAGAGTATAATATTTCATGTTGTGATGTTGTAAGCCATTGTTCCCTTTGGCTTGTATAATCAAATTCTATTTATTTGTTGATAATCAGGGGAATGCTTTTCTTTTCTTGTTTAGAATTTAATGTTTCTTTAAAGCTTTTGTATATCTTTTAATCTGTGTTGCTGTGCTTGATAGTTTGGTAAAAGATTATATGTTCTCAAGTACTATACCTCTTTTTTTTTATTTATTTTTTTTTAATATAGGGAAGGGACTTTGTAAATAATAATAATAATAAAAAAAAAGGTAAATAGAGTGAATTGAATCCAGTAAATACATTATACAAAAGCGATTTTACTTACTTTCTAGGTTTAATCGGCATGGAAGATAAAATTGGATGGATTTCGTTTTCATCCTTTTCAAACCCTGCTCTCCATTTATTTTTTGCCAATTTAGATTAATTGATGAAGTTACTTTCCAAGTTGATTTATTTTCCTTTCAAATGAATTGTGAATTGTCACCAATGTTGGGCTTTGGATTCATATAGGTTCATATTGATCAGCTTCCTGTGTTCGATTTTTTCAGAGATAATGGGAGGAAGGATAAATAAGGAAAGCAAAAAAAAAAAAATTTTTTTAGGTTTTTTTTTTGGAAATTAATTTTTTAATTCTTTGGTTTGAAAGAAAATTGATGGAATAAAAGCTAATTTTATTTTTTTATTTTTTTTGGAAATGTGATCACGGCTTGCATGGTTGAAGGCATCATCATAACACGTGATGTAGGTCTAAAAGAAGTTTAAAAATGGCATCATAAAAGAGGTAATTATATATGTAAATGTCACATGCCAATAACTAACAAGGTTAGATACGACGCGACAACTCTTAAATTAATCACATCATCGCAGAACAACTAAAACTAATGATGGAGGCGAAGGAGGATAAATTTTGGAATTGTTTAATTTTAGGATAACTAAAATAGGCCAAAATATTTTCTAGTGACTAATCACAAAATTAACCATATTTACATTGATTTAATCAAGTCTTTTTTTTACTTGAAGTGAAAACATTATATTCCTCTGGTAAGAGTCTGGTTTTCCCTTTTTTTTTTTCCTTTCCTCTTATTTTTTTAGTTTTTGTGGTCTACTGGTTCTATCAATTTTTTTAAACTATTTTACATAAATTTGGAATAATATCTAATCTAGAAAGAAGGGTAACGTAGAAATACTAAAATCATAGATCTTATAATTTCATTCACCTCCCAAACATTGGAAGGGAAGCTTTATTCCATTCTATCATAAAATAAACAAACAATAAAATGATCATTCTATGTTATTGAATTATCATTCTATCTCACAACGACACGTGTTTTTTTTTTTTTTTCCCTTTGTAAGTGTTTTTGTTGTTACTTTTTATGAGTGTTATTGTTTTCAAATTTTAAGGAGATGTTATTCAGTAGTTCCCTTGTGGTTTTTTGTATCCTCATGGTTTTGTAGATAGAGAAGATTTTCACATTTACTTTGAGGGGAGGCACAACAATGATACACTCTTAGCTAAGAGGAATTATTGGATGATCCGAAACCAATAACTCTGGATGCATCACCACCGCCAACTTCAAAGTACCGAGATAAGAGAAAATATAAAATGAGTAGAGGAAGGTGATAATGAATCGGGACACACAATAATTCCTCCTCACCTCACCAGCACCATGCGTGTTTTAGATACCTATAGACTACAATCTTCAGGTAAAGAGCACTTCTATGGATAATTGGTTAGGTTAAGCAGCATATCTATATAAATATCATGCAACCTGAACATAGGCTACGAGCAATGAGAAGCTGATAATATACAACTTAAAAATTTATCTCTACAGAAACTGATATCATCAAATGTTACACATGAGTATTTTATTTGGATACTATATGTCCTGTTGTATACCTTCATGAACTTTCATCCTTATCACCTACCACATAACGATTTCTAGTGGAACTCAAGCCAGATGAATGAAGTTGCTTTCTCTTCTTTACAAGATTTGATGCAGCTTTTCTATCACCAATAGCTTCTTCATAATCAGGCTGCACAAAACAGTAAACTTTGTTAAAGTATCAAGCTGACAATAGAAGCAAAGATGCAAGGTTGGTGGTTCAACTTAAAAGCTTTGGAAGACAACATGCATACGACTCAATAGGTATGTTAGTTATAAGTTATAACATGTAAATCTTCTAGTTCTTGATGCCCTTAATTCGCACAACTCAATGCTGATAAGAGGCAAAGAAGATTTGAGTAACGTCTAACCCAACTATCAAGTGCATCATGAAGACTAACCTTGAGAGCTAAAGCTCTGTCAAAGCTTTCAATAGCATTATCCGGCTCACCAAAATTTAGCTGTGCTCTGCCAAGTGTGACCCATGCCTGGATGGATAGTGATTGAAATAAATTTATCAATTTGGAGACTTTAAAATGACCCAGCATTGCTCTAGATTCTAAAAGACCTGATCATTGGCAATCCATAGCATATAATCTTTAGCTAGATTACTATTTATATGGTCCTACAAATACATTTCACAAAGGATTTGGTATCAAAATATAAGCTCGATGACTATATGCCTAATCTAACATGGATTAAATATAAGCGATCCCAGTAAACATAGAGGTTGAGGGTGAATCAACAAAGCATTTGCAAGTTCAAGCCAGAACACTCTCTTAAACACATGCAACATCCATTAAGTCTGATAATTTGGATTTGTAATGCTAATTACTTTCCAGTACTAGGTCACCCTTATCACTTTTAAGCATATATTACATATGTGAATTATGTTTAGATGAGAATACTGTTGAGTTTTTCAAATATTTAGTCATACTTGGCCATACTAGTTTTTTTTTTACAATGAACAATGCATGTAGCCAATGATTGATTAAATTGCAACTTGCATGAAATTTTGTGGATCGTAACGACTATAGCAGAAACCCGATGATATGCAAGAAATGGACCACATAAAGACAGGTCGATGTTTCTGTATTAATTTGAGAAATTTCCAAAGAGAATCATCCAATGCCACTCATTCAGTATTAAATTATAAATTATGATTAGTCATGATTACTAATTGGAATTACATAGGAAACTGAAGCAGAGAAATGATATAAAGAACTATCTTCAATTGGAAGGAATAACGCCAAAAATTATAAATACATTTTACCAGGCAAATGCAAATAATGTGGTGTTACCTCAGCCCATGATGGTTCCAATTCAGTAGCTCCTGCCAAGTAGAAACCATAAATTTATAAGTTATCATATTTCAAGCCCCGAGCCACAAAAAATTGAAACTCTATAACAAACTTAATCAGCAAAACCCAAAATATAAATTAGTTTGGAATCGCCCAGAACCAAACTACTTCCTTGCTAGTATTAAATTCATCACGGAAAACAAGGGACTTCTTGCATATAACGCAGAAAAAACACCTCACTAAACAGTTCATTTGTTGTACTCATTTTAAGAATTTAGCATTTCATTTAGTATAAATTAAATGAACATGGGTAAGAAGAATATAGTGCATGGACATACGAGTTGCAGCCTTTAAAGCATTCCAAGCATCTCCAATTTCCAGTAAGACTTGGGCCTTTTGTTCATGTAAAACTGCAACATCAGGTGCCAAAGTAAGAGCAGCTTCCCATTTACCAAGTGCCTCCCTGTACTTCCCTTCCTGCAAGAAAGAATGATAGTAAACAGTATGCAATATTGTTTCCATGCGTAAAGTCAACAAATGGGGAGAATCAACACCATGGAAGAACAAAATGCAGGCTAGGACAAGGACATGCTGCATTCCACTTTATAACCATGTCATTGATCAATTTTTTGAGTATTAGAACTAGATAAACAAATTCAACTTGGAATATATCTCAGAGCCAAACAAGAGATGTTACATCCACATTGACAGAAGTTAATTAGAAACCAAATGTTAAGGTAACAACATATAAGTAGAAAGACCTATTGCTGCAATTCGTTAGGTCTATGGGTCTTTCCACTTATATGTTATTCAACTTACAATGTTCTAGTCAATGTGGGACTGGTTTTATCTCTCAACAGTAAGAAATATCTCAGAATTAAGAGAGAAATCTCAAACTAGGTCACTGAAAAAAACTGACATAACTGCAGCTCTAGCAAGCCTTTTGATCCCAAAATTTCAGTTGACCAGATGAAACCCGAAACAAAAGGAAATTAAGGCCCTAATCATAAATCCGTGTATGCTATTACAACTTAATAGACATCAAATTCACCAAATCAATTTGCAATCAAATCCTACACACAGAAAATGTGAGTAATTTGTAAAAGCAACTGCCTTCACCACTATGGTCAATACAGCTGAATAACATATGTTAAGAGGAGCCTTATCAACATAACAAAGCTTCAAGGGCCATTTGTTTAATCTTATTTCACAAAAAACAAAGTGATATTTTCCCATTTAAATGTTTGGTAGATTGGGCTTTTGCTAAAAAGTTCCTAAAAAGCCAGAAATTTAGCCTTGAAGAAAAGCTATACTCTTCAACTTCTAAAAAAGCTCGAGCAAAGTACGAGAGAATGTAAACCAGCACTTTTATTAACTGTAATTTAAAAAAAAAAAATTAGTGCAAGAAAGCAAAATCAATGATTTTGGGTTAGAAAATGTCATGTTTAACTTATTGAGAAGTGCTAGATAGATTTTCAATACTTACTTTCTTGTTCTGTATTCCTTAATGAGTGCCCTGCCCTCAATAGCAAGTCAAAAAAAAAATAACAGCTTCTGATCACCATAAAAGCTATAGAACCAAAATCACTTTTTTATGGAATATGTCAGAACTTAGAATCACTTTTCTTTTTTAACTTAAAAAAATCAGGCCTATAATTGGATTCACGAGGGAAAAAAAATTATAGATAAAGTTGGCAGCTAAACCTAAACATGTCTAACACATAATATCACTAGTGTTTTCATGTAGTTCTACTCTTGACAAGAAAAGTAGAAGTGCAAAATAGGTAGTATTAATTTTTTTTACCCTTCCTATGAATTATGATCTTAAAAATTGTTTTTTTTAAATTTATTTATTACTACTTTATTAACCAGTAAATGTGTTTTTCTAATGTATACGCCTGAACATAATTTACAAGGATTAATTATACTCCATCCGTCACTAAATATAAAGCCTCTTTGAGGGATTTCATGTCCATCAAGAAAGTGAAATAGTTTAGTTAATTGTATTGGAAATGTGAACTTTTCATATGTAAAATTACCCTATTAATATTATTGGGAATCTAAAATTTTTTAAATAAATAGGGGTGTTTGTGAAAAAAAGTGTTTAATAATCATTGAAAATTGGTATGAGACTTTATAAATAGGATGACTTTGTATTTAGGGACGGAGGAAGTATTAATTAGGGATGCAAATTTATTCATGAGTTTCTTAACACGTGGTACATGCAAGGCACACATTAGAAAACCTTTACCACAGTATTAAATTTAGTTGAAACATTTGGGATGGGACATACCAGAGCAAGGTTGTCTCCTTGAGCTTGAAAATCCTTAGCAAGTTGTCTTGTTTCCTCGAACTCTGACTTCTTCTGCTGAGTTGGTTGTTGTTGTGGATTGGGTGCACTCACTTCTTCTTCTTCTTCTTCATTGAACAGTGGCAAGGACGATGTCAAACACCGCTTCTTCTTCTTATTGTTATTCTTCCATGTCACTTTCATTTTTCACCTTCTTCTCTCTTCTCTCTTCTCTTATGCTTCATACGCTGATATGTTTTAAAAACCCAACTAACACGGGCTGCCCACTGGGCCCTAACAAATGCCCACTATTGGGTGCTTCATTCATACATTTAATCATTGGGGTTTACCTTTATATTTCTTATACATCATTTATTATTTTTTTATCCTTATTAAATGCTTAAATTATCTATATTTTTTTATTAATAAGTAGGAATTTTTCAAAGAAGTTGAGAGAGTAAAATTATAGTACTTTTCTTGATATATTTGATTCGGTTAAGTATGCTATGTAACAAAAATGAGAGGAAATATTTAACAAGTTTTTTTTATTGTTAATTAAATTTAGAGTGGGCCTTTTGTAATTTTTTGTGGAACTTACTGCATTTAATATGAAATACAGAGTCAGTCGAAATGGATATGTTGTATTTTTTGGTTACAGAGGAAAGAAAGAGCGAGAACCAAAAGCAACTAAAAAAAGAAATAAAAACTACCAAGGGTTGGAACGAGTGGTAAGCGGCTCCGTCTCGCTTAAGCAAGGTCTCGAGTTCGAGTCGTTGTGAATGCATAAAATTCATGTTGGGAGACTAACCTGCCATAGTCAGGCACGCGACCCGGGTCGGATCCGGATGTACCTAAATAGTACTTAGGGAACCGGGTGGGCAACAAAAAAAATAAAAAAAGAAATAAAAACTAGGTGCGCATGTGCACTGTGCCTACTGCATCAAAAGCAAAAGAGAGGAACAATCCTGAGGGGAGTTCGAAGTTAAAGAGGTAGAGCTCCTTACTCCCAACTTAGCAAGAAAGTTTGTAACGCTATTGGCTTCTCTAAGATTATGTTGAACCAAAGCTATCCAACCCAACGAAAGAAACTTTCTAATGTCATGAATCACTGTAGCAAAGATATGAGACCATTGAAACTGATGGTGGTTGACCAATCGCACTGCTTCTTTAGAGTCAGAGAAACACTGAACATTTTTCGATAACCTTTTTCCCAAACTAACGCAAGCCCATGCCTCATGCCAAGAAGTTCAACAAGAAGGATCGCACAGTCCCCCAAAAAGCTAGAAAAACCAACAATCCACGAGCCATTATTGTCTCTGATCACCCCTCCAAACCCAGCACGTTTCTCTTCCCCAAGGTAACTACCATCCATGTCGATACGAACCATATTAGTTGGAGAAAGGAACCATTATATGTTGTTTTAATTATTCACAAAATTTTGTATGAAAGAAAGTTCATTTTAATATTATTTTGTGGAGATATAAATCAATTTTGGGTTTTTATTTTGCCATCCAAAGGTCTATGGATGTCACCCCAATTGTATAAATTATATCCATTGTGCCCTTTTAAAAAAACAAGTTTTAACACGGGTCGTAAGGGGTGCTAGGGATTGCTTACGACCTGCAGGTCGTAGCACCCCTTACGACCTGTGTTAAATCCTAATTTTTTTTAACACGGGTTGTAAGTGGGGTGCTACGACCTGCAGGTCGTGAGTACCTCCTACGACCTCTGTTAAATCCTAATTTTTTTTAATATAAAAGCCCCTAAAGCCTTTTACATGTGAAACTTTGTTTTTTGGTAGTGGCTCTTATTCTCCATCATGCTAATATTATTGCTTTTAATGTCTGCCGTTGAACTTGAATTACCCAAAAGACAAGATAATTTCCAAAAATCATGCATAAAGTATCCAAAAACATGTTTTTGATTTGTATTTTTAATTATGATGAATTTTTTCAATAATTTATTGTATCTGACTGGACCAAATTGCGTAAAGAGGCTGCAGAATGAATGGTTGTAACCATGTGTTACGAGCAACATATTTTGGCCAAATCGTAGCCCAGTGTTACGACCTTTGTTTTTGTTGTGGTCGTAATACGGGGTTACGACCTCTTTTTTTTCTCTAGTCGTAACACCTAGTTACGACCTTTTTTTTAAAAAAAATAATCCTAATATTACTTTTTTTAATTCTAAATTTCTAAGATAACTTTTTTAAATCCTAATATTACTTTTTTTTATTCTAAATTTTAATATTACTTTTTTTTATTCTAAATTTCTAATACAACTTTTTTTTTAATTTTAAATTCCTACTATAACTTTGTTTTTTTTATTTTCATTTTTAAATTCCTATTGTAACATTGTTTTTTTCATTTTTTTTATTTTAAATTTCTAATGTAACATTGTTTTTTTTCATTTTTTTATTTTAAATTCCTAATGTAACATTTTTTTTTCATTTTTTTTTAAATTCCTAATGTAACATTGTTTTTTTTTCATATTTTTTATTTTGTTTTTTTTCAATTTTTTTAATTTTAAATCCTAATATAACTTTGTTTTTTCATTGAACAATGCTATTGCAGATTATACTGATGACTTTTCACATAATAAGATCTTCGCAAGTAGAGACAAATTGATCCATTGGGTTCAATCTGTTGGAAAAAAAACAAAAACATGTGATCGTTATATATCGGTCAGACTGTAACATCCCTCATTTTAATTCCTAGTCTAATTATAAGTTTTATCGAATTAAATAATTGTTTCTTGAAATCAATCAATTAAGTGCTGGGTATTTTCATAAAATATAGTATGTTAATTACGAAAGTACCTTTAATTGTATTTTAAAGTAAATTCATTTTAGAAAAATTATCGTATTTGAATAATATACTTTCTATTCTTTACCTTGATTTTTTTACAAAGATACAATATTAAATAAATTTTTGTTATTTCCTAGTATCTAACTAATTTCTTACTTTATAGTTTTCCTATGTGAAGCTATATGATGCTAAATTTTTATTATTAATATTTTTGGGAACAATTAAATAAATAATTGAATAGAAGTATATGTTTTAAAAAAAAAAAAGAAAAGAAAAGAAAAGAAGAAGATTATGTGCGTGTGGTGTGTGCTGTGTAAGGAAAAAAAAAAAAAAAAAAACTAATCTCCCTCTTGCCAAGCCGCCAGCCCCATCACCACACCCTCTCCTTCTTCAACTTCATGTTCTTCTTCTCCAACTTTTGTTCCCTCCATGGCCATGAGCTCTCTAAGCTCTTCCTCCCACGGTCTTATTTTCCCCTTCCAAACCCGTTTTTCTCTCTCTCCACAACAGTCTCTCCCTCCTCCGTCTCGATCTCCCTCTCACTTGTCAAATCGCTCCACTGCCGCTGTTGCTCCAGCGACGCCGCCATCTTCTCCTCCTCCCGGTTCGCGTCTGCTACTCCTTGGACCTAGAGGTCCGTGTTCGTGATCCCCCTTTCTCCCTTCGCTGCTGCTGCTTGACGCCGCCGTTGCCGTTATCGTCACCGATGCCGGTCTTCTCTCTTTCACACGCTTCAAAAACCATATTTGAGGTATATCTCTAATACTTTTTTTAAGTTCTCTATGTTGTGCTTTAATTTTAATACTAATACTAATTTTAATGTTATTGGTTATCAAGTGTTATATTATTTTGGAAAAATAAGTGATATTGTGATTTAGTATTGATTTTTAAACTGTTATTTATAATGATTTTATTAGTTACTCTGATTTGAGATAATATTGGATTATTTGTTATGTCGAATGATGAGTTTTAAAGAATATTTTAGTGAAATGTGTTGGGTTCCTAAGTAAGTGAGTTGTCGTTTAGCTTGGTAGACTTGTCCCTAGGCTAAACAATACATCAGTTAATTAGGAACCGGATATATTCGGCATATGTTAAATTCAGTTTTAAAATCTTGAACTTTAATTCTAAATTGAAGGGGAGTGTAGTCATTTGAATTTCGGAGATGTGACATAGACTTATTTTTAAATAAAGAACACTCTCTTTCGATTCGGAATTTATAGTGTCAAGTAAAATTAGGATTTGATGTTTTGTGAAATCATTATTAAAGCTACTTAGTCTCAATCTATTTTGATTACTATGATAGTTTTGAAAGTTGGTGTATTTTCCATAAAAAGCTATACTATGATATTTAGAAGACAAAAATCTTAAATTGAAATTATATGTTATTTTGATGCATAAATCATAATCAAACGATTGCGTGATTTGAAAACTTACGAAATACTTTACTTTGAAATATGTTAATTATTTAGATTTCGAATTGAATCGGTTTTGGCACATTAAATTGATTATTATTTGATTCAATATATATAGTTAAACGACGAAGGAGCTTTAGAAACGGCCGCCGCGCGTAAGTAAAGGACTCGGATACTTTTGGTCTCTATCGTACGATAAGGAGCATGCTTTGGATAGGCAAGGTAAGGAGTGGGTGTTACCTTAATTTAGGTTTGGGTTTCTGGTACGTTCATACTTCATAGTGATTGGTTAAGATTGGTTGGTAGTTTAGGATATAAAATCATAAGGTAGTGAATATGAATAATTACTAAAGTATGGAAGTGAATGAATCAAGTTAATGTTGACGTGATGAATATGTGCCTACTTGTGAATTTGTGAATATTTGTGAATAGGTGCTTATGTTGTTGTTGTTGAAAATGCTTGGAAAATGTAAATATAACTAATTGATAATTGTTAAGCAAAGAGGAAATAACTTGGGTTGTGAATTATTGGTGATGATGTTCTGTGTTATATGTGTTTGCATGTGCTAAGTGAATGGATGATGGTTAATAATGGTAATTGGTTAGAGACTCAGAAAATATGAAAGGAATTAATAAATAGTTGATGAGAAAAGAAAAAGATAACAGTACAAATTATATGTTTGAGAGAAGTTTTAAATAAAGAATAAGATTTAATATTGTGTGGAATCCGACTGCGGGTGCGCGAATCGGATAGTCCATGACAAAGAGACATTAAAGAGGGTGGAATCCGACTGCGGGTAGGATAGTCCACCACCAAATATAAAAGAGAATGATGCACGGAATCCGACTGTGGGTGCGCGAATCGGATAGTCTGTGATATTTGGTGATAATCCCTTGCGACCGACTGCGGGTGCGCGAATCGGGGCCGACTGCGGGTGCGCAAATCGGCTAGAACGCGAAGGGTATAGTAACTAATCCTCCTGCGACCGACTGCGGGTGCGCGAATCGGGGCCGACTGCAAGTGCGCGAATCGGCTAGAACGCGAAGAGGACTAGTTATTTATTATTTAAAAGACTTGATGAATTTGAATAAAATACCAAAAAGAAAAGAGATTTAAAACTTATGTAAGACTGCAATGGATCAAAAAGTTGAAAAGATACAATAAGACTTAAGTACGAGAGGAAAAGCATGAAAAGATATGAAGTTTGATATATGTACAATTATGAGAAAAATGACATTATGTATTTTAGTGTGCATGTGAATATGACTTGAATGAATAAGTGTATATTGAACTATTTGAATTAAGTGTGTTTGGCTTAGTCAGTTATTATGTCATATCAGAAACTGTTATTCCTATTTTATGTGTAATGCTCACATCTTTACCATTTTTTCCAGGTACAGAGATTTGAGCTTGCACTATCATTGGCCGAGCAGGTGCACACTCCACGGAGAGTTAGTTATAGGAGATTATAGGTTATTTAATTGTAATTAATTTATTTTAATTTGATGCTATGTGGGGTGCAATGTAGCACCGATTTATGATTATGTGTTGTTGATAGCCCTGTTGGCTTCTGGTTGTTGAAAATGAATATGTTTATCAGGTTGCAGGAAAAATCTAATTTTTGGGAAAGTTCGAAAAATAGAGGAAATTTCGTCCATTTAACGGGAGATTTTTAATAATTATAAAGGAAATTTTAAACTCACTATTTTAATAATGGGTAGTTAAGGGTAGAAAAGTGTAGGTGTTACACAGACACAGGCGGAGAGACGTATAAGAGAAAACCTAGGGTTTTATTGGCTTGAGAAAAAGTGGAAAATATAGGAAAAGAACAAAAGGTGAGATGATATCTGTATCGAGTAGTCGCATGTCTGATTGCCCTTTCAGGATTAATGCCTGGGATCTAGGTAATGGAAAAGGTTGGAAACTTTTGGTCAAATGTGGCATCCTCAATCACAAACCATGTGAAAGCTTTCAGGGTCATTATGGTAGGCCAACCAAAGAGGAAAAGGAGTTAATCGAGAACTTGACAAAGACAGGGGTTAAACAGAAGGAAATTCTCATTAGTTTGAAAGAACGGAACGAGAACAATACTATTGCGTTGAGACAAGTGTACAATGAGCGTCAATGATTTAGAAAAAGTATTAGACATCCCAGGATACTGATGCAACATTTATTACACAAATTGTTTTCTTCTGGATATGTGACACAAAAGATGAAGAAAGTGATGTGTTGAAGGCCATTTTTTAGGCACATCCAAGTGGAATATCATTATTACATTCGTTCAGTATTGTTCTTGTTATGGATAGTACCTACAAAACCAATAGATACAGGTATCCGCTTCTTGAGATCGTAGGTCAAATATCCACAGAGAAGACGTTTTATGTTGCATTTTGTTATATGCAAACTGAAAAGGCTTCCTAATTCACATGGGCTCTAGAGCGGCTTCGCAACTTGATTGAAAGTGATGAAGCCATGCCTCATATCATAGTGACTGATAAAGAAGAAGCTCTAATTTTGGCAATCACAAAGGTGTTTTCAACCTCTACTCACTTGTTTTTTTCATTTTTTTATTTTTAATATTATTTATTGACTTTCTTAAATCATTATCAAAATGAACTTAAAAGACAATTAACAAAGAAGAGTGAAAAACTTGATTGAAAGTGATAAAGTCATGCCTCATATCATAGTGACTGATAAAGAAGAAACTCTGATTTTGCAGTCACGAAGGTGTTTTCAACCTCTACTCACTTGTTTTTTTTTTCTTCATTTTTTTAATTTTTAATATTATTTATTGACTTTCTTTAATCATTATTAAAATGAACTTAAAAAGACAATTAACAAAGAAGTGTGAAAAGAAGTTATTTATTCTTGCACTTACTCTTAGGTTATCCTTACGAGGAGTGTTATTTGTACTCCGTACATGATTAAATCAGATGTTCTGTCATACATTTTGTACTACTACTCCAAAGCTTACCAAAGTATGATGATAAAATAAAAATTTTTGAATTAAATTTATTTTCTTTTAATCATTTCTCATAACTTGGCTCATAACGTGGGACGATAAATTTTATCTTTGTTTATATATTTACATTTTTTTCAATTGCTCTTTCAACTCATCAATTTTTTTTTTTTAAATGGACTCATCAACTTTTTTTTCTATATTTCATTTACTTTTTCACTTTTTATATTACAAACCCATAAACAAAAAAACTAAAGTACAAACTCAAATAAGGAATTATTGCATAATATAATATTAATTAAGGATCTCGTTCCCATCCAAATCTTTGATTTAAAATATGTTAAGAGAACTTAGGTAAAAATATTTTAAATCAATGGTTCGAACATAATTGAGACCATTGAACCTTAAGCAAATGAAAATGAAAATTTAATTTTTTTTAGGCTTAATTTACCGACAACAGGAAATACCTAATCACTTCACATAAAAACATAGACTTTTTCTTTTTGAAACCCCTTTTTACTCCCTGACCCCCGTTTTTATTATTTTGGACGAATTGTCTTTATTTTACCAACTTAAACAAGGCGGAAGTGACTTTCCGATTTTAAGTAGGCGAAAACAAATAAAACAATTTTCCGCCTCTCCAAAGTCGGAAAATTTCCGACTCTCCAGAGTCGGAAAAATTGTTCTATTTGTTTTTGCCTACTTAAAATCGAAAAGTCATTTCCGCCTTGTTTAAGTCGGTAAAATAAGGGCAACTTCGTCCAAAATAATAAAAACGGGGCCAGGGAATAAACATGGGGTTAAAAAAAAAAGTCAAAACACAAATGGAACATTCTAATCATTCTCTTAAACCAAACATAAGTAAGGAAGTAACAGGAAGAAGAACTCATTAACAAACCAACCTCGGTATGGGAAATTACATTCTCATTCTTTGAGTTCACAACATCCTTCTCTGCAACATGCCCTGTGGATGAATTGAATACAAGTGCAACATTTGACAAAATCAATAAGAAAAATAACAAGAGCTTATTAACCTAATATTACTACTACTTTTCATTTGTCATTTTAAAGTAAAAAGCTGCAAAAGAAGAGAGAACTTCAATGATTGGGCATTTAAAATTTACTCAACACCTTATTTACTTTTCATTTGTAATTGCTGTTTCATGGAGTATGCCCATGATCCTTTTGTGGCTGAAAGCTTAGCTTTTAGATGGGGGCTAAAGCTAGCAATTGGCAATGGACATACAAAGCTTGCTTGCCACACGGATTATCTTGTCCTTCGCAGAGCCTTAATTAATGGTGGAACGAGCCCATGTACCACATTCCATAGCACAGATTGTTTATGACTGTCAAACTCTCATTAGGTAAGTTGTAGATTTTACTGTTGCACATGTGCCTAGAAATTTAAACTATTCAGCTCATGTACTAGCTGTGAGTGCTGTTGATTTTCCATATTGTCATTGGGGTATGAATGCTCCTCACCATGTAATTCAGGCAGCTTATGCTGACCTTCTCAATTAATAAAATTCATTTTCCCTAAAAAAAAAAGAACTAATCAACCACTTCTACAAAGCATGATAGAATTTCCCCTAATTGGAAAATAAAGGCTTATTTATGTATTTAGTCTCTGAAAGTTGGGAGTGTTTTAATTTTGGTCCCCGTAAGTTTTTTTGACTTTGACTCATCCTTAATTGTTTTGAAAATTTGGTTTTAGTCCTTGTTGTCAAGAAAAATCTGTTAACTACTGACGTGACTAACGGAACGCCATATCAACGTACACGTGTGCAAGCATAGAATGTCATGGTAGGATGACGTGGATGATCCGGACCCGCAGGAGGAAAAGGGTCATAGCTCAATCCACAAACACATTTTGGTTGGGCCTTGATCCTTTTGCTCATGCAGGTCCGGATCATTCATGTCATCTTATCGGTAGCATACAATACTTGCACACGTAGGTTGATGTGCCGTTTGGTTAACTACATCAGCAATTAATGAATTTTCCTAATGGTAGGGACTAAAACCAAAATTTCAAAACAATTAAGTATGAGTCAAAGTAAAAAAAAAAACTTACAGGGACCAAAATCAAAACATTCTAAACTTTCGGGGACTAAAACCATAAATAAGCCGAAAATAAATATGCAAAATCCAGCTTGCATCAATACAGTTTCATTTGACTTGATCAATTAATAACTATAATGACCAAAAAAAACAAATAAATAAAGGCTGCAAAACAATACTATAAATTCAGAGATTGAATTTTTGAACATTTAATAAACACCTTGTTCATCATTTAATCTTCATCTGATCCAATGGCTTAAATTCGGCAGAGTCACCAGAATCGCCATTTGTATTTATAAGGGTGAAGTGCTCACTTAGTTTCTCAAGATTTTCGAATGTACCAATTTGATCCTTATATCGGATGGAGAGAAGCTGACACAAGAAAAACTCGTTTTATTCATATCAATCCCTCTCTTAAGTCTTAGATCGTATACTCAATTAGTTCTCATATTTTCATATCATATTAATTGAGTGTGTTTTGGAGCCATTGTTATTCATATTATTGCTTCCATTAAAGCTTGGAGAAGGAGCTATTGAAGGTTATCAAGAAGCTCTATTGCAAAAGGGAGAATGTGTTCTTGAAGGTTTCAAGAAGCTCCCTTGGTGGAAGGTTGAAGAGGTTTTTCAACAGTGAATCAATTGAAATTGGGGTAAGATTTCAAGGGTTTGGTACACTCTTGAAAGGGTTAGGATTAGGTTGAGTGAGGTTCATTGATTAATCCTGTTTGTATCCAATTTAATTGATTGTTAGTAAAGGCTCTCTAAGGTTTAGGGAGGACTGGATGTAGCTCTCAAGGTTTGAGAGTGAACCAGTATAAGATTCCTCGTGTCTATCTCTTTATTGCTTTCCTTTATTCTGTCTTTGTTGCATCTCTGAACCCTAGGATAGTTATCTTAATTTTTGGCGTTGTTGTGTTCCTGCTGCAAATCTGTGATCTATCTGAAATTGCTCGTACTACTCGATTAGTTGGTGCACTAATCGAGTAGTTCAAGTGGTCTTGGACAGAAACAAAATTTTTATTAAAAACAGTAAGCTTGTTTATTGCTAATTTCAATTATATCCGAAAAAATTGAGATCGTTGCTTCCATTTACTATTCACCCCCCTTCTAGTAAATTGTTAGGCTGCTTGTTGGTTTCCAACATTCTCGATCAGATTTATCGAGCAGGCTCAAACCGACATAATTGACGGCGACCTTACGTGAAGTCAAAATTTTCAAGGATCAATTTGTCTCATAGAAAAAAACATTAGGGATTATTTGGTTACTTAATTTTTTGGCTTATTTATGTTTTTAGTCCCTGAAAATTGATGGTGTTTTGGTTTTGGTCCCTACAAGTTTTTTTTTTACCTTGACTAATCCTTAACTTTTTTGAAATTTTTGTTTTAGTACATGGGTCAGGAAAATCCGTTAACTGCTGATGTGGTTAGCGGAATGTCACATCAGCATACATGTGTTTAGCTAAGGACCAAATTGTTTCGCAAGCAAAATTTTTAAAAACTATTTTATGACTACATTTTTTTTTTCAGGGACCAAATTTGACTATGCAAAAAAAAATTATGGACTACTTTGGGTCTTTATCGTAAAGTAAAAGGAGATAAATGACAAAAAAATTGGGCCCCACAGAATTTTAAATTGAATATGTTATTTAACAGACTCAACATAAAACTCTCCACAAGATTTTGAAGATTAGCATAGTCTAGAGAGAGTCCGGTAGAAAAATATGATGTTAAAAATGTCCACCAAACTCTCTTAAGCAAGACTATGTTGTGGTTGTTTTAAGGTTAGGACACCCACAGCAAAGTCTTAACGTCAAATTCACCAGATTCTGACACATCATCATTACACCATCATTTTGCTATAAGACTCAACTTCAGACTTTTCATATCTTCTACCACAGCAAGTCTTAACACCAAACTCACCAAACTCATATATCAGCATTACATTTTGTAATATAATTTCAATAATATTAACTACCTAAAATTTATAAAACGAATCCCGAATAATATTTAAATATTAAAATTGAATAAGAATTAACATTACAGTAATTGAAGTTAATTTTACCTACTAAAGATTATAAAGTGCATAAAAAAACAATATAATGCTGAATAATGCAATGGAACATTATTTCAACGACTCTTTATTTGAAATTATTAATTTATTTATTTGAATATAAAAATATTATTTTTTCATAACAAGACTATATTTAAGAATAAAAGAGAAAAAACATATATTTAAGAGTATTATTTTTTATTATTTAAAAAATATAATTATTATTTTAATTATTATTATTTATTTATTGTTATTACTATTTATTATTATTATTATTTATTGGGGTATTATAAAGTAAAAAGAGATAAAAGAATAAAAGAAAATATATTTAAGAATAAAATAGAAAAAATATATATTTAAAAATATTATTTTTATTTTTAAAAAAAGAATATTATTATTATTATTTATTATTAATTTATTTTTACTATTATTTATTTATTGTCAATAATATTTATTTATTTATTTAATTATTTATTATTATTTGTTTATTAAGGTGTGATAATGCAAAAAAGAAGAAAGGACAAAAAAATTGGGTATCACAAAACCTTAAGTTGACTCTCTTATTTTATAGACTCAACTTAAGACTCTCCACCAGATTTTGAAGATTTACAGAGTCGGGTAGAAAATCTGAACTTAAGACTCTCCACCAAACTTTCAACAGACTCTGTTGTGGATGCCCTCAAATAATGGTAATCATTAATGATTTTAATTTTAATACTAAAAAATATAATTGGAAAAATGAATTTTATAAGGTTTTTGAAATAGGCCTAGTATTTATTAAATTTATTAGATTAGATATAATAGGAAAAAAATCATAAGTTTACAAATTTTTTCGAAAACATAAAAAATAATATTTTTTAAAACCTTTTTATCACATGTGATTTTTTTTAAGAAATGCTTTAATATATAATACTTATTTTCGTTTACCTTAAAAAAAGAGTGAATGTGAATTTAAGATTATTTTTTTTCCTATTAGTTACTCCCTTTAATAAGTACCGGTAGTGTCATTGTTAGTAATATCCAACTTTAAATATACACAAAATTGTTCAGTAATTGAGAAATTAACAAAAATAAGTATTATTAAAGCATTTCTATGAAAGAGATTATATTACATTTTGCTATAAAAGAGATTAATGGATATACACTGACAGTGTAAAGTTTTTTATACCATCAGTCCATCATCCACCATTCATTTGTATTACTTTAATATAAAAGTCAACAACCATAAATGGATGAATGATGGATGATGCACTGATGGTGTAAAAAACTTTACGTTGTCGGTGGATTACTCATTTTCTCAAAAAGAAAATGCATATGAAGAAATACAAATCGATTAAAGAAACATTATATTTAAACAAAATATATAAATGTAAGAATTCATTCCTTATTAGGCATTGTATATTTGGAAAATTTTAAAAGGAAATGTGCAAAAGAAATATATCTTTTGATAAAAACTTTTGCCTTATTTAAGTTTTTAGTTCTTGAACTTAGGTGCTCTTTTTGAATTGGTTTTTAAACTTTTTTTTAATGTTTTGTTTCCCCGAACTTTGCACAAATTTTGGAAATTGTATTTTCATCACTTAAGTAATTATATGACCGATGAGATGTCACGCCACCTTCGTCACGTCGATATGTAATGTGCCAGATGATGCTACGTTAATTTTTTAAATTAAAAAATTAAAATTTATTAAAATAATTAAAAATCGTTTTTTTAATCAAATATCTTAATATTTTTTTAAAAAAAATTGATTTTTTTAATAAAAAATTATGTGGTGTCACGTGACGCTACATAGCACGTCACTTGTCGATGTGGCGAATGTGGCATGACATGTCGTCAGTCATATCATCACTTAAATTATGAAAGGACCATTTACAAAATTTGAACAAAGTTCAAAGATCTGAAGCATCAAAAAAAGTTCAAGAACTAATTCCAAAAGAGTACCTAAGTTCAGGGACTAAAAACTTAAACAAGGCAAAACTTTTTATTACAATTATGAAGTTAATAAATAACTAGCAGATGTTGTTTATAGTTCCAAGTAAAGAAAATTAACAAACATAGAGAAATGTGGGTCCTCAAAATTTCAATTTAATTTAAAAATTATTAAAAAAAAAGGCAAGATATATTTTCACTTGAAAAGCTTACTAGTATATATCCTTCATTTCAATATGTATCCAATATTTCCAATCTCCAAAGTTCTCTTTGTAGAGTTCTGAAAAGGGTGTATCTCGATCTCTCTCAACAATGGTTACGAAGGAGATTATGAAAAACCGACTCAGGGACACCATCCGTTCCATGAGGCAAGAGGTATGTCTCTTTACTCCCCATAGGCATTTGATATATATATATATATATCGTTTAAAATTGAAGAATAATGATAATGTATGTTTAGTTTAGATCAAGGTTTTAAATAGAGCTTTCGATTGTAGTTTTATTTTTAAGTAGCTTCCGATTGTAGTTAGGTTGAATTGATTGTAATTAAAAGCAATTGTGTGATAACAAATCGTTGGTCACATGGTAAAATAAATTTTAGAATTTATTATCTTGAATGTAGGTCTAGTTTAAAATAATTCAAAACCAACATATATGTTTTCATTAGATCAATAATATTGTTTAGTACCAAAAAACACTATGATGAAAACATGAAAAGCACACATGACACACAACATTAGATACAGTTATGTTGTGGTAAATTTGTGTGGTGTAAGGTGTGATTAATTTGAGTGATCAATGATGAATGTTGTTTGTAGCTTTTTCCATCAAAACCAACTTCACACCACTTATTAAAATTTATCCTTTTTTTTAAAAAAAAAAAATGGTTTTTGAAAATGTTAAAAAATTCTTGTACAGTTGAACATTTGGCACCTAAAAAAAAGATGAAATAATTGTATATATATAGATTCTTGCAATTGTCAATTGCACTCTCTGTAATGGTAGAAATTTTATAGGAGTTTTCTTTTGCGATAATAGATTCTTGCATATTTCTTTTTTTCACGACAATCATATATGATGGTGTCTAATAATTCATATATATAAAGATTATAAAATTTTTCATATAATTTAATTTGAACTCAGGGATAAAATTTCTTTATGTCCATCTCTCTCATTTGTGTGTTTATCATTTTTTTTTTGAACAGCATGTGTTTATCATATAAATATATGCTATTATATATTATCGTATTATTTGTAATATTTGTGTGTGTTATGCGTGAAATAAGAAAAAAAACAAAAAATTGTCTCTAAACACATGATTTTCGATGTATCATCAATTTTTTGTACCTCACTTTTACATTTTATGTCGAAACTAAATTTGGTAAATGAATAAATGGCATTCTTTTGATTACATTAATTCAACTTTTTGTTTCCTTCTCCTCTGTTGGTGTTACAGGATTTGGTAGATGATCATTTCCTTTTTATCCACTCCTTGAAAGATAGTAATGAAGATCCTATCCTTGTTGAACTGATACCGGAGTTTTGCCTTAATGCTCGAGATGTCCTAAAACTCCTAATCCTAAAATTGTACTTTTTCAACTTTTTTATTTGAGTTTTTAAGTTTTTATTATTCTTTCATTTAAATTTGATTCATTATTATTTTTATGGCAGGAAGGATCCTGTTTTAAACTATGATCTTATGAAAGAGTACGTTTTTAAAGTGAAAGGCAGCGCATTAAGGTAGCAAAAAGGCTTTATTAATGGTGTTAAATTGCAGTAATTGTATTAGGATTGCTTGTTCATTGTTTGAAAATGTTTCTCCACAATCTTTAGATGTAATATGCTAGACTTTTTAGATGCATCCATTCCTTTGAACAGTAACCCGTAATCACAATAACTGAGATTACAATATTTATGATTTGATAGATTTAGCTATCATATGCAATTGCAATTGCGATCACATTGAATGCATCTTCTTGCAATTGTTTGAAATTAAAGTAAATGTAACATAACCACAAGCATGATTGCAAATGTAATATAAATCTTGAATGTACATTTATCTACCAATTTTGGTATTAACTCTTACAAGCTAGCACTTAGATTGATTTATAACAATAGTAAACTTTGGTACTTTCTCATATTTTTACTATTTTCTTCATGTATATTCTCAAAATTCAAAAACAATAACATTTTTTTTCATATTAATATTTATTTTTGTCTGTCAGCATTGGTGCTCGTCGTATGGCACTCGCATTTGCTAACTTTGAAGGCGCTATTGAGATGGCTTCTAAAGAAGAGTAATCTAAACATCTACTTATCTTTCAGAAAAACTTTGACTATTGGATTTATATGAACATATTCCATGTTGCAAAAGTAATATTAAATCGATTAAACCCTAACTAAAGAGCAAAATGTATGTTGCAGATGTATGAAGGCCTTGAATCTAGCTCGTCGTGAGTATTGTGCTTTGGAAGAAAAGTTCCATGTTATTCTTCAGGTATTTTTTTTTACATATATTTCTCCCATTGAAAATAGATCGTGACGAATAGTCATAAATTTGCTTCATTGTTATATGTTCTCCTTGCAGCCTCTTAATCTTATCTTAGATGCATAGGTTAATATTTTGTAATCACAACCAAGATCTTGATTATGTAAAAGCAATAGCAATATTGAAAATGTTTTCTTTCAACAATTTTGTGGTTAAGATGTTGATGAATTTAAATATTTACCCACTAAATATGACATTGTTGTTGTTGTTTTTTTCGTTAGTTATATAAATTATGAGGAACTCTAGTAACCTCCTTAACTCGCCTCATGTGCATTAAAAAATATGATTCGATTAATTGAGTAATTTAACATCAAATATACTATTACTTGCTTACTTTAAAATAAAACTCACTTTATTAGAAGCTTATTCCTAACAATTAGTATTATTACTACAAATTATTGGCTTTGTACAACCATCATGGAATAATGTAATTTTGTATTTTTAACCGTTAAAATGTGTGATATATTTTTTTTTTATTTTATAAACAATGATATTTGTGGCAACAAGTTTACTATTATTCTTACAAAGTTTTTTTTTTTTTCAGCTTGAGAGGAGAATAATTCTTTCGACTACCGAGAGAAATCCCTGAGAGTCAAATTGCAATGCCTTTGACTTGGAGGCTTATTAATATATCTGTTTGTGGGGTACAATATATTTACTTTTTCTAAAGCTTAATAAGTTCCCATATTGTTTGTAGTTTGCAAAACGTGAATGATGGCTCATGCAAATGTTTAGACAATCTACTGTTGGACGTTATTTTCATTTGATTTATATCAAATAAAGCTTTATGTAAAGCATAAAGTAAAGACTAAATTGAAAGATATAGGAAGTGTTTCTTTTTTTTTCTTGTCTTCTTTCATATTTGAATGAGCAACAACCCGCTTGCGTACTCATGCCCAATAGTGTTTTGCGGGCTTGGATGCCCTCCCACTTAGAAAGACTGGGCCAAAAAATAAAGAAATTGTAAGGAAAAAAAGCAGCCAAATAATGAGGGCAATTAATCCCCAAACCCCTTTTTTATCCCTCAAACCTCATTTTAAATGGGAAATGTCCATATTGCCCTTTATTATTCAAAAAAAAAAGAAATCCCAAACCCTAATATCCAAAACTCCAAACCTCATCCCTTCACCATCTCACAAACCCCTCTTTCTTCTTCTCATCTTCCACCATCAAACCTCCTTCACTCCAAAAAGACAAGTTTTTTTTTTCTCCTTCACGTTCAAAAGGAGTACCAATGGACGTTTCATACTTGTTGAAGGTAAAATTCATGTCTTTTATTTTTTTTACGCTACTGTGCAAATTCTGACAATCCAGTGTCGAAATTTCTTGATATTCTTACACGAGTATGTCGGAAATTTTTAGGTAGTTTTTTTTAAGAGTTTTCCGACATGTATATGTCGGATTTTTTTATAACGAAAAAAAAACACTGTGTAAATTTCTGATACCCCCATGTCGGAAATTTAAAATTCCGACAGTGATTCGTCGGAATTTTACAGCGCCAGAATAAAAAAAACAAACACTAAAAACGAAAAGAAGACAAATGGATTTGCTTAAAACATAACAGATGAACAAAAAGAACTTCTAAAAAAAATGAAAATCTAACTTTAAACAACCTATTGATCATCTACATCAAATAACACAAAGAAAAAACGAAAAATCAAACCAAACCCTACATGAACAGGAAAGAGGAAGTTCATACTTAAAGGAAGGAGTCTCAGTCGCAGCGGCGGCGAGGTAGAAGAACGGTGGAAGTTGAGTGGGTTGAGGAAGTTGGAAAGTTGGAGAAACTTGAGAAGTTGGAGGAGGTTTGGGGTTTGGAAAATGAAAATATGAAATGGAGGGAGTGTAAAGGGGGGTTTAGAGGAGGGTAGTTTTGGGATTATTCCAAAAAATGGGGTTTGAGGGATAAAAAGGGAGTTTGGGGACTAATTGCCAATAATGAGCAGTGTATATATGTGCTTCGTAAAAAAAAAAAAAAAAGAAGAAGGGATTTGATTTTCTGACTCCTCCTTTTGAGTTTTTAACCCCCTTTATTTTTTTTTCAAAATTATCCCCTTTCTTTTTTTTTTCTCTTCTTTTTCCACAGTTCCACTCTTTCCCTTTCTTCTCCTTCTCCTCCTTCTTCTTCTACTTCACCCTCCTCCTTTTTCTCCTTTTTTCTTACTTTCTTTATTTTCCTCCTTTCTTTCTTTCTTCTTTTTTTTCTTTCACCACACAAACTTACACTCCCCCACACTCTTACATACTTACACTCACCCCAACACTCACCCACTTATCACCATTTATATATTTAGTGGTCCGGTTTTTTTTACATGAAAAAATGTCAATGTCGAAGCGTACAAAAATAGTAAGCGTAGGACATTTTTTTAATTTTTTTTGCCCTATGCCAGGTCCTGGGCGTACGTATCGAGGCGTACGACATTTTTTAAATTTTTTTTACCCTACATCAGGTCCTGGGCGTTTTACACGTACGCCAGGTCCTGACATACTAACTTTATTTTCTTTTTTTTTTTTTCCCTGTGCCACTGGTTTGGCGTAAGATCAATTTGCAACTTTCCATGGGGCCTCTTCTGTAAATCTATCAACATATGTCAAATTTCTCGTTATATTGTGTCCTTGTCTGCGTGTCTTTGTTGTCTTCGGGGCTAGGGAGAGACATGAGATGTTAAGCTCGTTTTTCCCTTGATATAACAAACTGTGTAACTTGATGATCGTTGGTGTTAATATTAAGTATCTTTACACTAAAAAGTTCTATTTTAGTCTTTACAACGCATGAAATGCTTGGCCCTATCAGTACTGAAAGTCTGATTACAAGTTTTTTTACCCTTGGAGTACGTTAGTTTTTTTTGGCCTTAATTTGATTTCTGTTGTTGCCTTTTTAGTGAGATGCTTCTTGATAGTTTTGGAAGCTCAATTTTAAATTTTTAAGTGACGGGGGCTTGAGGCTATTAGATGGAGAATGATATTACTGGAGCTTCTTGAGGTACTGTATTGTTTGAAGACGTAAACATAATTATTACGCCCGACCAGTGCGAAGTTAAAAAAAAAATAAGAAAAAAAAAATAGTACGTCAGGATCCTGAAGTATGTATATTTTATTCATACGCCCAGGATTTGGCGTAGGGCAAAAAAAAATTAAAAAATTGTCTTGCGTATCTGTCGAGACATATGACTATTTTTGTACGGATCGACATTAACATAAGACATTTTTTTATGTAAAAAAAAAGAACACTGAATATATAAATGGGAATAAGTGGGTGCAGTGAGTGTTGGGATAAGTGTGGAAGTGAGTGTCAGTATGTAAGAGTGTGGGGAAGTGTAAGTTTGTGTGGTAAAGGAAAAAAAAAGAAGAAAGTAAAAGAAGAAGAAGAATAAAGAAAGGAAGAAAGGAAGAAAATAAATAAAGAAAGTAACAAAAAAAGGAGAAAAAGGAGGAGGGTGAAGTAGAAGAAGAAAGAGGAGAAGGAGAAGAAAGGGAAAGGATGGAACCGTGGAAAAAGAAGAGAAGAAAAAAAGGGGATGATTTTGGAAAAAAAAAAAATAAAGGGGGATAAAAACCCAAAAGAGGAAATCAGAAAATCAAGTCCCAAAAAGAAAAGAAAACGAAATGAACACCAAGATAAATAGAAGCTAAGAAATTAATGCCGCTTAAGGGCGACCCACTTCCTGCCCTAAAATGCTTGGCAAATATAACATGTTGTCCCAGCTGACATTTTGCAAGAAATTAAATAGGCATAAAAACCGATCCTTGCTCGCAAAAATTTGCAGGCGAATAGGTCTCGAAGGCTATACTCAAAATGCCAATACTACCTGCATGTATAGCTATGTTACAACCAGTTGAGCTAGGATGATGATTAGGTGCGGTCTTTCCAAAAGTGGCATTTCAATCCCTTATGTTATAAGTAAAGTTTGCATTAGGATATAATCCATTTTTTGAAAAATATATATTTTTTTTTATCATTTGACTTTTGGGAAAATTATGTGAACTTTTTCCCTCCGAAACCTAGCTACTTTCATTTCATTTTATTAATTTAATTATTAATTAATAAATTATACTCCGTATTTGATTATCTCTTAATACAAATTAATTTAGATCAAATTTAAAAGGTAAAATGGTAGAGGACATAAATTTAAACACATCTATATACTAATATTCTACTGACAATCTAAATTTAATTTTTTGATTAAAATTAATATATGTGTGTAATAAAATTTAAATTTAAACCAATATAGTGACCATCTAAATTTATTATTAGAATAAAGTATCTTCTCATATGAAGAGAAAAGCTATCTTCTTAAACAAGTAATGTGATGACACATGTCAATAATATATTTTTTTAATTTTTTTTAACAAAATTTGCCAAAACTAACGCATACGGTTTCTAACAATTCTAACAGCTACAAGTATTTATTTATATATTTATTTTTTGAAACAAAATCCTCACATGTATATCTCGAAAGTATCATCTTTGTTGATTCACTTTTTTTTTTGGTTTACATGGGAGGTCTGGGACTAGAACCCATGACCTGGGGGAGGGGAAAATCCTAAGTGTCCCTGCAGCTACCAACTGGGCTGTCTTACACGGATATCTTTGTTGATTCATTTTGCTATATGCACATAAGATAGTTTGTTGTGTTTGTTGTTTTTTCTTCTTTTTTTGCACCAAACGCATAGTGAAACAAAAACAGGGTATTTGCAGAGAAGACTCACGCAATACTTAGAATAGTGAAAACAACAACCACCATAGTGTCACCCTGCCTCTCCGCCGTTGCACCACTAGTTCCCCATCACCGTATATCGCACCGTCACACCGTCTGCCACCTCTAGCGACCCTCAGAAAAAGGGGATTAGGGATTTGGATTAGGCACGTGACGGTGGCGGCTCGCTCATGAAGATGGCATCTGGCGTGCGACGGTGTCAGTGGCCCATGGTGGTGGGTGTGCGGGTGGAAACTGTTTCGCTGGTTTTGCGGTGGATGCTGGTTCATGTGGCACTGGGCGCTGGTTCATGTGGCGCTGGAAACTGTTTCTTCTTTTCAACTCTGTTTCGCTCTGCTTAATGTAGCGCTTAATAAGTTTAAGCAATATTTTTAACCATTTTTGTTTTAGAAAAATAAATAAAAATAATGACATGTGCCACCATATTATTAATGGATTAAGGAGATAACTTCATGAGGAGATACTTTATTCTACTAAAACAAACTATAAATGAGTGAGTATGGTGACTTAGAAAGGGAAGTCTATGAGACCCGGATAGATTGAAAAAACAAGCTTAATATAGTATTTAAGCTTTGAGGTTTTTTCACTTAATGCATTAATCTTTTGAATTTTTGTTTCCTCATGAGCTTAAGTCATAAAATTGGTCTTTTCATTGATAGCTAAGGTTTCAAAATAAATACCTACCTAATCAACAAAGATCGGTACATTTGGCAGATAACTGAGTTTCTTAACCATGATGTCAGGGATTCGATCTCTGTCGTGGGCATAGAAAATGCTTTGCTGGTATAAACAAAGCTTACTTAGATGATCTCTACATCACGGAGGGGATTAATCTTCAGTTATCGGTCGAAGATACATTACCAAATATTGATTGATGAGTGAAGCTGCCAAGGCAAAAAAAAAAAAAAAACAAAAAAACAAAGGCAGCCACTAGTGAGTCGCGATAGTGTGAAGCCATCAATCACCCATGTGAAAATATTGTTTCATTCGTTTATCAATCCATATCCATATCACAATAAAACACATGCTATACAACAACGCAACAAACTAAGCATCTTACACGTGACAATTTGGCTGCAACGAGAAATCGCGTGCTACTCATTCATTTCATGGTCTCGTTCTAGTCAATAGAAATAGTAAACCAATTCAAGTACAATAGTGAAAAGGATTTTACTTCGGTACCCTTTCAAAATAAAGGGTTTTGGAACCCTTTCATATTTATCCAATCAAATTATGACAACTGCAATATATTACCATGGGAAAAAAGGTGTATAAGTTTAATAAAATTTTGCAATCAAATCTGTGTGATCTTATTTGCAAGATTTTTTAACTAAATCAATTCACAATCCACTCCTAAATCATGAACTTTAAAATCAAGTTTTTATTCATCTTGGGCCAGCAACATCAATATCATGTCATTGATATCAAGTTTCTTGCTAAATAACGATGAAAAAAATAGCACTTCACTGTATTTTTATTTTTCCGATCAGTTTAAAAAATTGTATTGCTACAATTGAGATATAATCTTCAGCACACAAGAACATATGTTTTCGTCTAAATTTAGCGTATATTTTTTAGCACAAAAAATAACATTTAATTTTCAATCTTTATTGAGTGCCAAGAATATCTCGATGTTTTTTGACATGGTAGTATATTATACTTGTCATGATTTGATTGGAAAAATATGAGAGGGTGCCAAAACCTTTTATTTTGAAAGGATACCAAAGTAAAACCCTAGTGAAAATATGCCAATTTTACCGATAATCACCACGTACATATCATAGAGCTCATTCATCATGTCACAATTTATTAGTGTAGTAAGAGTTAATTACAATACATATGAGAAATGCATGGTTGAACCTGCAATAACTACATATTATTGACAAGATATCAAGTAAATATGTAAAATCAACCACCATATATGTTGACTTGTGAGTGATTAAAAGATCAGGAAAATATGATATTTTAGCACAATAAATTTCTGGTTACAAACTTTCAAACAAGATATAGAAATTAAAATTAAATTTAGAGAATTCCTAACTCAATAACTACATTTTTACTAGGTTGGTCGTTCATATTTACACCTAAAGACTATATAAAGATTTCTAAAACCCTAGATATGAAACATTTCGATTTAAAACTCATATGATTGTTTTCCTATTTAAGTGGTTTCATTCAAGAATAATCAACATAACTAATATTGTACTCTCAAAAGTGGAATCACTTTGCATCAGATTATCTCATTTGGTACTAGTGTAAATAATTTTCTAATCATCCCCAAAAACACCTTATAAAACTCTAGTTATTTAATTTCTACTACAATCTGTTTTGCAAAATTCATGTTTGCCTTAACCTAATTTTGAAAATTAAATATCTAGAAATAAGCCCAGGAAAAATTACTTGCAGATATTGCTTCCACAAGTGTCTATCTTATGCCACACGGAGAAAGAAAAAGTACTACTGCTTTTCCAAACAAATTTAAGTCATATTATTATGGCTTATGCATGCTCACGAAGTTACAATTTTATTCACTTTCATATGTGTTCATGGTGTGCTTATACTATTGTTGTTTGTAAAACAGAGAAAAGCTTCTACATACTTTCCCAACTCGACTAGATTTAACAGGAATATTCATTCTTAGTTATACCAAAGCTATCTTTGTATAGAATAAAAATAATATTTTAGCGTATCACCTTGCACATTATTCATCATCAACTATCTTCTTTAGAATATATCATAAGCATTTTTGGCAATAGATAAGCCAGGGCAACTTAATAAAGCAATAAACTCTACCAAATGATGCCATAGTGTGGTAGTAGCCTAGTAGGAATGTAAAAAAGAGATAACAAAATCATCAGTTAGAGAGACAGAGTAAATTCTTAATTAAAGCACACTCAAAGTATTACATGTGAAAATAAAAAATAAAAGGCCACAAGTTATTTGTAGCTTAGTCAAATGTGAACAACACACTAAATATATCAGATGACTTGCACAGGCACAACTTTTGCAAGTCCATCAAATAGTATTTGATAAACGTACCAACTTCCTCATGGAAATATAATAGAAGTAGAACCACAGATCGATTTCTTAGCCTTATCCCTTAGACAACATCAGGTGCAGCTTCTGAAGGCTTACTATTTTCTTGCTCAGGTACTGCAACAGCTGTAGTTCCTGAAGGCTTGTTTTCAGGCTCAGCTTCAGAAACAACTGCAGATTTTAAAGGCTTGTTTTCAGATTCAGCTTCAGATTCGAAAGGATTGTTTTCAGGCTCGGCGGGTTCTACAGGTGCCTCTTCCTCCCACAAGGCAGTTTTCTTCCCAGTTTTGGAAACGGTCTGCAGAACCGTCTCTGGCTCAACGCTTCCTTTCACTGTCACCTTCTGTTCCTTCAAATCTATGTCAAATGATTCCACACCTGCAATTGTAGACATCGTTATTAAGACTCAACATCGCGAAAAGGAACTTCAGTTGGTACAACAGGGCTATCTTGTAGGAACTGCAATGAATATCAAAATCCACTCACCATGTTTTAATTTCTTTCATCATGTATATGCTTTTACTGAGGGAACCATGACCATAGAAGAAAATTTACCAAATTTATATAGTTTCCGTGTATATTTTGAATTCATTCATTACCAAATTCATTCAATTGCAATGAATATCTTGATTGATAAAAATATAAAGAAAGGAAAGCAATTACCTAACATTAACTTGTAAAATAATACATTGTTACAATTACTAAAACATTTTCATTTGGAATCCTATAGTTGAGACATAATTTGCTCTAGGAATAAAATATACCTTCCAATTTTCCCAAGGCCCTATTGACTGCTCCAGCACATCCTTGACATGACATAGCAACTTTGAGAACAACGGTCTGCAATCACAGTGGAAAAAAATTTCAGATTAAAATAGCATAGAAAAGAATGTTTTAATGTTAACCCAAACAACCACATGTCAAACAAAGCATATATGCTTAGGATTTAACACCAAGTGGAATCATTTTAAAAAGGGAATGAAAGTAAAGAAAGAGAGGAAAAGAGCAAAGCAGGTATCCAGCACATAGTTTCCGGATTCTCTTATTAATCCTATGAATTGCATACCGAATTCACCATCAAATGAGTCATCATAAATATAGTCTTGTAATAATAATAGTAATGTAAAAAGTGATGGACCAAGTACCAAAATGAACGCCATGACTTACTTAGTACTATTTGGTAAGTGGTAACCATGATCCAACATATAGGTAGGCTAAGAGATTAATATATTACAGTACTCCCTCCGGCTCGAATTATAAGCAATTCTAACCACTTTTACGCTTATTAAGGAGGTTAGTTGATTGTATTTAATTTTCTCAAATTTATAAAAAATAGAGGTATTTTTGGAAAGTAGTATTGGGAATGAAACCAAAATTAATTAAGATTACAATTTTCTAGAGATGTTTTAGGAAAGTGGTAGTGGGAATGAAACAAAATTCAATAAAGTTAGTTAGTTTTGCTTATATTTTAAACCAAGAGTAATATGTTTTTTGTCGCTTATAATTCGAGCAGGAGGGAGTATTACATATCATAGGTAGGCAAAAAAGTTGAACCTTCTAAAGCTAATTCAAACTCAACAACAATAATATAAAATTAATAGCAGTAACTACTAATATACTTCCATTCATTCCAGGGATTCCAAAATATATTTAAAACAATGAAAACTTGATGTCATATTTATCTAGAATCAAATTTTCCAAGGAATCCTATTATCTCAGCTCATAAAGGCAAAACTTCAGCACAAACATCTATGGACAAAGAACAAGATGATGGGAAAGAAAATGGAACTCCATTATGAATTTAGAACCAAAACAGAAAAAAATATATATAAAGGACTCAAAATGATCAAGAATAATAAAAAAACTAAAGAGCAGATGGTGAAAGGGTTCAGAACCTGAGACGACATGGTTATGACTTATGATGACTTGATGAGTAATGCAAGAAACTGAATAAGGTGATGAGAATTTGGGTGGTAATGGAATGAAGAATTCTGGTGATGGGGTGGTAGCTTTATACCCAAAACCCACTATGAGAAATGGGTGTGGTGGAAGAGAAGACAGAAGAGCACTATAAAAAGGAACATGATTCTCTAACAAATACTAATAAGTGTTTGGTTTGGTTTGGTAAGTGTTTTGGATTGGTGGGCCAACCATGAATAAAGAAAATGGCAACATTTTTAGGTAACAGAAACAAGGAAGTTACTATCATGCAATCCAAAATTGGATGGTTGCTATGCAACCTTTTCTTAAACCTAGTTAAAATTAGGTTTTTGCAATTTAGTCCAACATAAAAACTAAATTAAAAATTTAGTCCTTTGTACCTATAGACAAATTATAACTTTTAATTTAAAAAAATTAAAAGTAGTTAAAATTAGTCACTTGTGCAAAAAGGTTTAATGCAAGTGACTAAATTCAAAATTAAAAGTTATAATTTGTCTATAGGTACAAAGGACTAAATTTTTAATTTACTTTTTATGTTGGACTAAATTGCAAAAAACTAATTTTAACTATTTCAAATAATGACATGGCATAGGTGGCAACTTCTTATTGTTTTAAGAAAAGGTTGCATAACAACCATCCAATTTTGGATTTCATGATAGAAATACCCCAGAAATAATAATCTTTGCAGTACATATATACAACAGATAACGACTCACGGATGAAACATTAACTTAAAGAGTAAGCACATATTAGTATAAAAAAAATCTACTACTGTAAGAAAATAAAGAGTAATCATATATGCGCTTCAAAGAACGTGTTAAGCATAATTTGTTAACCAATTATTAAACAAAGATGATATAGTGTTAACAAGTGTTCTCGGAATACTTGTTAATGTTATTAAAAATATAAAATTAATTATAAATTCATTTTTTTTCTCAAAATCCTCATTTTACAATAATTTTTTTTTTTACATTTGATTTTTTAAAAAGTGCCCTTAACATTTATCTTAAACAAAATATCAATTTATAACATTTGTAACTTTTTCCTTGTGATATGATTTGCCCTTTTTCTAGCATAAATGCCTTCCACTCTTTTTTCAATGCATAGAGATAAAGGGTACTACCAACGTGGGTTGGTCAACTAATAGCTTACTAGGTCTTTTAACCAACTGGTTTTGAGTTCGTTGGGAGACTTGTACCGCTTAGTGCGAGCTCAGTTGGGTCAGAGCGGATGAGCCGGATTATGGGCAAACCAGATTCGGGTACCAGTTGGTGTATTAAAAAAAAAAAGGCAAAAGGTACTGGATCGTTTCAGTTTAAAACAAGCTATTAGAAAATGTTAACTTTAAGGTACTTGTTAATGAGATAAAAATAATAAAATGTTTTTGAAAAATATATATTTTAATATTTCTGAGAGAAAAATAAATAAGAATTTGTCATTTGATATTTTTAAGAAAAAAATAATTAAAATTTGTGATATGTTTAGAACCTTAACATTTAATACCTCCTAACCATCATATATTATTTATAAGGCTAAATGAGAGGTTGTTGCTTCCACCGGTCTAGGAACTATTCCTTCCATTTTTTATTATCGATCTTTTTTCAATAAATTCTTTGTTTTATTTATTTGTCTCATTAAAAAAATTAAAAATATAATAAATATTAATTTTTATGTTTATCTTTATTTAATAGGATAATGATTTATATAAATAATAATAAAAATAATAATTATAGAGAAATAAATGATATAATAGTAAAAGTTACAAAAACAATTGTCCCAAATCAAAATTGAAATAGTGAATTAAAAATTAAAAAATCATATTCTCAAATCTATAATTGATTAGTCAATTAAAGATGTATTAAATTATTGATGTTGCAAATGATTGATTTAGAAAACAAAACATTAAATACTTGTTTTCTTAATTTTTAATGACTTAATTAACAAAATTTTACCAATTTTTTTGGATGATGAGAGTTTTTTCTAAAGAGATAAATAAAAAAATGGAGGGAGTATTAGCAATTAGGAACTATATAGTAACTTTAATAAAACAATTCTAGAATATTTTTATTTTCTTAACGAAACTTTATTTCTACTAGAGTATTACTAGCAATTAGGAACTATAGAGTAACTTTAATAAAATAGTTCTAGAATATCACCAAAAAAATAAAATAATTCTAGAATATTTTTATTTTTTAAACTGACACTTTATTTCTACTAGATTTACTCATCAACTTGAATTTGGTTGATTCATCTAAAATAAATTAAATTACGCAATATAAAGTGTAAGCATATGATTTTAACGCTAGAAAATATATTTCACACATAATTTTTTCATTCCTTGTCCACTCACATCTTTTCTAGAAAATTGAAGCCTTTTATGAACCTCTATTAAATTGATAAAGAGTTTAATGGGTATATATTGATAGTTTTTTTACTTTTTTTTTTTGGAAGGGAGAAAGTGTCGCCATTATGATTTGAATCTAGGTTTCGACACTTTATGTTTCACAGTTTTATCAACTAAGTTAATTCTTGGGGTCGATATATATTAATAGTGTAAATTTTTCTATACTGTTGATATATCATTATTATTTATTTATATTATCTTTACTTAAAAACTAATAATCATACATTTTTAAATGATGGGTAATACATGTGTTAATAATTAAAAAAAAATATTTACACTATCGATACATAATTTATTTTATCATTAAAAATAAATAAATAAATCTCATTCAGAAAAACAAGAGATTGGTCAAAGAAACATATTTTTTTTTTGCATACCAACCAGTACCGGATCTAATTTATCCAAAATTCGACTCATCCCGTTCGATAAGCAAGAAACATATTTAGTTATTTACATGCAATAATGTGAAGTGTTGTCATTCGCCACTCATCATAAAAGGTTGTCATCTCATTCTGGAATTGATACTGATTCCTTAAAGTAAAAGATACACTTATATAGGAGATAATGTCTTCCTCTTGTACTTCTTTGGTTACGTTGTTTTGATAATTACAAGATTAAGTAAAGGGTTATTTATGTTTTTAGTTTTTGAAAGTTGAAGGTGTTTTGATTTTAGTTTTTAGAAGTTTTTTTGACCTTGACTAATCCTTAATTATTTTGAAAATTTGGTTTTAAACTATGTTGTTAGCAAAAATCCGTTAACTGCTGATGTGGTTAACGGAATGTCACATCAACATAAATGTGTGCAAGTATTACATATTATCGGTATGATAACGTGGATGATCAGGAGCAAAAGGATCAAAGCCCAATTCATAAACACATTTGTGTTGAGCTTTGGCCCTTTTGCTCCTGCAGATCCGGATCATCCACGTCATCTTACTAGTGGTATGCGGTAGTTGCACACGTGTATATCAATGTGACGTTTCATTAGCTAGGTCAGCGGTTAACGAATTTTTTCTAACGGCAGTGACTAAAACCAAATTTTCAAAACAATTAAGGATGAGTCAAGGTCAAAAAAAATTTCAGGCACCAAAATCAAAACACTCCCAACTTTCAGGGACTAAAGACATAAATAAACCTTAAGTAAATATTAAAAAAAAAACAAAATAGTATACCGCAGAATAATTTGGTGAGCTGAACAAACATATACTACTAGTATAACCAAACAACTGAAAATCAAAAGACACATCAGAGTAGTTGACGAAATATTTCCGCATGCAATAACGTACGTGAAGTGGGCTTCGTCATTCATCAATGTCTGTCCCCTCTCAGTGGAAATGATTCCTTAAAAGCATACACCCTCAGGTGCTATCATAAAAAAAAAATAAATGAAATTACAAATATTAAGAAAGTTAATTAAATGTATTTAATTTTTTCAAAATTATAAAAAATATTGCTATTTTAAAAAAATTGCATTAGAGTTGAATAAAAATTAAATGAAATCACTATTTTATTAAAACATTTTAAAAATGATTGAATTGGGAATGTAAAATTAGTTAAATTTTTCTTACATTAGAAACTAAAAAATATGTCTGAATTTTGTTAGAAACTGAGGGAGTAGTATATGCAGTACAACTGTACCGAGAGATTGGGGCATTCTGCTGGAGTAGTACTGTACTACTTGCCTTTTAACAATAAATCGGGTGTACTCGTACAATTTGTACCCAAGGAAATAGAAATAATGGGGTTCGTGCAGTTGTACTTCACAATCCGTTACCAAATAGTAATCTCTCCGTTTTTTTATTTATAATTCGTCGTCTATAGAAATTTTTCATGTTCATTTGTAAGTTATTTTATATTTTTCATAAAATATTTAATTTTTATTTGTTTATTGTTTATTAATGTAAAATAATACATTTGTAAAATTTTCACTATAAATTATTTGTAATTATCCTTCTTAAAATAATACATTTGTAAAAATTTTACTATAAATGTTCACATGTTTATTGTTTATTTGTAGTTTTTTTAAAGTTTTATAAAATGTAATTATCCTTTTTATGTTAGTAATGTATGTAGTTAAATATAATCCACTCGTTTCAAAATATAAAACTATTTTGCAACTTTTATTTTAATTTTATTTATAGGATCATATACCAATGACAATTAATTATTTTCTTTTTCACAAACACACACCTCTACTTACTCAATATTTTTTAGAGTTCTTTTTTTTTTTTACACCAACTGGTACCTGGATCTGGTTTACTCAGAATCAGA
This sequence comes from Crotalaria pallida, assembly GCA_037953625.1. Taxonomy (NCBI): domain Eukaryota; kingdom Viridiplantae; phylum Streptophyta; class Magnoliopsida; order Fabales; family Fabaceae; genus Crotalaria; species Crotalaria pallida. The sequence continues at coordinate 144,657,807 of CM075651.1, read as the reverse complement.
CTCATCCGGTCCAACCAAACTGAGCTCACACTAAGTGGTAGGTGTCTCCCAGCAGGGTTGCCTCCATACCCAAAGCTAAAACTCGAGACCAGTTGGTTAAGGGATCAATTGAGCTACCACTTAACCAACCTCACATTCTAATAACACTCATAAGAATAATTTTGAAATACATCAAATGTTCATAATTCCAATATCATTGATTAAATTAATCAATTTTTAATAGGCGTGAATTCTACCAAAATAATCTTATCAAAATATATTCAAAATAGGAGAAGTTGATAGCATCATGATTTCCCTCCTTAATTCTATTTTTTCCCTCCTAATTTCTCACTTTCCCTCCTAATTTCTCACTTTCCCTCCTAAGTTCTCTTCTAATCTCAGCCATTCAATTGTAAATGCAATAATCAATCATAGCCGTCCATATCCATTGGTAGATTAAGTCTTTTCATTTTCTTTCATTCATTCATTTTTTTGAATGTTATGGTGTGAAAGACATATTCCCAACATCAATTAGTAGTTAGTGGTAGTAGTAAATTAGTAGAATCAGGATCAGGAAAAGGCAACAAAAAGAAATTAGAGACTCGGGCAAAAAGAAAGCATCTGGATTTGGAAGCATTGTTTTCACCTCTTCTGTTGCAGGTGTGAAACAGGTATGAGCGTATGAGCAGTTTTTAAATTTTAGTTTTTTTTTAATTTTTAATTTTTGTTTAGAATAGGTTTTTTAATTTTTGTACAGGTATGTTTTTTTTAATAGCATAGTTTTCATCTCTTTTGTTGCAGGTGTGAAACAGGTATGAGCGTATGAGCATTTTTTTAATTTTAGTTTTTTTTTTTAATTTTTAATTTTTGTTTAGAATAGGTTTATTAATTTTTGTACAGGTATGTTTTTTTAAAGAGATTTTTATTTAAATTTTTGTTTTTGAGATTTTTTTTACTCGAATTTTGTTTTGGGATTCTAGGGTTTGAAGAATCCTCTTTCCTTCTTCTCCGTTTAATTTTCATTTTTGTAGTATTGTTTTTTTAATCTCTCTGATCTGTAATATTGTTTTATATTACTTAAACCTGGGAGGCATATATTATTTGCTTCAGGTTCATGCGGAATTCGTGATGTTCAAATTCCAAGAAAGTTTTGTATTTACCATTTCTAATTTTGTTTCTCTTGGATATTTGTTCTATATTTTTCCTGTTCTTTGGTTTTTATTTGTTATATTATTTTCTTCATTTCATTATTGCTTTATTTATATAAGAGTTGTGTTTTTTTTAGATGATATTTTTATTATATTTTTTCAATTTTTTCATTAGTAGGATTGGACAAAACGTGTCTAAAATTATTGTTAATCTGTAGTTGATGTTGTTTAGATTGGTGAAAGACAGAGGAAAATTGGTGAGGTTCTCAAGGTCAAACCCTTGGCTGCATTAGCCATGATTGATGAAGGGGAACTTGATCGGAAAATAGTTGCGATTTTATTAAATGATCCAAAGGCATCACTTGTGAATGATGTTGATGATGTCGAGAAGCATGTTCATAGTTGTTGTTGTTACTCGAAAGAAAGATTATCTAAGTTGCATTTTCATAGTTGCTTTCTTTATCTAAGTCTGCTAAATTGTAGTTATTAGAAAAAAGGTTACTTAGTTGTTGTAGTTTAGGTCTTTCTCTTTCCATTTTGTGCACCATTTGTCTTCTCTGTTTTTAATTTGTCACTTTTTCAAAGGATGGTGATTGGTGATATAAAGTTTTCATGGTGATGATGTTGTAAAAATAATAATATTTTATTATTTTAAAAATATTTATTTTAAATTGAATTTATTAATTATTAATTTGGGTGGCGGTTACAAAAATTTATTCTTATTAAGTTGGGTGTTTATTTCCATTAATTCTTATTATTTCATTACTTATTATTATTATTATTAATTATTCTTTCTAACGGTTTCTTTCCGTTAGAGTATATATACTTATAGTAGTATATATTTTTAGCTCCAAACAACTACTAATAGCTATATTCATATTGTGTATATATAGTATACAATGAATGCAATATAGAATATATGTACGATGATGAAAATTATATATTTTTATATTATTTATTCATAGTCCTTCACTTATTGATAACTAATTTTTTTTAATGTTAGATAAACATTAAGATAGCCATAAATATTGAAAAAGATGCTTTTTTTTATTTAAATATTTGAACATTTCTTGCGTTTGTTTTGTGTCTAGCTATTTTATGAATAATATTTATTTGAAGAATTATTTATGTAAAGATTTTTTTTATTAACATGCTAAATTTTAGTTATAAGTTGCTTACATTGATATTACTACTAAAATAAAATACATGTCATTCATCTTTAAAAAAAAAAGTCCATATTAACTTATTATCTAAATAACACATTTTCAAAAGAAAAAATAATTAAAACCCGTGCGATACATGGGATAATTTACTAGTAATTAATAACGGCTGAAGTAACTTAGAAAAGGAATGAGAGGGAGTATGAGCATTAGTGCATTACATCGTAGTAATAACTAACAAGATTATGACATCATCGGTCACATCAGTAGAGTCTTAACATTAGATAAACAACATTAACACATTAATATTTAGTATTACATCATCATTTTGCTATAAGATTCAACTTTAAACTAATCATATATTCTATCACAACAATTAATACTCACACTCACAACAGTCACAAAACTTACACATCAATATTACATTATCATCATTATTTTTTAAATCAATTGCACTACTAGAAAATAGTATTTTGGCTACCACAAATAGCCACCGTGGAGCCGTCAGTTGCAATTAGCAACCTTATTTGCAACTACTGCTGCTCCCAATTTAATAAAAAAAATTTAAAATAAAAAATTCACTTATTCTCCCTGTTCACTTCACTCTAATCCTTCTCTCTCTTCTCCCTCTCGAGCTCTTTCGTTCTATGCTCTCTCTCTCTCTCTCTCTCTCATGAATCACGAATCACACACTTCTCACTCAGTCACTCTAGCTCTCGTTCTCTGCTCAAACTCTCTCTCGTTCTCTCGCACTTCTCTCGCTCTCTAAAGCCTGCCCACACTTCTCTTCTCTGCCACCTTCCCACAGCAACGCAGCCACCGCCACCGCCACCGCCACCGCTGTCTATTACACCTTCGCATTTCACCTCCTTACCAAAGCAAACCACCATTGTCTTCTCTATTGAACGGTATGTCTTCTCTCTCTCATTTTGTGATTTGAATTTTAGGGATTAGGGTTCTAAATTTTTTTTTATGATAATAAGATATTAATTTTAAGCTTGATGATATTTGCAAGCATGAAGCATCTCATTCTTGTGATGCAATAGATTCTGTAGTAGTCACGCATATAAATGGTACGTGAAGTTCATGAGTCAATTTTACTTCCTTAGTTTTTTTAAGTATCTTCTAAGATTGTTTCAAATTAAAATGAGCAAGATCTGAGATTGAAAGAACAAGAGGAAGTGGCTTCTGCCTAATCTCCTAGAATCTCTAAGATAATATTACGTTATGAAATTTATTTTAGGGATTAGGTTCTGAAACATTGCTTTGTTTTGTGATTGTGAATGAGTTTAACTGTGTTGTGATTTGTTTTGTTATCGTGAAGAACATTTCACCATCAAAGAGCAAATGAACCAACAGAAGAGCACATCAACTGCAAAATTATTAGGATTGTAATTCAATTTTTCTTACAACAATACAACAAATCTATTGAAACCTTGAGTTTTTTTCCCTTCAAATTATCATACGATTTTTTGGTTATTACCTCGGTTATTAACTTGGAGCTGTAGGATTAAGCAACGTAAACTCAAAAGGGAAGCACAGAGAGCAGAGGTTCAAAGAAGTGTAAGAACTTTGAGGTATTGTTTTTTATATATCTATGTTTAACCTTTTGTTCATTTTCGGCATTGTTTATTATTTTATTTTGATTTATTCAATTTTTGCAGATCATTACTGGATCTGAAGAAATGGTGTTCAATATCTCTCTCATCCTTGAGAATATTGAGAACTTAGAGGGTAACAACCATAACATGTATAGTTATACACTCTGTGACGCTTGAAATTGAAAATTGAAATCATACTTTGTGTAAAATAATCATTTTGACATGCTGAATGATATGTTGTTGGTAGGTATCTGAGCTCCTAGAATCAGTTAAAACAATGTTGGATGAATAGCTAGTCTTGTGGCTGGTTTGATGAAATGTTCCAGTCAAGTGGGAGAGTTTGCTTTGCCTGATATACTTCCAGTCCTTGAAATTTGTGTTTTCAAACTTTATCCTCGATGTGTCTTACTTATTCCTGCAGAATCATTTGGCTTTTATTTAGGTAGCTGAAAACCTTGAACAAATCATATTGTACAGTGTCATGATGACTAGATACATGTTCAGGAATGCACAATACTGTTTGGAGCTGCAAGAAAGTTTGCAACAGGTTGCCCTTCCTGATGTGCAAGACCAAAAGGTAACACTATTTCTCTTCCTTCTTTTTTGGGGTTTATTGTTTTAAAAGATATCCAAGTGCTTGGATAAGTGGAAGGGTGCTTTTTAATTACTCATGTGGTGGTCAGATGAATCTTATTCAGACTTATTGGTCCAATAGTCTCCTATCCTTTACTACTTTCCCATGTTTAAAATTCCAGTTGGGCTTAGAGAAAGGAATAAATTACGAGAGACTTCCTTTGGTTTAGTGCTGGCTAGCAGAAATGAGGTAATCTTGTTATTTGGTTTAGTGCTGGCTATTCCTCTGCTTAGTTTGGTTGCATGACTGGAGAACATTTTCTTACAGTTTCAATCATCTGTTCTTTACTGAATTTATTCAGATTTTATATCATTTCTTGTACATGTGTTCCTAAATGATGCTCTGGCTACTTAAATGTCTAAATTGAGAATCATATTCTATTAGTAATAATGACACTGACGGATTTGTTTCTTTGGTCAATTCAAAGAATGACAATGATATTTGATATATAGCTATAAATCTTACTCTGTAGATAGCTGACACATTAGTAGAGAAATTTTGTACAATAGATTAGTAAAGACCATCAGATTGACAAATTGACAGATTTTCATCTGTTTTTTGTGTAATGACTATGAATTTAACTAATCAAGTGCTTCTATTTATAAGTTTCAGTGTTCACTTCTACCTGCACTTAGTCTCTTAAATTCAAACCAAAACATATATGCTAGTGTATCATACATAAGATACCGCCAATATTGTTGATGAGTTGAACTCTTGTTATTAACTTTCTCATCATCAGCAACATTTTCTTCTTCTATGGGCATGAAGGAATCTGCAACATTTGAGAAATTAAGAACCTCACAAGCTACCTCAACCTATTTTAGATATTTTAGATATTGCGTTGTGATTTTTTAGGTTGCTTATGTGTAGTCAGTTTGTTCTTAATTGCTTGGTTTTACTTGTCTTGTCTGGTTAGCGGAATTTTTATCTGCTTCTTAAACTTGGTATCACAGTATGACTTGCTGGCCTGAATCTAGAATTTGTTCTGTGCTCTTTCTTCTCGTACTTTATCTCATTTTGATTTTGTCCTTTCCTTGACGGATTATGGTACACCAATATTCTGTTTATGAATCTCTGTTATTACGTTGATTGCTAACATTTGAGATTATTTTTGCATTTGATGAAGTCATTTTTCTCGGGCACAAGGAAAATGTAAATGTTGCACAAATTAAACAATACTGTGAGATGGAAAGTCATGAAGAGAAGCTGCACAGGTTGGTTATGCTGAGAAAGATTAATGAAACCAATGATGTTATGAAGCGGAAAGCTAGTGAGATTGATAAAAGCAAGGTATGATTGTAGGGGCTCTCTCATCAATTTGTTTATGTTTGAAATTATGGAAATACACATAATTTATTCAAAATCATTATATGTAATCTACAATTGAAAAGAACATAGGTGACAAAGGAGGATTTGGTCCATTACAGTCATTGGATTCTGGAAGAAAAGTATTGACTTATATTCCTCTTTATGTATATAAATGAATTCTAACAAGGTGGGGTATATAAAGAAAGAAAAAGGTAAGGATAACAGTTGGACAATATGAAATAGTCATAGATATGTTCTGCATATTGAATTCCTGAAAGATGCCAATACATTCAGTTAAGTTTTGTTTGCCGGACTGCATTATTGTTGACTACACTGATTTAGTCTATATCCAAATTACTATATTTCTAATTAAGGAGCGATCTTACAATTTCTCCAACCCTATATTCTCTTCTCAGGTCGTCCAACTTCATCTGCCACTGCTCCACCGAAAGGTCTTGGAATGAAGTTTGGTAAATCTCAAAAGACAAATCAGTTTTCACTTTGTTGCTAACATCTCATTTTTTCCCTTTTCTGTTATGATGTTTCTTATTCTTTGCAATTTACTTCAAAATCTTAGCCATAGCTTCTTTTTTTTAACAATATATATCATGTGATTGATATGCTCTCTGCCGTGTAATTTTTAGATTTATTTGAAGAACTTTGCAACTGAATTGCTGTTCCTTTCAAACTGAGGTATTTATTCTCTTATTGTTTTTCTTGGTGATTTTCACTTATATTATCATTAGAAAAATTACAAATTTTCCCTTAAATACTAACTCTTTTTCCTTTTTCCCTACTTTCTCTTTTCAAGCTGGCCGATGGAGAAAGATGTAAGTTCATTTATTCCTTAAGCATATTTATTAATTGAACTTAAGCATATGTAAGTTCACTTGCTTTGATGTCTTGAGTGAATGTAGATAATCTTTAGAATAAACACACAGTAGATGTTTGGAATTTGGATGGTCCCTATGAGGCAGAACATTATTTTTCATGTTATTGAATTTGTTAACCTTGTGCTATGTATATTGAATTCCCTGTTTCAATGTGACTAATGTTTCTACTTAGAACTTTTGAGATTTCCTGGTGGTGTTTTATTTGCCTGTGTTTGTCTAAGTGCTGTTAGAGTTTTTGTAATTGTACTTATATGTATTTATATTATATTATGTAGGAGAGAGTACAACGTCGTCATATGGAGGCTCTAGAGAATGGTGAGGGTACTTCATCTAGTCAAGATGGTGTTGCATTACTCTCAGAGAATGTCATTCACTTTAGTCACATTGCTTTTTTTAATTAGATATTCGAATTTAATGTCTGTGCTACACCATTGGTACATATTAGTTTTCTGTTTATGTGTTTTAGTTTATGTTAATATGTTTTGAGATATTAGATCTTTTTTAAGTTTGTGCTAAATAGATGGCTACTTAAGTTTTATGTTAATGTGTTTTGAGATATTGGATCCTTTGTTTAATGGCAATTACCATATTCTTTGATTTTAGAATTTGTCATTTTATTTAGTTCAATGTTGTTTATTATCTTTTGTGGTAGGAAATTGTAAAAAAAAGAATAGTGACGAAATACAAACGTTGCTATTATTCAGTTGTAGCAAATAAAAAAAATTTGTGACTGAAATAGCGACGGAATAAAATCGTCGCTAATTTTTCCAGTGGTCGCATTTCTGGTGGAATAGCGACCAGATTAGCGACCACTATTTTAACTGTCGCGACGGAAATTTTCCGTCACTATTTGCGACTACATTGCAAGCGGTTACAAAACGGTTTGCAACCCCACTTTTTGCGACGGATGCATAGCGGTCACAAATTCCGTCGCAAAAGGATTTTGCAACCGAAAATTCATTATTTTGCGACCATTTTTTCCGTCGCTAAAACGCATGTTTTTGGTAGTGTTGGTATTCATAAATTCAATTTTTTTACTTGTAAAATAGAATATTTGTATTCAAATAATATTCATATGTGAAGGAAAAAAAGTAACAATACAATAATATATGTGGCTCGTAGAGTAAATTTTTTTTTTTTTAAAAAAAAATGTTTTGGTGCGTTAGGTCTCAGATAGAGTATTGCTCAATTTAACATTTTTAATCATATTTTTGAAAAGTGATAGAGTCTTGTAAAAAATTTGATGTTAAAACTTTTTATAAGACTCAAAACTTTAATGTGTGTGCAACCGGGATCTTGAGTACCCTTCATGTACGGAATAATTAATTATTAAAAGTAAAAGGATAAAGCATGGTATATGAACTCTATTGATTATGAGTTTAAGAGTCGGTTAAGTTAAGGAAGATATTGACACCCCATCCACATTCGGAGACGATAGTTGTTGATTGGCTTTAATTAAAAGATTTGGTTACTGGTTTACCTAACTTATTTGTTTTTTTTTAACCTAACAATGTTGGCCCTAGTAGTTGATCCTATATATCCTTAAAATGAGGAATAATCCACGTTGTGAGGTTCTAATTTAATTCTAAATGTTGGTTTTAATTTAAAAAAATTCTTTAATGTGAAGAGTAAAATTCAACTTTCCACCAACGGGACTTGGTTCAGTTGGTGTAAGGCCCCAACTGAAATCCTGGGAATGAGACAAGGGTGCTAGTAGCCCGGGTTTGATTCCCACTAAAAACATCCCGCTGGGAGAGCCAGCCACGCAGCTCACTCCGGATTAGTCTTAAAGGCTCCCTGGTGTTAAGGGTGCTCTTGGGGATACCGGTGGTTCCGCAAGGAATTCGGACAAAAAAAAAATCAACTTTCCAAAAAAAAAAGTGTTAAGTTGTTCCAAGTGTAATAAACAAACTCGGTTTTTATAAAAAAAAAAAAAATTGAAATTGAACCGGTGTCGCTGCAACACAATTGTTTCCATGCGTTTTTACTACAAATAATTCAATCTTTACGGTCTCAAATCTGGAGTGAAAACACATAGAAACAGTTCTCCTGCAGCGATATCGGTTAAGTTTCAACATAGTATATCATCTACAAGTTTCTACATGAAAAAATTAAAAAAAAATATTAACATGAATACATTTAAAAAAAATAAATAATAACATGAATAGATTGAAAAAATATTAACATGAATAGATTAAAAAAATATTATGACAAATTTAAATAAATAAATAAAAGTATAAAATATAAAAAATCTAACTAATAAATGCAATATAATAATAAACTAACTTAAAAATAAATAAATAAATGCATTATAATAGCTAAACATTAATAAAAAATGAAAAGCACAAAATTAAAAATAAATTATGTAACACTCCTTGTATATATATCATATTACTTTAAAAGAAAAGTAATAAGTTTGTGATTACTTGGACTTGTTATTGTTGGAAAAAGATCTGAAAATAAGAATTATCCATTCTCATGAAAATTTATTTTTACAAACACTTGATTAATAATGAGGGTGACTAGTAAAATCAGAGTTTGCGGAAACATAGTAAAATAATCATATTATACTCCCAAAATATATCAAGTGTAACAAGTCCATTAATACGAAATAAGTATTATTATGAAACTGAATTCCTCTTATGATACCTCTTTCCAAAATATGTATCATATAAATTCTATTAAAAATAGAAATGTTATAGAGCTGGTCACTGGTCCCTTGTCCAAACATCCTTCTGGTCGGATCATCGATATCTGCACAACGGGTTCCCAACCCACACTTTCTACACTCTGCATGCACCTAAGGGACATCTCCCCTTACTGATTCTTGTGCAAGCTAGATGCACGATCAACACCTAATAAGGGCATGGGGGTTAGCTATACATATTCGCATAATCAAATGAGAATAAAACTAACATCCACAAGTCAACATGTAGCAAACCATGATGCATAATCATATGAGCACACCCGGTTAACCATAATAATTCTTTCAATGCAGGTGGCATGATGCATGATTTCCTTCCACAACTGAGGCCTCTAACAAAGTCCATCTTGGACGTCCATCCAATACACCGTTGTGTTCCCGGAACACTGACATTCGTTCCCAGAACGTAATGCCAAACCATACTTGGATAAATAAGCATCACTCCCAGAGTGTGCATCACGTTCCCAGAACGTGTAGCAAACCATACTTGGATAAATAAGCATCACTCCCAGAGTGTGCATCACGTTCCCAGAACGCATATGTTCCCAGATAGCATAAAAACCAGGTCCCGGACACTGGCCACATTCCCAGAATGTGTCATCAAGTAGGTTGCATATCAATGTGTTCCCAGAACACTAACATACGTTCCCAGAACGTATATAACCAGGTCCCAGACACTGGCCACATTCCCAGAATCTGTCATCAAGTAGGTTACAAATTTGGTACTCCCGGAGTACCCTCCTCATATTCCCAGAATATGATAAATGTTCCTACCAACCAAAAATTCCATTCTATATGAATGCACAATCATCAAGGTTGGTTTTTATCTTTAATTCTATTATTATACCAATGTGTTCCCAGAACACTAACATACGTTCCCAGAACGTATCGCAAACCATACTTGGAATATAATCAAGCACCACTCCCAGAGTGTGCATTACGTTCCCAGAACGTGTCCAAGAAACCATGTCCCAGACAATGGTCACATTCCCAGAATGTGTCATCAAGTAGGTTGCCTCAATTTGATACTCCTAGAGTACAGGGTCATGTTCCCATTAATTCCATTATTATGACTTAGAAAACACAACTTCTGAATGATATCTTGAGGTATGGCTTTACTCATAAAATTCACCTTTGAATTTAAATTTAACATATGCTCATGGACCTGGATTGAGAGAATGTAATCATTGGTATTAGCAATCCTTACTCAAAAACTTAACTTTTATTTTTAAGTTTCAGGTACTAACCGGTTACGTCATCACCTAACCGATTAGAATTACAGACCTGAATACAAAACCATTGATTTTCAAAGAATCTTTTATTGAATTCTCTACTCAATCCAATAACAAGGTCTTAGCACAACAGAATACCTCAAGTTCAACACATAATATCATTCAAAAGATCTAAGTCATAATCCAATTTTATTTATGCATAATTTCCTCTTGAAATTATCATTTGATATTAAGGTATTAACTCATCACCTCCAATCTAAACCAAACAGTGCTCAATCACATAGTTTTAGATTGGTCTTTGAATGAAATTCTAGCTTAAACTTGAGTACAAATGGTATGGACACTTAGCCAATTTCAGAAATTCATTTTCTTTGAAAATTGACAGTCTCTAACCGGTTACAGATTTCGACTAACCGATTAGATTAGGCAGAAGATACACTGAAAAGTGAGGTTTTGCATACCATTTTCTATCATACTCAAATTTAACCAATTTCATTCATAAATAGAGTTCACATACCTTAATACTAATGTGTTCAACCACATCAACATATCTATCTTGCATGCATTCAATTTGGATACTCAAATTGCACATAATTGCACATATTTCACAACTTCATGCATCAAATTCACATGTACTCAGAATTAGCATGGTTTAAGCATCAAATAAGTTCCCTTGCAGCATATTAAACTTATTCAAACAAGTGTTATATTTCAATTTGGCCTCCATGCCAATATCCTATTCCAAAATTAATGCCCTTAAACCTCATGGTGGCTCATCCTACTTTCTCAACATATTTATTTTCATTCTAGCAAATAGTAAACTTCCCCCTTACCTTAGGTTCGTGCTTGAACAAGATTTGAGCAGAGTTCCGAGGTAGAACACCAAACACCCAAAGCTCATCCTCAAACCAGAACCGTTTTGACAGGGTAGATTGATCAAGGAATTTGGAATATGAAATGGACATGGAAATTAGGGAAAATGGTCATTATCAAAACCATGCAACATGAACTTTGAAAGGAAACCAAATCTAGAACAAGAGAAAGCTTGAGCTTACCAAAATCGAAGCTCAAAGTCAGTTCCAGAAACCCAATACAGAATTGTGCCCGTTTTGAATCTCCAACTTCATGAATCGATTTCTTCTAGCTCAGGAACTCTCAACTCACAAACCTTATCTCAATACAAAGTCCTTGATTCAAGCTTTGTAATGGTGTATCACTCGTTTATCAACACTCAGAGAAGAAGAAGAATTTACCCACACGAATCAGAAACCCTAATCAGCCTCTCTTCAACACCAAATGCAGAAATCAACCCCAAATCCTCAGAAATTCAGCATTTTATAGACGAATTGGAGTAACATGCATACCGACGCGTGTTCTCCATTAATCTGAGGCTGGTTTCGTGGCGATTTCTGGATTAATTGGGTGATTACTCATCAAAATCCACTAACCCAGTTTCTGAGTTCATCGTGTAACCGGTTACAGAGCCCTTTTAACCGGTTACATACTGATAAAATTCAAAAATTAATAATTTAATTACTCTTTCTTCAAAAACCTTTTTAATATTGCAATTAGGTCCAAACCCAAGGACTAAATTACAATATTCACATTTTTGTACAAAATAACCATAAAAATATATCTCATATTTTTATATAAAAACACATAATGTACAAAAACTAAAACCTTCAAAACTAATATAAATCAATTATAAAATAATTGTTATAATTAATTTCTTGGTTATTTAATTTCTTGGTTATTTGGGAGACGAAAATTAGGGGTGTTACAAATTAAATATATAAAAAAATTAAAATAAAAAAATTTGTAAATAAAATATAAAACATAAAAAAATTAGATCTAAACATTATAATAATAAATAAAAACACAAAATTAAAAATAAAAAAATATGTACATATAAATTTAAATAAAAAATAAAATAATTAAGAAAATGAAATATAGAAAAACTACCTCAAATAATAGACCAATAATTTGTTTAAAATGAAGATTTAAAGTACTCCCTCCGTCTCTATTTAACTGTCATTTTTTGGAGAAGTGAATTGTAACACCCTATATAATAATTACCCTTAAACCCGGAAATTAAGATTTAAAATTTCTTTTAAAAATGAATATGATAATTTCCAAAATAACATTTCTTTTCATTAATACAAAAAACATCAGAGTTAAAGGCGGAAGACTTCATACATCATTAGATAAAAGTTAAGAAACATAGCTACTCCGAGCTGATTAATCCAAAATACAAAAATACTGTTTAGCTCGGCCATCGGGCCGAGATCCAGCTAGGCTATCAGACTCTAATGACTTACTCCCCCTGCGAGGGAGACTGAACCTGCTCGGCCGGGGACTGCGTCTGCTCGGGCTCAGTACCTGAAAAATGGTAAGGAGGTGAGCATTACACAGAACTTAAATAAGCAGTCTCTAAAATGACATACCGATCTACCAAGCCAAACACAAATAGCCAAAAAGCATATAAATGACAAGTAGTCAAACCCATATCACATGCATATATCATCATTAGCTCAGTTCGCATACACACAATCTCATCTAGCTCGGCTCACATCCTTCCATCTTATCACCTACTAGCTATACCTCGGTTCACATTCTCTTACCTCGGATTACCACCTCTACCTCGAACTCATTACACATTATTCCATTTTCACATAGTTTACAATCTTTTACTCTTCTCGGATGCATACACCCAGTGCATGTCTTACACCATTTAAGGTCGGATATCAGAGTGTCATCCATAACTGCGAGTACCCAGTACCCGTCTTACAACTGCACATACCCGGTATGCGTCTGACGCGATCAATGCACGCACTCAGTACGCTTCTTCTATGACCAGGAGCACTATCGCCGATCATTCTATGGAGTTAAGGAGAGTCCATAACTGCGAGCACCCAGTACTCGTCTTACAGCGGCGCATCTCGGCGACTTACGTGATCAATGCACGCACCCAGTACGCGTCTGCTATGACCAGGACTACTTCCCACTGGTTCCGTTCTCGAAACCCTGTGTGAATCATAACTGCGAGTACCCAGTACCCGTCTTACAGCTGCACATACCCAGTATGTGTCTGACGCGATCAATGCACGCACCCGGTACGCGTCTGCTATGACCCGATCACACAGTCATTTCTCTTTTATTCCTCTTATCCTTTTTAACCATTTTAGTTCGGCCTATCTCGGCTCAACCTCTTAGTCTTTTAACCGTTTATTTTGCTCGGCCTCTCTCGGCTCAACCCTTTAACCGTTTCCTTATTCCATTATTTTTTTTTCTCATTATCAGACTTATTACTCTATCTCTCCTACTATCCATATTTACCATTTCCTCATACCCATTCTCAACCTCACTCAGCTCGGTCCAGCTCGGCCACAGATATAAATAACAAATATCAATGCTCATAAACATTTATACACGAAGTTCATAAACACTTATACATCAACAACAATAAGAATAAGGCATTCAACCAATCCATCATGTAAATACCAACATATAGCATAAAACAATATTCCGTATTCACCTAACATCCATGTTTCTAGTTCATTTATTAGTTCCCTTTACCCTTTTTACCTTTCCTTTCTCATATTAACCTATATTCATTCCCTAATCTAACACCCACTCTTAGTACCCTTTATGAACACCCTAGAAACCCAAACTCAAGTAGAGGTAACACTCACTCCTTACCTCAAACCGTGAGAGATAAGAGTTGAGAGTTTGAGAATGGTTTCCTTGATGCTTGGTCTTGGAGCTTCACACCTTTGAATCCGTGTCCTCCTTGCTGCCACCACCACACCACCACGGTCCAGCTCTTGGCTGCCACCACAACACTACGCCGGTCCAGGGACGCCGGAACAGAAGAGAACAGAGAGGAGGAGGGTTTCCGATTGGGAGTTGAACTTGGTGAAAGAGAAGAAGAAAGAAAGTATGTTGGTGCTGGGATTTTCAGAGAGAAAGAGAGAGATTCGAAGGAGGAAGAGAATGAGAATATGCAAAGTGTTGTGGGTGGGGCTTTCTTTTATTCATTTAGGGAAAACATTTGTGTGGCTAGGATTCATTGGCTTCTTGTGGAAGCTAGATTGTGTGGACAAGTTTCATTGGCTTCTTGGGGAAGCCATGAATAGTACATTGAAAGGGACATAAAGCAATGATAGTGACATAAAGTGAATGGCAAGGACAGTGTACGGATGGTACGATTCCCAAAGGGCTACAACTCAACATGAGCTAGCACGGAGGAGCTAGGACGTGTCGGCTAGGGTATGTCGGCTAGGATACGTCGGCTCGGCAATTAGGAACCGCAATAGTCCGAGCTTCCCTCTCGGATAGGACGCTGAGGTCGGCTAATCCGGACTGGACAACAAGTTCCGCGTTTGATTCCCATCCTGCTCGGTTCATATGCACACCACCTTATCTAGCTCGGCCGGGGTCGGACCGAGATCCTATACTCACATCCTAGGTCGGCCTATGCTCATACTACCCTTCTAACCTTGTACCATTTCTAAGGCTTAATCCTATCCTTAAATAAATATTTATATACTAAAATTATATTATTTAATATTAATTTTCAGGATGTTACATTTTTTGTTTTTTTATCTATCCTGTTGATAATTTCAAGAGTATAATAAATTCTATTTTCCATATTTACCCCTATTTAATATGGTATTGGTTTTTGTAAGTAATGGAAAAAAGTAATATTTACAGAGAGAGAGAAAGGGTACAGTGGGAAAAAAATATAATTAATGTATTGAAAATCTGAGTAATTATTTCATTTCTTAAAGGGTGTGTTTTGTTTGAAATATGACAGATAAATAGAAACCGAGGGAGTAAAAGAATAAGTCATGTGAGATGACTTGTTTGACTTTTAGAAGAAGTCATATGAGATAACTTGTTTGACTTTTGTAATTTTGACTTTGATTGTCCCATTTTCATAAATAGTTTTGTTGGTTGCCCCATGTTCCTAAATTGTTTTGTTGACTGATAGATGTTATGTAAATAATTTCAAAACTAGCTTATGTAAATTGTTTTTAAAACTACCTAAGTAAAAAACCCGTAATTGAGAGGTTTTTGTACTATTTAGTTTTTTCTCAACGTTTAATTTATGAAAATAGAACTAATTTTTTTTTCTCTCCCTCCTCTGCTCCTGCTTGTTTTTATCTGCTGTTTCTTAGTAGGGGGAGGGGATCTGTCCCTCCCCTTCCTTTGAGAAAGGGTGTGGGTTTATTTTCCCCCAGTTTTTCTGGGTCTTGTCTTGCCTTTGTGCAAGTTGTTTTTGTTTTGTGAGTTTCAAGTGGAGGGATGCCTCTGGATAGTTTCAACTTTCGAGATCTGATGATTATTTTCTTTGCTCCAATAATTGGAAGGCTACTCATCGAGACAGATCTCTCTTTGCTTACTGTTGATTTGGCTACCGTCCAACAGCTCTCTCGTGCGTCTTAGATATGAGATTCCTTGTCGCCGAACTGAGCTTAGTCTCAGCATCAATGAGATTGTTATCTTGGTATTAAAGGTTATTGAATCTCCTGTTAGAGTCGGGTTTTGACATTTGCTGATGATCTATCACATGGAAGAGTTTATTGTTGCAATGTATTTTGCTTTCCCTTAGATTATTATTAGTGTGAAATTTCTTGTATTGTTTTTGATCTATGAATAAAATACACATTTTCCTTTAATTTTTTTTTATGAAAATAGAAAGTTTGATCTTAATGTTTTTTATAATATTTTTGAACTTAATAAAATAGGAGTGACACAAGCATATCTGCATATATCTCCAAATAAACAAGTATTGCTTAACCATAAATTATCAATATTAAATTAAAGAATTCAAATTTGAGAAACAATCAAATCAACAATTTCAAAAATAATGAATTTATTAAACCAAAACACATGATGAATCTATAACTATTATTAATAAAGGCAGAAAATATTTAATGTCCTTCATTAATAATAAATTTTTTTAAGCTTTTATTGATATTTAGTGTCCTTCATCATTAAATAAATTTTTTTACCCATTTTAAAAGAAAAAAACTACCCACCATATCATTAAATAAAAATTAAATCAATAAAAATTAAAAGAACTACTCATAGTAATTTATCTCTCACTTTCATTTAAAAAATTAATTAATTAATATTACTGTTAAGATAATCCAAAATATGTATTAAAATAAGGGTCTTGCTAGAACACTTGTCAAGATTATTAGAAATAGAAAAATAATCGTTCACAAAAAAAAAATAGTAAAATAATTATATGTTGACATTAATAACTTTATCAAAAATCTCAAAAATCATATATTTCTATAATAAAATATCCTCTCCTCCTTCGTTTGCTCCTGCTTGTTTTCATCTGCTGTTTCTCGGTAGGGGGAGGGAGAGGGAGATGTGTCCCTCATCTTCCTTTGGGAAAGGGTGTGAGTTTATTTTCCCCCATTTTTTCTGGGTTTTCTCTTGCCTTTGTGTAAGTTGTTTTTTGTTGTGTGTTTCAAATGGAGGTATGCCTCTGGATAGTTTCTACTTTCCAGATCTGGTTATCTTCTTTGCTCCAATAATTGGAAGGCTACTCGTCGAGACAGATCTTCATTTGCTGACTGTTGATTTGGCTACCGTCCAACGACTCTCTCTTTTAGATATGAGATTTCTTATCGCCGAACTGAACTTAGTCCCAACATCAATGAGATTGTTATCTTGGTATTAAGGGCTATTAAATCTCCTGTTAGAGTCGGGTTTTGGGTTTTGGTAGTTGCTATGATCCATCACATGGAAGAGTTTGTTGTTGCTGTGTATTTTGCTTTCCCATTAATTATTATTAATGTGAAATTTCTTGTACTGTTTCTGATCTATGAATAAAATACTATGCACATTTTTCCTTAAAATAAATATATAACAGAATACTACTTTTAATTTACTCTAACTTGTTAGCATTTTCCTTAAAATAAAAAAGATCACAATAGGAACGGTGTTAACAAACACATGAATGACATGATACGGTAATAGGAATAATGAATGCATAATTTTTTTCCGGGGGTTGATATGACAAAGGAAAATTCATTCAAGTGCAAAACAGTATTTTGGACACATAATTATTTCTAAGTTTTCTGCTAATTTTGTTTTATTATTGGATTACTATCGGTCCTAATCGTTACAACAGTTAGAACGCATGAAAGAAAGAAAGAGTGGTTGAGAAGGAAAAAAAGCTACCGACTTTCTCCATTCCCTATCCGATTCATGCCGCTGTGATTTTCTGTCAAACTTGTATAACTGAGTTCATTTGGGGTTTTATAATTTCTATAAATTCTCAGTTTTTGTTTTGTTTTTTATTCAGATCATTATAACGGGCATTTAAAGGGGCTTGATCATTTCTACTTTTTAATAGGTTTTTTTGTTTTTTTGTTTTTTTTTTTTTGCATTTGTTTAGTTATAGCTGTTTAAATATAATATATGTACAATAAGAATATCATATAGTTTAGCAAAGGGTATTTTAATTCTATAGTTATCTACTTATCTTATTATTTGTATATTAATGTTAAGAAAGTAACATAATTTAAGGTTGTTCCCTTGTTAGGTTTTTATTATGAATTTTCTAATGTATATAGGGAATTCTGGGGCTTGATTATATCCAACAGTTATTATTTTCAAAAGGGTTTTAAGTTTTAAGTTTAATGTAAACATATTTTACATAGACATAGTAAAAAGGGTGGGTTATTCTTTGAATTTTCTGGTAATTTGAGGATGTATTGCAATTTTAAGGAGCATGCTGCGAAGTATGTTAAGCAAGCAGTTCATGAAGATGATGCTGGAAACTATAAGAAGGCATTTACCCTTTATATGAGTGCTTTGGAATACTTAAACGCGCATTTGAAGTATGAGAAGAACCCCAAGATCAAGGAGGCCATAACTGAGAAATTTGCTAAGTACTTGAGGCGGGCCGAGGAGATTCGTGTCATTCTTGATGCAGGAGGCCGTGGACCAAAGCTGAATAGCAGCGATGCGGCGGATAGTACGAGGCCAAAGGCGAAGACAAGCGGGGTAGGAGATAGAGACAAGGAGGATCCTGAGCAAGCAAAGCTAAAGGCTGCTCTTGATTCTGTTATTATCAAAGAGAAACCGAATGTTCGATGGAGTGATATTGCCGGGCTTGAGAGTGCCAAACAAGCATTGCAAGAGGCTGTCATATTACCTGTTAAGTTCCCACAGTTTTTCACTGGTATTTAACTGTATCATGATATTTTTAATTTTTTCTTTACAGCGCAAACTAGTGTCCTTTGATTCGTGTTGTGGATGATATTCTGTAGTTGGTTCTGTTTCAATGTCTGTACACAGACTACGGATTGTTGCTTTTAAGTGAGTAGGTTAGGTTATGCCATGAACAATATCTTTAAGGATTGCATGTTGTTGGGTATATGCAATTTCCTTTAATCTGAATCATACCTTAATGACACCTTGAAAATATAGTTGTTAAAATAGAGAAAGGAAATCAGTCCCATAAGCCTTTACTCAGATCAAGACAATTGGTGATTACATTCTTAGTTGATTTTGCCTATAAGATAGTTAATTATTAAACAATCATATAGTTTAGCTCCAATGGAGCTTTCTTTAATCGCAAGTCTTAACAAAAGATGGAAAACCATCCACAGTGCTTGTTTTATTGCTTTGTGGTCTACAAGGTATGGAATTTGAATTCTCCAAATCCCTAAGCTCAGAAGCAGTGAATCTTTTATTGCCGTGTTGATGCTTGAAACAATCATATAACATCTTGTGACAAAGCTTGTTGTAAGGTCATTGCTACCATGTAATTACTGAGTAGCAACTTCCTTTTTTTAAAAGTTTCAGTGTTAAATTATATCGGTGAAGTAAATTCTTTAGACTAATCGGAGAATTATCTATCCTCTTAGGATATCAAATTTAAAGATTATCTTTCACACATTAACTATCACAATCTTGCTGAAAACATGATGTCATCTCAAACTCACATAGGTAAGAGACAGCCATGGAGAGCATTTCTATTGTATGGTCCACCTGGAACAGGGAAATCATACTTAGCAAAGGCAGTAGCAACAGAAGCAGACTCTACATTCTTCAGGTATTTTATGATACAAACAAGCATGCTCGCACATACAGAAATTTATCAATTTATACACAGATCTGTTATAAATCTGGCAATGAGAAAGTGTTGTGCATAATGCCTGCATTTTAATTTGTTTGTCATTATGTCACCCATTATCCTTAAAAAGCATGTATCTGGTTGTTACTAATTTATAGTTCAAGGTAATTTGTCTTCCGTCATTTGCTTCTCTCTCACGCACGTAGGTCAAATTTATATTTCAGAGTTAATTGATATACATGCTATATATGCAGCGTTTCATCGTCAGATCTTGTTTCTAAGTGGATGGGTGAAAGTGAAAAGCTGGTTTCAAATCTTTTCCAATTGGCTCGTGATAGCGCTCCTTCAATCATTTTTATTGATGAAATAGATTCTTTATGCGGTCAAAGAGGTGAAGGCAATGAAAGTGAAGCATCTAGAAGAATCAAAACAGAACTTCTAGTGCAAATGCAGGTAGTTTTTTTTGTCTTATACTGCATCTCGCAAAGAAAATTTGCTAATTTCATGAATATTTCTGAAGTGATGACTATGCACACTAGAGGGTTATTTCTGTGAACATGCTTTATAAATTGACAATTCTTAAAAGGGATTTAGTCATGTTTAATTTTGATTAAATCGTATATCCTTAAAGTAAAGTAACCATAAGAATCAGAGTGTCTACTTAGATTTGTTTAATTAATTCCCTTGAGTTGCTGCGGTGGAGATATACTTGGATTCAACTTTGTTTTCACAAGTGTGTTACTTGTCTTGATATTAATCATTCACATGGAGTAGTTTGATGATAACATGCCATCAACCTTAGGAAAGGTCATATCTGCTGTTGTATTTTAACTCTGCGTTACTTCATCAGTATCCAATCCTTGTAGGCTGTAGACATGGATTTAGTTGCTCCTCCATGCCATCATTTATATGGGTCCCTTATCTCATTTATCTCAATAAACTCATTTGGATGTCCCTTCTCTCAATACCGTAAGATAGGACGCGGATCCATCAAGGACAATGGATCAGGGCATGTTTTTTATCTTCTGAGGCAAGTTAAGAATTTGAACACCCAAACATTTGGTTCTAACAGCACTTTGCATGGAGAGCCTTCATAAGTTGTTCCTGTATCACCACATACACCCAAAATCCTAAATTGGGTTATTAACACCTTCATGAATATAGGTGCCGACTTCGGTGGTTCTCAGGCTGCAGATTGCGGGGTTTATTATCCCAGTTGTAAATGTTCCACAAATATTTATCTCTGAATGGCGTTTAGTCTGGATAGTTGTGTCAGTATATCTGGCGACTCTTAGTCCTCTTAATATTGTTTTCTAGAATGAAAAGTATCTTTAATTTCGTATATGTCAGGGCGTGGGGAAAAATGATGACAAAGTTCTCATTCTTGCGGCCACAAATACTCCTTATGCTCTTGATCAGGTTGGAAAATCACCCTTCTGACTGAGTCTATTGAACAAAAATGAATTCTTTCCTGGTATATTGTTTCTTGAAGCTAAACTAAAGCGTCTATGCAGGCCATTCGGCGGCGCTTTGACAAACGAATATACATCCCTCTCCCTGATCTGAAGGCAAGGCAGCACATATTTAAGGTACTAATGATTTCAAGCATGCATGTATTACTTACAAAGAATGCCAGAACTTCTATAAGGAATTTGAGATGTGCAGGTGCATCTTGGAGATACTCCTCATAACCTTACCGAAAAAGATTTTGAAGAATTGGCACAAAAAACAGATGGGTTTTCTGGTTCAGATATTTCTGTTTGTGTAAGTCTTAGCTTTCTGTTAAGCAGTATTTTCTGCTTCAGACATTCTTTTACATTGTAAGACTTGCTCCCACCTTTTTCACCTTTTACTCAGGTTAAGGATGTGCTATTCGAACCTGTCCGAAAAACACGAGATGCTAAATACTTCAGGAAAACCTCAAAAGGAATGTGGGTTCCTTGTGAACCTACTCGACGAGGGGCTGTTAGTATTACCCTGGAGGAACTTGATGCACAAGGCCTTGCTTCAAAGGTACATGCTGGTTGGGAAACTGAAATTTACATGAAAGTTTCTGATTTGCAGTTATTCCTAGAATTTTCCCCAAATGCCAAGCTAGTAATAAAAAAAGTCATGGTTTCTAACTAACTTCTTAAGATAATTACCTTAAATTAGTTTGAATGAATATGTGTTCAAAAGTTGATAAAATGAGAATGCAATTGGAATGCCTTATTTATGGTCCTATAATCCAATTAGGTAAGTAATCAAAGATAATTGAGCTTTCTTATTCTTTTTCTTGACCTGATAATGTTCCTCTTTTTTTTTTCCTAGTCTAACTTCTTTCTTTTTTTATACCTTCAATGGAGAAGTAGATAGGCTAGAGTAGGTTTCTTCTTATTATTATGACAGTTGATGACTTATGCAGATTCTTCCACCACCCATCACTAGAGCAGATTTTGATAAAGTGTTGGCTAGACAGAAGCCAACCGTAAGTAAGGCTGATCTTGAGGTGCATGAGCGATTCACCCTAGAGTTCGGGGAGGAGGGGTGACACATGAAGTGTGTATATGTGTGTGTGTATATATATATGCTTAGTTTTGGTTACACACTATGTACAAATTGTCTATAGTTTTGATCTAAAAGAAATGATAACAATGTAAACTAGTTACCGTGACAAAGATATAGGTAGGTCCTTGAATGTTAATGAAGGATGTCACGTTTTCTTATCAGAAAACTGTTAACAAATCACAAATCCAAGAACTTGAGCTCTGGCAAAGGTTGGTGCCAGGAGGGACTTATGCCACTCATCACCTCCTCCATTCTCTTTAATATCTTCACATCCTGATATCATTTTATGATAGTAATAATAGTAATAATAACTATATTTTTCTGTTTAATGGGAGGATCAGAACCTCTCAAATCATCATGCAGCATATTAAAAGTGAAGTGTGTTGGAAACTTGAGCTTGTCTGTAAGACCAAGTTAAAAGGTAGTGAAAAGAGCTATCTAAAAGATAAATGTTGCAGGGTATTTTGATGTTATTGTCATCTGAGTTTGTTAAGGGTTTTGTAAGATAGCCTATTTCCTCTTATTTTAGCACTCTTTCTAGAAGATGGTTAAAATCTGAGTTCAATTTTGTTCAGACTATGCTCTATCTGTATGGGTTTGCTTGTTCTGGTAATGGTATTCTTAGGGATGTTCGCGGATCGGATCGGTTCGGTTTGGTTTTAAGATAAAATACCATCCAATCCGATTGCAAAATACACGTGCGGTTCGGTTTGGATCGGTCCATTATATTAGCAAATCCAATTAGATTCTACTGAAGGATTGATCTGATTCGGTATGAAAGATATATGGCAAACCCATAAGTGAATTCAAAAAACTAAACATTAAAATTATAAAAACAAATCTGTAATAAAATGACCCTAAAATCGAAAAACTTAACACATAATTAAGCGGAAATGTTATATCTATTGAAAGCTCCATCCAGATATATCCTCCTCATTGTTGTTTTCTTGGTGGACACAACGAAAAAGAAGTTCAAAATATAAAGATGGATTCCCGCAAGTTATTTAATACTCCCTCTGTTTCATAATGTTTGGCATTTTAGGTCTGGGCACACAGATTAAGAAAGTGTTAATTATTGTAAGTATTATGTATAGTTTGTCTAAAATGCCCCTATTTAATTCTTATTGAAAATTGTAATAGTATTTAATTTTTATTAGTAAGTGTGTCCATTAATTAATGTATAGTGGTTTAGAGATGAGAGAGATGATAAAAGTAGAATTAATGAGGAGTAAGAGAAATGATTGAATGAAAGGTTAATATTGGAAAAAAAATATGTTTGTGTATTGAAAATGTAAAAGGCCAAACATTGTGAAACAAGAAAAAAAAAGGCTAAAAGGCCAAACATTGTGAAACGGAGGGAGTATTTACTCTATCTAGTTCTTTACGTAAAACTTGTTTGAGAATTTTATTTTGCTCATATTGATAAAATCTTATTTTAATTTTTAATAATATTTAATTATTTTTTTACAATCATATTTATTTATTCAACACTTTTTAGAGTCTTAATAATAATTATAGAAATAGTTTTGAAAAAATATATTAAAATTTCACATTTTCAATGTTACTAATAAAATTAATCAACTTTCTTGATGAACGTGAATTTTTTTTTTTTAAATCAAATCTTAAATTAAAGACATGAGGGAGCAATTTGTAAATATATATAGACAGCTTTGATAAGTGGTATCATTGAGTTTGTTTTGTCAAAAAAATTAAATTTTTTATATTAGCATTTAGTAATGAACTCTTACTGGATTATTTGATTTTTTAGCAATTAGGTTTTCAATTTGGATTTTCCCCTTTAGTATGTAGTATTGTAGTATGTTGATTACTATGCTGATTTTCCCCTTTAGCAATTAGGTTTTCAATTACTATGCTGTATGTTGGAATTAATCAGGTGCAAATTTTATTTCCAAGCAGGCACACTAGGATCTCAAGTCTCAAGGACCCAAGGGAGTGATAATTTGGCCAAGTTTGAAGTAGGTCTACGACGCATGCCGGCAGTCTGGCAGGCACACTCACAATTTAAGAGCGTAACTCATTCTAGTTACTCCCATTGCAAACCTCTCCCCTCCTCCTCCATAACCGCATTCAATCGATGGCTACAGACAGAGGCGATGGGCGGACACCTAATCAACTCAGGCCCCTCTCCTGCTCTCGTTCCATCCTTCATCGCGCCCATGGCTCAGCCAGCTGGTCTCAAGGTCCCTCACACTCACAATCACACTCTTCTTCTTCTTCTTTTTTTTAATCTTCTCATTTCTCATTCATTCCCTCTATTCTTTATGAAATTTAAAACATTTTTTGTATCCCTTTTTTGTCTCTTGCGTAGGAGAGACCAAAGTGATTGCTGCAGTTTACGGACCCAAAGCGGGAACCAAGAAGAATGAAAACCCTGAGAAAGCTTCCATTGAAGTTATATGGAAGCCTAAGACTGGACAAATTGGTAACACCAATACTACTACTCTCTTGTTATACTAATAATTTTGCTTCACAAATTTCCACTCTCCACCTCGGGGAAATTATGGCACGATTTTACACTGACCTTCCGTGGAAAAAAAGAGGGGTAGCAGGTTTAAGACAATCCCTAATGGAATTGCCAATAGACCATTTATTATTATTATTATTATTATTATTATTATTATTAGAGTAAAGTACTAATTTCTCAGTCCTTGAAAATGTGTAAATACCAATTTGGTCCCTCAAGATTATCCGAAGTACCAATTTGATCTTTAAAATATGAGAATCTTGAGGATCCAAGTTGATACGTTAAAAAAAATCAGGGGATCAAGTTGGTACGTCTGAACATCTTGAGGGACTAAATATGAATTTATAAATTTTTAGGGACTAAATTGGTACACTAAAAAAACATGGGGGACGAAATTGGTACTTTCCTCTTATTATTATTCGGATGTAACTGTTTTAATTGGTCTTATCTATCTATCTATTTATTTATTTTTAAACATGGCTTAGGAAAAGTGGAGAGGGAGTATGAGTTGATATTGAAGAGAACTCTGGAAAGCATTTGTATACGAACAATAAATCCAAATACCACCACTTCAGTTATAGTCCAGGTAAGTTTTGTTATGAGTGAATCCCTCATTTTCTTCCTTTGAATATTAGACATTTGTAGTTGTTTGCTAAGTATTTTTCAATTAGTTAGATAGAAACAACTTGCTGCAAATAACTACAACTACAAGACTTTTTATTTCTTTGTTCAATTCCTCAACGTAACGAGAAGTTGAAAACTAAGAAGTAAGGTTCAGACGTTCAGTATAGGGTTCACTCAGCTCCACATGATTTTATATTGTGAAGGTTTTGATTTAGAGGGAGAGAGGTCAGTAGGAAATATACAATTCTTGTTATCTTTGGACTTTGCTTGCAAGCAGCTTTTAGAAGCCGTAGTTTTTGTTTTTGGATTTTAATTGTTTTGCTCTCTACTTCTATGTAGATATATATATATATATATATATATATATATATATATATATATATACAGTTTTGCTAACATTCCTCTCGGTTCAATGGTTAATAAACCTAAAGAGGAACTCTGTATTGGGAAGTGAATAAGTGATGCATTTAATGAAGTAAGAAATAGTGTTTTTTAATTTATTTTTGTTTCCCAGAGATAATATATTTTTGTTTCTCGATGTCAAATTTCCTTTTTCGGGTGTCTTAACCATTACCTTTAGGGCAGTGATTAGCAAAACCAATATATATATATATATATATATATATATATATATAATAATTGTGAAATGTCCCACATATAAGTATGCATAAATATGAATTACAAATGCAATAATTCTATTATATGAAAACAGGAAATCGTTGATGCAAAATTTAGCGCGACATAAGATGACTCATTAGTGTGTATTAACTATAGTTATGTGACAAACTTGGTGTGATTGACTTTTAATTTCAGTGTGTAATCATGTTGCTAATAGTTATGTAATTGTGCTGTTGTGCCTTTTATGTTGACAGTTCTGATTAAAATTGGAACTTTGTTTTAATTTTCATGGTTTCAGATATTTATTGACTTGTTTTCTTTATATTTTTCATACATGCTACCTTTAGCAATCGGTCCTAGGCTTGTCCTTTAGTTTATTTTAACATATATGTGATTTGAAGTTATCCTCACTTTTATCTATTCATTTACTTAGACTGTTACATCTCAGGATTGAGAACACTCTTTTTTCTACTGCAGGTTGTCCATGATGATGGTGCTGTATCCTACTTCTAGGTTTATTTCTATTATGATATATGATGTATATGGTAACTGTTCTGTTAAGATTGTTATATTATCTGTGCTTTTACTGCAAGCTTCCATTTGAATTTGTGTCTTTCTTCTCTTTTATGTGTTATATTGGAATCATATTGACATGGATACCTCTGGATTTTCGTCTGATATCGAATTTGGCATATTTGGAGGTACAGTCTCTTGGAAATGCATGGTAAAGCTGCCTATTCACCAATATGGTGGGTCCTACCCTTCCCTAGACTTGTGTGGGTAGTCGGAGCTTTTTAGCACTAGGTTGCCTTTTTACTGAATTTGATGTGAGACAGCTTGCCTTTTTAGTTTAAATCTTCTCTAGGTGTTGTGAAGTTTTTTATGGTCCATTATGGAGTCATGACTGTGATTATGCTCCCTTCAAAATTAAAGGAAGGACTAGTTTTGGTGAGCCTTGCGGTACTGAAATAGTCTTTAATTTCTAAATGAAAGATTTCCACTGTTTTCTGGTCTAAGTTTATGGGCATATTCATTAACTTTTTTGACATCATAAGCTAAGGCTGTTAATGCAGTGTTCCTGGTTCTGTTTGATGTTTTTCTTGTATGTATTTGTCTTTATTATTGTGTGGTCTGTTTGTACTCCTTTTTATTATGGAATGAAATGTTTTATTTACCCGTCAAAAATAAGCTAAGAGTGCTTTCTTGAAACAAGAACTGGTATATTGCTTGTACTGATGAATCATTATCCTCCATGAGATATGTGCATGGTTGCAATTTGAACTCTCTTTTTCCATGGATAGTCTCAATATGTTAGGTCTTTTAGCCAATTTTGAGCCAATTTCCTTTCAAAATTGACTCTTTCCAATTCTTACATCTTAACACGTTTCTACTATTTTCGAATATCAGATTCAATGTTTAACTACATGAATGTAAGTGGCCAGTGGTATTTAGTCACGCTTTTCTGATTCTAGTTCTACTTTCTTAGGACTATGAAGGAATAAAATAGATTACCATCGATTCCATCAAATATATATACTCCAAATTGATGTAATTGCTTATTACATGAGGGGTGGGGGCATAAAAGATCTATATTCGATGCATATGCTTCAGGACCTTTTTTTTTTTCTTGACATATTATGTAGCTTCTTCCATGTGCAATCAATGCAGCATGTGCTGCACTTGTGGATGCAGCAATTCCTCTAAAACATCTTGCTGGTAATCGAAACTTGTTGGCTACTTGTCTTTTGGTTTACTACTATGATTTTGCTTTAGTATAAAAATAATGTCTCATATTTTTTCTGCAGTTGCAATATGTTGTTCTGTAGCAGATAGTGGGCATATTATATTGGATCCAACCAAACATGAAGAGGAGGTTAGTAGACTTTTTTTCCTGCCTTAGTTCAAAGTATTATTTATTTCTTTTACTTTTTGTGTTGATAATTTTGTCAGCTAAATAAAATCCGTTCTACATTTTCGTCATTTGTTTGTAGCTGTCATATGAAGATTTCTAAGTACCCTGCCAATATAGTTGAGATGTCCAAATCTCTTTCTCCCTTTTCAGTTATTGTCGTCGCAACCACCCTTTTTATGCACTCGCATTACTATATCTGTTATATAATCCTCATTTATGTACCATTGCTAACTCCTTCCATTTTTTTTTTCTGTTTTATTAAATAACTTTAACCTCCTTTGAAGTTATTTAACTTAACCACTCTTGCTATATTAAATACACAACCTCTCGTAGATGAGGTATTAATTTGTTAACATTTTTATATATTTATAATACTTTTCAACCTTTTGCTTTTATCTCCTGCCACAATATGAGAAAACACTTTGTCCCAGTACTTCCTACTTAGTTCAGTTCATTTGCAACACAAGTACAGCATAGTTTTTTATAGAGACCTACTCCTAATGTGTATGCTACAAGGAAGGGGATGTGAAGTAGAGGATCAAAACTCAAGGGTATGGAGGACAAAACTATGGTGGAATATTCATGCTGAAGAGAATAATTGAATGCTGATGTGGCATGTGAGAGAAGACAAGGAAAGAATGGGTGTCTGTATCTGAGAGATAAAATGTGATGGGAAAGGGAGAGAAGTTTTTATCTTTTGATGAACAAAAGAATGAATATAGAGGAGAATGAGGGGCACTCAACGTACCACTAATGTGTATGCTACAAGGAAATGATGGGAAAGGAGAGTGAAGTTAGGCATGATTTTTGCAGGGAAAGGATTGGGAGTAGCAGCCCTCAACGTTCTGCATTTTATCTATTATTTTCTCTGAATTTTTTTTTGTTCAGTGTATCGTTGCCTCCTTTTTTGGGTGATTGGTGCACCATATCAGTAGTAAAAGAAGAGATACATTGTTAATATCAATAAAAACAGAGCTATAGTTGAAGTTCCTATCATATTGATTCATCCACTACGGTTGTGGAACTTTTGTGCCTGGGTTTCATCAAACCATCTTTGTCTTGGGCTTCTCGGCCAACTTTCTCACTGTGTACAAGTAATGTTTATGTACATGTGTATCTGTTTCTAAATGTTATTCTCACATGCTATAAGCTTTAGTGGAACCCAGCAAATGGTACTGTTATGCTATAACCATGGTATATTTATATTTTTATGCTATAAGATGGTAGTATAAACAAAAAAAAATTGAAATTGGAGTCATGGGTCCCAATCCCACGCTTCATGTACACAACTCTAATTCGGTGCATTTTTTATCTTATGGCAGAAAATGAAAGCATTTGCATATTTAGTTTTTCCAAATACAATTGTTTCAGTCCTACCACAGAGAACATTGCAAGCTGGTGATGAGCCCATGGCACATGGACTCATCACATCTGTCACCCAGGGTGGTATGTCAGGTATTCTGCCACACTTCTCCTATTTCTAGTTAATTTATTCAATAGGAATGTTGGTTTCAAGTGTTCTACATTTTTATTTTTTCTTGCAGTAGTGTAAGGCTTAAAAACGTGTTTAATTTCAACCTAATGTGTAATCTAATAACTGGTTTTCTGATTATTTGTCTTCAAGTGGATGATTATCTTCACTGTCTAGAACGAGGGCATGCCACTACTGCAAGGTTGTCTGGGTTTTTGAGGAAGAACATTCAGCCGAAATCTACGAGTGAGTCATCTAAAGCTGGGTGATTTCCAATCATTTTAGAGGCATGTTTGGTTCCGAGTTGCGGAATCAATTCCGCCCCCCAAAATCACGTTGGAATAGAAGCAACTATTACTAGCTTTGACATTCCAGAATTGATTCTGGTTAACTCACCGCAGAACCAAACATACTATAGATGTACTTCCTAGAATCAATTTTTTTTACTGCACAAGGTAGTTTTACATATTTGCCCCAGGCTCGCTTGCAGCAGAAAAGTGTGTTTGTGGGATCCTCCTAGATTTTGTTTGTAATTCCACATTAAAATGTTCCATGAAATTGCTGCTGTAATGATATATTTTTTTTTTTAAGAAAAATTTGTACAATTATAAAATTGCCAGAGTGGCCATTCCCAGTCTTTTGTTTATACGAAGATACCATCATTTATTTTTTTGGGTAGAATTTTTTCACGAATAATTGCCTAGCAAGGGTTTGCTTGTGCTTTCAAATAACTAAAAAACTAAAAAAACTTAATATTTTATATTTTTATATATTTTTAGTTAAACAGGAAAAGAAAAGAAAGGATTAAAGAGAGTGGTCACCCATGTAACATCACGTGGTACGACATGATTAACCTCAAGTGTTTGTCTAGGATTATGGTGTTATATGTAAGCAAAATTGGTCAGAATTGATAATAGAGATATAAGACAAACCCAGAAGTAGCAATGGGCTTTGGCCCAGGGGCTCCGCCCGCCCGCAATTTTTTGTGGGCAGGACACAAGATTTGGCAAAAAAATTAAATCATGCCCGTTATTTTTCACGGGCGCGGGTGTTCGTGGACTGTCCACGGACTTGAATATTAAAAAAAATAAAATAAAATAACTTTAGTGGCACACACCGTTTGAGGGCGATTTTTCCGGCGGGCTGACCGCACTTTTTTTTTTAAAAAAAAAAATTGTACTAAAATAAAGAAGAAAATATTAATTAAATTTTTTTTTTAAAACGGTGGGCCACCCTGGGCGAGCAAGGCCTGAAAATTAGGCCCTAATTATTTTTACGGGGTAGGCATGCCTGCCCACATTTTTTGCGGGCCGAGTGCGGGCGCAGGCTATCTGCCCCCCTGTTTTGCCAATGCTACCCAGAAATAAGTTCATGGAGTCAAACATTAAAAAAAATAAGGATATCTGACAAAAGTATTTCAAACTTTAAGGTCTTGTGACATAATTAAGCTTTTTTTTTAATACACACTTCAAAAATGGAATTAAGATCCTGAAAATTAAATAATTTAGCAAACAAGTTTAAACATTAAATTAATTGTTAAAATAATGCTAGTAAATTATCGAAGAAGTTAAATGGACAAAAATTTAAAAAATGAGAGAAAGTAATGGAGAAAATCTCTTATGCTTAATTATGTTTTTGTCCCTAAAAATTCAATATGTTTTCATTTTAGTCCTTAAAATTTATTGACCGAGATCAGTACATATATTTTCAAATATTTTGATTTCTGTTCACATTGCTAGAAAAAATATGTTATCTGTTTATGTAGGGATGGCAAGGGTCCGGGCTCGATCATAAATTATTGGATCCGACCCGCGCGGGTACCCGTTGCACAATGGGTAGGCGGGTCTTCGGGTACCTTGACGAGTTTTGTGGGTACCCATTAGCAATTTTTTTAAGAAGAAAATATTTTTTAAATTAATTTCTATGTTTTTTTATAGACCGAGTAATCCTTAATACATCATTACGCACTCTACTTAATATTAATCCTTACCAATTACCACCATTAAACACTCTCGCAGACATTAAAGAAATTATCTCGTTAAACACAAACATATTAAAATTTTATATATATATATATATATATATATATATATATATATATATAAAATATGGATATGGACGGGTCTGGATATCTCAGACACGAATCCAGACCCGTTCAAAGCGGGTACCCAGACAAATTCATTCTTTGGATCCACGGATCTCTTTTTTGAACCCAGACCTGGACCCGTTGCGGGTATTACCAGCGGGTACTCGCATGTCCGGATCTAATTGTCATCCATATGTTTACGTGTCTAACAAAACATCATATCAACAACCACATGGTCATGGTGTGATGTGACGTGACACCAAATATGTGGTATGACGTGGATGATAGAGGCTCACGGATACAAAATGGTCTTATATGCAAAATGGTCTAATACCCAAAATTCTGCCTTCATGGACTTGAAACAAAAAAAATTGTTTCTAAAATTAAGGATTAATCCCAATCAAAATAATTTTTAAGAATTAAATCCAAAACACGCTGAATTTTCAAAGATATCACATATATATATATATATATATATATATATATATATATATAGAGAGAGAGAGAGAGAGACACATGCACAGGGTGAAGGGAACAAAGAAAAACAGAGTGAGAAGCTGCATAACAGTGTCTCTGGTTGGAAAACCATCCAAGCTAAGTTCATCACTTGGCAAATTAAACGTTGATGGTGGCATGGGTGAAGAAGAAGCAGAGCAACATAGTAATGCGGTGGTGAAGAACAACCTGCGCAACCGCAAGATAAATGCAAGTGTGATTCCGGCACCTAGGAAATCGGTGAAGAGAATGATGTTGGAGGAAATGATTCAATTTCTCACTCTTTTGTTGGACAAAGCAAGGTGCCGCTTCAGCAGAAACACCAAACGCATATACTATGCCCAAACGAACCTCAGTTAAATCAAACTATGGTTGAAATTAAAGTGTTTGTTTTTGTTGTTTGGTTATCATTTTAATACTAAGTCTCTAGCTAGAATACTAAGTTTCTGAAACCTCTGATTTTGTTTTCCATTATGTAATAAGTTACGCTCATTGTAACTTTTTTTTTTCCCAGATATGCTAGTTTCTTCTATATCCTTGTAAAAAAAGTGAGTTTTGATATTGTAGAATAATTGATATATAGAAATGTGACATGTTATATTAATAGCCGTGTCATTATGTTTGTTGATGAAGAATCTAATTTTTATTTATTGCATTTTGATCCTCAATAATTTAAGTAAGTTTAAATCACTTTGATAATTTTAAATTATATAAAATATCACCTTTTAATTTAAAAAAATTAATATCAGATTAAACAAAATTACAGCTAAGATTTCTCCTCCTTATTCTCATCATTCCCTCTCCTTAGTTCTCATTCAAAAAAGTAAAAAACCATACCAAAGCCATTGTAATCACCTTTCCCTCCTGCTTTCTTGACCATTCCACGATTGATAGGATTATCAAACCACTTTGCTTAGAAAGTTTCCCGCTGATCCCCTTTATGTCCTTCCCTTTATCTGTTTCCTAATTTTGATTGTGATTAATATATTTTTTTCTGGGTTTAGAAATTTTAATTTATGATATGTGTTAGTATGTTTTGGTGATTATGGAAGGGTCGACGAAGGGAGTGGGGAAGGGTGATTATAAAAGTTTTGGTTATGGAGGTTTGAGTGAGAACTTAGAAGTGAGAAGATGTTGAGAAAAGAAGGAGGAAAAATTCTATTTTTTTTGTTTAATCTAATTTTAATTTTTTAAATAAAAGGTAATATTTTATTTGATTTAAAGTGATTAAAATGATTTAAATTTATTTGTTTATTGTTGAGGACCAAAATACAGTAAATTAAAATAGGATTTTTTTAGCAACAAACATGAAGACATGATTATTAATGTGACATGTGACACATTTTTATTACTCCCTCCGGTCTTATTTATAAGATCATTTTGGGGTTTTTATTTTGGTCCTATTTATAAGACTCATTTCCAATTTCAATAACATTTAATTACTTCTTTCCGCTAACACCCATATAAAGTCAACACTTTTTAGAGTTCCAATAATAATTATAGGGGTAGTTTTGAAAAAGTATATCAAATTTTCACATTTCCAATGCCACTAACAAATTTATCCACTCTCCTTGGTGGGAGTGAAAAACCCCAAAAGGATCTTATAAATAGGACCGGAAGGAGTAATTGGTAATTTTATAATACGGAAATTCACTCTTTTACGACAACATTGGAGAAATTCTCTTTAAACATTCATAAATGAAGGCTATTTTTGTTTGTTTTCCGTTGGGTTTGTAAGTGTTATAGACCAGCTGCTTTCAGAATTGTTTAGAAGTACTGAACACTTACTATGATTTTTTCTTTTTGAACCTCACTTTGTTTTGGTTGGCCCCCGTTTCTTTTTTTATTGACAAAGTTGTCCTTATTTTATCGACTTAAACTAAACGGAATTGACTTCCCGATTTTAACAAAGCGAAAACAAATAAAAAAATTGTTCCGACTTCCTAAAAGCGAAATAATTCCGCTTTCATTGAGTTGGAAAAAAAAATATTCATTTCCGCTTATATAGGGCAGAAGATGTTAAGAGTTTCGTTCCTCTTCTTTGATTTCTTTGCTTATGTAACTACCATCTTGTTACCTGTCTCTGTCTCTGCTCCAACATTCATTGATTAAAAATCTTTGAATCCATTTCTCTACTGTTCATGCCAATGAGCTATTAATTCTACATGACTCTTTCCTACATCAATTTCATGTTTTTCCGCTTAGTTAAAGGTGGAAAAATTTCTACCCCCGCCTTTCACTAAGAGGAACAAATTCCGCTTTTAATTAAGCGGAAAAATTCCGCCTCTTGGTAAGCGGAAATATATTAATATTTGTTTCCGCCTTGTTTAAATCGGAAATGATTTTTCGCCTTGTTAAAATCGGTAAAATAATAAGGGCAATTTTGTCCATAAAAACTCAAATGGGAGCCAATGAGTAAGGGGGTTCAAAAAGAAAAACTCTTAGTTTATTGCAGTTGAATTTGAGGTCCGGAAAACAGAGTTATGTTAATTAATGGAACCGCGTATCAAATTTCAACCGCATCTACAATTCTATATAGTAATGGTAATCTGACCGCGTATCTTAGTTCTGCGTTAGCAAAGTACTATTTCCTCTTGTCCTATATATAGGACATACTTAACCATATTCCTCGGACCAAGAAAAGTAGTTAGTTTTATGAATTCTATGAGTATATATTGTAACATTACAATTTTACCCTCTCAACTTGTCTTGAAAAATTCACACTCATTAATGAACAACAAAAACACATAAATAGTCAAAGCATTTAATAAGGGCAAAAAAAAGAAAAAACAATAAATGATGCATGGAAAATACAAAATGTCTTATATATAGGACCAAAAATTACTTCTAGAATATGTCCTATATATAGGATCGGAGGGAGTAGTAAGTTGCTACTACTTGCTACTCGCTCAACTTTAACTAATTTTATAATTTTATGCTTAAGTAAATTAGTTGATTGTATTTAATTTTCTAAAATATATAAAATAATAGAGATATTTTAGGAAAGTTACATTGGAAATGAAACAAAAATTAAATAAGATAATAATTTTCTAGGAATGTTTTAGGAAAGTTGCATTGGGAATGAAATAAAATTTAAAAAAGTTGGTTAGTTTTGCTTATATTTTAAACAAAAAAAAGTATGTTTTTTTGCTTATACATTTCAAGTCGGAGGGAGTATTTTTTTATTTTTTTTGTGTTCCTTCACTCTTAAGTCTTACTATTTGTGAACTCCCTCTGGAATTAAAAAAAAAAATATAAATCATGTATGTATGGTGGTCTAAAATGTAAATAAATCCAAACAAATTTTATTTTCTCTTTTATTAAATGTTATTGTATTCAACGTGTGATTTTTGCTACTTTTAAAACAAGTTTTTTTTTTTTAACATCAATTAACGCACTGTTTAAATTATATGTAATATGGCAAACCCAAGGTGGAAAAGATTAATTAAGCTCATTATTAAAAAAGTTGAAATAAGCTGCATAGTGTTATATTAATATAGCCTCGACAAGGCTCAAATCATAAGGTCGAGCACAATTGATAGATAATTAATTGAGTTTATTAAATACAGTATGATATTATAGATTTAATGTTTGGTTTCCAAAAGATTTTAATGGTAAATGTAAAACTTATTTTAATGAACTTTACCTTTCGAAAAAAAAAATTTCTTTAGTTACCGATATGGAAAATCCTTGATTGCGAAAAAAAAAGAAGCCTATGGGGCTCCGCTAATGTTATAGAAATATAAATATAATTTTTAAATTCTATGAATTTAAGCAATGTTTGTAATGTCACCGGTGTTAATCAGATAACGCGTTTATTTCACTATCTGAAATCAAAGGGGCATAGCTAATGACGAAAAATTTGGAATTTTTATAGTAGCCATTCTGCAATAATTTCTCCTCGTCAAATGCTGTTGTTGTGTTATGTGATGGCGAAAGGGGTTTGATTATATGGTCAAGTCCTTTGACGGAAGTGTTACTGTCACGGGTATGGTAATATGTATCAAGAAAATGTAACAAGAAAGTATACATTTACTCATATAGTAATAGTAAGAATAAAAATAACCAAAGGGTTATTCTTGTTTTTCAAGATGCAGGCGCCAAGCCGCCAACTTGCTTGAACTTAATTACTTATTACTCTCTCCGGTCCTATTTATAAGTCACATTCTAGAAGGATTCTTTGGTTCTATTTATAAGTCACTTTGTATTTTCTAGGAAGCATTTATTACTATTTTCTTTTATATGCCCTTTGTGCATTAATGTGAAGTAATACATTGTGAAATTCCCAATGCAAGTTAAGAGGGTAAAACTGTAATGTTGAAGTATTTTTTTAAAGTTTCAAGAAACCTAACTAACTTCCTTGGCCCGTGTGATATGGTTAAGTATGCCCTATAAATAGGATCATAGGGAGTATAATTCCTTGCCTGTGCAGGTACATTCATTTGTCCCCAATATTCAAACAATAATTAACATGTTAACATACCTTATACATATACCAGGAACGCATGCAGTTCTTGATGATTAATCATGGTATATCCGGGGAATGGTTTTTCTTAGCATGGGCCGCTGAATCTTTATTTCGTTATTTTTTAATGAGTTAGGTGGGAAATTCGAAAATGAGACTGTATAGGCTTATAGACTAAATGACTAATCTTTAAGATAAGATCACTTGTAAGTTGTTACATTATTGGTCTATTTCTATTTTTGAAATTCATTCACACATTTGATATGAGAAAGGAAAAAAAATCATATAGCAGGATTTAATTAGCCTAATAGTAAAAGATTGCAAGTGTTCATTAAAAAAAAATGGTATACGATTGCATGTACCATGTCTGATCAAAACTTTTTTTCACGCTGACATCACTTAAGGAGACATAGGATGGTAGATGTAATTAGAGACCAATCAAAAGGATGAGGAAGCAAGGTAGATAACGGAACCCATTAGGACCAAATTTTGTTGTTACCTGCTGGCATGGGAGCCTTTGATTCGTTCATTGACTACTTTAGATTTCTTCTTATCTTTATTTACACGACCTGACTTCTTCTTAGTAACGCTTACCACATTTTAGTGTCTCACATGACACATCCATCTGGTTAAGCAAGCATCTTTGACAAAATTGGCCATCAAATTAAACACTGTAGACCCACACCAAATTGTATGGCCGGCAAATTAAAGCTGATAAGTAGCTAGTTAATTAAATTGAAATATGTTTGGCAATAAAAAATATTATTGGTATGAAGCTATATGTAAATAAATAATATTACATGTACAATCAAAATTGATGTCTAAATGTATATTTGCTTATCTTATTTGCAAAAATAAATTATTTTTACATACAAAACAAACAAATAATATTAATTCTGGATATATATATATATATATATATATATATATATATCCACCACTCATATAAATATGTACAATAGCGAAAGGTTTGGGGTAGTGTTAAAAACTTCATCGTATTTGTAGTGCATAGCTATTAAACTGTTCTTATATTTTGATTATTATAGGAGTATTTATTTATTAAAATCTTTTGATATTATAGTTATTATATTTATTTATTAAACTCTAACTATATATATATACTTAAGTATTGTACAAAGTCAAAAATCATGGTTTGATATCAGAGAATGATATATATAAGTTAGGAGGGGTAATCAGGCATTTAAAAAAAAATTAAAACCTTGCTAGTTACATTAAAGAATATCCTTGACTACCAGTGGAGGCTGGCACAAGTGGAAGGAACTTGTGTCCCTTAAGCATGTGGTCGCGGGTTCGAGTCATTCCAGAGGCGCATGTGAATGGAGCAAGCCTTACTGGGAGCATCGCCCTCGAAAGGGCCCGACCGTGGTGCGAGAGATTAGTCACCCAGTTGCGCGGGTGGATACCCTGATTCATCCAAAAAAAATATCCTTGGCTAAAGAAAAAAATTATTTGTTGTATTTTTATTCGCCATTCACTAAAATATTAATTCTTGATTTTTAGAAAGAAATGATTCTTACAATTTTTTTTTTCTCGTGCACGGTATTCACTCCGCCATTGAGATGATTAATCCATTCAAATAACGGTTGGATCCTTTTGAAGATAAGATTAATGAGTATGAACTGACAGTATAAATTTTTTTACACTATGAGTCCATCATCCATCATTCATTTGTATTACTTTAATTTAAAAGGTCAATAACCATAAACAAGTGAATGATGGATTATGCACTGATGGGTAAAAAACTTTACTCTGCGGTGCATTACACATTTAATAACTTTTTCAATAAAATATTTTACATTTATATGAGATGAGGATCAAACTCCTATCCTCATATTTAATGATTCCTACAATTTAGTGATTCATTCATTAAGAGACTACTGATTGAGATAAAATATATCTGTATGTAAGAAGTTGAAAAAAAAAAGAAAAAAAACTATAAGAACAGAACTAGCTAAAATACCCCCTCTGATCTGCTCCTCTTACTATAAGTCATTATTTGAATTTTTTTTACGATTACTTCTATAAGTTATTTTACAATTTTTATCCAATATTCATTTTTATTTCTCTCATTTTGTTTCTATTAAATGTTTATCACTAAATTTTTAGCCATCAATTACATGGAAACCAATTTGATGAATCAATAATTCATCGACAATGAGAATAAATTTAAAGTTTTTTTTAAGATATTATTAATAATTATGAAATACTTCAATATTGAATGAAAAAAATTGTAATATTATGAATTTAAAAAAAAATCTCAAGAAAGTTAACCAAATTTAACTAATAACTTTATTTATCTATGTAATTTAGTTAGAAATTGTTCCAGACATGTTATGAGCTAAGGACACCTTTTTTACATGATAACTCTCAAACGAACTATGAAAACCCATAAGACCTAAAGATAAGTTCCCGAGCTCGAACGACCTACCACGTAGGATTTAGAGCCTAGACCAACTTAGAGGAGCTCGGATTTGGACTTGACCAAGTCACATGATTTATTCCCGAAGTCAATTTCCAACAAATAAGCAACTCAATAAGAGAAGATTATCATTAGATTATCAACAACAATTATAAATTAAAAGGTCACTACTTATCTGAATAAGTCAAGATTACACAAAGATTGTCCTTAAAGATAGAATATTTATCAAAGAAATACATCAAGCCAAGTTGCCTATCTTGATCCTATAAATATCAGCCTCAAGTAGAGGCTGAACACACATCTCATATACAACTCCATCGACTATTACGCTTACAAAAAGTATACACAAATTATACCAACACTCTACAAAGAGAATCCAAGCAGAGAGATTACACAAAATCCCTGACATCTTCACGATGAAAGTTGATCCCAACCCCAGAGAGTCAACAACATCATGAAGGTCACTGCCAAACAGCACTGAGAGCTTCAGCCTCAAGATCCAAAACATACAATGCGCCCTGCTCAATAATACAGGGGATACAAACTCGCAAACGACCTCCCTAAGAGTAGAGGGCTTATCATCGAGCACTCTCATGAATAGCTCGAAGCCGTCCGTATCACCCCCATGCATAATCTTAAAGTTCCTTAAAGAACTACAAAGTCTTGATCTCCAAAACCTAGTTCAAATGATTGCGTAAGACCAAGAGCTCCCTCATGTTAGACTAAAAATCCTTAACAATGATCTCTGGGACAGAACAAAAATGAAAGACTATAGAAA
Source organism: Crotalaria pallida (assembly GCA_037953625.1). Taxonomy (NCBI): domain Eukaryota; kingdom Viridiplantae; phylum Streptophyta; class Magnoliopsida; order Fabales; family Fabaceae; genus Crotalaria; species Crotalaria pallida. The sequence goes on along the minus strand of CM075651.1, from coordinate 144,618,121 downwards.
GTAGTAAAAAATTAGAGTTAGATTACCAAAAAGGATCGGAAAATGTTACTTCCTTCGTTCAATTTTAATCGTTGTTTAAGATTTTGCATACAAATTAAGAAGATCAATAAATATTTTAATTTTCAAGAGAAATATCATGCCATTTTACTATAATATCCCTAAACCATATTATTTACTCCATCCGACTCGAATTATAAGCAACTCCAACCACTTTTACGCTTATTAAGGAGGTTAGTTGATTGTATTTAATTTTCTCAAATTTATAAAAAATAGAGGTAATTTAGGAAAGTAGTATTGAGAATGAAACCAAAATAATTAAGATTACAATTTTCTAGAGATGTTTTAGGAAAGTGACATTGAGAATGAAACAAAATTTAATAAAGTTAGTTAATTTTGCATATATTTTAAACCAAGAGAAATATGTTTTTTGTTGCTTATAATTCGAGCCGAAATGAGTATTACTTATTTCACAAGGTTAAGAATGATAAAGATAAGGATGAAGTCGGAAAAAAATAATAATAACTCACTCTTGATTTCTTGAAGTGACAAATAATAGGGAACAAATTAAAAATGCTAAAACAATAATGTTTAAATTGGAATGAAGGGAGTAACACGTACCCTTGTGAAACTAGTTAAGGTAGTAGAAATGATATTTTTATTTTAGAAAATAATGAATTTATGACACCTAAAACTAATAATTTTAGATTTCCAATAACTTTTTTCATTATTCTATGTTTCTACGTGTTAGTACTTGGAGAAGTTTTTTAAGTGGATTAAGAAAATTAGTTAATATTGTACTAATGTTAGCGGAATTGAAATCGATATTAGTGCATTTGGTATATTTTTTTAAAATTATCCAATAATTATCATCGGGACTTTAGAAAATGTTAAGTCAATAGCAGTGTTTGTGAAAAATATGTAATTAATGTCGTTGAAAATTAAATAAATATTTATATATAAAAAGTGCCAAAACAAACTTATTATTTGATGCTTACATTTAGAAACAACATGATGAATATTTCTTAAAAGAATCTTGCTAACACGTGTTAAGATTATTATAAATAGCAAAATTATTATAAGCTAGCATTAATTATTCTCTTGAAAACCTGAAAAACACAATTTTTTAACAATAATTTACTACATTTTAATCTCTTGATACTAAATACCTTAAGCATTTGCATTTTCTTAATTAAGGCATGGCTAGGAAAACCCTCCTGCAAATAATTAAAACTAATTCTAGACCCACAGTTCGCGTAAGACAGCCCAGTTGGTGGCTGCAGGAACATTTAGGATTTCCCCTTTCCCCAGGTCATAGGTTCTAGTCCCAGACCTCTCATGTAAACAAAAAAAAAATAAAATTCTAGACCCACAAATACACATTAAATAATGTCTTTGACGTTATTGCAAAGGGTAAACTGTTGTCTCACTTCAGTGAGGAGCTTATTTACCTAATCAATGTTGTATGTATGGTCAATTTTTCAAGAATTCAAGACGAGCAAAATACTCAAACTAAGAATAGAAAATTAATGTAATAAAAAGTCAGTTACTCAGAATAGAAAAATAATTATAAGCATATACTATTATTCATATTCTCCATAAATTTTTACTATATTAAACTCTTTTTTTTTTTTTTTGGTTTGCACCCTGGTATTCGGCTCACTGGGCCGACTAATCCAGTTCGAGGGGGGTCCCGGGGTTAAGGTTTTATTCCTCTTCCAACGTTGTTGCGGGGGATCGAACCGTGGTTCGCCCTACAAGTGCAGCCCCTGGCACCACTGCACCAACAGCTCGTTGGTCTATATTAAACTCTTTAATAGTCTTTATAAAATATTTACTCCGTATTTTTCTAAACACTTCCTCTGATTTTTATTATACGTCATCTTTTAAAAAATATTTTTTTATCTTAATTACAAATCATATTATATTTTCATGCATCATTTATTTTTTTATTAAATGTATTGACTATCTATGTTTTTTTATTAATGAGATTAAACTTAAATAAAAAAATTAAAAAGATAAATTTTAATGTTACAATATATTATCACAAAATTCAAAAATTAAAGTTTTTTAATATATATAATTCGATTAAATATACTCTATAATAAAAACATAAGGAAATAATACTTTTAGTGTACGGTTAGTATTTTTACAAAAATGTTAAACAAACATCTGTATGGGACATCAGAATAGGACACCTGCCTTTTTAGGTAAAAATTGGTGGGTCCTGTAAGAAAGAGAAATTGCAGGACCCACCAGTTTTTGCCTAAAAAGGAAGGTGTCCCGTATAGATGTCAAATACAGATGTTTGAATAACAAAGTTGGTATTTTTAGGACTATTCATGGCCCATTTGCTGAGCAAACAAGCTGACATCAGTTTGCGTCATGGGCCTTCATTTCATCGCACACCAATGCTTTAATTTTACCTTTTTTTATTTTTTCAATTTACCTTTTTTTTTCAGCTCTGTTTTTCTTTTTATATTTCATGCATACTTTATTTGGCAGTGAAAAATCATATTAGAGTTTAAAATTACGTTGAATGTAAAATAATTATGAATACTTTTACTTCTCAGAATCAATTTCAAAAAAATTCAACGTACCTTCAAATATGCATTTAATAATGTTCATGAATGAATTGATATAGTAATGCACTTAAATAGTTTATATTAGTATTCTTTTTAAGTGTTAATAAGTTTTCAGAAATCTTAGCTTATTCATACCAATGTTTCTTTTGCTCATACCTATGTTTTGCTTACCTGCACTCTAATAGACCATTAAATTGTGTAAAATTACATAAAAAGCATCGGCTGATTTATCCAAATACTTAAAAGTGGCGAACGAAGAAGGAAACGTGATAATTAATAAATTTCCCATAATTTTTACTTTTTCTCATGATAAGTACGAGCAAATATCATGTATCTATACCTCATAGTTTGAAGTACCTGAGTTAGGTTAGACCGTTAGAGGAATGTGAACATCTAAAATTATACATGAGATTCATATATGACAATTAGTTAGTACATCCCACATATATATACAGTAGATATATAGTTTTTAGATATGTGGAAGTAATTTATGGATTTTCTTAATTAAGGATTGTTTGATAGAAAAAAAAATATTTTGTCCTTACATCGTATTTATATGATGAATTTATGAAAAGTGGGTCACGACAAGTTTCCGTGATAATCTTGTTTTCCTAGTTCGAATTACAGTGTTTTAAAGCTTAAAGTAAAAATAAGAAATAAGAAAGAAAAACGTAAATTACAAAGAATTGTAAATATGCTGGAATGTAAAACGCATTTGAAAGTAAATCTGAAAGCAAAGTAAATGATTTATAGAATGAAAAAGGGAAGTTACTTTATGTTTTTTCACTAATTTGCTCGTTGAGATGTTAGGATATATAACCAAGTTTCAACCCTCATTATATAAACGATTCTCCTATTTATTATATTAAATTTTACAAATAACTGCCTAAACAATCTATCGACACGTGGATGGCTAATATGCCTTATATTTGAATTTTGAAAATAAAACATAACTGTTTACACTATCTTTGACATTCAGCTCCGATGCTCATTGTCTTTTACGGAAGTTTTCGATGTATACTTCAATGCTATCTCTATCTTCAAGATCGTCCAACTTCTCTTTCATACTATTCCCCTTTGACACCTAGTCATTTATGAAATGAGAGATCATCAACTGCCCCAATTCGACAAACTTCTAAGTAACTCTATGATCACTCCATCAAGGGGACCTCTCACACGCTATTTATTAACTCTTTTTGTCTATTTATAACAACCTGTGTTGGGCTTTACCTTCCATTTTCCATAGTTAAGGTCAGTATAATATCTTAATTGTTTTACAACTAAGCTTTACGTGATATGAGAATTAGAGGTGGTTTTTCCGGCTAAAGATCCCAAGCTATTGAAGCTTCCTAAGCCACCTTCTCTTGCCTTGCCGAAACAACCACAACTTATCTTTTGGAAATTTCGCACGGGCCGAAATATTCCTTCAATTCGAACAAGAAGTTGTTATTTCGACAAAGAAACATAATTCTCCATATCTAAACCCCAACTAATAGAAAGTAAGTGGAAGAACTCTTTGAAAGAATTTTGATTTGACTTTCTTTTCTAAGAGGATTTTATAATTCCACATATCTAAACCCCAAACCATCAATCCAGAGACTTTGAACCTGTTTTCGTTCCTTTTGACATCAGTTCTTTTCTTCACCTTTTTTAACTTATACCAATATGGAATTCTAATAAAATATAATGTGAAAACATGTTGTTTATAAGTGACCCAAATACATGAGTAATGAATACAAAAGCTATGCCTTTTATAGCAAATAAACCTCTTATATGGTAGTTGAGCTTGAAATTAATGATACCTTAATTTTACCTATGTGGTAACTCCTTCATTTTAATGTTATCAGTTTCTTTTGATTAACCTTAGCTTGGTAATTGTGCATCCATCATCTTTGACACAAAATTGAAACTTGCTAAATCATGAAAATTTTATTTTAATATAAATACATATTTGTCTGGATCACTTTTATATTAAAAATATAAGTCAACCTATCTTCAACATTATCTCTATCATCAAAGCCATTTACTTCTGTCAAATTCAATTTTGGTCTTAACAAAGATAAACATTAAAAATGAATATGTTTTGTTTTAAAATAAATTAAACACATGAAATTTAAGATTTCTCAAATATACTATTTCTCATAAAATTCGTATATATACTTTTAAAGATTTATCATCAATCCTAAAGATCAATTTTTTTTAAAGTATAATTTATTATATATAAGTTAGTAAATGCCAAGTGGAAACATAATTTTTTTGAGCATCCACACATGTTGGATGTTTTGTCCTTCCCTAATTAAAGACTGTCTTTTATATATATGGCTGTGGAGGCCAAAACTTTTGTTTCTATTTGAGGATATTTTTAGGTTGGAGAGAAAAGTATTTTGATGATAAAAAGTTGGTTCATAAGTGTAGAAAAAATATAATGATTGTCCTTGAAGTATAAAAAATGTAAAATATAATAAAATAATGAATGTGATCCGTGTAGGAAAAAATAATTTATCCACCAATATGGATGATCTTATAGTTAAAAAACAAAAATTAATGAGTCCCATTAATAGTTATAAAAATAACTTTTAAAAAAGTATATTAAATTTTGATAATTTTGTAAGTTTGGATGATATATCATTATTTTTATATGCGGATTATATATTAGCCAATAACCATTGGTTTAGTTGGTAAGGATTGAGTTCGGGGTTGAGAGATTCCGGGTTTGAATCCCACCGATGTGAGGACGGTGTTGGTGAGCCCGGAGGTCTATCTGACCTTGGTGAGCTCCCACTTTGTAACTAGTGGAGGCTGACACATATGGACGAGGTCTCTGTCCTTTAAACATGTGATCACAGGTTCCATATTTGTCTCATGCGAATGGAGAGTGTCTTGCTGGGAGTGTTACCCCTGAAAAGACCCAATCGATGTGCGAACGAATTAGTCACCCAATTATGCGGGTGGATATGGTGAGTTAAAAAAAGGGTCTTGCTAACAAGTGCCCTTAGGGCACTTGTTAAGGATACCAATAGTGGAAAAAATTCAAAAGTCCAAGGTATTTACTTTTTCGAGAATCCAAAAAAGTGCATTTTCCCATAACTTTTAACTACATTTAGTTACTTAACAAGTGCCCTAAGGGCACTCTTTAGCATTTTCCTTAAAAAAAATATGCGGATTATATTTCTACACGACATGTATAGTTAATACATCATATATTAATATCAATTATATATTAGTTACATATAGGTAAAAATCGAATTATATTATTTATATGTGTGGGACAAATATTGAACCATCGACCAGCTGTTGGGGTGATGAGGAGGACCACACCCAGACAGCGACTGTTTCAGCACGCTTTGTACGTAGGAATATATTATCGCTTTTTCTCTTCCAATATTATTAAAGCTTAGCCCTCATAAGATCCTGAATCAGATCGTGAGATTCAGAACATAGTACATGAATCATATTAATTAAGATGAGCGAAACTGAGGGACAAAATGGGAGAAGAGAATCACAGTCTGGGGCTTCCAATTTCACTACTGCTGGGCCTAGGACTGGGCCTGTGACTGGGAGTGGGAGGGTCCTCAAACCCACGACGGTGCCTCCACAAAGGGGTGGTGTGAAGAGGCAAATTTGGAATGGCATTTGGAAATCATCTTCCTCCACTCAATCTACCTCCTCCTAAGTTAGTTCTATTTAGTACTCTAATAATTTCCAATTACTATGTCTTATCTCATTTTCTCAGCTGTCAATGCTATCTACTATCTCTTAAGTCTTAATGAATATATGCATATATATGTATATATATACATATGTAACACTGGATTATATATTTATGTTATAGTTCTAGACTTCTAGTACTACTCCGTTAATTCCTTGCCAATGTTAGAGCAAGGAGTAAAGTTCAGTCAGCTTGATCTTTTAAGGTATCTGTTTGTATCATGTTAAATGTCGTGATGGCTTATTGACATTATTATATATGTGTAAACTTGTAATATAATTCAGTGGTTGATTTAACTTATATTTTTATGTGATAACTGATAACTTATTCTCGTTTTGTTTGATCGTTCTCTTTTTGCTGCTTCTCTCTCTCTTTCTCTGTTTACTTAACTGTGAGTTCATCACCTGGATCTTTCTCTTCAGTTTTCTCAAACAAGTTATTATATAAAACATTTGTCTTGGATATTTATGCTACCAATTATCAATTTTACTTGTGTACAGTATTTCTTTATTATTTTTATAGGGTTTGCTTCATATCAACCATTAGAGTTGAAGATAAGAAATTCAAATAAAATAAAGACTTGATTATATTTTTAGTCCTTGAATTTTAAGATGGTTTTGATACAAGTCTTAATTCTTTTTTTTATTGTCTGACTCCCGAAATTACTTCTGGGTTGAACATATATTTCTATTACCGATTTCGACCAAATTTTACGGACATGTGATACCGAAATCCTAGTCAGAAGCAAAATGATAGCCACGTGGTGCCATATGGGCGAAAATTCCTTTTTTAAATTAAAAAAATAAAAAAAGTTAATAATTTTATATTTTTAGTTTAAAAAAAACGAAAAAAAAGATTGAAGAGATCAGATATGTCATATTCACCCACGTAACATCATGTGGCTAACCTCCCATATTTGACTAGAATTTCGATATAATATGTCAGCAAAATTTGGACGAAATTGATTTGATGGGTATATGGCAAACCCATAAATAACTTTAGAGAGCCAGACTCCCATCCCATCTCATCCAATGTGGGACTTCATCTCACACTTGAATACCCAACAATCTCCTTTTCGGTCACACTCCCCCTTGATCCACAAGTCCCAGCCGAACCATCGGCTCTGATACTACTTGCTGGACCTTCAACCGGGGAGGTTCCAACACATTAAAAAAAAAAAAGAGCATGTGATCAAATGACTCTAAATTTTAAGAACTTAATACATAATTCAGCCTAAAATAAATTTATATTCGAAAACTCAGTTTAACACTTCTCAAAGTATTAAATTTGTTGTTTCCAATGCAAGATTCCTAGCTCTTTTAAGATTTTTATCCCCGATCCTTAAAAACATCATTTTTCTAATTGAAAATATCACACCATAATCATTAGGATTTTTTCTAATGTTTGTACGCCTTATGACATATATTAAAAAGGTTTAATTACATTTTTATCCTTTATTTTATTTTCAAGATTCACTTTGGTCCTTAATTTTAATTTTGACTTATTTGGTCCTTCATTTTTTTTAAGAAATTTAATGTGGTCCTTTCGTAACAATAATACTAGTTTTACTCGTAATATTCGAGTTTAATAAATATTTCTACGAACGGCTCTATCTCGATAGAACTCCTAATGTTATCTTCATTCAAATCTTTATCACATTGTTATTTTTATCCATATCAATCAACCATATCGCAAGTCAGATTGTTCCATCATTTGCGAAGCAGTACCACTGTTTCTATTCTTATCGAGTGGTGACTTGAAATATTTCTAAATTTTGGCAACATTTGTCATTTTCGATTATGGGTGAATATTTCGATAAAACTAATATGCTATGATAAAAGGACCAAATTGAATTTTTTGAAAAAAATAAATGACCAAAGTAAGTCCCAAAAAAAATAATAAGAACCAAAATGAATTTTGAAAATAAGATAAAAGACCAAAAATATAATTAAGCCTATTAAAAATATCCAAGTGAATAAACTCTTATGGGAAACAAAAATATCACATCTCATTATATTAAACAACCCATTTTCCTATGTAACTTTAATTAAAATATTAAGTATGCTTAACTTGTACCCAAATGCATATATTTGGAAAAATCCTAATTTATTATATGGATGAAAAACAATATAATCAAGAGAATTAATTATTGTATTCCTTGATTTATTAGGTTATTTAATAATAAAAATTTAAAGGGTTAGCTCATGATAATTGTCTATTTTGGGTTTGTTTGGTGATCACCGCAAGGATATGATATGATAAGAGTATGATAAGATATGAGCAAGATAACTCTTAGTTTATTCTTTTAATATTTGGTGCACACTAGAGAATGATGTCATTGTTGAGATAGCGACGATGGTGGTAGTGTGATAATTTTGGTAGCAAGAGTGTCAATGTATGAGAGTATGAGGGAAAAAACTGCACTATTTTATCTTGCTCATATCTAACTCACTTTTAATTTTCCTTAAAATAGAAACTATACTAAGCGGACATGACGTGATAAGCCAACAAAAAAGTACCATGCTATTTTGATGGGAGGCTTTAAATGTGGTGCCGTATGCCATCGCTGAGGACATACGGTGACAGGTGATAGTAAGTAATAAATGAGGCACTTTTGAAAATATAATCAGTTACTTGGCTTTAAAAACAAAAGGACTTTTTGGTATAAAAAAAATACATTAAAACACTTCCTTGCTATCTGAAAGCTAAGATTATCGCATCAAAAAGAGTAGAACAAAATCTGGGGAAGATCAAGCTCTCATCCCTCGTTCTGTTGTCTTTGAGAACAAGAGGAAAGAAATAAGAACCCTAGAAAATTAATCTCATGGTCTGAAACCCAGGTTTCGAACCTGTCTTTGAAGTTTGAACTTCAATATGAATGTGTTTCGTTTGCTCTACCTCGCCTTTGTGTTTAGCTCGGATCATCTGCTGTGACCGTAAAAGTTAACATTTTTAAAACTTTTTATTATTTAACACAGGTTGCTGAGCTTTACAAGATTTGCTTTCCGAGATTTGCGTTTGTTTTGGTTTGGTGCTTTTCCTTTGTGTGCATCTAAGCACTTTGGTTTGTGGTTTCGTTTGTATCTTTGTTACTCTCAATATTCTAATTTTGATATTATTTTTTTCTATTGATGTTGCTCTGTGTTGGCTTTTGCTGGGTTAAACATGTTTCATTGGGTTATACCTTTAAGTGCCTATGCCACCTTTATTTCAATATTTTGAATATCTTTTCTTTTCTTTTTTTAATAAAAAATAGAGAAATTTTAATCATAGGGATGGAGGGTGAGTACCATTTTTTCACATAAAAAGAGCACAACCCATATTAGATTTGTAAAACTCCAACTACTACTTTTAATTCCTTAAACATGTTGATTCAGTAAATACATCTTTGTGGGTATTAGATTTGAATTTTAATCTTTGTATTTGTTGTATTAGATTCTCTTGATGCTATCTTTAACATTCTAATATGTATTTTTTTTCCTTCGAGCTCATCTTGAGGAATACTTAAGTTCAGACAGTGAACATCAATTTATTGTAATTTTAAGAAACTAGTAAAATTGCCCGTGCAATGCACGGGTCTTAAATTTCGCTATTCTTTGTGTTTGTTCAAGCATTAATTTTATTTACATGTGATTATTTTTTTAGAGTACAATAAATTTATCATTTTTTGGAATTATATTTTATATGGTATTTTTTAATTATTACAATGAAAGAAAAAGATTTATGATCAGACAAATTTATGTAATAAAATTGAAATACAATATTTGTAATTCACCTGTGTGATGTTATTACAATCAAATTAACAAAAATAAGTAAAGAAAAGAGAATCATGATCATAGATCCTCCACTTGAACACATGCTATCCTTATTACAAATAAAAACATGTACAAAAATGATTTACCACTTGAGTCATGGTTGTACAACACAAACATGATCCTAGCGGCAAATAAATTGCTGCCTCCAATTGTGAGTTGGTTGAATCCATCTTGGTTGACTACAGTAGCAAAAAATTGTTTCATGATAGACCACAAATCTAAAATTACCTTCAAATTCTTTGAAGACATTATTATCTGGGTATTAACCCCTATCACGCAATGTCCAGTACCTTCAGTGATAAAAACTGCACCATTATACAGATTCTATTTGATAGGACATAATACTTGATCAGCATGCTTATTTTGTGAAAGTGATGGATGAAAGCACTATATAAATTGTCCGAACCACAAAATAACTTGCGTGACACTTTCTGCATGAGAATATAAGTCAACAAAACATATAAAGGCACATAACCAGGCATGAATCATAGCCTAAACTGACGAGATAAAAACAAACAATAAAAGCACGCAACAACAACAACAAAAAGACTGGCAGATAAGGTCAAATCTAACTAAAAGCTTATTATCATTAGTGGGTGTTAGCAATTAAGAAGCTACACAACTTAATTCCTGGTGATAAAAGAAATACAAATAAAGCTATTAATAATGAAAATGCAAGTGTAAAGAAGTTGGGATAAAAATATAATCAGGATACTCCGAAGTTGATCATATCTTAATTACATGATCATTACATTTTTTTCCCTTTTTCTAATCTGATTCTTATAATTTTGAATAAAAATATATGATATTCTGAAGTTGGGATCCCTCATTTTTAATTCATTAGCAACCATAAAATAATTGCAATGCTTTAATTTAAAAAGTATCCAAATAACATAACATTATCAAACATGAATATGGGGTTATTTTAGCATCCAAACATATCCAATGAATGAAACATTTCCAAGCATCAAGATTAAATTTGACTATGTAGCATTTAAAGCAAATCCTTATTTGAATCAAGCAGGTTAAAGGAAAAGAAATAGACAGTAGTCACCTGAAAAAAATAGCAAGTATGAAAGTAAAAAGCGGGTATTAAGTTGCTAAGAGCAGAAGAAAGAGTTGATGAAGTATATTTAATTTTAGTCCTTCGTATCCAGTATCCACTAAGCTGAGCTGCAAATCTGCCTCACTCAATTCACAAATCAAAATATATATATAACCAACTCTTGAAAACTTGAGTTTAATGCTTCAAAAGAAATAGCTATATTTCCAAAATCTTACCCAATTACTCCAAGGAGAAAAATCTTGAAGATCAGAGACATCTTGAGTGATGGAAGTCCTCTTGACCTCCATAAATATAGTGACCATCTAATTAAGATATGAATAAAGAAAAAAAATTCGGTTGGACTATATGTGGTAATTAATTAATGAACATTCAAGACAACACCTTTGGAAGACAAAGGGCATGAGCAAAAAAAGTGCAAGAGTGGAGACAACAAATGAATAAACAACAAAAACATAGTAACTAAATCCCTGTAATGTTGGTTTAATCATCATCAAAACAGCAACAACAACATCGGCACAGCAGCAGCTGCAACAACAACATCATCACAGCAGCAGCAGCAGTGAGGTCTACTTAAAAAAGAACAATTATACTCTTGCTAACCATTTGCTTGTACTTGAAAAGCTCGGTGAAGTCTACTTGCTTGCTAGTTGAGATTACAAAATTGAGTTTAATTTTGTATCAGTGGATTTAGGCATATTCTACATCAAAATTGCTGCATAATTTTCTGTTTTTATGCAAGTGTATAAGATTCACCAAACAAATCAAACATGAAAATAAATAAGAGAATAGTAGCTTATAGGCATCTTAGAAAAAGTGGAATTTTTTTTAAATATCTCAATAATAAAGGGAGTGAGAGAGAGAGAGAGAGAGAGAGAGAGAGTGCTTACTGCCCCGCAGTCCAGTTAATAGATTTGCGCTCAGTGCACTCTAGTATGCTTCTGTAATTTTAGTGAGCAGCCTCCATAATGGCTTCAGTGTAGTGCCAATAAGAACTTAAAAAAAATCGCCCTATTAAAACAACACATAAGAATGAATCACAATATTTTTTTTATTAAGACTTTTCTTTTTAATAGGAAAAGTTTTTGCCAAGGAAAGGGGAGGGTGATAATTGTGCAGCTTCTAGGGATCAATTCAATCCGTATGTGGAACTATTGACATGTCAAAGTTTAAAAAGACTTGCTATTTTCAAAAGTCAAATTATACATGATAAAGAGAAAAAAGCAATCCAAGGATAAACAACTCCATCATTTGTACAATTAGATTTGACATTTTCATATAATGCACCTACTCCACCTCCACCACTGAATTTAAGCACAACACAATATAAGGGTATACAAAATAGAAATTTTTTCAGAGATGAATGGTTGTAGGGAAAGCAATGTTAACTAAAATATTAGAACTACATTATGAATAGTATGAGATAATCACCTGATATATCCCCATGGCTGATTGCTGAAATCTCTGCCTTGAATTTTCACCGTACGCAAACCTGCAACTTTGCGCTCTAGATACCCTGTTGAGTTCTTCATGTACAAATAAATGAGAATGTATTTCACAACAACAAATAAGAATGTACACAACAATATGCTTACTCTTAAATGAATTTAAAGTCCTGCTAGCTATTGATTGAGATATATCAATATCTTCCACATTTTGAGCGGTCCTGGCATAAGCCTCCATGAATAGAAGTCCATTTTCCTTGGCATATTGCTCACCCTCCTCTTTGCTCACAGCCCTTCAGAGAGTAGATCACACTTGTTCCTTATGAGCATGATTGTCATAATCATAATAGGATTTAGAAGGGTGATATAAAGTCTACTATGATTCTCAACATGCAGAACATAAGCTCAAAAAAGTAGTGCGTTAGAAAATATTGATGCATTAGAAAATCAAGTAGTGCATCACAAATTAAAGTTCCTCTACAATACAAAAAAAGTGCATTGAAACTATCATAATAAAATTAGAGAAGCTCTTTAAATTTCCATTCACAATGATCACAGCTTACATGCTCCTGCTATTACCAAAATTAGTGATATACTTGCCTATAGTATGTCAAAACATAATATTGCCTAATAAGCATATTCTCTAATAAGCATTTGAGCATCACTTGATCTTTTTAGTAGTGCTCTTTAAAGTTGTTGCTACAATTACCAAAAGATTTACTTTACCTACTAATCCATGCCTACATTTACTAACAATGATGCTACAACATAGGTATAATGATGATAATTAAAAAGTGACATGAAAATCTAGAGGATACCTTCAATTGATACTCTACCTTAGTTGTTCTCTCTGATATAGCTAGCTTGTCTTTTAGCTAGGCCGCATCTTTGCCAACACATTCAAAGACATAATTGATTATAGAATTTTCTTCCTTAATTTATTTTATGATCAAAAGAGAAGTCGTTTGAAGGTTATTTTTCCAGAAATCAACATTTCTCACTACTGTTAGGATCAAATTAAATTATTTTTCTTATATATTTCAAGTAGGGGAAATTAAAGTTTACAGTCACCTTATAATACATTTCAATGTAGTGGATTCAACAAAGATGATAGTCACTAAAAGGAAAAGAATTGGTAGACCTAAATGAAATGAATCTTTCCTTGATCATGATGATAGTCACTATTTTTAAATTTGGAGTTGAAATGATCCCAAATCTAATTCAGTTAAACAACATCACTCTTCAATGGCTGAAAAAAAAAATAATGAAAACCGTTAGGTTAAGCACCTATAACTTATGAAGGGAACAATGGAACTGAAAGTGGAAAACACGTCTCTTTTGAAGAACAAAGAGAAAACACATTATAAATAAATAAAAAAAAAGCTAAAATATGAACAGTGATAGGTGCATGTAAAATTTTAGCTTGTAAAGAACGAAAGGAAATCTCAAACTAAACTTGCTTGGCATCAAACAAATCTTACAAAAAAAATAATATCATTCTCTCAAAACTTTCCACAAACACTTGGTACCTAAATTATCTTTGTTATTATCATTATTTATGGCTACTGTATTAGCTTGCAACAGTAGCACAGCAGCACAACAACAACATAGTAATAGCAACAACAAACACCAGCAGAAGCAGCAAGTTAACAATGGAGACCTCTTGTTGACGTAAATAAAGGTGAATTAAAAGCAGGTCCATTATTGAATATTTTTAGCAAACAACCTAATAGTCTCAAACACAAATCTTGAAGCCAATGAATATAAATTTTTTTTGTAAATCTCAAACATAAATCTTAGCTAATAACCTAATAGTCTCATCTTCCTCACAAATCCAAATCATGCTTTTCATAATAAGGCGGGGAATATGAAGTGAAGAAAATGATAATCGAAGAGTTACTTACGGGAATCAAAATCCCAATCGGTGGCGGTTAGCGATGATAATGACGGTGATGGCAGTCGCAATTCCGGCGTCATGGGTTCTTTGGTACCGATCTGCATTGCTTCAGAGATGAGAAGATTATGGTGGTGGTGATGTGATTTGTAATCCGGTGAGAGGATGAAAGAGAGAGACATAAAGAAGGAAAGAGATAGAGAGAGAGAGAAGAGGGGCGAGAGAAAGAGAGCAGAGAAAATGAGACTTGAGAGTAGAGGAGAAAGTGAGAGATGAAAGAGGAGTTTTTTTATTTATTTTTGAGAGGCAGAGAGAAGTAATGAGAAAGAAGAAACGAAAAATGGAAAGAATGAATGAAAGGAGTTGAACAGACCGTGGCTTTTAAGAGAAGCTCGGTGAGAGGCCAAGATCCTAGCTGGGTTTCAACACATGAACGATTGAGATTTAATCTCATAAAATATGATGGATGGTTCGGATTAAAACACAAAACACTTCAATAATGTACATTTTAGGAGGGAAATAATGATTAGGAGAAGGTTTTAGGAGGGAAATCAAGTTTGCCCTCAAACTTCTCATATTTTATATTATGTTGATGATTCATCAACAATAATGGTGTTTGCTCAACCGAACAAATCCTCATGGTTTCTCGCCGACAGATGAAGAAGATTTGTTGTTGAGAATAATTTCAAAGATAGACATAATTAAAAATTCAATTATTATTATTATTATTATTATTGTACTCCCTCCGGTCTTATTTATAGGACATGTTTTAGAAGAATTCTTTGATCCTATTTATAAGACATTTTGCATTTTCTAGGAAGCATTTATTGCTATTTTCTCTTATTTGACTTTTATCCATTAATGTGAAATAATACATTATGAAATTCCTAATACAAGATAGGAGGGTAAAATTATAATGTTAATGTATTTTTTTTTTAATTTTCAAGAAACTTAACTACTTTTTTGGTTCGTATGATATAGATAAGTATATCATATAAATAGGACCAGAGAAAATATCTTATTGCGTTAATGTGAGCAAAATTTCATTAAAATATTCTTCAGTAATCAGTGCCATTCATGGTTTTAATCTAGTGATCTCAAAAAAAAAAAAAGTTGGCATAATTGTCATATAGTAGTTATGATTTTATGGTGAATAATAATTGACTTGCAAATAAAAGTAGTAATACAGAAAAATATTGATAATGAATTTATTGTCAATATTGTCAATGCACGTATATTAAACTCTTTGTTTATATATACTTATTTTCAACCTAAAGATTAAGATTAAAAAACTCTTTTCTTTATTTGTCTCAATTAAAAGTTCAAGGTCGTAATAATTATATTTTCTATGCAATCTCAAAATTAACAAAAAAACAAATACCACCTATTAACAATTCAAATAAGTAAGCCAACCATAGCAAATAATATAAGACCTTCTTGGTAGATTTCACGTTCATTAAGAAAATTGGTTAATTTAATTAATTGTATTGAAAATATGAATATTCTCTTTGTTCCATTTCGTTTGACCTTTTAGGTCTGGGCACACAGATTAAGAAATGATTGATTATTGTAAGTTTTATGTGTACTTTGTCGAAAATGACCATATTTAATTCTTATTGAAAATTATAATAGTATTTAATTTTTATTAGTAAGTGTGTCCATTAATTAATGTATAGTGGTTTAGAGATGAGATAAATGATAAAAATAGAATGAATGAGGAGTAAGAGAAATTATTGAAATCAATTGAATGAGGGGTTAAAGTTGGAAAGAAAAATATGTTTATGTATTGGAATTGTAAAAAGACAAAAGATATAGAATTAAAAAAAATAAGACTAAAAGGACAAACAAAATGGAACGGAGGGAGTATTTTATATGTATTTTCAAAATTACCCCGATTAAAGTATTGTGAATCTAAAAAGTATTAAATAAATAAGAGTGTTAGTGAAAAGAAGTAATTAATATTCATTAAAAATTGGTATAAAATTTTATAATTAATAACAAAATAAAAGTCTCAAAAAAAAATTATGATAGATGATAAGGACAGAGGTAGTATATTTTGAACTATACAGCAAACATATATTTTTTAATGGTTAAAACGAAATAAATAATTATTTTAACCGTGAAATACTTAGCATATATACAAAACCTGTATAGCAGGTATCCATATCATTAATATAAGCCATTGATAACGTATAGACTTGAAATCAATGGATCAAACCTTTGGAACCACTTGTAGTGCTATATTTTCTGGCACCACATCAAACATCATCATTTTGATGGCTCACCAAACTCTAAATAATAACAATATATTGAGTATTTAATGTATTATCCATAAGGTATTTGAGTATCTTAGAAGTTACCAATATTAAATCAACTTTTTCTCATATATCAAAAATAGGTAATTTAATCTACGTACTTACTATTCCATCCTATTTATTTATTTATTTTATTTCAAACAAAACACACCATTTACAACTTAGATTTCTAATATATATTTTTTTCATTATACCTTTTCTCTCTTTATAATCACTAATTTTTTTCTATTACTTACGTAAATAAAAATCTATTTCATATGGGTAAATATGAAAAATAGTATTTATTATACTGTTGAAATCTTAAAAAAAAAACAGATAAAAACGAATAAAAATTTCTTAAAAAAAGACGTTAATAAGGAACGAAACCACCCTTGGCGTCCATCGCAGAGACCTCGACGACCACCATCACCATAAACCCTTCTCCCCCTCCATCACCATAATGCTTATTCCCCTCTTCTTCCATATTCGACCTAAATTATTTGAGATATCACACAAAATTGCCGATTGTGGCATCACTGATAATGGCACACGTCCAAAAAGGATGTGACGAGCGATGGTTATATCAGGTTGGTTTATACAAATTTACCCTTCATTTTCAATATTCCAAAATCTTTCACACTCACTCTCTCACGTATTTCCCATGATGCCTCCGCCGCTCCAACAGACCACCACTCCTACATCTAGGGGTGTAACGGTCCGGTCCGGTCTGGTCTTTAATGGACTTTAGGGACCAGACCGATTAAATTAATGTGATCCGGTCCGGTCTAGTCCATAAGTTTTTTGCATGTGAAGACCGAACCGGACTGTAACGATCCAAACCGTTTCGGTCCGGTTCGGTTCGGTCTATTAGACCATCTTTGATTAGATTCTAAAAATTAATTAAAATAACTAAAAAAATAAAAATAAAATAACTAAACACTTGTCGATGCAAGTGCTGAGCAAACCAGACACTTGTTTTTGAGAAATGTATATGAAATCCTCACTTAGGCTACCGTTAAAAATGAAGTTGGCAAATGGGTTTATTGTGTAAGCAGGACAAGTGTTATTTGTGCAACCTGGCTTATAAGGGCCATTGCAGCTAACAATGCAAGTAGTATTTGGACATTTTTTTGAGCCACAAGGGATTGGATGGAAGGATGATGAATTGTAATTTTTGTCACAATCATACCAAAGGTTTTCTCCTGCAACATCATTGACTAGATTGAAGTTAGTGTTAGGTTTAGGTTTAGGTTATAGGTATGCGGTCAGGTCCAGTCTGAACGGTCTAAAAATTATTGAGACCGTGGACCGGACAATGTAAGATAGGTCTAAAATTTTTGAGATCGGACCGGACCGTGAGACCGGATCGGACTGCATTTTTCGGTCTGGTCTGAGCGGTCTCGCGGTCTCGGACCGGATCGCTTACACCCCTACCTGCACCACCACTTGCAGAGCCTCCACCAGCCCATTCCTCCACAAACAATCGATAAGAACATGTATTTTCCCAACCATCGTCTTTCTTGCTTCAATGCCATCGCCTTCCTCCCTTTCTCCACCACGCACAACACTACCTTTCTTCATCGCATTAGAGCCTTCCGAGACCATCGGTCACAAAACGAACCCCTAGTTGTCGTCCCCGACGAGCATAAGTTTTGTTCACCTATACCACGGACCAAATCCAAACCAGGACGGACCCGATTCCGAGCTTCCACAACATATTTGGCTTTCTCCTCCGCCATCAGTGCCATACCATCTCACCACGTAGCGTTGTGCTGCCCCACCACCACCCTTCATCAAATCTGCAATAAAATCAACCATTTTCAAATTTCAGATTTTAACTTGAAATGGAGGTGTTGGATTTGCATATGAAATTTGGAAGATTAAAACAGTGGGAAAAACGTGAGATGAGAAATGAAGATCTCCCCTCTCCACAACCAAAAATGGAGAAAAAAATGTCGATAAAAAAGTTATTAGAATAATATAATGGCAGTAAATTTGACAAAAAATAATATAATTTCAGATAACAAAATGAATATTTTAATAAAATCTCTATTATATATTTCATCTCTTACTTCACATTTTTTTTTCTATCAATAATTACAAACGTGAAATATTGTGGCTTAGGGATTGATTGAAGAATTTGTGCACTGTCAATTTAATTATTGTGCATTGTGTTCTACTAATTAGAAAAACAAAATATCTCATTTTAACGTAATCTAAATATTCGAACTTAAATAAATCTGACCAAAATGTCATATTATCTAAAACATATATTAAACATGTTCAATGTTCAATGCACGAGATTAATATCTAGTATATATACATGTTATGGTGAGGTTACAAGAAACCTGCTAGTCAAAAGTATTGACACTTGCTTCAGAACATGAAAACATAATCGGTGTTAGGGATGGGAATGAGTTATATATACTGGCTTGTGGGGGTCTATGGCTCGACTCATCGAAGCTTGACTCGTTTAATAAGAAGGTTAGACTTAAGCTTTTTTAAAAGCCTGTATATCTAAATAAGACAAGTCTAAGCTTTATAAAAAGTCTAATAGGCTCATCGGTCCGACCTATTTAACTTTTTAAATATTAATATTTATATTTTATTAGTAAATTAAATTAAAACTAAAAATTATATATATATATATATAATATTATAATTAAAAATAAAAATAAAATTTCTTTTAGTATTTATTAAACCTAATCCTAACATTTTAATAGATCATGTAAGCAAAATATGATGTTGTTTACTGTTCGATATTTTCTATTTCTTTTGGGGATAATATGAGGGCATAAGTCATTTTTATGTTTGTACTTAAATATGATAATTTGATTGGATAATAAACTTTGAAGTGAATTTTTGGGTAAGGCCATAGCTTGAAATAGGTCGAGCTTAGGCTTCAAGTTTAGCCTATAACGAGCCAATAGGCATGCTTGAGCCTTGAATTTGGAACACGGGTAATTCCTAGCTTGACTAGTGTTATGAACTTCATATATAGGAATTCCACATACACATTGATGCTACACTATTACACCATACACCATTACATACACCATCATTACATTCATTACATTACATTACTATACAAGATATTCAATTTGGTTGTAAAAGTATGTAATGAAAAAACTATACATGATTTACATAATACAATGTATATCTAATGGAAAAAAGTAGTAATTCAACACCCAAATTGGACAACTATGGTCCATTTTCAACCATGATCATTACGTAACCAATCACCTCCTCAATATGAATAAAGACGAATTAAAAGTCGTGCATTCTATCTTTGATCAAGAAAAAATTGATTAATCACGAATATATACGTATAACTATTATTCGCAAACAAGTCTTCGTAAATCCCTTCGATTTAATTTGTGCATAAGATAGTAAACTAGTTTTATATCCATTGAAGTATTTGGTATAATTTTTTATTGTATTGTCATGTATGGATTATGCAGAATGTTGTTGTATATTCTTATACAAGAATGAATGTCTATTGGAGATGTGAGATTTCCACATTTGTTTGATTTAGAAAATATTAGTAAGACACTAACATGTCAATATTTTTACTAAGACTTATGTATCATTTTCTTTCTTTCTCTAATTGATAATTTTTGAAAAATCAATCACATTCTTAGACATTTTATATCAACCAAACATAACATAAAACAAATATATGTAAATTTAAGTTATCAACACCGTGTTTACAAAAGTTACATTATCGGGAATACACATTTGGTATTCGCATCACATGCATATTTTTGTATGATGGGTTTGTTATGTCTCGTTATCGCCATAAAAATGTGTTAAATTCATGATATTTGTATTGCATATATATATTTTTTATATTAAAAATCGTGTTGCAGTGGTGATTCCACTTGCCTCTTGTAATTTTATGCGTATAAGTCTAGGGGTGTAGGTGGGTTAAAATCAATTCGTGAACTTGATAAACTCAACTCAGACCATATTTGGTGGGTTGGGTCTGTTTAACGGTTAGATTGGTTTTTTTAGCTAACCAATCAAGTATGTGTTGGATTATAGGTTTGCTTTTTTAAAAACCAATCAACCCAACCCAACCTACTAATCGAAATTTATTTATTTATTAATGTATATCATGCTTAGGTTACTACTATATGCTAAAAAAAAATTAAGTTACTACTTGGTAATTATTATTTAAACATTCCACCTTGAAATAATTATACAAAATATGAAATACTTAAGTGTCAACAACTCTTTTTTCATATCTTGGAGGTCTGCTTTTGTTTATCACGTGTTTCAAAAATTTAGTTCATGACTTGATACAAAAGGATTTTATCCTATTATTTTTGGACAATTTGATTTTGGTTTATAATTTAATGTTAAGTTGTGTAGTTGTGTTGTTTATGGATAATATTTAATTATATTTATTTATGTGATTTTTGTTGTATTTTTAATTTTATTTTTGTACTTGTTTAAATTTTTGTTTTGTTTATAATTTTTTGAAAATGAGAACAAATAGACTTAATCACCCGACCCAACCTAACCTAGCTCAAATTTCGATGGATTGGATTGATTCGGTTTTGATACTCAAATATAGAGTAACTCAAATATTCAATTTTTTATTTATTTTTTTTAAACTTGGAAGAAAAGGAAAAAGTGGAATGCATGCTTGAGTTTATTGACAAGGGAGTTGATGGCTTGTGAACAGGGGAGGTGAAAGACAAAGGAAATTAGACACAGATGGAGAGGTGCTTTGCGAGTGTTGAGTGCTGAACTTGAAAAGTGATATTGAAAATAAGATTTACACGTCATTTTTATTTCCGACTCACTAATATTGAAAGTGTAAAAATGTTTTTTTACAAAAAAATTGCAAGACTTTTCTAAAAAAAAATGAGGGCAAAAAAATTCAATCTTGGACAAAAATTAAAACCCGGGTGTTAGTTTTTTGACCCCCTCTCTTAATTTGTTGACCCCGTTTTTTATGTGAAAACCCTATAATAACCTTACTAAAATAGTGTAATCCCAAAATACCCCTCTCATATTCCTTTCTTATCCCTCCCCTTCTTCTCCACTCACAACGTGTGTTTTAAACTCCTAAGTTAAAATTTCATAACATAAGCTGTGGGGTAAGCGTGCTTGTCATTTTTGGATGGCACGCTTACCCTCAAGCGAGCGACCCTGCGACTGAGAAAATAAAAAAACGATAATAGACACGATTTAACTTAAATATTCACCACTTCCAACCTCTAATGTTTAAAATATCAACCTAAAAGATCATGTTTATGGTGATAGAATTACCTTGATGAACCTATATGGATTGCTTGTAGCTGAAGAAGATGACTTTCACGAAGGTTGGTTTGGGTTGATGAAGTGGAGGAGGAAGGTTGGCTTGATTGATGAATAGTGGAGGAGGAAGGTGGTGCGGGTGATAATGCTGAATAGGAAGTGGAGAAGAAGAGGATGAGGAAGGTGGTTGCATGCATGGGGAAAGAACCAAGAAGGAGGGCCATTTTGAGAAATTCGTATTTTCGTAAAATTATCAGTGTCTTTTTTAAAAAAAAAAAAGGGGGTCAATAAATCAAGAGGAGGGTAAAAAAACTAATTCCCTTGAGACTCTTCGACGAGCCCTTCCTTGCATCAGATCCGTTGTAGTTCGGCCCAAAGTTTTGTGGCATTGCACACGAAGAAGACCCACTTTGACATCTCCACGCACTAACACTCAAAACTCAAAAGCAAGCGAGTCATGATAATAGCCTTACCGTTAGACAACGGAATTCTTCCCCGGCAATCAAATTCAAATGCAAAACGTTTTCATCATCATTACTTAAATATACAACACTGCGTAGAAGATCATGTCACTTAAATGTGGTTAACTATTGCTAATTAATTTTTATATAGTAGGTAAATGTATAATTGGGGTGTTCTATTTTTTTTTTTTGTTCATATAACGTAACCAAATTCAAATACCATTTGAAAAAGAGAACAATCTAAAAGCAAAAGCCATTCCCCAATAACTTTCCCTTCCTGATTTAAAATACAACTTCCCAATCTTCTTATTAAACCCCATAACCCTTTTCCTTCCCCTGCTTCTCAACAATTTTCCTATCAAATGGGTTGCTGCATTAGCAAACCAGAAAATCATTCCCTGGAACATCAATTTCCTAGCGTCCAGGACAAGCTAGTAATTTCACAAGCTGCACCAATTTCAAACATTCCATATTCCTCAAAAAAATTCAAACCAATAATATCTCCTCATTCTCCTACCTCTTCTACTTCTTCTTCCATTTGTTCCTTCACTTGCACTACTAATTCTAACTCAATTACCTCATCCTCATCCTTGTCTAGTGTTTCCTCTTCCTTAACCTCTAAGGATAGATCATTCTCTAACGAGTTTTTAATGTCATGCTACAAAGAGAACCCACATATCATTCGCATCAACTCACTCAAGGAAGCTACTCATTCCTTGATTCCCACAAAACCTAAATCTCCATCACCAGCTAGACCTAATTTGGCACCAATAAGACAATCTTCGGCGCCAAAGGTAAAAAGGTCATCCACTCGTTATATATAAGTCTCATATTAATTCAGATGCATGGTTTTAAATTGCGACCTTCATATTGCGGTAAATGCAATGTAACCATAACCATAGAAAATTTAAAATTTGACGTAAACATTTTTTCATCATTGAATCAATCCCATATTTTTGTGTGTGTTTTTTTTTTTTTTTCAATTAGTTAATTTTCCTTGGCAATTGCGACCTTATCTATTGCATTTGTCCACAATTGCGCGTAACCATAGCTAGAACCATAATTTAAAACCATGACTTGTTGTAATTGTTTATCTTCATTGGATCAATACCATTGTTCTCAATTATTTTCTTCCTCTTTTGGGCTAATGATAATACCATGTTTCCATGCTGCAGAAGAGAGTGCGATCAAACTCACCTGTCAACCTAACAAGACAGAAGAGTTTTAGAAAGGAAGTACCAGATCAGAGGCATAACTCTTCACACAATAATGTCATACCTACAGGAATGTTAAGGTCACCATCTCCTAGCAGGAGATTCAATGGAGACAATAATAGTCTTCCGAAGCGAACAAGTGGTCCAAAAACCAATGCAACTCATTCTCATTGTGTTTCATCTTCTATAAGGAAAGAGATAGTTAAACCAACAAGTCCAAACAACAGTTCACGGAGGCTAATTCAACATTCTACTGGTTTGAGGCATAGAGAAAGTTGCAGTAGTTATAACAGGGTTATTGGTTCCAAGATTGATGAAACCATGGTTGAGGAAGTGATGTCTAACAATGTTATGGATTCATGTTTGATGGAGGATATTGACAATCCTCTAGTTTCCTTTGACTGTTTCATCTTTTTGTAGAAAACAGCAGTGTGCTTTTCTTTCTTTAATTTGTCTACTATTCTGCTTGCATAGTTGGCATTGTTTTAGGCATTATTTTGATATATTTCAGTGTTCATAGAAATTAGAAACCGTTTTCTTTCAATTTTCCCCTGTTGACAATTTTTATTTGTTGGCTTGATTTTCTAATGTAATGTGGCTTGTTCAACAATGTTTATTCATGAATACATTTCACAGAAGTTTGTGAGTTTGATGAAATTCATGTCACAACCTTTTTATAATCATTAACAATTATTATTAATATCTTTCGAACCAATAAAGGTTAATCTAGTTGGTAAGAATTCAACTTAAATTTCTTGAATGTATGAATCGAATCCCATTAAATCCTTCAAGCAGCGTGTAATATATAAATATTCCTTCTGGTACCCTTTTGAGATTTTTATTTTGGTCCTATTTATAAAATCTTTTTCAATTTTTAGTAACATTTAATTACTTCTTTTCACTAACATTCCTATAAAGTTAACACTTTTTAGAGTTCCAATGATAATTATAGGGATAGTTTTGAAAAAACATATCAAATTTTCACATTTCCAATGTCACTAACGAATTTATCCACTCTCTTGGTAGGAGTGAAAAACCTCAAAAGGGTCTTATAAATAGAATCGGAGGGAGTATTTTAGTATGAGTCATGGGATAAACTTGTGAAGTCCCATATATAACACACCTCCCATTAACATTTGTATATATCAATTTTTCTTATCAATAACTTTTGCACAATTTTACTTTTTATCAAGCATAATATGTGTAATATATATATATATATAACATTACAAAAATGTAAATTTTCTAGAAAGTTATCCGGATTAGTACCATGATCGATATTACTCGAAAACAAAATATGTATGTAGTCATCTCATGTTCAAGTTTTTTTGTTCTTTTAAAGCTTTTCATTAAAAAAGAGTTTGGGAGCACATAAAATTACCATGACAAGAAACAATAATAAAGAAAAAAGGAATTTGGCAGTTCATGGGTGAATATGACCTATTGAGAAACATACAAATTAACCTAAATTAATTGATTTTGTTCCGTAATAAAGATTGAGTATTTTTATTTGCATAAAATTTAAACACCTGCATCATATATATATTTATACTCTACCATATTTATTGATGTTATTTCCACTTTCCACTATCATTTAAAAACAAACAAAAGTTGGTACATTCTTTGGTGCTTTTTGTGAATTGTGTCAAAATGAAAAACATGAGGCATAAAAAGTTTAGAAACTTAACTATGATTATGAGTTGTTCATCCTAAAATGATATAATGCTCTTGAACTACTAGGCATACAAGGCCGATGAAAGCCAGCTTTAGAGCATGGAAGATGATATTTATTTTGGTTACAAGAAGATGGAAAATGATATAAGGTGGTTGGGCCAAATTTTTTTAAGGAAATGATAATATTTGGGCTTATGACTGAGGGCCCAATAACATGACGACGAAGAACCACATTTCGAGTCCTTCCGAACGGGACTTTACTGTAAGTTCATAAACTGAGTTGGTGTAAGTTCATATTTGGCATAAGAGAATCTTCCCCTTTAGTATAAAAAGATGTCCCAATGGAGACTCCTTATTCTTTCATTTCAAAATGGAGTATCCATATTAAAAGTTATCAAATACTAATAATCTATGCTGCCACATGTCATACTCAAATTTATTCTTACCAAAATTGTAAAAGAAAAAATGAAAAAGTCCCAAATATTAAAATCTCAATTGCATACCTGTTTAACTGGTAGGAACCAGATTAACCGCTTATTTCTCCTTCTCTTTGCATAGAACTTAGTTTAGCGCTGCTTATTTGATTTGTGTGTTTATCATTTTGTCTCTCACAATACATGTTTAAAATAAAAAAGCCCTGACACTATCTATATACATTTTCGGCCTAGGAATTTGCAGCACTATCACGTTGTAAATTATAGTGGAATGAGAGTTGTAGAAGGCTTAATTTTCACGTCTTTTTTTCCAATCGGAATCAGTAATGATTCAATTCAAAGAGTGTAATCCAACTACATACAATAAATTCATGAATCAAGGAACTCATGACAATTCCCCTTTGCTAACGGTATTTTCTCTATTCCTATTCCTTTTTTCCAATTCGAAATTTTGGCATGCAACTACATTGTAGTTTAAATTTACTATTCGATTGTTCTTCTTAATTTCATTAACTCACGACAATCTCATGGTTGCATTAAAAAAAATATGTATCCCAATAACTGACATAGAAGTTTGTTATGGGTTCTCCCTATTTTCCACGGATATATTATGCCATTCTTTGAAAATTATTTTGTCAGTACAATATTGCCTGTCAATTGTTTGATTTATGTTACGAATCACTCATTAATATAGAAGATCGTTTTCGTGAATGAATTAGGTTACATGTTGTTTTTGTTTCACGTTATAATCTTATGTACACCATCAAAGAAATTGGCTCAATCTCATAATTTTGTTTTTGCTTCATGTTATAGTAATTAGGAATTTCGTTTTCCACGCATTTTTTTTGGTTAAGTAGCAATTTTGCAGTATTAATACTAACTCTCAAATTTTATAGGATTTGTGACTTCAAATCCTTACTCTAAATAAAGGTGTCTTTGACTTCATTATGCTTGCATCAATGGCCTAATTGCTTATGATTCTTTGCAAGAATTTGCAAGGACTGAATAATCTTATATAGTTATATCAATGACATAATTAATATGCTTGTTGTTACCGTAAAAAATAGTGATTAAATTAAAGTACAAAGGCATATGATTCTAGATGAGATTAGAAAAGGAAATTTGCAAAAATCATGTTAAATTTTTCCTTCTCTTATGCATAAACAGAGCAATAAAATATGAAATGAAGCAGTGAGAATCACCCAAGTTTTTCCCAATTCTTCAACCCAGTTTCAAAATTGGAGGTAGAATAAAGCAATTTTTCTATGCTTGGTTAAA
The DNA here is from genome assembly GCA_037953625.1 of Crotalaria pallida. Lineage (NCBI taxonomy): Eukaryota > Viridiplantae > Streptophyta > Magnoliopsida > Fabales > Fabaceae > Crotalaria > Crotalaria pallida. Next base: position 144,590,990 of record CM075651.1, on the reverse strand, counting down.
ATGCTTTTGGAATTCAATATGGGATGAGTTTACTAATTTTGTTTTGGTATGCAATCTAATACAAGTATGTGATTTACATTTATTCATAGTTGTGAACATTTAAGTTCTATTAAAAAAAGTTTGATACTAATAAAACTCCTAAAAGAAACTGTCTTAAAAAGGAAAAATGTCCGTTTAGTTTTCCATTTTTATTAAATTATTAGATAATTTAAAAAGAACATATTCCTCACATCAATACAATTATAATGCTCCCATATTCAATCTTTTTGAAACATCGTAGAGATATTAAGTTTCTTATGTAAATCAATATCCAACCATGGAGTAGATATTATAATTGTTAAAATTTAGCCATGTTTATGTCAAATAAAAAAGTTTGAACAAAATGTTTACATTATAAAAATTTCTAAAAGCAAGATAATCATACTTTTCGCTAATCATGTTGTTTGGCTGTGCAAATTTAATTTAGTATAAATGCTTGAAGCATTAAAAATAAACAATATTATAAGGTTCCAAATAATATGGGATTATAAAAAATTATTATCAAATAAATAATTTTAATCTACTTAACTTCCACAATTTAATTTAATTTCGTTAATATGTTTTCACGAATATTTGAATTTCATTACATAATTTTTTATTTATAAATTAAGTGATACTGATTCAATTCAAAAATTCATAATGCTTTTGAATTATTTAATAAAATTATGTAAAAATATATCAAAATATCTATTAAAGTTATATAATACTCTCTTCGTCCCTATTTATAGGACCCTTTAGGGATATTTTACGTCCATTAAGAAAGTCGATTAATTTAGTTAATTGTATTGAAAATGTGAACTTTTGATATGTATTTTCAAAATTACCCCTATTAATATTATTGGGAATATAAAAAGTGTTAAATAAATATGGACGTTTGTGGAAAAAAAGTAATTAATGATTATTGAAAATTGGTATAAGGTTTTATAAATAGGGACAAAATACCAACGGGGCTTGGTTCAGTTGGTGTAAAGCTCCAACTGAAATCCTCGGAATGGGACAAGGGTGCTAGTAGCCCCGGGTTCGATTCTCACTAAAAACATCCCACTGGGAGAGCAAGTCACACAACTCGCTCCGGATTAGTCTCAAGGGCTCCCTGGTATTAAGGGTGCTCTTGGGGATATCGGTGGTTCCGCAAGGAATTCGGACAAAAAAAATAGGGACAAAATAAAAATGTCAAAAAAGTCTTATATCTAGAGACGAGAGTAATAATAGATAACTAATAATAAGCTAAGAAACAAATGCCCCGTAAACTATAAGCAAAATAACAAATACCCCGTACAGTGCACGAGCTTAAAACTAGTACTTAAATATCCAACAAGGTCTTACACGGCTGAACCATAACTTATTGATTCGCGACTGAGATAGAAGAGATTATTTTTATATTAAAACTTTCCCTTTTCTCTTCCAAGATCTTTGAAATTGCTTATAAATGATTTTTTTTTTCAACCACAAGTTTCTTTTATAAAAGATAATAATCATGTTTGAGTCGATAATATTCACAGTATAATATGTTTAATTTTTTTGTTAAAAAATTTCTTCGTGTGTAGGACTCAAAATCAAGTCTCTACTTAAAAAAACAAACATGTATTACTGAAACCAATTCTATTGATTATACATAAACCTAATAAAATAAAATAAAATAAAGCTCACTACCACCCCAAGGCATGTTTGACATGCATATTCCCTCCAAGACGTAGTGAGTTTTACCTTTACTAACAAAGTTTTTTTCCATATGCATGACAGGAATCGAATTCCTTACATCATGATTAAAGAATTCAACTATCTACCAATTGTGTTGAATTTTGTTGGTTTGCTTGTTTGATATATTCATCCTTTAGGAGTAGTAACTTTTATTTTATTTTTTTTATAGGCATATGAAAGGAACTTAATGTTTGCAAAACAGGAAAAAAAAAAAAAAGAACCTCATGAATTAATTATATTATTCAATACTATAATCAAATAATAGGAACATCATGATAGTAATAATACCTATAATTTTCTTTTGGATAAGTCAACGATTGTAATATACTTACTCAATACAGCATGTCAAATGCGTCCTGAATTATTTAACCCCAATTAGACCAACATTTCGGACCAACGCAATAATATTTAATAGGGTTAATCAAGTTTTTGCTCTTTTCAAATAGAGTTGATTTTATATTTAGTTTCTGTTTTTTTAGGTCTATTACAACATTTTTAATTTTAGGTCACACATAAAAGTTGTAGTTAAAGATGAAAAAATCATGATCTAAAATTCAGATCACGGCTTTTTGAGCATAGTGCATTTGGCCATGGGCTATTCTAATGAAATTGTGGACTATTCCAATATACTAGGGATGTAAGTGATCCGGTTCCGGACTGCGAGACCGGTCAGATTGAGATCGGACCGGATCGAAAAATATGATCCGGTCTGATCTTGCGGTCTGGTCCGGTCTGAATATTTCTAGACCGTTCTCATGTGGTCCGGTCCACGGTCTCACAAATTTTGAGACCACCAAGACCGGATCGAACAGATAGCTCTCTCTCAGCCACTCAAAAGAAACCCTATCTTAAATACTTAAACTCAAACCCCCCCTCTCTCTCAGTACACACTTTCTCTCTTCCCACAAAACCCTAAGCGCCGCCGCCGCCGCCCCTCCGCCCTCCCTCCGCCTTCCGCCCGTACTCCCTCTACGTCCGCTCTCTCTCCCTCCGTCTCAAGAGCTCGCCGCCTCTCTCTCCCTCCGTTCTCATTTCTCAAGCTCGACGCCGCTCGACGCCGCCAAATTTCCCTCGCCGCTCACCGCTCGCCACTCGCCACCCTCCGGTTCTCCCTCACGCTCCAGTTATCAAGCGCCTCAGCCACGCCCTCCACTCGTCACCGTCTTCTTTGCTTCTCCTCATTTCTCACTTCCAGTTCTCACTGTCTTCTTTGCCGTCTGTTCTCAGTTCCAGTGGAAAAAATGAAATAAAATAGGTTTTTATTTATTTTTTATTATTATGGCCTAAATAGACCGGACTGGATCGAACCGGACCGTTACACCCCTACAATATACCATGATTTTTTGACCTTAAGCCATGACGGAATAAAACCATAGCTTAAAGTAGAGGAATAGGCCATGATTATCAAACACGACTTTACGCTAATGTTTTCAATGTAGTTTTTGATCACGATTTTTTAAGTGTTGTTATTAGTTTAGATCACATGTTTTTATGTGTTGCTATTAGTTTAGATCACATTTTTCATAGTTTAGGAATTAATTTTTCAATCTATGTGGTTCCATTAAGTATTGATGTAAAAAATAGATGTCCACGTCAACGCTACCATGTCACCACCAAGTATACCACATATGACACGTGGAATTTATAAATTTTTTTATTTAATAAATATCAGAAAAATAAAAAAAAATCGGAAAAAATGGAAAGTAATGGATAAATATAACCATGTTTTCTTAGTATTTATCAAGTATAAAAAAATTAAAAATTCCATATGTCATAAGTAATAATATATATGATAGTGCTGACATGGATTTTCATCTGCCATATCAGTGCTTAACATAACCAAATGATTAGAAAAACTAATTCTAAAATTTTAAACTTTGCATAAATAAAAAAATTAACTTTTTCAATATTGCTCTAAAATAGATAAAATTAATTGAATCATTGGACATACCATCTGATATAGATACCAACACAACATGCACAAGCATAAACACTACTACTTTTTTTTTTTTTGAACTGGTGCATAAACACTACTTGAATAATGTTCAATATACTTCTTCCGGTCTTTTTTATAGATCATATTTTATAAGATTTTTTTGGTTTTATTTATAAGTCATTTTGTATTTTTTAGAAAACTTTTATTGCCCTTTGTTCATTAATATGAAATAATACATTTGTTAAATTTCTAATACAAGTTAAGAGGATAAAATTTTAATATTAAATTATCTTTTTAAATTTTTAAAAAATGTAACTATCATTCTTGATCCGTGTAATATAATTAAGTATGATCTATAAATAAAATCAGAGGGAGTATAAATCAAGTGGACACCGCACCATATATACAACTAAGTAAATAGTTTTTTATATATATATATATACACACACATATAATACCAAATAAAATTAAATATTAACAAAACAAAATATCCCATAGTAATTATTAAGTATTTATATATTTTGTTATGGCAATAAACCTTACAATTAAATATCAACATGTACACTTTAGAATGATAGCATATATAGCATTTCATCCTTTTAAAAAAAAAAAAAATCACAAAACTAACTTTGATGTTGTTGCACATTTTTTATATTTATATTTTCTAATTTGAAATGTCTTGACAAGTCTAATCTAACTTGGAGTGTATGTTGGTTAATTGTAAAATAAGCATCAAAATTGTTAAAAAATATTATTAAATTGAACACTTGATTTAAAATATCTTATATATATCGAAGGGGTAATTTTGGAGTTGTCAATATCATATACGTGTCAGACAATACACTACGAACACATTTGTGGAGAAAGATATCCGTGCTTCACGGATTGGGAAACTTAGGTATTACCCCTATTTAAGGGACCAAAGTTAATTGTCTGATCTTCTAAACTTATATGCATGCATACATACTATTACGAGGAAGCAAGATGTCCTGCTAAAGTAATATCCAGATAAGATCTCAAAATCAATTTGTTTCAGAATCACCCAAATTATTAAAGCAGCGACAGGGAGCATCAGCTTTTCAAATTATTGAATGGGGCTCCCCTGTTGGGCCTATATTTACCCTTACTAGATACCAAAGAATCACCTCGTCCCATGCATTTTAAGTTCACATCCAGACGAATGAGGTTGCCATTTTCCTCGAGTATTTTTCAATCTTGTCGGGGAGTGTGTGTGTGTGTGTGTTTTTTAAATTTTTTTTAACCATTCGATTGTTTGAAAATATTTAAAGTATAATATATATACATTTTTAAGTTAATACATCATATATCATATATTTTTCTTGAAGTAAATGAATATTTTATTTTAAATATTTTTAAGTAAATAAGTTGGTTGCTGGAATTATCATGCGAACGCCTCTCTTATGAGTGAGATTAGGAAGCTGTTGGTTGATTGCAAGCCCGGTTTTAACCTACCTTGGGTTTTAGGACGAAAATTTTTTTGGCCCTACTTCAAAAAAAAAATATTAAAAATAAAACAATTAAAACACTATATATTTATATATTTAATTAATTAAAACAATGATAACAATCAATAATAAAAATAGGTATTATATAAAATAGAGTTGAAATAAAATAAAAAAAGTTATTAATTAAATAGGTAATTAAAATCGTTTTCATGTTACTCCTTCCGTCTTTGTATATAATATCATTTTGGTTGAATTCACGTTCATTACTAAAATTGGTTAATTTAGTTAATTGTATTGAAAATGTGAACATTTGATATGATTTTTTTTTCAAAACTATTCTTATAAGTATTATTGAGAATCTAAAAATTGTTGAGTAAATATGGGTGTTTGTGGAAAAAAGTAACTAATTGTCATTGAAAATTTATATAAGGTCTTATAAATAAGGACAAAATAAAATTCTCAAAATGATGTTATATTTAGAGACAAATGGAGTAAGTTATAAAAATAAATTCATAAGTTCACCTATTTATAAGTCAAGTGAGCAAATAAAAAAAATAAATTAAAATATTATGCTAAACTAATAATAATTGGAAGATAAAAAATATCAAACTATTAATTTTTTTTAAGTATAAGTACTTTTAAAAAAATTATGGGACCCCTAAAATTTTTGGGCCCTGAGCGGTCGCCCTCAATGCTGTTAAAAACATGAAACATTTGGAACTAGAATTCAGAACATATTTTGACCATGATTTATTGTTAGCACTACAAGAAAAAAATATTATAAAACATGAAACATTTGGAACTAGAATTTAGAATATGTTTTGACCATGATTTATTGTTAGCATCACAAGAAAAAAATATCTAAAAGACAATTGTGAGAATAATTTTAGAAAACACTAGTGTCTTATAAAATGACAAAATGAACCAACGTGGGGTTGATAAGTGGAAGCTCACTTGATTCCTTAACCAATTGGTTTCGAGTTCGAGTTTTGGGTATGAAGCAATCCCCGTTGGGAGACCCTTACCGCTTAGTGCAAGCTCAGATGGGTCGAAGCGGATGAATCGGATCCTGAATAAACCATATTCGGGTACCGGTTGGTGTGTAAAAAGAAATGACAAAATGAAAAATAACATGAGAAAAATAAAATCAAGGCTTAAAACAAGTTTGAGAGTGAACTAATTTTATAAAGAAACTCCCAAAAATAAACAATCTACATGGAATATTAGGTTTTCCAAATAGTAGTGTTCTAAAAATAAAAGAGGAAGTTCCCACAAGTATGCACCGGGTTCTTTTCACTCTCATCGCAAGCCATTGAAAAGGAAGATGTTAATTATACATCCATAGCTAAAACGATAATAGACATAATCCAAAGAAAGCATCGAATATAAATAATGGGCTTGGCTCAAAGGAAAATTCACAAAATCATTTATGTCATTGTATCAACGGGTAAACAATTCTATGCCTTGTTTGCTTTGGTACAACAGGAAAGGAGTGCGCGCGTTTAGGGAGATTGGGTGCCATAGCTGTGCAATTGGGACAGAAATTTATATTAGCTTGCTGTTTTATATTGATTTTTTCCAAAATCCAAAAGTCAAGTATTTTTATTTTTTTTGGCTAATTCAAAAGCCCAGAATTCTCAAATCAAAGTAAACCTCAAAATATGAACCAAGTCACTCATAAACAACCTTATACACTTGAGATAACAATCAAAGAGGAACGGTTAAAGCCAAGGAAAAAAATAAAGAGGTGGTGGGACAAAGAAATTGAGAAGAAAGTAGAGAAAATATAAGAGGAAGTGATTCACATACCGAGTAAAGAAAGGATGAGAAACGATTTGGTGCTGCTTGATTTGGGAACCAGATCTTTTGTGCTAAACCATGTCTCAAACTCTATCCCCAACTAATTATATGTATCTCATTACGAAAAATAACTTCTTAACTATGACATTTTTGTAATATTTAATGGAATGTGATTGACAGAAGATAGAGTTTAGAACATGGTTTGAAACAAATGATCCTTATCCATTAATTTGGACTAGAGGAGTCGTGCCGTCTTCATGCACGATGAGAGAGAAAGGAGAGGAATAAGGGAAGTAGAGAACAGGAAGAGCACACAAGGTAATTTGGTATTCACTCAAAAATTGACACTTCTTTTCGATGCATTGACACACCCCGGTTTCATTTTCTCCCCCATTCTTTAGTTTAATTAGGAAAGAAAATATTTTTTTTGGATTTCATCGAATTTTCTCTCTCTCTCCTCAATTTCTCTGCTCAATCAAATAGGAAAAAATCCCTATTTTCCTTTTACTATCTCTTCTTTTAAAATTTCTTTCCTCAAATTATCTCAAACCAAACAAAACTAAGGCAAAGGCATAACTCAGTTTAACAATAATCCGTTAGTAATTACTTCATCTGATTTTTATTATAGGGCATACTTAACCGAATTACACATATCAAGGAAAATGGTTAGTTTTGTGAATTCTATGAGAATATATTGCAACATTACAATTTTACCCCTCTACTTTACTTGGAAAACTCACATTCATTAATGAACAACAAAAAAACATAGTTAGTCAAAACATTTTATAAGGGCAAAAAAGAAAAAAAAACAATTAATGATGCATTGAAAATATAAAATGTCATATATATAAGACTAAAAATTTCTCCTAAAAGGTGCCTATCAGGCCCGGTCCTAAGATTTTATAGGTCCGGGGCGAAAAAAAAATTGAAGGCCCCTAGTTTATGACACATTAACAATACAATTTATAAATCTTATTATCGGGTGAAACTTTAATTACAGAATTTGAATAGCGTAAGATTTTTTTAACCTCAATTCTTAAGGCTGAGGATAAGCACCTTAATCTATACTTGTTTTCTTGAAAAAATAAAAATGTAAAACTTTATCTCTCCTAACTACACTATTTTCTATAAAACTTAACTACTTTTGGACTCTTATCCTCAACCCTAAGGATTGAGGTTAAACAAATCCTCATTTTATATAAGAACTTTCTTATGTAAAAAAAAAAAAGAAGACTTTCCTAAGATACTATTAATGTCTAAAAGTTTCCACGAGCTATAATACTTTTATGATTAAAAAATTTGAGAGTAAAAATTTTTTGAGGTGGAGTTTAAATAAAATGTTTAAGGGGTCGAAATAAAAATATTTCATGTGCTCATATTCATGTGTCCCATTATAAAAAACACAATTTAAGAAATATAATGATTGCTTTTATTTTCAATAAATTAGTATTTATGTTTTTTTTAATATATTCTTTTTCTTTCTGTAATCATTATTTTTCTTCACTACTTACGTAAATAAATACAATATTAAACAAGGATAAACATAAAAAATAACAATTATTACACTCTTAAAACGGACAAATAAATAAAAACAAAATGTTTTTCAAAATAGATAGGTACCTCCTCCGATTCTATATATAATACCCTTTTTGGAGTTTTTATTTTGGTCTCATTCATTAGATCCTATTTCAATTTTCAATAACATTTAAACACTTTTTTCCATAAACATCCTTATCAACTCTACATATTTTAGAGTCCCAATAATAATTATAGAAATAGTTTTGAAAAAGTATATTAAATTTTCGCATTTACACTTTTTTGATGGGAAAGAAAAATGGTAAAAAAAATTTACAAGAGGGAGTGATAATGAACGGAAGGGGCCATTTCAAAAAAAAAAAAAAAACCTGGAAGTGGCATAATAAATAATTGAAAAACACAAGAAGAGGGTCGAAACTCAGTATCGAACACATGACCTTATATATAAAAGGTGCATTCCAATTGTTCTAGAGTGAGTTACTGATAAGAAAGTATAATATCGTATTATATATAACTATACCAAAAATAATTTTTATTAGGGGCCCCGAAAAATCATGGGCCCAGCCCTGCCCCTGGGCCGAGCCTGGTGCCTATACATAAAACAACACGGAGTATATAAAAAAAACGTGGGCGCATGCACGCACGAAACCACGCACGTATGCCCCATGGACTATCACTTACACGCCTCTCGATTAAATCTCACCGGTACCCCTTGTTCAGTGATAGCAGTGTTTTTTGTTTTTTATTTTAATTTATTAATTTTAGAACTTTATTTGTGTTAGCCAAGAGTTTTTATTCCATGGACAACTAATTATTGATTCATTTTAAGGATGCTTGATCGTTTCTTCCGGCAAATGTTATTCCTAAATCTTTAACCTCGAATAATCTCGATACATGGTTCCAGAGGTGTTGGTTTATTAATTTTGGATCCGTTTCCACTCCAAACTTTTTTTTTTTGATATCCCACTCCAAACTTTTTTTCTTGTTTGTTTCTTGAGATTAAATTATTTCCATTATTCCCTTTCTCAACTCTATAAATACATGCCATTCCTTGGCCTAAATGTGCCGTATTATCTCCACCAATTAGCTAGTTAAGGCTCACATACACTCTACTTGTGTGTTGAGTTAATTAATTAGTTTCATATCCCTAATCAAATCTATAATTTGTAATTAACGTGCCAATGGATTCAGGTCTATGCTTGGTGTCTTCTTAAAATCACCAAGAACAAGTTCAAAGTCGTTTCTTTGACCCATCGTGGCTAAAGATGCAACCCATTCTGCCCTTGAATTTCGTTTGGCCAAAGGAGAGTCTAGAAGACGCTCTTGAAGAGCTTCAAGCCCCGGTGTTGGACCTTGAAGGGTTCCTCAAAGGTGATAACGAGGCCACACTTCATGCTTCTAAGCTCGTACGCAAATCTTGCATGAGCCATGGCTTCTTCCAAGTTATTAACCATGGGGTTGATCCACTACTCATTGGAGAAGCATATGATCAAATGGATGCTTTCTTTAAGCTACCGATTGTTAGGAAATTGAGTGTTCTTAAGACTCAAGGTTCCATGTGGGGCTATTCTGGTGCCCATGCTGACCGGTTCTCCTCTAAGTTACCATGGAAGGAGACCCTCTCTTTTCCATTCTATGACAACACCTTGGAGCCTGTTGTCACCAACTACTTTAACTCAACCTTAGGGGAAGATTTTGAACTAGCCGGGTAAGACTAATAGTTAATATATTTTTTTTTGGATGAATCAGTTATCCACCCGCGCAATTGGGTGACTAATCCCTCATACCACGGTCGGGCCCTTTCGGGGGCGATGCTCCCAGTAAGGCTTGCTCCATTCACATGCATCTCGGGAACGACTCGAACCCGCAACCACATGCTTAAATGACACAATAATTAAGAGTACATTTTCATTTTATTTTATTTTGAGTTTCGAATACCGACCGTCTTATAACATATGCGAAAGTGTGCGATTGCATAGAGTTTCAATTTTATATATAGGAGCCTCATATTTTTATAAGGACATTATTTTATTTCAAGAAAAGATAGAAAGATAATACTTTTCAAAAAAAAAGTTCAACGTTAATTTTAAAACTAGGTTGAGATGTTATAAAAAAAAGAAAATATTTTATGATAAAAAAATTATGTAGAAGAAAATAATGGTATTTATTAACAAGCAATATTAAATTGAGAATAATTTTTTTTAGTGATATAAAAAATATGTAAGGTTAGAAAAATTTCTTATAAAAAAATATTTTACGTTCATATAATGTATGTACGGTACTCATACGATGCTCGTGTGGTGCGTGCTTGTTAAATCTAGCATATGGGTCACGCAATTCAATAACTGCATGGTTGAGTTGAGGCGACTCACCCATTTAATCATGATAAAATTAGACCTAATTATTTTAATATGATATGATAGTAATGCTGGATCACTGCCTCCTTACATCAATGTTACAACTTTCAATATACTTAATGTTCGGGCCTAAGCGTAAGGGATGTGTGTGTAAATTTATGATGGATGGGAGAAATAGGAATTGAATTAGTGATTGTATGAAATCTTGACCTTTAAAATTGTTTGTTTTACAATTAAATTTTTGAAAGAAAAAATTGATAAATAAATTTTTTGATGGTTGGATTGGTGACTGCACCGATGACTGCACCAAAAATGAAGTTAGAAAATCCAGGCCAGAAGAAATATCATTTCAGGTGTCAAATTTACTAATACTAAGTAAGTACTATGTATGCAAAAGAACAAAAGCAAGTCATTAATTTGTTTTGTTTTTATTTTTGTGCACTACATTATTATTTCCGTAGAGTGGCATTCCAGAAGTACTGTGAAGCAATGAAGAGGTTAGGGATGAAGCTGATAGAGCTATTGGCTATAAGCTTAGGGGTGGGTCGGTCACATTATAAGGACATGTTCGAAGAAGGGTGCTCTATCATGAGATGCAACTATTATCCATCATGCCAGCAACCAAGTCTTGCATTAGGGACAGGACCCCATTGTGACCCAACTTCTGTGACCATACTTCACCAAGATCAAGTTGGAGGGCTTGATGTGTTTGCAGACAAGAAATGGCAGACAGTTCGACCTCGTCCTGACGCCCTTGTTATTAACATTGGTGATACCTTCACGGTGAGTTCACCCTCCTCCAAATTAAATATACACATACACGAATATCATTATTTGATGAACACAAAAATTTGACTACTTATTTAACATTATATTAAATTTATTTCAATTCTCACATATTTTATATATATATATATATATATATATATATATATATCTCTTCTTTTTTATGTACATTTTCATAAAATATATTAAAAAAATATTAAATTTAAGAACGTGATTTGAAATAATGAACTATATGAAGTAACATATAAAGTAACATATAAGTGAATTTATTTGATACTATATGTCTTGATTCAAAATTGCAAGACAATGAGTTCATGCACCTTATTATTTATATATACTTTAACTTATTTATTATTATTTCATTATTATATTACTATCTCCGGTACTATTTATAAAACCCTTTTGAGGTTTTTCACTCTCATCAAGAAAAGTGGATAAATTTGTTAGTGGCATTGGAAATGTGAAAATTTAATACATTTTTTCAAAACTACCCCTATAATTATTATTGGAACTCTAAAAGGTGTTGACTTTATAGGGATGTTTGTGGAAAGAAGTAATTAAATGCTATTGAAAATTGAAAAATGATCTTATAAATATAACCAAAATAACTCTAAAAGGGTCTTATAAATACGACCGGAAGGAGTATAAAATGCGAGACTACTTTATCTACAACTAACACTTTAAAATTTGTAACAGTTTTCTTACTTTACGGCCATCAATCAATGTCTATGCTGAGATGCATGGCCTTATTATCTGTTGCAAACATGCAAGGTGACAAAATCAATCAATTTAATGAGCAGATACTTTTTATGAATCACGGTTGGTTCTCAGAGCAGGATCCCCTTACATGATAAGAAGTCTATATACTGAAAATAGATACACTCAAAGATTGAAATGACGTAATTTTCTGCATTAAAAAAAAATCAAAAAACAAAAAACAAAAACAAAAAGATGATGAGGTGTATTAATAATCATTCTCTTAAATATAAGTGATAGACTTTATTCATGTTTTGAAATAAAAAGTAGGGGAGTAATTATCCAGTGATCCGGATCGGACTTTTATTATTAGAGTAAAATGGTCTTTTCTATTTGGATCTCGTCTACGTAATTCACACATAAAAATTAAATCAAATCAAAATAAATAATATAAATGGTTTGGTTCAGTCCGATCCATTATTGATTTATTTATTATCACATTTGTTTAAAATTAAAAGTGATTCTAAACGTTTAAAAAAAAAAAAAACCCTTTCATGTTTGCTTATGCTAGTATTAAGAGTATTATTCCATGAGAATTAAGGGATTACCAAATAAAGAAAAAACAATAATAACACAATAAAAGAAGAAGCAATAATAAAAAAAAAAAAAATTGAGCAAAATGACGACAAAGAGAGTAAAGGAAACCAAATCAATAACACATATTTGCTTGAGCAAAATGTTACTGGCCAAAGGTCAAAGGCGCGTGATGTTGGTGAGTCGCTATTGGAAGTTTGGAACGACGAGCGAGCTTGAGTGTGAAATTGACGAAAGGTGAGCAGATGTTGGTTGAATTATACCGGAGCGACAATCTTTATTGTGAAAGTGGCGAAGAGTGGATGAGTGCGATGGCGGTGCACACGGCGGGGAAGGGCGAGACACAAGTGAATGAGCTTTATGTTTTTGCAAGTGAATCTTTGCTACATAGAAAATAGTATATAGGACTGTAGCCAATAAAAACATAAAAGAAAAATCTAAAAAATTGGAAGAATTGGTTTGGTTTGGTCTACTCGCTCTTAGAATTTATGCATGTGATCATAAATAAAATCGTAGGTCATCGGTTTGGCAAAAATGAGTCTAGCTAGTTCAATTTGATCTCACCAATCTTCCGATCAAAGCCAAAACTACTTACACTCCTAATAAAAAGTTTATTAAACGGGTCAATAGTCGTTTTTTTTTAAATCTAAATGTTTCCTTTTTTTTTTCCATGATTGGAGTGTTCATCGCCGATCGCAATGACTTATCTCCTCTAAATGTTTTCTTTTGTTGTGATAGTTATGGAATGAATCTTATACATTGTGTTTGGCAACATATATGAATATATGAATGTTATAAAATATCCAACAGATATATTTGAAAAACAAGTAAGCTAGTAATTTTTTTAGGTCAAAGAAGAACTATTATAAAGAAAAAAGAAAATAACATACATTAAAAATTAAACTCTAATTGATTAGTCAATATGAGTATTTTATGATTTATAAGGTATTTCCTTCTTCCAATAAATTATGTTTTTTTAGACATGGTACATTAATTAAGAAATTAGTAAAGGAGGTAAGAATTTGATACATTTTGATTAAATTACTCATATTTAATAATTGGAGAGAGTTACAATAAATGTATAAAGACTATACTGAAGAGATGTGGAGGAATGAGTGGTGAAAAAGATAATGAAATAAACAAGGGAATGGTTGAAAAAAAATATATAAATGGGTATATTTTATTTCTAAAAATACAATTTTTTTTATTAAAAAAAATATATTATTAAACCAACACAACAAAGGGTCTCCGTGAGCATCATTGTATTCGTGAATCTTACCTTCTATGAAGGGTTTGAACATGTGAGTACACAATCATGTGCTCTAAGATGACCAAAACTAATACAAAAGAGTTTACTTCACAAGAAAGTGAAGTAGCTAATACAAAGCTAAAACAACAAACTACCAAACCCACCAATCATAACCTACCTAAGAATTACTAGGGTCTCTATCTCCTTAAAAACCTTGATAGAAAAAACCTATATGGAAAAATTCTAAGTTAGGAAAAAAAGTATAGTAGAATCTAGCAAGCACTTGAGCAAAAGGGGACAACCACCAAAGGCAAACCAAAATCAACCAACCCTATTGATGCATTCTAACGGAGCCATACACCAATCATAAAAAAAAAAAAACACTAACTATAGAAAAGCAAGAGATCCAAGACCACAGTTTTGACCTTAAGTTAGCTAATTAAATTAGAAACATTTGGTAAAATTAACGGATCAAATGGCTTACAAGCCTGCCTTCTACTTATCAAAAGTGTAATGAACTTATCAAATGAGGACTTACAAGTCAAGGGTTTTTCCTTTTAAAAAAAATATTCTCTGATCTATGGTAATTAAATAGAAAGATAGTGACTTTTTTTTTTTTCCAAATAGACTTGCCGACTGCCTTTATATAAACTCTAAAGTCCTTGCTCAACACACACAAAGTCCCTTTGATAGAATAATGTTACTTATTTTTTGTAAAATTTTTGTCGAACACTTTAAATTAAAATGGATCAATAATAATAATAATAATAAAAGTTTGTGTCAACTTTATAAAATAATACTAAACGCTAAGATGTCAACCCCCATGTGGTCTTCTCTACTAGTAAGTACTCCTATAAAAAGTTTGAAGAAATTCTTTTCTTTAATATGTTGGCTGTTATACAGTTTAAAGAAAAAATTTGTTGCCTGCTATATGGCCATGATAGCACCGCATATATAATTCACTCCCTAAATTCTTTAAAAAACGAGGGACGGATAGAACAACTAATCAACGTCTTCTCTTTCGTTATACCTTTATTAAATAATTCTTTTGCACAAAAAGTCCATGTCAAGAAGAACTGCAATGCGAACCAAAGTTTCTTTCAGCTTGTGATAAATCAACTCAAGGATATTTGAAAACTTGTTGCCGTTGTGAAACGTTGTTGGTTGATATTATTAAGTACTCCCTCCGTCCCTTAATATAGGGCACGATTTTGGTAGAATTGGTGTTCCTTTTTATAAATCGTTTTAGAATATATAGGTAGTATTAAAGAGTTTATTCCAAATATATCCCTCATAATTGCATAAGGGTGATAGAGTAATATATAATTACAATAGAGAGAAAAATGAATAAAATTTTAAAGTTTTAAATAGGGATAACCTTAGAATGACAACATATTTTTTTTTTATAAATTTAAAAATAATACAGTAATTATTTTTCTTAATCTACGTGAATTAGGTAAAAATTACTTATATTAAGGACAAATGAGTACTTATATTAGCGCAACAAAATCTTTGATTTCATTAAGCACTCACTATTCAACTCATCGAAATTTGTGTTAGTGCTAAAATCATTAATAACTTAAATTAATAGAGTAATTTTAAAAAGAAAATGAATTTCTTCACATCAATTTTAAAGGTTGGGAATAAGAATTTCAAATTAAATGAATTTTTATGAAAAATGATAAACTAAAAAATTTAAATATATTATATTTTTAGTATTTCTAAAAAAATATTTATTTTTATATGCTTATCCTCAATATTAAAAATTAAGGTTTAAAGAACACCCAAAAAAATTTAAGCTGAAAATCAGAATTCAGAAGAGCTATAGCTTGGGACTAAAACTAAGTGGATAAGAGGGCTCGGAAAGATTTATTGGAGCATTTGAGCATTATTTTCATACAATCAAATTTTGGATAGTTACACAACAACCTCTTGATGAATTAGTGATTACTTGACAAATTATTCAATAAATATATATATCATTGCCACTTCAGACAATAAAACTAATTAATTGAAATAATCAATCTTTGATATTGGATCAAATTGCAAAAATTCAACTTTTAATTTATATAAAGCTGAAGTGGCTATGACATGAATTCACAAAATAATTTGTCAAGTAATCATTGATTTATCGAGAGTTGTTATGCAATCATCCAAAATTTGGTTGCATGATAAAAGTATTTTTTTTTATAAGCAAAATTTCATTGAAAGGGAGTATAATGATAGATACTCTAGCTAGAAGGGTTTATTATTGTAGCATTTTTTTTATAAGATAAATTTCGTTAAAAGGTAGCATAAGAGATACTCTAGCAATTTACAACAAAGAGAAAAATAACTTTTCAAAGTATAAATTAATAACCCATGCTTTTAATACAATTTATTGGTGTGAAACGAGGATACGAATAACTAATATTCAAACTAAATGGGAATCAAGACCATGACTTAATCTTGATTAAATCAAACCAATTTCAAATATCAATAAAATCATTATTACTAAAAATAATAGAATTTCTCTTAATCCAAATAATCCAAAAAATCACACATCCATAAATAGAAATAGTGTAATGTCTATTATTTCTCTTAATCCAAATAATCCAAAAAATCACACATCCATAAATAGAAATAGTGTAATGTCTATTATTTTTAGTTAAATAAACCCATTTAGTGACAAATTGAGGCCTTTCAAGTCGCGACATGAATGCATATATCCGAATAATCTTAAATAGATTCATGTATTCTATATATGGAGGTGAATAATTTGGATTATATAATGAATATGCCTAGACGAGGTATCATGTAAGGTGTCCATGAGTCTCAATATATCTTATATAATTAAATTTGTTGGTTGTGTAGGCATTATCGAATGGAAGATACAAGAGTTGCTTGCATAGGGCAGTGGTTAACAAGTACAAAGAGAGGAGGTCCTTGGCATTCTTTCTGTGCCCAAAAGAAGACAAAGTGGTGAGACCCCCAGAGGATATTGTGCTTAGGGATGGGACAAAACGGTATCCAGATTTCACATGGTCCAATTTGCTTGAATTCACACAAAAGTACTACAGAGCCGACGAAGCTACGCTGCAAAACTTCACCAAGTGGTTGCTATCCTCCAAACCATAAACCACTTTAAGTTAACCAACAAATAATAATATCTAGATTCTGTTTTAATGCTTTGATTTTTACTATAGGTAGAGACATGGTACCGCATTTAAATTGAACCCTGTCTCTTTCCTATAATCCAAAACATTTTTTTTTTTAATGTAACTTAATTCCACTACGTACGGCATGTTTAGATCAATGGTAAGAAATCTTGTGCAAGGAACTTATATGTATAAAAGTAAGGTTAATTTGCAATTTATTTCATCATGCCAATGTTTTAATTTGCGGATGTGATTGTGTTTTATTTATATAGCACGGGGAAATCCTTTCACAATATTTAAAATTAATGGATCAAAATATTATTTCTCAATCTATTATTTTTTAAGAGTTTTGAAATTTGAATCCCCCATTTTATTCCTGAATCCCATTTTTTTTATTTCAAAAATACCCCTCTCATCATTAATCTCAAATCTTTCCTTCTTGCCCTTCTCCTCCTTTGCATACTCAGCATCTTCTTTCCTCTCCTCTGTGTCCTCTTTTTCCCCTTGTATTTTCTGATTTGTAAGTGAATTATTGTTGTGATGGATTTCATTTGTTTGCATTTGTAGGTAATTTGAGAAAAAAAAATTGACTTCCTAGATACTATACTCAAAGTTCCAACACTTCTTATAATGGATGGTAAGGATTATAATCTCAAGTTTCTAGGGATCGAGGATTTAACAAAGGGTGAAACAGCCAAACAATTTGACATGTTTTGCCTTATTTTCAGATAGGTATTTGTCAGAAAATTTTTTTGATTGGATCTAGCAAAAAAAAAATATGCTGGTCTAATAATTTTTTTTAAAATATGGGATATAAAAGAAATTTCTAACACCCTTGAGTCGAAAAATAATTTAAATAAGAGATATTTTATGATTTTTACACTTAAAACAGGATTTGTGCATAAAAAAAGGGTTTGTATTCCCGAACTCATTTCACATTGTAAAACTTATCTCCTAGTCTAGCCCACTTGGCAGCGAGCCAATGTCCACCTAGCTATGGGTCGTTGTTGCTCTTCGTCACTAAGAGTACATTTTAGCCCAATCCACTTAGCTTTGGACCATGTCTTTGATTTTTACTATAGGTACAGACATGGTAGAGACATTCAACTAACAATGGCTAAGAGACGAAAAAAAAGACTACTTTACTAAATTTACATTGGGAATGAAACAAAAATTAAATAATTCAACTACATTATGAGAATATTTTAGGAACGATTGTATTGAAAATATAAAATTAGTTAATTTTTGCTTATGTTTAAGACCATTAAAAGAGTATTTTTTTTTTCTTATAAATGAGACTAGAGGGAATAGTTAATTAACAGAATGAAGCTGTTAATTTAATGATAAGCTAAAGGATACAAACACAAATAAATAACTTGCTCACCTTTGTCACCGCCAAGGTATATGTATTCCCTCCGTTTCATAAGTAGTGTTTTTAAAGGTTATATACGGATTTTAAGAAATGATTAAATGATGTAAGAATTTAGGATATTTTGACTCTAATGCTCCTATATAATTATTATTGAGGAGAGAAAGATATTAGAAGTGAAAAAGAGTGTAATAAATAGGAGTTGTTGAGAAAAATAACAATAATTATATATTGAGTTTTGTAAAAGAAATACATATGAAATATGCGACAAAAACTCTATGAACACAAACTTATAGAGTACTTGATTATGTTTTAACCGTCAATTTTCACCCCCATAACATGATTTACTAGGACCCCCCAAAAAAAAACATATAAATAAGAACATGACCAAGGACAAACATTCAGGAATTGGTTGGTATGTGATCATGTAGATGATGTATATATATATATATATATATATGTATATATATATATATATATATATATATATATATATATATATATATATATATATATAACCAAAGACAAACAACCATGCATGTTGAGTGATTGAAAGAGTACGGTTTGGATGAGGGAAATTTTGGAAAAGGGGTGGGGGACTGCCTCAGCTGAAGGCCTCCCACCCGTTTAAACTTTAAAAGACAAATTTGAATGTATCATATACTTCAACACTGGACCACTTCTTTGCATTTGCTTGCATTATTTGTAGAAACTATTAACAGAGGCATTGCTGTTTGGGGCGTATAGCGTTTGTCTTTTGTCCATGTCCGTCCCCAACGTTACACGTACGGTAATGCAATGGAGTAGTGGTTTGGAAAAACCCTTTTTTTTATGCCCAAACTCTATTTTTTTTAATCGAACCCTCTTAGAATTTTTTCGATTAAAAGAAAATGTATCTATCTATCTACGCTATTATTATTATTATTATTATTATTATTAATAATAATATGAATAGCAATAGTAAATTAGTAATCTATCTATCTACACTATTATTATTATTATGAGAAGATAGGTGACTTGCAAAAGTTTTTCTTATGTAATCACATCAATTTTTTTCATTCCATCATAATCATATTTCAATATAATGTCTCAGTTCTGTAGGAAAATTTACATGACCAGTGTACTTTGACCATTTATTTACACATCTAGTGTAACTTTTTAAAATATTACGGGAATGATGTATTTTTTTTTAAAATCGTGTGTGTCATCCACGATTTACATTCTATTAATTTTTTATTTTTTAAATTACATAGAAATCGTAATTGTCATCCACGATTTCACTTTTTTTTTTATATTTTGAAAGAGTCGTGCCTTGGAGTCACGACTTACTTTTTTTTTTTCTTTTTTTTAAAGAAAAATCGTGTTTCCCATACACGATTCCATGCTTTATTATTATTTAAAAAACACATTATTAATAATACTTAGAGTACAGTCATGAATTTGAGGTACTACTTATTTTTTTACAATAAATATTTTTTTTTCGGAACTACCGGTATCCCAAAGAGCAACCTTAATACCAGAGAGCCCTTGAGACTAATTTGGAGCGAGCTGCGTGACTGGCTCTCCCAGCGGGATGTTTTTAGTGGGAATCGAAACCCGGGGCTACTAGCACCCTTGTCCCATTCCCAAGATTTCAGTTAAGGCCTTACACCAACTGAACCAAGCCTCACCGGTTAAATTTTTAATAATCAAGAATAGTTGGATAAAAATATAAAATGCATTTTACAACATTATACTTCTTCCAGCCATTATTATTGGGTATAATTAACCGAATTACATATACCAATGAAAGTAGTTAATTTTATAAATTTTATGAAAATATATTGTAACATTGCATTTTTATCCTCTCAATTTTTCTTGGAAAATTCACACTGGTTAATGAACAAAAAAAACATAGAGAGTCAAAATATTTAATAAAAGCAAAAAATAAAAATAAAAACAATAAATGATACATAAACGAGTATGAATTTTGACTATAGAAAAAACATAGATAGTCAAAATTCACACTCGTTTATGTATCATTTATTGTTTTTTCTATTTTTTGTCCTTATTAGATATTTTAATTATCTGTGTTTTTTTTCATTAACGAATGTGAATTTTCCAAGAAAATTTGAAAGGGTAAAAATGCAATGTTACAATAATGACCGAAAGAAAATTGAACTAAAGGTAAATCGTAGATGGCACACACGATTTAAAGAAAATACACCATTCCCGTAATATTTTAAAAAGTTACACAAGATACGTAAATAAATAGTCAAACTATACTAGAAATGTAAATTTCTCCAGTTCTGTAGTTGTCACATTTCTCTTTCTCACCAAGCTTTAGCTGAAGAATGTTAAAGAATTGCCATTGGGTTGCTCGGCAAAGACTTTTACGAGATTTTACTTTTCTTAATTTGTAAGGTGTTTGTTTATTTAAGTTTGACTTATTTATGGTTTTGGTCTTATAAGTTGACCTCGTTTTGAATTTAGTCCTTAAATTTTTTTTTATCTTGAATGGTCCTTAAATCTTTTTAAATTTTGTTTTTAGTCCTTAAATCTTTTTTTGACCTTGAATGGTCCTTAAATCTTTTTAAATTTTGTTTTTAGTCCTTCTGTTTGTCTTCTTCTGTCATCTGCTGACATGGAAAATAGTGTGTCATGTCAGCCCTTATATTGACTGCCAACGGTGCATCTGATGTGGACCTCCCACTCATGTGAGCAGGAACCGAGCATGAACCGAGCATGAGCCGAGCATTAATCGTGCATGAGATATCGACCGAGTACGATGCAATCGGTAACGACATAGCTTGGTTCGTGCTCAGTTCATCGTGCTCGGTTCATGCTCGATCGATATCTCTCCTCGGTTTGGCAAGTCATGCTCGGTTCATGATCGGTTAATGTTTGGTTCCTACTCGGTTCCTGCTCACATGAGTAGGAGGTCCACATCAGATGCATCGTTGGCAGTCAATGCAAGGGCTGACATGGCACACCGTTTGCCATGTCAGCAGATGACAGAAGAAGACAAACAGAAGGACTAAAAACAAAATTTAAAAAGATTTAAGGACCATTCAAGGTCAAAAAAAGATTTAAGGACTAAAAACAAAATTTAAAAAGATTTAAGGACCGTTCAAGGTCAAAAAAAGATTTAAGGACTAAATTCAAAACGAGGTCAACTTATAGGGACCAAAACCATAATTAAGCCTTTAAGTTTTAACATTCCCTTTCCATCAACCTCAGCTCACCTCCTACATTCATTGTGTGTGTGTTTTTTTTTTTTTTTATATGAAAAGGTTATTAATTTAATACCTCTGAAATTCTCATACTCATTCATTGTGTGAATGATAGTAACTTCATTTGAGTTATTGTGTTTTGTCCTGCATAACCAAATTAAATGGACTTAAAAAAGATTACAAACAAGATAAAAATAGATTGTCCTGGAAGTACTTTTTCTATGCCTAACCATGCAGCAGTATAACAATAGTGCACATGATACACTACATACAAGTGTAGAACAATCGCAATGTTGTTACTATGAATGCTCACAATGGCAAGGACTAGCTGCAGCTACAAAGGTGACCCCAATCATAACCATAACCAGTACTATTTAATTAGCCAAAGAATCGAACCAAACCAGTTCGGATTGTTATTATATATTGTTCAGATCATTGGGCACACCTCTACTTGCAATTTTTCAATTCTCTACCCCCATTACTTTAATTCAAGCATATTGCCAAGTCACTCTTAAATACAAGTCAACAAAACTTCGTGATAGAGAAACATCAAAATTTTAAGTATGTCAATGATAAATAAATAATACCCTCTTGTAACAAGAAGATATGGGGTACGTACAAACAACCATTAAATTGAGCCTTCTTCCTAATAAGGCCTATTCTATCTCTTATAGGCCATCGAAAGCAATATGATGGACCTGAAAGGTAAACTTTACTCATTTTTATTAATATATTTAAAAATTAAAAATACTTCGGGAATTCAATTTATTACCCTCATTTACTTTGCTGATCCCCCTTTACACATACGTTGGGATTGGCGTATGTGCAAGTTTTTTCCAGTTCGCTACCCCCACGTATGTGTAAAAAAATGTATTTACGTTGACCCCATTGTATGTGCAAAAAATGAAAACCCAATACTTTAATGCACAATCTTATATAATAAGCTGTTCAAAAAAAAAAATCTTATATAATAAGGCAATTAGTCCCCGAACCCCATAATTATCCACCAAACCCCACTTTTATAATTAATACCAAAACTACCCTCCATTCAAACCCCATTATACTCCCTCATTATTTCACAAACCCCATTTCATAAACCCCTCTACTAACTGTTCAACTTCCTCTTTCCATCACCACTCCCTCAACGCTGCTCAGTTCCGCCGCCGCCTCCACCGGTATGCACTTTCTTCTTCATCCCTCATTACCGTTTTGTCTTCTCTGTTTTGTTTTTGTTTTCGTTCCATTATAATTCCCTCATTCATTACCATTTTTGTTTTTATTATTTGTTTAGTTTTGGTTTAGGTTTTAGGTTTTAGGTTTTTTTTTGTTTGATTTAGGTTTTCTTCGCTGTTGGTTTTCTTTAGGTTGGGTTCAAAATCGCAATTGTTGTTTTTTCGGAGCTTTGCTATCTCTGCAACTTTCCGAGACGGGGGTGTCGGAAAAATGTAAAATTTCGACTCTTCCATGTCGGAATTTAATCAGTATTTGTTTTATAAATTGTTTGTTATTGTTATGTATAATATTTTTGAGTTTTCATGCTTAAATTATAAAAACATAATTTTTAGTCTCAATGTTTGAAGTCTCCCATTATTCATAATTTGGTTGAATTTCAGATATGGCTAGATTGAAGCGTACAACTGAAACCGTGCAAGCAGAAGAAGAAGAACAACAATGTAAACAAGCAGCGGAACAAGAGGCGAAACAAAAGCAGGAACAAAAACAACAGACACGAGCACCCACTACATCTTATAGGAGGGAAAAGACGAGTAAAAAAGTAATTGGTTCATCATCTCAAACGGCACCGGAACCTCAACCTCAAGCGACACCGGAGCCTGAACCTCAACCTCAACATGAACTTACTGATGTTGAAGCGTCACATGCATCATCACCTTCGGCACATCAACCCACTATTGCTGATGCATCACCTACATCACCACCTCCTGCACCCCAATCCAATATTTTAGAAGCATCAAATCCACCACCACCTGCATCTCCCAATGCTGAACATTCCGGCTCTCCCAATGCATCATCTGCTGCTTCAAGCTCCGACGATGGCATAGGGCATAGGGCAACATTACCGAATGATGTTTATGAGGAGGTCATGACATTATGTACCAGAGCTATCACAGAAGATGTTCCTCGTACGCAATCCGGAAGGCGCGGTGGTCGAGTTACCAGGGGTAGCAGGGCTGAGCAGCAAGAAAAGGCGAAGAATGAAGCAAGTGGTCAAGGGAGACGTGTCCGGAAAAGAAGAAACTGAGTAGGAATTGTTGATTTAGAATCAATATAGTTGGTCATTTTGTAATAGCTTTTGAACTTGTGTTAGTATTTGGCTTTTTGTTATTTGTAATAGCTTTTAAGCTTAGGTGTTGAACATGTGGATTAAATTTTCTTTTGAACATGGATTAAGGTTACGTGAATTAAAGAATTGATGTTTAGGTATATGAGCGTATTTGGCATCAATTTACTTTGTTGCAATATATGAGCGTATTCGGTATCAATTTACTTTGTTGCAATATATGAGTGTAACTTCATGGTGTGATCTAATGGATTTTTCTGTTAAATCCGATAACAGGGTATCAGAAAAAATTACTATTCTGAAAAATACGTATCATAATTTTATTAAATTCTGAATTAAACATTTCGGAATTTATATTAAATTGAATAAGTTATTATTTCTGATATGGGTTTATCAGAATTTATGAATATTCTGATACAATCGTCTCGGAAAAGTATCAAATCATATAATTTTAAGAAATTCTGAATTAAACCTATCGGAATTTTAATTAATTCTGAATTTAGTATCTCGGAAAATTGTTACAGTAAGCTACGTTTCAATTGGGTGATATCAAATTGACTAAGTTATTATTTCCGATAGGGGTTTATCAAAATTTATGAATATTCTGATACATCTATCTCGGAAAAATATCAATTCATATAATTTAATACATATATTATTTTCCGAAATATACTTATCAGAATTTATAAAAAATCTGAATTTAACATATCGTAATTTTAATTAATTCTGAATTTAGTGTCTCGAAAAAATGTTACAGTAAGCTACGTTTCAATTGGGTGATATCAAATTGACTAAGTTATTATTTCCGATATGGGTTTATCAAAATTTATGAATATTCTGATACATCTATCTCGGAAAAATATCAGAAAACACTTGAAAATTATTTAGTAATAAATTCCAAAATACCTGTGTCGGAATTTACTAAAATTCCGACACTGGTTAGTCGGAATTTTAACAGTTACGTAAAAAAATAAAAAAATCGTAGAAGAGATAATTTTACCTTCAACAACACCAATAGAGTACACACTGGAGCTTCCTTTGCGAATAGATAACCAAATGTGGTTTGTAGGTAGAATATGGTAGGGTTTTGAAAAGGTAAGAGAAAAGTTAGAAGAAGAGAGAAAGGGGTTTGTAAAATTATGGGATATGGAAGGGGGGTTTGCATGGGGTTATGGAGTTTTGCTTGGGGTGGAAGAAGGTGAAAAGGTGGCTGGGGTTTGGGGTTTGTTTCCTTTTTTTTGAATGGAGAAGGGTATAATGGACATTTCGCAATTAAAATGGGGTTCAGTGGATAATTATGGGGTTTGGGGACTAATTGCCATATAATAATAAGGGTCCAATCTCATAAACTTTGGGCCTTCGGTAAAAGTAAAAAAAGAAAATTTTCACCATGTATTTCACGATGAAACTAACAAGCTTTCTCTTTGACTCTTTCAATTTCTTTAACTCGGGTTAAAGTTCTTTACTTCTCTGTTCCCTCCACAAAACTCAGCTTCGCCGATCCCGGTCCACCCCCACCCCAACAAGAACAGTTACCTCATAGCCTCACTGCCACTTCCCAATCCCTGATCCCCACCATCTAACTGTTGTCGCCAACTGCTATATCGCAAATTGTTTGCCTAATATATTTATCACATATCGAACTATGTTGAATATTCTTGTTACTGTTGCATTGGCAGAGAACACTTTCTCCAAATTAAAGCCATTGAAGTCCTACATGCATTCTACAATGTCATAAAAAAAAAACTAAATGGATTTGTGTTGATAGTCGTTGAGAATAAAATCTTGGAAAAAGTTAAATATAAGGATTTAATTGATAATTTTGCTTAAAAAAAACTAAAATAATGCTACTTTTAAAGGGAAAGTGTAAATTTAATAGTGAAAGGGAGTTGAGAAGTTATAATAAAGCATTCTCTATATGATGATTAATTTATATGAAATATATTTTTTTTATTACTTTATTTTTTTTAACGGGTTCTCAATGTTTATTTTTCGCACAGGCAGGACCCCTGAAATGTTTCAGATGGTCATGGATCTAATATTAATATCTTTGTATCTTTTGTTATCTAATTTTTTTTATTATTTGGGTCTATAATTTCCTAGAAGCATTTCCCTGCATATGCTGATGAGAAATGCACCAACGTGGCTAACAAAATGAATCAAGGTGTTGATGAGATAAGCGGGTAAAGCAATCCACGGAAAATGGTGAATAATATATTTATGATAGTAGTTTACTTTTTATGTATGTTGTATGATATATGTTAAGAAATTTATTATAGGTAGATTGTATTGAAATTTAATATAATTAATGCACATAAATTTTGTAAATGTGTCAATTTTTGATGCAGCCTTGTCCAGAATAAATTTTGTAAAATATGCTATAAAGCACACATTATAAAGCACACATTATAAATATCTTTAATATTTTTATTAAATTTTTTACTCAAATATTGACATATCATTGTTATTTTAATGACATATATTGGATATATCTTAAATTAAAAAAATTAAAATAAAGTAAGTATAATGATTGTTTAACTAGTAATGTGTGTCATTTTTTTTTGTGATGTAAGCATATTTATAAATCTCTTTTATAAATCTGTATATCATTACTCTTTCTTTGCTATTTTAAATTTTTTTTTTATTATTGTGAATTATGTTTTGGATTTTCTTATCCTGCACAAGGTTGAGGCTAAGAAGCTAAAACAAGTGCGTTGGCATGGAAAAAAGTAAATATTTAATATTTTAAGAGTTATTAAATTTAGTTTTCCAAAATTTTATTACTATTTATTGTGTTTGTGTGTTTCTGAGCATTGGAATAAATCCAAATGTAATATTGTTTGTGCACAAAATTATTATGAAAATGTATAACAAATTAACAATCTAATCTAATTAACTTTGTATCACATCCTCAAAAAATTTTTTTGCATCACATGACTGAAAAATATGAGCCATTCAATCGTTTGGGGTACTTTTGCCAGATATCTTTATTTTTTTTAATGTCTGACTCCAGGTTTGTCATATAACCACACTACCAATTCTGACCAATTTTGCTACATGTAAAATCGGCATCCTGATCAGTCGCATGATGTTAAGCACTTGGTGCCCCATGGGCAAAGGGTTTTTTTTTTTTTTTTAAATTTAAAAACTTAATATTTTTAGTTAAATAAAGAAAGGAAAAAAAAAAAAAGAATTGAAGAGAGAAGTTGTGTTTGCCGGTGTGAATCACGCGGCACCACATGACCAACTTCTTGGGTATGACTAGGATTCTGATATTACATGTCATTAAAATTGGCCAAAATTGGTAATAGGGTATATGACGAACCCAAAAGTAACTTCGAGGAGTCAGACATTGAAAAAAGAGTAACTGACAAAAGTACCTCAAACTTCATGAACTTGTGACATAATTAAGCTAATATAAATTACCGCAATTTCTAGCTCGGACATAGACATAGGCCAAGTACACTAGTTTATTCACAAACATATTATTTGAAATTTCATATCCAACCCACTGCATGATGATGCCAATTAGTTTGGCAACTTCTTCATAAATTTTGAATTTTTCTTCGTATGTTTTTTTTTTCTTTCTAAGATGCACTGGTATGTTGGGGAATATGACTTCTTATTGTTTTCAAAGTTTTACTTTTAATTAGGCCAGGGTATGTGACTTCTTCAAAAGCCTGAACATTTGTTTTTTCTATTTCCATATCTTTTATGATTGCGATAGCTCTAAAACTAATTTCTTAGTTTTGGGTTTAAATTGTAGAGTCATCTACGTGATAATGGTTGTTGGCAATTTTCTTTTAAGTCAACTGATAAGGAGTGCACTTGATGCAGTTTTTAAGAAATCAAATATAGTACTTCCTCCGGTCTATATTATAAGCATCCTTACTCTCTCACAAAAAGGGTGCTTATAATATGGATCGGAGGGAGTAAAATTTTTTTGAGAAGATATAACTTTTTGTATTCTCGATACATGAAAAAATACACATTTATAATTATTTTTTCAATATTAGTATCATTGACAAATGTACAACAAAACCCTTTTTTTTAAGACAAATTATTTTTTTAGGGGAAAAAACAAATTGTTTCTTGATATAATAATCGTTACTATAAAAAATTAAAAAAAAAGTAAAAGCACCCAAAACTAAAAAATATTTTTTGAACAAAACATAAAATCAACCAATTCAAAAACATTTTTCTAAAAAAACCTATGTAACCTTGATTTCTTGACCACAGTTTAGGATATGTGCGTACTGCGTAGGAGCATGATCACTTTCTCCTCAGGCACAAAAATAACATAAACTGTTTTTTGATTCTTTTCAATAAATAATTGTTAAAATCAATTTTATAAGGATATAATTTGCTTCAAATAAGTTAATTGATATGAAAAAAGCTTGGTTGGTAAAGAAAAATCCACTTTGATGATATTTATGCTTTGAAAGGGATTAATCTTTGGTAGCTAAAGATACCTTTGATTAAAAAAAAAAAAAAGTTAATAGAGGAACCTCCTTTGACCAACGGATGAAGTGTTAGTATCAATTCCACTTCGTAACCAATCCCGAACTCAATATCTGGGTTGAAGATAATTATTCATTTCAAAGGTTTTTCAGTATTTTGACTTAAAAAAAAAAAAAAAAACCCAGTGACGGCCCCACAGTTAATTTAACATTTTATTTTAGCCGGCAGTGACAAGCATACTATGGTTGATTGGTTTCCATCAAGTGACAGCATACCTAGTCTTTTGACCATTTCTTGTATCAAGAGGGATAAATGATTACTTCTGGGTCTTCCCTGCAAGCCAACAAAACTTATATATATATATATATATATATATATATATATATATATATATATATATATATATGACAAATTTTAATTGTATTAAGTAAATGATATCTTCACCCTTCAGTAGGCCACAAAGCAACCAACTAGTCAATACAATACAATAATAATCCTTCCCTTCCTAATTGGTGACTGAATACAATGGTGCTGATGAAGGCGAAGGAGCACATGCAACTAATAGGTATGATGTTACTGGTTGCATTAGCCCTTGTGATCAGAGTCAGAGTAACTGCAGCTGCTGATCAAGTAGTAGCAACAACAACCCAACCACCAAATTACACCCTTCCTGGCTGCAACTACACTTGTGGGAATATCAATATTCCATATCCATTCGGGACGGGCATTTCATCATCACCACAAAAGAACTGTTCCTTGAGTCATAGATATAATCTCAATTGCACTGAGTCCAAATTATATTACGGCAAAAATATCCAAGTTTTAAACATATCGCTTGAAGGCCAGATGGAGTTGTCTCATTACGTCTCAAAGTTTTGTGATGGTTATGCTAGAGCCAATATCCCGTCCTTATGGATAAATCCTTCTTTCTCTATTTCTAGCGATGAAAACAAGTTCATAACAGTTGGCTGTGACCATTATGGGTACCTCAACAACCATTTCAATGGCTATACATAATTCAACCGGGTGCTTAACAAGGTGTTACGGTAATGATCTTAATATGTTGATGACGAAGATCAATGGGAATTGCTCTGGCCTATAGGGTGTTGCCAGGTGGATATTCCTCCTGGAATGAGGAATATCACTAATCAAGTTTTTAATTTCTCAGATTACTCTGAACCTACGAGAGACTGCGGCTATTCCTTCGTTGTAAAACAAGGATCCTACAAGTTTTCCATCGATCATTTACATAATCTATCTAACACAACATTCCCGTTGGTCATGGATTGGACTGTTGGAAATGAAAATTGTTCAGCTGCCAAGAGCATAGATGACTATGCCTGCATGAAGAATAGCTATTGTGTCGACACAGACTTGGATTATGGCTACCGGTGTAGATGTAATGAAGGCTATGAAGGAAATCCATACCATCCCGATGGTTGCATAGGTAATTTTTCTCTTATTCTATAAAATTTACAGAAATATGTATGTATAGGAAGAAAAATAAACAATATATATTAGAAAATGTATCTCTTTTATTGTATTAAAGAATATGCAAACATATGGTCAAATGAGAATGATATGTAAATTACTTAGTCTAATAAACCACTCCAGAGGAGTATATTTACTAAACTAATTTTTCTGTTTGGCAATGCAATTATTTATGTTACGGACCAGCAGATATTGATGAATGCAAGACATCAAAACATTCGTGCATAAGTGAGCATAATTGTCTTAACAATGATGGGAATTACACATGTTTTTGCCCCGAGGGGCAATCCGGAAGTGGAACAAAGGAAGCAGGATGCCATCAGAAACAAATACTTATCACGGTTGTAATAGGTAAGCAAATGATCACAACCTTTTTTTTCCCCTTGTATAAGTTGTATGGGTGTATTTGTTCATTACTAAGTCTGATTTTGATATAATTAAGTTTAGAGAATATTTCAATTGCATAAAACATATTTTTGATGCAGGCGTGAGTGTAGGAGTTCTATCGTTGTTTATGGTAGCATGTTTGCTATGCTTAATACACCAAAGAAGGAAACTCAATAAGCTAAAAGAGAAGTTCTTTCGCCAAAATGGTGGTGTAATTTTGCAAGAGCACCTCTCTACAATCCAAGACTCATCTCAAACTTTTCAAATTTTCACGGAAGAGCAATTAAAGAAGGCCACCAACAACTATGATGAGAGCTTAATCCTCGGTAGAGGAGGTTATGGTACAGTTTTCAAGGGGATCCTATCACACAATAAAATTGTTGCTGTCAAGAAGTCCAGACTTATAGATCAAAGCCAAATCAATCCATTTATCAATGAGGTAGTTGTTCTATCCCAAATCAATCATAGGAATGTGGTCAAACTCTTAGGTTGTTGTTTGGAGACTGAAGTTCCATTACTTGTGTATGAATTTGTTAACAATGGTACTCTTTTCGAGTATTTGCACAACGAAAGGAAAGCAAGTAATGTGTCATGGAAAACCCGCCTAAGGATTGCAGCAGAGGCAGCCGGAGCTCTATCATATTTACACTCAGCTGCCTCCATTCCCATCATCCATAGAGATGTCAAGAGTTCCAACATTCTCTTGGATGAAAATTACACTGCCAAAGTGTCTGATTTTGGAGCTTCAAGATTGGTTCCACTTGATCAAACTGAATTAGAAACAGTTGTGCAAGGAACTCTTGGTTACCTGGACCCAGAGTACATGCAAACAAGCCAACTGACTGAGAAAAGTGATGTATACGGCTTTGGAGTAGTGCTTGTGGAGCTACTCACGGGGGAAAAAGCACTTGTATTTGAGAAACCGGAAGAGAAAAGAAGTACTGCTAAGCACTTTCTATCTTGTTTAAAAGAGGGGCACTTGCTTGAAGTTCTTGAAACTGGCATTTTGAATGAAGAAAATAAGGAGGAGATCAAGGAAGTTGCTGTTCTCGCATCGAAGTGCTTGAGTCTTAAAGGGGACAAGAGGCCTACCATGAAACAAGTGGCAATGGAATTGGAGGGAATGAGGCTAATGGATAAGCATCCATGGAGCAATACAAAGCAAAATTTGGAGGAGAGTCAGTACTTGCTTCATGAGGCAAATAGCACTTTCGAGCACGGTGATAGCAGCAGCTACCACCAAACTACAGCCGGGTATGATAGCTTAAGAGATCTTGAACTAATCGTCTTGGATGATGGAAGATGATCGTGGCACCACAAAATACACTTAATTGACCAGCATTACCACACAATTTCTAGAAATCGTTTTTCATATTGTAGTTTTCTTTCGCAATAGTGTCCTATCACTCACTTAGCTTGTCTAATATCTGATATGCTTCTCAAGTAACATATTATATCTGCAATTTAGTTTTCCTTGGTGATGTATAAAAATAAGATGTTGCTCAATAAAATGTAGCCTTTTGTATCCTCGGATTCACTTTTGTTCTTGTTATTTAGTTTTTTTTTTTAAAAAAAAAACCAAACAGTTTAGTGTCCATCTCAAACTATTCCTAAACATTTATCACCTTGGATTGCACAATCTCAAAGAATTCAGAAGCTTCATCATGAGCAAAGGCTATTAGAATGGAAGCCTATCTTAATGCAAATGACCCATGGAAAGCTGAAGAATAAGTATAATATGATATTCCACCCCTCTTTACTTCTATTAAACCCTTCACTCTTAACTTTTGTCATGTGAGAATCACAATTACAACAATAATTATAAAAATTAACTTTTTGTGATTCTAATGTTATATATGTTCCAATCCCTATGGCAGACATATATAAAACTTGTGTCAATTAATTAATTATTGATGTCCTTGTACATGGACTTGAGGAACAACTGCTACTACTACTGCCTATCACAAAAACACATATTCCACCAATAACATTTCAACCAATTTCCTAAGGAGGCATAAGCAAGACAGATACAATTATAATGTAAATAAAATTACTGCAGATCACTCTAATATTATCAGTATATCTTATAGTATCAAATAAGGCTAGACTCGTCCCCGTAAGACAGCCCAGTTGGTGGCTGCAGGACATTTAGGATTTCCCCCTCCCCAGGTCATGGTTCTAGTCCCAGACCTCCCATGTAAACAAAAAAAAATAAAATAAAATAAGGCTAGACTCACAGGAAGCCATGAATACATTTTTGTACATAAGTCAATAACACAAATGCAATAAGTACCTCCAATATGACATTCACTTTAGCTTTAATTTCTCAATGGAGCAAAGTTTCCTGTTTGAAGAGAGATTTGGCGTCGCGGAAGTTTGTGATATTTTGAGAAAGGTGGGGGAATGGGAGAAATAAGAATGGTGGGAATTGGGAAACGCTTGAGAAGGGGTGAAGCAGGGACGGATCCAGAACTTTTATGCAGTGGGGCGATACTTATGTAAATTTTAGGAAAAATAGGTACTGTAATGCATTACTCTCTCCCTCCATCCATGAGTTATGATTTTTGTCCTAAGCCATTATCATTTAGAAATTCAAAACTCATTCATACTTCTTTTTTCAAAAGCTTATTTATGTTTTTAGTCCTTGAAAGTTTAGCGTGTTTTGATTTTAGTCCCTAAAAGTTATTTTGACCGGGACTAGTCCTTAAATTTTCAAACATTTTGGTTTCGGTCCCCTCCGTTAATAAAAATCTGTTATTTGTTTGTGTAGCTAGCGGAACATCACATTGACAGTCCATGTGGTCTGAACTGACGCCAAATAGGTGATATAATGTGGATGATACTGATCCACGAACACAAAATGGTCCGATATGCAAAATGGTCTTTACGCAAAATTTTGAGTTTACAGGCCTGAATCATGCATATCACAACACCTATATGGTGCTACTTCACACCCGTGGGAGCTGGTGTGGATTTTCGCTAATCATGTAAGCAAATAACTGATTTTTAGTAACGATGGGGACCAAAACCAAAATGGTTGAAAAATTAAGGACCGGTTCCGGTCAAAATAACTTATAGGGATTAAAACCAAAACACGTTGAACTTTTAGGGACTAAAACCATAAATAAGCCTTTTTCAAATATACCTTTATTTATTGTATTATTTTTTTTATCACTCATTTCTTTATCTCTCTTCAATATAATTTCATACATATATTATTACTCTCATTATTTTTATTAAATGAGAGTAATTTAGTCAGATTATACCAAATTCTTACATCATTTACTAATTTCTTAATATGTGTGAAATCTCCAAAAGATCATAACTTATGGAACGGAGGAAGTAACAATGTAAGATTTTTTATATTATCGGCACATCATTTATTATTAACCATGTATTACTTTCGGTTAAAAGTTAACGATCATTAACACATAAACGATAAATGATATACTAGTTGTATAAAAAAAAATATTTACACAATCATAAAACTCATATTTTTATATACAAAATTTTAATCACTAATGTAACTAAATGAGTAATCAACCTTTGAAAATTGGAAAAAATAACTTACAAATACAATAAAAAATTTCAAAAAATAAACTTATATTAAGGATCAAGAGGAGTAACATTTTATCATAGTACAATTTCAAAACATAAGAATGTCTAGCAAGGATTTTCATAATTTTTCCTCACACTTTCTCGTAATCTAAAAATATTTAATGATTTTATCATATAGTATAAAAATATATTTCTTTAAATTTAAAAAAAAAATATATTTCTTTACATAAGTAAACAAAATCAACTATTCGTCTCCAACACCATTTCATTTCTAATTTTTGATGATATCATAGTTGAGAAAGAAGTACTTCCTTTGTTCCATAATGTTAGTAAAAAAACAAAGATGTTGTATCAAATTGAAATTACAGTAGTAAGTAAACAAAATTAAAACTGTATATTATATTTTATAATTGGTCAATTAAGAAAACATGAATAAATAACATTATTGTTTTAGTTATTGGTTGATTTGGTAAGTGATGCATAAATAATATGTTTCCTTATTTTTGTTTATTTTTTAAAATTTTACTAATATTATATTATGAGATGGACGGAGTAATATGAATGATAATTGATAAAATATTTCTAGCAATATTTATTTAATTAAAAGTTAATAATATGTATATAAAATATGAAAATTTAGTAGGGGGCATATGCCCCCACTATGCTATACATGTCTTCAACCCTGAGTAAAAGAAACTACTCGTTTGTGATTTAGTACAAATCATTTCATGCAAATTAATAGTTATTGTTGTCAAATTTTCGAAAAAATATCTCTGCATTTCAAAGTTATTCTTATTTAAAATTTTATAACTTTATTTATTTATTTCTCTATTATAATTATTATTTTATCATTTCTATAAAATTATGAGAGGTGTATTTATTATACTCCCTCCGTTCCTATTTAACTCTGTTCGTTTGTTTTTTGAGAAGTTTTTTGTTTCTTTTTATCTGTCCTTTTGATTATTTTAAGGTATAATAAATGATATTTTTCATGTTTACCCCTATTTAATAGGATATTGGTTTTCGTAAGTAGTGGAAGATAAGTAATGATTATAGAAAGAGAAAGAGTATAGTGGGTAAAAACATAATTAATGTATTGAAAATCTAAGTAATGATTGCATTTCTTAAATGATGCGTTTTGTTTGAAATATGACAGATAAATAGGAACAAATGAAGTAATTTATAAACCCTTTAATAGTACCTAGATATTCTGAATTAACTTATAACTTATTGAAGTATTTTTTGTGTTGTATGGCACTACGGCAGTCAATAGCAAGTGACTTTCATTCAATTTTCATGGATCTCTAACTATAGAAACTGTATAAGTTTTCAAAACAAAATGCTTATTATCTATCTTTCTCAAATCAAATTAGCATTGACTAATTTATGCAACAAATCTCATGCTCTAAAAGGTTTTAGAGATGTCTGAACCTCATGCTATAGCCAACATGGCCAAGGGGGAAAAAAAAAAAACACGTAGAATCATGTTAAAATCAAATATTTAGTCCTTCTCTAATATTGTCATCAAGGTGTCTCGTTCTTGCTAGAGGTACCATTTGCAGCTGCGGATTCTAATTCACCCTACTGGACATGATGGACAAAAATATGATATGCTAATCCTGCCACTGTTTGCTTTTTATCTCCATGAGATTGCTACTTGATTGTTTGCATGTGGTTGATAATTGTAATAGTTTTGGTATCGTATGCAGGTGGAATAAGGGGAATTATAGCTCTTTTATTATTGATAGAGAATTATAGCTCTTTTGTTATATGGCTTTTTGGGATCTCATTTGTAATGTTTTTTTTTTTTCTTTATGAACCAGGGTATCCACCCGCGCAATTGGGTGGCTAATTCCTCGCACCACGGTCGGGCTCTTTCGGGGGCGATGCTCCCAGTAAGGCTTGCTCCATTCACATGCGTCTTGTGTACGACTCGAACCCGCGACCACATGCTTAAGAGACACAAGCCCCTTCCACTTGTGTCAGCCTCCACTGGTCGTTTGTAATGGTTTTTATGAGTATGTTGGTGAACTTTTAGTATTTTGCTCTGTTTTTTGTTTTTCCCGTAACTTTCACTTGGAGTATGTTTTATACTTTCTTTTTTTTTTGTTTGTGTAAATTTTTTTTTCTTATTTAAAATATTTGGCTACATGTTTGTTTAAATAGTTTTTGAGATCATTGGGATGTTGGGCACACCTCTACTTGCAATTCTTCAATTCTCACCTCCATTACTTTAATTCAAGCATATTGCCAAGTCAGTCTAAAATAGTCAACAAAACTTAGTGATAGACAAACATCAAAATTTTAAGTATGTCAATGATAAATAAATAATACTACCCTCTAGCAACAAGAAGATAGGGGGTACGTACAAGCAACCATTAAATTGATCCTTCTTCCTAATAAGGCCTATTCTATCTCTTATTGGCCATCAAAAGCAATATAATGGACCTGAAGGGGAAACTTTGGCCACTGGTTCTGGTGTTAATTGTTGCATTAGCACTTGTAAGAGTAGCAGCAGCAGCACCGCAATATGCCCTTCCAGGCTGCAATTACACTTGTGGTGATGTCCGAATTCCGTATCCATTCGGCATTGGCAATTCATCATCTACACAGCAGAACTGCTTCTTGGACTACCAATATAGTGGATATTGCAATAACTCTAAATTATATAGCGCGATTGACCCTGAGACCCAAGTTTTCAACCTTAGTTTTGAAGGCCAATTGGAAGTGTCTTTTTACGTCTCGAAGCTCTGTCCTAATGATGGAGAAGCCAATGACCCGAACTTTTTCCTAGGCCCTTCTTACACCATTTCAAGCAAGGAAAACAAGTTCATAACAGTAGGCTGCGACCACCTTGGATACATCAACAGTGTTTACAACGGTTCGATATACTCAACAGGGTGCTTAACGAGATGTTATGGCAATGATCCTGATAGTACACTGACGAAGAAGATGATAGAAGGGAATTGCTCAGGTGTAGGGTGTTGCCAGGTGGACATTCCCCCTCGGATGAAGAATGTCAGTATTGAAGTAGTTCGGTTTCCCAATTCCACGGAATCTATTAGATACTGTGGTTATTCCTTTGTTGCAAAACAAGGCTCCTATGTATTTTCCACCAGTCATTTAAGGAATCTACCGGATGAAGAATTCCCGCTGGTCCTTGATTGGAGTGTTGGAAATGAAACATGCGAAGCTGCCAAGAGGAGATATGACTATGCCTGCATGAACAATAGCTTTTGTGATGACAAGGACTTGGATTATGGTTACCGGTGTAGATGTAAGGAAGGTTATGAAGGAAATCCATACCATCCCGATGGCTGCGTAGGTAATCTTATTAGCATAATATTATTAGATTCATGATATGTTAACCTGCAATATCAATCTACAAATCACCTTACTAAAGGTTTATTGCTTACTAATGATCGGTTAACAAGTAACATTTGTCACTTTCTTGTGATGCACGCTATTTTGTAGGCTGATATCTTTCCACAAAGTAAATCAGTTTTGCCTTACATTAGAGTACTAAATTTGCAATCTTCTACTTCTTATCTCACATTCTTCCATAATAATTATCATAAAAAAGTGGTAAGATAAGATCTGAGTTGTATTCTTATGTTTGACAATGTATAATTATTTCTGTTATGCAGATGTTGATGAATGTAAGACATCGAAACATACA
The DNA here is from genome assembly GCA_037953625.1 of Crotalaria pallida. Classification (NCBI taxonomy): domain Eukaryota; kingdom Viridiplantae; phylum Streptophyta; class Magnoliopsida; order Fabales; family Fabaceae; genus Crotalaria; species Crotalaria pallida. The sequence continues at coordinate 144,553,237 of CM075651.1, read as the reverse complement.
TGCATAAGTGAACTTAATTGTATCAACACCGATGGGAATTACACATGTTTCTGCCCCAACGGGCAATCCGGAAATGGAACAGAGAAAGTAGGATGCTATAAGGATAAAAAACTTACCAAGGTTGTGATAGGTAAGCAAATAAGCAAAATCAATATTTTTTCCTCTTATGAATGTGATTGATCATTTAGTATTTTGTAGGTATGGTTTTAATATAGTTAAACTTAGAGAAGAATTCATGGATTGCGTCCAATATTTTTATTGTAGGTGTAAGTGTAGGAGTTTTGGCTCTGTCTACGGGGATATTTTGGCTATTCTACATAAACCAGAGAAGGAAACTCATCAAACTAAGACAAAAATTCTTTCGTCGAAATGGTGGTGTTATTTTGCAACAACATCTCTCTACAATTGAGGAGTCCACCCAAACTTTTAAAGTTTTCACCGAAGAGGAGCTAAAGAAGGCCACCAACAACTATGACAATAGCTTGATCATCGGCAGAGGCGGTTATGGTACAGTTTTCAAGGGAACCCTGGCAGACAATAGAATTGTTGCTGTCAAAAAGTCTAGAGTTATAGATCAAAGCCAAATCAAGCCATTTATCAATGAGGTGGTTGTTCTATCACAAATCAACCATAGAAATGTGGTCAAACTCTTAGGTTGTTGTTTGGAGACTGAAGTTCCATCACTTGTTTATGAATTTGTTAACAATGGTACTCTTTTTGAGTATTTGCACAATGGAAGAAAAGCAAGTAACATGTCATGGAAAACTCGTCTAAGGATAGCTGCAGAGGCGGCTGGAGCTCTATCATATTTACACTCAGCTGCATCTATACCTATTATCCATAGAGATGTCAAGAGTGCCAACATTCTCTTGGATGAAAATTACACTGCTAAAGTGTCTGATTTTGGAGCTTCAAGACTGGTTCCACTAGATCAAACTGAGTTAGAAACAGTTGTGCAAGGAACTCTTGGATACTTGGACCCAGAGTGTATGCTGACAAGCCAACTGACAGAGAAAAGTGACGTGTACAGCTTCGGAGTTGTGCTTGTAGAGCTACTGACAGGGGAGAAAGCTCTTGTATTTCAGAGACCGGAAGAAAAAAGAAGTACTGCAATGTACTTCTTATCTTGCTTGAAAGAGGGGCGCTTGTTTGAAGTTCTTGAAGTTGGCCTTTTGAATGAAGAAAATAAGGAGGAGATCAAGGAAGTTGCTGCTCTCACATCGAAGTGCTTGAGTCTTAAAGGGGAGGAGAGGCCTAGCATGAAACAAGTGGCAATGGAGTTGGAGGGAATGAGGCTAATGGATAAGCATTCATGGATCAATGCAGACCTTTATTTCGAGGAGACTCGGTATTTGCTTCATGGTGATAGTAGCAACCCTCAAAATATTGGTCCCGACAGCTTGAGAGAACTTCAATTAGAAGTCTTGGGAGATGGAAGATGATTGTGGCACAACCGCATACATTTCCACTACTTTTTATGTCAAAGTTATGCATACTGTTGAACTTTGTTTAGCTTTGTTGAGATTTACTTTGAAATTTTAGGTTAAGTTGGCCTTTGTTTGTTTCTATTATTTAGGAGTTAGCATAATGACAAATACTTTCTCCTGTTGTTGGTATTTTAAATTTTTTGTACTGCTAGTCTGTACTCTGTAGTTTCTGTTATTTCCATTAGTTATAACTTATAAGTAGTGTAGTGATGAATTAATAAAGTGTGGTTCCGTTATTTTCATATCCATGTCCAATAAATTGGTATTGGATCTATGTCTTAAAGGACTTGTAAGTATAAATATATCAAGAAAACTGTCACTTGTGGTTTGAGGGCAATAAGACAGATAAACCCATATGAGATGAAAAAACAGTTTCATTCCCTTTTCACTTTCTCCAGAAAACATTTTCATTCCTTTTTTCTAATGCAAATGATCCATTGTGTACATGAGTTACATCAATAATATTAAAATCGATTTCTCAAGTGAGAAATGATTGATGGCCTCTTATTATAAGGTATACAGGAAATATTATTTCAGGAATTATATATCTGATGAAAAAGGATGTTACATGAAAGAAATACATCTTAGAGAGTTGAAATGTTTCTAGAGAGATTTTACATGTATTTAATTATACTAAGTTATTGTTATTGATTAGCTCAAGAAAAGTTATTGTTCTTGATAAACATATCCTATCCAATAAGGAATTTTAACTCAAATATCTTTACAAGAGACTATCTTCAAACCAAGATCAATGCATCTACAATGTGATCCTGCTTTACAAGCAACATGTCAGATGAATCTGAAAAACCAATTTGCAAAATTTGGATGCTTTCTTCAAATCAGCACCGCCTAGCGGTTTTGGTTATCTTCACAAGCACTTTGCGATCGCAACTTGGCTGTGTTGTCAACATTTTCCCTCGATTATCCGAAATTACAGCAAACACAATGTAATTGCGACCGCAATTAGCGAGAGAGTGATGTTCAGAACTAGAGTTGGAATTTAACATTAGACCTTTCCATCTGATGACGGAAGAGTATCAGTTTTCGAGGTTGAGGAAGAAGAGTTAGACACTGAATTTGTGCCTCTGGAGGGAGAAGAGGAAGGAGAAGGAAGCTTCTTTGGCAGCATCTGTTCAAAGTATGCCTTAGGTAACCTTGACCCTTCTGATAGAACAATAAAAGCAAGCAGAGTCAAGAGCAAGCACTGCTGCCTCCAAGAACTTATCATGATGATTATTGGTGAAGAGTCACTAAGTGCACGGAACCTGAATTTGGCTTTGGAAGAGAGGCAGCTTTAGAGGGCTTCTGGCAGCAGACATGTTCAGTAATGTAAGGGGGTTGCCAACTTGTTTGTTTGGGAAAGGATGTGTAAATGGCAGACAATGAGGTATTTGATAATTCTAAACTGAAAAGCAGCCCATGTTATTGCTCTCATTGTCTAGAGTAATGTTTCTGTTTAATTTATATGTTTTTATAGATGTGTTGTTCTTGTTTGTTTAGGACATCATTTGATCTCCCTTTGCTTTTTAGATGATTTTTTTAAACATCTGCGTGTGTTATATAAAATGAAGTGTGGGGAATTTGGAGAATACTGTATTATATATTCACTGGAACCCTTTAAGAGTTAAATACTAGTATTTAATTTTTTATGTCTTTGTTAGCATAACTTTGGAGTCAGAGCAGTTCAAGCGTATAATTAGCATTGAATTGCACTCTAGGAGAGGATGAAAATTTGTGTGACCCTTGATAGATGATCAAAACTGCATTGTGGTATTCTCAAAAACCTAAATTTAATGTTGATTGAACAATCAATCTAATTATGTTATTAACAAACCAAACACACTAATGAATAATGATGCAGGCCAGCCTTAATACTACATTTTGGTCATTAATAAAAGTTTCATCATCCAAGCTCTTCAGATCTAGGTTTAATTACTAGGACAAGGCCTAACTACAGTATTATTCTTCTTAAATCTCAATCATGCAAACATGAGGTGAGTGCACTTTTTTCATTATTTTCATATAGCATAAAAGATATACTTGCTCAAGTTAACTAATGAAAAAGATGGCTCATTTGGTTTAGTCCACCAAAAGTTAAGCATCTTGATACTTTGTATGCTGTTTACCCAACAAAAGAGTGTATTAACTATATGACGATAATGGCATCCATGGTGTCAGTGAAAAGTTGATACTGTAATTTTTAAAGAAGAGCTCAGTGTTAGGCACCCTTTGTTTAGTGATAGGGCACATACAAGGAGTGTTATGCACGTTATAGTTATAATTATTATAAATTTATAATATTATGCAAATGCACTAAAATGCAGGTGCTATATATGTTATCGTGGTTCTACTTATATGGCTACAGGCTACTAGCTATGACTCTTAATTAATTCTGCTACAAGTTTTGGACTGCTGATTTGGCATGTTGCTGTCCGGTCAATTTGGCTGGTTAAGAATGATTGAGTTTTTAACAATGTGATTTTTGATACTCTGAAGGCCTTAGGTCTTGGAATTGGATGCTTGCCTCTAGTAATTACAGTTACTCGTTCTCTGATTTCTATATAAGCCTACTATCTTGTTTTGCAGCTTCTTGTGCTACCTAGTTTTCTGTTATGTTATATATGGTTTTTTTTTATTCTTACAATTATTATATATGTTACTCCTTAATAATATGCTTTTTCTGTTTGTTGTTTCTTTGTTTTCACGTCCTCAAGAAATGTATAATATTTTTTTTTTTTGGAAATCTTGCAACGCTATTCAACAAATTAATTTTGTATATCTATATTATAATGATGTCTTAAAGGTACTATTATTAAAGAATGTCGGGTTAAAGCTAGTACTATGATATAATTACTTAATAAGCAGTAGGTGCAGAATGCAATTTCATCTTCAAGTGGTAGGTCCAATTCTTCCTCAAACTGCTTTCTTGTCTCCCACACGGTCCCTAATCACTTTTCCTTTTTCTTTCCTTGATTAAGAACAGCTTTTATAAATCCTTGTAACTTTTTCTTTATTATGTATATAGGCTTAATAATCCCTATTAAAAGGAATTGCATTATAAGTTCATAAGGAATGATTTACAATTTTACATAATACTAATAGTTATGGAGTTCCATCATTATTTGCAAAGCAATTTCTGGTTATGACTACCTATACATATATATTTTACCTCTTACTTACTTTTTATCTTTTTTTGTATTCACAATTTCACATATTTTAAATCGAGAAACCATGTACGAAAAGAATGTTTGGGTAATTTCATAGCAATTGGTAATAATATTATTGTGGAAGCTATACTAAGAACAAATAATATATAGTACTAATGCTATATATTTACTAAAAACATAAGCATACAATCAACATGAACAATATCCATGAATATATGCAATATATGTGTAGCAAAGTATTGTTTAAACAAGTTATATGCAGACCACCATAAAATGGTCATAGGAGTGATGACCATAACACAATGACAATAGAAACACAATCTCAAAGCAGCTCCTGTAATCATGGTATATAAACATTGAAATTACAATGACTAAATGAAAGAGAAAGAGAAAATGGGGACAGAAGTTCAGCTTATCTGATGGAATTTATGTTGCCATACAGCGTTTTAAATTATGTTTGCGGCCCCAGTTATGGTTATGTTGCATTTACCTTAATTACGGATCGATAATTACAACAAAATTTGGCAGCGAAGCGGTTGCAGAGACTACCAAATTGCAATGACAGTGGCAAACCACAATTTAAAACCTTGTATAATTGTGAGCTCAATTAACTAAGAGAAATCTACTAGCAACAGGATTTACTATAGTGCAGAATTTTTTAGGGTCACCTGGCCTATGGGATAGTTGAGCAAAATCAACTTCTGACTCATCCGGAGTTTCATTTACTTTTACAATATCATCATGTCGACTTAGTTCTCGCTGAAGGCTGTGTCATTCAGTGCCAATCCCTGACCTAGAAACTGCTCATCCCTGGAAGTGAAGCGAATATTATAACCAGTCATAATTGTTAGAAAACAATAATACAGAAAAGGTAAGCAGCAGCTGTTAAACATGGTGAATGCCATGAATGAACTATAAGAACTTGTAGAAAAAGAGAGAAGGATCTAGAGAATTGTAAGAGAAATTGAATGAATAAAGGAAATGATTGTTATATTATTAGCCCACATGGCAAAAAAGAATATATATACACAGCTGGAACTACTAGCTAGCAACTCAATTATAAGTTGCCAAGAAACTACCTAACTAACTATAACTAACTTCTTAACTAACTATCTAACTAACTGACTTAATCGATTAATAATCGATTATCAGTAGTTTATTATACATTGACAACTAACTAATTAAGTTAAGACTTATGTACAATACAATACAGTAGCATCAGCAGCTCTTTGCACAATCAATTCTTCAATCACAATAGAATAGCATGAGCTGCTAACACCCCCCCCCCCCCCCCTCAAGCTGGTATGTGTATATCTAACATACCAAGCTTGGAGTGCAGTGTACGAAAGGGTCCAGGAGCCAATGGCTTGGTCATGATGTCTGCCAGCTGAGAAGAAGTGGAGATAGGGAGTAAATGAAGCAAACCACTTTGAACCTTCTCACGAATGGAATGGCAGTCAAGTTCTATGTGCTTAGTCCTTTCGTGAAACACTGGATTTTGAGCAATATGAATGACAGAACGATTATCACAAAATAGTACAACTGGTTGAGGATGTGGAACAAGGAAATCATGGAGCAATTTGAGCAACCACTGAGCCTCACAACCAGCTTTAGCCATTGCTCTATATTCAGCTTCAGCAGAAGAGTGAGAAACAACATGCTGCTTCTTACTTTTCTAGGAAATAAGAGAATTCCCTAAGTAGAAACAATAGCCTGAAATCGACCTTCGACTGTCCAAACAGCCACCCCAATCAGAATCAGCAAAGCCTTTCAGTTTGTTATCAGATGATGATGAGAAAAATATACCTTGAGCAGGTGAACCTTTCAAATAATGAAGAATATGATAAGCTGCTTTGAGATGCACATCAGTAGGCTTATCCATGTATTGACTTAAATGATAAACACTAAAACATATATCAGGCCTAGTGTTTGTCAAGTAAATCAATCTGCCTAATAGTCTTCGATAATGAGAAGGATCAGATAGAATAACACCAGAAGACTTGTGAATTTTCATAGTATAATCCATTGGAGTAGAGGCTGGTTTAGATGCAAGAAGGCCAACATCCTCAAGTAACTCAAGAGTGTACTTTCGTTGGTAAAGAATTAAACCAGAAGAGGATCTAGCAATTTCCATACCAAGAAAGAACTTGAGATCACCTAAGTCTTTGATGCTGAATTGATCATCCAGTAACTGTTTAAGTTGATTGATTTCAGATATATCATTGCCAGCTAACACTAAATCATCAACATAAACCAAAACAGCAGTAAAATTGGATGCATGAGACTTGGTGAATAAACAAGCATCAGCTTTAGATTGAATGAATTTCTGAGTAAGCAATGCTTGAGTGAGCTTCTCATGCCACTGTCTACTTGCCTGTTTCAAGCCATAGAGAGATTTCTGAAGCTTGCAAACTAGCTTAGGGTCATTTACCTGTAGACCAGAAGGAACCTTCATATAAACTTCTTCATGAAGATCACCATGAAGAAAAGTTGTGTTGACATCCAGTTGTTTCAAATGCCATTGATTGCTTGCAGCCAAAGCCAACGACACTCTGATTGTAGACATCTTTACAACTGGACTAAAAGTTTCAGTATAATCGATTCCTTCTTTTTGATTAAATCCCTTTGCTACTAATCGAGATTTTCTCCTTTCTATAGAACCATCAGCTTTCAGTTTAGTCTTGAAAACCCATTTATAGCCAATAGCACTTTTGCCTTTAGGTAATGGAGTGAGAATCCAAGTCTTATTCTTATGCAATGCAGACAGTTCAGATTGAATAGAATCAACCCAATCAGGATGTTTGATGGCCTCAGCATATGTTGTAGGATCAGATATAGTGGATAAGTTGAGGGTATAGTGTTTGTGTTTGTGAGATAGGTTGTCATAGGATAAATGTGAAGATAAAGGATATGGCACAGTGGAAGAAGACATATTTGTGGGTAGTAGAAGGGCAGTGTGATAGTCTTTAAGATATTGAGGAGGTTTTCTAATTCTGGTGGACTGTCTAATTGGCTCCTGATTGATATGGTTAGGTGAGGATATTGGTGCAGATGATGGTAATGAATTAGGAGTAGAAGGTGAAGGGATATGCACTAAAGACTCATCACCATAGTCTAGAAATGGATCATGAGTTGGTTGTTGTAAGGAACTGTCTGACTTGGATATTGTTGATGAATTTCCTGACTTGGATTCAATTGAGGAGAATGGAAAAATATGCTCATAAAAACATACATTCCTGGATAAAAATATTTCTCTGTTTTGCAAATCATACAAAACATAACCCTTTGTTCCATGTTGGTATCCTAGAAAAGCACATTTTCTACTTCTAGGATCCAATTTCTTCCTATGTGATGTCAGTGTTGAAGCATATGCTAGGCAGCCAAACACTTTCAAATTAGTTAGGCAGGGAAGAGAGTGATAAAGTTGTTCAAATGGAGAACTGTTGGAAAGAAAGGGAGAACTTTGCCTATTGATTAGATAGACAGCTTGAGCTACTGCATAGTTCCACAAAACCTTGGGTAAGCTAGACTGAAATAAAAGAGATCTTGCTGTTCCAAGGATGTGTTGATGTTTTCTTTCTACAATACCATTCTGTTGAGGAGTCTCTACACATGAAGTTTGATGTACTATGCCTTTGAGATTGTAGAACTCTGTCAATTTAAACTCAGGCCCATTGTCTGTTCTAATACACTTAACTTTCAAGCCAAATTGTGTATCAACCAGGTTAACAAACAATTTAACAAGATTAGAGCACTCAAATTTCAGTTTCATAAAATAAAGCCAAGTATGCCTTGAATGATCATCAACAATGGTAAGGAAATATCTATGACCATGAACAGTTGGAACAGAAATAGGACCCCATATATCCATATGCACTAAATCAAAACAACAATCAGCATGATTAGAACTGCTTTGAAATGGTAATTTCTTTTGCTTTCCTAGATGACAAGCATCACATGGTTCACTGACTCTATTTACATCAATAAAAGGAAATTGACTTTTCATGACAAGCATTTTAGCATGAGAGGGATGTCCTAACCTCAAATGCCAAATGTTACATTTATTTGATGCAAATTTATGCATAGCATCACTGGAAATGGAAAGGACAGTAGAATAGAAATCAGAATTAACAACATAGTTTTGTAATGTGTATAGGCCTGCTTTCAGCTTAGCTACACCAATCATCTTCAGGGAATGGAGATCCTGAATGTGACACGGTGAATTAGAGAAAATTAGCTTACAAGCAATGGTAGAAACTAGTTTTGACACTGAAATAAGATTGAATGTGAAGCTTGGTATGTACAGAACATCAACCAAATAGAAATTTTCAGAGAACATAATAGTTCCAGCAACAGTAGACACTACATGATTTCCATCAGGCATTTTAACAGAGATTGGCTTAATTTTCTTATAGCATTGAAACTGATTCATGGAGAAACACACATGGTCAGTGGCACCAGTGTCAATAATCCAATCTGAGTTACTCATTTTACTTGTTAAATTGCAAGTTATACCTGATTCTTTGATAGTGGACTGTGTAGTCAAGTGATTAATACAATGATTGCCAGCAGCAGCAGTATTGCTTTGTGAAACCTTCACAGATTGAGTTTGTTGTAATAAAGCTAAGATAGCTTTATGTTGTTCTAGAGTGAACATAGATCCAGTAGACATCGAGCCAGTACCTTCATTGTTTTCCTTTAGAGATATGACTTCATCATTAGCATCATCATCATAATTCTCATATTCATTGGTGAAACAACTATTCACACTAGCAACATTTGGACCTTTGAAATTTGGTGGAAAACCATACTTCTTGACGCATGTATTTTCAGTATGACCAGATTTCTCATAATAAGTGCAAATTCTTTGATTCTGAAATCTGCCTCTTCCTGAACCTGAACCTCTTCCTGAATTGTTTGCATTATAATTTCCAGAATTAAACGTGGATCTGCCTCTTCCTCTTCCTCTAGTATTGTTATTTGCAATACTAGCTATAATCCTTGAATCATTGTTTAAACCAGAATTCATCTACCTCTCTTGTTGTATTAACAGTGAGAATACTTTGTTCTCATTTGGAAGTGGATCCATTAACATGATTTGAGATCTCACATGACTATATTGTTCATTAAGTCCTTTTAGAAATCGTATCACATGATCATCTTCTCTATACGATCTTATGACTGGAATCAAATCACATACACATCTAAACTCACATTTACACTGAGGAATTGGTCTGAAATTGTCCAATTCTAACCACAATGTCTTTAAATGAGTAAAGTATTCAGCAATCGTCATTGTACCTTGCTTTAATGTGTATAATTCTTCTTGAATTTCAGCAATGCGAAACACATCTCCCTGATAGTATCGTTCTCGCAAATCGCACCAGATCTCAAATGCAGATTCTAGCCAGATGATACTTTGAGCAATCGAACTCTCCATCGCTTGATTCAGCCATGAAACTACTAACGTATTGCACCGATCCCAAGCTGCATAGCTAGGATCATGAATCAATGGTTTGAGCAAGCTTCCATCAACAAATTGAAGTTTATTCTTCGATTTCAAAGCCATAGTCATGGATTTCATCCATGTATGATAGTTACTTCCATTCAACTTCACAGTGACTAAAATTGCACCTGGATTTTCATTCGGATGCATATAAAAGGGACTTGATGGATCCATAATTGGATTCATAGCATTAGCCATTGAATCAGTTGAGAAATCGAGAATAAGAAATCAAACAGAGAATTGAAATGATGAAGAATACACGAAATCAGAGTTGAAAATGGCGCAGCAGCTGATACCATGTTAAACATGGTGAATGCCATGAATGAACTATAAGAACTTGTAGAAAAAGAGAGAAAGATCTAGAGAATTGTAAGAGAAATTGAATGAATAAAGGAAATGATTGTTATATTATTAGCCCATATGGCAAAAAGAATATATATACACAACTGGAACTACCAGCTAGCAACTCAATTATAAGTTGCCAAGAAACTACCTAACTAACTATAACTAACTTCTTAACTAACTATCTAACTAACTGACTTAATCGATTAATAATCGATTATCAGTAGTTCATTATACATTGACAACTAACTAATTAAGTTAAGACTTATGTACAATACAATACAGTAGCATCAGCAGCTCTTTGCATAATCAATTCTTCAATCACAATAGAATAGCATGAGCTGCTAACAGCAACAACAAATAGACAAGAGAAACAGAAGAGGTCATAGTTACTTGACTCATAAGTAACTAGTTGGTGATTGAGTTAGATATTTCGTGTAATTATTTCTCACTAGGAAGTGCCCTGGATTTAATTTTACATTTTACTTTGTGCTAATTTGAAAATAAATTTAGGTGATGCGTTTTTCCGTATGGGAATAAATATTTGATCTTTTTGTTATTTCAAGTAAATGTTTTGATATTTTGTTTTTTGTTTTGTAAATGGAAAGGTTATTAATAAAAACCTTTTTTTCATTATAATAATAATACCACATGATCGAAAAAATAAAAAATAAAGATTGTGTCTAATTTTTATGCTTTTATATTAAATTTATAATTCATTCTTAATTATAAATGTATGGATTTGGAATATGAAAATAAAAAATAGAAGGATTTTCTTAATAAAATTATAATACTGTAATATTTTTTTTTTATAAAACAAATCGATTAAAAGAGAAAGCAAGCATAAGGAATCCTTGTTATCGGTAAGTTTAATGAACATGGCATAAAAGAAAGATATATGATATATAACAACCAAAAATCACTCCTTACTACTATGTGTTTTTGGAATTTCTTATTTTGCATTGAAGAAATTTATTGGGGCAGTGATTCGATGTTGTGCAAGTTGTATGAGTGTTGTGTGTATTGATTAAATGAAAGATGATAGATGAAGTTTGAGAAATCAATGGTGGAAATTTATGGTGAGATGAATAGTGAAAAATCATTGATGCAGTGTTTTTGAGAGGGAAAAGTGGAGATAAAAATTCTCCTATTTTATACTCTCTCCGTTTCATTGAGTTTGATCTTTTAGGCTTTTTTTTCTTGTTTCACAATGTTTGGCCTTTTATATTTTCAATACATAAACATTTTTTTTTCCAATTTTAACCTCATTCAATCAATTCATTCACTCCTTATTAATTATACTTTTATCATCTCTAAACCACTATACATTAATTAATGGACACACTTACTAGTTACTAATAAAAATTAAATACTACTACAATTTTCAAATAGGATTAAATAGGGGCATTTTGGACAAACCAGACATAATACTTACAATAATCAACACTTTCTTAATCTGTATGTCCAGGCTTAAAAGGCCAAACTCAAAGAAACGGGGGGAGGAATATATTGATAAGTGACGACTGTAATTTAGTTATAGAGTTAGTTAGAAGACATTTAGCTCAGCTTTAGAGTGACACACAATTGATAGAAGTATAGATACTTGTAATAGTTCATTTTGGCAAGTTAGTGAAAATCATGCTTATGCTTTAATCTCTGCCATCGTGTTCTTCCTTTCTCTCTAAGATTTCTCTGATTCAGTTTTTTAGTCTTCATTCTGAATTCATCTCAATTCTCCCATCGCCATTATGTTATAATGATTTCTAACATGGTATTAGAGCTCCTTTTTGAAGAAGCTTTAATTTGTTGCGCATTCTCTGATTCATTTTCAATCGTATTCAACATCTTCTGTTTCAGGTTAAATAGCGGTGGTGGCTCACATGCATATTAAAAGGTAACATGCAGTGATGCATTTGATGAAAGTTTCATTTATACCCTTATATTTGATTTTTAATTACAAATGACCCTTCTCCCTACATTATGGCTCTTTCTTGTAACCATCTTCTCTCTTTTAACCCCCATTCCAGTCCCTCATCTCTTTCATTCTATATCCCCTCATCAGTTCAGCTCCACCTCACCCACAAACTAACTTAAACACTAGAACCACAAATTATGCAAGAGAAGAGTAAGTGGACAATTTCGATTTCTTGCTTTAACAAAAGCTATCTCAAACCAGAGCCAGTAACCACCGATGCTTCGCTTCCACCCAATAATCGGTGCCAAACACATGCAATCAGGTTTGAAATCGGGTTCGTTCATTTCAAGGGCGGTTATAGTGGGGCGCTAGGCAGAGGCTTGGTTTGGATCAGTTACACTCGGTGTTAGGACTTTTAATTCGATTTGTGATGTATGTTTATTTTTTGTTTGATTTTTCATTTCTGGAGTTGATGAGCAATTTTGATTTGAGGATCTAGTTTGTGTTTGTATTATTGGTTTGTGTTTTTTTTTTTTTGGTTTTTAATAAATTCAAAAATCCTCTGTCATGCACTTCCTCCTTCTACCTTGTTCATTGCTCATTTTTTATAATGTTGATTATGAAGAGACCACTAAGTGTTTATTAGCATGATTGAATATTAAATCAAGATCTTAAATACTGGTTTGAAATTGGGATTGAAGGAACATGGGGCAATGGGAGATGCAACTGATGGAAACAGGGGCTATGTTGGACTGATGATGTTATGTGAAAGGGATTTTTCTTTTGCTTATCTCGTGAGGTGTAATTCAATGAGATCTTGATACGTAACAGAAGGAACAGATGTTGTTTGAGTACAACATGTACTCAGTTGCTATTTTAAATATAATTTTGTTTTTGCTCGTAACAAAAAATTGAGATTGAATTACCAAAAAAAAATTGAGATTGAAGGAGTTAAGGCGGAGGCTGTAGGTTGGCGAGGGAGGAGGAGGAGGTGGTGGCTATTGGTTGGTGGGTAATGATTTAATTTGATGATGGAAGGTTAAAATGAGTTAAGGATAAATATGTAAATTTACAAAATTACCAATATTAATCTTCACCATTGATCTATTTTATTATTAAATCTATGGCTAAAATTACAATATGCATCAGTGCATGTTACCTTTTAATATGCATGTGAGTCACAACCTTAAATAGCGATCATTCATTCTTCTTCTTCTCCGATGTTTCTCAAGAAAATTCCCTTAGTTTTTTTGAGAAAAATTTCTTTCGGGTTTTTGTTTAGATTCTTCTACTGATTAGTTAAAGAATCATTCTCACTCGCAATCGCAAGAGATTCTCTCTCAATTATTTCTATCTTAGCTAATTCATTGCTGAATTCAGAATTCTTCAATCTCTTGAAGAAATTTAGTTTTTATATAGTACTCCCTCTGGTTTTTATTATAGGTCACATTCTAGAAGGTTTTCTTGATCCTAATTATAAGTCACTTTATATTTCCAATGTATCATTTATTGCTTTTTCTCTTTTTTGCCCTTATTAAATGCTTTGACTATCTATGTGTTTTTGTTGTTCATTAATGAGTGTGAATTTTCCAAAAAAAGTTTAGAGGGTAAAATTGTAATGTTACAATATATTCTCATAAAATTTATAAAACTAACTACTTTCCTTGGTATGTGTAATTCGGTTATATATATAATTTCCAGAGCCATCGCAATGGCCATGGCAAATGGAGCAATTGCCTAGGGTCCCTAATTTTTTGGGCCCCCATTTTTTTCCTATAGTTGAAATTAAAAAAGAAATTAAGTAAGAAAATAAATAAAGAAAACACGTATAGGCAATATAGAAAAGCCACAAGGCCACAAAACAGAAACTCAAAGTACTCAATAGTAACTTTAAATTTAGAAAGGGAAAAGAAAAGAGGTGGTGAACAAAGACAAAGAGACAGAAGGAGTTAAGGAGATCGAATGAAGAGAAGAGAAGCAACTCAACTACTCAAATGACCAATGACGATGGCGCAACTGTACAACAATGGTGGCACAACTGTACATCGAGTCAGTGACGACAGTGGCATTATAAGAAAGGACTCCTATTTTTAATTTTGCCTAGGACCCCGAAAATGTTAGGAACGATTCTGATCATTTCTTTTAGTTTTTTAAACGTTCTATATAACTTAAATTAAATTAACAATTTTAAAAGAATAAATAATTTAAAACGAATATAGTTATATTTCTTATTGTTAATAATTTCATTTGAATTTTATACCTACCTAACATTAGTTTGTCCTTTTTGAACGAATATATACAAGACATTTGCTAGAAAATATAATATTTAACTTGGTGGTTAAACCTGTATATACATTCAATTGATTACGTCTGCAAATTAAACTATTGAAATATACCATATATTGAATCCGTTTGCAAACTTCGACAAAAAATATTTAAGTCTTCAGAAACGCCATGTGAATTACATATTATGATGTATATTATATCAAGTCAGAAATTCAACTATATGGTGGGAAAACAATTTCAATGGCAAGTTGGTTAATTAATAAGGTGCTCAACGAATAATCTAGTACAATAACTAATAACCATGTTTTCTTCACGTCCTCCATGCACCCTTATATATATAGGTGAAAGGAATACTAATGGTTCATGCACCTCCAAATATATTATTAGTGATAATTAACACTTAGAAAGCTTTCTTTTGTTCTTTTGCTCTCTAGCTAGCTAAATCTTTGTGATGGCTGAAATAACATCATTTCCACCAGCCCAATTACACTCTTCCGATCCTAATATCAAAGTTGCCCCAGTTTCCTCCAAAGCTTATCCATATTCTGCTTCTGATGATGAAATACCCACAATCGATTACTCTATGCTCTTTTCTGATGATCTTGATCAGCAATTCCTTGCCCTTGAATATCTCCGCCAAGCATGCCAAGAATATGGCTTCTTCTACGTATGTAACGATCTCTTGAACTCTTTTATGCACTCTACTGTTCATATCATATGTGTTGCAACTGTGGTTACGTTGTGTTTTATTTTTGTTGCAATTGTGAAAAAATATGGTCAATGCATGCAAGCGGTCTCAATCGTAATCGTGATGCGGTTACGAAAACTCATGCTTATATCAATATTGCAGCTACTATTACGGTTATATACCACAATTTAGAACCCTCACACGACATACGCATGGCTACATTAATTGCATGCAATATGAGCAAGTTCCAATATATGATCCTTACAAATTTTCTTGATTTTGAATTTTGCCTCTTCTATTTATATATGTATATATATTTTTTGTTTTGTTCCATACATTTTCAACTCATATTTTTTTCCTGACATCAATTATTGTTTAGAATTTTACAAATATATATATAATTTTGATTTTAATTCTTATATTTTTCTTATTCAGAGATTTAATATCAATCAAAAATTGAATGGTTGTTATGCAATCCATTCTTAAATCAATAAAACTTTGACACTTAAGATATGTATGCCACATCATTACTTAAATTAGTCAAAATTAAGTTTTGCAATTTAGTCCAACATAAAAACTAGATTATTGTAATTTAGTCCTTTTGTACTTTTAGACAAATTATAAATTTTAATTTTTTTTATAAAAAAAATTCTTAAATCCAGAACTCATCTTCACTTCTCAAAACCCACCGCCACCGCCGCCACCGCCGGCGCCACCACCGCCACCCGCCATTCCCTTTCCTTCCTTGCTTCCTTCGCTCATGGCGGCGGCGGTGGTGGCGGTGAGTTTTGAGAAATGAAGATGAGTTCTGGGTTTAAGAAATTTATATATATATATATATATATAAAATTTATAATTTGTCTAAAAGTACAGAAGTACTAAATTATAATAATCTACTTTTTATGTTGGACTAAATTGCAAAACTTAATTTTGACTAATTTAAGTAATGATGTGACATACATGTCTTAGGTGGCAAGGTTTTATTGTTTTAACAATGGGTTGCATAGCAACTATTCAATTTTTGATTGCATGGTAGTAACACCCTTAATATTAAATGTCAAGAACATTTATATTTACTGAAGACATATTTAAGTCTATAACTTTTATATGGATTCATGAATTGCTAACATACACAAACCAACACCTGAATATGCAGCTGGTAAACCACACCATCCCAGATGTTGTGTTTGACAATATTGTAAAGGGAGTTTCTGATTTCTTTGATCCAACAACGTTGGACGAGAGAAGAAGGATGTACAGCAAAGTGGGTCCATCAGATAAAATCCGTTGGGACCTAAACTTAACTGCGGGGGAAAATAGAGAATATCTCAAAGTGATCGCACATCCACAATTTCATGCTCCTCCCAAACCAACAGGATTCAGGTGTGTGTCTATATATATATGATTATTCATTTTGTGCCTTATTTTTATTTCTCTTTATAATGGTTAAAACCGTATTGAGTATTCCAACCCTTGTACAACATGGAATAAATTGCTTCAATTTATAGGCAAAGAGAGAACGGGAAATTAAAATATATATAAAAGGAACACAAAAAACGTTAGATGATTTTTATTGTGTCAAATTTTGGATAATTTCTCGTGTTTTATTAAAAAAAATTCAGGGGGTTAAATTCATGTAACTTAATTTTCTTATCATAAAATGTATTTTAAAAATTATTGATTAATATTCAAGCTCATGAATTAAACCATTTCAGGCTATCAAATCGAGGCGACAAAACAAAAAGTTTAGGAAGTCAAATCGAACCAAATTCAAATTAAAAAAAAAATAGAATAGCTTGTATTGAATTCAAACCGAACTATTTATTATTTAGCGAACTTTCCCGCCCAAGTTCCACATATACTATATTGGATTTTATTTTGGGTTATTTTTTGCGGCAGAAACATTGTGGAAGAATATCGCAAAGAAATGAGAACTGTAGTAAGTGGACTAGCTAAGGCAGTGTCTAAAACCTTAGGGTTTGAAGAAAACTACATAGAGAACGCATTCAACTTGAAGTCAGGGTTTGATGTAATGGCCATGAATCTTTATCCACCCACTTCAAGATCCAAGGGGGCTATTGGTATACCTGAACACACTGACCCTGGCTTTGTAATTACACTTATGCAAGATGTAAATGGTGGTCTTCAAATCTTATCCCACAAAGGAAAGTGGATTAATGCTTATATTCCTCATCGTGGCATACTCATCCAACTTGGTGATCACCTTGAGGTATTTAATCAATTCAATTTCCTTCACATTTGAATGACTCGGTTTTCTGGTACTCCTCTACCTTATTAATATTAAAAATTATTGAAAACGTCGAAAAAACTATAAGTTGTATTCTTATGATGATCCATAAGTTAGCTAATAATTGAATGTGTTAGTTGATAAATTAGCTAATAAGAATATCTAATTTTAAAGCTCTTAACTAATAATATGTCAAAAACTATTTTTATTATATATTGACAATAATATTATTTTGATATCTACCTCTAAATTTCAAAGCTTATAAGTTAAGATTCTTTGAAAAATATTTCCATAACCAAATAAAAATAACTATTAGCTTATTTAATTTATATACGAGTATTTATTTTTTGTAAAATATAAATATCGACTGACTTATAATACTCTCGTTCCAAGTTACAAAATTTTAATATTCGTTCAATTTTGTCAAATGGAACCTATATATATCTAGCTATTTTTTTTTACACCAACCGGTACCCGAATCTGGTTTACCCAGAATTCGACTCATTCGGTCCGACCCAACTGAGCTCGCACTAAGTGGTAGGGGTCTCCCAGCAGGGGTTGCTCCATACCCAAGGCTCGAACTCGAGACCAGTTGGTTAAGGGACCAAGTGAACTACCACTTGACCAACCCCATGTTGGTTATATCTAGCTATTTTATTTGAACATTTTTGGATCACTTAAATTAACTTGTTTCTAACCTTAGTTTCATTTTCTTTTTTAAATTTTAGATCTTAACCAATGGGAAATATAAGAGCCATATCCATCGAGTAATCGTGGACAACAATAAGGTGCAAAGGATCTCCGTGGTAACCCTTCATGGACCATCGTTGGACAAAATCATCAATCCGGGCATAGAGTTTGTTGACGAAAAACACCCAGCGGAATATCGTTGCATGACCTATAAAGAATCCTTGGAAGCTAATGGGGGTAATGAGATCGATGTACAATCATCACTTGAACAACTAAGAATTGTAAAGTAGTTTTGAGACGAACATACATACACACAAATATAAATATTATATATATATATATATATAGACACACGTCATATTTGTTGAACGTACGTCACAATGATCCTTGGCCATGTAATTGCAACAATAATTTTCATTCATTTTTGAGCATGAAGAATTAAATTAAAGTGTGTGTTTTGCTATACCTGCTTGTTTGAACCAAAAGAGATGTGAGATAAGATAAGATAATTTATCTTAATCGTTCGGTTGCAGTTCAAAATTTGTTAAATCGACAAAATACGATAGAGTTATGTTATTGGCCGATCATGCATATGTTATTTACTTCATGTATTTTCTATTACATGGAGGAGCATGATTACCAATAAGCAAGACAAGATATTATAGTGCTGTTTTTTTCCTTCATACCATAAACATTAGTAATACTATTGACATCACCGCCACATCAAAATCATAGTTATGTAGTAAGTACATACTCCCTCCATTAGTAGTTCTATTTTAATTTTTAAGTTTTTTAATTTTTTCTAAAAAATAAAATGTTTTGACATGAAGAGGAAGTACGAAAGATTTTGCAAAACGGAGAAAAAATTGATTTGCCAAAACCGAAATTGTTTAATTTTTAATTTTATAAAATCTTTAATTTTCAACAAAAGAAAAGTAATTTTCCCTAACATGAAAAGGTAGTATGAAATATCTCGTAGAAAGAAAGTCGACTTGCCAAAAACGCATTTGAGATATTTTTTGTGCCTTTTTTGACTTTTTTTAACCATTTATTTATGAAAATGGAAGTTTGTAAATTAATTCTAACAAAAATAAAATAAAACATAATTTTTTTTATGTAACTTTCTTAAATTTATGTATAATAATGCAATTAGCATCGGCAATTAGGGCCAACGGGCAGGCATGGGCCGGGCGAGCATTGACCCGCAAATTTTGCGGGCGGGCATGGGCGGCCCGTTTTTGATTTAGGGCAGAAAATTCATGCCCTGCCCGCCCACGTTTTTTGCGGGCGGGCATGCGGGCGGCCCATTTTTGATTTAGCTTCATCATGTTCTAATCTAACACCCAATATACAAAATTAAAAAAATAATAATAATCACCCAATCAGCAAAATACATAAAAGATTAAAGTAAAATAATTACCAAAAACAATATTACATAATAAAAAATTTAGAATTAAAATAGGTGAAGCAGCGAGCAGCAACCAGTGAAGCAGCACGTAGCGACCTACAACGACCCACCAGCCACGACCGCTGACCAGCCACGAGCAGCGAGCAGCAGCAACCGAACCACGAGCGAATCAGAGCAGTGACCGCGACCGCGAAGACCAGAGAACCATGAGCCACCAGCCACGACTGCGACGACTAGCGAACAGCGAACCATAATGGAGGAAGGATGCAGCGGGGAACAGCAAACAGAAGCGACGCCGCAACTGAGAATGAAAATAGGACGGAGGAAGGACCCAAGGACGGAGGAAGGAGCGAACCAGGACGGATCGGAGGAAGGATAAAAGGAGGGAAAGAGAATGAAAATAGCACACCCTACTCAGTACTGAATCTGAAAGAGGAGGCTGTGTGTGAAGTAACTTGACCTTACCCTAATTTGTTTTGGGCCATTTCTATTGGGCCAATTAAAATAGGTTTTTTTTTAATTAGTTCTTAGCCCACGGGCGACCCTAAAATGTCCGCAAATTTAACGGGCGGGCATGCCCTGCCCGCATTGGAGAATGGACAAAAAATCTATGACCTGCCCGCATTTTTTGCGGGCAGACCGGGCGCGCCCGCGGGCCTAGGCCCTAATTGCCAATGCTAAATGCAATATATATTAATTCATTCCATTTAATGGCACTTAAGCTCACAAAAAGCAACCCAAAAAAAATTACAAATACAAGTTCAAATATCATGATTCATGGATTAAGATATTGCACAATCAAAATTCAAAAGAGTTAACATTTTTAGTTATATAAACTATTCACAAAGATATTAATATATTATCAAAGTCCTAAAATAAAGCAAAAAGAATATCCATTAATAGAATTGAAAAATAAAGAAAAATAAACAAAAAAAATACTACATACAAATTCCAGATAGCAAAACCGACTTCAAATCGAGCTCTAATGATAAAAAAAAAAGGGTCCGTATACTGTACTCATTGTTTGTGGAAGAGTACAGATACTCATTGGCTGAATCTATGACTAATGTGTTTTTAAGACATTGGACGACTGAGATTGATGGATGAGAGCATAGTGTGTGTATACACCTAATTAAGTTGAGTGCACCATAGAAAATGGCAAACTGTATCTTTTTTTTTTGTAAACTGTTTTTTTTTTAAGAAATGATAAATTCTCCTAAAAATAATGACTTTTTTTTAAGGGAAAAAATATAATGACCTTAAAAATACACTAATCACAATTTTTTGACACATGTCCACTAATAAAACATTACTTCCTCTATTCTTTTACGGTGACAGTTTTAATTCATACAGTAGTATTTTATATTTTTTTGAAGTAAACAATAGTATTTTATATTGAACTTAACTTGTAGCATTTTATAACACTACGGTGATAATTTTAATTCATAAATAAAATGACAAATTTAAAGTGGCAGCGTATATCAAAATGTGTTTTGTCTAAAATATTTTTATTTAATTCTTATTGAAAATTATAACAGTATTAATTTTTATTTGAAAGTGTGTTCATTAATCAATTTATAATGATTTAGATATGAGAGATGATAAAAGTAAAATTAATGAGATGAAAGAGAAATAATTGAATGAAAGGTTAAAATGAAAAAAAAAGATATGTAAAGGAAGTAATGTTTTATTGGTAAAAGGACAAAAAAATATGAAATAAAAAAAAACATGAAAAAACCCAAAAGTTAAAGAATAGATGAAGTAATGTTTTATTAGTGGACATGTGTCAAAAAATTGTGATTAGTGTATTTTTAAGGTCATTATTTTTTCCCTTAAAAAAAATCATTATTTTTAGGAGAATTTATCATTTCTTAAAAACAAAACAGTTTACAAAAAAAAAAAGCCTACAGTTTGTCATTTTTTATGGTGCACTCAATTTAACCAGGTGTATACATACACCATGCTCTCATCCATCAATCTCAATCGTCCAATATCTTAAAAACACATTGGCCATAGATTCAATCAATGAGTATCTGTACTCCTCCACAAACGATGAGTACTGTATATGGACCCTGGCATAAATTTATCTATAATAAAGAGGAAATATACCTATTTAATAAGGGAAGGGTACGAAGATTGATAATTACCCAAGAAAATATATGGGTACAACCGAGTACCATAATATCTAACTTGTTTTGGACTTGTCCTAAACTAAGAACACTTACTTTATATGATAACTTTTAGAAGACTCTGCAACTTATAGTAAGAATCACTGTTACAAAATTGAAAAAAAAAAAATAGCGGGAGTTTAATCTTGGTTTTAACACGGAACATGGATTAAAAGTTATTTTCAATTAAAATATAAAAAATTAACACTTAAAACAACATAAAAAATCATAGAAAACATTTAATCCCGATTTTAAAAAAACACAGAACCGAGATCTTAGATTATCTTTCAAATTCAAAAAAAAAAAAACAACAAACAGTATCATTTTGGATGTTTTAGAGTCACAGGGTTTAATTCCATGTAAATTGGGTTCTTTATTTTTTATTCCTCAAGTACTTCTAACCCTCTGTTTCTTTCAAATGTAGTGTTCATAGAGTTTAATTTTTGTTTCATGTTTCATATGTATTATTCTTTTACAAAATCCAATATATAATTAATGCTATTTTTTCCAACACATATCCCTATTGATCACATCCTCTTTTTCACTTTAATATCTTTCTCTCTCTTCAATTATAATTATATAGGGGCATTATAGTCAAAATACCTTAAAATCTTACACAATTTAACCATTCCTTAAAATCCGTAAAAAACATTAAAATATACCATTTATGAAACGGAGGGAGTGCCAGACAAAGAGAGGAAGGAGTGAAGTAGTGAAACCCTCTCTTAGGCAATGTTTGGATGAAGGGTATATAGGAGGATGGAATGGAAATAGTTAGAATGATGTTTCCATTGTTTAAGAGTTATAAACTAATAAAATGCAATGAAAATTTTCCACTTAAAACACACAAAATCCTTACCTCATTAATTGGAGAAATTATTAGTTGGTCTTAGACCACCACGTCATTCGTGGTTCAGGACAATCATTATTTGACACATAATACAAATAAGTACACACTCACTTTATTTTTTTTTTATTTTTTTATTTCATTTTTCTATATGGAAAATTATGATCGGCCTGGACCACGGATGACGTGGTGGTCCAAGACCAACTAATAACTTCTTCCCAAATTGGGATGGAGCCGATGGAAAGGAAAGGAAAGACCTTTCCATCCCATCCCTTTCAAATCCCCCATACTTTATCCATAGTCTCGATTTTCCCTCTCTTCTCCTTACATTGTCGTGTCACTCACACCGATCTCATCAGCCTTGTCCTTGCTCCAAACCGACATCTTAGAACTATACTTCTGGTCCAACTAGATCTACTTCTCCAATCCAAAAAACAATGGCTTTAAAACATTCTTTTTTTCAAGCTCTCTTTTTGTTTTTTTTTTTTTTTTTTACCTTTCTCTTATTTAATATAAATAGTGAGAGAGAGGTGAGTGAGAAAAATGATGAAAAAAACAAGTTTTTGACTCTTTTATGAAAAATCATTTTGGAAAAGCGATTTACTCCAAAAAATTATTTTTCAAGTGAAAGCTTTGCAAATTAAAATTCATGCGAAAAGTGTTTTCCAATTTGGCATAATTTGTCAAAATCAAATTCCGAATGAAAAAGTTATTAAGATTAGAAGTCGTGAAATATAAAAGAATAATAAATAAATTAGGTTGATGACAATTTTAACAAAAATTATTTTTGGAAAAGTGCTTCTTTCGAGAAGCTATTATACAATTGGAAAGCATAGTTGATTCAATATTAGACTCCGCAATGATATAATACATCCCAATCAGTCTCTAGATAAAAAGTCATGAAGAGTTGAAACCTTAAAAAGTAAAAATGAAAAATATTTTAGATGCACCAGCTCAAACTACACCGAAAAGAAACTCAATAAAATGACTCAATCCAATCTATAAAAGTTTTGGGCTCCAAGGCCTCTTTTTTTAAAAAAGTCCGAATCATAACCCTAATATTTGCCTATAAATAAACTCATCTTCCCTCACCAATACACACTAAATTTTTCCGCCGTTTCAAAATTTTTCTCTCTACCTTTGTATCAAGTTTCGTTCTCAATCATCGGGTAAGGATAAGAGCGGAATTTCATGTTCCACCGTTGTCATATCATCTTTCCTCACTCTATCTTCTTCATTTCTATCCTTGTTTTTCATTGTTATCATATTCCCATTATATATTACACCTTCAATGCATAATAATTACCTCATCATCATTCAACCATCCTCAGATCTGGCACCGTCGTCAGATCCATTTACGCGATTCTATGCCAGAGCCACTTTCCATTGCCTCACGCTTGGGCTCCATTCGCATATTACCTTTTAATCATGTTTCAACACGTTTCGCACATGAGATCCATGCAACTTTACTCTCAGCATCTCTTTGTGACACGTGGTAGAGATGATGTCATTATTTATGTCATCTTGGCATCATCATATATCAAGAGCCTTTAATCAGAGACTACTACATGTCCAGTGACGCAGGCAACCACGCTAATGCCTAGTCAGTAAAATGTGCCAACCAATGAGCACCCCGTGTCAGTCCCCCCCAGTCCAGTCAACTTTCACTCTGACCAGTAGGTTGAGTTTGATTTTCTCAACAACACCTATCCTAAAATTTTTGGGTCTTTGAAGCTCGATTTTGAGGTTGATTTTGCTGTTTGAAGTCTCTAAGTAGAATTTTTGGATATTTTATTCTCTCTTGGTTATTTGCAACTTTATTGAGGTATACACTTTTAATCTCTCTTTTTCTCCTTTATCCTTATCTTTTCGTACTTTGATAATATGTTAATATTTTTAGTCTTGCTCCTATTTTTGTTCCATTTACATGTTTGAAAATATTAACTATCTTAAATTTTTTATGTTATGTCATATTTTGATTCATGATTCTCAAACTTGTTATTTGTGATTTGCCTTGTGCTATCTTTTATGAGCCTAAGTGTCGTTTGTTCGATTGAATTGAGTTATATCGCATGCTATAAAAACTAAAGTAAGTTGCACCAAAAATTTTCTTTTTCTTTTTTTCTTTTAAATAGAATTGTAGCCTATTTTCTCCTAAATATGGTTGTTACATTGCTACTTAATGAATGCATGCTTGATACATATTGAAATGGTTTAGTTCAAAGTGTTAAGATGTTAGTTGATTTGATTGGATTTTTTTAATTAAATGATGATGATGCATGATTAAGTGGTGTCAATTTATTTGTAGATATATGCGTGTTTCTTTTCTATTTGTTGAGTTTAGAAATATATTAACAAAAATTAAGTTTAAATTTTTATTATCAAAACTTAATTGTTGAAAATTTTAAAAGACAAGAATCCCTCAATCGGTTTTTGCTATCAAGTCGATTTTTTCTTTGTTCTATGAGATTTTTCGTACTTCCTCTTCGCGATAAAGAATTATTTTGAAATTAAAACAAACTAAAAATTTATATTTGAACTATATGTAACTCTGATTTCTCTTCTTATCACGATTTGTAATATCAGTGATGACTTCGTCGAGCGCAAAAATAAAAAAAATAAATAAACTAGGCAAAGCCAACTAATTAGATTTGTTATTAATTAAAACTGGTTGAGAAATATTGTTTCCAATTGACCAAGGGCGGTGCTAATACTTTCTCCGGTTCATAACCTACACCCGAACCTAGAATCAATAAGTTCAAAGACCATGATATGTAGCAATTCCAAAAGACAAGTCCCTAAACGTTACCCATGATCCTGACCACGACAAACACTAAGTAAGTTGATTGAATTATAAGCTTACCCACCTATTATGAATAATTTAGGATAACATTAAGCCGAAACACACTATTCATTAATGAATACATCAGTTTAGTTTTTTTGAAAAGCGAAATATGGACCTTCCTTCCATCACAGTAGCCAAACCACAAAAGAAAAGCTCTTCTAAGAAATATAGTGACTAAAAAAAATGTTATATAGGTTGCTTTTTTTAATGGTATCAATACACAACACAAAGAAAATTTAATGTAATGATCACATCCATAAGCATTAGGTTTTTTTTACATAATAATTTTCACATGCCCCTTCTAACAATCATACATCATTAATAGATATGGGCGCAACATGAAACATAGAACTACTACTGTTGATCTAGAAACTCACCAAACTGCTATTTCTACCTTAATAACCATCAACATCTATCACCAAACCCATCAATGTAGAACCTTTCCAACCTGTTCGATAAGATATTTTTTCTGCATACATTTTGATTCAAAGCTTCAAATGAGACCACACAGATAAAAAGTAAGTGATTGTGGCGGCGATGGCGGCATCGAGTAGATATACGATACGATGAGTGAAAAGACTAAGAAGGATAACATAATTATAGAAATCCATAACCTTTATCACCAAAAGCATGTCTTCCGCTGAAACAACCATCATCTTGCCATGTTGGAAACGCTAGGCGATGACTAATATTTGCTTAGCTCATTGGAATTAATTGCATGACTGTAAAGTATTTACCATACCAAATCAATGAATTAACTCATATTAAATATGTTGGAGTCGATATTGGAATTCATAAAACCGAATAGAGCATTGATTTGATCCTTGAGACTGGTATCGCTACTCAATTTGGTCTTTGGCATTACTGAAAATGTTAATTTTGGCTCCTAATTTGGTGCATCTTCTCAATTTATTGGTTAGAGACCAAATTGATTTGCGCATGCAAAGTAGGAGATCAAATTAACTTTTCTGTAATCTCAAAGATCAAATTGACTAGTAATATGAATCTCAAGGATCAAATATGCTCTATTGGGTTTTGTGAATTTGGTGCATTGATTCTAGTGTAGTTTATGTGTGTTAACGCACTTATTTGTCATTATAAATACCTTACAAGTAGAAAAATCCTCCATAAAAAATCTTATTTGGGATGAAGATGTCTGTTTTCCAACACACTGAATGACTCATGTAGCATAACCAATGAAAGCAAAAGAAAAGAATTAACACATTGTAGAAATTAAAGTGTGAAGAGAAATGAAGAATGAATGAGAAAATATGAATTACTCAAATTTTTTTTGTTGGAGTCTTTCCTCTAGTAACATTTTCTATTTTCTCTTTGGAGGAAGATTTATTCGGAGATGAGATCTTTTGTTTTCCTCCTTTATCAACTTTTTTCTTCTTTGCAGAGACATTTGGATTTTCATCATTATCATCTTCAGAATCAAAATCTAACTTTCTTTCCCACTTTCAAACTTTTCTAGTATTTCATTGTCAGATATATCAAGATCACTATTTTCTTTTCACCTATTCTTCATCTTCCTTTTCTTCCTGTGACTCATCTTTTGTCTTAGGTACTAACACAAATGAGTGACAGGAAGAAGGGCAAGATGAAGAATTGAAGAAAAATGAAAATAGCGATCTTGACATTTCTGAGGATGAAATATTAGAAAGAAGTTTGAAATTAAAGTGGAAAAGAAAGTGATTCTGATTTTTATTCTAATGATGATAGTGACGAAAGTTCAAATGTCTCTTCAAAATAGACAAAAGTTGATAAAGGAGAAAAACAAAAAACCGCACCTTCGATTAAATTAAATCTTCTTCCAAAGAGAGAAACAAAAAATGTTATAAATTAAAGGAAAGGACTAAAAAAATGATTAATTCATCTTCTCGTTCATTCTTCAATTCTCTAATTCACGTTTTCTACACACATGACCATTTCAATGCTATACAAATATATATATATATATATATATATATATATATATATAAAAGATGATAAACAAACCTATAAATTAACCTACTAATAGTTTTACATATAAAATATGTGATATATGTCACTTGCTTATTATTGATTGGTCAACAAATGACATATGTTATTTTCTAATGATGTGGGTTGATTTTGTAAGCATATATATATATATATATATATATATAATTACTATAAAAAAATGCATGCTTATTATAGATTGGTTAACATGCGATACTTGTCACTTCCTTGTGATATAGATTTATCATGTAAGTCTGTATATCATTACTATTAAAAATCCATAAGTGCACGGATCCAGATCTTTTGGGACAAAGGATCCTGATCCTAAGTGTACATGTTGTAGCACAACCTAAACAACTAACAAGAACACTTTTTTGAATTCTTAAATAACAATGCGTATATAAAATGTGTGGTCATTTCAGATTTTTTTTTTTAAAAAAAAAACTTATTTATGTTTTTAGTCCTTGAATATTTGACGTGTTTTGGTTTTGGTTCGTAGAAATTTTTTTAACTTTGACTCATCCTTAAATGTTTTGAAAATTGGGTTTTAGTCATTTCTTTCAGGAAAAATTCGTTAATTGCCGATGTGGCCAAGGGAACGTCACATCAGCATACACGTGGACAAGTATTGCGTGTCACCGGCATGATGACATGGATGATCAGATCTGCAAGAGCAAAAGGGTCTTGACCCAATCACAAACACATTTCAGTTGGGTTTTTTGTGGTCCATGCCTCAATATAACTACTCACTTTATTATTTTTATTTTTTGGGTTTTGATTTTGGCCCCGTAGTCGAATTTTCGGCCCCCATTTTATATTTTCAATAACCAAAAAGATTTTAGCATTTTAATTCTTTTCGTCTTTGGGATGTTGGAAAGCTTTTCCGTCTCAAGTTTGTAGGAAGCAAAAAAATTAACGCTTCCGTAAGCTGTGAAGATGGAAAGGTATATTTTTTCAAAATATATATATATATATACACTCTTTTCTCAAATATATATATATATATATATATATATATATATACACACACACACTCTTTCCTCATGTTTGAGACGGAAAATTATATTTTTTTTCCAAAAATAATATACCCTTCCGTCATGTTTGAAACGGAAAGGGATGTCATATATTTATATGTTAGAGTTGTGAAAACTTGCGACTTGTCACTGTTTGGTTTGGCAGAGTTGGTTGCTGAAGTGAAGCTTGAAGCTTGGGAATAATAGAGGAATCACAAAGAGGGCTACTTTGAACAATGGAGAATGGGACCAACTCTTTTCATTTTCAAAAGATTGCATTCAGTCTTCTGCTGTGGAAATCTATGTCAAAGGTTGCAAACATGACATCCCTTCTGCCTCAAAAAATTCGACAATGGGGTCAAAAATCAAATCCCTTAGCCCTTAGGATCAGATTGACGTTCACTGTATTTTATCTAAGAACTTGATGTCCTGTGTTTGAACATCGAAAGATATATTGATGTCATTAATTGTATTTATCTCATTGCTTTTCATTTAATTTGCATGTTTATAGATATTATTTTTTGCTTACCATTTTAATCTAAACTTCCACTACTAAATGCTTTCTGCATTCCTTTGAGTAAGTTTAATTAACATGCGCAAATGTGCATGCTTACTAATCTCTGGTGGTATTGATACCATCTGAAGTCTAAAGTCTAAACTAGATTATATATTTGATAAACTAGATTATATTGAGAAAAGCGTTTAGAACTTGAAGCCAGCAGTGTGAGTGCTGAGTGGAATTTGAAAAGTTGGTTTCTATATTTTAAGCTTCTCCCTAAATTCTGTTTCAGTAAGATTTAATTTTGTTTTTATTGATTCAAGACGTTATTTACTTTTCTCTGCTGTATAAGCCATAGCAGACTTGTGTTATGCATACTTTTTTTAATCAAAGATAAAATTTAACTTAATATCTACTTGTGTTATGCATATTGAGTTTCTGCCCTCCTAACCCGTTTTTGCCCCGCGCACCTTCCTGCGGCCGCTGCTGTTGCGAGATTCCTACCTATGCTGCTGCACGACTCCAGCAGCCGCTGCCGCTGCTACTTCTGCGGACCACATTATACGGACATCTTCGATCACTGCTCGTGCTTCCCTTCTATTGGTAAGTGGTGTGCACTTTCTTCTTTTTGGTTGCTATCCATCTACTCTCTTCTATGATCCTTTTCTATGTTTGAGTTGGGATATCTAAAGTTCTACTACATCTGTGTCGAATTTGTTTCACGGTGTCACTTTATGTTAAACCATGACACATTTTCTACATCTCTGTTGTTGCATTTTGGGATCAGGGCTATATTTATTTTTGTTAGCATTTTTTGCAGGGTTAAAAATACATGTTGATTTTTTCGGTATAACACGTTAACATAGTCTTCTGCTGAAAGTGTCTTAGTGAATAAGTGATAATGAGTCTAATTCTCTGCCTCTTAATTGATAATGAAAGAGTAATGTGAAGCAAAAACAAACTTAGTATTCATTTCAATTAGGACTTTATACTGTTGTGTCACTCTTGGATGATGTTTGGAATTGCAATTCGCAGTCCAAGGCAACAGAAGTTGTGGTTGATTTCATCGACCCTTCCTCGGTACATGACAGTGTAAAACATGTTTGACTTCTATTTAGCAACCAATTAGTTGGCTAAATTATTTTTGTAAAGTGGAAAGCAAAAGGAAACAAACTTGGCTAAGATCAAGAAAAATAATGCTATTACCACTATTTGTTTCAACTTAACTCCTTTGTTTGAAAAAGTAAAAATTTTAAAGCTGGAATATTTGATTCTTAAATAGGTTACATGAGTATGATGTTGTAGTATAATCTTTTCACCTATAAATTAAATCAGCCATATATTAGTATTTTTAAAGTAGCAACGGGTAGCAAGACAAAGAACTTCTATAATCTAGTGCTAGGACTTAGATTGAGGATTAGAACCTATTGAATGTAGTTATAGTTATAGTTGCAGATCATTTTTCTATGTTGAATAGCATGAGTTACATTTGGTTTTTCCGGTCTATTTAAAATTGGTCCAGTTCAGTTTTTTTATAAAATAAAACCAGTTTTTTTAAGTTGATTCAGTTCAGTTCCGATTCAGGTCAACCGAATCGGTTTTTTTAACACCCCTACTTACAACTTTGGACTTAACTTGGTACTAAGCCTATCTGATATCCGGAGTCTCCCTTCAATTCACCTAAATTCGTGACTTTCTGTTTTATTTCTTGTGAATCTACATGTGGCGAACAAGTATAAAGGCTGTGGTTTTGTATTTTTCATTTTTAAACTTGAGGCTGGTTGTTATAATTTTGATAGATAACGTTGTTAATTTTTTTCTTTGTGACACTATGCACTCAACATCTTCTAATCTTCTAATACCATATTGAATCCCTCATTTTTAATTTCAGAGAATGAAGCGCCCGTCGAGGTCGTCGCATATGTCACTGTTGTCAGAGTCAGTTAACAAGATAGTCCATCAAGCAAGCAATGAGTAATATGTCAGATTAGTCCCTGACTTTGTCAGCGTCGGTCAAGTAAGTCCCTGACTTTATCGAAATAGCAATTTAGTCCTTGAGATAGGAGAATGTCGATCAAGTTAGTCCCTGCCGTTACTATCGCAGGATGTATTTGCTTTAAAATGAGATAAAGATAGGGACGTATGCGAATTAAAATGAAATCTCAGGGACTAAATTGCTATTTCGATAAAATCAGGGACTAACTTGACCAATGCTTACAAAGTCAGGGACTAATCTGACATATTACTCAGCAAGAATATTATAATTTAGCTATTAAGCTACCGTTTTGGGGCATGATATTATATTGTTCTGGAGCTAGATATCCTAAACCTGCTCATAATTTCTCTGTTAGTTTGTCTTTCCTATTGTTCGTTAGTTAGTTAGACAATACAAAGCATGAGATCGAGACCTTCATTTTAGATAAGTTAATTGCTTCCGATTAGTATCAATAATATATTTGGTTTCTTTGACCGGAGTGTTCTAGATTAACGTATACTTATTGTTAGTTATGTATATTTATTTTGTTATTTGTTTTAGTGAAATGATAAAAAAAATAAATAAAAATTTAATGATTGAAAAAAAAGCTTTTACAAAAAAAAAAGAAGGTTTGTTATTTTAGATTCCGGTTGTATTCAACTTCACTACGAAGGTTCAACAACAATTTGAGACTCATCACCCAATACTATTGAGAGTCTTAATCTTAGGATCCAAAGCGGTGAGTCACCTCATTCCTACAGGAGATCCTAGACCACAAACGACATCCCTAAGAGTAGGAGGCATATTGTATGTTAACTACTCTTAGGGACTGTTTGAAGCTGTCTTGTTATCCCTTGATGCATTATTTTAACTAGGGATGACAACGGGGCGGGGAACGTTCGGGAAGACTTTTCTCATTCCTCATCCTCGGGTCTCATTTGTCCCTCATCCCCATCCCCATTCCCCATGTCGGGGGTTGATTAACCCTCATCCCCATTCCCCATCACCCCACGGGTCCCCACAGGGAACCTAACTTCAACTTGACCTGTTATAAAATTCACAACGTCGAATAGTATTTTTAAACTTGTACACTTCAGACAAATAATCGTTAAAATTCAAGAGATTCAATTTAAAAAAATCGTTAAAATAATCGTTAATAATAATAACAGTGAAGGAATACTTTGGTTCCTCACGGGGCGTTCCCCACGGGGATCCCCATCTGCAGTCTCCCATTGTCATCCCTAATTCTAACGTGTCTGATAGAATGATGTAGTCTTGATCCCCAAAATCTTAGTTCGAACGGGTGCGTAGGACCAAGAGCACTTGCTAGACTAAAAATCTTTAACAAGGACCCTCATCCTTAACAGGGACCTCTATCTGCTCAATGACTAGAGTTATTTTAATTTCTGTTTTTGAGTCCTTAGTTTGTTGGGTAGAGTTTAGAGTTGGGTAGTGAATTTCAATCAATTAATATTGATCAAATTAATCTTGAGTTTTTCACTTAACCAAATCAATATGTGACCTAAAGGTTTTTGGAAAAAGGTTTAAATATGTGAAAACAAGTTTTTATAAAAGTGTTTAAGCCTTTAATCGATTAACAATTGAGCTAATCGATTAACATGATTTTAGCTGTTAGAGGCTAATCGATTAGATCCTGAGCTAATCGATTAGATCGTGCAGACTGATTTTTTAAAACTATTTTGTGAGTTGGAAAAATTAGTTTTGTGTTTTCTATTGCTTATGCATATTCTATATAAACCTTTCTCTACTCATTAGAAAACAATTTACAACAACTTATACACTTTTACAAATAATAAGCCACACATTCTCTCTCAAATAAGAAAAGATCAGAGCTATCCTTTTTCATCTTTGTGACTATCTTTTCATGAAAGTTTAGAATCTCAATTTCATTTTGTTCATTATTCTTGATTCTGATTTATAGGTTTTGAGTTTTCATTGAGTTGTAATCTTTGCAATTGAGGCAAACAATTCTACAACAACTAAGAAGAAGAAGAAGAAGAAGAAGAAGAAGAAGAAGAAGAAGAAGAAGAAGAAGTCTTGGTGTGAGCTATCATCAAGCAAGTGAGAAAGTCTTGGTGTGAGGCATCATCAAGCAATTGAAGAAGAGTGGTGAGGTATCCACTTGGATAGAGAGAAAATCTAAGATGTTTTTAGTGTTGAAAGATGTTCTTTCAAGTTGAGGATTAGAAGATAAAAGGGTTACTTATGAGGGTGAGGTATCTCTTGGAGGCTATCAAGTGAGGGATCTTGAGAGGCTAAGGTTGTAATCAAAGGATTTCTAATTCTAGTGAAGAAACTCTCTCTATTGTGATAGAGTGGACTGGATAAAACTCTCGGTGGAGGAGAGTGAACCAGTATAAATCTCTTGTGCAGTATCTCTTCCCTACACTCTTTAATTTCTGCACTTTTACATTGTTCTTGCTCGAAAACCTAGAAACTTGATTTTCGTATAATTGAATCAATTAGTTTTCAATAGAACAAATTAATTTGGGGAAAACCTTTTTGCAAACATTTAGGTAATAATTAACAATCTTGGTTTGAATCAATTCCGTGCTATTTCTGATATTGTGATTTCGATTGTGATTAAAAGTGATTTTTCTCTAAATTTCTACAGTGGATAATCGATTTGATCATTGGCTAATCGATTAACCAATATTGCACTTTCAGACATTAATCGATTAGGAGTTCTGTCAATCGATTAGATCCTAATAATTTTGTGAAAAACATTTGTTTAATCATTTTCATTTGATTGTTGTGATTTGGGTTCAATATATGATGTTTTACTTCATGAATTAACTCCCTTTTGCTAAGGTTTTGGCTTGTTTCTTAGGTAATTTAGGTAGTTTAGTTGAGTTTTTGTTAGTTTAGGTAAATTATGATCCTAGAACGTTTTGATTTGTTTTGGGTTTGATTTCAGGAATTTTGGAGCTGTATTTGATGAATTTTGCAAAGGAATGAAAAGTAGCTTTGAAGGTCTTGAAATTGGAGTCAAAATGGAGAAAAAGCGAGTGTTGAGTAGTGGTCCACGCCCAAGCGCAGGTCATGCACGCCTGGGCGCGTGGGGTTCAAAAGCCAAGAACAAGGATTCAAATGATTAAAATCAATTGTGAGAAAGGTGCCAAATCAGGGAGGTCTGCGCCCACTGATGGCCACGCCTAGGCGTGGGTGGCGCGCGCCTAGGCACGCGTGCCGCGAGTTTATGGGCTTTTTGATAAGATTTGATAGATTTGTTTTAGGATTAGTTTTTAATATTTAAATTAGGTTCTAGGAATAGAATAGGAGATTAGAAAGGGAGATTACATAGTTTTTTTGAGAGAGAATTAGAAGGAGAAGAAGATTGGAGATCAAGAGTGGAGAGCGGAGGAATCCGGCTTGAAGATTGAAAATCTATTGGGAATTCCTTCTTTTATCTGTGTTTTTCTTATTTCAATATGTGTAACTAAAACCCTCAGTTAGGAATATGGTGGATTTGCATGGATTCTAATTAGTTTATGAAGTTATGAATTGATGTTTTTCTTTTAAATTTATTGTTTGATTGTGGTTTAATTGTTATGCATAAATTTGGACCCGTTTATGTTTTGGGAACTTAGTCTTAGATTGGAAAATTGGGATTGGGTATGCCCTTGCAATCAAACATTATAAGCACCTAATGTGTAGGAATACAGTTAGAGCTTATATGACTTTATTATTCCAGTGTTCTTAATTGTTGGTTATTTAATCATTAATTGCTTAAGGAATTAAGGGTTGTGATTAGGTAAGAAACGTAATGACTGTGAGGAATCAAGTTTTTAATACCTCTGGAATGTCTTAAATTTAATGGAAAACGAAGATTCATAACTAGTAATCTAGGTCCTGCAATGAAACTACGCTCCTAACGCTTTTTCCATTCAATTTTCAAACACCATTTATTTTCTGTTTTGTTATTTAATTTAGTTTTTCAATTAATTAATCAAAAATCAAATATAATTTAATTTTCATGTTTCATTAGTAATTATAATAAGGTGGAAATTATTGAAAGCAATTTGCAATCCTCGAGAGAACGATAATATTACTTACACTTTATTACTTGCTGAACCCCCTCCCCTTTTAGGTGTTCTTACATGTTCATATAACACTACTTGTATTCTAACAGAGAGGTGACCGAGAAAAATGATGAAATTTTTTTTTACTCTTTTGTATGTTAAAATCATTTTGGAAATGCGATTTACTCCAAGAAATTATTTTTCAAGTGAAACCTTTGCAAATTAAAATTTATGCGAAAAGTGGTTTCTGAAATGGTATAATTAGTCCAAATGAGATTTCAAATGAAAAAGTTATTAAAATTAAAAGTCATAAAATATAAAAGAATAATAAATAAATTAGGTTGCTGAAACTTTTAACAAAAATCATTTTTTGAAAAGTTCATTTTTTGAAAAGTTCATTTTTCGAAAAGCTATTATCCAATTGGAAAACATAGTTGATTCAATATCAGACTCTATGATGATATAATACGTTCCAATCAGACTCTAAATAAAAAGTCGTCAAGAGTTGAAACATTGAAAAGTAAAAATGAGAAAATATTTCAGATACACCAGCTCTAACTACACCAAAAAGAAACTCAATGAAATGACTCAATCCAATATATAAAAGTTTTGGGCTCCAAGGCCTCTTTTAAAAAAAAGCCCAAATCATAACCATAATATCTGCCTATAAATAAACTCATCTTCCCTCACCAACACATACTAAATTTTTCCGTTGTTTCAGAATTTTTCTCTCTACCTCTGTATCAACTTTGGTTCTCAATCATTGGGTAAGGATAAGGGCAGAATTTCATGTTCCGCCGTTGTCCCCACCACCCTGTCATATCATCTTCAATCACTCTATCTTCTTAATTTTATCCATGTTTTCTATTGTTATCATATTCCCATTATTACACCTTCAATGCATAATAATTACCTCATCATCACTCAACCATTCTCAAATCTGGCGTCGTCGTCAGATCCATTTACGTGATTCTATGCTAGAGCCACTTTCCTTTGCCTCACGTTTGGGTTCCATTCGCATATAACCTTTAAATAATGTTTCAACACGTGTCGCACATGAGATCCACGCACCTTTATTCTCTCAGCTTCGCTTTGTGACACGTGGCAGAGATGATGTCATTTATGTCATCTTGGCGTCATCATGAAGAGCCTTTAATTAGAGATTATTACATGTCCAGTGACGACGCAGACAGCCAAGCCAATGCCTAGTCAGTAAAATGTGCCAACCAATGAGCGCCCCGTGTCAGCCCTCTAGTCCAGTCAGCTTTCACTCTGATAAGTGGGTTGAGTTTGATTTTCTCAACGACACCTATCCTAAAAATTTTGGGTCTCTAGAGCTCGATTTTGAGGTCGGTTTTGCTATTTGGAGTCTCTAAGTAGCAGTTTTGGATATTTTATTGTCTTGGTTATTTTCAACTTTATTGAGGTATACACTTTTAACCTCTCTTTTTCTCCTTTATCATTATCTTTTAGTACTTTAATAATATGTTAATATCTTTAGTCTTGCTACTATTTTTGTTTAATTTATATGTTTGAAAATATTAACTCTTAAATTTTTATGTAATGTCATATTTTGATTCATGATTCTCGAACTTGTTATTTGTGATTTGCCTTGTGCTACCTTTTGTGAGCCTAAGTGTCATATTTTTTATTGGATTGAGTTATATAACATGCTATAAAAACTAAAGTAGCACCAAAAATTTTCTTTTTTGCTTATTCTTCTTTTAAATAGAATTGAAGCCTATCTTCTCCTAAATATGGTTGTTACATTGCTACTTAATGAATGCATGCTTGAAACATATTGAAAAGGTTTAGGTCAAATTGTAAAGATGTCAGTTGATTTGATTGGACTTTTTGGCTCCTAATTTGGCACATGTTCTCAATTTATTAGTTAGAGACCAAATTGATTTGCACATGCAAAGTAGAAGATCAAATTAACTTTTCTGTAATCTCAAAGATTAAATTGACTAATAATATGAATCTAAGGATAAAATA
Organism: Crotalaria pallida; assembly: GCA_037953625.1. Classification (NCBI taxonomy): domain Eukaryota; kingdom Viridiplantae; phylum Streptophyta; class Magnoliopsida; order Fabales; family Fabaceae; genus Crotalaria; species Crotalaria pallida. The sequence goes on along the minus strand of CM075651.1, from coordinate 144,516,132 downwards.
TGCTCTATTGGGTTTTGTGAATTCAATGTATTGATTCTAGTGCAGTTTATGTGTGTTAATTCACTTATTTGTCATTATAAATACCTTACATTTAGGAAAATCCTCCATAAGTAGCCCTATTTGGAATGAAGATGTCTCATTTCGAACACACTGAATGACTCAATAGGATAACTAATGAAAGCAAAAGAAAAGAATTAACACATTGTAGAAAGTGTAAAGAGAAATGAAGAATGAATGACAAATTATGAATTACTCAACTTTTGATTGTTGAAGTCTTTCCTCTAGTAACATTTTTTGTTTACTCTTTGGAGGAAGATTTATTTGGAGATGAGATCTTTTGTTTTTTCCTTTCTTAAGCTTTTGTCTTCTTTGTAGTGACATTCGGGCTTTCATCACTATCATCATCTGAATAAAAATCTAACTTTCTTTTCCACTATCAAACTTTTCTAGTATTTCATCCTCAGACATATCAAGATCATTATTTTCATTTTTTTTTTCTCCAGTTCTTCGTCTTCTTCATGTGACTCATCTTTTGTGTTAGGTACTAACACAAAATGAATGATAGGAAGAAGGGAAAGATGAAGAACCGGAGAAAAATGAAATTAGTGATCTTGATATGTTTGAGGATGAAATATTAGAGAAGTTTGAAATTGAAGTGGGAAAGAAAGTGATTCTGATTTTGATTTCGATGATGATAGTGACGAAAGTCCAAATATCTCTTCAAAATAGACAAAAGTTGATAAAGGAGAAAAACAGAAGACCACACTTCCGATTAAATTAAATCTTCTTCCAAAGAGAAACAAAAAATGTTATAAATTAAAGGAAAGGACTCAAACAAAAAAAATGATTAATTCATCTTCTCGTTCATTCTTCAATTCTCTGATCTAATTCACGTTTTCTACACACATGACCATTTCAATGCTATACCGTCCATGCATGTGTGTTCAAATTATTATAACCATAAATTGAAACCTAAAACTACTATTGTTGATCTAAAAACTTCACTAGACCAACATGTGTTGCAAATTTTTCCAACTTAATATCCATCAACATCATCAACCCCATCTTTCTTGAACCAATCCAAGCTTGTTGGATCAGAGATTTCTATTATGTTATGATTTGGAGCTTCAACTAAGAAACCATATAGGTAAGAATCAAGTGATTGTGGCAGCGGTGGCGGCATTGAGTGGTCATGACAACGTTGGAGAAAACGAGTGAGAGGATTGTTTAGGACCAAAAATCAGAAAGAGTGATTAATGCTAAACAATGAGATTTTGGGTTCGTAAAACTTGTGAGATTTAAGGCAACAATAGTGAGAATGGGATCTCTGTGTCTGTGGTGGCGGAGAGTGAGCGGGTCTTATATAAAGGTTTTTCTGTGGGAAGGACGATGAGCCTCCTTAAAGTAACAAAAGGTACTCTCTTTTCTCTCTTTTCTTTCTCTCTACCTCCAACTCAGTTTCCCACTCTTATTTTCTAGTTCCTCTCTCTGTATTTTTTCTCCTCTGTCGCCCATCCCCTTTCCAATCTACTCTACCCCTTCTTATGCTCTCTCATCCTCTCTCCTGTCAATATCCTCTTCGTAATTCTCATTTTCTTAGCCATTAAGTTCCTCCTCTTCTTCTCACTCCTCTTACGGGGGCATACCATTTTTAGCTAATACACAGAGGCCTTCACCTCCTCGGACAGTGCCAAAAAGCCCCTTTTCCATGATTCTTAAACTATGGCCCCACCCCCTACGCTACTCTCTTTCCCTTTTGTTATTAAGGCTCACTCTCCAACCCTTATACAAGTCCCTGAGAGACCTTTTCTTGTCTCTCTGGGCAAAGCCCGCTCAGAGCCTGCCAGCCACAGTCCTTCAGAGCTCCCAGGATACGTCCGCCCCGCTGGCCACATCGTCCTCAATGACCAGCTTCAAGGGTGGAGTCCCCAAAAAATGCCTTCCTTTGTCACCACGTTTTGGGCCGCCCTCTTATCTGTGTCTTGATTTTCTTTGCTGGGTTAAGCGGCCCAATCCTTGGTATTTCATTTTCCTCTCAATTGGCCCAATTTAATTTTAATCCCAAAATAGGTCCTGAACAAGGATGAACATAGTCGATCAACAAAATCTATAGCCTCCATCATCGAAAGCAAGTCCTCCATCAAAAGAACCCTCCTCCTCTCCTCGTGTTCTGAATGCTCGATGGCTTCACCCATGATGAAGCCATGAACTCGGTCGCACAATACTTAACTGCCTCCGCGACATCACCTCTTAACCATGGATTTGCGCGGATGGTGCATGGATCTTGTCCCCATGCCTCTGGCAATCTTGGCATCTCCTGACATACTCCTTAGAGTCACTCTTCATTGTGGGCCAGTAGTATCCCAACCCTATAAGCTCAAACCACAGGCTTCGCCCTCCCTGGTGCCGTCCACATACCCCTTTATGGACTTCCTCCATTACCCTTTCAATATCTTGTCCCCCTATGCACCGAAGCGTGTCTCCTGAGAACGTTTTCTTGAATAGCTCTCCTTTTTCACAGAAATATCTTTCCGCCTTCTTTTTCAGTGCTTCGCTCTGTACCTTATCGTCAGGGAGGGATCCTTCCTGTAGGAACCTCCTTAGGGGGCCTCTCCAATCTTCGACTTCCACTCTGGCCACCTCCTCCTCTTCCCTCGCTTCCTGACATCTAAAGCATTTTCTTGAACTGCATCACATTCAGCTTTCATTCCTGGCCAGTAGATGCCTATACGTTGAAGCCTCATGTACAGTCCTGGTCCAAGCTATCCGCACATGCTTTCATGGAGCTTTTTCATCTTTTCTCTTCCTTCCTCCTCTGACACGCATCTCATCAGTAGCCCTTCGCTGTTTTTTCGATACAAGTTGCTTCCCATCATATGATAATCTCTTGCCGCCCTTACAAGCATCTTACTCCTTAGTTGCTTTACCACAGTACTTCTCCAGTCTCCTTTCATCTCTTCTCCCTCATGGATTGCCGCCCCTTCTTTTTGTATCTTCTTAAACTTCACAATGTTCTCCCCCTCCTCTGCTTCCGCCTTGCTTCCGATGGTTGCTAGGGCGTCAGCTTGTCTATTCTTGGCTCTGGGGATGTGTTCCAACCCTTCTATCTGAAATCCTTCCATCAGTTCAAACGCCCGCTCCCTACATAGCGTTAAGGACATTTCCTTCGCCCCGAATTCACCCCTGAGCTGCTTGATAACTAGGGTAGAGTCCCCTTTGATAACCAAAGCTTCCGCTCCCAATTCCTTTGCTATCTTTAGCCCAGCAATCAAGGCTTCATATTCCGCTTCGTTGTTAGTGCATGGAAACTCCATTCTAAGAGCGAAGGACAGCGACTCTCCCTGCTCATTGGTTAATGTTACACCTCCGCCCCCTTGAGGTGCTGAAGGCGTCCCATCAAATGTGAGCGTCCACACCACCCCTTCTTCACATACATTAACCCCTGGCATCTCCCCTCTCAGCTCTTCTATTTCTTCCCCTTCTATAGCAGCTGGGCAAACCGTCATAAGATCCGACAAGGCTTGGCTCTTTAAGGCAGTGGGCGTTGTCAATGTTATTTCATATTCTGTTAGGGCCAACGTCCACTTGCTCAGTCTCCCTTTCAGCACCGCACCTTGCAACAAGTGTTTTATTCCTTCCGCCTTGGTCATTACTCTTACCTTATGCGCTTGGAAATAATGTCTGTATTTCTGAGCTGCATACACTAACGACAGGCACTGCTTCTCTTGGGATGAATATCTTAATTCTGCATCCTTCATTTCTCTGCTGAAATAAGTCACTGGGCGTTCTACCCCTTTCCTATTCTGCGCCACTAGACCATTTATCGTGTCTTCTGAAGGGACCAAATACACCTTCAATGGTTCCCCTTTCTCAGGCGCGCTCATGATTTGGGGCGAAGTCAATGTTTCTTTGATTTTCTGGAACGCCAATTGGTGTTCTTCAATCCACTCAAATGTCTTGCCTTCTTTCATCAATTCTCTAAAAGGCTTCAGTAGTTCACTCATAGCGGGTATGAAGCGGCGTATATAACCCAGCTTCCCAATGACCCTCTGCAGTTCTTTTCTTGTCTTTGGTGCTCCCATCTCTTGTATTGCCTTCATCTTTTCTTCGTCAGCTGAAATTCCATCTTTGTGAACTTTGAATCCCAAGAAATTCCCCGCAGAGACCCCAAACTTGCACTTTAGAGGATTCATTCGCAGCTTAAATTTTCGGCATCTTTCCAGCACTCTCCTCAAGTGTCCAACATGATCCTCCTTCCTTTTGGATTTTACGACCAAATCGTCCACATAATCCTCCACCATGTCATGCATTTGATCGTGAAATATAGCAGTCATTGCCCTTTGATATGTTGCCCCTGCATTCTTTAATCCGAATGGCATCACCAAATAATGGAAGTTTCCCACAGGAGTTCTAAAGGTTGTCTTTTCCTCATCTTTAGGTGACATTCTGATTTGATTGTATCCACTAAACCCATCCATGAATGAGAACCTCTCATGGGAGGCCGTGGCATTAACCATGCTGTCAATGTGGGGTAAGGGAAAATCATCCTTGGGGCAAGCTCTATTGAGGTCTCTAAAATCCACACAGCAGCGGATCTGGCCATTTTTCTTTTTTACTGGGACGATATTAGCCAGCCATTCCGGGTGCTGAATTGGTTTTATGAAACCTGCCTCTAACAATCTTTGAACCTCCTTCTTTATTTGAGCTTCCACTTCAGGGCTGAACCTCCTAGGGGGTTGCTTGACAGGTATTGTGCCTGGCTTTACTTCCAAATTGTGGGTCACCAAACTCTTACTTAATCCAGGCATCTCAGTGTAACTCCATGCGAATACCTCTTTAAATTCTCTAAGTAATGCTACCAGCTCTGCCTTCTCTTGGTCACTCAGTGCCCTGCATATGAACAGTGGCCTTTTGTCTCCGTCCGCCTCCCCTACATTTATTTCTTCCAACTCTCTCTCAGCCTCCTGGTCACCTTCTACATTACCATAAGAATTTTCTTTTTCCTCTTGTGGCATCTCTACTGAAACGTGGAGCGCCTGCCATAATCCGGGGTTGACTAGTTCTTCAATTTTGGGCCTAGCCAACCCCGCCTCATCCTATAAGATTTTCCACACCATGGAACCGTCCGCAAGGCGGCACCTTTCAATTCTTTCCCTTTTTGGGACGCCCTGCCTTCCTAGCTCATTGTCGCTCCGTGGCTTCTTGAATCCACTTGTAGACGCCTCGCCTTCTCCCTTCCCTTTGACGAAGCAAACTGGGGGCGCCCTTTGGATCACATTAGCTCATGTGGGGGCGACCTCTTTGAAAACCGAAGCCTCAATCATGTGAAGTTCGGACGCCTCGAACGGGGCTCTGACTCCAGGTATCACAATGTTTCCGCCTCTATAATTTGATTTCACACACTGATGAAGCGTGGACGGTACACAGTGGTGTTGGTGGATCCATGGTCTCCCCAATAGGATATGGTAGCTGGGCTTTCCTGCAACAATATGAAAGGTATTAGGTATCACAATGGCTCCCACCCTTAGGCGGAGGACTACACTGGCTATGACTGTTACAGTTGCCCCGTTAAACGCATTTAGCCTCATGCTGGACCTTTGCAACCTTTCCGCTGGTACTCCCAAGGCATGGAAGACGTCTATTGGGATAATATTAACTCCCGAGCCATTGTCCACCAAGGCTCGCCTCATGGTTACACCTTCCACACTCGCCTCTACGTATAACGCCTTATTGTGGTAGAAGCCCTGCTCATACTCGATGGGCTCTTTGAAAATGAGAGCTGTGGCATGTGATTTGGCTAGTCGTGTCAGGGATGCATTAGGTGAACATAGCCCGCTCCCGTGCTTCATTATGGCCTCTACTAAGGCTTCCGCCGCTTCCCTCTGCACTTCTTCTCCTAGGTTCAGCTGGGCGAACAAAATTCGGAATCCTCTTGTCTTTGCTATTCTTCTTCTGAGCATCTCCACTAATTATCCTTCTTCATTGTCCACCATCACTTCATCTTCCAACAGTTGTCCTTCTACTCCATTAATAGCATTTACTCCATGGTTTGGTAGCGGGCGAATCCGTAAATCTTCCTCACTCCTTTGCTCAGGTAAGACTAGCTTCCCTTGTGCTACCAGCCTATGAAAGATACGCCTGACCACATAACAGGACATGGTTCCATGTGTGTTTGCTTCACGGTGCACTGCGCAATACCGCGGGTCCTCCATTTGCTGATTGGTAGGCGGATGGCGCCCCTCCCCTTTCTTGAGTATCCCTTCTCTATACCAATCTTCAATCAACTGATACACCAGTTCTTTGGGTATAGGCAACACATGAGGCTCTTCATCTTTGCCGTACTTTCGAGGCGGAGGGGTTTCTTTGTAACTTTTCTTCTTTCCACGCTCTTCCGCCGCGTAGGTTTCTAGCAAGGCGTCATCCTTGGCTCGCTTTCCTTGTCTCCTCATGGCTTCGGCCACATCCGCCCCTTTCCTTATCAATTCTGCGAAGGTGGTTACCTCGCTTAAGGACAGAAAGATCTGCGCACCGTCTTCTACGTTCTTTATGCATCCATAGACTAAGTCCACCTCTGGCAATGTTTCTCTACAGTGAAGTGCTTTGTCCCTGTACCTCTTGATAAATGACACCAACCCTTCCCCAGGCCTTTGTTTCACCCGCCCTAGGTCCATGATATGCAGAGCGCCCTCTTCTTCTAAAAACTTATTGCAGAACTCTGCTACCATATCTTCCCACGTGTGCAGAGATCCGGGGTGGAGTTTACTGTACCATGTGAACGCCCTCCCCACAAGTGATTTTGAGAATTCTCTGAGGCGTAAATACTTGTTCTGACTGTGGACCCCCAAATCATCCAAGTAAGTCATAATATGCTCTCTTGCACTCCCTGTCCCGTCGAATTTTCTGAAGGCGGGCGGGACGTATCCAACTGGGAATGGCTGGGCGAGGACTTCAGCAGTGAACGGGAGTTGGACTTCGATCGCCTTCTTAGTCCCTCCCCTATGATCTTCCAACATTTTCTTCAATTGAGCCTGAGTGACTGGGGCGTCCTCCCTCGTTCTCACAGGTGACGTCTCCGCCTCATCAAGAATCTTTCCTCCTTCCACTTCCCTCCTGGCTAGCTGTGTCTTTACTTCCACCATCATTTTGGTCAAGTTATCTTGGTTATCCAACAAAGACGAGAACAAGGCGGTCGGGACCGTAATCTGAGACGGTCCCGCTTCTCGCTCAAGAGTGGGTGTTTCCAAATCTCCCAGAAGGTTTAAAACTGTCTCCGGTTCTCGCCTCGGTGGAGAGACCAAACTTCTTCCTGGGCCTTGTGGCCTCTCTTCATATGGCTCCTCCTCTGGAAACTCCAAGTTGAAGGATAACCTCCTTGGTGTCATTGGTTCTTGTGTGCGTTGGTTGCTCATTGTTGCCCAATTTCCCCAACGGAGTCGCCAATTGTTTAGGACCAAAAATCAGAAAGAGTGATTAATGCTAAACAATGAGATTTTGGGTTCGTAAAACTTTTGAGATTTAAGGCAACAATAGTGAGAATGGGATCTCTATGTCTGTGGTGGCGGAGAGTGAGCGGGTCTTATATAAAGGTTTTTCTGTGGGAAGGACGATGAGCCTCCTTAAAGTAACAAAAGGTACTCTCTTTTCTTTCTCTCTACCTCCAACTCAGTTTCCCACTCTTATTTTCTAGTTCCTCTCTCTGTATTTTTTCTCCTCTGTCGCCCATCCCCTTTCCAATCTACTCTACCCCTTCTTATGCTCTCTCATCCTCTCTCCTGTCAATATCCTCTTCGTAATTCTCATTTTCTTAGCCGTTAAGTTCCTCCTCTTCTTCTCACTCCTCTTATGGGGGCATACCATTTTTAGCTAATACACAGAGGCCTTCACCTCCTCGGACAGTGCCAAAAAGCCCCTTTTCCATGATTCTTAAACTATGGCCCCACCCCCTACGCTACTCTCTTTCCCTTTTGTTATTAAGGCTCACTCTCCAACCCTTATACAAGTCCCTGAGAGACCTTTTCTTGTCTCTCTGGGCAAAGCCCGCTCAGAGCCTGCCAGCCACAGTCCTTCAGAGCTCCCAGGATACGTCCGCCCCGCTGGCCACATCGTCCTCAATGACCAGCTTCAAGGATGGAGTCCCCAAAAAATGCCTTCCTTTGTCACCACATTTTGGGCCGCCCTCTTCTCTGTGTCTTGATTTTCTTTGCTGGGTTAAGCGGCCCAATCCTTGGTATTTCATTTTCCTCTAAATTGGCCCAATTTAATTTTAATCCCAAAATAGGTCCTGAACAAGGATGAACATAGTCGATCAACAAAATCTATAGCCTCCATCATCGAAAGCAAGTCCTCCGTCAAAAGAACCCTCCTCCTCTCCTCGTGTTCTGAATGCTCGATGGCTTCACCCATGATGAAGCCATGAACTCGGTCGCACAATACTTAACTGCCTCCGCGACATCACCTCTTAACCATTCTGTAAGTATCTATATCATTGCTATTAATAATCCATAAGTGCACATGTTGTAGCACGGCCTAAACAACTAACGAGAACACTTTTTCGAATTCTTAAATAAAAATCCGTGTATAAAATGTGTGGTCATTTCAGATAAAAAATAAAAGCTTATTTATGTTTTTAGTCCCTAAAAGTTTGGAGTATTTTGGTTTTGGTCTCTAGAAGATTTTTTGACCTTGACTCATCCTTAAATATTTTGAAAATTATTTGGTTTTAGTCTCTGCCGTTAGGAAAAATCCATTAATTGTTGATGTGGCTAAGGGAACGGCACATCAACATACAAGTAGCCACATCAACAAACACGTAGACAGGTATTGTGTGCCACCGATAGAATGACATGGATGATCCGGACTTGCAAGAGCAAAAGGGTTAAAAAGCCCAATCCACAAACACATTTGAGTTGGCTTTTTGTGGTCCATGCGTCAATAGAACTACTCCCTTTATTATTTTTATTTTTTGAGTTTTTATTTTTAGCACAATGGTCGAATTTTTGGCCCCATTTTATATTTTCAATGACCAAAAGGACTTCAGCGTTTTAATTCTTTACGTGCTCAAGTTGTTAGAAAGCTTTTTCGTCTCAAGTTTGTCGGAAGCAAAAAAAAATATATCCTTTCGTCAAGTGTGAAGACAGAAAGCTAAGGTATATTTTCTCAAAGGTATATTTTCTCAAAAAAAAAAGGCTAAATTACTCATTTGGTCCCTTATCTTATTTTTCAATTTCAAATTGGTCCCTTACCTTTTTTTGGTTTCATATTGGTCCCTCATGTTTCTTTTTCCTGTCAATTTGGTCCCAGAATCACTGTTCATCCTACGTGTCAATATCATATTGGTCCACGTGGAGAGAGAAAGTGACACGTGTCCATAATATATTGGTCCACAAAGGATGAATATTGATTATGGGACCAAATTGACATTGAAAAGAAACATAAGGGACCAATATGAAACCAAAAAAATGTAAGGGACCAATTTGAAATTGAAAAATAAGGTAAAGGGCCAAATGAGTAATTTAGCCAAAAAAAATATACCCTTTCTTCATGTTTGAGACGGAAAAGAATGTCATGTATTTGTATGTTAAAGTTGTGAAAGCTAGCGACTTGGAACTGTTTGGTGGGTGATTTGAGCCTATAATATGATGTTTTTCATTGCATAATAACTCCCTTCTACGAGGTTTTTAGCTTGTTTCTCTAAGTATTTTAGGAAAAAGATTAAGTTTTTAGATGCTAATATGAAGAATGAGATCCTTGAGGATTTCGTATCAATTTGTTCTAAATTTCAGGTTTTGGAGGCTTAATTTGATGATTTATGGAAAGGAAGGAAGAAGCAAGCCATGGAATCAGAGTTTGGAGCAAAGCAGTGCTGAAACAGTGAGATCAGCAAGAAACTCACCTAGGCGAGAATGCTCGCCTAGGCGAGTGGGGTCAACAGCTTAAAAACCTTGGGTCTTCGCAGTTTAAAACTCGCTCAGGCGAGCCCAATTCTCACCCAGGCGAGTGTCACAGAAATCAGCAGCTAAAATTATATCTTTTAGGGATTTTAGATAGGATTTGTTTTAGGATCAGCTCTGAACTCTTTTTAAAATAGGATTTAATTAGGTTTTAGGAGAGTTACCAGAGAGGAGGAAAAGAATTATTGTGCTTTTGAAGATACTTCATTGTGTGGAGATTAGAGGTATTATTCATGGCTTCAATCTTATATTCTCTATTTCTCCTTGATTCTTCTCCTTTGAACATGTGTAACTAAACTCCGTTTTGGGAACATGGTGGATTTGTATGCATGGAACCATCATAGTTATTGTTTAATGAATTAATGTTTTTCCATTATGTTTCGTGTTTGATTAAGTTTTCATTGTTTATCATGAATTTGGTACCGTTTAAGATTTGGTAATTCTAATTGAATAGGAATATTGAATTAGGATTTAGACCTTTAATCAAACAATTCAATTGCATAGGGATAGGAATATTTTTATGAATTGGAAAACCATTTAACAATTTTGATTGAACATTAATTGGTAAGATTAGGGTTTAAGGCTCTGCTTAAGGAATTGAGAGAGACTAGATCACTAAGAAACAAGGTTGACTTAAGGAATTAGACTGCCTTTACCTTTGCAAAATTGGTTCGAGACTTAGGAAATTCGTTGATTCGTTAGCAATTACTCTTGGAACCTACAATGAAACCAAGTTCACAAGCTTTCCCATCCTTGAACAAACCTTATTTATTCTCAATTTTGTCTTTAAATTAGTTTAATTCAACAATTCTCAAATCAATTAAATCCAAATTTAGTTTTTACTTAGCAACTACAATTAGGTGATAATTTTTAGAGTCAATTTTAATCCTCGTGGGAACGATACTTTATTTATTATTATATTACTTGTACGATCTGGTATACTTGTCAGAATCCCAACAAGTGTCTTTCGGGGACCTATGTGACTATTAACTCTTAATATAAATAGTGAGAGAGAGGTGAGTGAGAAAAATGATGAAGAAAAACAAGTTTTTGACTCTTTTATGGAAAATCATTTTGGAAAAGCGATTTACTCCAAGAAATTATTTTTCAAGTGAAAAGCTTTTCAAATGGCATAATTTGTCAAAATAAGATCCCGAATGAAAAAGTTATTAAGATTAAAGTCATAAATATAAAAGGATAATAAATAAATTAGGTTGCTTACACTTTTAACAAATATCATTTTTTGGAAAAGTGCTTTTTTCGAAAAGCTATTATCCAATTGGAAAGCATAGTTGATTCAGTATCAGACTCCGGAATGATATAATACGTCCAAATCATACTCTAAATAAAAAGTCGTCAAGAGTTGAAACCTTCATATGTAAAAATGAGAAAATATTTCGGATACACTAGCTCTAACTACATCAAAAAGAAACTCATATATAAAATGACTCAATCCAATTTATAAAAGTTTTGGGCTCCAAGGCCTCTTTTTTTTAAAAAAAAAAAAAATAAAGCCCAAATCATAACCCTAATGTCTACCTATAAATGAACTCATCTTTCCTCACCAACACACTAAAATTTTCATAATTTTTCTCTCTATCTCTGTATCAAGTTTCGTTCTCAATCATTGGGTAGGGATAAGGGAGAAACTTCATACTCCACCGTTGTCCGCACCACCCTATCGTATCATCTTTCCTCACTCTATCTTCTTCATTTTTGTCCTTGTTTTCCATTGTAATTATCATATTCCCATTATTACACCTTCAATGCATAATAATTACCTCATCATCACTCAACCATCCTCATATTTGGCACCGTCGTCAGATCCATTTACGCGATTATATGCCAGATCCACTTTCCACTGCCTCATGCTTGGGTTCCTTCGCATATAACATTTCAATCATGTTTTGACATGTGTGGCACATGAGATTCATACGCCTTTATTCTCCTAGCTTCTCTTTGTGACACGTGGCATAGAAGATGTCATTTATGTCATCTTGGCGTCATCAACAAGAGCCTTTAATCAGAGACTACCACAAGTCCAGCCACGACAATGCCTAGTCAGTAAAATGTGACAACCAATGAGCACCACATGTTAGCCACCCCCCAATCCAGTCAGCTTTCACTCTGACCAGTGGGTTGAGTTTGATTTTCTCAACGGCACCTATCTTAAATTTTTGGGTCTCTGAAGCATGATTTTGAGGTCGGTTTTGCTGTTTGGAGTCTCCAAGTAGCAATTTTGGATATTTTATTTTCTCTTGGTTATTTTCAACTTTATTGAGGTATACACTTTTAGCCTCTCTTTTTCTCCTTTATCCTTATCTTTTAGTACTTTGATAATATGTTAATATCTTTAGTCTTGCTCCTATTTTTGTTCCATTTACATGTTTGAAAATATTAACTCTTAAATTTTTATGTTATGTCATATTTTGATCCATGATTCTCAAACATGTTATTTGTGATTTGCCTTGTGATACCTTTTGTGAGCCTAAGTATCATTTGTTCGATTGATTGAGTTATATCGCATGCTATAAAACTTGTTATTCTAGTGCAGTTTATGTGTGTTAACTTACTTATTTGTCATTATAAATACCTTACATGTAGGACAATCCTCCATAAAAAAAACCCTATTTGAAATGAAGATGTCTGTTTTCCAACACACTAAATGACTCATATGGCATAACCAAAGAAAGAAAAAAAAAGAATTAACACATTGTAGAAAGTGTGAAGAGAAATGAAGAATGAATGAGAAAATATGAATTACTCAACTTTTGCTAGTTGGAGTCTTTCCTCTGGTAACATCTTTTGTTTTCTCTTTGGAGGATGATTTATTCGAAGATGAGATCTATTGTTTTCCTTTTTGTATCAACTTTTGTTTTCTTTGTAGAGACATTTGGACTTTCATTATCATCATCATCATAATCAAAATCTAACTCACTTTCTTTCTCACTTTCAAACTTTTCTAGTATTTCAATCCTCAAACATATCAAGACGATCACTACTTTTGTTATCTCTAGTTCTTCATCTTCATCTTCTTCCTGTGACTCATCTTTTGCGTTAGTATTAACACAAAAGATGAGTCAAAGGAAGAAGGGAAAGATGAAGAGCTGGAGAAAAATGAAAATAGTGATCTTGATATATCTGAGGCTGAAATATTAAAGAAGTTTGAAATAAAGTGGGAAAGAAGTGATTCTGATTTTGATTCTCTTGATGATAGTAATGAAAGTCCAAATGTCCCTTCAAAATAAACAAAATTTGATAGAGTTGAGAATCACAAGACCACACCTCCGATTAAATATTCTTCCAAAGAGAGAAACAAAAAATGTTATAAATTAAAGGAAGGGACTCAAACAAAAAATAATAATAATAATAATTAATTCATCTTCTCGTTCATTCTTCAATTCTCTAATTCACACTTTCTGCACATACACATGACCATTTCAATTCTATACCATCCATGCATGTGTGTTCAGACTATTATAACCATAAATTGAAACCTAAAACTACTATTGTTAATCTAACAACTTCACTAGACCAGCATGTGTTGCTGATTTTTCCAACTTAAGATCCATCCACATCACCAACCTCATCTTTGTAGAACTTATCCAAGCTTGTTGGATGAGAGATTTCTGCTACATTATGATTTGGAGCTTCAATTAAGAAATCATATAGGTAATCAAGTGATGATGGGGGCGTCGGGGGCGGCATTGAGTGGTCACGGTAGTGGTAGAGGAAAAGAGTGAGAGGATGAACATAGTCATCAAAATCTATAGTCTACATCATCGTAAGCAAGTCCTCCATCGAAAGAATCCTCCTCTTCTCATGTTCCAAATGCTCAATGGCTTGGTTGCGCATTGCTTAACTGCCTCCGCGACATCAACAGAGATTTTTGTATCTTGTGGAAGCATTTAGCTTGTCGCATGATTCTAATCAACAAAGTCCACCAAGCATATATAGCTCAGTTGGTAAAGGGTGAGCATAAAAGAGTTTAAGATTCCATGTTCGAACCTTGGCTAAGTTGGACATGTTTCGATTTCTGAGGGGAGCGCTCAAGTGGCTGGGTAGATACTCCCCCCCCCCCCCGCCCCTTCTCATGTTCCAAATGCTCAATGGCTTGGTTGCGCATTGCTTATCTGCCTCCGCGACATCAACAGAGATTTTTGTATCTTGTGGAAGCATTTAGCTTGTCGCATGATTCTAATCAACAAAGTTCACCAAGCATAGCTCAGTTGGTAAAGGGTGAGCATAAAAGAGTTTAAGATTCCATGTTTGAACCTTGGCTAAGTTGGACATGTTTCAATGTTTGAGGGGAGCGCTCAAGTGGCTGGGTAGATACTCCCCCCCAATCCAATGTGATCAGGTGAGTCCCAGATTCTGGGTATATAAAAAAAAATCAACAGAGATTTTGTAAGTCTATGCATCATTATTATAAAAAAAGTCCACAAATGTACAGGTTGTAGGATGGCCTAAACAACAAACAAAAACACTTTTTTGAATTATCAATTAAATAAAAAACAGTATATAAAATGTGTGATCATTTCATAAAAAAAAATAATTTGCTCTTGTGTACCTTTAATTTGCAAGAGAAAGAATTAATAAAGGTATATTCTTGAGAGACAATAATCAAAAAGGAATTATAACAAGAATAGTACAAGTGATAAGTTCAGTATAAATTAATCAATTATATCTAGATATCATGCATCAATATGAAACGAGCACGAAATGTTTCCAACAAAAGAAAAAAAACCAAAAAAACTAACTTAAGAGTTAAGACGGAAAATGATCTCATGCTAATAGATACATACAACCTCATATTGAAGATTAAGCATGTCTACGTATTGAGATGAGTCCGGACCACTATGGTCCAGGACCAACTAATAATTTTTCCCATGAACAGAGAACAACAAATTATATGATTTTTCTTTTGTTCTTTAAATTTCTTACGAGCACTTGAATTTGAATTCTGGCCATAGAAAGAACTTCCACGCTCCATATATATAGATTGTGCTCTTAAAAAAATAGTAATCAAGGAACAATACTTCTTATAAAACGAAAAACAGGAACAACAACTCTTCTTATCAAAATAAAGTAAAGGCATCTATGCTTCTTTTCCAATGGATAATACTAATTGGTGCGAAATTTCGCCATTGAAAACACTCGAACAGCTTTTAACAAGTGCCATTTTAGTTTTGGTTGGCTTTTCAAACATGAATCTAGAAGAATTGATAGGTTATTATTTTCCTATCAAATTAACAATCTTCGTATTCCGGGCATATAAGATTCCTTTGGTAGTTAGGATTTGACAAGGATATGATAAAACAAAGATGATAATAAGATATAAGAATGATAGCTTTTATCATATTCAGTGTTTGGTACACATGAGATAACAATGACATTGACGATGTGGTCGTAGTGTGATTATGGTATTGGCAATGGTGTTAATGTGTAGGGTATGAGAGAGAAACTTGCACTATCTAGAAAAGAGATTACTATCTAGAAATTAAAATACATTAATGGGTATGCACTGACGTGTAAAGTTTTTTACACCATAAGTTCATCATCCACCATTCATTTGTATTACTTTAATCTAAGATTCAACGACCATAAATGGCTGGATGGTGGATGATGCACTGATGGTATAAAAAACCTTTACACTCTCTGTGCATTCTCCATTTTCTCTCTAGAAAATACACTAGAGAGAAATTTAAAGAGGATAAGGATGATGTACAATTTGAAACTGGATCTCCTTTATGGATCGGGTTAAACCAATTTCCAATTTGGATGAAATCCAATTTGTTTGACCTAAAGTAATAAATGGATTGGTTTTAAATCTATATCCAAAAAACTGGATTTTCAATGGTTTGTTTTGGTTCATATATAGTTTGGTTCAATGGAACCAGTTTTTTTGCACAACCATAATTTCTAGGAAGTTTAATAAGTGTTTTTAGCAACCCATTTTTTCTAAATATTGTGGCTGTGTGTACGTTACATTTTTGAAGTATATACTTTTAAAACTACTATATTAGAGTGTTCAAGTCTTTTCAAACTGCTTTTTAAAAAAAGTCTTTTCAAACTTAACTTGTTTTCTTAAATGGCAAAGTAAAAAGTGTTCGGTTAGATTAATGAAATTCATCTTTTCCTTTAAAAAAAAAATAAAAAACAACTGTTCATACAGAATTATTTTATTTGTCAATTATTGCCGCATCTAAACTACGCAATAGACCCAAAGATTACATGAAGTAAGAAGAATAAAAGAAATTTACTTATAGTGCTTGAGAATAAACCAATGATGATCATTGCTAATAGATAAGAACTCTATTATACAATGATCAAAACAAAATACACATGAGAATTGAACTTAATAGATAAAAATGAAACAGTAAAAAATTGAAACGAGAACGTTAGACGAAAACTATATGAACCAATAATACAGTTATATATCATCGTAACAAATATGTATGTGTGTGAATGAATTATTAACACTATAAAAGAAACTACCCCAGGTTATACATACAGCCTGTTCTTTGATTCGTTATTAGTGTATGTGCTTACCACAGCTTGATTCTACTTGTCCCATGGTCGCTGATTATTGAACAAAAGACAAAAGGTTGAATGCTTTAATCTGCCACTTAATAAGGATAATGGATTTGATTAGCACTAGGCTGACTTTATTGAGCTAGAATGAAGGTTATATAATAATTCAAGTACGATCGTGGCAAGGGTTATTACTGAGAGATATAGGATTTTCATGATATAAGAGTCATTATTTATTTTAATGGCGCGAAAAATATTACTCCCTTCTGTCCTATATATAGGACGCATTCTAGAAAGTTCTCTTGGTCCTAATTATAAGTCACTTTATATTTTCTATGCATCATTTATTGATTTTTCTCTTTTTTGCCCTTATTAAATGATTTGACTATCTATGTGTTTTATGTTGTTCATTAATGAGTGTGAATTTTCCAAGAAAAGTTAAGGGGGGTAAAATTGGAATATTACAATATATTCTCATAGAATTCATAAAACCAACCACTTTCCTTGGTATGTGTAATCCGGTTAAGTATGTCTTATAATAAGGACCCGGAGGGAGTATTTTCTCATTAATACATGGTGATTTGTTAGTTTAATGGCATGAAAAATCTCATTTATTTTTATGGACAAAAATAATTATCTCTATAACTTTTAGCTACAAATATGTTTCCTTCGTTGATATACTAGCTCATAGCAAAAAAATTATTCGCTCCAGATTTACTTAAGTCAAAAGTATAAATCATAAAGATTAAAGAGAAAAAAAATAAAAATTTACTTAATTTCAGTCTTAAGGATGTGCTATTTTTCAAAAATTTCGCATGGAACATGTATACACAAACACACTCCTCACTTTGCATACATGCTTTTAGCTGCCTAGTCATCATGTCTAAAAACCAAGAAAATTATTATAATTAATAAATATGGATATCATATGGTTCATCAGGGTCAACACTTATTTTTGTGCGATGGGATTTTGGGTCTTCGAATGAAAGGCCAGCAACTAACACCACCACTCATTTCGTGCCTGCATTGCATCCAAAAAATTAATTATTCTAAAAGTGATACCGACAATATACATTGAAATGAATATCTTGTTGAATGAATGCATCATGCATGCAGGATATTCAATTCAATTTCTCTCCTTATGCACACACAGAAATATTTATTATTCATAAGTAGTACTCCCTCCGTTTCACTTTAAGTGTCTTTTTAACATCAAAATTTTGTTTCAAAATAAGTGTCTTTCTATCAAATCTAGGCAACATTTAATACTGTTTTTCCTTATTTACCCTTACATTTAATGTTGTTTTAGTTTTGAAATTTGTACTACTAGTAATTATGCATTGACAAAATAAAAATATTAAATAGGGGTATTTTTGACAAAATACACATAAAACTTACAATAATCATCATAATCAACACTTTCTTAATCTATGTGCAAAAGTCCAAAAAGACACTTAAAGTGAAACGGAGGGAGTAATTTGTTGTGAAATTTCTTTAAATTCATGGAGTAATACTTGATTGTTTTATTTTACAACAATTCTATGGTTAATTTAGTGTCCGACAAAAATGAACCTTCTTAACAAACATACAAGGCCTAATCCGTAGCTCTTTCTTTTTTCCCCACTATCAATTGAGTAGGTTGGTATTTTTTTTTTTTTACATGGGAGGTCTGAGACTAGAACCCATGATCTGGAGAGGGGGAAATCTAAGTGTTCCTGCAGCCACCAACTGGATTGTCTTACACGAACAAAACAGGTTGGTATTTGATTTGTTTTATAAAGTCCTTAAAAGAAACGCCAAAGTACTTTATCAATTGAAAGTTAAGAACAGCTGGTGCCTCCACCCTTTTAATCTCCGTGATTTAATAGTTACAGTTTCAACGGAATTTTTTAAATAAAGCCTATATACCCGACAACTCGTGCATGCTTCACTCTTCCTTCTTTGACTTTGTCACTTGCAGAGTGACCATGAACATTTTTCAAGCACATATTTCCAAGGAACAATATTAAAGATAAATAAACAATGAGTGTTCTTGATTAGAGATTAAGAATTAAACAAGAATCGCAAAATCTACAACAATAATACATTATTTATTCTGAAATTGAAGATTTTATTACTAATAACTTCTACATATAAATTTAATCTTTTTTCTCTTTTTCAAAGTGCTAATTTGTTCAATCTACCATCTAATATGAAAGAGTTAAAACAAATTTACATAAAATCTATTTTGCAAAAGTTCAAAAACTTGTTCTGCTATCCAAAACTTAAAAACTTGTTAACCAGATCATCATTGTAAGCAAATTAGGAAGAATACTATGCCATGATTAATTGATTTTTCTATTGTTTCAATATGTGCAAAATCTCAAAATTAAACCATAGTCTTTTCAATACTGATATTATAGATTAATAAGCATATACCTGCTATTATTGTTGTTACTTCTGCTGCTGCTACTGCTATTGCTGCTACCAGTACTCTTCATGCTTCCACTATTGATACTTGATACACCACTGTCACTCTCTCTTAGAGAACCTGATGAAATACTCTTCTTCCACCAATCCTTATCAATAATGCCCTTAGTTGAAGAACCATCAGCAGAAACTGATGGTCTAGGAGAAACCTTTGAACTACTATTATTTGTTGAACACTCCTTCATCTTCTTCTTGTTATTCTTCTTAGATCCCAATGAAGTAGGAAACACCATTTTCAGATACAACCCTCCAACATCAAATTTATTACTCCCACTACTAACCTTTTTCTCAACCTTTCTACTAACACTCTTGTGCACATTTTTGTTCCGCAATTTTTTCTCATCTTCAACAACAACATCATCATCAGCCTTTGGTTTCTCCACAATATCTTTCAATGTAAGCTCGATATTCGATTCGGGCATGTTCCTAACCATTTCCATAAGCTCCCTTTGGCCTCTTTCAATGGCTTGAGTCTTTGATGTAGGAGATAAACTTCTATAGTAGTTTCTTCTTTGATTGGGGCTCCTTGGAGGACTCCTAGACCATAAGGGAGGTGAACAAATACCAGGCTCATCTTCAATTTTTGATTCATAACCATGATGAGTTCTATGTGCCATTCCATCAAGTAATGGAAAAGAAATTGTGGGTTGATCTCTTCTAAGATCAAACATAGTGTTTTAATTTGCGTGATCAATTTTTTTTGCTAGAGGGTTAGAGGAACATATAAAAATATGTGTAGGGTTTTTTGTTTGTTTGTATCTGTTTGAGTGTGATTGGGTAATATATGAATATCTTCACCCACCAAAACAATGCCGTTTTAGCCTCAAAGGTGGTGTGATGCACGATAGATAGATGCTCTTTGATTAATTTCTTGGTGATTAAGATTTTTATAAAGTGATTGGATATAGATTGAGAGTAACTGAATGTCCTAAAGTCAAGTGATTCTAGATGTGGGCCTATTCTTTAATTTCCTTGATCAATTCCATTTTTTCACGGAGTTCTAGTGCTTTTTTTTTTTTTTTCCGTCTTTCAATGAGCGTTACGTTGCTTTATTTACTTTTTATTTATGTGGAAGCAAAAGACCACCATGTCTCGCTCCCACTCATTTTGTTTCTACTTTGTTGAATACCCACTTTGCCTTGTGAAACTGTTTTACGTACCATACAAAAGCACAAGTGACAAGTGTCCTCCTTCTGTTCCATAATTCCATGAATATATAAAAGTCATATTAATCGGTGTCATGAGGTTGCTTGAAAAGTACAAATGAGACAAATTTCTATTAAAAATAAAATCCATTATTTTTATGCATATAAAATGCAACATTTACCGGCGGGGGATGGCTCAAGTGGTACGATCCTGCCAACTTGAAAACTTGGAAATGGGGCTTGAGACTAAGAAGTCTCAGGTTCGATTCCCGGTTAACACATCCCGCTGGGAGAGGCATAGGAACGCGACCTCGTGCAGGATTAGTCTTAAGAGTTCCTGGTATTAAAGGTACTCTTGGAGACACATGTGGTACTGACCAAAGAGTACAGAAAAAAAATAAAATGCAACATTTTCGAGTAAAGTATTTTTAATTTCTTAATTGATGCTTTAAAGTAACGTTAGCAACTTAGCATTCTCCAAAATATATGATACAAAAGTAAATGTATGTACCTGGTTTGGTTTAAGTGGTGCGATTTTATAACTCGAGATTTTGGGAATGGGGTCTGTGATTAAGAAATTTTAGGTTCGATTCTCGGTTAACACACCCCGCTGAGAGAGGTATAGGAACACGACCTCATATAAATCTAGTCTCAAAATTTTTTTGGTATTATAAGTGCTCTTGAGGACACTTAAAATACTGACAAAAATTACAGAAAAAAAATAAATGTACGTGTATATGTAATAAAAATCGGTCAACACAAAATGAATCAAGAATTTAGATTAACTCATTTTGTTTTCAACCTTTTTCAGTAGCCCACTTTAACTTTACCTCGTGAAACCGCTGTGTGTACCACACAACCACAAGTGTCATCCTTCCAATCCATAAACATATAAAAATAAAATAAAAAAATATCAAAAAAATATTCCAAACGAAAGAGCTTAAACATGTAATGAATTTTGATCAATTTATTTTCAACTGAAAGAAATAATCCAAAATATATGAGAGAACATTTGAAATAAAAAATTATTTTTGTTTCTAGAAATTGATCAACAAAAAACATTGCAAGGGGTCCGCGTAAGACAACCCAGTTGGTGGCTGCAGGATACTTAGGATTTCCCCCTCCCCAGGTCATGGGTTCTAGTCCCAGACCTCCCATGTAAATTTAAAAAAAAAAAAAAAAAAAAAAAACATTGCAAGGGTCAAATATCTAAAAAGTTTAAGAAGCTAATGGGAGTATTGGTTTTGCGCTCTACTATTATATATGTAGGGACTTTGTTATGTGCCTTCCGCTCCTTCGGCCCTTTGTTGTACTAATGAGCTGTAATGAAGCAATATTTCATGGATCAAATTAGATGAAGGCTCCCACTATAGAGATCAACTTCTTGGAATTATTCTCATTTGAAGTATCAAAAGCTTCAGTCAGTTATCAGAGAATATTTAAAGAAGGCCACAAAAAATTATTGGCTTTATTATTGCAATGGCATCTTAGTCCCACATCAGGTGCTGCTGCACCAAGATATCGATGCAGATCAGAGTGGATCATAAAGCAAACTCTATCATCAAAATCATGTTGTCTTTCATTGCCTTAGCAGACAATCAATGTTTAATTTCCTATTAAGAATCTAACAATTCATTAATCATTATCTTCTCATTTATTTGTTTGGTAATAATAACAAATTCCGTACTAATATTGAACAATGAAATTTCCTCAAGCAACGGTAATATAGTACAGATTGTTGTGAAGAAAGTGTAGCTGCCAAGAGAGATATAGGAGGTACGTACATACTTTAGTTGGTAGATGTAAAATTAGTAACTTGCAATACCATATGAATGATATTCTCCAACCATACCATTGCTTTAAGAAAATACTATAATTTCAATTTGTTTATTAAAAAACAATTATTAAAGGTTCTTTTACCTTTAAGATATTATGATGATTAGTTTTTTTTTTTTTATCATTATTATGATGATTAGTTGGTACTCGTTCTTTTTACTAATATAATACATTTGGCTTATCAAAAAAGAAAAAGATTAGTTGAGTGAAGCTAATTTCGTCCTTAGTTACTATTCTAGTTTTAATGAAAAATCGATTTAAACAATTAAGTAATTTTTTTTACAGCTATCAAAAACTTAATTAAAAGCATGAGGAAGTTGAATTGAAGAAGCCATTTGCTTTATTTATTGCTACTACCAAACAAAGTAAAAGTTACTAGTAGGTGGTGGCTTGGGAGTTGGGAGTAATACCAGCTTATTGCAACATTGCAATACTTAACCAAAAGAGACTTCTTTTAGGAACAAGACATAACTTTCCTACTCTTGCCGTTGAATGAAGATTATTAGAATATCTTTCTTTTTTTTTTTATTATGTTAACCAAGAGGTAAAAAATAAAATAATATCTTTACTTGTAAGTTACTCCCTCCGGTCCTATATATAGGACAAATTCTAGAAGCAATCTTTGGTCCTATATATAAGACATTTTGTATTTTCTATGCATCATTTATTGTTTTTCTCTTTTTTGCCATTATTAAATGCATGTGTTTTTTGTTGTTCATTAATGAGTGTAAATTTTTCAAGAAAAATTGAGAGGGTAAAATTGTAATGTTACAATATATTCTCATATAATTCATAAAACTAACTACTTTTCTTGGTCCGAGAAATATGGTTAAGTATGTCCTATATATAGGACCGGAGGGAGTACTTTTCTAAGTGACCGTATGTGATTATTAGGTGTGGTTCTACTGGTTAGGAAAGGGAAGAAAATGAGGAACAATTTTTCAAGCATGAATAAAACAAATAGGTTGGACATATTCCCAAGTCCAAACAAATGGAAAAAGCTGTAGTGAGTTATGCATAGGTTAATGAACCAAAACAAAAGGGTGCATAAGTTAGTGGACTACATACATACGACCACTCATCATCTAAACACAACCACACTAATCAGCTAGACATGCCATTTGCCGCAACAATTTACTTCAATGTAAAGGTAAGTGTCAATTCTAGTTCCCAAAATATTTGAATTCTAATTAGTTCAGAGCCCTGATATATAAATCCCTTTTTTCATTTACAAATTTTATTTTAATAGTAAAAATTCAAAAATGCCCTTAATTTACATTTTTTTGACTTGGGGGTATTAAAAAAATTTCGAGATGATCCTCTCGAAAAAATATATTGATATAATATGATTGTTTTTCTGACTTGGATGTATCGAAAAAATATTCCGAAAGGTATCTATGGAAAAAAAATATACGAGAGTAATTTTGGATTTCAAAAAATAAATTGGATTGAGAATTAGTTCCCAACCCCCATCTATTAGCCCTCAAACCCCCCATTTTATTAATAATCCCAAAATACCCCCACATAACTTCCAATCAGTTCTTCCTTGATCAAACCATTCCCCAAACCCCACACCCCCTTCACCCTCACACCCCACCAACCTCGGCCATGGCCTCCCTCCCATGTCGTCATCCCCCTTCTCCGGCCATGTTTTTTTTTCTGGGTTTGACAAATTTCCGAGAACCCCGTGTCGGAATTTCAAGAAATACCATACACAATTCCGACGAACCAGTGTTGAAATTTCAAGGAATTTCTTGAAATTCCGACACGGGGTTCTCGGAAACAGAAACGCAGAAAACCATCCCAAAAGATCGCCGCCGCCGAGGTGTTGGGATTGAGAAACGGAAACGCAGAAAATCATAACCAGAGGAGGATCAAACGAGCTTGCTCCCCTCGCCGTCAACGCCATCACGTTCCACAAGTCTCCGAATGCATCACTCTTCCACCGCCATCGGTGTAAACCGCACCATCGATGGTGGTCCTTCTCGCCGCACCACCCATGGTGGTCTCGGGTCCCTGCGGCAGCCACCGTGTTCATGGTGAAGGAGGGGACCTTAGGGTTCTCAAAGGAGGAAACGGGCCAACCGACCCAATTTTAAAAAAAAAATTAAAAAAATGGTGGAGAGAGTGATTTATGGGGAAAAGGGGTTGGCCATGGAAGCTGCTCTGGTTAGGGGGTTCTGTCGGTGGTTTGGGGAAGAAGAAGAAGGAGGGAGTTTGGGGTTTGGTGGAAAAAAAATAGAATAACGGGTATTTTTGGCATTTCTCAATTAAATTGGGGGTTGGGACTAAAAGTTGGGGTTTGAGAACTAATTCTCAATGGGATTTGTGGATAAAAAACAGGATTTATATTTCAGACCCTAACCTAGCCCAAAAGAAATATTCATAAAATTAAGCCCTTGGCCCAATCTCACCCTAGCTCCCCCGTTATTGGACTATTGTATGTCCCAAACCCACGGTTTTATTGGAATTAATATGTCACTCATTTTTAAATTTTAATTTCATCCATATACTTCGTAGTTCATATATATAGTAATAATTTGCCTGCTCCCATTGATTAAGATCTTACTTATATCTAACAATGACGTGAGCTTGAATTCCACTATCGACATTAGAACTTCATTGGTACTTGTCTATTTTTGCTTTTGAAAAAAGAAAAAAAAATATTAATAAAAAAGAGTTGACAACAACCTTCTTTACACAGAATGAAAATATTGAATTCACCATTGCAATATCATAATTTCAAGATTATTACCACTACCAAAGGTAGAATAAAACCAAACCAACAAATTAAACTCCAAACCAAAGAAGAAACATATTTGAGTGGTTCTGATTTTCAAAGATTCATTTGTATCGATTATACCGAAATCCAAACCCACCAATTAATACCAAAAATAAATTTCACAAGCTCCTCTAAAATATACACCCTTTAGCGCTTTACGAACTGTGTTTAGGGTGCGAATAGGTCAGGACAATTTACAGAAGCTTATTATTAGGTCTATGATAGATTAAATTAGGCTTTTCAATAACCAGTTTAGATCTAGTTTTTTTAAAATGTCTATTTAGCTTAAATAGGTAAAGTTTGGGCTTTTTTAAGGACCTATAAACCCAATGAGTCTTTAAAAAAAAAAAAGTCGACCAATATAATTTTTCTGTATACTTAATTATATATGTCACCGAAACTCAAACCCACCAATTAATACCAAGAATAAATTCCACGAGATCCTCTAAAAAAATACACCCCTTAGCACTTTATAAACTTTGTTTAGGGTGAGAATAGGTCAAGTTAGTTTACATAGGCTTATTATTAGGATTTAGGTCTATGATAAATCAGAATAGATTTTTTCAATAAACAGTTTAGATCTGGGTTTTTTTTAATGCCTATTTAGCTTAACTAGTATTTTTACCCGTGCATCGCATGGGTTTAAATTTTTTTTTTTTAGAAAAAATTGATTATAGATTTTGGAAATATGTCTTTTTAAATAATAAGTTAATATGAAATTTTTATAAAAATGATTTACATGTATTTAGAAATGAATAGTCATAAACATTAACCTTTGAATTTAGTTTCAGCTACCAACTTTTTCATTAATAAAAATTAACTAATAATGTATCAACTATGCGATTTATAATTTTAATTAACAACATAATTTCTTATATTAAAAAAAATCCAACTCATTTTGATTTTTGTTTTATTTAATCCATTATTCCAAATGCATTTTGTTAGTAATTCGTTTTGCAAGTCCAAATGCAACTATTTTTTTTACCATATATATCATCATCATCATTATTATTATTATTACATCTGCCCCAAAATATAAGACATGTTTTCACACTTTTAATTAATTCTTGTTTATAAGATTCGAACTTTCAAATTACTTGCTTGTATTAGAACTTCATAATTGTAAATAAGTATATTGTCTAAAGTATAAATAACGCACAATTATTTTTCACAATTTAAATTGCAACATATTGTATAAATTTTTGGTTTTTTTTTAAATTTGAATTCATGACTGAGTAAATATTTGATTGTATTAAGTTAAATCATTATACCAAATTATAACTCATCTTTAATACTTATATATCCGTTTTTTCCGTTGTACCCAAAATTTATTATTCATAATGATGCTCTGTTTAAATGTTTAATACCAATTTGTCTATATTATGACTTGTTTGTATTAGAATTTCTGAAATTACAACATTATATTCGTTTTTTTTTGCTGGTTAATTATCATATGACGGGTCGTTTATGCATTATATATTTTTTATATCAATATTTGATTCAAATTATTTCCTTTTGAAAAGATCATTAATAACCCGTGCAAATTGTAGTAATATCAAAATGCAAATTGTATGTTTGGGCCAATTTTTATATTTAAGTGTAATCCAAATTGTACTAATAAAAATTTATTAAAAATAACTTAAGATAAATATTTATTCCTGTGCGATGCACGGACAAACAAATTTGGAGGGAAAAGCAAGGATGAAGGAGAGAAAATGAAAATGACAAAAATGTCATCAACTTCTCATATTTTATAATATGTTGAATAGGTAAGGCTTGGGTTTTTTCAAGACCTATAAACCGAATAAGTCGACCTATATACTTCAAAAAAAAAAAAAAGTCGGCCTATATTATTTTTCTATATATTTAATACATTTATATTAGTTATATATATAATTACTCCTTCCGGCTCGAATTATTAAGGAGGTTAGTTAATTGTATTTAATTTTCTCAAATTTATAAAAGAATAGAGGTATTTTAGTAAAGTTGCACTGGGAATGAAACAAAAATCAAATAAGATAACAATTTTCTAGTGATGTTTTAGGAAAGTGACATTGGAAATTAAATACTTCCTCCATCCCTAATTATAAGGCCCTCTTGCGCATTTTTACGTTCACCAATGTTGTTGAATTCTATATTAAAATTGATACCGGAGTATGTTCTTCCAAAAATACCCCTCTAACAATTATTAGAACATAATAAATTTTTTCATTTTTCAATAATTAATTTAATTCTTAGATACTCCATCATCTATATTTAATAATGCACTGAATCAATTTCTAAGTCATTTACAACATTAAACAAGCTCCATTTCATATTCCAATACAATTTTATTTATTTCTTCTCACAAAAACTTAGACCATAATGATTAGATGTAAGAGTAATTTTGGAAAAAAAAATACAAGAGTGTCTTATATTTAGAACCAAATTTTTTTACCCAATAGAGCCTTATAATTAGGGACGGAGTGAGTAAAATTTAAGAAAGTTGGTTAATTTTGCTTATATTTTAAACCAAGATATGTATTTTTTTGTTGCTTATATTTTAAGTCGGATGGACTATATAAATTTTGCTGCCTATATAAAAACATGTCTGTTGGAGTGTTGGCATATTTAAAAACCTTATAGTATGAGAAGCTTTTACATAGACTTGTCACACTACAAGAAATAAGCCTATTACCGACGGAAAAATCCGTCGGAAACAGCCCAAATCCGTCGGAAATTGTTTGTTTCCGACGGATTTTCCGACAGCCATTAATCAGTCGTAAAAAGGGCGTTGGAAAACTTTCCAACGGAAATACACATCTGTCGCAAATACTGACGGACTATTCCGTCGGAAAATCCGTGGGAAAATAACAACTTCCGACGGTTTTGTCCGTCGGAAAATAGAACAAATATTTTTATTTTCCGACGGAACTATCCGTCGGTAATACTTTTATTGAAAAAACAACTTAATTTTTTATTTTTTTTACCTACGGAATAATCCGTCGGAAATGTTAACTGTGGGACAGAAAATCCGTCAGAAAGGGTTTTTTTATTAATAATTTTTTTGTTAAAAAACCATTCTTTATTTTTAAATAATTACAAACCATTCTGTATTATTTATTTTCAAATGTTAAAATTTTCATATCAAACTGAAAAATAAAAATTCAATAATTACATATTGATATCAAATAAAATTTCATAATTTAAATAAGTAATAAATCCATATGTAATTCACAACTCATGCATCCAAGTAAAATAAAATTAACTCATCACAAAACACTCAAGTGAAACAAAATTACAAAACCAACTCATGACAATACATCCAAACTACAATAAAATATAAGTCCTACTTATTAATAATTGAGATAAGAGTCGTCATATTCATCACCATTATCATCATGCTGTTGATCAACTTGGTCATTCTGGGGGAGAATTTCCTGCATCTCTTCTTCAGGTAACATAGATGAAAGCTTTGGCTCTTCAATAATGTGCAAATATGATTCAACCTACACAAGACAATTTCCATTCAGTAAAAGCACATGTGCAATGTGTTTTGCACATATAAAATAAAATAGAGCAATTATCAAAGTAACATACAGCAAGACAGTTTCCATTCAGTAAAGCACATGCGCAGTGTGTTTTGCACATATTAAATAAAACAGAGCAATTATCAAAGTAACATACAGTAGACGATCTCAACTGATGATATGTAGCATCATCATCCTCTCCAAATCCTTAAGCAATCAATCGCATCAAATTATGTGCCAACTTAATATTAACAAGATCTCCAGCATGCTCAAAAACTTTATTCATGGTCTGTGTAACCGAAGTACCAGATATTCGTAGTTATCAATTAATATATTATATATGTAAAAAAATGTAAAATCAAGAATATCTGAATATGAGGACAATATGAGGACATCAATTTCAATTACTAGTAAAAATCAATGATTACTTGGTGCAAATTGCTACACCCTAAACCCAAAAATGTTATTGAAAAATGTTATATTAAATAAATTGATAGGTTTTATGTGTATGTTACTTTTCCAATTGCATATTGTTTTTTATTGATTGCTTAAAAATGCCCTTATATAACACTCATTAGCAAGACCCAAAATTAAACTAAAATAAATAATAACGATTTCTGATGGACATATTCGTTAGAAGACAAAAGGCATATATAAAATATTTTGGAAAATAATATTAATTATTTTTGTTTTTTTGAAAATAATATTAATATAAGTTTTGTTTTAAAATAAATAATATTTATTATAATCTTTAGTTATAATTATTTTTTACTGCAAAAAAGAGTTTCCGACGGAATTTTCCGTCAGAAAATCCGTCGGAAAATAATTTCCGTCGGAAAATCCGTTGGAAACATGAAGAGTTATATTTTTAAATTATTTTCCCGACGGATTTGATCCGTCGGAAAAGGGACAAATAAAATAAGTCGTAAAATCCGTCGGAAAATCCGTCAGAAAAGAGTGAAAATACTTTTCGTCAGAAAATCCGTCGGCAAATCCGTCGGAAAAGAATCAAAAATAATTTTCGTCGGAAATTCCGTCGGAAAACGCGAAAAATCACAAATCCATCGGAAATGTGTTTTCCGACAGCAATTTCCGTCAATAAACACAAAAAACACTGACGGCTTAATGTCCGTCAGAAAAAATCTGTCAGAAAACAGCTATATTTCTTGTAGTGTCAGGTGAAGTTTAAAATCATGAACTACATTTTTTTGGTCATATTAGATATATGTTGACCTAATTTTTAAAGTTTATTCGAAATAGGACAACCTTTTACATAAACTTATCACATGGAGTTTAGAATCATAAACTACAGTTTTTTGGTCATATTAGATATATATTGACCTATTTTTTAAAGTTTATTCAAAATAGGTTTGTTAGATCGCTGATTTATTTAAAAGTTATTGTATAGCAGGCTTTTAATAAATTAATAGGTTTAAAATAGGCTAATATTAAACCTAAAAATTGGTTCATAACGAATAATTGAATAAATTGATCAGACTTAGACCTAAAACATAAGCTCATTAATAAACCAGGATAATTTATCAATAGCCTAATCTGACATAACCTTACTTTTTCCACCTCTAAATCTATGATTTCTATCCTGATTTATACACATGAAAAGTGGGTGATAATGAACTCTAACAAATTCTACAATTTTTGTAAGTGTTTCAATGCAAATGCGTCATGTTATGTAAGAGACTACGTGAATTTTTTTTTTTTGCCAGTATCACAGGTGTTCCAACAATATTTTTAATATCAAGGAATCCTTGAAACTAATCTTACACGAGATCGTGTTCCGATACCTCTCCCAGCGGATGCGTTAACCAGGAATCAAATATGAGACTTCTTAGTCTCAGACCCCATTTCCAAGTTTTCAGGTTGGCAGGATTGCACTACTTGAGTCAACTCCCGTTGTTAGACTACGTAAATGTTTTACTATAACTTATAGTTAATGGTGTACAGATATTCAGTTAATACTTAATAGAAGATTATCAACTTTTATATGTATTTTTCTTTTGTTTTTATCGGAATTGTTTCATATTAGTAAAAGACATTAAAAAAATGTAAATGTTGATACAAATAATACTGTTTTACATTTACT
Source organism: Crotalaria pallida (assembly GCA_037953625.1). Taxonomy (NCBI): domain Eukaryota; kingdom Viridiplantae; phylum Streptophyta; class Magnoliopsida; order Fabales; family Fabaceae; genus Crotalaria; species Crotalaria pallida. The sequence continues at coordinate 144,485,806 of CM075651.1, read as the reverse complement.
TGAACAAGTAATCAAGTAATGAGCCCATTAAAAAAAAGGCTTATTTATGTCAGGGGTCCCTGTACTTTCACCCTATTTTGTCATATACCCCTAATCTTTTTTTATATGAAAATACCCCTGTACTTTTCTCCGGTGAGTAATTTGCCCCTCCTCCCGATTCCGGCAAGTCGGTGCTGAGGTGGACCGTCGGAGTCCTTGTCAGAGGTCCCTGTACTTTCACCCTATTTTGTCATATACCCCTAATCTTTTTTTTTTATATGAAAATACCCCTGTACTTTTCTCCGGTGAGTAATTTGCCCCTCCTCCCGATTCCGACAAGTCGGTGCTGAGGTGGATCGTCGGAGTCCTTGTCAGCTCCTTCCACCTCAGCCACGTGGTATAAAACCGGAGGTCCACGTGTCAGCTCCCTTAAATTATTTTTTTTAAATTTAAAAAAAAAGCCCACAACCCTATTTGTTTCCCTCCCCAGCCGCCATCTTCATTTCTCTCCCTTTCTTCCCTCGATATTTCTCCTCTCTTCTTCCTCTCTCATTCATTTCTCCCATTATCTCTCTGGTTCTTTCTCTTTCCTTCCCTCGAACTCTCATCTTTCTTCTTCTCTATTTTGTCGTTCGTTTTTCTCTTCTTCTTCTCACCCTTGCACCATGAAGTCATGTAGCTCCAGATCGGGATCTTCTTTCACCTCACCATTTGAGGTGTGTGTGGTCCAGCGGTGAAAGTGAATCATGGTCAGAAGAAAAAGAAGAAGAAAAGCTTGCTTCCAAAAATTTATAAAAGAAAAAGGCCCAATCAGAGGAGTATGCATAACGATAATAATGGCTTACGGGTAAGTGATGCTTGTCCAGTTTTGTTGGGTGGTTCCAATCGACAACTTGAAATTGCATAGGTGAAGGGCGATCCAGTCCAGGATGCGAAAGACTTGTGGAAGATGGGGAAGGAGTTGGGGGTTCTTAGTGTAGAAAGGGATGAACCTGTTATTAGAAGGTTAACTATGTTGAAGCTTAAAGAGTTGGGAATTTCTGTCCCAGACGCTGAGGAAGAGACTCCTACTGGTCAGGCAGTGGAGATGTGTGAGGCAGGGAGCTCTGTGATTTTTAAATGGACCCCTGACAAGAACTCCAGCACCTCAGCACCGACTTGCCGGAATCGGGAGGAGGGGCAAATTACTCAATGGAGAAAAGTACAGGGGTATTTTCATATATAAAAAAAGATTAGGGGTATATGGCAAAATAAGGTGAAAGTACAGGGATCCCTTACATAAATAAGCCAAAAAAAAAATGAGGAGCTGATCTGATCTCTAACTTTTGTCGTATATGTAAAAAAACAGAATGTCCTGTTGGATCTTATTAGTTGAAAGTTGAAACCAATAGGTCCCCATAGAATGCTTCATAAATGAGCTGGAGAACATGGCTTATCTCAACAAAATTTCTCTACAATCACACAGGGAATTGAATTGTAGCGTCAAGCAGCTTTTCTACACATAATTAAGTTTTCTTCCATATTTTCTATGACAAAAATGCAGACCTAAGTCTAGTAAGATTTAAGAATATACTCGTTGACAACCTTCAATCACGGAAATTAAACGTGCATTATTAATATATTATTATGATGACATAAGTTTTTCCTTTAATATTGCCCACTTGCTTTTAAACAATGCATAAACAAAGTATTGTGTCATGAAATAGCATTGAAAGGTTCATGAAACTATTTCTAATCACCGTAATAAATTAATTTAGTGAGCTAATGATCATCAATTAGGTGGCATAGAGCAATTTGCAGGATCCTTTTATCTTATTCAAGAATTAGATAAACGACTTTCCCGGAAAGGAATTAAAAATCAAACTAAACAAATTGATGGGAGAGTTTGTATGATTGTTGGGGCGGTTTGTTAGCAGTTAATTTTCTGAGGAAACTACCCACTATTTTCAATTTTCATAAGAAAAAGACAGTCAATTTTTCTGATATTATATTGCCTATCATCCTAGCTGGCTACAACATCTACTCATATCTTGTTCAACTACATCAGCATTGAGCCATTGACAATATGATAATACACCTATTTGTGTCTACCATCTAGTCATTCCTGTAAGACAAGCTGTTGAAATTAAAGTTAAAGTGGAGAAGCTAAACCCATCGTATAGATTCAACCTTGGGCAAAAGCAGTTATTGGGAAAACGTGATTTTAATTTTTAGGGTGTTCCTGCCATTTTAAAAAAAAAAAAACAAAAAAAAAAACTTTGGGTTGGATAACTATCGACAAAATGAGGAACACATAAATGTACAAATTTTAAAATTTAATATATTAGCATTAAAGTTTTAGGTTAAAATGTGGGCTTAGATCTACCTTTGAATATTTTTTTTATAGACATTTTCATTGAATTAGCTAAAGTTAACTAATCACAAATGAGACAATATATCTTAGAGAAAATAGTTTGTACACTGTTAGTGTATCGGTTTTTTACACTGTCAGCGCATCATCTATCATCCAAGGATGTATGGTTATTAACTTTTAAATAAAATTAATGTAAATGAACGGTGGATGATGTACTGACAGTGTAAAAAAATTTACTATGTCAGTGCACACATATTAAACTCTATATCTTAATAGGAAAACTTGATATATTGGGTATATGAATTCTTCTACTTATATTTTCTTATTTCACACATTTTTTTCGTAGGACTTATCTCAATTAATTACATTTGATTTTCAAAAAATTTTCAAATTTTTCAATTCAAGTCCTTTATATAAAAGCATGCTTCTCCTTGAAAAGAAATCTAAGAATCCTAACAATGTTTACTCTATCAATAATCCAACCCAATTTAATCCACCTGGCAGCTGGCCTCATTCTTTTTCACATTTGTAACAAACTCTTGTTTTTATATACGACCGAACATTCCACTTGGCCTCATACTTGTGAACTTTTGGTACTTTTGATGCAATGGATCTCACACCTCGTTATGTTACTCCCTCGGTTTTCAAATATAAAGTTTTTTGGATTTCACGTCCATTAAGAAAGTGAAATAATTTAGTTAATTGTAATGAAAATGTGAACTTTTGATATGTGATTTCAAAATTACTCCTATTAATATTATTGGGAATCTAAAAATGTTAAATAAATAAGGGTGTTTGTGAAAAAAAATAATTAATGATCATTGAAAATTGGTATGAGACTTTATAAATAGGAAAAAATGCCAAAAAGGCTTTATATTTAGAGACGAAGGGAGTATTATTGACCTTTCCAATACTCTTGCCGAATCTTGGGTTCTGATATCAATTGCCAGGGATTTTTGCGATGTTAATAGGAAAAAAAATCCTTAGGAAAAAGGGGAAAAAAAGTGAGAATGTTAATACACCTTGTTATTTAATTTGATTTTTAGCTTCTGTAGAGGTAAATTTATTTTTCTTGCTAAAAATAACTCATTTTTTGTTAAGTAGCTAGCTCATCCAAATGTGGTTATGCATAAGATCACCTCGTTCAGCATTGGCATGATGATGTGCTTGCAACTAATTGGAAGAGATGGCAAGGACCAATGAATGTTTGAAAACATATATGACTTGAAAGACAGGCTGCAGGTTATTCCTAGGAATCTTCCAAATGAGTAGAGACACGCGCAAGGAGTGCTATAGTGTTATTTACGTGATCAAGTTTAGCAGTACACACAAGGAATAACGTACATTACATCGTGATATGTTCTTTGAAGTGCAAGAAACATGAGAGTCCATTTAGAATTATGTGGGGGGCTGTTGCAGATAATCCTAAGAAGAAGCCAAGGTCCACCTGACACATTATTCATCATTGTATTCCAGAAAGTTCTGTCTTAAAAGGTCACGTAACAGTTTAGAATTTTCTCTAGCCTTGGATTTGGCTTCAGAGCAAGCAAAGATTTAGTTGTCATCACACTCGTGTGTGGTGCTAGAAATAGAAAGATCTCAAGAATAATGAATCTGATGAAAAAATTGAAAAAGTTTCATATTTGAATTTGACAGCTTTTTATTTTAATAAATGATGAATTTATCTGTATTTCTTACATATTTTTTATTGTACTTTTTGTATATACGGACATCTCAGAAATATTTCAGAAAAATAGAATAATAAATATTGTCCCACAATTGATGTTGGAATACTTAATTGAAAATGAAAATCACAAATGGATGAGACCATCCAACCACTTTCCTACCTAAGGCATGAATCATGATCACTCGTCTTGGCCCTAATTGGGACCCTCTTTGTACAACACTAGTCACCTATGCACTTTTATTTACAATTCACGGTTCTATTTACTGCTTGTTACCATCTATATAGAGAGAGTAATATCCCCTTCTCATATGCCACTAGGTTTTTTTTTTTTTGTGAAAGTCACAAGAAGTTCAAAAGCATAAGTAAAGTGTTTTATTATAAAGGGTACCTTGAGAATTTCATTATCATTTTTATTTCAAGAAAGTTTCAACCAGGAATTGTATTAGAAAATGCACCAGAATGCATGATTGGACTAGAAATGATTATGGACAACTGGCAAGCTTCTTAATTTGTCATACACGGCAACAGGTTAGGACATTAGATATAGTCCAAGAAATGAAAAATAACTATATTCACCCGTGATATGCTCCTATATTTTAAGATGAAAAACATTGCAAGAGTGACTATTTTATTATGGAAAAATTCAACACACAGAATCACAATTTTCAGGTTTCTAAAACAGTAGAGACATTCATGATTGTTCCAACTTCCAACAACCCATGCTTTTTTCCCTATGTCTTATCTTTACTGTGATAGCACAAGAAGACAGAGTCACATTGAAATGTGCAATTCACTCAATTGAAAAAAAATCCAAGAAGCTGCATTGTCCATTGCACTCAAGAGCCTAAGTAGACCAGTCAAATTTACTCTATATTTCACCAATGATTAGCCAACTTGGAGAACTCAATTATTGATGTCTTTTTATTAATTTACCTATTTTTAGTTATTACTTCAAATTAATCTTAGATTTCATCAAAGTCTAATCAATTTGATTGCAGAAAAGATTAGATGAATTCCATGATCAAATTTTTAGATCTAGCTGAATTTCATAATTGGGGCAGCATTGTCCAATCTTTTTCTCCAGCCTGCACCCAACCCTGAAATGCTTGTCTTCAATAATGAACATAGGTTGAATACAAAACAAACTAACATTACCTTTGAGCAAATTATATCCACATTTCTAACAATGGATTGAAAGTACTATATACTAGATATTAGATAACTACAATTGAACATATAGAAGTTGATGCTCAACTTTTTCTGTTTTTATTTCTCTTTACCCTTCCATTTTTGTCCAACCAAATTATACAAAATTCCCATCTTGTTGCTTCTTGTTTCTATTCCCATCCCAATGCATCATGAACTAGACAAAGTAGAGAAGCAACTCTCAGACCTTGTAAGGCCAGAACCACCAATTTCTCTGTGAATCTTATTAGTTGGACTAGCTGGTGTGGACCTTACTCTAGGTGAATTATCCAAACTCCTCCTAAGAATCTGTCTCATGGCAGATATCAAATGCACTGTTGGGTTAGGAGGAGGTCCTGAAGCCTTGAACTTATTGCAAAAGTTCATGTGCTTTGTCATTGCTTCTTCAGTGCTAACAAGCCTCTCAGACCTTACAATCTCATCCTTAACAGCCTCAGCACATAAGCCGCAAACCCATTTTCCATGGTATCTCTCTCTGATTCTTTCTATGTAGGCTGGTGTGCACTCTTCTGTTAGGCCACAGCAGTCACAGATTGCAAATTCTACTTCACTCTGTGCTGCAGCAATTAGTATGCTGCTGCTAGTTGCTGCTGTTGGTTGAGTTGGTTCCGGTGCCGAAATCGCCATCGGATCACTGATTATTGTTGCAGACATTATTTCCAATACACCCTGTGTGAACAAGGAAATAATCAATCACAAATTCACAATCAAGTTAATATCACTTTTTGCTAGCTTTTGTACCAAAGGAAGATATAAATTATAAACCCTTCAAGGATATATACTTCAGTATATAGACAAATGGTTTTCAACATAATCAAGTGCATATGACATGATCAAAAACATTTACTTGTTTCTCATTCAGGAAATAATAAATTGTTTTCAGAAAAGAGAGTAAGGAAAAGCTACTATTTTCTACCAAGCACTTGTCCCTTTCTGAGTTTATACTAAAGACTTTTGCTGAATGCAAGAAAAGCATGGAATTTTTCATACTAAAATGATTCTCATCAACATCTAAGTAAGATATAGAATTAAATGTATACAAATATCAAATAGAATCTTCTAGAGTTGATTTACAAATACAGGTGTCAAATACAATCACAGATTGCAAGCACTTTTCTCTCCCTTTTGGAATTATACTAAAGATTATTGTTGGTGAGTGCAAGAAAAGCATGGAACATCATATGAATAAAACAAGGAAGTGCATCATTAGAAGGAGAGAAAAAGACATGAACAATAAACATGATAAAACTTTTAGTAAAAGTCTAGTGCAAGAAAGCAAATTCAACATGAAATTTGATGAGAGGGTTGATTACCAGCAGAAGCAGATCAAAATCAATCAAAATGAATGATTATATATATGAATATATATCTTTCTCTACTTCTGCTTGATGAGTATTCTTCTCTCCTTATCTCTCCTTCTCCCACTCTCCTTCTTCTTTTTTTTCTTCCTCAGTTAACAAAATCTCAGGCATGAAAACCATTTCAAAGAAACTTGACTCCTAAGAAATAATTACCCTTTTGCTTTCTTCAATCTCCTTTCAAGAACTAAACAAAGTCTTTTTGTTTTTTTGTTGAAAGGATAAAACTTTGAAGAAACTCAAATCTTAGATGTGCAAAGTGCAAACAAGAGAGAGAGAGAGAGATTGGTTTTCTTTTTTTTGTATCTCCACAAGATCTTGCACTCAATTATATATATGAATAGTAAGGAATAAGAGAGATACAAAAGAGAAAGAGAAGCACTTTCTAGATAGAGAAAAAATTGTAAGTAGTAATATAAAAGAAAAAAAAACTCCAATGATTGAGGCTTTAGGAGGTGGACTAAGGCATATTCCACATCAGCAAAAACATTGGCCATTGATGATTGGATTGCCAGCTAAGCACTTTGATAACTTGAGTCTCTTAACCAATATGTGTTGTTTGGACTTTCACCACCAATAATTTTTTCTTATTTATGAAGCAAAGCAAGACACTTGTGGACATGTGTGAAATGCAATCATGTGATGTGTGGAAGATACAACTTGCAAGGTTTCCTAATAAATCTTGGCTTCCTAATTTGAATTACTGTTTGTATTAGAAGGGCCATGACTAGCTGGTTTTAGTAGGTCAAGCTACCAGATTTGTTAGAATAAATAAGAGTGGTGGTAATATAGTATTCTCATTTTTGAGAAAGTAGGCATTTTGGAATGTTAGGTAGAGAAGAATGCGCATATATACCTTGGAGATCACCAAAACAAGTTCCTATTGGATTAATATTTTTTTGGTATATATGCCCATATATGACCTTTTTTTTTAGAGTCCATTGGATCATGCATAAATTCATTTTTTTTCTTGTTTCTAAATATTTTAATAGATAACAACGGGGGTTGACTCAAGTGGTGTGATCCTGTCAACTTGAGAACTTGGGAATGAGGCCTGAGACTAAGAAATCTCAGATTTGATTCACGGTTAAAACACATCGTTGGGAGAGACATAAGAACACAACCTCGTACACGATTAGTTTCAAAGGTTCCCTGATATTAAGGGTGCTCTTGGGAACACCTGTAGTACTGACCAAAGAATACAGAAAAAATATATATTTTAATAGATAATGATAATTATAACAATAAATGATTCAACAGTTTTAAATTAACCTCATAATTTTTTCACGGATGTAATTTCTCATTCTTAACCTAATAAAGTCGCATTTTCTTCTAAAGGAAATTGATTGAGGAATGAGGAGCATAGATCATGATGAATTGTATCAGCTTTGTATATTTCTCCTTATGTATAACAGAAATTATACCAATTTTTCCTGAAATTTAACTTAATAATTATATAATGAGTGCCTTTCTTATTTTAAAAATTATGCAAATTTCATTTAATTTATGTTCCTATTAAAATTTATCTCCTTTAAAAGAAATAATTTGTGTAGCTTTTGAAACAAGCTAAGATATATCAAATATATTAAGGCAAATTTTAAGCTAAAACAACATAATTTTCTTTTGTAAATATTTGCAACAATTAATACATTTCTTTACTAAATTGATCCAGTGGTAAAAAATTCTACCGGAGTATCAATTATGGTTCACCTCCAAAAATCAAGGTTAGTTCAATGTCATAGGAGCGATGATTATTGGAAGGAGCATCCAAATATATATTAAAAGATATTAGTAATTCCTTCCCCATCCATATGGTAAAAATGATACAATTGGTTAATAAAACAAATTCACTTTGTTGATCATGATCTTTGTCATTATCATGTTTTATATATATATATATATATATATATGTATCACTATAACCAATATACTAGTGGACTTGATTGTAGGAGAGAAGAGGGAAACTTATACTGCACTTGACTTAGTTTAGCAAAATAGAAAGTATAATATTATTATTCATTTTATAAATCATATTAAAAGTAAAACATAATCAATTATTAAGATTAATCAAGCAACTTGACAATAATTTATGGTTATTTTAGCTTTTTTAGAATTTTCTTATAAACATCAACAGTTACCCATATTTATATTAAAAAGTTAGGTGAATTAATAAAAAAGGAACCACATACAAAAACTAAAAAAAGGGAAGGGCAGGGAAGGCAGAATTATTCTAGTGGCTAATAGTCTCAATGTTCTCCTTCCATATATAGCGTATCTAGAGAGTTATTCTTATTCCGAATTAAGTGTGACAGCTGTAACGTCCCAGCACATATGCATGCACACATGTCGGACATAAACCCCAATAATAATTTTCACTTTTCATCCCAAGATAGCAATTGGCTTTGTTTCTATTAGTTGAAAGATGATCAGTTGATTTGAGTAATAACGTAAGAGTTGCAGTCTTGCAGATCATATGAGGGCCAATATTATTCCATATAGGTGAATTTTCCACGCCTTTAATAATTGGTTGGGTTAGGATTGTTAGCAACCGCAGTGCTTCCTACGCAATTAATCCACTTGTTTTATATATGGCCCCCACTTCTATTTATTTATCGGTTTTCTTAACCTCAGCCCTATAAGAGCTTAAAAGTGGATGTATTTCATTGGGACCCAATGAAATACATCCACTTTTAGGCTAAGGGCTGAGGTTAAGAAAACCATTTATTTATATATGCATCAAATTTCTGGTCCAAATAAAAAGGTTTGAGTCGAAATTCATATTGGAAGACTCACACAGTCACTCACTTGCTGTAGTGAGGCATGCGATTCGGGTAAGTAATATTTGGAGAATCGAATGGGCAACCAAAAAAAGGGTTTGGGTCAATAAAGTATGAGATTATGTGATTTGTGCTACGAACTGTCTATTAAATAATAAGAGAAAATAGTCTATACACTGTCTATTAAATAGTGTAAAGATTTTTTACACTGTCAGCATATTATCCACCGTTGATTGCTTAATTATGGTTGATTTATAAGTAAAAATACTACATATTAATAGTGGATGATGCATCGACAGTATAAAAATTTTACATTGTCAGTGTACAAATATTAAACTCATTAAATAATATTGAAATTAATTTCTTAACCATAATTTGGTTGATTAGTTTTTCACCCGTGGAAATATAATTGGAAAAAAAAAAATAACACACAAGCAAATAGACAGAGAAATATGCATATACCCCAATTGGCCGATTCTTCAGCATCAGATTTCCATTATGAAAAGAAAGCAACTCAACCCCACAATAGTAGCTTATGTACTCAAAAACAATTAATGAGTGGACCAAACATTGCCATGCCAATATGAAAGAGCTGTGGTACTATATGACTGACAAATATAATTGCTATTGCACTAACCAGCGATTGTGATAAGGACCTTGCAATTAGACACTCACACTCACACCCTTCACCCCCTGTTCCCAAATATGTACTAATTGATAGACAAACCCATTTGTGAATTGTTCTAATCTTTTCCTCCTTCTGTGAGCTATCCTTTTCCAGTACAATATATTGGAGAAAATCTGCAGTTATATGCCATGCTGAGCTTAAGTGCATTAAATTAGGGGTGTGGGAACATGTGGCACAGTTCACATGGCCAGGGACCCCCTTTACCCCTAAATTCGTATACTAATATACGGCATGTGAATCATGATATTAAATCCATTTGCCTATATCTTGGGTTATTAAATCTACGTGAATTTTCAACACGTCTTGTTGGTCCATGTTTCTACTCTACAATATTTACATCTAAAACAAATGTTTTTTGGAAGTTGATTTTTTATCCCCTGTTTACTCGTTGCCTTTACACATATATTGGGGGTAATTTTTTTCCAATTTGCTGACCCCCAATGTAGATGTAAAAATTTGCATATACGTTAATCTCCCAACATATGCATAAAGGAGGATTAAAGACTATTGCTATTTAGACGGTCAATAATGATATTTTTACAATTTGATTTCTAGTATTTATCCTACAACTTCTACATTGATAATATAGAATAGAATAGCACAATTTAATAAGCTATCTCTCGTTATAAATATTGTCCTAATTTATAATAGTTGTAAAATGAGTTGTAGGATTTGCACAAATAACACCATTGATGAGGCATTATATTTAATTATATCTATAAATGATATTGTAGATTTTCTTTAAAGGAGTATTTTAAATTAGGGTATTCATCAATTTGATTAAGGTGACTAATTCTTTTGCAGAGTTGTATACGTAGTCTTGTAGGTGCTTTTATGGAATAGGAGTGTTGGTTAAACAATTTAAAAGTGTTATATCCAACCCTAAACCTTTCTTAATTAAGTTTGAATCAGCTCTTTCTAATGAACTAACTCACCTTAGGTCTCAATCTAAAATGATCGAGACGAATATGTTGATCCTTTCTCGTAAAATGGGCTGGAAACATCTCAATCACATGGACATTTATTTTGGTTAAACTATTTGAGTTTTATATTCCAAATTCCATAAAGTATCCCTAAACCTTAGTTTTAATATGAAAATTACCAAATTACCTTAATTAAAAAAATAATAGGATATGAACCTCATTAATTAAATTATCTATAAACCTCATATTCTTCCTCTAACCTTAAACCACATAATAACCACCTTATCTTCTTCCTTCCTCCATCACCTCCACCGAGCCACAAATCTCCACCCCTGTCTCTCATCCCTCTTCATCGTTTTTCTATGTTCCCTCCTTGTTCTGCGTTTTTTTCCTTGTGGCTCTGTGTTCTTTGTTATGCTTTTTTTGTTCTCTTTTTCTTTGTTTTGCCATTTTTCTTTTTTTTTCCTTTCCGGTCGTCGCTACAATTGTGCGCAGTGTTGGTTGTACGTTGTGATGGTGTTGTGCGGTTGTGCTGTTGCGGTGGTGCGGTGCGGTGGTTCTGTGTTGTGGTGTTTTGCCTTTGTGTTGTGCAATGGTGATGAGGGAAGGGGGAAAGAAATGATTTTGGTTTAGGTTTATCTTTAATGTGCAGTGGTAAGAAATGATTTTGGTTTAGGTTTATCTTTAATGTGCAGTGGTACTGTGCTATGTAGTCATAATATGATAATTTTCATATTAAAATTGGGTGTTGGGATACTTTATGGGATTTGGAATCTAAAACTCAAATTATAAACTCAAACTATTTTAATGCTATTTATAGATGTGAAACAATGTAGTTAACTTGGACTAAGTTGCGAGATTTTTAACGACGTAGTTATTTAGGTAGCTAACAATTGAATTCAAGTTGTTTAATAAAACTAATCATACAGCTAGGTAGTTGGAATTTGTTGAATGAGTTAAAAGATAATATGGGATAAAGGGTTTGTTCGGCAAAACTAACTTGTAGCTGTGAGCTTGTAACTTGTAGCTATGAGCTTCTAGTTTGTATCTGTTAAGCTAGCTAGGAGCTATGAGCTTTTAGCTAAGAGCTTATAGTTGTTTAGCTGACTATTTAAAATAATATTGTTCAGCAAAACTAGCTTTTGAAATAGCTAAAAGTTATTAAATGACCAAAAAGAACATGCAACATATTATTATTTTATATTTTTCAAATTTTTTTCTTTATTTATTAAATAGATAGTTAATTAATTAATTAATTAATTGAATATAAAAATTATTAAATTATAATTAATTAAATTCATTTTTTCTTAATTTATTAATTATGTAGTTAATTAATTAATTACTTATAACAAAATTATTAAATTAATAATTAATTAAAGGGTAGTAAAATAATTTCAAATTTTGTTTGAGGGTATAATTGGTATATGAATTATTGAAAGCTAGTTTAGTTTCTAGAAAGCTGTTTCAAGTAGCTTTCTAAAAGCTAGCTTTCAAAAACTACAAGCTCCTTCTAATTTGTATTCGCCGAACAGAGCTAATAGCTTATTGACTGAATCTAAAAACTCCTAACTAGCTAAAAAGCTCCTAGCTCGTGTTGCCGATAGCCAAAAATTGAAAGTCACCTCACCACGATGTTCTCATGACATTATTAATTATTTTGTAACCCGACCGGTCTTTTCTTTCAAGCTAAACGGATCTGACTAATTTTTTTTTTTCATTTCACTCTTCACACACGATATTATCATGTGAAAAATACATGGGAAGATTAATTAGCCAAATTATTTAGAAGAAAAAAAAAAGTTGTATTCATCTGTCTATTTCTCAGTTATTATATCATACTTAAAAAATTTAACTAATTATGAATTCTTTCATTCTTTGTGAGTATGATATAATAAAGCCAGCTAAAATTTTTAAGTAATATAATGAATTCGATTTTTGTAATGTTCATAAAAAAATTGTTTATAGAAACAAAATTTACGTTGATATAATCTCTAAGTCTCTAAAAATATTTGTTTGGCCATCCGGTAGAGAAACATTTGGGGTAAAGAAAAGTCATTTCTTCACTATATTGAATGTATACACGTTTGGTTTAGGTCAACCTACCAAAACCAAATGGCTTTGTGGCTTTTCAACTCGTTCTGTAGATAATAGCGACAGCAAAAGTAGTTTGTAATGGTTGGTAATTAATTTAATAGCAGTATCATCAATTCATCATGCCTTACGACACCACCACACTTATCAGTTATCATGTGTAAGCTTAAATTATTGATTGATCGCGTCTAAGTGAAAGAGATTAAACAAAATGATTAAAAATGATTCTACTCCCTTTTGTTCGAATTATAAGCAATTCTAACCACTTTTACGCTTATTAAGAAGGTTAGTTGATTGTATTTAATTTTCTCAAATTTATAAAAAATAGAGATATTTTTGGAAAGTAGTATTGGGAATGAAACAAAAATTAATTAAGATTATAATTTTCTAGAGATGTTTTAGGAAAGTGACATTGGGAGTGAAACAAAATTTAATAAAGTTTGTTTGTTTTGCTTATATTTTAAACCAAGAGTATTATGTTTTTTGTTGCTTATAATTCGAGGCGGAGGGAGTATACTTTCACGATTTTGGTGTATGCTGCAGGTGTCAATAAAGGTTTCTCTTTTCCCTTATCTTCAATTATGACGAATTTTAGTTTGGAAAATGCTAACAAGTGCCCTTTGTTATAGATAAAAATTATTGGAAAGTGTGATTTTTTATGTTTTCGAGAGAGTGTTGAATGTGGACTTATGATTTTTTTTCCATATGTAGTAACCCGGGGCACTTGTTAGCAAGACCCTTTTAGTTTTTATTAAATATTTAGCCACTATCCAAAAGACTCCACATGATAGAAATGGTTTAGGTCAATTAATTTCAGTAGTTTGTAGAAAAATCATTTTTTAATATGATTTTAATAAAACATGAATAATATAAATTTTTTTAGCTTAAGGAAGCAAATAAGAAAGCTGAAAGCTAATTAAGGAGGAAGGAACGAAGCTGTGAAAGGAAGAGGATGATAACTCTAACTTGTAATTGAAATAAGTAAAGAATTTTTTTTATTAAATAATTATTATTAAACTTGTCATAAAACACTATAAAATTTGTAACAAAAAAAATACATAAAAGTGGTAGAGTAGTTCACCGAAAAAAAAAAGTGGTAGAGTGAAAACGAGTAAAGAAAGGAAGAAAAAAACATTTGCAAGCACCTACAAAGTGACGGAGTGATCCTTTATGAAAGGCTACTGTAGGACATGAAGTTGTATATGCTTTTATTAGTCTTTTGACTTTTCCAAAGCCCTTCAATAATTTTGGGCGAAAGATGGAAAAAAAAAAGGGAGAAGATTTTTTTTGGTTAATAATATATGGTTAGGATGCCTGTTTTAAAGTCATCTGACTGGTCTCACAATTTAATTTGGGTGTGATAGAAAAATTATATGGTTGTATATTATTATTATTTATTAGGATTTTCTTAACCTCAGTCCTTATGGCTGAAGATAAGAGATTAAAAGAAATGCATTTTTATTAAAAAAAAAAACCAAACATTTAATGATTCAAGTGATAGTGGAGTTAATTTTTTTAGGTTTCTTTACTACTTTTAACTTCATGTGTCTAGTTTTTTTTTTTTAACTATTTTCTTGTGTCAAGTTGAAGAATTTGACTATTGCATTTTTTTATACGTAATTTGATTATTACATTAAAAGATAAATGTATTATAGATAATCACTGATATAAAAGTAACAACAAAAAATAATATTAGGGTACTTGATCTTGCTTATTCTTTATTATTGAGTGGGTGATTCTTTAATTTTCTAGAATAATGTGTACTGATTAGCCTATATGTACTTCAATTGACGTGTGTGAATGGTGATGGATTACAACGCAACCTTGGAGCCTGAGATCTTTGTACATAACATACACAAGCTGTTGGATATATGAAAATAAATAAACCATTTTAGTAAGAAAATAGTCATCCAATGCAAACCTAAAACCTTTTGACTGCATGATTTATATATGCATTATTCTTCTTCATGAAGAAGAAGATCAATCATGCAAGGAAGATATGAAGAAAAAGATAACTGAGTGAGTATGGTGGTTGAAAGCCGATGTGACATTCCATTTGTGCTTTCATTCATGTCTGTTTAATTGAACAGAGGATCCCTACTATTTGATGAAGACACAGAACTGTGTGTTCATATCATTATCTTTTCCTTCCAGAATATAGATCAGTTAGGGGTGTAAATGAGTTGTACCGAGCAATTGAAGCTGAAAAAGTAAATTTGTTCAAGCTTTACTTATTTAAAAAATTTATTGTTTGAGCTTAATTAATGAGTTCGAGTCGGAATATGGTAAAATTTAAGGGTTTTGCTAACCAGTGCCTAAAGGACAGTGGTTAAAGAATACATTAAAAGAAAAATTATATTGGAAATCTAAGTTTACTAGTTATCAATGTTATAAATTCAACATTTTCTAAGACAAAATTACTTTTTTTATTCTCTTAAACAATGTTCTAAGGGCGTTCTTTAAAAACCCAATATTTAATATTTGCATCTCTATCATTTGAGCGGATCCTTTGAATCAAGTTTACTATGATATATCTAGCACTATTAAGATGCATCTAGAAAAATGTATGTTTAAAAATCAAGTCAAAAGGTAGTTGAGATGTTTTCTATCGATCTCTAAAATCTGTTTAATCAAAGTTATATTCATTATTTTTAGACTTGGTACTTCTCCACCATGAAGTAGTGATGTTTGGTCAACTAAGCGCTACATGAAAAATCTACAGCACAAGTAAATAAGCGCCGCTCAGCTAGCAATCATGTGTTAATCAGAAACTAAACCAGCAAGTGATTAGAGTTCAATTTTTGTCGTCTCCAATGTTCTGAATAAATAAAAAGTTAAATTCTGGCATAAGCTTTGTAACAAAAAAATAAATAATTCAGCATAAACTATGGTGTGGTTGACATGCAAATACTACTTCATGGGGGAAAAGTACCAAGTCTAAAATAAAAAACTAAAAAGATTATTGGTCAATAGGAAGTATAAATAAACAATACTACTTCACACATCACAATTGATTTGGATACCTTATAAAAATATCATTCTATATAAGGTAGGACTACATCACAAATCACAATTGATCTGGATACCTATTACTTGCAGAAATTTCTGCTTTATACATCAAACTGCATTGATTTTGTAAGGTCCACTTACTCAAATATTGCAAGGTGTGAACTATATTTGGCCTTGATTGATGCTATGTTTGAACTACATCCATCGTTATCGCTTTCAATCAACCAATAATTTTTGTTGCTTCAACAGCCATTCGAGTTTCCAACATTGAATGGCATGCAATTGTTCAACTGGGTCCAACTCCAACATTGCTGTTAGTCTGCTAAAAGGACCTACTCATGCATGACCCATTGCCACCAAACTCATTGAAGAAAATAAGAAACCAATACAATTCCAAAAGAATTTGGAGCATGGAACATGGAGTACATCAAATATTTAATTGACATATATATTGATTCAGCAAATCATTTCACTCAGATTACAATGAATCAGTTTAACCTTTTTTTTTTCCAGTCAGTTTACCAAAATTATTTGTATGATAAACTTTACCACCATCATCATTATTATTATTTATTATTTACAAACAACTTGGATTTGGGGAACCATTTACAGATACTTTCCCCTGCCAACATCAATGTTAAAAGCATCCAGTGATGGGTTGGTTCCATTTGGTCATATCAGAGTTACCATCAGTATATACGTCGGTGGACGGCTGCCATTGCCATCCCGGTTCCTCACTACAGCATAACACAAAAACTGCTGTTCCCATGGGACTTGGTTACGAGGTCAATGGGTCAAAAAATACTCCCAGTATAGTACTAACATTAAAATCTAATTTTGGATATGTTTTCGCTTATAACACTACTTCTTGTGTTCTATCATGCTCAGTAGATTCTTCCTCAAGTTCCTTAATTAGCCTTTCGATCTGCCTTCTGTAAACCGGCATGAAGTGATCACTGATCATGGTCTGTGAAAGTCTAATTTTACTATATAGAGATCTCGGAGTAAGGAAAATCCCAATCTTAGTCTCATCAGGCTCGCCGCTACTGTCCGAACTTGTAGAGGATGGGCTACTATCACTGTCATGCTCTGCATCATCAGAGTGGAATGTAACAATGTGCATTATCTTTCCAGCCGGGAAAAATCTGTGAACTTCTTTTATTTCTGGTGCAGAGCTCTGGGTTTGCCCATCAGTTACCTCTGCTATGGCTGCTTCTTCTTCCTCCCTTATCTCTTCAACCTCAGCGTCAGGTCTGTCGTACAGCTCATGCTCCAGTTGTTGCCACAATTGCACTTCACTCATCTGATCCTCATACCCGTCATGGTCCGTCCTGTCCTCGCTGTCATCGTGATCACCATTCCCCTCAGCATCTGAAATCCTTTCATTGGCACATTCAATCTCAGAAGACCACTCTTCTACAGATGAAGATACGGGAAGGTTCATGTTCTTTGCATTAATCGCCTTCTTAGGAGAAATAAGTGGATCGGAACTCTCTTCATTTTCCGAGGATGTAGATCTAGGGGTACCTTCTTCCCCCATGGGATTTGAATGAGAACCCACGGCTCGGCGACGGGGTCCCATGCATGACCAAGAGGACAGGTTAAGGTTTGGACGTGCCCATGCCGCTTGAGCCATGCTCTTGGCTCTCTTCATCACAACCTGCAATTGTTCAAAAATTCAGATCATGGAGTAGAAGCAAATTGAAGATAGTTATCAAATGAATGTGAAGCAGTAATACTTCTTGAATAATAAGATTGACCACATCAACCCCTAACCTTAACAGAGAACTAAAAAGAATGCAACTTGTTTCTTATAACAGAGGAAAAGAAGTACCTGGGTACCATTAGAAACTGGCTGCAACATTGCCCCTGCCCCAGCAACTTTAGCTCTAGCAGTGGCAATAGATGGGAGACGAGAACCCAATGCTGAAGCAGAACGATAGACAGTGCTAAGTATCCTTGTTTGCTCGATTTGATTCCTCAAGTCATTTATCCATGCTGATGCTGTCACCTGAAAATTGGAGAGGAAAAATAAAATTAACACACATGATGCAGAAAACATATGAATCACACACGCATTCATCTTGCAAACAACACCATAAAAAGTAACTGTATCAAGAACACTAACTTTATGTGAATCATTCGAGAGCATGAACATTAAAACTGCTTCCTAAAGTATCACACAACTGCTTTCAAAACACAGTTTTGAGGTTACTTAAGAAGTTCAAGACCATAAATGAGACTTGACAAATTTAAAATAATGACTCCAACATTCTTTCCAGGGTACCCTGCAGTTGTACAACTGAGACTGCAGTGTTAAGTGTTAACTACTTGATTATACTCCCTTGGTGTATCTCTTTGCTTGAACTATCACTTCCTTTTCCCGCCTATCAATTAAATATTTCTTCGATTTGTTAACCATTAAAATTTAACCCTGACAAAAAGCCTTGTCCATATAGATTATGGCTACCAGTTGATAGGAACCAGCATCACCAGATCTCAGAAATATCATCAAATATTAGCCAATAAATCATCAAAAGAAAATACATTTCCAAGTACGAGATACATTTTTTTCTTTCTTAAAATCACAACCTCAGAACGCAAGTCATCTACAGAAGCTGCTGAGAATGTAGGCACTAAATCAGCTCCATTTATAACAGAAGTAATAACATTATTGCCTGACTCTGCCAACTCCCATGTCATACAAGCAGCTGCATAAGTAAAAAGACATCAGTATAAAGCTACACCCATTAAGGAACAGGGAGTCACTGTACAAAAATTTCCCAAAGTGATCTAGGATACTACTAAAATATCCCTTAGATTTGAGAAAGAATAAAAACAATGCAGAATCATTGTAACATAGGATGCAGCTTTTGCAACTAAGCTAAAAAATCAGACCTGGAGCAAATGTTACACATGTAGTCATGGACAGTTCCTTTTGCTCTCTTAATATATACGTTAGGAGTGCTGCTGTGCCTCCACCCAAGGAGTGCCCTACAATCTACATAAAAGACCTTTAAAAAGTAATCCAGAAAAACAGAGAAACATCATATTAAACTATTTAAAGCTTAAGACTCCATATCAATTGACAAAAGGCAGAACAGAAAAATTAAATTGCCAAACAGCATCTTTACAAACTGATGGTTTCAGGAACTGAGAAAACAACATATGTTTTCAAACTGTAGATTGGTAAAGTTTATCATACAAATAATTTATCATCATTACTCTTGTATGGTTAACAAAAATATGGGGCTAAAGAACATGATTGCTATCATCACAGGCACTAACTACGTACGCTTCAGCACAAGATTATTTTTTTATAAAAAAAATTATATCATGGTCTAACAAGAAAGTGTGCATTAAAAAGGATTATATAGTCAGAAGAACAGGGCCTATTGTGTAAACAAATATCAATACCTTAACTTCATAGTCAGGGTGGTGGCGAAGGGCTTCAAGGAGACAAGGAGTTGCAAGCTTTGCAATCCAACGAGCAGCCGCGACCATTCCACAGTGTGCATAACCTAAAACCAATTCGCTAACTCCCCCCTGTTGTACTACACTATGATGAAAAGGTATCACAGTTCCAGTGACAGCTGTTAGAGTATCCTTGATACTATGTGTGCCACGAATCAGTAACAGAAAGCATCCCAAGTTGTGATCAACTATTACCGTAAAAGCTGGTTTCAAAATCTGCATTAAAAAAGAATAGACAAGTTTATACAAATATTGATTCTACTGAATGAAATACACCAACTGATATGGCAGCAAGTATTGTTTATTCATCAATTCATCATGGTCATGGCCACAACTCCCCCGACCTCCCACCGTCACAAGAAAAGTTCATAAAAGGGAAACCCCTCAACCTTCAATTCCCACCATTGGATCAAATTTTTTTCTGACTAAAACAACATCTTCCATCACTTCAGCTTCCCATACTTCCTCAAAAGAAAAAGTACATAAAATACAGGGGTAGAAATATTGAATTATAATCAGCATACTTACTCCTGCTTTTGGTTCCTGAAAGAGAACATTTTCTTCAGTGTAGCCAGTTTCTTCCAGAAACAATGGAAAGGGCTTCTTCGAAAAATGCCAACACAGTGTCAACAGGTTTAAGAGATACTTAAGTTCAGCAGTTACGTCCGATCCTTTCAGTTGTAAGCAGTCCTTACCACCAAACACACTGTCAACATTATAGTTTCCCTGCATAGTATAACCCAGAAATTTCAACATTCATTCATTTAAAACACTGGTGTTAAACTTGCATTTAAGAAAACAAGAAACTAAATTTTTTTTTTAAAAAAAAAAAGGAAGCATGAAAACTTCAAAATAAAAAGTCATTTTGCATGTCAAACACGAAGCTAATGTTCTGTGAATATCAATAGTCTAGTAAGTAGTAACTTCAGGTTCGCTTGGATTAGACTGTAATAGAAACAGATTTTATAATTTTCAATTTGTTTGGGAATAACAAAGTATAATTACTTTTCAAGATGATTTAGGGATGCCTTTAGAGAATCACAAGTTCTAACTTGATTCATTAGATTATTTTTTTGGAATTGCTTGTGTGGCTTTTTGGGAAAACTTCAAAGCCCCATCTTAAAAATAATTTTCTTCACTGAAAAAGCTACTCCTGAGTTACTTCAACTACAAATACTGTGAGAATTGGTTTTTGGCAGGTAATAACGATTTTAGAGGATCCAAAGTCTAAAACAAACATAACAGTAACGTCCAAGGTTAAGCATTTAAAAACCAGATATAAGATTAAATGCTAAAAAATTTAAACCAATACTAGAGAGCAACCTCTTATCTACGTACGTAAAGCTAGCAGTTGAAGAAATGAAACAGTTCAGGCTAATAAATTAAGATTGCATCTTCCAAGGATGTCATGAAACTTGTCTGTCTTAAACATATCGATTAATATATGATTAACATCAATAGAAAATATATAACATTGTTGGTAGAGGCTTTCGGTGATCTCTACACCTCGAAAGGGATTAGTCTTCGGCTATCTTCTAGGTCCTTGGTACACAACACAAATGTGTGTGTGCCCATGCATGGACCATGTGAAATATCTCATGATTCAAGTTCAAAAGAGGGTATCATTTTGGAGAAAATAGTCTATTATCCAAGCTACCTAAGCCAACTTGCTCTCCTTGAAAGTAGATGCAGCAAGTATATCATGTAAATCATAAATTCCAAAAACAATTTATTATGACAATTTGAACATGATCATCCTTACTCCTAAGCAGCAGAAACTCAAAAAACTACAATTATGAACTCAACCCACTGCTGTGAAGGTGAGAATGATTAAAAGAACTAAATTGCACATAACATATAAGGAAAACTTCAGTGATAATATAATTGTAACACTGCTCTCCAAACACTGGATTATTTTTTCAAAGACTGTAAATTTTTATTGAGATGGTAAGCATTAAATTGGCCTCACAACCATTCAATTATAGTTCTGCCTTAAAAACATGCACCTAACTTTCCAAATTCTATATCCTTCTTATCTTAGTATAGACATAACTCTTCATTTTTCTTATGTAGTTTTAGTTGCTGAATAAAACCTGGGACCACAGACAGAGAAGCAAAGACCCCATGTGTCATTCATTACCTGTCTCTTGAGAAGAAAGCTTATACCGAATGCTAAATCTCCAATGGGCCATTTCCCAAGTGTCTCCGAATAGGTAAACCTAAGAGTCTCTGACAACGTTGAAATTGTCTCCAACCATGTAGCAGGGGCTTGGATTAATCTATGAGAAACACGGTCAATTCCTAAAGGCAAATTCGTCGGCGCATCACTGACATGATCTTCATCATCATCATCATCAATCGAGCGAGACTGCAACTTCCTATTCAATGTGTAGTACAAAAGGGCAGCTGCACCTGCTGCAGTAGCCATGGTTGCAGTTGCCATGATTTTCCTATCCCTATAACAACAATCCCAATTGAAAAAAAAAAAAAATTATAAATATTAGAAATGGTTCATTACAAAAAATCTGCGATACAATTTCCCAATACAAATCATTCATTTTCTATTCTATTCTATTAGTGTGACAAATCCAAATCAAATAAACCAAAATGGCTTCTTCTTTTTTTCAATTAGGGTTTAAATTACGACGAAAAATAATATCACCCAACAAAGAATGATGTCAAATTTTTAAGCTTTTATAGATTATTCAGAAGGGGGAACGATTAAATTCGAAAATTCCAAAAATTCGAACATAAATTCATTCAACTAATCAATTAAAAAATAATTGGAAAACCAATGATGAATTAAAATTAACTGAACATAATAATAATTAGGTTCAATTCAATCAATTTAACAAACGAATTAGGAGGGGGAATCGAAGGAACCTGAGGAACATGAAGGAAAAACCGAAACCCAAAACCCTAAAATTCCCAAATCAGGTAAAAAGAAAAAATTGGGGGAAAATAACAAACCTTAAAAGAAGGTGATTATAGAGAGAGGGAGGGTAATAGAATGGAATAGAATGAAATGAAATTGGGGGAAACACGTTAATAGAGTTGGTTAAGAATGTAACAACACCACAGAGTATAATAATAGTGAAGCATATGAATATTTGGACATATCCGTTCAGGTTTGTTTTTATTCTGTTGGGAATAAAAAATAAATATAAAATGAGGACATATGCGCAGTTTTCGTTGATTCTGGATGAAGCAAACGACGACGACGACGACTCTAGAGAGAGTTTTGTTTTCGTTTTCAAAGTACACGTGGCGGATAGATACGGACCAGAGTTGAAGGTGGCCGTAACCACTTGAAGTCAAGACTCGACAAGAGAGAAAAAAAATACAGTAATTAAAGAAAAATGATAGGGCATTTAATAAGGCCAAATATAGGGTTTATTTGGCAAAACAAATTTATAGTTGTGAGCTTTTAGCCGATAGCTATGAGTTTATAACGGATAACTGTGAATTTAATTTATAGTTGTGGGATTATAGTTGTGAGCTTATAGCTGTTTAGCTAACTTAGTGTAGTACATACGGATGTTGAATATATAGAATGATTCTAGGTTTTTGGGATTGAGGGAAAAAAAGTAAGAAATTTGGCTGGTAATATTAATTTGGGCCAAAATAAATAATAATATTAATAAAAAAAAAGGTAAAATTGAGATATGATTTATTGAAAGCTCTTATTTTTTTTTCAAAACTATCTGATGTAACTTCCTAAAAGCTAGTTTTCAAAAGCTATAAGCTTCCTTTTTGAAAGTTATAAGTTTCTTTTATTTTTTGTTCACCAAACAGCTCTAGTAGCTTATTGACCAAATCAATAAGGTGAAAGCTACTAGATAAGCTATAAGCTTATCATACCAAACACACTCATAATACTACCCTAATACTACTGTAATTCATCATGTTCTATTTATAAGATCATTTTGGTATTTTTATTTTTGTACTATTTACAAGATCTCATTTCAATTTTCAATAACATTTAATTATTTTTTTCACAAATGTCCCTATTAAGTAAAAACTTTTTAAAATTTTAATGATAATTATAAGGTAGATTTGAAAAAGTATATCAAATTCTCACATTTCCAGGTGGAGTGAAAAACCCCAAAAGAATCTTATAAAAAGGACCGGAAGGAGTAAAAAAAAGAGTGAAGTACTACTTTGAGCCCTCGTTTTGTTAGAGGGACACTTTACACCCTCAAAATGTGGAGATTTACTTTTAGTCCCTGAAGATTTTTTTTATGGGACACTTAAGCCCCTCAAGGTTTTTTTATGAGACACTTAAGTCCGCAGTTGATGAAGTTTGCGGAGTGGATAAAGGGACTTAAGTCTCCCATAAAAAAATCTTCAGGGACTAAAAGTAAATTTCCACATTTTCAGGGTATAAAATGTCTCATCTAAAAAACACGAGGGATCAAAGTGATACTTCACTCTAAAAAAAAGGGTCTTGCTAATAAGTATCCTTAAGACACTTGTTAAGGTTTCTAAAAATGGAAAAAACATCACAAGTTCCAATTTTTCTTCTCTTGAAAAAAATAAAAAACTACCATTTCCAATAAATTTTTACCCTATTTAACTTCTTAACAAGTGCGTAAGGGTTGAGCAATTGTTAGTAATTTCCTAAAAAATTGCTAAAGAGTGCATTCAAGACATTGTTCAAGGAACCAAAAAAGGTAATAAATTTATCTTGAAAAATATTGAATTTAAAACATCGAGGACTAATGAACTTAAATTTTTAATGTAAGTTTTTCTTTAGAGTGTTTCTTAAACAATGTCTTTGGAACATTAGTTAGCAAGACCCTAAAAAGAAATTTTAAGTCTATGCTTTGTGTAAGTCATTGTATTTTTCCAGGGTTTCATCATTATTAATAGAGTTTCTTTTTCAATCGGGTGTTTTTTTAGGAATCTAACCCGAGACTACTGACACCCGAAATCCTAATCAACTCTACAAGGTCAATTATCGTTAATCAAATATAATAAAAATGTACTTAAAAAATAGAGTTTGACAAGGGGTGAGATTAGGGAATAAAAATGATAATAAAATCTTGAAAAACTAATTTTAATAACTCTTAAAATATTAAATATTTATTCTTTCTAGGCAAATACACTTATTTTAGAATATCTTAACCTCTTCTTTAATAAAATCCTAAAAAATATAGTCCTCTCTTCGTTCTTATATATATAGGATTCTTTTAGGGCAAACAATCTTGGTCTTAAATATAAGACCCATTTATATTTTTTGTTAGAATTACTCCTAACATTTAATTGTAGTTTTCTAATTTTTAGTTGAAAAACATAAATTGAAACAACCATTTCAAAGCAATATTTATTTTGATGCATAATTAGTATAAAAGGTTTTTTTTTTTTGGAACAATATGCAAAAACTTTCCAATTCCAATGCAAAATTTATTTTCCTTAATAAACATAAAAATTATATAGAGTTCCTATATATAAAAATGGATGGAGGATTTTTTTGAGAAGTTTTGAAAAAAAATAAATGTTCGCATATAATTATTTTTTTACTTCAAACAATTTTAACAAACGATACTATGATAAGAAAGTATCGTAAGGACATTTGTGAGCGAAATCAAAAATTAATACTAGGAGCTATTTTGATATTTTTATTGAATCTTCAAAAAATACATTTTTTTTTTCATTTGTGAGTCTCTTTAATCAACTTACGAAGGTAAACAGTTAATTTCTTATTTTTTAAAAAAAAAAATTATCAATTTTATATTTTTAGTCATTTCATTTACATTACTCATGAGAAATTAGTTAGTAACACTCGCTTAATACGAATGGATTGGAAAAAAAATTAAATACTTAAAATGATTTATTTATAAGAAAAAATAATTTTTCTAAAATGTGAAATACATACAAGAGTAGAAGGAGTATACCTTAAAATTACTAATATATAAAATATTCAATATTTTTTCCTAAAATAATTTTTAGTTATTGCTAACAAATATTTTTATGACACTTGATAAGGTTATTAAAAGTAAAAAATTAATCATGAGCCATATTATTTTTTCTTTGAAAATATTAAAAACTATATTTTTCAACAGTTTTCTATCACTTCTGATCATTTAACGAATATCATCAGGAATATAACTTTTTTTAATCTAATTTTTATTCTGAATCGCATGGCCACCAAGCAACTCTTGTGACGTCTAAAGTATGAGTACTCCTATTTGGTTGCATACGCATACCGTGTGTAACATCCTCAATTTTATTATAAGTATAATTAGAATAATAAACAACTTAGAAAAAAATGATAATTATGTTCAAAAGTAATTAAGGTGATGAATTAAGATCATTTTTAGTGCTATGAAGTAGTTAGATAGCCTTAGCAAAGACTAAGAGGTTGAAAGACGGGAAAACGAGTGTTAGAAATGGCTTTTTCGGTGTTTTTAATACGTTATATTAAAAAATTAAAAATAAAATATTGACAACTCTAAAATGAATTCCACCGTTGGATGTGAAGGTTAGTATGTAGGGAAGCTTGCTTTCAAATTTGAGCAAGATCCGACGGATAACGAAGAAGTACAACATTCTGAAATGCAAAGAAAATAAATAAAATCAAAAACATCCAGACTGATCGATTAGTCAGTGGACCAATCGATTAGTCTGCAACAGATAGGAATAAAATAAAGTGTGGGGGCACGTGAAATCACCCCACTCTTCTCCAAGTTAGAACTCAAACTTCCATGAGAAGCCAAGTCTCCATGGCTAAGAATTAAGCTTCCTCTCTTCTATAACCACATCATCCAAGCTTACCATCATCATCTCCATCATCATCACCACCATAGCTCTTAAGCTTTCTCTCACTGACTCATTAATGGAGTCTTTCTCTCTCTCATGTCTCATAACACTCAAGAGGTTCAAGTGAACCATCTTTCTCCCTCAAGATCATCTTTGGACTCTCTCCCAATACATTTATTAATGGCTCTCATTCGGTTCCAAGCTAGGAGCAAGAGGTTCAAGTTCTATAGGTTCTAAATCCAAGGAGAACACCAAGGGCTTGAGGTTTTCTCTCTCTCTCTCTTTCTCCACTTGAGGTAAGGATGGGGTATTACCTCTACTTAGGGAATAGGTTCTAGATTGTATATGGTGGTAGCTAAGGGTAGGTGAATAAGTAGAATAGTAAACTTAGGGTAGTTGATAATATTAGATTTTGGAGTAAATAAATAAGGGAAAGAAACTTGTTTCTAGGCTTGTGAAAATATAAGTTGATGATAGATAGTGATTATGGAAATATATGGATATATGTGTTATGTGAGATTGATATTGGTTGATGATGAATTGTTTGTGTATGTTGCATGATATGATTGTTGAGAAGTGAATAATGGATCAATATGCTGCATGGTAGTCAAAAACTAAAAAGGTTGAAAAGGATAAAGGACAATGGAAACAAAATTTAAATATCATAATGGACCCGCCGAAAGGTGTGTGAATAATGGACCCACCGAAAGGTGTGTGAATTTATAATAATGGACTCGCCGTAAGGTGTTGAAAAGGTAATAATGGACAAAACCCTAAGGGTATAAATTAATGGATAAAATGGATAAAAAGATGATGGTAAACGAATATGGAAATATGAATTGTGGTTGATGAAAATGGTTGAGTATGATGTGATGAAGTTATTTGCTAATTGTGTTTGACTTAGTTGCTTTCTATGTCTTTATAGAATATATTTTTTAAGTATTGTGTAATACTCACCTCCTTCCTGTTTTTATACAGGTACCGAGCCCGAGCTTACGCAGTCACTGGCCAAGTAGGAGTACTTTCCCCCTTGGGAAGAGTAAGTCGTAGTAGTTAGTAGTGATGTCCGTCCTGGCCTTATTTTGGGATTATGATGTATATATGAACCTCTTTTGCTAAAACATTTACATATTTGTTTTGGGAGCTAGGATGTAGCACTTGGGTGGCCCAGGGCTCCTCCTTTAGAGAACTGAGTGACTTTTGGGAATAGACTATTCCGCTACATTTTATATTTTTGAACCTGTTGATGGATATGCTATATGATGCAAAAGGCCCTACTAGCTTATCTGTGTATATGAATATGTGAATTGACAGGTTTATCAGGAAAAAGAATTATTTTGGGAAAGTTGCAAAAACAAAGGAAACTTCGTTCGATTTTCACGGAGAATTTTTATAAGTTATTAAGTTTTATTCAAAGAAATTATTAAGTAACCCATTAATTAACTAGGATAAGGGGTTTTATTTTTAAGGGTGTCAAACCGGGTACATACCGAGTAAAAATATAGTTCGAGTACGCTGGGTACATACCTCCAAACAAAAAGTAATAAAAAAAATAAGTTGGGTATTTGAATGGTTATGGCTCTGTTCGGCTAAACATTGATTCAAGTACGGCTGACTTCAATTTTTTTCACCGGGTGCCATTTTGGTCACATGTAATGTGGGAAAGTTCAATCTATTGTCTCTCCTTCTCCTTCACTGCTGCAGTCGTACCTCCCATGAGGCCTCACAACTTCCATCACCTCTCTTGCGACCTCTATGCTGGCATGCTTCAATGCTACTTAACTTTTGTCCAGAGACTTGCAGAGGTAATTTTTCTTCTTCTCTGTTACGAACATATTTCTTCTTCTTTGTTTTCCTTTTCTTTGATGTGATTGAATACTATCTTGATTTAGAGCAATGAAAATGGTTAAGGTGCTCATATTGTGTGTTCATTGTTTCTTGCACACCAAATGTTTGATTATTTTCTTGTTCTCTATTTTGGCATAGACATGGATCATGAACCGTCGGGCTTGCTAAGCTTTGTTGTAATCTAGATTTTTTTTTTTTTAGCTTTTTAGAAGCTTCGTATTTTTTTCAGCTCAAACTTGACTCGATTAAAATTCAGGAGTTTTCGAGCTGGTTAACAAGCTCAAATGTTTACCGGTCACGAAACTCGAATAATGATTATTGATATATATATACATACATTTATATATAGAGTGAAGGGACATTTTGGTCCCTCAAGTTTTTCGATAGGGACACTTTAGTCCCTCAAGAAATTTAATTCATTTTTACTCTCCATGTTTTCCAAAAGTACCAATTTAGTCCCTCAAAGTAAAAATGAATTAAATTTCTTGAGAGACTAAATTGTCCCTATCAAAAAACTTGAGGGACACAAGTGTCCCTTCACTCTTATATATATGTCATATGTGTGTGAATAAATAAAGATAAAAAGACGTTTAAATCACATTTTATAATTTTTTTTCATTTTTAATATATATTATATTTATATATTAATATAAAAAGTATTTACATATATAACAATTATAAAATATTTTTCATATGATATATATAATCAAGTCAGGTCATGAACTTAATAAGTCGAACTATAGCTGGTTCGAGTTCAACTCATTTGTTTAACGAACTAAATTTTCAGCTCGTTTGATTCATAACCAAGTATGTTGAATTAATTAACGAGTCGAATTTCAAATGACTTTCAAATAGTTCAGCTCATTTCCAGCCCTAAGCTACACAGCTCTAAGCTTGTATTTTCAATCCTAAAGCTTTCAATCATTTTCGTACCTATTAGTTGTAAGCTAGTTAAACTTATTTCAAAACCAACCATTATTCCAGTGAAGGCATTTGCTTGTACTCGAACCAAGCCCCAATCATCCTTCCTTTTATTATAAAAAGGTGTCTCAATGAAGTTCTTTCATTCATTCATTTTAAAATGTTGCTTTCTCATTAAAAGTTGGGCTTTCCAACTCAAAGAGACCATCCACATGTCCTTCTTTTTTCAAATTTAAATTTTAAAATGTAAGTTACAAGTAACAAGTTACAAATTACAAGTTACAATTTGTAACATTCTTACTCATTCTTTATGATCCGTTCTTTCGATGTTATTTTATTTGCTATACTAATGCCGATTCTCTATTCCATGTTGTGCATTTTGCTTCATCGCCACAAATGGTGTTCTTCGTTCATATTCTGAATTTCAAAAGACAAGTCTTCCACATATCCCTGTTTTCGATTTTTAATTGGAAAATTTGACTTCAAGTGGTCTCTTGGTTGTTAAGGTTTCCTTTTCATGGCTTTCCCCTACTTATTTTTCTTGCTATATTTTTTTTTTATCAATCTTATACATTTTTGGCTGTTACCTTGAATATTTTTTTATTAATTTATGAGTTTCCAGGAGAGACTAATATATATTCTTTTGGATATGCTCATGGTATGTTTACTACCAGACAATGCATTCGATTCACTATTGATTTCAATGATTGAAGTCTATTTTCATATCTGCACTTCAGCTATGGGTGGGATGGGTTTACATTAAGCAAAAATTAAAACGAGATGTTGTTTGATATTAAAAAAAATAAGCAATTATTATCTTTCTTATAAAATGCGATAATTTTTTTAATATGTAAAAATTAAAAACAAGTTATATGTATATACACAACATAACCACTCCGGTGAAAATATTCACTTCCCAAA
The DNA here is from genome assembly GCA_037953625.1 of Crotalaria pallida. NCBI lineage: Eukaryota > Viridiplantae > Streptophyta > Magnoliopsida > Fabales > Fabaceae > Crotalaria > Crotalaria pallida. Next base: position 144,455,809 of record CM075651.1, on the reverse strand, counting down.
ACCAATTCAAATCATAACTCCCTTTTACAATTTACAAAATCAGTTCTTTTTCATGAAGTTCTTTTATATTAGGACATAATGAAAACTGCATGATTACAATTTCTAAATGGTTTGAAATTAAACATCATCTTATCGGCCCTCTCATTTTTTCACTTCTTTCTCATTTAGTTTCTCTACTTTTCTTTTATTTTTTCTTTCAAATTTAGTGATTTCATTATTATTGGTCCTTTTGTTTACTAGCATGAGACGTATGCCATGCCACTCCAATATTCAAAATCCATTTTCAGGGGTTTTATTTTTACTACTATAATTTTAAACTGAATTGTTTGTTTTGTTCTTTCTGTTAAATTCATGAATTGTATATACTAAGTTTGTACATAAACTTTCAACATATACTTAGAAAATCAGGAAAAGAAAATTATTTCCATGTTTTATTTTTTCCAGAATTTAGATTTTGCATGTTAGTGGAACATGAATTGATGAAATTCTTCCTTCTCTCTTTTAGCTTTTTTTACTTTCATTTTTTATTTTTTGGGTTTTTTCGGTATAACTGTGGGGTGCAAGAAATTTTTATTAGATTAAAATTATATCTTAAATTTATTGAAGAAAATAGTACCTAGGATTTAGTATCCATTTAGTAGCAGCCTTTTTTTTTTTGCTTTCGAGTCTTCATCTTCATCGCTTATTATTAAGTTCTATATTTTTCTGAATTTTGATCATTTGGCTTTTAAGAAAATATTATATATGCTTATCTTTTTTTTTTAATAAGAAAAAATATTATATGTTTATCAATAAATAATTGGTAATGATTCAATTCTAAAACTTAAAATGATTATTAATTCTTTGAACTACTAAAGTAAACCCAAAGTAATTATTTTTTTTTTTTAAAAAAAAAAATCTTGCAAGATATTTAACTAATAATAAAGAAACAAATAACCAACCCGTGCACTGCAGGGGCTGAAAACTAGTTTCTTGATAATATCTAGGGGAAATTGCTTTTTGGCCCCCCTTTTTGACTTTTTGGCCCCCATTTTAAAATTTCATGGACCAAAATACCCTTAAGGGTGTTAAAATTTTCGGTACTATGAAACCGGAAAACTCTTTCCGGTATTGCTGAACCGGAATAGTCTTTCCGGTACTAAAGAACAGGAAAGCCTAAATTTGGCACCGTTGGAGGCTCCTATGTGCTGGTCCCTTCGAGGCACAGCTGTGTATCACGTGGCTTGACAGTAACTTTTGTACTTTGCCGATGTGTAGTCAGAGTATTTTTTTGGTTGTTTTGAAGACAAAGCTAAGTGCCCATCTAAGTCAATCAACACATTAAAACCATTTGTGTTACCACTCTCTATCTCTGCATTTCTCTCTAAAACTGAAGAAGACTTTTTCTCTCTCATGCTATATGTGTCTTCTTCCTTCTTCTTTAGAGAAAGAGGTTCAGTCTCCTCCCCATTTGGAAGAGAGAACCAAGTGGCCGCCGCTTAGCTTCTTTCTTGCCTGAACCTAGTGGCACCGAGGGTGGCTCGGCGGTGTTGTTAGGGGTGTTCGCAGCCCCTGGTGGCGGTGGGAGCTCGTGACCCATGGAGATCGGTGACGTTTCCGACAGCGGTGTGAGAGGTGTTCACATGGTGCACAACTATATTCAGCTTTCTTGGCCTTGTTTTGGGTTTTTGTGACCATTTTAACTCTTCCGGGTATGTATACCGGAATCCTTCCGGTTAGGAAAAACCGGAAAAGTGTTAAAATTTATTCCAACTGGATAGAACCGGAAAGACTTTTCCGGCTTAAGAGAACCGAAATGTTTCACATGCTTAGGGGCATTTCGGTCCACCGAAATTTGAAATGGGGGCCAAAAAGCAATTTCCATATCTAGGACGATGTATGTTGGGCCAACCCGATATAACATAATATATAGATTTAAATATTCAAAACAACCAAATCATACAAACTAATGTCGTGGAAACCTAAAACGAAAGTATATTTTACGATATATTTCAAAATAAAAATATCAACACAAGTATATCATCAAATTATGCGAGGAGTTTTTGATTTAAGCAAAAAATATTTTCTTCTAATCAAATTATTATTTATTATTTAATCATAAGAAAAATTTAGATTTTAAAGGAATATGATACATCGGGAGATGACTCAAACAATAACCTAAACCCCCAAAAAAAAAACATATTAAGTTTAACTTCTAAAACTCAAATCCATAACAGTTGGAGTACATTCAAGTTGAGGCCAATTAATAAGTTTTATGGGACGCGAAGAACATACTTACCAACACTATTTAGCGAATAACTTTATTTATTTAGATAAAAGAAAAACATGTTTTGATGAGATCGACTAAGATGCACACACCATATTTCATTTTTGTCAATCATCTCTAATAATTGCTTAAGCAAGGTTTTGAGTTCGATTCTTTGTGAATGCAGAAAATTCATGTTGGAAGACTCATCACTTGCTATGGTCAAGCACACAATCCAAGTCAGATTCGGATGTACCTAGGTAGTACTTGGAAAACCGGATGGACAACAAAAAAAACCATTATTAAATATGGACGAGTTATCTTCTGTGATATATGTATGGAAAAAGGAAAGTCGTGTTGGCCCTTTAAGACAAGGAAATTCTCATGTTATATGGGAAAAGTTTTCCTATATGAATTTCATCATGATCATACACAAGAAAGAAGGGAGATTTTTTTTATGGTGCATTTGAGTTTTTTACCTATAGTTCATGTTATTTTATTGTGTTAAAATTTAACTTTTTTCTTTTTATAACTGTTAGATTTAATAATGAAATAAAGTAAAACTATCAAAATAAAAAAAAATAATATCAAAAAATGAATTGAAAAGATAATGACTCTTCTACCCTCGTCATCTTCACCTCCAAATTAGAACCCTAACTCCCCTGTCTCATCGGACTACCACCACTCCACTCCTCTCTTCGTGAGTTAGCCACCATCATCGCCATCATCACGTTTCCATCTCACCATTTCGTGAAAACACACCAAAAAGTTGGGAGAATCGCGATTTACTGTCACCCTTATCCACCTCTTTCGTCGAGAGCAACAAGGCCACCACCACCATGTTCAACTGTTGGAAAAATATGTTGAAGATGGCTATGTCGTGGTAAAATCCAATGCCTTAAAAACAAGATTTCCGGATAGCTCAGGTGCAACTATACCAACCTATTCTTGCTCCCAAGGTTAGCACAACAGTTTTCTAACTCGTGCACTCGAGGTAGATAACTTGTAATCTCACAAAGTTAAGTCGCTTTCAAAAGGAAAAGAAGAGAGAAAAGGAAGAAGACAAAAGGGGGTCGAATTTTCTGTATCTCAACCAGAAAGAAGGAACACCATGATATAGCTTTAGGTTCAGCCACCCACCAGAAAAGAAATTTATGGCCAATAAAATGCCATCATGGCCTAACTGAAACGGCTGAAATAAAAGCCCATAAAATTGCAACGGCCAAATTTTAAAAACATGGTAAATATTAAAAAAAGTAAAAATAAAATTGGCCGGTGGCCTTCCAAAAGGAGGATCCGCACACCATGCACACAGCGGATGCGGGCGATTTGGGCCAAACAAATCAATTACCAAAACCCAATAACTTATTTGCTAGTGTGTAAAGAAGAATTAAATATAAAGAGTTAAGATTTTCACAAATTGGATAATGTAAGATTAAGGTGAATGCCATTAATTCCAACGTCATGCCATCAATCTAAAACACAACCAGTAAAACACCCTCTATGTGATTGTGCCTTTGTGTACGACAACCACAAATCCCATTCCAGACCAACCACCTTTGCTTCATTGCTTCCTCTATCAACCACAATCGAACGCGAATCTGGAATCGACGGTTTGTTGTAGAGCAGTGAAGGAGTACAAGAACGGTGGATAATTAATGAAGCAATGTTTTTTAATTAAGGATAAAAATGATCTCGTTGCACGTGGTGGTGCAGGAGTGATGGCCAGGTGGGGCGGTGAAGGCTTAGAAGGTGGTTGTTGATAAGAAGGTGTGTGAGAGATTAAAGATAAGAGATGTGTGATATTGAACATGAAGGACTTATTTGTCTTTTCAATAACATGAAAAATAAAGAATGAAAAATGATTTAGAGACTTACAAGCCTATAAATCTACACATAAAATGATAAGATTATGTCGCTCGTTATTTTCAAATTAAAAAAAAATTAAATAAAAGAATTTAAATAATAAATATCAAAATTCTAATGTGTAAATTTATGAGTAGGTCTGTTTTTGTCTCTCAATCATTGCCCATAAAAAAATATTACCCATATAAACTCACATACACTATTGTAGAAAGTGCCAACAAACAAAAATAAAGATTGAAGTTGACTATGCTTTTTCCTTTTCTTCCAATTCCATTGATCATCATAATGAAATTCAAGTGTGGACAGATGACATTTCACATTATTGCTCTGGCCGGCTCACATAGTTACTTGTAGGGACCTGCGTGACTTTATATATTGCTCAAACTGTTAAATACGCGGGGTCCACTGAAATGATTTGGTGGTCCAAAATAAAAGTTGGGTCTAGGGATGGCAAAAAAACTCATAGCCGCGGGTACCCGTTTGAAACCGACCCAATTTTGGTGGGGAAAATTCGTTTTGATTGGGTTTGGAGAAACCCAAAACCGAAATTCGCATTAAAAAGATGGGTTGGGTCCGCTCCCAAACCCGCTCTGATATAAAATTTAAATAATTTTCATTATAATTATTGTTAAATGGTAAAACAAAACTAACATATTTAGTTAAAACCATGATTTAATTCTTAAGTTTTTAGATTTTTTAAAATTTTATGTTTATTACTCCCTTCGGTCCTATATATAGGACATACTTAAACATATTCTTCGGATCAAGAAAAGTAGTTAGTTTTATGAATTCTATGAGAATATATTGTAACATTACAATTTTACCCTCTCAACTTTTCTTGAAAAATTCACACTCATTAATGAACAACAAAAAACACATGCATTTAATAAAGGCAAAAAAAAAGCAATAAATGATGCATAGAAAATACAAAATGTCTTATATATAAGATCAAAAATTGCTTCTAGAATATGTCCTATATATAGGACTGGAGGGAGTACTATATATTATTTGAATTATAATGTATCTTATGTGTGATTTTGTTTAATACAATAAAAAATAATTTTAAAAAATAATTGAATGGGTTACCCGCAGGTTTTCCCGAATCCGACGGGAATGGGTTTGGTTTTCACTTTTTCATACCCGCCCCGCACCCGAATCCTCCCGCTCTTGATGGATGCGGGGTTGGTATTGTCAAAACCCGCACTAAACCCGACCCGCTGCCATGCCTAGTTGGGTCGGAGAGATACAGCCTTGAGATAACTTCGCTAACACGATGTTGGTAAAAAATCACTCCCTCCAGTCTTATTTATAAGACTTTTTTGGGGTTTTAATTTTGATCCTATTTATAAGACCTCTTTTCAATTTTCAATTAGCATTTAATTACTTCTTTCCACTAACACCCCTATAAAGTCAACACTTTTTAGAGTTCCAATAATAATTATAGAGGTAGTTTTGAAAAAGTATATCAAATTTTCACATTTCCAATATCACTAACAAATTTATCCACTCTTCTTAATGGAAGTAGAAAATCCCAAAAGGGTCTTATAAATAGGTCCGGAGGGAGTACTCTGTATTTCATGTGGGAAAAAAAAATCTAAAATTCACATTTATTAATTTTTTGAGAATACAAAAATTCATATTTTTTAACAATTTCTATTTAGAATTAATTTCTTAATAATTGTTTTTTAAACACTTATTATATATATATAAACACACTTCCTCTGTTTCAATTTATTCGTTCTGGGAGTTTCATACGGATTAAAAAAAATCATTTAATACTTTAATTTTTTAATTTTTAATAGAAGTATTAGATAATTTTACTATAATATCCTTACATTATATTAATTATCATTCATTTCACATATTTCAACATGTTAAATGCAATATTAATGTTGATAAAAATTAATCAATACATTCTCTAAGAATAAGTTAAAAAAACAAAGAGAGTATAAATTATAAATTTTAATTTAACATTTTTTGATTTTATTTGATATTGTATTGGTGTATTATATACTTCTTTCGTCATAAAATGTTGATAAAACTTTAAAAAGTCAACAAAATTAAGACAATAAATATTTGATGCTTTGTCTATTAAATCAACCAATTCTAAAATCAATTATTTAATGTATTTTTAATTGACTAACAAATTATAGATTAAAGAATATATTTTTTTTATTTTTTTATTCGCTATTTTAACTTTGATTTAGGATAATAACTTTTGCTATTTTTCACTAATAAGTTAGGATGGGTAGAGTATTAAATTTGTGAAAAAATAGCTAATTCATTCATAAACTTGTAAGAAAAAATTAAAGTTGGCTTATTTGATTAGAAATATATGAAAAATAAGATTTTCACATTGAGTTCCTTAAATTAAATCAATACATCTAGGTAAAAAGTAAGATTTAATAAGAAAGTGATATGTTTTTTTTTGGTAACGAAGAAAGTGATATATTTAATATAAACAAGCTAAAAAAATAAATGTTAATGCTAAGGATATATTCTTATAACTAAACGAGTGTCATGGAAAATTGTAATCAAAAGTTTGTACATGTTAAGTTTTTTTAAAAAAAAAATAATAATTCATAGGTAAATATAAATTTTATTTTATTTTCCATGGAAAGAAGAAACATCGTCATCAAAATTTGAACTCGAGTTTTAACACTTTATGTTTGACATTCTTAACTTTTTTTTTTTATTGATAAACAGGCATACTTAGCTCTATCAACCAAATTTACTATTGAAAAACCAACAAAGTCCAGCACCGTTGGTAGATAGCTGGGTTCCTTAAGCATGATGTCAGGGGTTCGATCCCTGCCGTGGGCATGGAAAATGCTTTGTTGGTAGAGGCAAAACCCATTTCGGTGATCTCTACGCCTCGAAGGGGATTAGTCTTCGGCTGTCGTGTAAAAAAAAAACAAATTTACTATTGAAAAATAAATTTAACCTTAGATAGTAGTAGTATTTATTTTCAGGCTAAGATCGAGAAAAGTGTTAATTTACCTTCTACTGTAAAGAAAAATTACTTACCTTCTATGTGTCCTGTCAGTTGCCGGGCTTAGGATCCCTCGCGGACCATGCATTCCTCACATTTAACATATTTTGGGTCAAACAAATCCGATGAAGGGTCAACTTTTTGTGCTTGGAAGAAACTCGATGACTTGCTACCACTTTAACCCAAAGACAAAGAGTATCTTTCAACATACAGAGGAAAAAAAAAAGTGGCTTATGTTGCTGTATGGTTTGACAAATGTCATTTGGTGTAATTAAAATGATGGGCCACTCCTATCCTAAGTTTGAATTATTGGTCACTAACGCAATCAGTTAATAGTACTCCGTATCTTTTATATATCGTCGATCAAATCACAATTATGAATTATGTGCCCCAATAATTCACGGGCAGGTATGCATAAACCGGAGTTTTTGTTCCGCGACTATATGCAAGTACTTCCTGTTTTGGCATATATTGGCAGTGTTCGGTAACATAAGCAGATAAGCTTACGGTTTATTTCATACTTTTAGCTTAATGACATAGCAACAATAAAAGAATTTCATTACTTTCTAAAAAGAAACTTAACTTATAACATATGAAAACTAATTTTTAAAAAAAGTTACATCTAATAGCTTTTATATTAAAAAAATAGTTTTCAATAAATTATATCTAAACTTTATTCATTCTTTTACTAAATTATATTATTAAGATAAATTTCAAATACACCCATAAAATACTATACACACCCTTTACTTTACAAATTTTGTACCTTAACTTTCCAAAATATCCCTTTGTAATTTAGTTTTTTTCTTTTTTTATTTTTCTTTTATTTTTTTTCCCATCATCGATTTTCCAAGTATTAGCTAGATACATTCGAATCTTATCCGGATCGTGTGTCTGACTAAGACAACTGAGTCTTTTTTTATTTTTACCATACACACCCAACATCTTTTTTTCATTTTCGTTCGACCACTGTCAAATTCATCATCAACCAGAAAAAAATCTCTCATCAAAATCTAAACCACCTACACCTTTATTGCTCAACTCCTCTTTGCACACTAGAGTCACCATGCATGTTGAGCCCCTCCGACCCGTCATCACTTCATCAGGTACCGAGGTCGCACACCACCGTGAAGTTCATCGCATCCACCTCACTCTGTCCAGGCACCACCGCACCATTTCCATAACAGATCATTGCTGCTATGGACTAAGCTGACTGTACTCCCAATCCAATTTCAAAAAATAGAATAACCTCAAATTTAAATTTCAAACCCTAACTCTACATCTTAACTCACTCCTTAAATTATGCAATTCAGATCCAAACGACTTCATAAATTACATAAATGATGGAAGGAATAAAACCCATCAAATACTTTGTAGATATATATCCTAAAGAGATTTGATGGCTAAAAAAACCAAATTTTTTATCGATTCGAAACAAATCATTTTCCTCTTGAATTATATATTTTTTTAACTTATTCTTTTTGTTTTGATATGTTTTTGAGTGTGTTGACATGATTACTGTTAGAGATATAAAAGTGAGCTCACCCTCGTAGTCTAGAGAAGTGATGAAGAGGGTGGGTGCATAGAGTGAAAATGTTGGAAGTGAAGAAGAAGGGTGGGTGGGTGAGTGTGTAGAAGATTGGAAGTGAAAGGGTGAGTGTGTAGAAGAGGAGTATTTTAGGAATTTAAGGTATAAAGTTTGTAAATTATGGATGTATTTAGTTTTTTATGGGTGTATTTAGAATTTCCCATTATTATTTATCTTGACCCAAATTAATATTATCAACTAATTATTATTCAACATATATATCTTTCAACTTAGTAAACAATATCTTTGCGGGATCAAGTGAGATATCTTAACCCCTAATTTTTTTTTTTGGAAATTGTTCCAATTTAGGGTCAATATGAAATATATTTACTTAATAATAATATGAGCAATTGATATGAAATATTTAAATGTGTGACTAAGATTATTCAACAAAGAACAATTATATTGACATTTGAGTGATAGTGATTAAGAACATTCATCAATTATTACAAGGCATTTTTTTTATCACCTAACACATTAAATCATTGTCAAATTCTAATTTTTACCATTTCTATTGCTTCCACTTTTTGAAGAGTTTTGCCTTTCAAAATAACCTTAGTTCTTGAAGAGTTTCGCCTGGACGATATTTTTATTACTAAATGAGAAAAAATTAATCCTTTTTATGATACGTGATTGTTATTTTTAACAACTACAGTTTACATAAATCAAACTACACTTATCAAATAAGGCTGCATGATATATCTATTCTTCCTAGACTTTATTAAGTGAGTATTTCGTATATTGGACCACCCTTTTGTAATTTCTGAGAGTCCAGTGGAGTATTACAGCACTGAATTATCCTTGCCAGTATCTATCAAGTGTAAACTGAACCTAGAATTCTAGAAATAATGCAATATCATGTTTTTGTATTCAATTTTTTTTGTTTTGGATTGTTATATTAATATGAAAATGACAGACACTAAAAAGAAAAAAAACAGCGATAGACCGGGACCATGCAGCCTGTGCGTGATTTGGTCTCATTCACTTCCATATAGTCAATTTTTAAGAGTTTTTTTTGCACGAGGACATCCTCCGGCCGATAGCCAAAGATTAATCCTCTCTAAAGCGTAGAGATCATTTAAGTGAGCTTTGCTTCTATCAACAAAGTTTTTTCCATGCCCACGTCAAGGATCGAACCACTGACATCATATTTAAGGAACTCAGCTATCTACCAAACCTCATTGGATTTAATTAAGAGATTTTAAAACCAGACACAATGTGAATGTGCTACATATACTTATAGAATACGTCATAGACAACCCTAGCAAAACATGATAGTGTAGTAGTGGGCTAGTGGCTAGCTACACTTAAATGCCAATCTTTCCACTTTCAATCAAATCAGCCCCCTAATTTTGCGCAATCTCTTAAATACTTTTCAAATTAAGTAAGCTGTTATATCAGATTTATAACATGTTTACTCCGTTAGTAAATATTAAATGAGATATGACAATGTAAAGCTTTTTACACTATTAGTTTATAATCTACCATTTATTTATATTACTTTTATCTAAAAGTCAACAATTATAAATACATAAATAATAAATAATGCACCAATAATATAAACAACCTTTAGATTATCAAAAAATATATATATATATATATATATATAAACAACCTTTACACTATTGCTTCATTATCTATTTTTTCATATTATATTAGTTTTAGACCGGATTGGGAGTGTCTAGCTACACCCAATTCACTACGCACCTGCTCCGTTAAAGCCTTTTGCATTTTTTTTTTTAGAAACAGGCCTTGTGCATTTCTCACCAAAATGAGACTAATGATATATACATGTTTACTACTACAAATTAATTTATAAATAAGTGAAGTACTATTTTAAGATGTATATTACTTTTTTTTATATAACGTAAACTTATTTGTTATAATTATTCAAAATTTATGTAGACCTACTACTTCATTCAATAACAGAAAGAAGGAATATATTAAGCACAGCCCTTTAATTTGTCTTCATCGTACCAGGGACAAAATTATCAAGCATTATGTTAAACTAAGTAAATCTAGTGGTGATCCTTAGCTTAACTTTTACTGAAAGTTTAGCACATGGTTATGCTTTGCCTTCTTATGACTTACCATAACAAAAGTTGAGGATTAATGGGTCCATCCTCTTAAATAATTTATTTATTATTGAATATATTTCTTTCAACAATTTATTTAAAAAATATAATAATTAACATTTAACTAAAAGCGAGAAAAGGACCATGACACAAGTGAACTTCCTCTAAAAGAAGCAAATTAGGGATTCTCATTCTTTTCCAATGATTAAACTTGTATAATCTTTACTTTGATGCAACTAGCTAGTTTACACGTTATGCGCATGGGAAAAATTTCCATTTTTTTATTTTTTGACAAGGGGGAGGACATTTCCTGTTCTTGTAGCCCATATGGGAATATGATTCATTATATGTCTTTAACGTGCATAGCAATGATTAAGAAAACAATATGTTATCAGTACAAAAATATAATACGGATCGGAGTAGGTGCGTAATATTTATAAATTATAGATTAAACATTATGGTCATTTGCAAAATATTTTAAAAAAATCATTACTAATAATAAAATAAATGTTAAAATGAAATGAGACAAATTCATAAATTAAATATATTCACATATTTATTTTTATTTGAGTTTTAAAATATATATATATAAGCAAAACAATTTCAGACAAACTAAAAATTTAAATGTAAAATATTTATTATAAAATAGATGATGTTCTGGGTGTATTTTTTTTATAAAAAATTTGCCCCTTATTATTTTGGTGTACATCAAGTATTCTTTCTGTTGATAAAAAAAATTAGTTCATTTTGAGATATAGAGATTATCAAAATGATATTTATTTTTATTTTCTAATACCAAAATTGGTTTTTTCATATAAATATAATTAAATTCATGATCATGCTTAAAAACTCAGTTATATAATATATGACTATGTTTATCCTTGTTTACAAGGTGTAGCCCATTCCAGATACATACATACAGTTAAAAATGATACTAATTAGGAATTATGAACACATTGGTATACACTGCTGCAACCAAAATAATAATAATAATAATAATAAAAAAAAAATACTGATCAATTTGTCTTCATTTTGCTTTTTTTATAAATAAAAATACTCATAGTGGTGGTAATAATAAAAGTACTAATAGCACTAGACCACAAGTAGTTGTAGTTTTAAATATTGCGCACCAAACCTGTTATATCAGCCATTTATTACTCGTTTGTCCGTAGCAATTCTTTTTTAGAAATATGTATCCTTCACTTTAGATAATTATAGTATTTATTTGAGTATGAAATATTCACAATATAGTATTATTATTTTTTTTAATATAGATTTTTTCATTCATGCATACGCAAAACTTAAATTTAGATTTTTACTTTAAAAAAAGAAGACATGTATCATCTTATTCAATCACATTTCGGTTGTTCTATTTGATGTATGAAAATTATTTTTTGTTTCCAAATAATTTTCCTTGAGATTAATATTTTGAGATATAATCAAGTGCTTAAAAAATTTCATTTCAATAATAATTTGTATATTTATATATAGATTCAGAAATTAAATTCAGAACATTGAGGTTCTCTTCTTTGTACAAAGGGGAAAGAGTAGACTAAAGTATACAATGTTCTTTGTTCCCTAGGAGAAGTTTGTTTGGCATTGGGGCTTTAAGCTCCTTGAATTATTCATCAAAGCACATATGAAGTCAACCAAAAAAAGAATTAGACAGATGAAGTGTGACATTTGTAAAAACTGACACAAGCATGTAATTTAATATTAAGATTAGGTTAAACATTATTGTATACTCTTAATTATATATTAAAATAATTAAGTTTGACTTTATTCAAAAAATTAGTTGAAAAGTTGCGAGTTCCTCAAATTAGTATAAACTTTTTGAAGTCCATTAAAAATGCATGGTTTATAGTACTTTTGTTTTAAACATAAACCATTGAATGCGAATAATGTGATAAAATGATACTCCAAGCAACTATAAAACGATGGTACCTCAGACAAACCTATTCTACTTATGTGCGTTATTACCTATTTTATTTTTGTTGTAGTGCTAACGGGTTAAAAAAAAAAATCTTCCCATTATTTTTATTTTTTTGGTTAAAAACGTGCCACATTGTTATGTACTTATGATTGTTTATGTGGCTATTGCATTATGGCATATTGGCATTATCCCGTACCAACATTATTAATGGCTAGTTAGGTTATTGTGAAAGAGAACCGGTATTTGCTATATACATGAGGCTAATGTTTAAACTGAACTAAATGTTTAAAGTTAGCCTAAAAAAATAATTAAGAGTCAAATTTTTTTAATGTTTCAATATTAGCTTAATATAAGAATCAGGATTTGTAGAGAAAGAAGCTCCCGCCTTCGTCTACTACTCCTACTTGTTTTCATCTGCTGTTTCTCGATAGGGGGAGGGAGACTTCCTTTGGGAAAGGGTGTGAGTTTGTTTTCCCCCAGATTACCTGGGTTTTGTCTTGCCTTTGTGCAAGTTGTTTTTGTTTTGTATGTTTCCAGTGGAAGGATGCATCTGTATAGTTTCTACTTTCCAAATATGATGGTTATCCTCTTTGCTCCAATAATTGGAAGGCTACTTATCGAGACAGATCTCCCTTTGTCGACTGTTGATTTGGCTATCTACCGTCCAACGACTCTGATCTCTCGTTTTAGATCTGAGATTCCTTGTTGTCGTACTGAGGTTAGTCCCAACATCAATGAGATTGTTACCTTGAAATTAAAGGGTATTGAATCTTCGGTTAGAGTCAGGTTTTGATAGTTGCTGACGATCCATGTCCACATGGAAGAGTCTCTTATTGCAGTATATTTTGCTTTCCCTTTAACTATTATTAGTGTAAAATTTCTTGTACTGTTTCTGATATATGAATAAAATACACATTTCCCTTAAAAAAATATTAGCTTAATATATTTTAGATTTTTTGAACATTGCCTTAATAATGATAATGTATAGCAAAACTCTTATTTTTTTATTTTTTTAAGGAACAAAACTCTTATTAGAGTAATACATAATAGGGTTTTTCTAAAATGATAGTCAAATAATTGTCTAAAATTTTAAAATGGCCACGCATTGTATAAATATTGGTCCCGAAAAATATACATAGTAACAAAATAAGTACAGGAAAAAAAAATCATTGTGATGACAACTTCTGAAAACTTAATTATTTGATGATTATTTTCTGCAGATAATTAGCTTAATAATATCGACTTTTTCAGGACCAAATTAACATTTTATCTTTATTATTATTTCACATATAAATATATAAATAATCAGCACTAGTTGCAGTAGTACTTCAGCTTATTTTATTTCAATTGATGAATGGTAGAAAATTAATTTCTTGTTGGCTAGATTATCAAAACGAAATTTAACTCTTTCAATGATTTTTTTAAAAAAATTAATTAATAATTAATAATAAATGAAAAATAGAAGAGCTTTAGCCCATATTTAATACAAATTTTTTTAATGTGTACCCTAATGTTAAAAAAAAATTTGTATTTGGTAAATCAGAAAATTTATGTGCATTAATTTCATCCATTTCCGATTCATATTTATCCTATTTAAGCTTTTCTTAACATGTGCCTTAAAGTTTTTTTTTTTTTGGTAAACGAAAAATTCATTAACCAACGAACAGATACAAAAACAATCTAATGGCCAACATCCTAATCTTTGCCACCTTCTAGGAAGAGTTCAAAGAAAAGGACATTGCCAAATCTAACAAGATGGTGCCACCTTCTAGGAAGGGTTCACTAAAATATGCTAGATAAGAAACTATAAATAATAACAAGAACCGGATGACTAATTACTAATTTCTAACAAAATCCGGTTAACAAGAGCAGTATTACTCCAATTCCTAAATAAAGGATAACTAAAGCTAATTCTCCAAGCGATTTCAGATTTCACTGTCCTAAGAGCATAATCCACTGAATTGATTGAGTTCTTGAACAATCTTCTATTTCTCTCTGACCAAATCTGATAAACCACAGCTGCAAATAATGCCTGAATGCATTTTCTTCTTGTTTTATCTCTGAAACCATAAAGCAGCCACCTAAACCAATGCTGAAATCGAATTGGTCATCTTTCAATACCAAGCCATAAACAAGCATCATTCAAAAGGCCTCTACTCCAATTACACTCGAAAAAGAGGTGATTTCTAGATTCATTTGCAGCATTGCACAAAATGCAATCTGTTGAAAAATGCATATATGCACTGAGCCTATCCTTAGTCTTTAACCTGTCAAGCATGGTTAGCCACAAAATGAAATTATGTTTAGGTACATTAACAGAATTCCAAACTATGCTATAAGCAGGGAAAGGATGAGAATTAGCCTGCATGATCTTGTAAGCACTCTTAATAGTGTAACTGCCATCAGCTGTACAAAGCCATGTATCATTATGGAAATAATTTTGCAACATGCCCCTCACTTTAATTATTTGCCTCCAATGCCATCCATCAGATGACTTCT
Source organism: Crotalaria pallida (assembly GCA_037953625.1). Taxonomy (NCBI): domain Eukaryota; kingdom Viridiplantae; phylum Streptophyta; class Magnoliopsida; order Fabales; family Fabaceae; genus Crotalaria; species Crotalaria pallida. The sequence goes on along the minus strand of CM075651.1, from coordinate 144,440,611 downwards.
GCTGATAATCCCAAATATCAACACCTTTTAAATAGATAGAGTTAATCCATCTAACCCATAAGGTGTCCTTTTTTTCTGCCAGGTGCCATAATTGCTTTCCAATTGCTGCCAAATTCCAGATAACTGAATCTTTAAAGCCAAGCCCACCATATTTCTTAGGATGACAGATATGCTGCCAAGACACAGCTGCAGAATAATGGCCATCTTGATCAGCACCCCAAAGAAATTCCCTGCACTTTCCTTCCACTGCCTTAAGAACAGCTTTAGGAATAATAAAAATCTGACTCCAATAAGACTACATGTTCAGAAGGACTGAATTAATCAAGCAACATCTAGCTTGATAAGAAAGGTTCATGCTCTTCCAACTATTAATTGTTCTTGTAACCTTATCAACCAGAATCTTACAAGTTAAAACTGACCACTTCTTGGCTGAGAGAGGTATTCCAAGATATCTGAATGGAAAACAGCCTCTTTCAAAACCTATAATTTGGAGAAGCTCCTGCTGCCTTGAATCAGATATCCCAGCCATAAATAACTGAGATTTTGCCACACTAGCTTCTAGACCAGACCCATGAGAGAACCGTTTGAAGGCATCCATCAAAATAGATACACTGGCAGGATGACCTTTACAGAACATCATTAGATCATCTGCAAAAGCCAAATTAATGAGCTTCATGTCCTTACATAAAGGATGGAACCTAAAATTCCTATGCTTTGCTGCTGCCTGAAGAGATCTAGAGAGAACCTCCATAGCCAATACAAAAATTAGAGGAGACACAGGATCTCCTTGTCTAAGCCCCCTTGATGCAACAAATTTTTCTGATTTTTGACCATTGATAATAATTCTATATGAAGCAGAAGATACACAAGTTATCAGCCAATTCTTGAATTTGTCTGGAAACTTATAAGCAGTGAGCATATCATCAATAAATCTCCAATCCAAGGTGTCATAAGCTTTGTGAATATCTATTTTCATTAAACACCTTGGAGAGGAATTCCTTCTGCCATACAATCTAAGGAGTTCTTGGGAAATCAGGACATTATGTGTAATACTCCTACCCTGCACAAAGCCTGTCTGATTATCATTAACAAGGAATGGCAACACTAGAGATAATCTGTTACACAACAATTTAGAGATGCATTTATAAACTGTATTGCAACAAGCAATAGGCCTGTAGTCCTTCACCTCTGTTGGTCCATCAACTTTAAGAATCATCACCAAGTTTGTTTCATTAATTCTGCCAAGAAGTTTGCCTGATACAAAGAATTCCTTTACTGCAAGGCAACAGCTTGTACCCACCACATCCCAAGCCTTCTTGAAGAAATCAGAACCAAATCCATCCGGTCCAGGAGAGCTGTCTGAATTGATAGAGAAGAAAGCCTGCCTTACCTCTTCATCAGAGAAAGTTTTTATGAGATTAATCTGCTGAGAAGTGTTTAAGACCAATCCTTCATACATGATATCACCATACCAATCATAATGATTTTTCCTGGCAAATAAATTCTTATAAAATTCTACAAAAACAGTACTAATTGCCTCTTGACCTGTAATGCAGTCTCCAGAAGATGTATGAATTTTCAGAATTCTATTCCTATACTGCCTTTCTCTGATTGAATCATGAAATAGTTTAGAATTAGAATCTCCATGCTTGAGCCAGTGAATTTTAGCTTTCTGTTTCAGAAATGACATAGCAGCCTGCTGAGTTCTTCTATAGTCTTTTAGAATCAATCTCTCCTGATTCTGACAAATGGGATCTGCAGGATATAAACCAACTAAATGTTGAATGGCATCAAGATCTTCCCTTAAGCTCTTCTCTTTCTTCACTATATCTGGAAAGCTGGCTTGATTAAGGTCTAAGAGTGGCTTCTTGATCAGATCAAGCTTTTTAACCAACTGAAACATATAAGTTCCACGAATCTCCTGGTCCCATATAAATTCCACAATTGAAAGAAAAGAAACATGATGAGACCACATGTTGAAGTACTTAAAATCAGTTCTGAATTTGCACTCCTCTTGATTCCATTCCACTAAGATAGGGGAATGATCTGACAAACTAGGAGCTAGGAAATTAGTTTCAGCATTAGGCCATTTGTCACACCAAGCATGATTTATAAGAGATCTATCAAGCTTAGAGGTAATCTTGTCAGTGCCAAACTGTTGGTTACACCAACTGTGGAATCTGCCCTTATATCTCATATCCATAAGCTGACTGTAATCAACACAATCCCTGAAATCCTGCATCATCTCCAGGTCCACAGCACCACCTGATTTTTCTATAGGCTCAAGAATTGAATTAAAATCACCAATTAATAGCCAAGGAATCTGAACAAACTCACTCAAGTCCTTGATTATTTGCCATAATTCTTTCCTCTCATCAAAACTGTTAGAAGCATAAATGAAGGTCACAAAGAAATAATCAACACTAATCTTTGAAGAGATTATGCATTGTACGTATTGAGCTGATCTAGCAACAATGGTCACATCAAACATATCCTTTCTCCAAAGAATCAGGATTCTTCCAATGGCACTCACATCAGTATTTATATAATGGCCCCAACCAGGTGCTATATTATTAATGACAGTGCTTACTGAATTGCTTCTGAGTTTATTTTCTAAAATAGCAACTAAACCTACCTTATTCAACCTGCAAAAGTCTCTTACCTCCTTTTGCTTTTGAGGGTGGTTGAGCCCTCTTATATTCCAAGCTGCTATATTATCCATGAGGGATAGGCATAGATGCCTCTCCTTTCTGTTTCTGATTCACATGAGCCTTGCTTCTAGTCACAGTAATCCAACCTTGCTCCTCAACTGATTTCTGAACAGTTACTGGCACTGCAGGATTGATCAAAAGCGCTCCTTCTCCAATAACTGAATTCACAGCATCTATTGCACTTTCAATATTTTCTTCAGGAATGGTACCCTCCTCAAGAGATGCCTTGAGCTTCAAGCTATCATCAACTTTCTCAATATCCTCTTGAGAGGGTTTCTTTTTCACAACCCACTCCTGCTTGACATTCTTCCTACACATCTTGGAGTCATGGCCATACATTGAACATTTGCTGCACAAAACTGGCTTCCACTCATAAGCCACTTTCTGAGGAATCACAATCCCTCTTTCATCCTCAAAATAAACTTCTTCGGGCAGGATCAATGGATCAACCTCAACAAGCACTTGAGCAAAATTAATTCTGTTTCTCTCTTGAGTCACTTGGTCAACCATAATTGGACATCCCACCAAACTTGCTATTTTGCTAAGAGAATTAATCCCCCAATACTTCAAGTTCAAATTTGGAAATTGAATCCAAACTGGAATATGATCAAAGTTACCTCTGGTAAAAGGTTTCCCTGTCCAAGGAGCAAGAATAAGAGGTTTCTTGTCAAAATGATATATTCCTATATTGAGAACAGTGTTTCTGGCTTCAAGGGTATTGAAACGAACAACCATTGTGCCATCAGTATTCATCAACACCTTATCAATACCATGAGGGCCCCATATTTTCTTAATGTATCCACTGAACACAAAATATGGAGGTTTCGCACCAAGGACATAGCAAACAATCGAGTTCTGCCATTAATTCACTTCTTGCTCAACGTCTGCTATATCAATCTTACCTATAGATACGCCTTCCTTTAACTCAGGTTTACAGAATCTCAATTTTCCACCAGCGTTCCTGAGTTTGGTAATGTCAAAGGAGCCCCAAACAGAAACCCTTTTACCTATGCCCGCTTCATTCAATGTATTAGCATGATCAACATGAGGATTTGCTTCTTCTACCAAATCCTTATTTTTGCTGTAAGATGCGGCTTTAGATTGATCCTCAGCAACCACACTCTTTCCTTTGATTTTTTCACGCAAAACATCCAAGTTCTTCAACCAAGCCTTCGCTTGCTTGGGTGTCAAGTTATCTATCTCAGCAAAATCATCATCATCAATCTGAGACATGTCAAGCGCCTGTGTAGAAAGAACATCACGAGTAGGAGTCTTAGAAGTCGAAGGAGATGTAGATTTAGGAGGCCGACCTCTCTTTTTCGGCATGATGCCGTCGCCAGCGACTGAGAGTCACCGTGAGGAAGAGAGCACCAAAACCCTTTTTTATGTTAGAGATAATTCCCTTAAAGTTTATATGCCATTCGTTCTATAAATTAAGTTCTTTTAACATCTTGCACCTAGATTAAAAAATGAGTAAATTATGTAAGAATTTGATATATTTTGACCAAGTTACCCTCAATTTATAATAGGAGAGTGAATAATAATAAATGTATGAAGATTATATTGAAGAGAGACTGAGAAATAAGTAGTGAAAAAGAAAATGCAATAAATAAGAATATACTTGGAAAAAAATATAAATGAGTATTGGATTTCTAAAAGAGCATAACTTATGGGATAAAATAAAAAACATAAAGGAACGTGACTTATGGGAGGGAAGAATATCTAACTCTTTGACAAAGGTTTGAGAATAAGTGGATATTGTTTTTCAAACAAATTTCAAAATATATTTAGCATAACTTAACTCCAAGTTGTAGCCAAAATAACTCATAATAAAATTTCTATATAATTAAGAATAATGTTCTATGTTTAGTTTAAATTTATTTCAACACTAATATCTTATATTTTCAAAAATAAAAAAAAAATTATATTATAAAGTGAATACAGTTACAGTTACCTCTTCTTTGTCTTCTAAACTCTTCTTCTTCTGTTATTTTACTCTTTCTTTCCTTCTCCAACAGTTTTTCAAAACCTCACTCACATTCCTTTCACCCTCCCTCTCCCTCTCCTATTAATGCTTCTTTCATTCCCATCACTTTCTCACCACAACTAACTCTCTATATCCACAAACCTCCACCCTTCTTCTCTCTCTCTAACCTCGCCGGAACAACTCCCCTCCGGCGCCGGCGACATATGGCGGAACAGTTTTCCAGCTCCGTCGCCTTCGGAGTCAATCTATCCAAGCGAATTTACCACGAAAGAGGATCGGCGCCAACTCCGGCGCCGGCGATGTCAAGGTCTCTGTCCAGGTCGGCGCCGGAGGGGTTGTTGCACCTACCGATGGCGCCGATGTGTTACGCGGTGATATTTGAGCCGGAGATGGTTGAGAACCCGGATATTAGGAGCTACCAGCCGTACGTGCATGGGAGGTGCGAGCCGCCGGCGCTGATACCGTTGCAGCTGCACGGAGTAGCCATGGAGGTTGAGTGCTGTTTGGATACGGCGTTTGTGACGGTGACTGGAAGGTGGCGCGTGCATTGTGTGACGGCGAGTAGCACGTGTGATTGCCAGGTTGCTGTACCAATGGGAGAACAGGTAAATAGTACCACTGTATGAAATTGATATAATAGCTCTTGCACGAGAAGGAAAAAAACAAAACAAAAAAGTGAAACATAGAATAAAAAAGTTTGTAAAATCAAAACTATGTTTGTGAAGGAGATTAAAAAAAACATTTTTTTTAAGGTAGTTTCTCCATGTATTTACCCATGTGAACATATATAATAACTAATTATTTCGAGTAATGAGTGTCTTGATTATTTTTCGAGATGATCCTCTCGACAAAATTTTTTACCTTCACACGTTTATATTCCAATCACCTAACTTTTTTTTTTTAAATAGCAACAATTTCAGTTACCGATTATGCTAATCACCACCTACGTTTAACATTGAATGGTGAGTGAAAATGCAAAAAAAGAATTCAATTTTAGGTGGTAGGTTTGGTTTTTTTTTTTACCTTTATTTATTTATTTTTCATAAATAAAATTATAAAAATATATCAGTTTTTTTTATCAAGACCCTGCACAAAAAAAAAAAGTTATTTTTTAAAAGTTGTGAATTAAAGAATTGAATATATGGACTGTGGAATGAGGAGCAATCAACCAATTCCGGTGCAAAACCTATAAAATAATTATATTTTCTTAGCAAGTATTCCTACCGTCTTTGTTTAAAAGTCATTTTTTAAAAGTTTATTTGTCTTTAAATATAAGTTATTTTATAAAATTTAGCTAGCATTAAATAATCCATATCAAATATACTTATAATCATTTTACTCTATATTCTATATTCCAAAAAACCTATTTACTTTTTTCAGAACAATAACTACATAAATTTATATTATATTTAATTTTATATAGGAGTAATTTTGGAACTGACATGTTTTTTTTAATAACTTAGAAAATAATAATTACTTCTAACCACTTTTCTTAATTTATGTGAATATGTTAAAAATGCCTTTTAAATGGAGACAAATGAGGTAATATTGAAGGTTTTTAAAAAATAAAATAAAATGAAAATTAAAGTGGAGTGGTATTGAAGTTTAATCATATGAAGTTATGAACTCATGCAAATTACTTGTACCCGTGCGATGAGTAAGATTGTAAGAACCTATGGAAAAATTCTAAAAATTAGAGTATGGGCACGATATAATACACATTACATAAAAATATTTGAATTATAAGATAAACAAGATTTTCATAATGTTTTAACTAGTTACAAGTTTTAATAAGGTAACAAAAAGTATTTCAAGAAAGGCAAAATATATAAAGAGAAATTATTCATTGGAAGTGAAAGAGTAGTTTGTTTTGTTTACAAGAATTCTTAAGTTTGATACGAAGGATTTGATTTTTGTTATGTGTATGGAAATTTTTTTTTAGTAAAGCAAAATTTACTTCAATAATCTCCATGTCTCAAAGAAAATAACGAGTTACTTCATGTACCTACTTACAAGTTACAATTTGGGTATTGGATACCCCTGATGCCATATTTGTGCATGTTACATAACTTCACAAATGAACTATCAAGATGCGTTTGTGCTAGATTATTTTGCATTTCGAAGTTGGTCATAGTGCATCGTTGATAATTCTTCAAGGTGGACTATTATTCCTCAGTATTCTTGTGTTGAAGGAGCCTTCTTTTATCTCATTATGCTTGATGACATTGAATGCTGATTTTCGCTGCAATGGTTGCATTTTGTTTAATGAATTCTCAAGTTAAATATGATGTGGCTAACAGGGTTCACTTCTAGGTCTCGAGGTTGTTCATGAGGAAAGATCTTTTCATACTGAATTGACCTCTCTACAAGATGTAAAGGATAAGGAGAAAGTGGCCAAATCTAAAGATGGATACTTCTTGAAAAGCCAAATATACACCATTAAGATTCCACAGGTTATTATTATTACATATCAAAACAGATTAATCTCATTTCACCATTGATAGTTTCTATAGTCTATTTATTTTCAAAAAATATTTTGTCTTTCAGTTTAAGGGAGGCTCCATCTTCTCAGTTAAGATCAGATGGACTCAGAAAATACTATTTCATAATGGCCAATTCTCTCTTAGTGTCCCTTTCACCTTTCCTTCATACGTTACACCTTCTGGAAAAAAGTTTTCCAAGAAAGAAAAGATAATTTTGAAAGTGAATTCTGGTGCTGCAACAGAAGTGTTATGCAAAACCACCAGTCATCCTCTTAAGGTAAAAACTGTTAGACTTAATTTGCTGCTAATAAGTACATTTTCCCCTTTATTAGACTTAAACTAAACATTATCTTTCAGGGACAAGTGCGCCAAGCAGGGAAATTAAGTTTATCATACGAAGCAGAAGTGCCAGCATGGTCAAGTACAGACTTCAGTTTCTCCTACACTGTAAGAACTTGAAGCATAGGATGATGTAATTTCTTTTTATGCAATTCCTTATAAGTAGTGAATTAATTGAGAACTCAGAATCAGAGCTATATATGCAGTAATAAAACTTTATTATTAAGCTTAATTGAGTAGCATTTTTACAGGTTTCTTCAACTGACATATTTGGTGGTGTGCTCTTGCAATCTCCGTTCCTGCGTGATTTTGATGATAGAGAGATGTTTTGCTTGTATCTCTACCCTGGCCAGGATAGAAAGGTTTGTTTGCTACATTAAACTATGTCAATTTTTTTATTATTTTTTTTAGGCTAAATTACTCATTTGGTCCCTTACCTTATTTTTCAATTTCAAATTGGTCCCTTACCTTTTTTTGGTTTCATATTGGTCCCTTATGTTTCTTTTCGCTGTCAATTTGGTCCCAAAATCACTGTTCATCCTATGTGGACCAATATGTTATGGACACGTGTCACTTTCTCTCTCCACGTGGACCAATATAATATTGACACGTAGGATGAATAGTGATTTTGGGACCAAATTGACAAAAAAAAGAAACATAAAGGACCAATATGAAACCAAAAAAAGGTAAGGGACCAATTTGAAATTGTAAAATAAGGTAAGGGACCAAATGAGTAATTTAGCCTTTTTTTTATATCTTTTATTTTTAATAGTACTTTTCACTTATGATTGCTTAAGGTAGGATAGGATCGGTAGATGAGATTTTGTGTATATATCTTACTTGAATGCATCAAAGGGCTATCTTGCAGTTTGCATGCAATCCATCATCTATGAAAAAATAAGATGGATCTGCCTGTTCTTTACTAAGTCTTAATTAGCTAAGTAAGAATGATTTCATCCAGAAGAATAATTGTTTCTCAAAGTAGAATCATATATATGTTTATATAAACATAATGGAATGATTAAATAACGTGATAAGAAACGTAAGGAACACAGATAATTGTTTCGGAACAAATTAGTTCAAAGTAGGATAGAATATTATTACAGTCAGCATTATTCAGGTTGCATCTTTGCTTCAATCAAGCTGCCTTTAATTTTCAAGCAAAGTCTTTATATGCGGCTGTTTTGCAAATTTATAATGGAGCATCCTGTTACAATCACTTGATAGGTTTTTAGAAAGGAAGTGGTGTTTGTAATAGATATAAGTGCTAGCATGAAGGGGAGTCCTCTTGAAAACATAAAGAATGCATTACTGGCATCACTCTCTCAACTAAGGCTACAAGATACATTTAACATTATAGCTTTCAATGGGGAGGTCAATCTATGGTCACCATCCATGGAACCAGCTACAGAGGAAGCAATTTTGAAAGCTACCAACTGGGTTGACACTACTTTTATTGCAAATGGCAGTACGAACATCTTCCTTCCCCTGTCTAAGGTAATCTTTATTACGAATAAATAACGATATATATATATTTGAAAAAAAATATAAACAAAGCATTGAGTTTTTAAAATTACTATCTCCATTTTTTTTAGTGTCCTTTTAGCGAAACAAATTTGTTCCTCTGTATATCTCTTTTAAAAATCTATGCATCATTTATGACTATTTTTACTTCTTTACCCTTATTTTAACATTGCCAATTGTAATAAGTACAGAAGTAATTAAGAAAGTAGTGATTGTCATTATTACCCAAGATTTTAGTAAAGGGCAAAATAGGTAAAAGATATATTGATTTAATACAAATAGACACGTTAAATACATTTTTTAATCCACATGCTACAACCTTAAAAGACAAAGACACTTAAAAAAACTAAAGAAATACTCCTATATAATATAGTATGAAACAAGACAAAACGATCAAAACTGCATAGCTTAAGAGATGGAGGGAGTATTTATTTGGCATGCTCCCAATGTCTTGGAATCTGTATGGTTGGTTATGTCTAAATTTTATTCTTGGCATTTTTCTAGCTTTCACAATATTATATGCCTTATTTGACCTTCAGACTAGGTATCCCTTTTTCATCTTCTTGTAATGTTACTGTATACTCCATCCGGCTCGAATTATAAGCAAATTCAACCACTTTTATGCTTATTAAGGAGGTTAGTTGATTGTATTTAATTTTCCCAAATTTATAAAAAATGGAGGTATTTTAGGAAAGTAGTATTGAGAATGAAACAAAAATTAATTAAGATTACAATTTTCTAGAGATGTTTTAGGAAAGTGGCATTGGGAATGAAACAAAATTTAATAAAGTTGGTTAATTTTGCTTATATTTTAAAACAAGAGAAGTATGTTTTTTGTTGCTTATAATTTGAGAAGTATGTTTTTTTTTGTTCCTTATAAATGGTAGATGAATTGCTTGTATGATATACTTTAACTGCCTTTTGATAACTAGCAGTCTAGCACGTTCTATGCAGTGTTCAATAACTTGTATCACACGCAAAACTTTTGGATGCTGAATCGTTAATATTGACATATTTTTATAAGATTTTTTATTTAGTATTGTGATCTATATTAGGCAATGAAGCTATTCCAGAAATCAACTGATTCCATCCCTCTTATTTTTCTCGTTACTGATGGTGCTGTTGAGGATGAAAGAGAGATATGCAATTTTGTGAAAAGCTGTGTCACAAGTGGGCAATCAGTTCATACACCGCGCTTGTGTACCTTGGGCATAGGCAAGGATTGTAGCTTCCTCTTCTCTTTGTAGTCTTAAGAAAATAGATTCCATGATGTCATTAGTTTAGAAATGTTCTTCTGGCATTTCAACCTTTGATAAGAGTGTTTTGCATAATTTAATTTGTCAAGATGAGGCTACTTAAAAATAGGTTTCAGTTTGTTTAAGAATAAAAGGAAGTAAGAATTTACTGCAGTGAGGGTTGGCTCAACTAGTAGGATCAAATGAAATTGACAATAAGGTATCGGGTTCAATTCCAGATGGCGAACTTTGATTGATAGATTATTTACTATACAGCACAGACAACTCAAAATAGTCACCATTTCTGTGTTGAGCACATATTCGCACCGGATACTTTCTGAAACTTATAAATTATAATAAGTGTTAGGTGCCATAGTAAGCCTTTGGCAATGCCTTGGACCTTGGAATGGAGCAACCTCTGCTCCCCTAAACTTTCTAACGAAAAGAAGAATGTGTATATGCCAAAAGAATTTTTTCAATCAATGGCATTCACTCCTGCTGCTAATTTCAAAAGCTATTTTACAATTCTGAAAATCTCCTAATACAGCACCCCCCTTCTATCAATACCACAATTAATGGCATAATATTGAACATAGATTTATCATTAATCTGTTTTTATTTTGCAATATTTTTAATGCACGTGGATTAAGGAGTATTTCTCTGTTTTCATAATTTGAAATTTTCAGGTTTGTATTGTAATCACTACTTCCTGCAAATGCTAGCGCAAATTGGGAGGGGTCACTACGACGCAGCTCATGATTTAGGTCGGTGTCTATCCCCAGTCAACCTAACATCGAAGCTTGAAGTTGCACAGATTTTATGCTTAAATAAAAAGATTTCTTGTTATGTTTTACAATTTGTCTTGAAGTGACTATAAGTGATAATCAGTGTGATGGAAGATAAACCACAAAACACAAGCAAATCGAGTCCTTTTTCTTTTTGAAAAACCTGAATTTTAAAGCTTCTAATGTGTTAGCTGTGAGATTGGGATTACAATGGCACCAAACCTCAAGTATTCAGGTTTTGCAGAAGTTCCCATTGCATATTTCTTTTTAGGGAAACATAAGTAATTGCTAAGTCATCATCATCTATATGTGACGTTTTATTAATCTCTAGTATTTTTTTCTTTGTCCAGATTCAATCGACTTTCGAATGCAAAGGCTATTCAGTACTGCTTCATCGGTCATAGCTGCTGACATAACAATTGAAAGTTTAGAAAATCTAGATTCACAGGTGGTACATAACCAGAAGTGTTTCATCCTTAATTTTTTCTGTTCCATGTTTTCATTAGCGGACATAGACTAAACTGTGTTCTGATTATCGCAGTTATTCCCAAATCATATTCAAGACCTATCATTGGGAAGTCTGTTGATCATATCGGGAAGATACAATGGAGCTTTTCCTAAATCAGTTAAAGTTAGTGGCACTTTGGCAGATATGGCCAGCTTTGTATTGGAACTTAAAGTGAAAAGAGAAAAGGATATACAACTAAGTAATGTAATATCTCAACCCTAAGGCTTCACTACCATCTATTCATTGCATTTGGTTGAGTTTGGTAAATTTATCCATTCTTAACAAGTTTGAACTGAATAAACTCTCAAGCATGGCCGCTTGTACGTCAGTATCACCATATGTTGGCAGATTAAGGCCCTGAATGTGCTATAGTGCTGTTACATTTTTAAGACTTTTCTCTTTACTTTCATTGATCACTCTACTCTCTATTCTTGTTGGGTACGGCAGTGGTTGCATTACAAGTGGGTGGTCTTTTAGTAATTCTTCGACAGATCTACGCTGCATCTAAATGTGCATCTCAATTCTTAAACACTTGAAATACTTATCTGTCTAAACCTACACGGAATCTTCTTCTACGTTTCTAGATTTCTTCCATATACATGTACATGGCGTTGCATATCAAATAGTCAAGTTTCAGAATAATTTATCTTGTTGGTGTTAGAAATAGTGTATTGTTGAATGCATACTTGACTAAGATCTAAAATGCGGCTTTATATAAATTTTGGTATTCTCTCCAGGTCCTTTCAAAGAGACATATAGACCTTGTCACTGCTGATGCATGGTTACTAGAAAGTAAAGAGCTGGAGGAGAAGGTCTGTCTTTTACATACATTTATGCATATTGGTTTTCTCTTTGAAAAAAGAAAGAAAGTGAAAATGGAAAATTTGAATAGACCAGTATACATTTAAGCATTTACTATCTCAAACAAAGTCATACTGGTTTAGTGATCTTATGCACACCGACAGAAGAGGTACAAGGAGGAGGGATCACTTAAACTGGACCTAAAAGAGAAATGTTTTGGAAAATGATACTGCAATTTAAGTGTCACATATATTTTAAATTATTAAATTGGGACCTATGGCAAGTCTTTGCTTGGCTTTTCACAATAGAAGCTTTGTGTTGATAATGCTATGTCTTCAATTATAATATTTTATGTCTGTTTCTGCACCACTCATTTATAGGCAAGTGCCAATCTAATCTCTGATAGGTTATTAAAATGAGCATTCAAAATAAAGTTCCCTCAGAGTATACCTGCATGGTTCTAGTCGAGAATAACGAAGGGAAGAAGGCAAGTCAACCTGAATCACTTCTAATGCAAAAGGTAGACCTTTGCTTTGGAATTTTAGAAAAGTAGGCACAAATTTTAATTCCCTCTACTTCATAAGATATCAAAGTACCTACAAAATTTTACATGGTTGTCCATGACTGCAATTGAAATCGCAATGTTGCTGTTTTGCTTGCCCTTGCAACCACATCGCTATAGTAATTGCAGCCACATTGACATCATTTTCCAGCAATTATCTATAATTGCAGTAAATGTAACATAACCACAACCATGACCGTATTTAAAACATTGCATCATATTTATAAGTTCCTTTCTACCTTCCTTCAAAACAGGTATACAACAGATTAAGCCTCCAGAATACAGACCTTAACGGCCAGAAGTTATTCCTTGGAGGCATGAGTCTTGGATTTGGTGACATAAAAGCAACAGCTCAGAACATTCCACCAGCAATAAAAGAAGCAAAACCAACTGAAGGACTATTGGAGAAGGCTGCTTCCAATTGTTGCGGTCGATTGGCAGATACCTTGTGTGGCATGTGTCTGCTGAAGACTTGTGCTTGTCTGAATGATCAATGCACCATCGTTTGCACCCAACTTTGTGCTGCTCTGGCTTGTTTTGAGTTAATCAAATGCTGTATTGAACTCTGTGACTGTGATTGCTTCGAGTGAAAATTATACTTATGTGCTAAAATCTCTATCGTATGACAAATTGTTGACAATGTATATAAGCTCTTGTGTAATGATATATGCCTACATATTTGCTGATACAAAATCTTCTTCATGATGATGATGATGGCATAATCTTGACAATAGGTTTTCTTCACATATCTTTAAAGTTTAAAACAAATTCTTCAAAAATCTCAAGCATCATACATTCTCTTAAAACTATATATTTAATTTTTGAAAAAAAAAAATAAATCTAATTGTTCCTTAAAAAATTCCCATAAGACACATTTGGTTCATAAAAAATGAACACTCTCATTTTGTTCCTAAAAAATATAAATGCTTTTTTTTTTTTTTACACCAACGAGTACCCGAATCTGGTTTACTCAGAATCCGACTCATCCGGTCCGACCCATTTGAGCTCGAACTGAGCGGTAGGGGTCTCCCAGCGAGGATTGCTATATACCCAAGGCTTGAAATCAAGACCAGTTGGTTAAGGAACCAAGTGAGCTACCACTTGACCAATCCCACGTTGGTAATATAAATGCTTTTTAAATTGGTCATACTTAGGATAATTCATAATTCAGTACATATTAAGGACCAATGTGACCAACATTTATTAGATTTTTGAGGATGGAATTGGAAAGTTTCAATATCTATTTATTTTTTGGGGAACCAAATTAAAACTTTATATAACTACTAAAAGAAGGCTTATGAAAGTCCTTGAAGAGGGTGAAGGGAGAAATGAATAACAAAATATAATAGCATATCTTCTTCAATTTGAATTTGCATTTACATTTCGTATCTCACAATTTAACTAATTAAAACATATCAAGTATTTCTATTTTACCAAATGGAAAAGAAGTTATTTTAGTAACATTTCCATTATAAATTACAAATTATTATTATTATTATTATTATTATTATTATTATTATTATTATTATTATTATTATTATTATTATTATTATTATTAGTTTAGATGAGTTCTGTTTGAATCTTTCATGGATTTATCAAGGTCAAACAAGTCTTGGGTTTTATTAGTCCATGTCAAATATATATAATTGAAAAAACGTAGCTTATACAATTCAAAATAGGTCACAAGTCCTTGAAGTTTGAGATACTTTTGTCAGATACTCTTATTCTTTTTTTTTTTTGAAGGTTAGACTCCCTGAAGTTACTTCCGGATTTGTCATATATAGCATTGGCAATTAGGGCGGATTCCCATGGGGCTCGCCCGCCCGCTCGCAATTTTTTGCGGGCAGGACATTGATTTTAAGCCCAACAAAAAAAAATGCCCGCCCGCCATGCCCATTTTTTTAGTGGGCATTGTCGGGCGGGCGGCGGGCCGCCCATTAATTTAAAAATTAAAAAAAACATGTCATATATTTCCTAATTTCTAAGTATTGATTACTTTAAAAAAAATTGATTGTTATTCTGATCCAGTACAAATTTTAATTGATTGCTCAATTTTTATTTAACTGCTTGACCGATTTTTTTGCTTTCAGCCTTTGATTGATTGTTTTTATGTGTTTTTCGAGTATTTTGAGTAATTTACAATCTTACGTTAATTACGTACCGTTAGCATTTTTCAATTTTTGGCCTCTTTATGGTTTTTTTTATTTTTAAATTTTTTTTAATTAAAGCGGGCAGCCCACAAGCCTACCCGCCCTATAGGGCGGGCAGGGCCTCAATTTTTCGCCCACAAAATTTTAAGGGTGGCAATTTTAACACCCCACATGCAAATTTATACACCCCACTATTTTAAAAAATACCAAAAATACTCTCTTTTAAAACAAAAACACATATTGTTTTTCCTTCATTCCCACCCCACCCCACCTCACCCCACAGCCCATAGGAACCATCGCACAGCCACCCCATCGCCACCCCAACCATCCCACCACCACCCCACCGCCACCCTAACCATCCCACAGCCACCGCATGACCCCAACCACCCCACCCCACAGCCACTCCATGTCCCCAACCACCTCACCCCACAACCAATGGGGTCGTGATCCTCTTCACAACCTGGGTCGTGACCCTCTTCACAACCCGAAGACCTGAGTCGAGTCGTGAGCCCCTTCACAACCTTGGGTCGTAACCCTTTCAACAATCCAAGAAATAGTGTAGCCAACACTGGATCGTGAGTGTCTTCACGACCACAGAGTCATGGTCGTGACTGTGTTTCCGACCGCAGGTCGTCACCCATCTCACGACCCAAATCCAAAAATGAAAAACAAGAAAAGAAGCTAGAAGAAACCTGATGAGGGTGGGGTGAGACGATGTTGGTGGGAAGGGTTGTCATTGGTGACGATGGCGGTGGCGGAAGATGAACAAGAAGAACCCGAATCCGGTCGTGGCTTCGTTCACGACCGTGGGTCGTGGCTTCATTCACGACTCCTCTGTGCCATTCTTGGTGGTGCTGGTGGCTGCTACTGCTTGTGCCGGCGACGGTGGCGGGGGCTGACGAGCAGGAGGACGGTGACGGAGGCCGACGACTGGAGGAGGCAGAGATCGTGGCTAATCAGAAGCCCTGGTTCGCAAGCTCCATGTAATGGCGGCGATGGGTGGGTGGCGATTGGAACACCGAGGGAGGGAGAACGCGAGGAAGGAGAAGGGAAGAAAAAGAGCGCTGCGATGGCCATGGTGGTGGAGCTTGGTGGCGTCGGCATCGGCGATGGGGTTCCAAGGTGGCGTGTGGTGTTGGTGGCGGCGGCAATGGGGTGCGGCTGATGGGGGTGTCGTTGATGGAAAGACAAAATGTGGGGTGTGGGATGAGGGAATCCATTGCAAAAGGAATTTTATTTTTAGAAGGGCATTTATGTAAAAAGCATCTAAAGTGGGGTGCAGAAAGTTATAGGTGGGGTGTTTAAATTTTTTTTCAATTTTAATGGGATGGCATGCCCGCCCACCAAAATTGCGGGCATTGGCGGGCATGCGCCCAAGCCCGCCCGCCCAAATTGCCAATGCTAGTCATATACCTCTACTAAAAATTTTGCTGACATGTAAAATCGGAATCCTAGTCAGAAGTAGGAGATTAGGCACGTGGTGCCACGTGAGCGAAGATCTTATTTTTTTAATTAAAAAACCTAAAAACTTTATATTTTTATATTTTTAGTTAAAGAAAAAAGTAAAAAAAAAAATTGAAAAGAGAGGTCGTCTTCGCCCGTGTGACATCACGCGGTACCACATGGCCAACCTCCTATGTCTGACTAGGATTCCGATGTTATATGTCAGTAAAATTAGCCAGAATTGGTAGTAGGAGTATATGACAAACCCAGAAGTAACTTGGGGGAGTTAGATATTGAAAAAAAAAGGGCATCTGACAAAAGTATCCCAAACTTCAGAGACTTGTGACCTATTTTAAATTGTATAAGCTACGTTTTTTCAATTATATATATTTGACATGGAGTAATAAAACCCAAGACTTGTCCATAGACGAAATGTATTTCCGTCGAGTAGCAAACTGAATTGTATATTTTTATTTTCCGCCGTTTCTGTTAGGTAAAAGACGAAAAAAATAATACGTAAAAGAGCAGTTTTGTCCATAAAAAAATAAAATGGGGGCCAAATTTTAACATTTAGGGGTCAAAAATCAAAAGTCAAAAATTAATTAAAGTGATATTGTCAAATGGTGGATGACAAAATCACTTTCCCCAGCCCCTTTCCAGGTTGCCGATAGGAGTGTGGGCATGTGGGACTAGCTGGCTTATTGGTCCGCTTTATTGATTTACAAGTAAAGTGTCATTTTGGTCTCATGATTTTTAGATAAGACACTTTAATTTCTCAAAACGTGGAAAGTCTCAAAAATGAGTTTTAGTTTATTTGTAAGAACTACAATCGGTGGGTGAAATAACTAGGAGACACTAGGAGAGCACCTAGAAGGGGGGTTGAATAGGTGTTAGAGAAACTTTAAAAGATTTTCGAAAGAAACAAATCGAAACAATTAAAACAAATGATTTTTACAAAAGTTTTAACCTTTTAATCGATTAAGCATACAACTAATCGATTAACATCCGAAAGGCTTCAAATGATTAATCGATTAATACTTCAGTTAATCGATTAATGCCGAAAGCTTGATTTTGCTTAATCGATTAACAGCTTCAGTTAATCGATTAATCACTGTTAAAACTGAAAAATCACTTTTCAATTGAATACGAAAATCAATCAATTAACACGTATGATCAGAGATTAAGCGGAATTGATTAACACCAATATTCTTATTGATTACGTAGGTTATGAAAATGATTTTTCCCAAATCAATTTGCACAATTAAGATTCAATTCAATCAATTATGAAATCAATCTTTTCTAGGTTTTCAACCAAGAACATATGAAATGACTTGAATGTAAAGAGTTAAGGGAATAGAGATACTGCACAGAGATTTATCCTGGTTCACTCTCATCCGCTTGAGAGCTACATCCAGTCCCCTCTTCAACCAAGAGAGATTCTTCACTATGAGGAATTAGAGTTCTCAAATTACAAGCAAATGCCTCTCAAGACTCACTTCTTGATAGCCTCCAAGAGATACCACACTTTTGTCTTGCAACCCTATTGAATCTAATCTAACCTCTTCCCTTGCTTGCAGATATCCCCACAACAAGTCTTCCAATTTGCTAGTTTACCCAACAAGACTTCCAAATGCTTGATGATACCTCACACCAAGGCTTCCACTTGCTTGTTTTCACAACAAGACTTCCAAGATAACTTTGCTTGATGAACAACCACCAAGGCTTCCTTGTGTTGTAGAATGTTTGCCTCCTTGCAATGATTACAACCAAATTGAAAACAATAACAATCCTATGAATCTCTTTCAATAACTATGAAAATATCAACATAAGAGATTCAAAGATTCTTGATCAAAGAATGTAAAAGTTAAAAGCTTTGATCTATGAAAATGAGAGAGAATAGTGTGGCTTGATCTTTCTAAAAATGATATGAAAGTAGTGTTAGTTTGTTCTAAAATGATTCACAAAGGTTAGGAAAATGTTTATATAGAATACCCAAAAGTTAGGAGCACTAAAAACTGATTTTGAGAAGTTAAAAACGTATTTTAAAAACCAGTTTAACAAGTCTTAATCGATTAACACATGGCTTAATCGATTAAACACTGTAACATGTGTGTTAATCGATTAACCTAACCCATTAATCGATTAGCCACTGTTAAATTCAATTAAAAACTTGTTTTCTCAAAACTAAACCTTTTCTTTCAAACCATTAAGCCACCTATTGATTTTAGGTTAAGTGAAAACTCAAATTATGATATAATCATGACCTTGATAGAGATTCACTACCCTCTAAAGACTCTACCCAAACTCATTAAAAATAAAAGACTCAAACTAGAGATATTACAATTAAATACAAATTGAATCTTCATGAGCTTGCTCTCTTTTCATCATTTGTTGTTTGTTGTTGATTGATGAACTTCTGCATACTTGAGCTTGATCACAAACACTTGTAGTTTGTTCAAAACCTTTGTCGTTATCAAAACATTCTCACTGGATCTAACATTATTGACCCCCCAATTTAATTACTTGACCCATTTTTTTGCCAAAACCCAAAAACACCCTTACCCAAAGACCAATAGCTCGCTCATGGGTTAGCGAGATTGTAATTTTACAAGCTTGCTGACCGCTTTATTTTTTTTTTTTCATTTTTTTTTCTCGTCAACAAGTTTGTTATTTTACATAGCTCGCTAACTCATTAGCAAACTTTATTTATTTTTTTTAATATTTTGGGTAATGATATTTTTGGGTTTTGGCAAAAAAAAAAAATGGGTCAAGTAATTAAATTGGGGTCAATAAACTAGAACCCTTCAAAAATTTGTGTTGGATACATGATTGGGCCAAGTGGGGGTTTGTAAATGGGTGTGGCCCAACCAATTTTAGGATCCAAAACCAATTTTGTCCTAATTTTTCCAAATTTCCTTAGCCTCTTTTCTTGGATACTTCTTCTTCTTACATCGCAACACACCTCACCGCCACCGCGCCTAGGGGTGTAAGTGGTCCGGTCGAGGACCGCGAGACTGTTCGGACCAGATCAAAAGATGTGATCCAGAATGGTCTCATGGTTTGGTCCGATCCGATCTCAAACATGTGGACTAATCTATAATGGTCCGATCCACGATCCAACTAATTTTCAGACCGCAAAGACCGGACCGGACCAATGGTTCAAATATTAAAAGGAAAAAAAAACACACACACACAATTACACAAAACCAAATTAGCAAACTCACTCACCGAAACAGCCACACACTTCATAATCACCTTCGAACTTTTCCAACCCTAAACACACACAGCCGCCACCCTCCACCCGCCGGTTCTCGCCGATCTCGCTACCTCCGTTCTCCCTCTCCCTCTGTGCCTTCGGTTTCGCGTGCCTCTCTCCCTCCGTTCTCTCTCCCCGATCGGCTTGTCAGCGACCGCCCTCCGTGCGCCACAGCCTCAGCCACCGCTCCGTTCTCTCTCCCCGATCGGTTATCTCTCTCCCTGCGCCTCATCCTGTCAACCACGCCTTCCGCTCGCTGCTGCCCAGTGCTCGCCGCCGCTGCCGATTTGGGTTCTCCCTTTGAGGTTAGTTTTAATTAGTTTTTATTTTTTTTAGTTATTTTAATATAATAAATTTATATTAATTCTTTACCTTATGCTGTTTTCTGTTTATATGGTTCAATGAGTCATGACGAAAATCCTATTTCAGTGTTTCTACTTTCTAGTTTTTACATACTTTTACGTTATTTTAATTAGTTTTTAGTTATTTTTAGAATCTAATCAACTAAAAAGATGAACGACTTATGCACTAATGGAGCAAGCCAGCAACAAATAACTTTCTATTTTTAATTTCTTTCTATATGCAGCAAGATGACTGAAACAGCAAATTCAACTAGATTATTATGGTCTATAGACCGGACCGGATTGGACCGTTCATGAATGGTCCGGTCGGATCCGGTCTTTGTATATGATAAACATCCGGACCGAACCAGACCACATGATTTTAATTGGTCCGGTCCCTAAAGTCCGTTAAAGATCGGACCAGACCGTTACACCCCTAACCTAACCGCACCCGTTGTTGCCACACCACGCCGCCGCCGCCACGACCCAGCCAACAACAGGGACTGGACAGCGATCGCGATAAGCGGCCGCCACGTCATGGTGCGGCTTGTTGCTCTATGCTGTTTCATAGGGTGTTCATGTCTCTGTAGTTAATCCCATTTCCCGGTCCATCCCAGTCAGCCCCAAAAACGGGATAGCGGGATAGCGGATACCGGGATGGCCGGGATAGGTATGTTTAGGAAGCAAAATATTTTAGACATATAAGTGCTAAAACAGAGAAAAATACACAAAATTTAAAACATAAAGCATAAACACAAATACTCAAAATGAATGGCATAATTCAATTCCAATATATAAGCCAATATAAGTCAAATAAGTAGTACTTAAGCCTATCTGAGGCTTCAAAATAAGACATACTAAATTACTAATTACTATCTTAGACCAATAGTATCAAAAAACTACAAATACTAGTGATTTTCTTAATTGGAGTCACTATCCCCATTTCCAAATTCCTCTTTCTCATCCAACTCATCTTCACCACCACTACTTGACTTATATATTTCTTCCTCTCCCTCTTGCTCCACATCTGTTTCCCATTCAGACATTTCTTCTTCTTCCTCTTGTGCAATTTCAACCATTTTTGCCTTACCCTTCCTTTGATAAGTAGTGATAGAGGGTGTAGCTGCAGCACCAGCAGCACTTTGCTTTTTTGAATGCTGCCTAGTGTGCTTGGCTGGCTCATTAGCCCCAGCTGCTTCAGCAACGACATCCCAAGTCAAGTCAAGGATGCCATCATCATCAACCATGACTGACTCAGCACTCTCTTCATCCATTTTTCCAAGCAGCCACTCATCACAGCCATCAAAACTATCCAGTTTAATAGGATGAAACAGAGTAAGAAACTAAGAATAAGGAGAAGAGTAGAGGAGAAGGCGCCAAATAGAAGAAGAAGAGTCGGGAGAAGGCACCGAACAAGTTTTTCTGTTATTGTAGTGATAAATAAATAACATTGGGTTGTCAAATGTATTTATTTCATGTTGGGCCTTCTTTTTGGGCCTGCTCTTTTAACTTTCGGTGCATTTAAAATTAGGGTTCGGTCAAATGACCAAAGAACCCAAAAAAAAAAAAACTTTAAAATGAAGGGCAAAATAGAAATTTCGCCTTCATCTTCATCCCAGCCAGATCCCACATGAAGAACAGGGATGCGACGCGAAAACGGGATGCGATCGCAGCCGCGACTGCCGCGGCGACAAAACGGGATGCGACGGCGTTTCCCATCCCACCGACGGCGGAATCTGGGACGCGAAACAGGGATCCCACGCGATCCCACCGCGATTGATAACAGAGGTTCATGTGTTACATAGGGTTTTCAATTTTTCATTCTTGCTAGTTGCTACTCTACTTGAGTCTTTCATTCTTGCTCTATGCTGCTCTGTTAGTAATTATTTGTTTATATCGAATTGTCGATACAGATGTTGTCACCAGAATATAGAGTTTGATGTTTATAGTTTCGTTATGCTTTTGTGATTGACCATATTAGTATCTTTTGGATTGATGTATTGTGTTATGTCTTAATTTACCTTTTCCACATGTTAAGTTTTTTTTATTATTATGTTTCAAAAAAACTTTGCTTTGATTTTTGTGCAATTTTGATATATTTTGTCATATAAATATTATATATATATATATCATTTATTATAGAGTAACGTGCCCGTACTCTAGTTTTTACGAAAATACCGTACCCCATTACCCGATAGGGGACATGTTTGAGATTAGGTTTTAATGATCTAAGTTGTCATGTGAGTGGATTCTAAATTTCTTATACTGCTACAGTATATCATTAAGATTTAAGGGCACTGCTATAAGCTGCAAGCATCATTACTACTACATTACTTAGCATTATTGTATAGGATCACTTATTGTATTACCCTCGAAGTTTGTGACCCTCTTTTTGATGTGATCATGTGTCCATATTCGCTTACATTCTTACCACTTACATTTTCACAATAAGACTCCACATTTACCCGCATAACTGCTGGTTTTAAGTTTAGGGTGAATGACACTACTTTTTCACCCCATTTGTTCCTTAGAAACTGAAGTATGGAGCCATACATATACACGATTAGTTTAGCTAGAATTTTAAGTTTGTACTTTGTAATTCAAGTGGAGTTCTTAATATTCGGTTGAAGATTCGATGTTTCTTTTATCTTTTAGGTTGCACACCATTGCTCCAATCACTTCTGATCCCTTGGCAATGTTGATCAGCAAAACATTGGATGTTAAAATTATTGGTCCTAATAGGGCAACTGAAGTTCAAAATCGTGATCTAACTCTTTTTTGTTGTGCAAAAGGACATGACTTATTATAGAACGTGTGCATTTGTTTGATACAATCTCTTGTGAGTCGCCCGGGCATAGGAACATATTGTCAGCCCGGGCATAGGAACATATTGCTTGAGATATTTTCACACGTGGACGGTGATGTTCCTTCTTCTATCTCGATGCTCTTCCCTTTAAGTATTTATAAGTATTTATTGGCCAATGGTTTTGATTTGACGTTAGTTCACTATTGCAAGTAATTAATTATAATTCAAAAATTCTTTATCTTTAAGTCGTTCAATTACTCTATTTTAATTATAAAGATTTTTTGCGAGGACTACACCATCTTAACCATGTGCTTGATACTTGTCACGGAATTTGGAAAACCCCAAGGTCCTCGGGGAATACCTTGTTATTAGTGACGGGCAGAGCAAAATATGTGGCCTGCAAGGATGTACTAACCATATCAAGGGTTTATGTGAAATGCTTAGAGATGAAGATTTTAAAAAGGATACTTATTAATGAGTTGAAGGCGCTTCTCTCTCTATTGAAAACCAGAATGGTTGAATCTTTTGATTACTTTCTGCTTAATTTGAGCTATTCCTCCTTCAAATTACCATCCTTCAATTTGATAGAGAAATATCTAATTTGGCTCATCCCGAGAGATAGACTGATTTTTATGTCTACTCTCTAGTTTTTGATGTCACTAATCGTAATGACGTAATGACGTATATAGAATTGTTTGTAGAGTCAATATTGTTTGTAGAGTCAATAATCATGCGTATATCGGACCTCGGGGTAACTAGTTGGAGACGGTCGTGCACATGAATGACAATGATCTGTTGGATGTTCTATATTTTGGTCAAGCTGATAGTAGTAAAACAGCATGTTATTACAATTATTCTAATTTTAATTTTTTTAAGATTGTGAGATTGTGTAGGAATGTTAGCCTTCACATGAGTGCTAACTCTCACGATCCTGATTTGCTTGATGGGAGGTTAGATTATGTATTTCAACATTATCTACCGATTGTCTATGTTATCGCAGCCAATATTCTCGGCGATTCATTTATTAGTGTAAGTAGTAGTTTGTCTTTTTTTGTCATTTACTTTATTTACTTTACTTTAAGTACATTAGATGTTACTATTGTGTGTTCTCACTGTAATCTAATTATATTTTCTTACCGTAAAGGCCAACAACTCATTCCTCAACAACTATCACTCACCAGTCACCACTCACTCAAACAACTCTTCATCATTCTCATCAACACCATGACATGGTGCTCTTCTTATCACCCAGAGAAGAAGAGAGCATACTATGACATGGTGCTGTTGTTACCACCCAGAGAAGAAGAGAGCATTGAATATATATAGTCCATAATGTTAACAGTACCATGTCCATAGTGTTGATGAGAATGATGCGGAGTTGTTTGAGTGAGTGGCCTTCACCGTAAGAAAATACACATTGAATTACAAGAATACACAATAGTAACATCTAATGTATTTAAAGTAAGTATAAAATAGAATACTACCAATGAATTAATCACCGAAAATATAGGCTGCGATATTATAGACAATTAGTAGAAAATGTTTAAATACATAATCTAACTTGTTAAAACTAGGAGAGTTAGCAATAATGTGAAGGCTAACATTCCTACAAAATCTTAAAAATTAAAATTAGATTTATTGTAATTAAATGGTGCTTTATGACTATCAACTTGCGCAAAATATAATACATCCAACTTGTAATTAAATGGTGCTTTATGACTATCCGTTTGCTCAAAATATAAAACATCCAACAGATTATTGTTATTCAAGTAAAGATCGTCTCCAACAAGTTAGCCTGAGGTCCTTTATACGTAAGACAATTGACTCTATTAGCAATTCTAGATATGTCACGATAATCAGCGACCTCAAAAACTCGAGAGAGTAGACATAAAATCAGACTCTCTCAGGGTGAGCCAAATTGGATGTTGCTCTATCTAATTGAATTGAAGGATGGTAATTTGAAGGAGGAATATCTCAATGTAAAAAGAAAATAATAAAAAGCTTCAACCAAGCTGCTTTTCAATCGAGAGGGAAGCGCCTTAAGCTCATTAATCAGTATCCATTTTAGATTTTCAAACTCTACCTGATTCTTGTGATGGTAACTACATCCTTGCAGGGCACAGATCTTGCTCTGTCCGTCACTAATAACAAGGGACTCCCTGAGGACTGTTCCAAATTCCCGTGACGAGTACCATGCACATCATGGTTAAGATGGTGTAGTCCTCTAAAAAAATCTCTGTAAAAAAATTATAATTAAAATAGAGTAAATTGAACATGGTAAAGATAAGAAATCTTTGAATTATAATTAATTACCTGCAATAGTGAAGTAACATCAAATCAAAACTATTGACCAATGAATCTTCAAAGGGAAAAGCATCGAGACAGAAGAAGGAACAATGATCACCGTTCACGTGTGAAAAGATTGTGAGCAATAGAAGCATTTTAGAGAGAGACAGGGGGAAATATATAGAGCACACAATCAGAAAAAGTAGAAATGTAAGGTGATACCAAGTAAAAGTGAAGAGAAAGAGATAGAGAAACGTAGTGCATATATTGCATACAAAAGAGAGAAGAAGACAAGCATTTGCATAAGAGGCGCACCATTCCTCTCTCCCGCATATCAAAACAGGTAAATTCTGATTTAGAAGTATGGTACTATGGTATACGTGCATCATTGCATATAACTAATTTTACAAAATAGATTCATGATTTCAATCACTTATCTCCTGTGCAATGTGCATGTTGAATTTGATCATAGATAGGACCTACAAGTTATAGCACAATGGTAACTGGTAAGCAGGGATGCATAGAGTTTAAGCGCAGAGTCCCGTTAGGAACGATCGAACTCATGTTAAGCATCTTTAACAATCTAAATTGTATGGCAACGATGCTGAACAAGTGATAGCTAATGAAGATGATTGTAGGGAAGGAAAAAAAGGGACCTTCTTGAGAAATGCTCCATTTAGAATCCTCGGCAAAATCCATAGAAAGCTTTCCTGAGAAGATCCCCTTGGTAGATCCATTTTTAGATTCAGTTACCTCCAAAGATGCAGTTGACAAACCTACGTAACAATCAAACATTAAAACTTTTGATATAATATGTTGGTACTCAACAATCAAAATCTTTGCTACTTCAGAATTCACTGAATTCAGATTTTTAAAAATTGTAAGATACTAATAAAATTTCACACTTTTAACTAATATAATACTACTACTAGTAGTGAGTGAGTGAGGAATAATAGAATACTAAAATATTAGAGTACCTCCTAATTCAGAATCAGAATACAAGTGCCACTTGTTTAACTCTTTCTTGGAATTGAAATTGAATATGTATCTCTCAGGTGGAGGCATCAAATCATCAAAGGTCCCTGACAATGCTTTTTGTTACACACACAAAGAAAGAGACACAATCAACATCTAAAAGAGAGCTCAGAGCACTCATTTATAGGCAAGTGCCAATCTAATCTCTGATAGGTTATTAAAATGAGCATTCAAAATAAAGTTCCCTCAGAGTATACCTACATGGTTCTAGTCGAGAATAACGAAGGGAAGAAGGCAAGTCAACCTGAATCACTTCTAATGCAAAAGGTAGACCTTTGCTTTGGAATTTTAGAAAAGTAGGGACAAATTTTAATTCCCTCTACTTCATAAGATATCAAAGTACTTACAAAATTTTACATGGTTGTCCATGACTGCAATTGAAATCGCAATGTTGCTGTTTTGCTTGCCCTTGCAACCACATCGCTATAGTAATTGCAGCCACATTGACAGCATTTTCCAGCAATTATCTATAATTGCAGTAAATGTAACATAACCACAACCATGACCGTATTTAAAACATTGCATCATATGTATAAGTTCCTTTCTACCTTCCTTCAAAACAGGTATACAACAGATTAAGCCTCCAGAATACGACCTTAACAGCCAGAAGTTATTCCTTGGAGGCATGAGTCTTGGATTTGGTGACATAAAAGCAACAGCTCAGAACATTCCACCAGCAATAAAAGAAGCAAAACCAACTGAAGGACTATTGGAGAAGGCTGCTTCCAATTGTTGCGGTCGATTGGCTGATTGCATGTGTCTGCTGAAGACTTGTGCTTGTCTGAATGATCAATGCACCATCGTTTGCACCCAACTTTGTGCTGCTCTGGCTTGTTTTGAGTTAATCAAATGCTGTATTGAACTCTGTGACTGTGATTGCTTCGAGTGAAAATTATACTTATGTGCTAAAATCTCTATCGTATGACAAATTGTTGACAATGTATATAAGCTCTTGTGTAATGATATATGCCTACATATTTGCTGATACAAAATCTTCTTCATGATGATGATGATGGCATAATCTTGACAATAGGTTTTCTTCAAATATCTTTAAAACAAATTCTTCAAAAATTTCAAGCATCATCCATTTTCTCTTAAAACTATATATTTAATTTTTGAAAAAAAAAATCTAATTGTTCCTTAAAAAAATCCCATAAGACACATTTGGTTCATAAAAAACGAACACTCATTTTGCTCCTAAAAAATATAAATGCTTTTTAAATTGATCATAGGATAATTCATAATTCATAATTCAGTACATATTAAGGACCGATGTGACCAACATTTATTAGATTTTTGAGGATGGAATTGGAAAGTTTCAATATCTATTTATTTTTTCGGAAACCAAATTAAAACTTTAAATAACTACTAAAAGAAGGCTTATGAAAGTCCTTGAAGAGGGTGAAGGGAGAAATGAATAACAAAATATAATAGAATATCTTCTTCGATTTGAATTTGCATTTACATTTCGTATCTCACAATTTAACTAATTAAACTAATTCAATAGGACAATAACAACTTTCAATATATCATGTATTTCTATTTTACCAAATGGAAAATAAGTTATTTCAGTAACATTTCCATTATAAATTACAAATTATTATTATTATTATTATTATTATTATTATTATTATTATTATTATTATTATTATTAATTTTAGTTTAGATGAGTTTTGTTTGAATCTTTCATGGATTTATCAAGGTCAATCAAGTCTTGGGTTTCTTGGGTTTTATTACTCCGATGTCAAATATATATAATTGAAAAAACGTTGCTTATGCAATTTAAAATATACGCAAAATTTTTCTACTTTTTTATAAGCAAATAAAAATTTTATTCGACACGATATCTATTAAACATCATAGTACACATGAACCCCACCTCTTCTATGAAGGGTTTGAACATGAGTACATAATCATGTGCTCAAATAGACCAAAATCAAGCAAGAGCGAAATACATGAGTCTACCTCACGAGAATGTGAAGCAATAGCTACAACTCAAAAGTAACAGAAAACAAATGACCCGAACACTGCCTATCAAGGCATTACTAGGATCCCTACCTCCTTAAAAACCTTAATAGGAAAAAAGCCGGTGAAAAAAAAATCATAAACAAGGAAAAAAGAGTATAGCAAATCCTAGCAAACTCACCATGTGAATCACAATACAACATAATTAACCAACTCTATCTATACATTTTATGGGCACCATGCACCAAAATTTTACCACTTTTACATTGTTAAATATTTGCATATCTAAAATGAGTTTAATGGGCATGCTTTGACTATAAGCTCATCATCCATCAGTCACTCATTTGATTTAGTCTTAGCCAAAAATCAATGCTCAATAGAACATGAATGTTAGATGATAAGCCAACGATATAAAAACTTTTACATTATCAATGCACTATTTATTTTCTTATCTAAAATATCTCTCATTAAATCCATAACACTCTCTCAATATTCTTAAAATTTGTTCATTCATATACTAAAAAATCTACATTCTCATGAAAACCAATTTGAGAATGATTGGTATTTTTTTTTACATGAAATCAAAAAAATTAAATGCATTTAACCATATTTCTTAATAAATAATATGTTTTTAATTACTTTTGCCTATAATGGAGAGAAGATAGAGTATATTATAGAAGTACATACAAATTATTACAAGGTCGTCACGTTGACTTCAAGATTTAAACTCACGTCATTGATAGAATATGAGCTAAATCGTTATCAATTGACCCACTTTCATTGGCCAATTATAATTTATTTTGATTTTGATTATTAAAAAATAATTAAAAATAAATTAGGTACTCCTCCCGTTCTTAATATAAGCATTTCTAAAAAAAAAATCCAGAATTAGGAAAGTTAATTATTATTGTTTGTTGTCAATATTTAGTATATTTTTTTATAATTATATTTAAAAAAAAGTTTGCTTTATTTGAGCTCTTAAGAATGAAGATAAGCAATCAAATATAATAAGTTTGACATTGAAAACATAAATCTCTTATCCTTATTCCTAATGGCAAAAGTTAATTTATTTATTTTTTTTTAAAAAAATAGTACTATGTTAGATAAATAAAGGTATTTAAAACTGCACGTTTGGTCCCTTAAATTATTTATTTGTTCTAAAATGGTCTCTTAAGTTTTTTTTTGTTCTAAAGTGATCCTCAAGTTTTAATAAATTATCACCATTAGTCTTTCCATCAATTTTTCCGTTATCTTCTTCCTCCGGTCATCTTCTCCTACGAGCTTAATGTTTTTAAGAAGAGTAATAGAATGATTACTTAAGACTCATTTGCCCGGGTTCTTTTTTTGACCCTTGGTCGCACCAAGTCAATAACAGAATTGTCTTTGTCTAAAACCTCCTAAATCATGGGCTTTTAGTTCGCAGTTCTGTTCTTAATCTGTTGCAACTACCACTACACTTTCACTGTCTCCTCTTCATTACTCCTACGTCCGTACCAGGTACCAGGTAAATCTCTCTGTCCTAACTCAACACTCACTCCAATTTTATGCAAACAAACCATAACAACCTTTTTCTTTTTTTCTTTTTCTTTTTTTGCCCTTCATATTCTTTCATTCTGTTAAATTATTGGCTTATTTATGCTTTTGGTTCCTAAAAATTCAACGTGTTTTGGTTTTAGTCCTTATAAGTTATTTTGCCCGGGACTGGTTCTTAATTTTTCAAACATTTTGGTTTTGGTCCCATCTGTTAGAAAAAATAAGCCTAAATTATTATTAGTATTTTATTTAGTTATGAATTTTAATAGATTGTAATTGTTGCAGTTTGATTCTTCAAATGAGTTCTCCTTTTGTTGGATTCATCTCAATACTTCTAGTTGTTTTGGTTTCTGCTTCCTGGTAAGCAATGGCTGCAGTTGCTACGATTCCAAAAAAAGTTCCTTAATTTGAATTTGGTTATTATTATTTTTTCCACCCCATTGAACTTATAAATATGATAACATTAGAATTTCCTTAAGCTTTACTATGTGCATGGAAAAAAAACGTTTTGTAATGGTCTTATTATGACCATAATCCTATCATGATTATCTTTTGTTTCCATCTCTGTAAATTTAATTTAAACTTTATTTTTGTTGCAATTGAAGGAGGGGAGGGGAGAATGGGATATATATATATTGGTTTGTACAAATTTATACTTCTGATTGATTCTTGTTTGCCGCCTTTTCCCCATATCCCCTGTCTTGTATTATCTGATAACTTTCAAAAAATTTAATTAGGAAAAGATCCCGGATAAATGTATCGTGTAAGCATTGGATTAGTAAAAGCAGACCTGGAATTATTACAGCAGTGTTAGCTGACCATGATGATTCATTGATTTGTGTATATGTATCAAATTATCATTGTTGAATATGTCCACTGCACAAGATATCTGCCTCCTGATAAGTGTTGGAAGTCTCACATTGCCTATGTCTTAATATGTGGTATGATTTAAATATTTCTTGAACAACTCATCTTATTGCCAATTGGTTCTGACATGGAACCTTAACAATAAGTGTGTGCGCTCAATTTTTAGATTGATGCTCTTAAAATTGCACTAATAGTTGAAAAGTAATTTGATTTTGCGATGATTGTTTCAACCCTTGCAGTTGTTCTACACACGGAAGTACAGAAAAGGAGAAAACTTTAGCAATTATAAAACCGGATGGATTGCTTGGTAACTACACTAATGATATCAAGAGAAAAGTTTTAGAATATGGTTTCAGCATTTCTAAGGAAAAGATTGTTCATCTTGATGAGGTCACTGTGAAAAGATTTTATGCAGAACATTCTTCAAAGAGCTTCTTTTCTAGCCTTATCAATTACATGACAAGGTATTCATGTTCCATTCCATGATTGGCTCAGGTCTTGTGCAAGATGTGTTTACTGTGCTGTAATAACAACCTCAAGTTTTTGTTGGCTTGCCTGATTGCTAGACCATATTTGATTAATTTACTAGTTTTAGTTGGTGCTGTTGGTAAAATTGCTTCAATTTTTGTGCTCAATGATATTTATTTCATTATTTTCCATTATCAGTTTATTCATTCATTGCCTGTAGTTGGTTAAGATTTAATTGGAAGATGATTAGCTATAAGTGCATTAATAGTAGTTAGGGTAGCTGACTTCGTCAGGGAAGCAAAAAAAATGTGAGTGCTCCTGAACTATACGGCCCTTTGGCGTTGCCCTATCTCGGTCAATTTCAATTGGAGTTTCATTATTATATATCTGGTTAAGCACTCATTCTTTACAGCATATGTTATATAAATACCACAAGGAGAACAAAATCCTTGAAGTTGGAAGCATTGTAGCTTTTCATTTTTAATTTTTCTTGTTTTATGTCATTAGAGAACAAATTCAGTCTTTAATCATACCATTATTATATTGTTATGCTATGAGGTTCTTTTACCTTGAGTATCTAGCTGAAGAAACTCTTGCTTCTCTAATTTAAAGTTTCATCACTGCGATTTCTGCTTACCACTCATTTTAATCATATTTGATGTTGACTTTCCTTTCTGCATGATTTCTAGCCTGTCATTATCCTGACTCTCTTCTTCTGCTTCTCCGTAAAAAATTTTATCAGTGGACCGGTGTTAGTTATGGTTTTGGAGAAGGATAATGCAATCGCTGATTGGCGAGCTTTAATGGGCCCTACTGATGCAAGCAAGGCTAAGATTACTCACCCTCACAGGTCATACATCTTACTAATTACACTTCTGATCGCATTTATAAACTTAAATCATTTTCGTTCGACATCTGTAGATTTGAGCCCCTAGACCCTATGTCATATTGAATGGAGGACCAAATTTTACTGAGTTTGATATCATGAAATCTGTTAATTGGCTGAATTCGCTCTATGGTGAACTAGTTTACTATTTTGTACAGCATCAGAGCAATGTGCGGTTTGAATACCGAAAAGAATTGTGTCCATGGTTCAGACTCTTCCAAATCTGCACAAAGAGAGATATCATTTTTCTTCGGCGAGCTCTCCACAGGTCAATAATTTTAATTATATTTTTAAGCACCATCGATAAAATAGTCTTTTCTGTCTTTTCAGTAGCATATGCTACACACAGTAATAGAAAGATTGTAAGATACTTGTCTTTCAATAGAAAATTGAAAAAGGGCTTCAGATATGAACATAATCATGTCATGCATTGGTATCAGCTTTTTAATATATAAGCATTCTTATATCTTAAGCAAGAAAGGCTCTATGCCAATTATCATCATTAGTGATCATAACAGATTGCATGTTAATTACGAATTTACAATAAAGATCTCTACTTACTTTTTCCTCTCCAATTCTCTTTGACAGATGTAATTACAGAACATGATGAATTGTAGCTGGTAAAAGTTTGAAGCAGAAACACCCTTTTATTTTTTAGTTTTTGTGAGGCTCTTTGATGTTATATACATTAATATACTTGATTGCTTCAATGCCTATCACCACTTATCCTTTTTTTTTTTTTTTGCTATCTTCAATCTATTTTGCTTTTAGACTTGTAAGTTTTTTATTGCCTAATTTGTCATATAGTTAATCTTATATTATGAATCCATGATTCCATCCCCTTCCTCGTTTTTTTTAAATTTTTTTTGAAATAGAGGCAAATTTTATTCACCATTAGCAACAGCCTCAAGTTCAGATGCAAAACAATGCTATAGAAAAACTGGAACTTGATCTATCTACGTTCTATTGCCCCTTCCATAAAGGCTTCCTTGGCTAATAAAATTGCTAGAATTAAATTTATATGTGCAAAATGAAAAATGAATAAAGTAAAACAAAAATGCTTTGAAAACTTCAAAGTATATGTAACCAACTCATCAAATTACAGCAAGTGTTAAGTGTTGTTTTTCTTGTCCCCATGCCACGCTTGAATAATGGGTAAACAGTCTAATGGTGCGTTTGGTTTTGCGTCCCCCCACTGCAAACGTGAAAGCATGTGAGGGCAAGCTTCTGGTGAACGCCCCTTTGCATAGTACAAACGCAGAAGGAAACACACTCTAAATTGTCACTTTAGTCCCTGACTTTGTAAGGAGCTTTCATTTTAGTCTCTGACTTTTCAATAATTCCTTTTTAGTCCCTCACTTTGAAAAAAGTTACTCACGTTAGTCCCTGACAACGTTTTTCGTTTATCGACGTTAACGTCACCGTTAATTTATAATATCGTATTTCATTTTAGTCCCTAACTTAAAATTTTTAATTCACTTTAGTTTCTCTCTATATCGTGTTTCATTTTAGTCCTTAACTTAAAAATTTTAATTCACTTTAGTCCCTCACTATAATTTTAATTCATTTTAGAATATTTTTGAATCAAAACTATTGATGCCTTCAGGTGCAAAGTTTGGAGTCAGTGCTTATATAAACTATAAAGTTAATTTACAGAATAGCAAGAGGAACATACCGTCAATATTTTTAAGGTAATCACACTACAAGAGAAAAGAGAAAGAAACATCATTGTTATTATAGTGAGGGACTAAAGTGAATTAAAATTTTTAAGTTAGAGACTAAAATGAAACACGATATAGTGAGGGACTAAAGTGAATTAAAAATTTTAAGTTAGGGAGTAAAATGAAATACGATATTATAAATTAACGACGACGTTAACGTCGGTAAACGGAAAACGTTGTCAGGGACTAACGTGAGTAACTTTTTTCAAAGTGAGGGACTAAAAAGGAATTATTGAAAAGTCAGGGACTAGAATGAAAGCTCCTTACAAAGTGAGGGACTAAAGTGACAATTTAGTCGAAGTTATACCCTTATTTTTATTCCCTCTCCGTATGAACGTATGAACGTACTTAACCAGTTACTCCATCCGGTTCTATTAATAAGATCATTTTTAGATTTTTATTTTGCTCCTGTTTATAAGATCTCATCTCAATTTTCAATAGTGTTTAATTACTTCTTTCTGCAAACACCCCTGTTAAGTCAATCCTTTTTAGAGTTCCAATAATAATTGTATGGACAGTTTTAAAAAAGTATATCAAATTTTCACATTTACAATGTCACTAACAAATTTTATCATTTTTTCTTGATGGGAGTGAAAAACCCTACACTAATCTTATAAATAGGACTGAGGGAGTATTAGCTGCCAATAGAGCCTAGCACACGATTAACCAATTATTAAACAAATAATTCAATGCATTTTGTATTGATTAACCAATAACAATTCAAATTTTACAATTTTTAAGTTTTTCATTAATTACTTTAACTTTAATTTGAGAAAAAAAAATTATTATTTTTATATTATAAGACGAAGGGAGTGCATATTTTTTTTTAACAACATCATACAAAAATGTAATGGCTACTCTTCCGATCTAAATGTAAATTCTTTTAAAAAATTTACGATAATTAAGGGAGTCAATGTATTATAAATGATAAAATTTAATATATTCTAATTGAGATTTAAAAAAAAAAATCCAATGAATACATATATTTGTAAAAAAAAAGGCTTGAATAATTTTTTGGTCATTTTTCTTAGTTTTAGGTTTTAGTTTGGTTATTTATTTTTAAAAGAAATCAACTTAGCCCCTCCATATTCCTAATGTTTGTCAATTTCATCATTCTGTCATAAAAAATCATTATGTCATAACAATATTAGATTTTTATCGGAATACACTGATTTTATCGAAGATTCTTTCTTCTGGTCGCCGGAATCAGCATTTTCCAGTGTGTTTAATAATTAATTGGTAAAATATCAATGTTGTTCCACTTTTTTGGGATAAAATTCCATCCATATGTTTGTCGTTCTTGTTTCAAAATTGCAAATTTCAACGATAAAATGCAAATTTTATTGATCTGAAATAAAAATTCCGGTAAAATCAATATATTTCAGTCAAATTCTAGCAATGTCATGATAGAATAATAAAATTAACATACATTAAAGATATAAGAGACTAAATTGACTTTTTTTTTAAAAAAATAAATAAAGGACCGAATTAAAAGCTAAAAATAAAATAAAGTACAAAAAAATATTTAAGTCTAGAATAATTAATGCCTTAGAAATGAAAAAAAAAAGTTTCTAAAAAATGACCATTTTTACAATTGGAATGAGATGTTAATTTTTACAACTAGTTGTTGAGCTGAAGAAGTTTGGGAATTCTTGTTTGAAGGGTTTCCTTCCCCTTCACCGCTTCAAATCCGAATGAATTAATTAAACTCCCAACCATTTCTCACTTTCCGATTCCGATTCCGATTCCGATTCCTTTCACCTTTCTCTCTCTCTCTCTCTCTCTTCTCTGCAATGGCTGCTCCGTTTTTCTCAACTCCTTTTCAACCTTACGTTTATCAGGTACTACTATGATCCACGATTTTATTTTATTTTATTTTTTCTATTTAGGGTTTAGGTGGATGATAGGATCAGCAATATTTTATAGTAAAAAACATCAATGCATTGCATAATTTAGTTATATGAAGATAGTAATTTAAATAGGTAGCGTTATTTTCTTAGCTGAATAATTTTCACTGCACATTCACTTATTCAGTTACAGCCATGGCAGCACCATCATCCCAGCCGCCACCATATCAGTTATTTTTTTGTTACTGGATTTGGGTTATGCCGTTGATTTTGAGTTTTACTTTTTATTTTGTTATATTGGATTTCGGTTATGTCTTAAATTTTGTGTTTTTCTTTTTCTGTTTTTGAGCATATATGCGTGTATACTATATATACTTATTTAGTTTCCATAAATTGTCCAAATCACTATCCCATTTTTGGGGTCGGCCGCTCTGCTTCGCTGTAGGAGATTGACTTCTTAGATTTGCTCTTATGATCTCTTTTTATCAAATATGTTACGTAGTCTCACGATGAATCTATTCATGCTTTTTTGTTTAGAGTCCGGAAGATGCACTTATACCTTTTCAGATTTTAGGAGGGGAAGCTCAGGTGGTTCAGGTATCATCCTAAATTTCAAAACATGAGATTTTTTAAACTTTCTTTATAATATTCGCAACTGTGTGGCATCATTCTGGATTTGGTTCTTGCAATACAGATAATGTTGAAGCCACAAGAAAGGGTTGTTGCAAAACCTGGTAAGTTGTTGTGCACAGTGCAGTTTTATGCATGGATCTTGAATATTTCCCCATCTATTTTTTCTTTGCTGAATTCAGATGGTAGTATTGTTTCCCTGTCATTTTGAACTGTTAATAAGCTTGAATTGTAAACATGAGTTCTGCACAATGATGGATATTACATTGGTGGCTTGCGTCTATATTTGTGCTGATGCTTAGCTATTTAACAAGGTCAAATAATGGGCATCAGCATCAAAGGGGATGGCATAATCAATGTACTTGGTTTTCATGTATTTAATGATCTCTATTCTAAGTATATGATCTAATTTGACTAAAATCTGAGCCCTAGTCCTTAAATTCCTTTTGTAAGGTCTATTCGTTTACAAGCATTTTAATTCCTCCATAATTCTTGAAAGGGGGAGATGTGTCAATAATTACCAGTTGACCTGAAAGGATGAGCTTGAAATTGTTTTTTTATTTATTAGTGATACTGGAGTTATGCAAATAATTTATTTGGTTCTGCATTGGAGCCTGTATTTTGATATCTTTTGATTTATTGGGACACTCATAAACAGACATGGTTTTGCCTTTCTTCATACTTCATACATAACTTGGAGTTAGAATTTTTGGATCACTTAAAAATATTTAAATCTGATCTCTGTGCATCTGGAATTTGTAGGTTCCATGTGCTTTATGTCTGGATCCATTGAAACTGAACATGTCCACCTTCCTGAAAACGATGTCGGCATGTGGCAATGGTTATTTGGCAAAACTTTAACTAGCGTTGTTCTTCGCAATTCTGGACCAAGTGATGGGTTTGTTGGAATTGCTGCACCTTCTCTTGCAAGAATTCTCCCGGTCTGTGCTTACATGCATCTCCATATTTTTTAAGTAAAGCATTATTATTTTTTAAGTCTCCAAATTTTATTTTAAACATATATTTGGATTTGATGGCTGAAGTCGTCTTTATATGTGCTTGATATTCATTTAAGTACAGATTGATTTGGCTATGTTTAATGGAGGGATTTTGTGTCAGGTACATCTATTTCGTTCGGTCTTGTTCTATTAACATGTATGGAATTGAATGATGGTTGCTTGGACTGATTTGCTGTGTGCTTTCTGCAGCCAGATGCATTTCTTTGCTCTGTCAATGATGTAAAGGTCAGCAATGCAGTTGACCAGAGGGGACGTAATGTTGCTGTTGGTGCCGAGGTGAGATAGTTAGAATGTCACTTATTCCTATTCTTTTTATTGTGTTACTTACTAAATTGATATTCGGTATCACCTCATGGCCTGGTTTACTCTTCTGAATATTATCATCTTTGACACTACTTAACATGGTTCATTAGTGGTGCACTCCAAGATATTGCAGTCTTTGTATTGGCTGCGTTGTCCATGTTGCAACGTTGTTTGTCGTAAATGGTAGGTTGAGATGTTTTTAGGAATCAGGGACAGTGCTTGTCAGATTCTGCGTCTTGTTACTTATTAGTAATGACATGTGGAGATAGCTTCTTTCATGGCAACATCATTTTTCTAAGACCAGTTTGAATTTTTATAGGTATTTCTGAGGCAGAAGCTATCTGGCCAAGGGCTTGCATTCATACTGGCGGGCGGATCTGGTATGCTTTTCTTGGTTGAATGATTCATAATTAAATACATTGGCTTTTTTTTTTTTTTTTTTTTCCTATTTTGACTTCCCCTCTTCCTTTCCCAATTTAGAATCTTCTGATTTTTACAAAGTCATTCTTGATTATCATTCACCTTTATGAATTTTCAGTTTACTATATTACTATAATCCTTTTATTATTTCATTCAGGTGATGCATTATTCTGTTTGTTGTTAGTTGTACAGAAAAATCTTGAAGTTGGTGAAGTTCTAGCTGTCGATGTTTCTTGCATTGTTGCTGTGACAAATACAGTTAATATCCAAATAAAGTATAATGGTCCAATGAGAAAGGCAATTTTTGGGGTAAGTAGCTCCTATTTCTGAAACCTAATCAAGAGTCCCTTTCTTTTCCCCTCAAAATGCTGTTGTCATTAAATGTTCTTTTGTGTGGGTTGACAAACTATGCTTGGCGTCGGTGTTGTGGAAATTCAAAGGAAAATCTTTGGTAATGTTTTATGCTTTACATTTATCTTTACACTGCCTTGTGAGCTGAGCAAAAGTTTGTACTTGGTACTAAAGTTTGGATTATAAAATGGTCAGTAACCATCTCCCTTCATCAAAACTTTCTGTTCTCGGTTGAAATGGGACTCAATCCCATGTGATTACAACTGTTGACAAGCACTTTGCCAGCTGAGAGTTTAGGCAGAAAAATTGTTCTTATTTGTGCATGTGAAGGCGAAAATTGGGTGTAAGTTATAGGTCTTCAGTAATTGGCTCTTGATTATTTTGTTGAAAACTCGGAATAACTAGGATGATGGAACCGCATTTTATGGACACTGCAAAATGCAAGCTGCATTAGTAATTTGCACAATGGACCCACCATGCCCGATCCTCTAAGCTATCTTTTGCCATGCATCTTATTTTTCCCAAGAATTTCGTGTTATGATTGTGATCTCCGAAATTGCAGGGTGACAATGCAGTGATAGCTTATCTAACCGGACCAGGCATTGTGTTTATACAAAGCTTACCTTTTCAAAGGCTCTCTCACCGTATTGCTAGGTAACACCACTGTGCTGCATTGACAAAGTGAAATCACAAGATCTATTGAATCTGTCATTGGCTATAACTTCTGCACTCCTCTTCTTATTGTTTTCTTCTTTCATTTTTCCTCGTGTGTACTTTAAATGATACACCGTTATCATTATTATTTTTTTTCAGGGCAGTGACATACCCAAACATGAGGGAAAATCCGAAGGTTTTGATACAGATTGCTATTTTCTTTTTTCTGGCATACGTTGTCATTTTATCTTCATTGATATTGACAGAATGACAGATGTATGAATTTAACTTGTGTCCTTATTGCTTTCCCATCATCAGCTTAGTTAGTGAGTTAATGTAAAGATAGAAGTTGATTGGGATATTGTATTTGAGCTGTATGAAATTTCATGTCCAACTAAAGAATGATGGAGAGTTTTTTTTTTCTTTTCTCTTTTTCCCCTACCGAACGCTGTATTAAACGCCATGAAGTTAACTTTCGAACATGTAGCTGGATTCCTTGGTTGATAATGAAGTTCTAGTAGGCAGAGCATCCTATTGCCAAATTGAAGAGCAAGATGAAGATCATTTTAGATTTTTTAGGTTATTTTCATTTTGATGCCATGCTCTGTCTTGCTAATGCTATTTCGTATGGTTTCACGATATCAGTCTGGTGCAAGTTATTAAAAGCAGCGTACAGCTACTAATTGATTTGTGATGCATTCTCCTAAACACAAAATAATACTTGTCTGCATTACAGGAGAAATTACTGTGAACCATTGATTGTAAAAATACTCATTCTGATCCTATAGACACTTATTTTTCGTTTTTGTTGTGGTTCTTATTCCAATTTTTAATTTTTAATGATTAATTATTTTTTTTATAAATATTTTTATATACTCGACATTTTTTAGAGTTTCATTAATAGTTTTAGTTGTAATTTTGAAAAAGAAAATCAAATATTATTTTTGATACAAATAACAACTTTAACTTTTCTAATTCTTTTTTTTTTTTAAATGAGGTTTACATTTAGGATTGAAGAGAGTATTTATATAGTTTTAATTCAATAATGTGTCATTAGTGGTTTAGATACCAAAATAATTTCTCCAATACAATTGATCTTTACAAACTTAAGGTATTTGTTCCGATTTATTGCTGACAATCGTAGAAATATCATTTTTCATAAAATATATTTTGGAATATGAATAAGAAATTCCTTAAGAGTTTTAATTGTAACACATTTTACTTAATATGATGTAGTTATTTTTGTTCTATTTTTTTGCTATATCCAAAAAACAATATATTAACTTAAGAATCAACTTAAATTATAATAATGACATATATTTGTTAATCAAACATGAAGGTTGATATATATTCTTATGTTTGTCTTAACTTTTGCATTGTATAAATAATTATAAAAGCTAAACTTATTTTGAAAATCTACTAAGTTCATCATTTCCTAATAAAATAAGTTTGATTAACTTATACACATGTGCATAGAATAGAAAAACCATATACATACATATATATTACCACTAAATTGGAGGGGCTAAACGATAACTCTAAGCAGGCTTCAGTTTCTCACATTTTGTATTGAATACCTATTAGTATCAATTACCCATTGACCAATTATACCCTCAAGTTCCTAATAAAGAATAGCTTACGCAACAAAAAAAAAAGTTTCCTTCCGAAAAAATAAATAGAAATAGAAATCCTAAAGTAATGAAAATTTGGCACAAATGTTATTGCATTGCCAAACACAGTCCTAATTCAAGGCCGGGTAAGGAGGATCTTCTGTCTACGAGAGGCAAGCTTTACAAGAGTCACAATTTGATTACTTTCATGCCCCCCCACAATTCACTGATTCTTGAGGCTTCTAGCATCGAGGGACTACCTCCTTTTTTCTCTTGCATGCATTATCATTATTATGAATAAACATTTATATATATGTATGGTATGGAAGTGACTAACGTAGTCAAACTATAATGATAACTACTTGCCTGGACGATACATGACCACGACAACAACCCATAGCTTTTTTATTAGGCAAGATGCATAGCTTTCCTTAATTGGCAATTCGAATTTTATAGTACTATGTTTAGTATTCATTCTCCAATCCCATGCATCTTGAAGATTCAATACCCCACATGGCCTCCTTCTAGTGGGGGACTTTGCCCTTTCCCTTAACAAAAAGCTGTATCTTGGTTAAAGTGATTTTTCTATATGCTTCGCGAAAGTGATTCTTTTAAGCTATTGTCTCTCTCTTCTTCCATGCATCTCGAGGACTTTTATACTATTTTACACAAGTTATTTTAAGTTGATCCATGACGCAACTAGTGACATACTTTGATTATCGCTCAGTATTATACTCCCTCCGTTTCACTTCAAGTGTCTTTTTAACATCAAAATTTTGTTTCAAAATAAGTGTCCTTTTACCAAATCTAGGCAACATTTAATACTGTTTTTCCTTATTTACCCTTACATTTAATGTTGTTTTAGTTTTGAAATTTGTAATACTAGTAATGATGCATTGACAAAATAAAAATATTAAATAGGGATATTTTTGACAAAATACACATAAAAACTTACAATAATTATCATAATCAACACTTTCTTAATCTATGTGCAAAAGTCCAAAAAGACACTTAAAGTAAAACGGAGGGAGTAACAGTTTAGATATAGTTTTGTGGTAATCATTCTTTTAGCTAAAATGTAAGTGCTTTTATATTTATTTTTGTCTTTCACAAATAATGTGTTTTTAATTTTAATTTTGTGTGAATCATTCGTAATCCTAGTACCACATGGTCTCAAGTTACACTTAATCATCTCTTTAAGAGAAGTAGTGGTTTGTCACTAGGGTCATCGCTATATTATACTCCCTTACTTCTTAATATGAGTCATTTTAAGGAAATATAAGCGAATTAATAAATTTAATTGATATTATTGTTACTGATAATGAAAATGTTGAGACATTATTATTTTAACTCTAAAAAATATTGAGTAAATATGAATATTTGTAAAAAGACGTAATT
Source organism: Crotalaria pallida (assembly GCA_037953625.1). Classification (NCBI taxonomy): domain Eukaryota; kingdom Viridiplantae; phylum Streptophyta; class Magnoliopsida; order Fabales; family Fabaceae; genus Crotalaria; species Crotalaria pallida. Next base: position 144,398,687 of record CM075651.1, on the reverse strand, counting down.
AATTTCACTTGAAAGAGAAACTTATAAATAGAAACAAGAAAATTTTTAAGTATGGCTTATATTAAAGATAGGTGGGAGTATCCCTATTTATGCATCAATCATGACCGTAGTTGATCATGCATGGAATGTAGGTCGTAACTCACATGATCATGTCAGATCACATGATCGATTTGTTGTATACGTAGAAAACAATGTATCATAAAAAATATTTTTCTAAAGTGAGATCAAATATTTAAATATCCCAGAAAATATTCCTCCAAAGTGAGATCAAATATGTAAAGTTCAAAGTTGAGAGTGCATCCGCTCTTGATTAGCTGGAGTGTATTAAACAAATAAAAAAGAATTTATGAATGTAATAATTTAAAAAATTGGAGATATCTGGATCCTATAAAACCAAATATATAAAAGTTCTTAAACTGTTTGCGCATACGAGTGTGTATTTAACGACTAAGATTATATTCTACTGTATATAAAAAATGGAGAGATCTGGATTCTATATACTAGTAACTAATAGTATAAGTGGTTGTTACTAACCCGCCAGGATTAGTGTATTCATCATTTTGATAAAAAGGAGGCAAAGTAAAAAATCAGTATGAACTAGAAGACAAGAAATATGAAATGATATTGTATTGTATAATAGTAAATGAAAATTAAAAAGTACAAGTCAACCTGACTCCTTTCGGTACACGTGTTGATCCGACAGAATATGATGGGAATAACGTTGTCGTTAGTCGTTACCCTCTACACTCTACAGCATGTCCTCCCTCATAATTTAAAATATACTACTATTTCGTTTTTTCTTTTTCCTGTGTAAAGAGTAATTAACACTGTTTTTCACTTAACAAAAGCGAAAGTGCTTTTTCAATTCAATAGAAAAGTACTAACCTAAATTTGGAGTTTAGTATACGGCTCATTTTGCTACTATTTATATTCCTAGTTTTAGTAAATGTATTATTAGGAGAAACTTTCAATAGGTTTAAGCAAAATATCTATGATAGCAAAAAGTGCAAGAGTGATATTAAAAAAAGTGTATGGTAGGTTCTAGGATTCTAGCTAGTTGCTAGTTATTTTTTTTTCTTTGATAAGATAGCTAGTTGCTAGTTAGTATGTTCAAGGTGTCATTTAATATCTTTTTCTTTGAGGTAAGTTGTCAATCAAATTGTGTGTATGACTATTACTCCCTCCGTTCTTATTTATCTGTCCTATTTCAAACAAAACACAGAAATGCAATTATTACTTAGATTTCCAATATATTAATTATGTTTTTACCTACTATACTCTTTCTTTTTATATAATCATTACTTATCTTCCACTACTTACGAAAACCAATACCCTATTAAATAGGAGTAGACATGGAAAATAGCATTTATTATACCTTAAAATAATCAAAAGGACAGATAAAAAGAAACAAATTTTTTTTTCAAAAACGGACAATTAAATATAAACGGAGGGAATATATATAGCATTATTCGCATTTAACACCGGTCATAAATTTGGAATATAGTGGATCTTGAACATTGCTTCCAATTAATCTAGTAATTCTATTTAGGAAAGTTCATCAATAATAGGACAAGTTGGAGCAGGTGAAATCCAGGAATTGGTTCGGTAAGTGTGAGACAATCCCATGAGGGTGGCGGTGGTCTTTCTCTGTTTAAACTGTCGCACATAGTCATACTCATATGACTAAGCCAACAAATTCACATTCACCACCTGATCCTTAGTTGTTGTTTTTCTGGGCTACCCATACCTCGTTAACACTTGAGATAAGATTATTTGTCTGCCACTAGTTTCTTACACTTATTTTCATCCACAGGAATTGAAATAGTTAGTGTATGTGATACAGATTAATTGATTAAATATTATGATTTCAATCATTCATCATTTTTAATGACTTACATTTATATTTTAAACAAAATATATTTTAGAGGAGTCACACCTTTATAAATTTGAGATAACATTTCCTATGTCACTTTATATGCTATTTATTATAATTGGTTGAAAAATATTTGTGTATTAAAACTTTAACTTAAAAAATATTTTTTCAAACAATCATAACAAATAATATATATAAATGACATATTTTTTGAGACATCGTATGTGTTCTCAATAAATTTGCTTAATTTTATCTATTTCATACAATTAGTATTTGGAGTGAGATTAGATCCAATTATTAGTTTTCACCCACTAGTTTTTGCTAATTGCTAAAGAAAAGGGCTCATCTCTCCTCAAAACTGGACATTGCTTGCCAATCAAGATTTTTAATACACAGGTTCTTATTTATTGATTCAATCAAGCTTTCATCGGGACTTTGTGACATACCTTCTCCTTATTTAGATTCAACTTTCTTAAATTTTTTTCCTTAAAAGAGAAAACCGGATATGGTCTTACATGTTCCAAGACATGTAGATTTCAGATCATCTAGAACAAAAACAAGATCTCACGATGTGAAGAGAGCTACATGAATGTTTTATTTTGACCATGTTGCACATGATCATATACACAAAGTGCACTTTTTTTTTCCTTCAAAAGTATTCATTTATGGTATGCAATCTGGAACAAACTTTAGCTTATCTCTACATCCTAAAAAGGAAGTAGTAATTAATCTTCAATTATTCATGGGTGAAAATGATAACAAATTTTTTTTGTTGCAACCAAATTAGACTAAAGTGCGCAAACGTAGCTTCGTGGTGCGCAAACAGAGTAATATTCTTTAATTAGAAGCATAAAGGAATGTAGAGAGTGAGGTCATACATACATAGAAATTCAATATACACACGTAGATATTACTAATATGTTCATTTAACCTTTTCTAGATGTTGGAATACCGCCATAAGAACCATACTTTTATTATATGGGATGATTTTGTAAGCCTATTTTAAATCCATTGAAATCAGATTATTAGAGACATATTTGTGTTACATGTTGATTAGTTGAGGTAGTTAGCGGTTAGTTACAAGTTTATTAGTTACTTTCTCACATTGTATATAAGGAATCTAGTTAACTCAATGTAAGTACTTTTATCACTAAATCTAAGTGTCTAGTTTTCTCTCGATTCTTCCATTTTTTCTCTTCCCTGCCATATTTTTCAACATGAATCTCAAGCCATTCATTCAAGATATAATTAATATAAGATTTCTCTTAATCTCAACAACTTAAAGTGGAGAATAAATATCCAGAAGTGGAAAATTTTTCTTGAAAAGTAATGTATTAAAAAAATTAAATGTTTATATTTTTTTGTTTTTTTAAAACACGTTTTAGGTTTTAAGGTTAAAATTAATAAAAATATTTATATATAAATTATCAAATTATATATAATATGCTTAAACCTGATGTAATAGGGTATCTCCTTCTTTTAGTATGTTTGATTTCACATTGCTATATCTTTGAAGGGTGATGGTATGGTGCTCCGGGTTTCAATACATGGGGCACCTTTTTTTTTAATTTTTATTTTTAAATCTATTATATTAAAAAAATTATGTTTTGAATTTTATATGTTTCTTTATGTGTATGTTTTTGCTATTTGGATTTGAATTTTTTTTATTATATGTTTTTGACATAGGAAAAAAAATTATATTGAGTAAACCTGTATTATAAATTGACATATTTCAATAAATCTGCATTAGAAATCTGTATTAAAAAAATATTCTGAGTAAATTTGTATTAAAAAAATTAATTTTTTTTTTTAAAAAAAAGACTAAGATACCCGGTGGATGTTATTGGAGCATCTTAGAATTTCCCATCTTTCAATTCAATCGTGATTTTGGCTAAAAGCTATCATCATAGCATTGAGCTAAATGTCTTTCGGAAACTATCTCGTCGTGGAACTAGTCATGACTCTCATTATTCCAACCTTTATAAAAATCAGTATTCGTTGATCTAATGGTTAAAACGTTGACACAATACTCCTACTTAGTGTAATAGCCGGCAAAAATATTCTCGCCCACGTGTATGAGAGAATGTTTCCTTTGATATATATATATATGCGTGGGGATAAGTGCGTAAAATAATAAGAGAAAATAGTAGATATTTGTGTGCTAGTACTAGTATTATATTATGGGTTTCTATGCTATGCACCAGTTACTTAAAAATTAAAATGATCCATTATATATTAATAATAATATAATAAAATGATTAATCAGAACTAAAACAAATTACATAAATTATCAATATTTGGATTCAAATGTCAGTGAGGGGTTCTCTCCCCTAGAAAAGGGAAAAAATCTGCTTATGGAAAACTACTTTATTTCAATACTTAGACCATACCATATATCTAAGTATACTGGATTTTTATTTAAGAAATTAAAAAAATAATAATACATTCTCCTTCATGACTTTAGAGTAAGTTTAGTTGATTAAACGGCTGTTTATGAAATGAAAAGGGCTCAAATTCAAATTCCTATAAAGGTGACAAGTGGGTGTAATCCACATGATCATGTACCAAAGTCTTAAAGGCTTGGGAGTTGAAAGTCTCAGTTCGATCATTGACGCCACCATTTGTTGGTTTAAATCCCCTCTCCATATTCCCGTAAACAAAAAAAACAAAAAAAAAACAAAAATATTTTGCCTATAAAAAAAAATAAATCCTATAAACGTGTTCCCATCTTTTTTAATTCTCTTTTCCTTTTTTTTTTAATAAGGTCTTGTATGAATATCGCATTTGGAAAAAGAAAAAAAAACATTCTCCTAGAAATATTTAGTCAGATACATAGACAATTATAGCTAGTGGGAATGGAATGAGTAAGATAGTAGGTGAATTAAGCCGTGTTTGGGGACTTGATCCAAAAAACAAGAAATCAGGCTACGCTTAATTTGGCCATGAAATTCACCAAACTCCCATCTTGGTTTTCCTAATCCCAAAGCTCAATCCTCATTGGCTTTTAAGATCTTCTCTCTAGGAACTTTCCTTAGTTAAAGAAAGTGCCTCCTAATACCATTCCCACACGTGGCTCACTATCACATCCTTCCATCATTATCACCTTTTTCCTTCACCTTATATATTGCTATCAACTTAGTACTCTCACATTAGCTAGGCACTCAAATAAGCTTCTAAATTCATTCATTCATCACCACCTCATCCTAGCCTTATATTAGTAGTAGCCCACCAAAATGAAGGTAAATAGTCCTCCAAATTTTTGCATTGTTATGTTAATTTACTTTGTCTTACAAGTAATGTTCTAATATATGACCGTGTTTGTTTAATTTTGACCACTTGCAGTTCCTCAGCTGGATGCAAAATAAATTAGGTGGAAAACAAGATAACAGAAAACCAAACACAAATACAACTCACTCATGTAAGTCTTCTTCATTTTTCATGTTTATTTAGATGTGGTTAGTTTTTAATTTGCCTGAGTTGATGCATGATGTTTCTAGCATGAGTAAGATGTAACAGTAACTTTTACCTCAAGGAAGAGTGATAGACATGGGAACATGTAGAGAAAGACAAGGAGAGGACATGAATTAATGTCTACATCTCTTGAATTTCGTTTTTTTATTTTACTAGTTTCCAATTGAAGAAGAGACCAAGTAAAATAATAAACTTACTTGTATAAAAATTCAGTTGAAAAACTTTAGCCTTTTCCTAAGGAATCTTAGAATGCTTTCCTTTGATTTTGTGCACAGATCATGCAAAACAAGAGCATGTGGAAGAATTAAGCGACCGGACTCATGATTTACTCGCAATTGGAACATTTGGAAATAGCAGCGAAATCAAAGAAATCCTAGATAACCAAAACAATCTAGAGGATCCATCTACTTCAGAGGAAATAGCAGACTTCACCCCTGAAGAAATTGGGAAACTGCAGAAGGAGTTAACCAAACTCCTTAGGAAAAAACCGAATGTCGAAAAGGAAATTTCTGAGCTTCCTTTGGACAGATTTCTTAATTGCCCTTCAAGCTTGGAGGTTGATAGGAGAATCAGCAATGCACTTTGCAGTGATTCAGGTGATAAAGAAGAAGATATTGAGAAGACACTTAGTCTCATACTTGGTAAATGCAAAGACATTTTTGCAGATAATAAGAAGAAATCAATTGGGAAGAAATCTATTTCTTTCCTTCTGAAGAAGATGTTTGTTTGTAGAAGTGGATTTGCTCCAGCACCTAGCCTTAGAGATACCCTTCAAGAATCAAGAATGGAGAAGGTACCCTTCAAATTCTGTTATGTATATATAGTATAACATATAATATATATATATATATATATATATATATATATATATATATATGGCTAACAATATGCTAGTCCAATTTTTTTACCATTTGTTTTCTCATTGTGATATTTATACAGCTTTTAAGGACAATTCTTCACAAGAAAATTTATGCCCAAAATTCTTCTCGGGCATCATCGATGAAGAAGTACCTAGAGGACACGAAGATAACAAGGAACAAGAATGAAGATGAACTAGAAGAGAGATCTGATGAAGGTTGTAAATGGGTCAAAACTGATTCCGAATGTAAGTTGATTTTGAAATTCATGTGACACATCTTAATAAACAACTTGATACAAATATAAAAAGGACAAAATAGTTATGTGTTGTGCTTGAGGCTCTATTTTCGAATCGAAATAAATCACGAGTAATAACTCTTACACATGTTATATTTTGATTGAAAAATGTTACAAGCGCCTAAAGAATAACATTTAAGTTTTGTCCAAAAGTAATGACATACACGTGGAATAGACTAATGAAATCCTTTTTCTTCATGCAGATATTGTTCTAGAGATATAAATATGTTTCTATTTTTACTAGCTGTATCAGCACATGCTCAGGTATGTTGCACAATACTAGTACTTAATAAAGTGGATAGTCCTTCTTAATTTATTTAAGTAGTACTATTCATTCTTGATAACATTACTTATCAAACTAACATTTAATTTTGCACCTCAGATTCAAGCAGGAAGTCAAAGAGGTGGTACATGATGAATGGGATATGAAGTGGAGCCCACAAATTTTTATTTTTATTTTTTTTCCAAATGGAGTTTATCTGTGATCTGCACCAAGAAATGTGAATGATGCAGAGCAGTATCTCTGTTTTGTTAAGGGTGCTTCCCTTTTTTTTTCATGGTTGTATCTACAGACTACAGATGTGGAGCAACTCATGATACAGAAAATATTGAATGGATATCTGATATGTACTGGCTAAGCTAGACATTCTGTACACTCAACACAAAATGACCATCTTATTTTTACTGCACTTTTATTCTCTGTCAACTTACGAGCTGCCTTGTAACCTGATTTGGGAATGAATAATACTCCCTGGTTTTGTTCCTGTATGTTGGTCACATTTTAGAAAAATTATTTATTTTTATATGTAGGTCACCTAAACTAATCCTGTTAAATGAGTGTTTTTATAATCATATTATCTAAGTTCAGTTCCCGATAAAAAAAAAATAATGCATGTAAGTCACTTTATAATTTTTTGAATGGATTTAATTCTTTTTTTCCTAAACTATCCGTGTTAAGTGAGTATTTTTATAATTTTATTATCTAAGTTTAATTCCCGATAAAAATAATAATGCAAATAAAATGGATAAAAATGTAAAATTGGTAAAAAAAAATTATTAAAAACTAAGAATTAACCACACATCTTAATACATATATTACAATTAATTACCAACGGGGTTTGGTTCAGTTGGTGTAAGGCCCCAACTGAAATCTTGGGAATGGGACAAGGGTGCTAGTAGCCCCGGGTTCGATTCCCACTAAAAACATCCCGCTGGGAGAGCCAGCCACGCAGCTCGCTCCGGATTAGTCTCAAGGGCTCCCTGGTATTAAGGGTGCTCTTGGGGATACCGGTGGTTCCGCAAGGAATACGGACCCAAAAAAATATATATTACAATTAATTATGACTTATAATAAAAGCGGAGATAATTATTCTTATTCCGTATCACCTTATGCTTTCAAATTAATTGAAGGTTTATTTATGTTTTTAGTTCCTAAAATTAAGCGCTAATTTGGATATGGTTCTTGAACTTTTTTTTCGATATTTTGAGTTGCTGACTCCGCTCAAATTTTGGAAATGGTCTTTTCGTCACTTACATATTATGTCACCTTCACCACGTCAATAGGTAATGTGCCACGTAAATTTTTTAAATTAAAAAAAAAATCAAATTTATTAAAAATAATTAAAAATCGATTTTTTTAAAAGAAAATCAAACTTTTAAATAATTTTTAAAAGAATTGATTTTTTTAATAAAAAATTTATGTGGTGCCATATGACACTGCATAGCATGTCACTCATTAATGTTATTACAATGATATGGCATGTCGTAAGCCATAGCATCACTTAAATGACGACATGATCATTTCCAAAATTTGAATAAAGTTCAGGATCTAAAATATCAAAAAAAATTCAAAAAACAATTCTAAAAAAGTACATAAATTTGCGGACAAAAAACTTATATAAGCTCCATTTTTTCTTAATATAAGATATCAACAATCATCAAAGTTATTTGGAACCCTGTTGCTAGGTCACATGACATTGTGGGTAACCATAATTATAGTATGGTATCCGTCCCCATGACTTTTTTTTAAAAAAATATTTCGCTATCATTGCTCTCATACAGTGGATGAATAATTCTTCTTCCCATTGCAAAATAAAAATGGAAAATGCTAAAGAGTATCCTTAATGATTAAGGAAACACAAAAGGTAGCTTTACCTTGAAAAATTGTGATTTTAAAACTTCAAGAACTAATAGACTTGAATTTTTAATGCAAATTTTCTTTTGATGTATTCCTTAACTAATGCCATTAGGATACTGGTTAGCAATACCCAATAAAAAATTGCATTTCTTATTTGCAATACTAGCTAGAGCAATCTTTTCAATTTCCGTGCCTTGCTCGGGGGATTTATTGACAATACATGATATTTTCATCAAGTTTTCAATTATAATTTTTTTTAAAGAATGTCTTAATTTCCTAATGATTATCACAATCTTAAAAAAAAAAACATAATTATTTATTTTAGCACAAGAACCCCAAAAGTATTTGAAACGGTTTTGCCCATTACAAACTCAATACATAACACATAGTTCACACTTCACACAATAATATACATCCGTAAAAAAAGAAAAAAAAAATCAACAATACGTGGAACTAACCAACAATTTGGTCTATAAAAAAATGTTCTTCAAATAGTAGTTCTTAATCATTTTCTACGTGAAACAATTTGATCCATAAAGAAAAAGTCATTAAATAATATTCCCTAAAAATGTTGGATAATAACTCCCAACTTACCAACTTATTAATATATAATAAGTTGGGTGAGGTAGAAAATTTTAAATTAAAGATGAATATGACCCACACGAGATAAATTTGTAGGGGTTTTAGGATGACTTAATTCATTCAAGAACCAAATTACATAATCACCAATATTCTCAAGAGCTATTTGATAATTTTATTTTATTTTATATCTTTGCAAACAAGAACCAAATCGTGTCGTTTATTTCTTCGCAGACAAGAATCAAATCATGTCTATTTTCAAAATCTATTTGATAATTATGTGTCGAGTTCTTGAATTTGAGGATTATTTTGTCACATGTTTTTGTTTTTTTTTATATCTGGTTTTTTGAAATTATTTTTTTGGGTTTGCTATATACTCTTTTTACCGATTTCGGTCAAATTTTGATGACATATCGTACCATAATCCTAATAAAACGTGGGAGATTAACCACGTGGTGTCATATATAGGAAGATGACCTCTCTCTCAATTTTTTTTTTCAACTAAAAATATTAACTTTTGTTTAGATTTTTTAATTTAAAAAAAACATCTTGGCCCACGTGATACCATGGGGTACCATGTGAGTATGCGACTTACCTCTTATGTCTGACTAGTAATATGTTAATAAAATTTGACCAAAATTGATAGCAGAGATATATGTTAAACTCAAAAGTTATTTTAGGAAATCAGACTAAAAAAAATAAGGGCTTGTGACAAAATAACCGTAAACCAAAAACCCTTTTATTTATACATGGTCGAGCATGTTCATGGCGGAGGAAATCCATCTAACAGACTTTTTGGCACCAACAACGTAAATCAAAACCCCCACAGAAGCCGTTGACTGATTGCTCATTATTTACACATGTATCGTGGCAGCTGCTTTTGCGGATGATTAAGCATGGACCCTTGAACGTCCCAGAGAGGAACATGCAAATATTTGCCTCAGTTTGCACCACATTTTCTTCTGAAGGTGACAATTGATTAATTAGAGATATGCAAATATATTATATGCCATCAAAACGCTTAATTATAACTAACCAAACCAATGAAGGACAAAATTTACAGTGTAGCAACCAAGTGGATACAAAATCAAATTGACATTAAATTATATCCATAGTTAAGATAAAATAATGGGTTAAATATGATTTTATTTAATTTTGTTTTTAAAATATGATCTTTTGAATTTAATCCCCGTGAAAACAAATTGGCGATGATGGTTTCTTCAAATTTGTTTATTTTTATTTTATTCCTTATCGTTAGTCAAAAAATATATTAAGTGTTAATGTGAAAAATATCAAATTCAAAACTCAAATATAGGAACCAAATTCAAAACATCGAGGAACCAAATAAAGAAAAAACTGAATAAAATTCAAAAGACTCATACTTTATGGAATTCAAATGACTCCTACTAAATATTACTCTATTATTAGTCAACCAAAAAAAAAATACTCTATTATATACGTGTAATAGATAGAATTTAGGAGTAGCAGTAATTAACTTACGAGCCACAAAGAGAAGGAGGAGGAAGAAATGCAACTTAGCTAGTAGTAATTTATTTTCCATGGTTTAGTCATTCATCGCTTATCTCTGCCATATATATACATATATATAGGTCTCAAGGCAAGAATGCACGCCAGGCCAATTTGATGAAGAAACCTTGCATTGGAGGTTTCACTCAAATTTGAACAATGTTATGTAACTTTGTAAATATAGAATTGTTTTGTATAAGCATATGCTGGTGGCCGGATATATGAAAGAGTACAAGATGCTACACAACAATTCCTAAAACTTAATGGGGACGATTTGAGCCGGATTCTGTGTCACATTGTTACCAATATTCATTGATTTGGAATGCAATTATGTGATTTTCATTATGCCATACTGTATTTTTGCTGTAAATTTTTGATTGATTGATGTTCCCTAGTACCATATTGTATGCTTCACCATATGCCCGCGTGGTGCTGTTCGACTTGGTTGATGGTTCTTTCTATGCATGCATTATTTAGGCCTTTTTTTTTATGCACACCAACTTTAATTTGGGGCTGAAATCCAAAATTCCTTAAAGAAATCTCATTTCATGTTTCAACATGGTTTGAAACACGGATGGACCGCACGTTAATTAATTTAGTTAATTGTATTAGAAATGTGAATTTTTTATACTTATTTTCAAAATTACTCCTATTAATATTATTGGGAATCTAAAAAGTGTTAAATAAATATGGGTGTTTGTGAAAAAAAGTAATTAATGGTCATTGAAAATTGGTTTAGAGTCTTATATAGGGACAAAATAAAAGTGTCAAAAAGGTGTTATATTTAGGGACGAAGGTAGTACTTCTTTCCATAAACACTCCTATTTACTTAACACTTTTTAGATTTCTAATAATATTAACTGATTTGTTATGTTAGCAATCTTCAGCAATCTTTGAACTTGAGTTCTTTGATTTTATTTTTTTTTTAGTTTTGAAGAGTGTCTGGCTACACAAAGGAGAGAGAGAAATGGCTACAAGTTCCAGACCCGTTCCTAGGTCCAGGACAAGAGGGGCGATAGCCTAGGGCCCCAATTTTTTGGAGTCCCAAATTTTTTTTTTGATACGTATAGCTGAAATTTTTTTTAAGAAATATAAGAAAATAAACAAAACAAAACACGTATAGCGATATAAACATAGCAATACAAGGAGGATTACCGTATTTTGCTATCATGTTTATTATTTTGGTGATATTTTGGTATCATGTTATTATAATTCATGGTTATTAATTTTGTAATAAAGATTATCGACATGTATATAGATGATTGAGGGTTAATCATAATGTAAGGGTAGTTTGACATGGTTTAAAAATTGGAAGTTTACATTGTATAGAGATCACTCAATAGTTGATGTATTTTTTTAATCAGCTTAAAACAAATGATAGGGTGAGTTTCTTCAACCTTACTAGAAAGTGGGGAGAATATCTATTATGATGCTTACTTAAGCTTGATATTATTAATGAAATTTCTTAATTATAAAAAAATATAAAATTATTATGTTATCGTGTTGTAATTTATATTGTAAAAGTTTTATGTAGTTAATTTTATGTAATTAATTATTTTATAAGAGATGACCGCTATTTCTAATTTTGCTGGGGCCCCGAAAATGTTAGGAACGGCTATGGCTACAACTGAACTTGGATCCAAAAAGCCATTAACCAAGGAGGAAAAAATAATGAAGAAGAAAGAATGTCTGGCTGCTATTGGTAATGCACCTAGTTTAATATTGCATTTGCCATTAGGTTTAGAACTATAGGCTATTTGGATGTATGCATAGAGCAATTATAGTTGATTAAACTGGTGAAGATGAAAATAGGTTAGTTCTAAGCAAGAATATATTGTTTGGGCTATTGGTTAAAAATATTAGCATGTTAGTGTGATAACATCATGCAACCCATAGGCTTCTTACGTACTTGTAATTGTAATCTTTTAAATTGGAGAAGATTTATTATCCATTGCAGCAGACCAGCCTTCCGTTTTTTTGCTGCATTCACATTTGTTGTTAGAGCTTTCTCAGATAAATATTATTAAGTTAAAGGTGTTACTTGGCATGTTTTATGCATGTGATATTTTTTAAATCCTTTTTAAATATCAAAGTTTGAAATTATAGGTTTCCATATCTAACACATAGCCTTCCTGGCCTTGTAGTTATGCTTAGGAGTTGCTAAAATTTCGTGAGGAAGGAGTTGAAGTTGTCCTAAAGGCATTAACAAACTTGTTCTACTTTGCTTGAATTCCGTCCAAGTATTGTGATTTTCTTTCTCATATCCTTCTTGTAAATGTACAGGACTTCAGAAAGAGGTGGGACAAACAATCTCAGGCATTTTACAACTTATTTAGACAGGCTGATGGGGTTGAAAAGCTTGCTAAAATTATACAAAGATTGGTTTGTATTGGTTTTTCATCGATATGATTTGAGTTGTTTATTTGATTTGTAGCTTCTGTTTGTTCTGGATTTTCGGTATTTTTTTATCACAACTTTACCGTATACTCTGTTTTCCCATGGGAGCAAGGTAATCTAAAGCTTCGAGTTCGGACTATAGTTCAGTTGGATCGGATCGGGTGAGTTGGATTTTGGGTAAATCAAATCCGAGTACCGGTTGGTGTATAAAAAAAAATAAAAAGCATATGATAATATAAAAAGCTCTAATTATATAAGATTTCCCTGTGGAGATCCTCTCAAATCAAATTTTCACCACATAACATATGTTTTTAAATATAGATATCCATGCTTTGGTACAACAATAATCATTTATTCTCAATTCTGAAAGTGATGGGTGCACTCAATCACAGTCAGAGTACACAACACATATAGATATAGTTCATGAATCATGAGGTAGGAATTGAAATCCATCTAACAATCTTTTTGGCACCAACAACTAACAGACGTCTTTTTGCCCGTAAAAGCCCTTGACTGAGTTCTCTTGCTTTACACATTCATTGTTGCAGGTGCCTTCTGGGAAGGACCAACATGGACCCTTGAACCTCCCAGATGGCCTCGCACAAATATATGCCTCAGTTTGCACCACAATTTCCTCTGCAAGGCGCAATTTATTAATTAGATGCGTGTGTGTATATTATTATTCTTATTATTATTTTATTTAATATATACTAGAGAACCACACCCCATGCACCGCACGGATACAAATGCTAGTAGTGAAAACCATACAGGTTGTTGGTAGTTACTTGTATTATATAGGAATAGTGGACATCAACAGGTTGCATGACAGTCTTTTTTTTTTCTTTTGCAAGTTACTGGAACTGCTATAGCAATTTAATTTTACACTACAATATGGGAAAGAGGTGGTAATTTTTTCAATTAGGAATGGTAAAATAGGAATAACAAAATTATGTACAAAAATTAGTTATAAAACAGTTAAAAAAGGGTTTTCTTTATATAATAGCATAGATGTATATTCATCCAAAGACTTTTAAACAACAGAACAAATGAAAATTATGAAATCAAAAAAGTGATAAAGTATAGTATTTTCATTCTTAAATATAAGTATTTAGGATGAACTTGGATTAAGAAAATTAGTTTAAAAGTGTAATATTATTATATATTAATTTGTTAATTAATGATTAGATATGTATATTTTCATATTTGTCATTAATTATGATGAGACATTTTTTTCATTTAGTAATAATTTTATGAGATAATTGAGTGGAGAGAAATAAAATATGCGTTAAATATTTGTTGACTAAAATAAAACATTTTTGGATTTTTTTATTAATATAATATAGATAAAGATGATAAGACCATTTAAAAAAATGATAAAAAAATGATTATAAAATAAAAAAACAAAATTTAAAACTAGTGTATATATTTAGAAATGAAGGGAGGAGTATAAGCTTTTGAAGTGATAAAGAAAATGAATATTGAATGAGCAATCAGGTAGATATTAATTATAGAGAGTTCTCTGAAATGAATTTGCGCATGAAATTTTTGAACATCACATTGATTTTGTATACAATTTTTTTTAATCTTTCCCTTACTTTTCATCAAGTTTTTCATTTAAAAAACTACCTTCCATAAATTAAAATTAGACATTAAATGTCTAGCCACGAACTAAATATTGTTTACGTAAGATAATCATGTTCGATTAAGAAACATGGATACATAACATGATTAGCTCTATCCAGAGGAGCTCAAAATGCACAAAACTCGAACTTGGATCTTTACTTAAAGAAAAATATGCATGTAAGTATATTTCTATTTAATTACATTTATATAGAATATTACTCGATATAGAAATAGAATTTAGAGTAATAACTTACGAGCCACAAAGAGAAGAAGGAGGAGGAAATACAAGTATACAACTGAGCTAATGATTTCTTTTCCATGGTTTAGCTATTCACTTATCTGCTACTAGCTAGTATTTATATATGTATATGGTGGTTAGTCTGGAAATAACAATAGGGGCATTGATATGTATAGGCAAGCATGCATGCATGCGAGGGCAATTTTATGAAGCCTTGGAGGTTTCGCTAAACATTGAGTTTTAGAAAGATATATATCAGCTTTGGGACATGGCTTTAACTACTTTTTTTAGAATATTTCTAGAAATATTTCTATAAATATTCTTTTTTTTTAAAATACAAAAATGACAGTTATTATGAATGTTATGTAATCTTTCTACTATAAAATTGCATTGTATTAGTAAGCCGCTGACCGGATATAGATGCTATTACACTATTAAATCATTCCCACAAAAATTAAACCATATAAATACCAAGACGCTGCTAACCGAATCATGGAATAATATCGCCAAAGCTTTTTCGCCCTGAGATAGATCGAGAAATGCTTTAGAGGAATCCCTAACGGGTAGGTTGTGAGGTATTTTTAAAAATATATGGCTTAATTATGTCATAAGTCCCTGAAGTTTGTGATATTTTTGTCAGATACCCTTATTTTTTTTTTCAATGTTTGACTCCCCGAAATTACTTTGTCATATACTTGCTAGCGAAAACTTATATTATCGTGATTGCTTTCATACTTTAGTTTTCAAACTCAAGTTGGTTTCTTCCATACCCACTTAAGTTTGAGGGTTAATATTAAAATATATTGTCAAAGGTTAATATAGATTTTTTTTTCCTTTTATGCATATATTACTTTCCTTTGTAAAGTTACAAACACAATTTTTAGAATATACATATTTTCTCTCTTCTTTCACTAGACTTCACATTACTATTACTAACGATGGTGAGATAAAGAGGAAGAAAGTAAAGTAGATTTTTTTTAAAAAAATGGTGGGTTAATTACCTTAATATTTGACTAATTAACATTTTATTAAAAGGTTCTTTTGTCTATGAAGAACTTGGAGTTAATCATGGATATTGGATCCCTAACACTTCTTTATTATTTGTTTACATCTATCAAGTGAGTAATATATGTCAAATTGATTCTTGTCTTAATGGACACAAGTCAATTAAATTCATCCATAAAATTATAGAAATTTCATATTAGTCCCTAAGATAGCAAAATGTGAATAAGTTATTAGTCCATGTCGTTAGTGCTCTTTAATAGTTAACCTATGTTGATTAACAGGTTAAAACAACGTCATTTTCGCCATTTAAAAAAAAAGTCTAATCTCAAAAAACAATTTGAATCAATTCAATAGTAAAAATTTCATCTCCGATATTTAATCTCATGAACCAAACTGACTCATCAAAATCTCGTTTTGGCCATTTTTTTTGGTCAAAATCTTCAAACCAAATCTTTAAAATATTTATTTGCTTTCTCTTTTCTATAATTGTTGCATGACGATAATATAACTCTCTTCCATTCAGTATAAATAATAGTTGCTAAGGTTGTAAATTGTTACTTGGTACATCGATCTTTGAGAATGATCGATAATCCAGTTCCTCACCACATTTTTATTACTTACAACGATCCGCTACACTTGGTGATGGTAGGCCATAAAAGGGTGGTAAGCGTTTATCATCACAAGGATTATATCCCCTATATTTTCACGATCGAACTACTATTTGATCATTTAATATGTGTGCATTGACAGTGTAAATTTTTTACGCTATCGGTATATGTAAGATAGTTCAATAGAACAGTAATAAAAAGAAACTTAGAACAAAAAAAACGAAAAGCACTCGTATATTCCTCCTCTTGAGAGTTCAAATGGGATCTCAAGGAAAACTCTAAGTACAAGAAGAAGTCAGCAATAGCAGAAGAAGAACCAAAGAGAGAAGGGTTCACAGCTCCTACTAATTGCCTAAAAATTCATTACATCATTTTCCTCTTTTATATCCCTTCCACCCCACGTGAAAGTCCCTCAGCATGGAATTTTCTTTCCTGACCCTCACATGATTTGTGCCTCCCTTGAATTCAGGTCCACTTGCCATGTGTCCCTTATCAATAACAACCTCATCAGAAAAGATTCCATTTGCCTCATTTGCTCCATTTTTGGTAACATTCTCTCTGCCAACACCCACATGGACCCTTCCATTCGTTACAATACCCCTCCATCAAAATTAACCTTGTCCTCAATGTTAAACTGAGGGTAAGCTTTGCTAAACTGGTCGACATCCTCCCATGTGGCTGCTGTAGGCTCAAGTCCTTCCCACTGAACCAGGACTTGAGGGGTAGTGTGAGAACGTCTGATGATAGTTCTTTGTCCCAAGATGTCTTGTGGTATCAGCAATGGTCCTTCCTCAATAGTGGTCAAGGGTAAGGGAACATGAGTTGGGTGATTGGAACCTCAGCATTGCTTGAGTTGAGAAACATGAAAGACTGGGTGAATTCTTGCAGTTTCAGGCAATAACAACTTATAAGCAACAACACCTATTTTCTCTTGAATAGGAAAAGGACCAAAGTACCTCAGCCCCAGTTTTTGATTCTTTCTCAAAGCAACTGAATTTTGCCTATACGGTTGTAGTTTTACCAATACTAGGTCCCCTACCGCATATTCTTTATGAATTATGTGCTTATCAGCATTTTTCTTCATCTTTGCCTGAGCCTTGAGCAATTGAAGTTTGAGTTGAGCTAGCAGGGAATCTCTCTGTTGCAGCATTTCCTGTACATCAGGAGGATCTGTTGCATCAATTGTATACTTGATAATAGTGGGTGGATCTCTGCCATAGACCACCTTAAAAGGAGTAGTTTGTAGACTGGTGTGGAAGGCAGTATTGTACCAATACTCTGCCCATGGCAACATTTTGGACCAACTCGTAGGATTGTCAAACGTATAGCATCTCAGATACATTTCTAGACATTTGTTAAGAGCTTCAGACTGTCCATCTGACTGTGGGTGGTAAGTTGTGCTTAAATTCAATGTGGTACCACTCAACTTGAGGAGGTGTTGCCAAAAATGACTACTAAAAATCTTGTCCCTGTCTGATACAATGGTTCTAGGGAACCCATGCAGCTTAACTACAGTAGTCATGAATAATTCAGCCATTGATTTGCTGTTAAAATCAGCTTTTAGAGCAGCAAAATGGGCATATTTAGATAACCTGTCAATAACCACCATAATCACAGAGAATCCATTTGAGAGAGGTAATCCCACAATGAAGTCCATTGCAATATCTTCCCAAATTTGGCTACGAACAGGTAAAGGTTGCAGCAGTCCAGCAGGTGAGGTTGTGGCAGATTTTGTTTGTTGGCAAATTAAGCATTCTTGGACAAGTTTAGTGATGTCCTTATGCATTCCTTGCCAATAAAATTGAGCTGCAACTCTGGCCATGGTTCTAGCAATTCCAGCATGACCTCCAAGAGGTGAACGATTGAATTCTTTCAATAACTTGTGAAGTAAATCATCCTGCCTAGGAACAACTATTCTTTGCTTCCAGAGTAAAAATCCATTCTGGAATGAATAGTTTGCATCAGTAGGATTGTTTTCTTGACAAGAGTGTATGATGGACTGCATGACTGTATCCCTTGCAGTTGCTGACTTGATCTGGTGCAACAAATCACTTTCAACCTGTGACCAAGCCATGTAAAAGGATCTTGATAAAGCATCTCCTGCTAAGTTTTCTTTCCCTGGTTTGTATTCTATGGTAAAATCAAACCCAAGGAACTTATGTAACCAAGCTTGTTACTTAGGTGTTTGAAGAGTCTGATCCATTAAGCTTCTTAGACTCTGTTGGTCTGTCTTAATAACAAACTTGTGGCCCAATAAGTAGTGTCTAAATTTTGCAAGGGCCTCAGTGATGGCATAGAACTCCCTAACATAAGCTGATTGATGCTTCATTCTAGGGGACAATTTCTTTGAGAAGAATGCAATGGGATGTTTCTGTTGGCTCAAAACTGCCCCAATCCCTGAACCAGATGCATCTGTCTCCAAAATGAATGGTTTTGCAAAATTTGGTAAGGCCAAGACAAGTGCATATATGATGGCTTGCTGTAGAGCAGTGAAAGCATAATTGGCTTTGTCATTCCAGTGAAACTTGTCTTTTTTGAGTAAGTCTGTGAGAGGACTAGCAATTGAAGCATAAGATTTAATAAATCTTCTGTAGTAGCCAGTTAAGCCCGGAAACCCTCTTAGTTGTTTAACTGTTTGAGGTATAGGCCATTTCAAAACAGCTTGCACCTTAGAGGTATCCATGGACACACCATCACCAGATACAGTATGGCCCAAGCAATCGACAAATGTTAATCCAAATGAACATTTGGATAACTTGACATACAATGCATTCTTGCTTAAGATCTGTAGGACTGATTCCAGGTGTTGTAAGTGGACCAACCAAGAAGGACTATACACCAAAATATCATTAAACTTTGGAAGGTAGCGGGTGCATTTGTCAGTCCAAAGGGCATTACCAACCATTCATAGTGCCCTTGATGAGTTCTAAAGGCTGTTTTGAACCTGTCATTTGGATTGACCAGTATTTTATGGTAACCTGATCTTAGGTCCAATTTCGAAAATAATTTAGCCCCATACAGCTCATCCAATAACTCCTCAACTGTAGGAATAGGAAAACTGTCCTTGACAGTTACTGCATTCAGAGCCCTGTAGTCTGTATAAAACCTCCATGTACCATCCTTCTTTTTAACAAGAATAATAGGTGAGGAAAAGGGACTTGTACTAGGTGCTATAATACCCTCTTGTAACATCTGTTCCACCATGAGTTCAATTTGTTGTTTTTGACTGTGAGGATATTTGTAAGGCCTAATCTTAATAGCATTAGTATTAGGCAACAAGGGAATACAATGATCATGATCTCTGGTTGATGGCAATCCAGAAGGTTTGGCAAAAACAGACTTGTATTGCTGCAGGAGTAAGGTGTAACACCCTATACAATAATTACCCTTAGTTACCCCAAAATTAGGATTTAAAATTTCTTTTTATAAATAACGAATATAATAAATTACCAAAATAATTGTTCCTTCCATTAATACCAAAATACATCAGAGTTAATAAAGCAGAAGACTTTAATACATCAAAATCAAAAGCATAAATTAAGTACATCCAGTTCGGTCCTTCAAAATACAAATTAGTGTTTTAGCTCGGCCCAACTGGCCGAGACCCAACCAACTATTCCGACTCTAATAACTTACTCTCCCTGTGAGGAAGAGGGATCCTGCTCGGCCGGGGACTGCGTCTACTCGGGCTCAGTACCTGAAAAATGGTAAGGAGGTGAGCATTACACAGAACTTAAATAAGCAGTTTCTAAAATGTCATACCGAACTACCAAGCCAAACACAAGTAGTCAAATAGCATATAAATAACAAGTCATCAAACCACATGCATACATCATCCTTCAGCTCGGTTCACATCGTACAACATCAATTAGCTCGGCTCACATCCTACCATCTAATTTAGCTCGGCTCACCTCATAACCCAGTTTATCCAATACCTATTAGCTATACCTCGGCACATCCTACCGATTCCCCTTATACTCTTTCCATAAATCTTACACTCGGCATCTCGACCACTATCCTCTTAACTCAGTAAACCATCTCTACCTCGGACTCATTACACATTATTCCATTTTCACATAGTTTACAATCTTTTACTCTTCTCGGATGCATACACCCAGTGCATGTCTTACACCATTTAAAGTCGGATATCGGAGTGTCCATAACTGCGAGTACCCAGTACCCGTCTTACAGCTGCACATACCCGGTATGCGTCTGACGCGATCAATGCACGCACCCAGTACGCGTCTTCTATGACCAGGAGCACTACCGCCGATCATTCTATGGAGTTAGGAGTGTCCATAACTGCGAGCACCCAGTACCCGTCTTACAGCGGCGCATCTCGGCGACTTACGCGATCAATGCACGCACCCAGTACGCGTCTGCTATGACCAGGAACACATCCCACCGATTCCGTGCTCGAAACCTTGTGTCAATCATAACTGCGAGTACCCAGTACCCGTCTTACAGCTGCACATACCCAGTATGCGTCTGACGCGATCAATGCACGCACCCGGTACGCGTCTGCTATGACCCGATCACACAACCATTTCTCTTTACTTCCTCTTATCCTTTTAACCATTATAGTTCGGCCTATCTCGGCTCAACATCTCTTTAACTTATCTTATCTTTTTGACCATTTTTCTAGCTCGGCCTCTCTCGGCTAAACCCGGTAACCATTCCCTCTTTCCATTAACCTTTCTCATTATCTGACTTATTACTCTATCTCTCCTACTATCCATATTTACCATTCTCTCAACTCATTCGCAACCTCTCCCAGCTCGGCCACAGATATAAATGACAAATATCAAAGCTCATAAACAATTATACAACAAAGTTCATAACACTTATACAACAACAACGATAAGAATAAAGGCATTCAACCAATCCATCATGTAAATACCAACATATAGCATAAAACAATATTCCTCCCTACTTCAAACTCATGTTTCTAATTCATTTATCAGTTCCCTTTTTACCCTTTTTACCATTTCCTTTCTAACATTAACCTAGATCCATTCCCTAATCTAACACCCACTCTTAGTACCCTTTATGAACACCCTAGAAACCCAAACTCAAGTAGAGGTAACACTCACTCCTTACCTCAAACCGTGAGAGATAAGAGTTGAGAGTTGAGAATGGTTTCCTTGATGCTGGACCTCTTGAACTTCACACCCTTGATTCCTTTTCTCCAAGCTGCCACGAGTTCCTCCGAGCTGCACACAAGCTCCACCAGCCACACACGAACTCCACAGCGGTCCAGGGACTCCAGAACGGAAGAGAGAAGACGGCGGAAGGAGGGTTCTCCAGTTGGGGAAGAGAGAGATAGGAAGAAAGTGGGTTGGGGTCTTCTTGGTGCTGGATTTCAGAGAAGAAAATGAGGGAGAACAACGAGAGAGACGAAGGAGAAAGAGAGTGAGAATGCAAAGTGTGTTATGGGGTGTATTTGGGTTTTCTTTTATTCATTTGAGGGAAACATTTTTGTGGTCCTCATTGGAGGCTTCTTGGGGAAGCTAGAATGTGTGGACAGGATTCATTGGCTTCTAGAGGAAGCCATGAATAGTGACTTGAAAGGGACATAAAGCAATGATAGTGACATAAAGCAATGATGGTGACATAAAGTGAGGGATAGTACATAGTACGGATGGTACGAATCCCAAAGGGCCAACAGCTCAACATGAGCTGGCACGGAGGAGCTAGGACGTGTCGGCTAGGATACATCGGCTCGGATACGTCGGCTCAGTTTGTAGGAACAGCAGTAGTTCGAGCTTCCTTCTCAGATGATACCATGAGGTACGCTGAGGTCGGCTAATCCGGGCTAACAACAGATTTCACGGTTGACCTTATTTAGCTCGGCCGGGATCGGTCCGAGGTCTTACGGTTACATTCTAGGTCGGCCTATACTCCTTACCACCCTACTACCCTTATACAACTTCTACGGCTTAGTCCTATCCTTAAATAAATATTTATATACTATATATATATATATATATATATATATATATTTATTTAAAATTGTTATATTTAATATAAATTTCAGGATGTTACATAAGGCAATCTCAGGGTCAGTGTTATCAGGCAGATCAATCCAATCATCCAGAGGAGATGGTGGTTGTTGGATTTGAATTGTGAATAATTCAGCAATGGAATCAGTTTTGCACAATCTCTTCAAGTGGTGGAATTCTGCTTGTTGAGGAAGCTGTGATGATTCACCTTGAATAGTAACCAGTTGCTTATCCATGTAAAATTTAATGGACAGGGAGCTATAATCAGCAATATGTGGGGCTAATGTTGCTAGCCAGGTCGAACCAAACACTAAGTCTGCATCTGAGACTGGTAGTAAATACACTGGTAATGTCAGGACAGTACCTTGTACCTGTACTTGAATTTCTCTGATTTTTTCCTTCTGTAGACATTGCATTGCCATTTCCCACTAGCACCTGCAATTCAGAAACTGGTTCTACAGGAAGCTTCAGACAATGGGCAATTCTCGGCTGCAAAAAATTGTCTGAGATGCCACTGTCTAACAAGATTTGAATGTGTAACCCATTGAGTATTCCTTTAAAATGCATAGTACCCACACCAGTTGCACCTTTGAGTGCAATGAATGACAAGTGGTGTTCTAATTTCTACTCTATAGGCTCAGGTTCAGGGATAATTTCTCCATCCTCCTCCTCATAAGAAATTTGTAAATACATATACTGTCTATTCGGGCATTTATGAGTGCTAGTGAATTTCTCATCACAGGTATAATAAAGGCCTTTTTCTCTTCGTGACTGAATCTCAGCTAGTGACATTTTTTTGATACTGTTAGGTCTCAGTGTTTGTGGGTAGGGTCTTTGGTTTGGTGTTTGTAAGAGAGGTTGGTTTGGTGGGTTGGTAAATGACTGAGAGGGGTTGTTTGTAGCTATAGTGGGTTGGTTTCTGGTATAAGGAGGGTTATAAGGTTTAATTTTAAAGGAGTACTTGTCTTCATACAATTTGGCTAGGGAAATTGCTTTGGCAATTGTGTTAGGTGCTTGGGCAATAACATCACGTCTAATTTCTGATTTTAAGCCACTAATGAAACAGTCTAAGAGTGCTTCAACACTTACACCATAGATACGATTTGCTAGAGCAGTAAATTGGAGATAATACTCATTCACAGAATTAATTTGAGTAAGTTTAAAAAGTGTAGATCTGGGTGAGTCAAATGGAGAAGGCCCGAATTCCAATTCCAATGATCTAGTCAGTGTAGACCATGAAAAAATAGGATTATTGCGTTGCATCATTTGAAACCATGGAACAACTTCTTTTTCAAAATGAATTGCAGCAATTGTTATGCGTTGTTCATCAGGGGTATTGTAAAACTCAAAGAACTGTTCAGCTTTAAAGATCCATTGCAGAACCTCACTTCCATCAAACTTAGGAAAGTCTAGCTTAACATTCCTTACCTGAAACGCAGTAGGAGAGGCCTTTGGGTTCGGTCCACCATAAGAGGAGTTATCTTTCAGATCAGCAATCGCATTACGCAGCTCTTCCGTTTCTGCTACATGTGTCACGATCGCGCTTGTTCAACATTTCCATGATCATTCGTAGCTCCGGAGAAGGTGGTGAAGCCTCCGCCATGGTGGAGATGAAAGCACCAAATTGTAAGGTAGTGCAATAGAACAATAATCAAAAGAAACTTGGAACAAAAAAAATAACGAAAAGCACTTGTATATTCCTCCTCTTGAGAGTTCAAATGGGATCTCAAGGAAAACTCTAAGTACAAGAAGAAGTCAGCAATAGCAGAAGGAGAACCAAAGAGAGAAGGGTTCACAGCTCCTAGTAATTGCCTAAGAATTCATTACATCATTTTCCTCTTTTATATCCCTTCCACCCCACGTGAAAGTCCCTCAGCATGGGATTCTCTTTCCCGACCCTCACATGATTTGTGCCTCCCTTGAATTCAGGTCCACCTTGAATTCAGGTCCACCTGCCACGTGTCCCTTATCAATAACAACCTCATCAGAAAAGATTCCATTTGCCTCATTTGCTCCCTTTTTGGTAACATTCTCTCTGCCAACACCCACATGGACCCTTCCATTCGTTACAGTATATCATTCAACGTTCATTTGCATTACTTTAATTTAGAAGTCAATAACCATACTCTCTTAAATCGATTGATGATATGTTGACAGTGTAAAAAACCTTTACACTTTCAATGTACAAACTATTTGATCACTTTATTTTATTTTATTTCTTTGCGAACAAGAACCAAATTATATATATATATATGTCCTTTTCTATTTATAAAAGGCTTAAATATGAAAATGATCCCTGTAAATATTGATTTCTTTGAAATTGGTCCTTGTAAAATTTTTCTTTTTGTTTTGGTCCCTGCACTTACAAAACGTTTTGGTTATGATCCCTCATATTAAATTTTGGTCCCCATAATTATGTTGGTAGTTTGTTTTAGTCCCTCTATTATTTAGATTCAATTGATTTTGGTCCCTCTAATATCATGGTTTTTGAACTGGTTTTCTTATTTAATGTAAGTTTTCTGTTTACCATTGAGAATTAATGCAAGAATATTATCCTTAATAGGTCATAGAATATAATATATTACCTTTTCTGCATTTTTCATCCACATATAACAGGAGGGGCCAAAACCAAAATATTTTATAAATGTAGGAACCAAAACCAAAAGAAAAATTTTACAGGGACCAATTTCAAAAAAGTCAATATTTATAGGGACTATTTTCATATTTAAGCCTTTATAAAATTTTATTTATTCATGGTCGATCGAGCATCTTCATGGTGAAGGAAACCCATCTAACATACTTTTTGGCACCAACAACGAAAATCTAATCTCCCGCAGAAGCCGCGGACTGATTGCTCATTATTTACACATGAATTGTTGCAGCTGCTTTTGCGAATTGTTATGCATGTACCCTTGAACGTCCTAGACAGGCTCAAGCAAATAATTTTTGCCTCAGTTTGCGTCACATTTTCTTCTGAAGGTGACATACAATTGATTTATTAGCGATATACACACACATATATGACATCAAAACGCTTGTAACCAAAACAATGAAGATAGAAATGAACGAAGTACAAAATAATTTATAGGATAAAGACAGAATGAGCAACTAATAAGTAGATACAAAATAAAATAATTAATAGACATTAAATTATATCCATAGTTAATACAAAATATTAGGTTAAATAAGTTTTTGGCTTTTGTAAAGTAGGATCTTTTAAAATTTATCCCTATAAAAAAATGGTCATGTGACAAGTCAAGTACCAAGTCTTAAAACTTGAAAGTTGAAAGTTGAAAGTCTTGAATATGATTCTGGGTAGCATCATTTGTTGAATTTAATTTTTCTTCCCTTATCCCAAAAAAAAAAACCAAAAAACCAAAAAATATTTTACCGGCTTAATTATGGTTTTGGTCCATATAAGTTGGTCTCGTTTTGAATTTAATCTTTAAATCTTTTTTTGACCTTGAATGGTCCTTAAATCTTTTTAAATTTTGTTTTTAGTCCTTAAATCTTTTTTTGACCTTGAATGATCCTTAAATCTTTTTAAATTTATTTTTTAGTCCTTCTGTTTGTCTTCTTCCGTCATCTGCTGACATGGCAAACGGTGTGTCATGTCAGCCCTTACATTGACTGCCAACGATGCATCTGATGTGGACCTCCTACTCATGTGAGCAGGAACCAATCATTAACCGAGCATGAACCGAGCATGACTTGCCAAACCGAGGGGAGATATCGACCGAGCACGATGAACCGAGAACGAACCAAGCTATGCCTTTACCAATTGCAGTCCCTTTACCAATTGCAGGAATGCAATTGGTAAAGGCATAGATCGGTTCGTGCTCGGTTCGTACTCGGTTAATATCTCATGCGCGATTAATGCTCGGCTCATGCTCGGTTCATGCTCTATTCCTGCTCACATGAGTGGGAGGTCCACATCAGATGCATCGTTGGCAGTCAATGTAAGGGCTGACATGGCACACCGCTTGTCATGTTAGCAGATGACGGAAGAAGACAAACAGAAGGACTAAAAAATAAATTTAAAAAGATTTAAGGACCATTCAAGGTCAAAAAAAGATTTAAGGACTAAAAACAAAATTTAAAAAGATTTAAGGACCATTCAAGGTCAAAAAAAGATTTAAGGACTAAATTCAAAACGAGGTCAACTTATAAAGACCAAAACCATAAATAAGCTATAAAAAAATTGACCATACATGGTCTCGGTAAATGTGTTAATTTTGATTTTACTCTTTATCATTAATCAAAGTATGTTACATGTTGATGTGGGAAAATCCTAAACTAAAACTCAAATTAAACATAGGAACCAATGCGCAAATTCAAAACGTAATCCATTACAACTATCAAATTAAAAAAAAAAATAAAAACAGGGTCCAAATTAACTGCAATAATGACTAAAATTAAAAGGAAAAAAATAAGTTTAGAAGGATTGTGATCATTATTTTTTATGGGGATAGAGTTCAAAAGACTCATACTTTACTGAATTCAACCGGGAAAAAAAAATTTACTGGATTATATATGTCTAATAGTAGAATTCAGAGTAGTATGTAGCAACGTACGAGCCACAAAGAGAAGGAGGAGGAGGAAATACAACTTAGCTAGTAATCTCTTTTCCATGGTTTAGTTATTCATCACTTATCTCTACGATATATGTATATATTGTTAAACATGGTATCTCATACTTGAGAAGAGAATCAACAAAACCAGAAGCTTCTAGAGCTTGAGAGAAAATGATAACTGAAATGCAACTTTATTACTCAAATGGAAAAATGATCTAACTAACTCTTACAATGTGATTAGCTTGCTATTTATATACAACTCTAACCAGCTAATCTACTAAGGAACTAAATAAATATAATTCTGTTATCAACTGAAAAATGCCAACTAATTAACAGCTGTATTGTGAGCTTCTAATTGGTTGACCGAATTGGAAGCTTTTAGTTGTTTAACAGAATTGGAATGATGAGCTGTATGCGAGAGCAATTTGATGAAAAAACCTTGGAGGTTTCGCTCAACGTTGCAAACTTTGTATAAATAGAATTATTTTGTGTAAGTGTTAAGAAGTAGTATATGCTGGTGGCCGGATATATGAAAGAGTACAAGATGCTACGCAACGAGTCCTCAAACTTAATGGGGACGATTTGAGCCGGATACTATGTTGTGTTCTTTCTTTCTTTGCTTGGTTGATGGTTCTTTCTTTGCATTAAGTCTTTTTTCTTTTGTTCAGCAATTTTGAAGAAATGTAATTAACCTATATAAATGCCTCCCATGATTTCATGCTAGAGAATGTTTTTTTATTTTTTTTTATAAATAATCTAGAGAATGTTTTTTATTATAAGAAGTCAAGGAATTTCTTCATATTATCATATTTAAGCTTAATTAAATTTGTTTGCATATACATTTTATTTCATATCAGAAATTATTTTGTCTCGATCTCGACAAGGCATGGCATGGCATATTTGATAAGTTTGCATGCAAATAATCTCGAACCCGAAGGCGTCTGATCCTGATGGCCTGATCCAGCTTTAACAGGAAAGAACAAAAACACTATT
This sequence comes from Crotalaria pallida, assembly GCA_037953625.1. Taxonomy (NCBI): domain Eukaryota; kingdom Viridiplantae; phylum Streptophyta; class Magnoliopsida; order Fabales; family Fabaceae; genus Crotalaria; species Crotalaria pallida. The sequence continues at coordinate 144,370,505 of CM075651.1, read as the reverse complement.
TGATAAGTTTTTGAAAGTTATTTTTAGGTTAAAAATTAGTATTTTAAGTTTTTTTTTTAAAATAAGTTTTGTAAGTTGTTATCGTCCAACAAATTTGTTATTTTCGTTAAGTGACTCATGTTAGTTAACGAATGATGCCACGTGTTAAAAAAAAAATTAATATTTTTTTTAAAATTTTTTTTACGTGCCACGTATCGCTAAATAAAAAAAAAACTAATGTAAAAGACACATTTAGTGAACAACAACAGCTTATAGGTATTATTTAAAAAAAAAAAGAAAAACTTAAGTGATTGATTTTTACACTAAAAAAATTAAAGGACAAATCCAGTAGTTTTTGCAAAAAAAAAAAAAAAAAAAAAAAACTTTGTTGATAGATATTATCCTACATGTACTAGTTAAGTATAACGCCCAATATTTCTACCCTAAAATATTGTTATAATATAATTTGTATAATATATATTCTATAATTTGGCAGAAAAATTTAAACTTTTTAAAACAATATTTGAAATAAGCTTTCACAGCATTAAAATACTCAAATCTAGAAACCAGAGTTACACGTTACAATTTTATCACATGGGGATTACTCTGATACCCTCCCTAAACAAAGGGGATGTTGTAACCTTTACAACTAATCCAATAAATAATTACATGTGTGATTACTTGTCACATTAAATAAGCATAATCACATATTATAAATTTTTCAATTAAGATTATGGAGTATTTATATGATTTTTTTTACCAAACATCTTTCACATTTTATATCTGTGATTCTTTTTTAAGTAACGGGGTTCTTGATGTTCTTATAATTTTTTTAAAGTGAACATGTACCAAAGAATGTTTTGTAGAAATTGTGAGAAAAAACATGTGATTAATTCTTCTTATCTAATGCTTGCAGTGGGGTGATGCCTGTATTTCTCCCCAAACAGGAAAAAAAGATGTAACAAATAACCAAACTTAGCTTAAATAATGACAATAAACTATTATTATTCACTCGTTCGCTATGTTAGCCGCTTGAAATATAAAACAAGAGTAATAATCTCTTGTCAAGTGAAAACTGGAAAACATTCTCGCTGAACTTAAATTGCATTGGACATGGTGCTCCAAAATTCATAAATTAGTTTCGGAGGATGAAGAAAAGATTAGGAAGATTTTTAATTTTAGAATGTTAGTTTTGCAAAAATATTTCAAGAGCTAATTGCAAAATTAATAATTTGTGGTTATGTGTATTAATGTAGCATTTATGTGGTAAGTAAGCACATATGTCACTATTTGATTGAATTAACTAAAAAAAGTACAACAATCCTTTATTTACACAGGTAATAATCCCCTTACATTACATAGTCACACATGAAACATAATTTACATGATATCATGCCACAAACCCATTTTAATTTAAATGTGAACTTTTAAAATTATCCTCGTAGGAATTCCCAATCTCAATCTCCAAAGTCAAGAACTTCCTCCCAAACCTTCTTTCGAGAGGGACTCTTCCCCCATGATTGCATCTCTAGGGAGTCCTTTGTTTGCAGAAAGTTAAAAGGTATTGACTATGGAGCATAAATACATATTTTGTTTCGTAGCTAATCAACAAAATTTTGATAGTGGAATTTTTTTATCACAGGACATAATCATCCGGACTTGATCCAATGTGCAGTATGCATTAATATTTCATGTCATGGATAAGTATGTAGTTGTATAGTATAGTATATTGTCATGTACTCTACCCAGCTTTTAATTAATAAGGTTTAAAAGTTGGAGGTCTCGAGTTTAATTACCAGGGACATCATATGGTAGCTTAATTTTCACTACATTATTTTCATCAAAACTTTTAATTTCTCTATATAAAAAATATTTTATGTCCTACATAACTATTAACTAAGCTAAATTTTAAGACAATTTTCTCGCAATTGAATTGGACACCAACTTGAAAAGTCTGTTCACTTTTTTTTTAGAAAAAGTTTTACAACCCACATTTTAATATACACATTATTATTTTATTTTTTTAATTACCTTCTTCACATAATTAAATTCAAATGAATTTTTATGCTGGGATGGATGCACACATATAGTGCATAGTTGGGTACAAATCCCCCACAAAATTTTTCATTTATATATGTATGTATGTATGTGTGTGTATATATATATATATATATATATATATATATAATTTTGGCTTATTTATGTTTTTGGTCCCTAAAAGTTCAGCGTGTTTTGGTTTTAGTCCCTATAAGTTATTTTGACTGGGACTAATCCTTAATTTTTCAAACATTTTGGTTTTGATCCACTCCATTATGAAAAAATTGTTATTTGTTGATGTAACTAGTGGAACACCATATCAGTAGTCATGTAGTGTGAGGTGACGCCAAATAAGTGATATGACGTGGATGATACATATTCATGGACACAAAATAACCTCATTCGCAAAATGGTCTCATACGCAGAATTTTGCATTTATGGACTTGAATCACCCAAGTCAAAATATTTATTTGGCGCTATCTTACACCACGTAGTTATACGTAGCTGTTGGTGTGAGTTTTTGTTAACCATGTCAACAAATAATTGATTTTTTCTAACAGATGGGACCAAAACCAAAATGTTTGAAAAATTAAGGACTAGTAGTCCCGGTCAAAATAACTTTTAAGGACTAAAACCAAAACACGTTGAACTTTTAGGAACCAAAACCATAAATAATCCTATAATTTTTTTCAGTTAAATAAAGGAAAATAATGTCAATCGATGTCATAGGTTAAACAATCAAAATAAGTAATTTTGTTTTGAAAATGATATCAATAATATTTTAAAAATATTGAACTTGCTTTTCAAATGTTTAGTTACTTGTTTTATCTTTTTCAACCATTATCATAAAGAGACTCCACAACCAGACCTTTAATAAATGAGAAAATAGTAGGTGTATTTTTTATATCATCAGTGTATCATCCACCGTTCACGTATTTATAGTTGTTGACTTTTATTAGTTAAAATTAATACAAATGAATGATGGATAATGAACCGACAGTGTAAAAAACTTTACACCATTGGTACACATCGATTAATCTCTAAATGAATAGTATGTAAAAAAAATTCATTATATTTAATCAGTAAATACTTCCTAAAAAATTATTTTGTGGAACAATCCATGTAGGCTTTGTTCGGCGTGCTTAACTAGCTAGGAGTTTTTTAGTTAACTAAGAGCTTTTAGATTCAGTCAATCAACTCCTAGTCGTTCCGTTTGGTGAATATAAATTAAAAAGAGCTTATGACTTCTAAAAAAGAAGCTTGTAGCAGCTTTCAAAAACTAGTTTTAGAAAGCTACTTGAAGTAGCTTTAATTTCAATAATAATTCATATACCAATTTTACCCTGAAAAAATTTTCAAAATTATTTACCTACTAAGGTGACAATTTATTTTTTAATTAGTTTGTTTATTTAATTAATTATTAATTATAATTTAATAATTTTGTTATAATTAATTAATTAACTACATAATTAATTAATAAAGAAAAGAAACAAATTTAATTGATTATAATTTAATAATTTTTATACTTTATTAATTAATTAATTTTTTAATTAATTAAGTATAAACTAAAATAATATAATATAAATAATATAATGTTGCATTTTTTTTTATGATTTAATAACTTTCAGCTATTTCAAAAGCTAGTTTTGTAGGACAACATTAGCTATCTCAAACAGTCAACTAAACATCTATTAATTCATAGCTATAAAATTACAGTTCCAAGCTAGCTTCATAACTATAAACCAAAAATTCAAAGTTATAAATTACAAACTTACAACTGTAATCTAGTTTTGCCAAATAGGGATTAAGCTTCATGAAGTAAAAATTTTCAATGGTGAATTTGTACCACCAAAGAAATCTGATCTCAAAGGATAATAAGGTGTCTTAAGATTGACCAATTTATTCAACTCTTGAAATCTTGAAGACTTTTTTTTCTATAGGTCTTGCTAACGAGTGCCCTTAAGGTTCCTATACTTGGAAAAACAATTATCAATGCACATTACTCCGTGTCTCTAGAATAAAAAAAATACATTTTTCAATGGTTATTTACTACATTTAGCTTCTTAACAAGTGCACCAAGAGCACTTGTTAGCATTTGCCTTTTTGTATTTATATAGTTTTATACTTTTATGTATGCATGGTGGTGCATCTTCATATTTGAGGAAATCCATCCATTGCATCTAACAGATTTTGTTGCACCAACAACGTAAGTCTAATTGACCGCAATAGCCGCTGACTGATTGCTCTTCAGTTACACATAGATTGTTGCAACTGCCTTGCAGGAAGGCAAAGCACGGCCCCCTGAAAGTCCCAGACAGCCTCTCACAAATCGATGCCTCAGTTTGTAGCACCATTTCTTCTGCAGGTGCAAGCCAATTCAATAATTAGATAGAGTTATATGTCCATCAAAACTCTTATAATAAACACAAATAAAAGAAAAAAGAAATGAAATAGGAATATAATGGATGAGATACTAAAGAATGAATGAGCAACGTCTAAAACGATATGGTATAAATCCCGAGGAGCGTGTGGTTTAGTGGTAGGGATTGATCCACGCTTAAGCAAGGTCAGGTGTTCGAATCCTGCCTTGTGCATGCAGCAGCGTTAAATCTCGGGGCTAGCTGTCCCACCCATTAGAGGTGCCTACAAGCCAGCGAGGAGATTAGTCACTGCGATCGGCGGTGGACACTCCGGTCATAGACCCAAAAAAAAAATAAAAAGGATATGGTATACACTTACTTTTATCTTTGACTTGATAACTACCCACTCATCAATGCATCATAATCACTTGTTACTTTCTTTATTATATTAATTAATTAATCTAAATATTAATTAAACTTAGAAATTAACAATAAAAAGACGAGTTACACAATTGTGGTCCATGGAGTGAGACAAGATATATGTTTTTCCTTCTCTATCTCCTTTTTTACGAGGTAATATCTGAAATTCTAATTTTTTTCTAACAATCATGTATCACTCATTTTCATTAGTTAAAAATATATAAATTATTTTAATTATCAATTCTGGTACATGGGAATACAAATATTGCCCCCTTTTTTATACAGACATTTCAAAAATGTATTGCCACTAAATGATATATTCATATTTACTGTAATTAATAAACATATTACTGTACTATATATCACATTTGCTAGACTCTTAGATACTTCTTTCATATTACAAAGATGATAAAAAATTGCAAAAATAAAAAATTAAGGAGACATGTATTCAATAGTTTGTTTAACACATCAACCAATTATCATAAATAATGTAATACATCTTACATTGATCAACAACCGACCATAATTTAAAGTTTGCAATTTTTGAATTTTTTCATTAATTACTTTAAGTTTAAATTGAAAAAAAAAATTATTATTTTTTACCATCCTATGAGACAAAAAAAGTATTTATTTGTTTCGTTCTTTTTGAAAATATTTTTAGTTCTTATTGGTCATGTTTTAAAATTCTATATTTATTGTATCATATTTTTCAATTTGTGTATTTTTTTTTAGAGATTTTTAATTTGTTGTGTTGAGATAAGATTTTTCAATATTTTTATCCATTTATAAATGCTAAGGATAAGAAGCTATAACAATATTGTTATATTCCAAAACTGAAAATTTAAAATATTAATTTTAATGAATTTAGTTTTTTTTTTCATTACATTTTTAACACTTTTAACTCTTAATCTTTAGTCCTTGGGACAGATCCTTTTGTAAAGGGGGACAAAGAAAATGAAATGAAATAATAGTCCCAAAACCAACTCAATTGGTAGAAATAAGAAATATTAAGTATCAAGTTTTGGGTTCGTCAAAATCAAGTGATTGCACTTTTTCCTCTAAACAAGAAAAAAAATTGTTTATCTAAAAAAATCAACGAAATAACTTACGAGCAACAAAGAGAACGAGGAGGAGGAAATACAAGCGACTCAACCGAGTTAGTGATTTCTTTTCCATTTTATTTATTCACTTATTATGTTGCATGTACCGGAGAGGATCCATATTCTATGTTTATATAATTCTGTTATTCAAACATCTGTATTTGACATTTATATAAAACATCTGCCTTTTTAAGCAAAAACTGGTAGATCTTGCATTTTCTCTTTTTTATATGACTCACCACTTTTTACCAAAAAAGATAGGTGTCTGTATTTGATGTTAAATACAGTTGTAAGAATAACATTTTTGTATTTATATATATACACACTAGTGTATCCCTCCAGGCAAGCATGCGATGGCAATTTGACGAAGCCTTGGAGTTTTCGCTCAACAACGTTGATACAATCGGTATTGTTGTTTGTTGATACAAACAATACCATGGAGATTTTCTAAATATGTTCATTAATGTGTAGGTTAAGTGCATGTTGTGTTTTTTTAAAATCAAATAAAAATTACTCGTACTACGTAATTGCTTCGTATCAAACATAAGCTCACTTAAAAAAAAAAAAAATAAGCTCAACCTGTTTAATTTTTTTATCATGAAACCAAATACATAGTATTTCTTTTGATGATTTGTGGAATTTCATTTGATACAATCAACCACCGTCCACCAACCATCATGGCGCTGTTGTTTTTAATTTTCTAGACAAAAAATAAATTTTAGTCTATTTTAAAACAAACTAAACTTTCTTTTAAAAACACTAAACCAAAAATTTAACTTTAAGTCAATATATATCCCATAGCATATGGTAGTTTTTACCCGTATGATATTGAGAGAATATCAAATTATTAGATAGGTAAAATTACCCTTTTGATTTTTTTAAGTTACTCCCTCCGTTCTCTGAGGATCATAGTAAATTTAAAAAGTTCAAAAATTAAGGAGAGAGGTATTTAATGGTTTGTCTAACACATTAACCAATTATCAAACACTTAATTTAATGCATTTTGTATTGATCAACCAATCACAATTCAAAATTTACAATTTATAAACTTTTCATTTATTATTTTAACTTTAGTTTGGGACCAAATTTTTTGTCTTTTTTTATCATCCTTGTGGGACGGATGAAGTATTAATTATTTTTCTTATTTTGGTGTCTTAACACCCCGTCTTTAAGAACATTATAGTGATAACATTGGAGTTTCCGTTAAGTTTCGTTTTTTTCTCTCTCTTACTCTAAACTCTTACTCCCTCCGGCTTGAAATATAAGTAACAAAAAACATCATTCTCTTGGTTTAAAATATAAGCAAAACTAACCAATTTTCTTAAATTTTATTTCATTCCCAATGTTACTTTCCTAAAACATCTCTAGAAAATTGTTATCTTATTTAATTTTTGTTTTATTCTCAATGCAACATTCATAAAATACCTCAATCCTTTTATAAATTTGAGAAAATTAAATACAATCAACTAACCTCCTTAATAAGCATAAAATTAGTTGTTTTGCCTTATAATTTGAGCCGATGGGAGTATACTCCTATTCTCCAAGGCAATGAGACCATTATTTTTTACAAGGGCAAGTTTCTCGCAATTCTGAACCTTCAATTCATCATGGTGCTTTTGTTCAAATGTAATCCACACTGAATAATCAAGACACCACAAACCTATGATTTAGACTTGTCATTACAACAAAGCCATCGCCGATTGTCCATCTCCACCACGTATCCTAGCTGCAACCACCACTCTCCATTGTGTGTGCTACCTATAAGGCCTCAAGGCCACCATAGACCAGATGAGAGTTGTTGTGGTGTTTCTAGAGGCCCACTAGAAATGAGGAGTTTTGCTAGAAAAATTATCATCTCGTAGGAGAAGTTGATGGAAGAGTGAGAAAACAAAGATAAACTTATTATTGTGCTCTGTTTAACTGATTTTTTTTTTGTCGGTGTTATTACATTTTAACATTAAGACTTAAGATTAACGTTAAAAACATAAATGAAGTAGGATCAAAGGGAGACAAAAAGAGTTAATGACCGAAATGAGTTAATTTAAGTGACCAAAGGAATAATTTTGCTTATTTATATTCTCTCCGATCTTATATATAAGTCAATTTTGAAAACTTTTCTTTGGTCTTTAGTATAAGTCTCATTTTCAACTTCCGATCACATCAATTACTTCTTTTCTACAAATACTCATATTTACTCAACACATTTTAGATTTCCAATAATAATCATAAGGGTAATTTTTGAAAAAATATACCAAATATTTACATTTCCAATACCACTAACAATATAAACTAAATTTCTTAAAGTGTGTAAAAATTAGTCAAAGGGCTTATAATAAGGACCGGAGAAAATACTATTTTTCAAGGTAAAGATGATTGTTAGTATTAAATAAGTAATATATTATCAACCTATAAATTATTAATTAGTAAATAAAGTATTATTTTGTAACACATATTACTCTCGTTAAAATAGATTAATTTGCAGATTAATTTTATACAGCAGGTTGATAAATCATTTTTCTATAACATTAACCAAAGAAATGTAATTAATTCTAGTCCAAGACCTCCCATTTAAAAAAAAAAAAGAAATGTAATTAAATATACATGCCCAATAAAAAAAATTAGATGGAAGTGTTAAAAGAGTTGTTGCAAGACAACAGCATGTGATATTACAGGGAATTTCTTCAATGATTTCTTTTTCACTTATTTTGATGCATTTTTATGTCAATTTTTTTTTCTGCACATCTTCGGCCTTTAATTTGCTTCTCCTGTTTAAAGCGGTGTTCATAACGATTACTCGATCCGTTTCTTATTATCCATCTTTTTTTGGAGGGATTTTTTTATTTTTTTTTATTTGTCATATTTTTAAGAGTGTAATAAATGCTATTTTTCATATTTGCTCATATTCAATAAGCCTTGGTTTACGTAAGTAGTGAAGAAAAATTAATAATTATAGAAAGAGAAAGGGTATAGTGGAAAAAAAACATAATTAATGTATTGAAAATTTAAGTAATGATTAGATTTCTTAAAAGATATATTTTAAATGTTTAAAATATGACAAATAAATAAGAACGGAGGGAATAATCTATTATTACAATGCACTATCACTATTCCACTAGCAATGATATCCCACAATCCCCACTACTATTTCTTCACTAGTATCTCTATTACTATCAAGCCTAATTTCATGACCTTCATCTTAAAAAATCAACAACATGTTTAAGGAATAGATATACATATATATATAGGTGGCAATAGTGATGATGATTGTCGTAGTTTGAGATGATGGGTGAAGATGACAACAAAGATGACAATTGTGATAATTTAAGATGGTGGGTGGAAGTGACAGCAATGGTAACGATTGTTGTAGTTACGACAATTGCTATATAAAATGATGATGAATTGTGGTGGGTTAAAACAACAAAAGCAAAATTATCATCGTGCTTTTTTTTTCCCTTAATCTCAATCCTTCAATATTTTAATTAATATTTCGTCTCATTTCATTTATAAGTAAAAATTTTCACTAATAATTTAAATATAAAAAAAATTAACTAATTTTCTATTCTCGATACAAACATTCCTAAAATATATTCTTGTTGTGGTTGAATCATTTAATTTTTGTTTCATTCCCAATGTAAATTTACTAGAGTAATGTATTTTTTTTTTATGAATTTGAAAAAATAAATATACTCAACTAACTTTAATATATGTGTAAAATTAGTTTAGTTTTTTTTTTTTTGGTTTACATGAGAAGTCTGGGACTAGAACCCATGATTTGGGGAGGGAAAATCTTAAGTGTCTCTGCAGGCATTAACTGGGTTGTCTTACGCGAACATAAAATTAGTTTAGTTAATTTTGCTTAAAAATGAAATCGAAAAAGTATATCATTATGATTAAAAAAAAAAATCACGAAATTAAAAAATTCAAAGAGAAGCATAAAAAAAATCACATATTGTAAACCCAATTCAACAACAAAGGGACACGCACGCAATATTAATGAAATCCAAGACATAATAAATCCAACTACCCAAAAACTAACAACAACGGAAGCAGCAGCAGCTTCTTCAGCTGCATCATCACCTCCTGCTTCCCAATCTCAATCTCCAAACCCTATCAATTTTCACCCCAATTCCCTTCCTCCCAACACCTTCTTCCTAAATTCTCCCTTTCCACTATTCCCCCCTCATTATTGGATCTCTGGGGAGTCCTTTTTTTGCACAAAGTTACTTTTTTTTTTTTTTAAATTATTGATCTGTAGTTTAGTGAACCAGAGTTGAATTGGTTGTGGGCAATGCAATTGGGGTGTGGTTTGTGGAGAATAATATTTCGGTTGTTGTTTTTGATATTTATACCGATAATTTCTGCATCATGGCATTGCCAGGCCCTGAAGATATCTACCTTTCTACTTCACTTGCCAGTTATCTTGACAGTGAGTAGTGTTTTTTCCAATTCCCCCTCCCTCCCTCTCTTTTAGTATATTCCACTTATCTTTTATGTTTTTATTCTTTTCTGTGCAATGGGTACTTAGTTCTGCCAAAAAGTTTTCAACTTCAACACTGAGTAACAAGTTAATGAAGGGAGACTTTTTTTTTACTCCCTCAATGTTCAGTATTTCTATGGAAGTTAGTGTGATTCAATCTTTATTAAATAATCCTAGTTTGGACTTCATGTATTATGTTGTAACGGCAATAATATAAAACAAAAGAGAAAGAGAGATCACACACAGAATTGGTTACGCAGTTCGGCCAATTATGCCTACGTCTGCGACTATAGAGCAGCTATAGTTCCGTATTATTTCTTGTGCTAATCAGGGTTACAGAGTACAAGCATATATAGTAGAAAACAATTTACATTAGTGCCCATAAACCGTACCGCGGGGGCGACCCCAAACATCAAATTGGGCCCCTTTGCAGCAACTATGAGCCATACTCAACATATTAAATGTGTTTTGTCGCTTGTTTTAATCATATACGGTAATAATGTTGCAGAGGTAGAGGGAAGGGACGTTGTTTTAAATATGAAAGAAGATGACTATGGTGCATGGTTGTTATGAGTTGTATATGCATTCTTCCAACATGTCATTGAACTGAGCAATGACATAGGAGTGTGGGTTAAATGTGATTGTGGAGTAATATCGATAATCATCAGCTGCCGAATGTATGAAAAAGTAGTAGGAATTATAAATTGCAGTAATAAGATAGGGGTTGGTAAAGGCTTGATTTTTTAGAGCCTCTAGTGTGAGTTAATTAAGAATTAGTATAATGTGAGAGAAACTGTGGAACATGCTTGTTATGGCATTATATAGAAGTGAAAATTCCAACGCTTGGGGAAAACCTCATTTACTGGTCGTTCTTCTTCATTTGTACCGAATGAAACCTCCAGTCATTTTCCCTCGATTGTGGTTCTAAGTTTTAGCTCTTAATGCCAGAAATTTATAGTCTTTCCGGCAGCAAAAGGTGAATGCTTAAGAATGCACTATTTATCAATATGGTTGTTGTGATGAGCAAAAGATGGGGAGTGTCTATTGCCACTCCCATTCAAACAATTTTTTATTCAATAGCTGATTTAAACTGTTAGATCAGTTATTTAATAAAAGTTAATGGAATAGGAGTGACTGAGTGACAGTAGGCCATTCCCTAAAGATGCAAATGATATTGCTTTGAAATTTGTTATTCATGTCAATTATAAAACTAGATGTTATATTGCTTTTGCCATATATAGCATACAGGCCTTTTTGAATTGGTTTTTTCCCAAGATATTGTTCGAAAGCATGAAAACTAGTTGGAGGTCACAAATTAATTTGAGTTTTCAATATTTTATACTTTATACCAACTTTTATGCCCTGCCTCTTTCTTCCTGCAGAGAAACTTCTTGTATTGCTGAGAGATGGTAGAAAGCTCATGGGGACACTTCGCTCTTTTGATCAATTTGGTATCAGCTTCTGACATTTATTTAAATCTTTGAGATGCTATGGTTGATTTTCTGAAAACTATCTATAATATGCAGCTAATGCTGTTCTTGAGGGTGCCTGTGAGAGGGTTATTGTTGGTGATATGTATTGCGACATCCCTTTGGGTCTCTATGTAATCCGTGGGGAGAATGTTGTTCTAATTGGTGAGCTGGTACGATTTCTAATTCTTTTCCTTTACATCCAAAAATATGGTCTACTTTTATGTTTCAGTTTTACAATCAAATGTCTTTCAACTTTTAGGACTTGCAGAGAGAAGAACTTCCTCCACATATGACGCGTGTTTCAACAGAAGAAATTAAGAAGGTAAATATTCCTAAATTTACACTTATTTATTTAATCGAGGTTCTGCGTCCATTTTCTAGTTAATTTTTTTCTTCTCAACCTATTAAAGATAATACGTTGTTGTGATCTGGAATTCCGGACTTTCATTATCAAGGTGCCCGTCATTGTCCTAATTTTCTTTGTCTCCTACTTTGCCTTTTCATTATGAACATATAAACCACTCTTGAATGAAACAGATTGTGCGTTTGTTTATTATACCTACTCATTGTTTTCCCAAGTAATGCTGGCTGGGAATATAATAGCAAATTTTATGATGGTGAACAAGAAATGAAGTGGACAAACTAATTGCTCATTTGGATGGGCTTAAAAAAAAATACTTATGTGTGAACTTTGCCCGCTAATTTCTAACTCATTGAGTTTGTAAGGATGTCCTTGAAGTTGTCTTCTTCCTGTAAATGTTTGTAGCATTATTACCTGATCGAGATATGCTTGCCCTGCTCATCGAGCTGTATTCCTCTCCCTTGTTTTGATTTTGAAACTAAAAATAACTGTAAGTACTATTTAGCTATTTCAAGTGTTAGAATGTTTCCGAATTATGATTAATAGTGAACAGTTTGAAAGTGTGCTGTCTTGCTTAAAAATATTTTACCCATACAGCTTTTCGAAGGGAGTGTCTTTCATCCATTCAGCCATGACCAAGACTATTTCTTATGATCGAAGAGATGGACCAATTGCTCTGACTTTTTTGGTCCATTGGTTTCTGTTATGATTTGAAATAAGCTCCCAATGTTTTCAGGCGAGTTTGGGTCAGATTCGAAAATAACCTGATCATCAAATTATCAGTAATCTTAATGTCGAAAAGTCCAGCTTGAAAAATTCAGTATTTTTTTCACCCATAAACACTTTTAGAAAACCACTTATGTTATTATCAAACATTCAAGCCTATGCAGATTATTGTTTTAGAGCTGTAACATTTGTTTTTATCTTAACCGAATATAATTAGTTCCCTAGAAACTGCTTCACTGCTAGCGATTATAAGGCTGTGTATATTTATCTTCCTCAAACCTTAGTGGGTGGGAGCCTCGCAATGGCCCATCCTTAATAACTCAGTTTTGTTGACTGTTATATTCTCCATATTTGACTGAAACTGTGATTTTGCAGGCACAGAAAGCAGATAGAGAGTCTTCAGATCTGAAAGGGACAATGAGGAAAAGAATGGAATTCCTTGACATGGACTAGTGAACTCTCTTGTCATTCTTCATCCTTCACCTGTGTGTCTGTCCGCAAATATTATAGCGGCTGTTTTCACCTTATTTTATTTTCTTCTCTTAGTGTTTATTGGCTTTTTGCATTGTTAGATTTCATTGGCATGGGAGTGATGAACATTGTTGAAATTTCTTGTTTAATATTAGCCCCTGGAATGAATACTCCTATTGTAATATTCCTTTTCTCAAAAAAGAAATTGTCAATTACAACATGGTTGAGCCCAATGATTTTTTTTTTTTTAATATACTTATTGAGCCCAATGATTTTGCTACCTTAATATTCAACAGAGATATAATAATATGGTTCATGTGCTGTACTCTGGTTTAGACAACACTTTCCTTTTAGTACATGTCAGAAATTCACGAGGTCGAGAAATTGGTAGTTAAAGCAGTGACAAAGTTAGATATGGAACCCATGATGTCTAGATCAAGATCATCACATCAAATTACTGACCCCATTGCCTTAGGACTTAGGTCTTTCTTATCACTTCATGAGAGGGTCCCATCCACCTCATGGAAAATTCTTTTTTTTTTTTTATTAACAAAAATTAGGTACCTCATGGAAAATTCTACTACACCCCTGAATGAACCAAAACAGGAAAACTTTTTAAGCCGTGTATCTTGGTTTTAAGGCTGATATTAGTGAGTAAAAAGCAACTAAAATTATCACTAGAAAACAAAGTGAAAACGACTAGTTTGTTTTAACTAATAATAATACTAATAATTTATTAACACCGACAACTTGAACCTTGTCATTTCCTCGCACGTACTAAAAAACAAGTAAAATGAGGAGAGAATCCAGCTAGTAATGCGTCAATTCCACTACACTCAACCAATTTGTTCTCAGAAAATTTTATATGCTATACATACATTAATTTAATTTAAATATATCTCATATTGTAGAAATTAAATGTGTCAGAACAAATTTTATAATCAAAATTATTTGTCAGGGTGATTAGTGATAATCAAAATTATAACCAAAAAGAGGTGTTCCCTATTTCTTCCTCTCACCGTCCTACTTTTAACTTCCCACTCAAAGTTTTTTTTTTTTGGTTGCCCACCCGGTTCCCTAAGTACTACCTAGGTACATCCGGATCCGACCCAGGTCGCGTGCCTGGCTATGACAGGTGAGTCTCCCAACATGAATTTTCTGCATTCACAAGGACTCGAACTCGAGACCTTGCTTAAGCGAGACCGAGCCGCTTACCACTCGTCCCAACCCACGTTGGTTCCCACTCAAAGTTTAATTCATGAATAATATTATTTCGAATATTTATATACTCGATGTGAAAGTGATACTGATATGCTCCTACAATACAATGGGTGTGACCACAGCATAATTCCCTCTAATTAAACATTTTTTTCCCTTTCCATCAAGGAAGCCTTATATCATGTGTTTAAGACTAATACATTTTTCTCTTTTGGTTCAAAAGACTAATCTTTTTTTATTTTTTGGGGTAATAAGACCAGTAACCAGTTTAAGACAACTTCTAAATAAATTGTTCAACCGAATGAGTATATACTAACGATTTAATCATCTCTTATATGTTTTCAATGAGTTATTACATCTTCATATTAATGAAACCATCGACTACCCAATACTATACTACATGATTAATACAAACTTACATACTATTTTTCCTTCCTTATTAAATATAATCATTAGTTTTAGATTTTGTCTTAGTCTTTTTTATAAGTATTTATTTTAATTTTCAATAATATCAATTACTTCTTTTTTACAAATATTTTTAATTATGTATCAATATTTTTTAGAATTTCAATGATAATTATAAAGATAATTTTAAAATAATATATATCAAACATTATCAATCTTGATACCACAAATAATATTAATTAATTTCTTTAATCAGCATGCAAAACCATTTCAAATACTTATATTTAAGTACAAATAAAGGGTTATTATTTTGGATGTGAAAGAATGATTAAAAAAACAAGTGCCAGTAGTCAAAAGCAAAGGAAAAGTCATTGAAAGAATATTTTTTTTTTAAGAAATACACCAATGTAACTCATGATTAAATTAGGTCACTTGTTAGAAGTTTTTATACTTAAAAAAAAATAATTATAAATATGCATTATTTCATATTTTGTAAATTTAAAAAAAAAATATTTTTCAAACATCATATATATTTAACTTAAACACTGTATCAAATACTACATTCGTTAGAACTTGCTTAAATTTTTTAATAGTAATAATAACGTTAACAATTGTCATTATAAAAAAAAAATAAAAAATTAGAGGATTGTTTGACTAATCTCCCAATTAACCTTAGTTAAGTTAAGATCAAACAACCTCACTTAGCCTTTTTTTTCTTTGTTACTTACTGTAACTCAGAAAAAGACACTGCTTCTCAATCTCAACAAATTCGTAAGACTTTTCCTTCACACTCCTTCTTCTTCTTCTTCTTCATAGTTCAGACAAAAAAAACTCCTCTTTACTCTTCCACCTCCTTTAGCTTAGATCCACAACTCTCATTCTTTCTCTTTCTCTTTCTCTCTCTTCAATGTCTTGCATCTCAGTTCTTCCTTTTCTATTCCTTCTATCTCTTTGCATTGAAGCTTCGGTTCATGATTACAAGTCTGAGAAATTCTCTGCCAAAGGCAACGCCTATGTTGTCCATGGCGGCAGTGAAGGAATTTACTCTTTTGCCCCCAATCACAATGACACTTCCCAACTTGCTGCTAATGGCGATGCTTACATCAGGTCACCAAAATTTCCACTCATATCAAATCATATCTGGGTTTTTTGGGTTTTGCTTAAATCACTTTTTTTTTTTTTTATAAAAAAAAAAATCATCTTTTTTTCTTTTTTTTTTTCCATTTGCATTATCACCCCAGATTTAGAATTATTATAAGTAATTGAGAAATTTAGAAAGTGGGTTTGACTTTTTGGAACTAATTGTTATAGCAAATTAGAGAGTGGCATCAAGCACAGATTTTTTATTGGCAACAGGGAATTCTAAAAGAAAAAATCGCATCTTTTAGCTCAAGTATCCAATTTATTTCAATGTGTATAAAATGTAGTGCAATCTTTTACTCATCAGATTCGAAGACTAAAGTTGCTAAGGTACTCATTAAGTTATTTAAAAAAAAAAAAGTGCTTTTCTTGTAGTTGTAACTTGCAAGTACCAAAGCATGATATTATTTGAATTATGCTGATGTTTGATGTTTTTCTTTTTATTGATTGGATTTTACTGTTGGTAATATGAAAACCAGGTTCGAAAGGATCAAATTCCGTAGAGACAAGGATTTCACTAACTTTAGCTCGTGGCCGATTCAGGCGGTTGTGTTTGAGGTTGAAGATAGAGAGACAATTGGTGGTTCGGCCTATGGAGGTCAAAGGGCGGTGTGTTGTACCGGTGATCTAGCGAAACTTGGTGTATGTAATGAAGGACAGGTCATTCACCGCCCTTCTGTGGAGAATTCTGATTGGCCTCAAGTTTTTGGTGTCTCATTTGACGTGGATGATGAAGTTGTGGTGCTGCCGTCAAAATCTATTCAAATCACGAAAACTGGGATGTATAACTTATATTTCATTCATTGTGATACGAGGCTTAAGGATTTGGTAGTAGAAGGGAAAACCATTTGGAAAAACCCGTCTGGTTATCTGCCTGGTAGAATGGCACCAAT
This sequence comes from Crotalaria pallida, assembly GCA_037953625.1. Taxonomy (NCBI): domain Eukaryota; kingdom Viridiplantae; phylum Streptophyta; class Magnoliopsida; order Fabales; family Fabaceae; genus Crotalaria; species Crotalaria pallida. Next base: position 144,353,446 of record CM075651.1, on the reverse strand, counting down.
GAAAATTTTCTACCAGTTCATGTCTTTTGCATTTGTTTTACTTGGGATCTTTTGGTTCTCACAATATGCTAGGTTTTGGAGGGAAGTGTTTCCGCTGCAGAACTGCATTACCCTAGTAATAACCCTAGGTATGTTAGAGATGGCTCTGTGGTACTTTGACTATGCTGAATTCAATGAGACCGGTATCAGGCCAACTGGAACAACCATATGGGCAGTTACCTTTGGGACAGTTAAGCGCACAGTGGCACGTCTGATCATTTTAATTGTTTCGATGGGCTATGGTGTTGTGAGACCTACCCTTGGTGGGCTTACATCAAAGGTGGTTATGCTTGGAGGAACTTTCTTTCTCGCATCTGAAGTTCTTGAATTGGTGGAAAATGTCGGTGCCGTAAGTGATCTTTCTGGAAAGGCAAGACTGTTTTTGGTTCTTCCTTCTGCAGTATTGGATGTTTTCTTCATTCTTTGGATTTTCACTTCCCTCTCTGCAACTTTGAGCAAACTTCAGGTACACATATGCAAGGTTATTTGTCATAATATTGCTCATTTCATGAAATTCATGTTAACTCTGTATTTTTCATGTTTTATATTTTCTGGTATGTTACGATATTTCTGCTGGAAAATAACTGTTTATGGCCGATTTTTGGTATTAAAGAATGGGTTATCCTTTCCAGGCCTCAAGTATCAGACCCCACTTATCTTGCTCCATAAACCCTATTCTGTTTTATAGGTTATAATTACAAATTTGACTTATCTAGGACTTTTGATGTGATGCTGCACCTTGTAATGCTATGAATGTTTGTTCATTTTGTCATGACTATTATTGTATAGGATATAGGATATAGGATATAACCATCTAAAAATGACTCTTCTCTGCTTATGCAATGTGACAGGCCAGAAGGATGATGGTTAAACTGGATATTTACAGGAAGTTCACTAACGCTTTGGCTGCAGCTGTGATTGTATCTGTGGGCTGGATCTGCTATGAGGTAATTAATCCATAGATGTGCACAATCACATTTCAATTGTTTTGTATGTTAACTAGGCCTGATTGGTCTATTCAATCTGTGGATGATTCAGATATCATACCATAAACAAATTAGCTTATGCATAGTAGCTGTTATTTGCATGTTTTTGAATTTAATACATCAATTAGTTTTCAATATTTCAAGTGCTTATCGTTCAACTTGCTTCTTCAGCTTTATTTCAAATCAAATGATATATACAACGAGCAATGGCAGAATGCGTGGATCATCCCAGCCTTCTGGCAAGTTCTCTCATTCTCCCTCCTGTGTGTTATCTGTGTTCTTTGGGCGCCATCTCAAAATTCAACACGGTAACAAACGAACCTCTATCTTTAATTCCGTTCGTTTTCTTTCTTGAATGCATGCTAGAGCTATTCTTTCTGTCCATAATATCATTTGTATCTCACACTTTTGTCGCTGTTCTTTATCTCTATTCTTGACAGATATGCTTACCGAGATGATGGAAGTGATGAGTTTGATAGGGATGAAACTACTTTGACACTCATAAAACCATCAGCAATTCATTCAAAGGATTTTGGAAGTGTGCCAGAAGCTAGACCAGTCCAATTCAGCAATGGATCTTCAAATGGTGATGTAGAAGAAGACAAGACAGAATAGGCTAGAAATTCGAATGTAGCTGCGATTATTGTTCCGAACTTCCGTTATATACGTCCTGAGAATTAGCTCTCTGACTCTTTTTTACCTTTTTATTCTTTAATTTCCTTCATTAGTGTTATGTATTACCATAATTTGTAGCATTTTCAGCTAGCAGTTCCTTTCAAGATTGGATTACATGATAGAATTGGTCTTGTTCCTTTGATCCCAAAGCATAATAGTAAAAATGATGGGAATTTCTGAAGTACACTAATGGTTATGATAATATCAAGGCTGAGTTTTCAACTAAGTGGTATCCAATAAATGTTTAACAACTCATTTGAGTATCATGTCCTTGAAAATTATAGGTGTCTTAGTATTTCTATAGGAACAAGAGTTGGGTCTTCTTATGAAGGTGCTTGTGGCCCGGTCACTAAAAGCTAATCAGTTGAGAGAAAATGAGGGAAAATTGACAAGATGAAAAAGAGTTGTTGTAAGATTGTAAATTGATCCTGTGATTCATTGATCGAAGGGAATTTTTATTATATACTGTGTAGTTACTTGCATGTCAAGCTTACTAACTTTCCTGCCACTCTGAACTCTACTAACCCTAATCAACTAACTAAAATTACATATCTAGCTGTAGTAATTTGAGAGTAACTTGTGGTTAGAATATTCTTAAACATTTTGACAGTAACTTGCTGCCTACTAACCGAACAACTAGCCGCCTACTATATTAACTGGTCTAATTGTGATTTGTTGAATCTGTGATGAACCGATCTTATTTGTTGTATGGCATGATTTTTTAAGTTTCATTTCTGTTTTACAATTTTCATTTCTTACTGCTCATGCTGATTCATTAATGGTGACTTTTGATCTTATGGATTAAACCATTATAAAACTAATTAACTAAAAAGTTTGTAAAAAATCATTGTCCCAAAAGTTATATTAGCATCAATCTACCTGTCATCCTTTTCAAGTAATTGATTGTGTTAATTTGTGTACCGTTTTTCAATTATATAATAATTCTTTTAAAACTTTTGAGTTTGGAAATAAATCTAGTTCATCAATATCTAAAAATCCTCATATTTTAAGTTCAAGGTTGAGAAAAAAAATTTCTTTCAAAAATTGAGTATATAATCCAGTTAATTTTTGAAGAGTTAATAGTCACTTTTGGTCCCCGAAATATTTACTTATCATCACTTTAGTCTCCAAAAGATATTATTTCAAATTAGTCCCCAAAGATCAATATAACACCACATTGGTCCTTCTAGAGACTTATTTGATGATCATATAAATCTTTTGGTGACCAAAATTTATACTACTTGATGACATGTTGATGTTTGGAAGACAAATTGATATAAAAAATCTTCCAGGGACTAAATTGGTAATCAGTGTATCTTTCGGAGATCAAAGTGACTATTAATTAACTCATTTTTCAATATTGGATGAAAAAAAACAAATTAGAACAAAAAATATTGATTTTGTAAAAATGAGAGATGTCAATCAAAGATTGCAACATAAAAAATATGGAAAAAATTAAATTAAATATATTTGCTTATTTTGAATTTTAGATTTAGTCATCTGAAATTTATTTAATAATATACTATTTTAATTATGAGAGATTATAGGAATATTTGATTGAGTTGAGAGGCATAAAATGATGAAACTTGGATCCAAAACTTGATGACCACACTTTCCCACTTCAATGTAAAAATTAAAAGAAAAAGAAATTGCTTATAAAAAAAAATTAAGTGAAGAGAGATAAAGGTAGAGATGGTAATGGGGTTGGGAATATTCGCCAATATTGCCCTTGTTCCAATCCTCCCTCTAATTTTATTTTCCGCTCCTCACTTTAGGGAGAATTTCCTCCCCATCCTTATTCTCCGCGTCCCAACATATCCTCATAGGGTCTCATGATTTTTTGTTGAAAAAAAAATTTTAAATCCAATAAAATAGAAAACAATGTTATAATATAAATAAATCTTAAATATAAAGTTTAAATACTTCCTTTTTAAAAAAAAAAGTTTAAATACTTCCCAATAAGCTCAAATACTACCTAAAAACAATTCAAAAGTCGTTTTAAAAAACTTTTAACTAAAAAAAATGGGTCTTGATATGTTTACTTAGAAATTAAAAACATTACTATATTAAGGAAAGGGCTACTCTAATATGCTAGCTCCACATTAGGCTCTAATGTGTTTGAAACTTGACAAAAAACTTACTTTGAAAAAAATAAAAAATAAAAAAAAACTCCTTCCTTGGGGATCTATACAATTTTAAAAAACTTTGCCAATAAAAAAAATTGCAGATCTTCCCAATAAAAACTTGTTTTGTTTCCCAATCGGTTAGCATTTGATAAAAAAAAAAAAAAAATCTAAGGAGAAATGATGTCAGGCAATTAATTAGGGATTTAGGATAGTATTTATGTTCAAGGAAGTAGAAACATCCTATTTCGTGTTTTAGGTTTGTTTTTAGTAAGAATAAGGACATAGTGGACTACTCCTAATCTCCTATATATGTTCACTTGGTATGATCCTATTTCAACGCACGATTACCACTTTCATTTTCCTTTACCAGATACAGTAAGAAACAACTATGTACTTTAATATAGACCACCACCTGTATTTGAACAATTTCTCTTAGCAATTTACCTTACATACCAACTTTTGTATGCAAATCTGGAATGGAAACACTAATTTGACTCAGCTTAGTTGGAAGACCGTTAAATTATCTCCTGTCCATGATGTTGAACATGTGATCATCTTACCAGAAAAGCATAAAAAGTAGATTATCTAGCACAGCAGCACAACTCCTAGCTAGCACCTCAAATTAGATAGCAACATAATAATGTTCGGTGATCAGCCCACAGGCACGTGGTCAGCAAAGTCACTTGCACATTAGTACATGAAATTCTGGGAGAGTTCTATCTCACTTTAAACCTCTTTTTGTGGTTGATCCTCTGCTTCTCCAGGGAGAAACCTACCCTCTCTTGGGTCATTGACCCCAGCCATTGATTTACTAAATTACAAAAGTTAGGTGTTGTATATTCAATATTGTTGCTCCATAATTCCATTAGTTTGTTTTATGTTCTATTTTTAGTTTGTTGCTCCATTAGGGATTATTTACAAACTTCAGAAACTTACTTTTACCAATTTCTTTTACAAAAAATTTAAATCAAGAGACGAAATAAAACATGAGCATTTTAGTAAAGTGGAAATGAAACAGAAAACAAATCAGCCACTCTCTTATCTTTAAAAAAAAAAAAAAAAAAAAATCATACCCTAAAGAAATGCAGTATTAAATTTCTACCTTTTCTAATGGAAGGAAGGGACACTGAAGCTAGTTCGGAGGGTTGGTACAAATTAAAAAGGGAACACTTAAAACAACACCAAATAAGAAATTATGGCTTAATTCCCTTAAAAGGATCTTACAAGTTACAAGCTAAATGAGTCTCATAAACCTTTCAATAAAACTGTATAACTTCTGATCAGTAAAATATTAGTACCTTGTTCATCAAGGATAGAAGGGAAAACCCTATTTAACCAGCAATAGATAATCCAATTACAAAAAAAGTCCCAATCTAACACTAGAGACATAGATAACACAATAACCCATTTGCCAAAATATAATAAGCCATGTTCAAGAAAGCAGCCTACCCAAAAGCTACAAGGTTGTTTTAAGATTTTAAATTGCGGACCACATCGTCGTGATTGTGGCATCACTCTGCAAATGCCGGCCGCATCAACCCGCAAGGCTGCAATATAATCACATCAAACTGCATCCACGACTGAAATTTAAAACCTTATATGTAATATGTAACTACTTAACTTGCTACAGGAAAAGTAGAGAATTGGTTCCACAGGGTTACACAATTGATAACCAAATATACTACGAATCTTAGTTGAAGCAAGGCCTTTCACCAAAGTCAAAATGTATCAGCAATTCCCAGTTTGTGGTGAATGCATTCATCTAAGATTCTGTATTCTGTAAGAATCTCAGAAGTATAAGAAAAACACAAGACACAGATACAGAAAAGCAAGGCCATCTAAAGATTTCAACTTCAACATGCATCTATTATTAGTGCCAAAGCTATCACATTGTATATGAGTCATTTGAAGCTACAAAAGAAACAACTTTTTTAAACTTAGAATAATAAATAAAACACACATACAACAAATTCCAATATAAACAAATGAAACAAAATCTAGAATGTGGTATGAAATCAAATAACATGCTTACAGGCAGCAGCATTCAGGCTGAGCTACTTGGCTTTTCAGGAAGCTACACCAATCTTCACAAGATTATAATCTTTTTTCATTCAAAACAATCCTGTTTAGTAAATCTTGGAGCACTTGAGATCAAGGGAATTCTCGGATTGGCCAGCACACTCAATCGCCTGAACGCTCCATGTAAAAAATTAAAAGAATGTGTCCTAGCTTCTAAGTTGCAAAACTAACTTCATTCACTCCATCAATTAGATCTCCTCCTCAAGTGCTGAGACACAGGGATTCCTTCGAAAAAGTCCAAAACAGCATCCTCGAGGTCTTCAACGGAATACTTAATGTAGTTCTCCGGATGTCGTCCACTCTCGATGTGGCTCCTGAACCGCCCGAGAAATGACCTATACGCCGGTATCAGCTTCTCCGAAATCGATATTCGGAGCTCTTCCCTGAGTTGAGAATCCGGTATCAACCAAACAGATTGAGTCCTATGAACCTCCTCAAACATAGCATTGAAAGCCTTAAACCTCTCTCTCAATGCACTCTTCGACACCCCCGAAGAAAAACCACCACTCTGATGCAACCCTTCATCCCTCAAACAATACAACACCCTCACCCATGTTGCTCTCTGGTAGCTAGTAGCAGCCTGCCGGAACTTACCCGTCATCTTCTTCAAATAATCATCACCAATCAACTCCCTCAATTCGGGAGACCCCCTCACCTTCTGAACAATATAGTGCACATTGTTCATTATAAACAAATGAGACAAAGAAGCATCCTTATAATGCTTAGACTTACCATCCAAATTAAACTGCAATATCACAATAATCCAAATCAAGTGAATAGCCAATGGGGTCTTCCCCTCGAGCTCCTCGAAATCCATATCCGGGGTGGAAGGATCACCCGAATACCTCGACCCCGTGGATGGCTTAGACACAATGAGCTCATTCAAAGTGATCTTGTAATCAGAGATCAAACTGATATAATTCATGACATACCTAGTCAAAGGGTGAATCGTGCCACCAGGGACAGGAACCTTGGAAGGTTCCCTCAACACAGCATTCTCAAACTCAGACAGAATCCCTCTCGCAGCCTCCGCAAGCCTCGAGAGAATCTCGGCCGCCTGAACCCGAATCGAATCCGACGACTTGGAATCAAAAACAATATCAATATCAGGTATCAAATCCATGAGAGCATCATGAAGGTCAAGAATCTTGAACAATTTCTCAGGGGACCTCCTACTAATACTAATAGCCTCGGCGAAATTGAAAAGCTGAATAGCGGGACCTTTCACAGTTTCCATGAAACAAGCATCATCAATGCAAGTCCCAACCCCATCAAAGATTTGCTCACAGAGCTTCTTCTCGCTCGCGAAGAGCGTTCGAACGCAGACCTTCGCGGCTCGAATCCAACGCCTGATCTTGGCTTCCAGCTGCTCCCACTCCATCCTCTGAACATCTCCGATGCTCAATTTCTCGATCCCGAGCTTGCGAAAGCTCGCGTCAACCGCCGATTTTCGAACACTGCCGTAAACCTGAATGCATTCTCTCAAGTAACCGGACGAGATCATTCGCTCCGCGATGCAGCGGAGATCGTAGACAGCTTCGGAGGGAATCAGATCGATCTCGCGAATGCTGCTGGTCGAACGGTAACTGCTTCTTCTTCCACTGTTGACACTTGAATCAGTAGTTCCTTCGCTGTTAAAACGAAGGAACTGCTGTTGTTGATGGTGGCTGCTATCGTCGTCGTTGTTCGCTGTCACGGTATCGTGCGGTGGAAGAGAGAAAGAAGGCGAGGAAGAAGAAGAGGAAGAGGAAGCATCGGGGTCGTGAAAATCGGTGGAATCGATGGGGAGAGTGTGAGAGATGAGGATGTTGCGGAACTCGTCTTCGAGGCGAGCCATGGCGATCTGAACGGCGGAGTTGACTTTGTCGGAGGAAGGGTCGTCGGAGAGGGAGGCGGAGGAGATGGAGCGTTGGATTTCATCGACGGCTTGGAGATAGAGATCGACTTCGTGACGGTCGCTTTCGAAGATCATCCTCTCGCGAGCATCCTCGGAAGCGGTGGAGTCCCATCGGAGGATTATCTTCTCGGCCTCCGTGAAAGGTATCGATGTGTTATTATCCGGCGAGTTCATGGTAAAAAGATGAGTTTTGAGTATGGGGAATTTAGAAAGGTGGTGACTTTGAAGAAGAAGAAGAAGAAGAAGAAAGGAAGATGAAGCAGTACTGTTATGGTAGGCTGTTATTATTGGAAGAAAAAAAGAAAATGAGAAAGGGGTGTGACTGTGGTAATAATAAAGGAAGAGATAATTAAGAGAGAGAAGAGTGGTGATGATGATGGCTTTTGTTTTGGCTGTGGATGTTGTTTTTTTTTTTTGGGTGTGTGTTTTTGTTTTGTATGAATGTGGAAAAGAAAGAGACTGCGCCAAAATTGGCGATTGAGGCCTGGGGGTATTTGGGTAATTGCGGGTGTGGAAATGTAGAAGATGAAGAAAGAAAAACAGAAGACTGTAAAGTAGAGAGTGAGGAGGAAGAGGTGGAAGGTGATGGTGTTGTGGTAGGGCATGACATGGATATGGATGTTTATCGTCTCTTACTACTACTGTACGATTTGACTTTTTTTATGCCGCCGGTGGAAGTGGAATCTCTCCACAGTACAACAAACAACTACTGATACTAGGAGTAACCTTTTTTTTTTTTTGCATGTTTGAGTAACCTTTTTGCATGTTTTTTCAATATCAGGAAATTTAGTGTATTTGATTGTATTCACAATTCAACATCTTTTCACATAGTAACTAATCAAATTTATTTTATTTTTACTTTCTTTCGTATTTTATCTTCACACGTTAAAAAAAAATAAAAAATATCTCAAAATTGTTTGAATGTTGTTGTTTTTTCTCAAAGTACTGTATTAAGTATGTGTCTACCCATAGAGATAATTTTTTTTTGGTTTACTACCCATAGAGATAATTTATACTTTTAATATTATCAAACTCTTTTTAAAATAACCTTAAGTCCGTGTAAGACAGCCCAGTTGGTAGCTGCAGGACACTTAGGATTTTCTCATCCCTCAGATCATGGGTTCTAGTCCCAGACCTCCCATGTAAATCAAAAAAAAAAAACCTTAAAGTAACAATTTCTCGGACACCCCAAATTAAAAAAAAAAGAATTAGGAGCATTTTAAAATTTTCACTGTTAAAATAAATTTGTGGATAATAAAAGGATTTATATTTTTGGTTTATTTACTCCCTCTGTCCCATAAAAATAGTTAAAAAAATCAAAAATAAAAAAATTAAAGAGACATGCATTTAATGATTTGTCTAACACATCAACCAATTATCAAACAATTAATTTAATGTATTTTGCATGGATTAACCAATCACAATTCAAAGTTTACAATTTCTAAACTTTTCATTAATTATTTTAATTATAGTTTGGGACAAAAAATTTATTCATTTTTTAACATCCCAGTGGGACGGAGGGAGTATGTTTTTAGGGTCTGTTCGGCAAAACAAACTTATAGCTGTGAGTTTGTAACTTGTAGCTATGAGTTTCTAACTAGGAGCTAAGAGTTTGTAGCCGAGAATTTATTTAACTGACTATTTGAAATAGTGTTGTTTGACAAAACTAGCTTTTGAAGTAGCTAAAAGTTATTAAATTATCAAAAAAGACATGCAACATTTTATTATTTTAAATTTTTCAAAATTTTTTCTTTATTTATTAAATAAATAGTCAATTAATTAATTATAAAAATATTAAATTATAATGAATTAAATTCATTTTTTCTTAATTTATTAATTATGTAGTTGATTAATTAATTAATTATAACAAAATTATGAAATTATACTGTAATTAATAATTAATTAAAGAATAGTAAAATAATTTTAAATTTTGTTTGAGAGTATAATTGGTATATGAATTATTGAAAGTTAGTTTAATTTATAGAAAGTAGCTTTCTAAAAATTAGCTTTTAAAAGCTACAAGCTTATTTTTTAAAAGCTATAAACTCTTTATAATTTGTGTTCACCGAAAGGGACTAGTAGTTTATTGACTGAATATAAAAGCTCCTAACTAGCTAAAAAACTTCTACCTACCCTTGCCAAACAAAGCCTTGATCCATGAAAATTTGAGATGTTTTGGTTTTGGTTCCTACTAAGTTTTTTTTAATCTTGACTCGTCGTTAATTATTTTGAAATTTTGATTTTCGTTTTTACCGTGAAGGAAAAAAAATGTTAATTGTTGATTTGGCTAACGGAACTTCATATTGATATGACATGCATATGCAAGTATCACATTGTCGTTAAAAGGATGATGTGAATACAAGTCAGCGAGGAGATTAATCACTGCGAACGGTGATGGACACTCCGGTCATGAAGAATAACGCCATCCGCAAGCAAAAAAATGTTTAAACTCTCAATCCACTCACACAATTAACAATGAATCAAGGTTAAGCAAATTTTCAAAAATCAAAACCAAAACAATTCCAAAATTAAAAACATAAATAAACCTGTATTTTACTGCTTATCCTTATTCTCACTTTCTTTTTATTTTTTTTATTTTTTTTTTCATCCTCTCACGCTTCAACAACATTGTTCCCTGTACTCAGGCGAAGGGTCATTTTGCAAAGTAGCAACACTCCTCCTCTTCTCAACACAGGTTAGCTTATCTCATCTTCTCCCCTCGTTGTGATTTTCATCTCTGCACCCTTTTCTTTTTCTTATTTCCTATGTCATGAATAGTTTTAAAAATTCCCCCATTATTATTCTATTTTCTTTACACTTTTCTGTTTTATTCTCTTTTTGAATATCTTTTTACATTAATTTATTATGTCGTTGAATCAAGATGACCCATGTCTTTTATGAATTTCTGTTTTACTTTTGTACTCTTTTTACTCTATTGCTCGGTGACCAAATACCAGTCAACAAAGTCGCTTTCTCAGTCAAACTTTGACATATCATTGTGACATGTTTATTTGCAAAATAGTTCATGTGATATTTACTCCTTTCTTTTTTAATAAGTGTCCTTTTTTTTAAGGTCCGGTAAAAGTGTATAAACATCCTTAAACTTTGTTCTTTTTTGCAAATAAACCCTATTGAACTGTTTTTTCTTCCCAATTGACCCTTAAACTTCATATATCTATAAAATAGGCCCCTCTCGTAATTTTTTTCTTCCCAACCATTGAACAAAATGATAATGATTAGTATTGATTTGTCCCTGATACGTAGCTCAGTTGATAGCACTATAAAACATAGAGTGTGAGCAACTAAGTTTGATATCTGGCAGCTGCACAATCTTCCACAATTTTAATATAAAAACTAGTCAATGGTCTTATTTATGAAATTTTTCTCATGATATGTAATTATGTATGATAATTATGCATTATTTTCTGTAATTTGACCTAATAGCTGCTATTCAGTTTGATTGGTCGCCGTTTAAAATTATGACCTAATGCTGCTGTTGCAGAGGCCTAGAAATATAATTGCACTAATTTGGAGTGGTTGTTATGTGATTAGAGACCTTAGTGTGTTCAATTTGAAATTTTTGCAAGACACTTTTGGTGTAGTGTTGCTTAGCTTAGAAAATGCTTATCATTTTATTGCATTCTCCAAAAATTTGAGCTTATAATCCGAAAATTTGAGTTTTAAAATTGTTGGAAGAAAAAAAGTTATTTTGGGCCTAGATTTTATTGCAGCAATTTGATGGCCACAGCTATGAAGCATGATTATTCCATAAATAATTGGTTGTTTGAAACTGGTGCATTAAGTGTTTCTCGAGTGTCTGAGATAGCTCAAAATCAGGCTGTCTAGTTCATTCTCTTTGCTGCAGCGTAACATTTGATTGATGCAATTTTTTCCTCATAAAATGATATTACTGGAATGATCACTTTCAATGCTGGACTAGTATTGCAATTTATTGCAATTTGTCATGTTACGGGTGGTTGACAATGTGTACGAGTTATCAAAACACTAGCCAATTCCTTTCTTCCTAGAGCATATAAATCTGTATTTTATAACATGTTCATACTCATTCTCCAATTATTTACTGTGTATATGTAGATGGGAAGCATCCAGCTTGCTATCCATCTTACTTGGGACGAAGGGAATTTTCGTACACTCTGGACAATGATATATATGTGCACTTCCAATCTTTCAATAGTGCTGCTGAATTTGAAAACTCCATCAAAGACAAGTGTTCATTTAAGATAGATATCGGACCAGTATACAATTTCGATGTAAGATCATGTTGTGACCTGTATAAGTATGCTTATTTATTTGATATTCTGTCTAGGAAAATGAAAATAGCTATAAAAAGGTTTCTTTAACTGGTCATGCTCTTCATCCATTTCTGGCGTAAGTTTTTTAGATGAATAATTGGCTTTCTGAAGTAGATCTATCATTTCAAGTCCTAAGAAGTGTTTCATATCTGCAGGAGATCATATACTGATGTCCTCAAGGAATTTTTCGAGACAAAATTGCTTTCCAGTCAAAATTTACTTTCTAGTGAGGAGAGATTTGAAAAGATCTTAGAGATGATTCCTGATCAATGTAATGACTCTTTTTTTTTCGGTACCTGTCCTGCCTCCATATGATATTTGTCATGGCATTTTCCTGCTATCATCTGAACATAACCCGTGAGTTCCATTTCAGCTATTACTTCTGAACTTAGGGGCAAGTGGCAAGAGAATAGGCGGTCATCTAGTGTAAAAGAAGACATCAATGTTGTTCGGTGGGAACAGCTTAAACAATTGCTACAATCTGGAAAATATAAGGTATAAAAAACACATTCCTTTTTCTTTGTGTGACCTTGTATTTAGTGAAAGGAAGTTTAGGGTGGAGGGAAGGTTCCCCCATTCCAAGTTAGTGCAAATGTTGCAAATCTCAGCGAGGGATTAAGTTAAACCTCCTTCTCTGACCTACTTTAGCAATTACATGCTTCTATTTGTCTGTATCAGAGAATTATAGATTCTAAGGATTAGGGATTCATACCGAATTGCTGAAACAAGTATTATCTGATATTGTAGTAATTATTAATGTTTACCTATTCTTTTCCACAGGCACAACGGCTGCATAGATGTGTTGAAGAGATTGCGTTCTCTTTTACTTACCCCAGGCTTGATATGGAGGTTTGTCTGGCACATTATTCTTGTATTCTCTAGTCAATATAGTTCATATTTCCTTCAGTTGTACACATAGTTACTCCCTACAAGTTCTGTCTACAGAAAAAATATCTTACAGTTGTTTGAAATGACCTATTTATGTTTTAGGTTTCAAAGCATATGAATCATCTGCTTAAAGCACCATTCTGTGTACACCCACAAACAGGTCTGTACCTATGATTTGTATCACTTTTATGGACATAATTTGTTAAATTTTTTGGATGCTTGATTATGAATTTTGAGTGTCTACTAAGTACTGATACTTAAATCATGTCTTATCTTTAGCATTCAATGATAATCTCTTCTTTGTTTTAGGCCGTGTTTGTGTCCCTATTGATCCAAATCACTGTGAGGTCCCTGGTCAATTGTTTGCTTCACTTCCTGTTCTACTCTCCGTAACACATTTTTACATGTGGAAGTCATCTTTTGATTCCTTAAAATAAAAGTGGATGCTTGAAATGGACTAATTACTGGCTTACTGCATTTAGATGATGCATTTTTCACGTTTGTGAAAATTGCAGCTTTTGGAAGAGCTTAATAGGGAGGGCTTGACAACTGATGTTGAGGGTGGTATGTAAATTTATACTTGGACCATCTTTGTTTCCTTTTTGTAAAAGTTTTGTATTCCATGACAATAGACTATAAGCAGATAAGTAGTAGTTAGCCATGCATATGATGATTGTTTAATGTTTCCATCCAAAATGCTGGGAAAAGGGGATCCTGTTGATATCATATTTACCTTCTAATGCTAATTGCAACTCAACATCAATATAAATGATTCAAGTACATTGCCTTGTTGCAGAATGGAATAAAACTTCACTTGGAAGTGCCATTAGGCTTTTCAGATTTTCATTCTTACAGCCTTACTGGAAGCTTGCAAGGTATGGGTCAATTCTTTTTCCATTCTTTGTTAGATTGCATCACATTTAAAAGGCTTATGGAACATTGTTTATGAGAACACTATTCCGCATGACTTTTTTGTTTCTTATGCATTCTCATAAATTGTTGATGTGTATATGGCTTCACTTAACACGTGATGAATACTGCAGAAGGAGATAGAAAGTTCCTATAATGCGAAATTGAAGCAGTCTAAGGATCTCCATAGTTGGTAGCAACTCTTCCTTGTAGCGGCGTTGGGGGAGACTGAGTTAGGATCGAACCCACAGACCTAGCTATGTGTACAGGATGAAGACATAATATTCAGATCAAAAGCCGGATTACTTTTAGGAGTGGTCGTGTTTATTTTGTATCTTTAAGTATGAGCTAGGTTAGAACTTAGCACCCGATTAATGGTAATGTAAGATTTGCTGCGCCGAAATATTTTATTCTGACTAAGAGCGTTCAAAAACCATTGTATTTAATCTTTTTAACTTACTCGCATCGTAACTTCATTCATGCTGCTACTTATGCATCGTTTCTGCAATAGTTGATTGGCCATCTGCCAAATGCAAAATTTAAACGTTGTGCAGTGTTCAGTATGACCTCTTATACTGGCTTAGGTATGGTCTAATCCTGTACCACTGAATTAGGATTTAAGAACTTATCAACTGGTGCTCCCAACTCTTTTTGTTTGATATTTTCACATTTCCTAGTAACAAGTAACTAGTAACTATACCAAGGAGTTACTCTACTAATTTAATTTGCCAGAACTTCCCAAATCAACCCAGGGTCAAAGAATGGAAACCTTGCCAAGGAACATCCTTCAAACTCTGGTTCCTCTGATACCATCATTGGAAATTCTGTGGAACAGACGCTGATGCCGGCGATGCTGAGTTCTCCCCCTTCCAAATCCCATCTTCTGAAACACTAGGCAACAGCAACTCATTTGCCCAACTGTCATTAAAATTGGACTGTGACAAAGATGAAGAACTCTCAAATGATTTTCAAAGAAAATTTTGGTTGTCCAACCACTATCAATCTTGGTGATTGATTGAAGTTATGGTACGTGGTTTTTCTTTCTAACATTGTGGTACTTTTTGTTTCTCTGTTCATTGCATGATTTGTATTTGTTGATGAAGTACTAATAGATTGAATGGTGCTTTGGTTTTAGACATTTAGAGCTTTCTCTCATTTAAAATAAGCTCAATCATTATGAAACTCCAGCCTTTTAAACAGTACAATAGTAGTTCTAACTTCTAAAGACAAGCCTTTGATTTGGTTGGATACAGAAAATTCTGCCACTCTTTTGATTATTGTGTTGTGAGGGTTATATTAGTATATTAAATGTATGTTTATTTGTGCTGACATATATTTTGGTTAAGGTTTTCCCTTTCTTGTTTGGAAGATTTAATTTTTGATAGAACACTAACATTTTTTGATTCATGTATCTTATCTTATCTAGCATGAAAATGCATTGATTCTTATTGTTGTGGAATCCCTTGTTTATTTTGACTTTACTTCTGTGATAAATGTTGCAGGCAAGAAGAGCTTTGAGGGCCTTTAGGGCAGTGGTGAGGCTGCAAGCTATATTTTGTGGGTGGTATTTGTAACTTTGCAGAAACAATTGAATAAGCAACCTGATCCAGTTAGTAACATGTTTACTTCATTTTCATCGTTTTATGAGTTGGCCTTGTATATAAATATTAGACACTCTGAAAGTTTTAAAACTTAGGGCTATATAACATATTGAGTAACACATGTTAATAGGAAAAATGAACAAAATTTGTTAAATACATTTACTACTAAGGAATAAGTAACTTTTCATAAGTTGCATTATGCCAAACAGGTATATTGCAAGCTAGCTAAGCAAGAGCTTGCTTCGGTTTGTCCCTTGTTCCCATGTTACAAAAAATGGATTAATAAGCAAATAATTAACACATATTTCTGTACACTCTAGCTTGAAAGTCATGTGCACTTCACATCAAAAGAATATTCACACATTTAAATATCCAATAGCATTGCCTCAGGAGGGAGCAAGAGTGATTTTCTTACAATTTTACATGTGTACTCAGCAAAAAATAATATGCAGTTTTTTATGTGTTTTTTTTAAATTCTTCAGGAATCTTGATATAGTGTGGGTGCAAGGGGTACTCTTCTTAATTTTATTGCTTTTAACTAAAGGACAAATGATGATTGATGAGAATTTAAAGTTGCACGAGTGGTGGTGCAACCAAATCATTTGAAGATATTGCAATTAAAATTTGGGTGAAATTTAGACAAAAACTTCTAGAAGTACAACTAGCAAGCTAGCCCTAGTTTGTAAGTCATTGGCGATGCATAATTATTATAGTTCTTTTTTTTTTTTTTAATGGGAGACTCGTAATAAGCCAATAAAGAAGATAGAAGAAGGGAAAAAAAAGAACATGAAGGGATAATAGCACACTTTTGAGAGTTTGAACTCTAATACTTATATTTTATGCATGTTTCTTGATTAACTAATTGTGTCGATTCTATCAATCAAAAAATATTATATTATTTTTCACCTAAATATATTTATATACTATTTTATTACTATTACATAAATATTGCATAGAATTTTTTATGATACTTCATCAGTATAATTTTTTTTAGTTTCAATATTTTTTTATTTCATATCTTTTGTAGTTTTAGTTTTTCAAGGTATAATCAATGTTTTTTTTTTCTCATTTTTAATTTTCATTTAATCATTTTTATTACTTGCCATTAATTTTATTTTTCTTCTCTCTCGTCTTTAAATTATCATACATTAATTAATAGACATATTTTTCAATAAAAATTAAATACTACTATGATTTTCAATAAAGATTTTTAGGGGAAAATTTTGGGTAAAATACATAAGACTATAAAACTTACAATATTCAATACATTTTTAATATGTGTGAAACAATCTTAAACTGCAAAAGATACTAAACGGAGAGAGTAGTAGTCAATAGTTTGGGACCATCATGATTTGGGTGCGGAGATAAATGAGTTATATTTTCGGGGCTTGTTTGATGGTCAGAATATGATAGGATAATAGACAAGATCAGAGCATAATATATAATGTTTGGTGTGCAACAGATAACTCATAGGATAGTATTATTATCATATCCTGTATTTATTGGGAGCCAGATAATGACAAGATATGATATTAATTGTATGCTAATGACAAAATTTTACAGCATAATTACGAAATTTATCAAGGAAAAAATAGTAGAATTCATCCCAAACCAAAATCTAATATCCTTAAAAAATGAACAGAAAAAAATAACGCAACAAACATAAATAAAACAATAGAATTCATTCCAAACCAAACTCCAAAACCCAAAAAAAAATATAGACATGAATTAAAAGGGCATAAATAGAGAGAGAAGGGGGAGGGGATCACTCCCGAACTCACAAGAGGAGAGTATATCAAACACTCTTATTTACCCAACATTTTTTTGAGATATTAACAAACACTTTTTAAAAGCACTTTGTCCAATTATCAATCATATTAATTACTTCTTTTTCACTAACACCTTTATTTACTTAACATTTTTTAAAATTTTAATAATAACTAGAAGGGTAATTTTGAAAAAGTGCATGAAATATTATCAATTCGAATGTCATTAACAATATTAATTAACTTTCTTAATTCACTTACAAGTCAATTTTAGAAGCTTATACGGAGGGAGTATAAATACATTTGGATGCAAATGTCATGTGAGGAGAGCCAGATCACCATTCGGGTTCAATCATGAATTTGTTATTATGGTTATGGCACCAAAAAATTCGACGAGATTTAAAGTACAGATAATTAGATATATCCAAATTTGCAGAAGGGAAAGGTGTGGGTTATTGTTGAGTGAACCCATCCACTGGTTTTATTTACCCGTTACAATAGGTTTTGTTACCTGGTAAAGTTGTAAATAAGAAAAAGTTGGAGGTTCAATATTTAGGATACACAATATATTTATTACTTTTACAATATACGTCAGATTTTTGTCCTATTCAACAAAGTAATTTATGGCACCAAATTCTGTAAAACAATTTCTGCTCATCATCAGTCCTTCTAAACGGATCCTGGTGTTTAGTACTGTATTCAAATTCATATAATTTTTTGGTTTTATTTTTAAGCAAAAATAACTAACTTCACGTATATTAAAAAAAATTTAGTTGAGTATATTTAATTTTCTTAAATTTATAACAAAAAAATACTACCTCCGTCCCTAATTAAAAGGCCCTCTTGGGAGATTTCACGTCCATTAAGAAAGTGAAATAATTTAGTTAATTGTATTGGAAATATGAACTTTTGATATGTATTTTCAAAATTACCCCTATTAATATTATTGAGAATCTAAAAAGTGTTAAATAAATAGGGGTGTTTGTGGAAAAAATAATTAATGCTCATTAAAAATTGGTAAAAAGCCTTATAAATAAGAACAAAATAAAAATGTTAAGAGGGTCTTATAATTAGGGACGGAGGGAGTACTATTTTAGTAAACTTACATTGGGAATGAAACAAAAATTAAATGATTCAACAACTTTATATATACTCCATCCGGCTCGAATTATAAGCAACAAAAAACATATTTCTCTTTGTTTAAAATATAAGCAAAATTAACTAATTTTATTAAATATTGTTTCATTCTTAATATCATTATTCTAAAACATCTCTAGGAAATTGTGATCTTATTTAATTTTTGTTTCATTTCCAATATTACTTTCCTAAAATACCTCTACTTTTTACTCCCTCTGTCCCTTAATATAAATCACTTTTACCTAATTCACGCAAATTAAGAAAAATAATTATTACTCTCAAATTTATCAAAAAATATGTTGTCATTCCAATGTTACCCCTATTTAAAACTTTACAACTCTATTCATTTCTATCTTTATTGTAATTATTACCCTATCACCCCTATGCAATTATGAGGGGTGTATTTGGAATAAACTCTTTAATACTACATAGATATTTTAAAACGACTTATAAAAAGGGACATTAATTTTACCAAAATGGTGCCCTATATTAAGGGACGGAGGGAGTATAAATTAGATAAAATTAAATACAATCAACTAACCTCCTTAATAACCGTAAAAATAGTTAAATTTGCTTATAACACATACAGCTTATAGATTACAACTAATCCACAAATTTTTCTTTCAGCTCAACTATGTTCTTAAACTATCGTTAAATGATTGTTCTAATTAACTAGGTTAATAAGTTGATAAAAAAAAAACTAATCATAATAAAGTAATGCAAGTAAATGGTATGAAAATGTAAGTATGATTTTTTTTTTTTTAAAAATTTTAAGAAAGACAATTAGAACACCATGACAGCATGACTTAAAAAAAGGAAACAGTAAGTACTAGTATAACTTATTAAAAAAGGGAAACACAATGACTAATAAAATAAACGGAAACAGTAACATGTTTAGTATTATTATCATTAATATATTTTAAATTAAAAAATTTATAAATACGGTAAGTTACACTAACTGAAAATTTAAATCAAACAAGAAATTAATCAACTAGTGTGCTAGTAGGTTCAATACCGTTATACTCCCTCCGGTCCTATTTATAAGACTTTTTTGAGGTTTTTCACTCTCATCAAGGAAAGTGGATAAATTTATTAGTGATATTGGAAATGTTAAAATTTGATGTACTTTTTCAAAACTACCCCTATAATTATTATTGAAACTCTAAAAAGTGTTGACTTTATAAGGATGTTAGTGGAAAGAAGTAATTAAATGCTATTGAAAATTGAAAAATGGTCTTATAAATATGACCAAAATAAAAATACCAAAAGAGTCTTATAAATTGAACCGGAGGAATAACTTACAAGGTCCATTTCAAATTTGTCTAACCGGGTCCACTAAAAAATTACTAACTCATTAAGCCTTCCACTTTTAATATGCTCTTTCCCAAAAAATTATTGGTGGCATAAAAATTACATTTACAAATGTTTGCACCAGATCCTATATGTTCTGCAACCTGCTCCACAATTAACCGATAGTTCACCTCAGCCATTGATCATTCAAAGCAACTTATCAACCATTCAACAAAATCAGTGGATCCAACCACTAAAATAAAATCAGTGGACATTAAAACTCGTCCATAGCCTTTCAATTAATTAAGATATTTGCATATTATGCATTTCAATGAGTGTCCAGCTGTAGTATGCTGTGAACAACGGCATATGGTTGACTTAAGCAGCATTATTATATGTAAAATTTTGTCCTTTCTAGTCACCAAAATAATAAATCTGTCCTCTTGTAGCTTAATTAAGAAAACAGAAACATGTCCTTTAATTTGTTTGTAAATGATTTGTCCAATCCTTAGCAACAAAAAACAACATTACAACTATCGACAATTATAGAAAGAGCCATTAGGCCTAGCTCATATATATTTTTTTTACCGGCAAATAATTTATTAAGAGCCATTAGGCCTAGCTCATATGTTTTTAAAACAATTCAATGGGTTTAAATATCATTGGATAAAAGAGAAAAATGTGTATGTAAATTCACTAACCCATAACCAAATCTTTACAACAAAACCCCCATCTTTAAAGTCAAACGCACCAAGTAATCATAAACCACAGCCCACAGACCAGCAACCAATGTCCTTGGCTTTTTATTCGTGAAAAGCTAGCTCATATTTTTGAATGATGCATTTCATGATGATATGGGAAGTTTGGTTCTCTAATTCCAACATGGTGGTTAAACTGCCGAAATCTTTCTTTTTACTAATTCATATTTACCTCATTACTTCTGTCTGATTTAGCCATTATATTTGGCCATGATTTATAACAATAGTCAGTAGTATTGAGAGAGAATCACTTGCACCGTTAACAAAATTTACTTTTGATAATTTGAGTTTTAAGCGTAAGTCTCATTTTATATCTCGAATCCTTAAGTAGTATTGTAATTTTCCCATTCGTGGACTAAAGTAGTTATTGTACTCTCTTAATAAATTCTTTATTTAAAAAAAAAAACTTATTTATGTTTTTTTAAAGAGAAGATACTACGAAATAATTTATCAATGTTTTATTTCTCAATTCCTTCCAATTTTTATAAAAGTCGATCGGTATGAAATGATTATCTAATCAACTCTTATACTATTATTGTAACTTTTTTTCTTACACCATTATTAGTATCTTATCATTTTTTTTATATCTTTTTTCTTTCACACCACACTTATCCCATTAATTATTTTTCTTTCTTCTCTTCCTATTTTTTTCCTTTATATATCTTCTATGCTTCAAATAAGATGCGAGAGTATCATTTTTCTTAACCCTTAAAAAAACTAAAACTTAGAAAGCTAGCATTAACAAGATAGCAGGAACGACCACCTTACTTGAAGTTTTTAGTGAAGCTGAGTTAATCATCATCTTGAAGGTGAGGGGCCTTTTTGATGAGCCCACTTTCTCTTAAGGCTGTCTAGCCCTATGCCACACCCTATAATACCCACTAAATAAGTGGATTAGAGTGGGCTTATTATCAATGGATTAAAGCTATATTACTCGTTTAATCCGTTATCTTATTTTTTATTATCAAATTTGTCCTTTTTTTTTTATCACATCGATCTCTCACTCTTTTTTTTTTTTTTTTTTGCTAAATTATACATTTGCATGGTTAGAGAGAAAAAAAGTGAGGAACCAATATGACCAATAAAACGTGAGGGACTAATTTGATATTGAAAAAAAAAAGTTAAGGAACCATATAAATAGTTTAGCCATGATTAACCATTCAGAATTTTAGATCAACGATGGAGCATAAAAAACCAATGATGATTCACAAACATAACTTTTAGTCTTTTTCTTACCCCACTAATTTACATTAGAGATGTCTATATCAGTAAGGGAAGAAAAATGTTACACACCAATTTTTATTTTTTATTTTTTTAAAAGAAAAAGTAGTTCTAAAACATCTAGAAAGCTGTATCCTATAATTTAGATATCAGTATACTTATGTGTCATGAAGTTTATACATCCCTGAACTATAAGTTCAAACTTCAAACTGAAGGTATGTGTTAAATTCCATATATGATTGTATATAATAATTGGCTTCTACTAATTACCTTCTATCACTTTAAATGAAGGTGTTCCATAACTGCCACTCTTTTTCCTATGAAATCCAAAGGATTCTCACCATTTTCTGCATTTTTTCGACTTATCCACAAACCGCGAAAATCCCTTTTTTTTCCATGGAGACAGAAAATGTGTCTACCAAAGAATTGTTAATTAATTAGGAGATGCCAAATTCAAAGTTATCCTTGCTTCCAAAGCTATCTGATGATCCATGTCTCCTCTTAGATTGTTCACCATGTTCTTGTGCTCCTCCTAATACATGATGAGAATCTGCATAGCCATCTCTTAGAGATGGTAACACCTCTATTGTTCTTGAAACATTACCACCCTCATTGTTTATCTCATGTATTCTTCTAACAGCTTCTGCCATGTCTAAGCGTTGGTGAGGGTTACTTTCTGTGCAAGCAGCACCGATGCGGAGTAGTTGCTCCATTTCATCTTGTGAGTTATTAAGCTTTGAGGTAGCAATCTCAGGATCAAGAAGTTCCACTTCCCTTCCCTCAGATATTGCTGATGCAACCCATTGCACTACATCAGTTCCACCCTTCCCATTGCTGAGATATTGAGAAGGGAA
Source organism: Crotalaria pallida (assembly GCA_037953625.1). Taxonomy (NCBI): domain Eukaryota; kingdom Viridiplantae; phylum Streptophyta; class Magnoliopsida; order Fabales; family Fabaceae; genus Crotalaria; species Crotalaria pallida. The sequence continues at coordinate 144,330,907 of CM075651.1, read as the reverse complement.
TTTGCCAGTCAGAATTTCGAGTATAACAACGCCGAGACAGAAAACATCACATTTATGTGAAAGCTGGCCTTGTGCTACTGCTTCAGGTGCCTTGTAAGCAAATAGTGATTGATGTGCAATGGCAGGGTTGATGAGATGGCTAAAACCATAGTCTACTAGAAGTGGTTCATAATCTGGTCCAAGCAGAATATTGCTGGACTTTAGATTTCCATGTGGTAGATCAGATGAACCAAGTTCCGTGTGAAGATAACGCATCCCTTCGGCTATTCCTCTTACAATCTTTAATCTAGCAGGCCAATTGAGTTCAGCATGTGATGGTCCCCTATCACCTGTGAGCAGAATAACATAGAATGCTGAATAAATAAATGCATGTTCTTTGTTATCGTTACGGTTAACTCTATGATAGAACTCGGTGTGTGAAATGAACAAAATAGGATACAATAATGTCTTATTATGTTCTCTTTAGTTTCATATTTTAGTAGCACCAAAATGCTCCACTTTTTTAATCTCTTATTTAATTCATTTGCAAAATCCGCCATAGAACAAAAATCATGTGTTCTGTTTCACCTCATTTTAGCATGTCTATCAAACGTTACCTATGATTTATCATGAAACAGCAACAAAACTTCTGTATTATAGTGGCTCCTCTTTAGTTTAAGTATCAGTTTTATTATTTATTTGCCACATTTGTTAGCAGAATGAATTGGCATTACTATTAATCCTGACCTATGGATAAATGACTAACTAGTCTATAACACTTCCATTTAACATTAATGCTGCTCAATTTTTTTTACTGTGTAACATTACCCTTCAGGAAAATTACATTAATTTACTTTTGTATCCAATTGATGTGTGCTAAACAAAAATTTGGAATTGAAAAAGTTAATAGGAACAAGACTTGCTTACCGTGCATCAAAAACAGTAAACTGCCTCTGGGAACATACTCAGAGATCACCAGTTTCTCATCCTTTCTGTAATGATAAGCTAAAGGGGTCAAGATATTCCAGTGTTTTAGGACAGAAATCTTCTTCATCTCAGCATCAAAGCCATCTTTTTCTAATGCATTCATCTCTCTAGTCCTTTTCACCACCACTGCAACTCCATTAGCCATCACAGCTTTGTAAGAAGATCCAAATGCTCCATTTCCTAGCACTTCTGCAGCCGCCTTCATCAAATCCGACAAGCCGAAAACACCCTTCTCCTCATTTATCATCACAAGTTCTCCAACCCCCTTAAGATGATGATGTCCAGATCCACCCTTTCTGCTAGATGTTGATTTTCTCATTGGCTCAGCAGCAGCAGCAGCAGCAGCCACTTCTCTTTTCATTGGTGCAGCTACTTGAACTTCAACTGCCTCTTCATTATTCTCTTTCCGAATTATACCATCAAGATCACCCTCACTTTTCTTTTTCTTTGATTTCACAATCAAAAACACAATTATCAGAAGAGCCACTATGCATGCTGCTACAATGCCAGAAATCTGAGCTGCATGAATCTTACCCTCATCTAAATGAGTCGCATTATGACCCGTATGAACGACGATCGGCTCTCCTTTCCTCAATGCATCAATGGGACTTGGTGCAGCCTCCTTTGCTTTTTTTTCATCACATTTTGTCCCAAACTTATCACCACAAAGTCCAGCATTCCCTCCAAAGGAACTCTCGTTGAATTTCGATAAACTAGCCGGAATTCCGCCTTCCAATTTGTTGTTTGACACATTGAATTCCACCAATTCAGGGTTATCAATATCAGGAATAGTTCCATTAAATTGGTTATTCTCCAAATGTAACTCCATAAGTTGAGGCATCTTAGACAATGTTGAAGGGATTTTCCCTGTGAATTCATTACCATCTAGCCACAATTTCTTCAAAGACCTCATTTCATGAAAGTAATCATCAGGAATCTCCCCTGAAAACCTATTCCTTGACAAATAAATTGCTTTCAAGAAACCAATTTTACTAAGTTCTGGTATAGAACCATTGAAAGAATTTTTCACAAGGCTTATAGTTCTAAGAGCCTTAAGTTCAAGCAATGCATCAACATCAATTTTCCCTTGTAAACCCATCTCGCCCAGGCGAAGCCCCGTGACTAAGCCATCATTGCATATAATACCTTCCCATTGATCATCCTCACCACAAGGTGGTTTACCATCATCCACCCAAGTCTTAAGAGCTTCAGCATGGGAAAATGATTTTTTGAGATTCAACAAAGCTTCAGCTTCTGACATAGAATATGTCTTTGGAAAAATGTTAATGAAGATTATGATGATGACTATGAAAAGGAGATTTGGCTGGAGGATTATTGCCCCAGCTATGGCCATTGCCTTCCTCAGAAATTTTGTGCTTTAGGACCTATTGGCTACAATGAAATGTGAATGTAATTTTTGGTTAAATTTTTTTTTCTTTTTTCTTTTTTTTGTGCTTGCTACTTTTTCGTTTTTTTCCTTAATTCGTTGTAACCCCTGCATGCATGCACCTTCTTTTGGGAGAGTGCAAGAGAGCCTCACAATAATAAGAAACCAACTTTTGGTTTTTCGTTTTAGGGGAGAGAGAGAATTGGAAATTTGCTTGAAATAGTCAAGTGGAATTTAAAAACCGTTATGATTGTTTGGTGATAATCATACTATGTAACTAGTATTGTACACGTCTGAGTTCCTAGTTCTAGATTAAAAGCAAATATTTAGTTAATAAATACTTATGTTTCTTTAATTAAAGAGTAATGATATATATTTCTCCGAATCAACCTAAAAATAGGCTTATATTATAAAAAAAGTGACATGCATCACTTGTTAATCAACTAGTAGTAAGCGAGTAACATATGTCATTTTTTTTTGTATGTCTATTTAGAAATTGATTTTGTACGTTTATCTGTCATTTTGTTAATTAAATTTTTATATTATAATTGTACAGGCCTAAATCAACCTCAAAATCTAACTAATAGGGTGAGGGGTGTTTAAGCCCTTATAAGCATTGGTCATACTTCATTTTCATTCAGTGTGAGACTTATCTCCCTTAGGGTCAATCCTAACATTTTCTAGACCATGGGCAGAAAAAAATATAGGGTCCCTAATGCATAAAAGAAAAATTAAATGAATAAAATTTTTACAATAAAATTTGATTAAAAATTTTAGAGAGTCATAAAACTCTTAAGAGTGAAATAAATATGAGAATCATTAATGTATAAAAAAATTATGTAAATTTATACATCAAAATTTGAACAAATATAAGAGCACACATAAATTATAGCATTATAAAATATATTTTATTTTCTTATCTAATTATTGTTGACTATTAAAAAATTTAAATTAAAAAAATAAGTAATAATTTTTTATTTTTTTGGGCCCCATTGACGCCAAGCCCTTGGCAGTTGTTCGTTGGGCCTACTTTTAGTTTTGGCCCTGACGCCTAGGACCAGACAACAAGGCGTGAAATATGCATGACTGGGCATTTGTGAGTGACCCTGCAAAGAAGGTCATGATCTGATATCACATTAAAATTGTGCATGCTATCTTATCAAAAAAAAAAATGTACATGCTAGTTCTAACTCAATTCCAAAAAACTGTGTCCCATTATCTTGATAAAAATATCTAATTTTTTGTCCCAAGTCAAAGTAAAAATAATTAATAAAAAATCTTAAAGATTGTATATTATTTTAAAGATTGTATATTATATTAAAAATCTTAAAAATAATTAATGATAAATCTTTAAAATCATAAAAATAATATGAAAATCTATGTGATAAAAATTTGTAATTAATGAATGAATTATGCATTTTATTTTATTTTGAAAATAGAATCATACATTATATCAAAAAAAATATTCTCTTATTTTTATTGATTACTTTGACTTTTACTAAGATAATAAGACTGGGGAATAGCTCATGGGATAAGAAATGCGTAAGTATTGCCTGACCTTATTCTCACCTCATGTGAGAATTATACACCACACCCTATCATATGGATTTGAAGTTTGCAAGTTTATTTCAACCCCAAAAACTCACTCATAACTATATAAAAAAATTTGGACATTACTAAAATGCACATGTGGTTGGCAATCCACATACACACACATATATATATATGTATATATATATATATATATCTCGTATCTTAGATACAAGGTCGTTTCAAATATTTTGGGGTTTTATACTAAAATAAGTAATTATGGCTCTTTAGGGTTGTGATAATTCTGAGAAAATTGAGATATTTGTTTAAGTAGTTGACAATTGAAAGCCCAAAATTATTTTTAATATTTGTACTAAATTTAAGTTAATAAAATTGAGAAACTGCACAAAAATATCACATGCGTGGTACAAAAAACTCATAAACAACACACAAACATCGCACGAAAATCGCATAAGTATTGCACATAAATCCCACAAACACCGCACAAACACCACATAAGCACCACACACACACTATATGATATCACACGACACTCGCACAAATTTATCTTCATGGGTTGACGGTCCCTAATTGTAAATTCATTTAATGAATGATATATTTCCTTATAGTAAATGTTTGTAACCTTACATATTTTTTATATTATTCAAAACTAAATTATTCTCGACTTAATACTCTTTATTATTAAATATTATTTTTATAAATTATTTTTTATTTTTTATTACAAAATGTATTATTTTTTTATAGAATCTGAACTTAATTTCAAAATTGATGTCAAACTTTCACTTGAAAAATATTATCTCAACTTAATAAGCCACTATAAACATATTTCACACATGTTATGAGACACTCTGCTTAAATATAAGTATGTATGTATGTTATACTTCTTCGTCCCTAATTATAAAGTCTACTTGGGCATTTTTATGTCCACCAATGTTGTTGAATTCTATATTAAAATTGATATGTTCTTCCAAAAATACCCCTCTACCAATTATTAGAACATAATAATTTTTTTCATTTTTTAATAATTAATTTAATTCCTAGATACTCTATCATCTATATTTAATGCAGCGAATCAATTTCCAAGTCATTTACAACATCAAACAAGCTCCATTTCATATTCCAATACAATTTTATTTATTTCTTCTCACAAAAACTTAGACCACAATGATTAGATGTAAGGGTAATTTTGGAAAAAATTATAAGGGGGTCTTATATTTAGGACCAAATTTTTTTTACCCAAGAGGGCCTTATAATTAGGGACGGAGGAAATAATAATCAAAACAGCTACAAAGTTGTTTACAAATAACAATTTTCAAAGTATAACCGTTACGAAGCATGCACTTGAAAAAAGATTATGATCTTTTTAATTTGCATGTGAAAACCCTTTGACTTATTTTACAAAATCCCAACAACTACACAATTTCTTATAGCATTAAAAAATTGACTCAAATTGTAATTAGCATCCATATCCTTTTAATCATACGAAAGTATTTACCAGCATTTTGTACACGTTTGTTAGAGCCTAGGTACAAACCTGTTCCAGGTTTTTCTTCCTACACTTAGACAAGAAATGTACGAATGGACGAATGAATCTTGAGATGAAATCATCGAGTTGAGTGGCTTGCACTGTAACAAACTTCCCAACCGCAGCAACATGCCAACTGCAAGTATAAAAGAAATACTGTTATGAACAACTTAAACAATCAATTGAAGACAATTTTTCATCAAGGACAATATCAAAGCATGGAAAGAGCAAGATACAATTAGCATTTTGGTGTGATTCGTTTAACAGACTAGATCGATCCAATGAAGAAAGGAACGAGTCATTACTGCCAATTAAGCTTGGCAACTCCAGCGAACATCCGAAGGAATTGAATGATGAAAACTTCGAAAATGATTGTGCATCCAACTAACATGATATAGAGAGATAATTTTTTGCCACTCATTCGAAAATATTGAATTTATCTAGCTTTCATGCATTAAAATTTATTGAACATCTAGCTTTGTCTGAAAGACGTGGGGTAAAGAATCTCTCCAATTTGGAGATACAATATGTTATTCTATTGTTGCCGCCAACTCGCTCAAGGGTAGATTATATAGTGGCATGAAGTGTTAGCGCAGCCCATTATCACAGCAGCATACAACTCATCATTCCAATTCTGTTAAGCAACTAGAAGCTTCCAATTCAGTCAACCAATTAGAAGCTCACAATATAACTGTCAATTAGTTGATAACAGAATTGTATTTATTTTGTTTTCCCGCCATTTTTCCTGAGTAGATTAGTTGGTTAGAATTGTATATAAATAGCAGGGTACTCACATTGTAATAGTTAGTTATGTCATTTTCTCATTTTGAGTAATGAAATTGCATTTCAGTTAATCATTTTCTCTCAAGCTCTAGAAGCATCTTTTATGTTGATTCTCTTCTCAAGTATGAGATACCATGTTTGACATGGTATCAGAGCCAGAGTCCAACTTCTTTCCAGTTATTATGGGCCAAAAGTTGCCCTTTGTTATGGGTCAATAGTTGCCCTTTGCCTGATCCGGCAGACTTTGTTGGAGGGGGCGTGTTGGAAGTCCCACATCGCCTACCTCATAATATGTGGTATGGTTTAAATACCTGTTGGGCTACTCCACTCATAGCCAATTGGTTTTGAGATGGAACCTTAACATGGTATCATGTTGGAAGTCCCACATCGCCTACCTCATAATATGTGGTATGGTTTAAATACTTAATATGTCGTATGATTTAAATACCTGTTGGGCTACTCTACTCATTGCCAATTGGTTTTAAGATGGAACCTTAACATGGTATCAAAGCTCTTATTATAAGAGTCTCTGCTGCATTTCCCTTTGCGATTACTCTGATTACTACTTTCTCAGTTTCTTCGTTCATCATCATTCTTCAAAATGGCGAATCCTACAAGTGTATATTTCTTGCATCCGAGTGAGAATCCAGGTGCACAATTGGTTCCAGAAAAACTCACCGGTGACAACTATCATTTGTGGAGCAGAGCGATGAACATGGCCATAAAATCAAAGAACAAGCTAGAATTCATTGATGGATCACTTCCAAGGCCTTCGATTCATGATCCAATGTTCAAACAGTGGGATCGATGCAATACCTTAGTGATTTCCTGGTTGAATCAAGCGATGGATTACTCAATTACTCAAAGCGTTTTCTGTTTGGAAAATGCCTACGATATTTGGTTCGAATTGAGAGAGATATATTATCAAGGAGATATGTACAGAATTTCAGCATTGCTAGAAGAATTATACACTTACAAGCAAGGTACTCAATCCGTTAGTGCATATTTTACTCACTTGAAGGGACTTTGGCAAGAATTGGATAATTTTCAACCAGTTCCAATCTGCACTTGTGAAATTCGATGTGTGTGCAATGTAAACGCTATAATCAGGTCTTATCGTGAAACTAACTATGTGATTCAGTTTCTGAAAGGGCTAAATGAATAATATACTCATGTAAGATCTCAAATCATGCTTATGAATCCTCTCCCTACTGTTAACAAAGTTTTTTCAATGTTACTTCAACAAGAACATCAGTTTAACATTCCTAATGAAGAAGCTAAGGTATTAGCAAACACTGCTGAATATAAACGTGTTAATAGAGGCACTGTTTCTAGTGGTAACAAGTATACTGAATCTGTAAGAGGTAAAGGTCGTGGTAGATCCTCATACAATTCAGGAAAGGGAAGAGGACAGGGTTACACTGCACGTTTCTGCACTTATTGTGAGAAATCTAGTCATGCTGTGGAAAATTGCTGGACAAAATATGGAGTTCCACCTCACGTGATGAAAAGAACAAACATGAATAATTGTGTAGCTGAGGAGGAAGGTTCTGAGTATAATGAAGAAGAGGTAATTTCTCATAAGGATTCTAATGAAGGAGAAGGAGCATTGTCTTTCACACCTGAGCAACACAAGGCATTATTGGCATTGCTTCAGCCACAGCCTAAACATGCTCATGCTCACCATGCGAATCAGTTAACCACTACTTCTCAGGCTGCACACTGCAAGACAGGTATTATTTGTGCCTTAGACAAATCTTCATTTCCATTCAGCAGTTGGATTTTAGATACTGGTGCAACTGATCATGTTTGTTTTGATATATCTCAGTTTCAATCCTTTAAACAAATTAAACCAATATCTGTTAAGTTGCCTGATAATAGAGCCACATATTAACATCCATATCTGGTATTGTCACGTTCAATGATAACTTCTATCTATTAGATGTCTTATACATTCCAAGTTTCACTTTCAATATGATATTTGTGTCCAAATTAACCTCCACAATTCCATGTCATTTGATTTTTTCAACCACTGCTTGCCAGATCCAGGACAATCATTCTATGATGATTGGTTCAGCTAAGGTGAAAGGAGGCTTGTATGCCCTGAACATGCCTTGTGCACATATCACAGTACCTCATTCCATCAATCATTTTACAACTTATGATTATAATCTCTGACACTTAAGATTAGGTTACCCCTCTCATGACAAATTGTTGCAATTACATTTTAGTTTTCCTTTTATCAAATGTAATAAGACAATACACCCCTGTGATGCTTGTCATTTTGATAAATTTTAGTTTTCCTTTTATCAAATGTAATAAGACAATACACCCCTGTGATGCTTGTCATTTTGGTAAGCAAAAGAAGCTTCCATTTACTGATAGTGTAACTAACACTTTTGTGCCATTTGAAATAGTACATATGGATGTATGGGGACCAATTGCTTGTCCATCTGTTTCTGGCCACAAATACCTCTTAATCATTGTTGATGATTTTACTAGGCATACATGGCTATATTATTTCATGAAATTAAAGTCAGAAATTATCACTCATATTCAGTCTTTTATTTCCATGATTGAAACTCAGTTTAATACCAAAATCAAATATGATTGACACCCATCCTAACTCAAATATGAAGGCTTTTTTTTTAACATAAGAAAAGGAGGAAGAAAAATATTTGCCAATAAAAAACAAAAAGAAAACAACATTGTTCTTTCCTGGTTAATTTCTCTTTTTTTTTAAATTGAATCTTGTGGTTTAATACTCATATTGGTATCAACTGAGGTTGACATAGTTGGTAGGGCTGTGTTATATAAGCAAGTAGTTGGGTTCGATTCTCAACTCTTACAAATGTAAAAAAATTTAGTTGGGAGGGTCACCCCTAAAAGAGTCAAATCGTACTCGATCGAAGAATTAGTCATCATGTTCACATTAGTGGATACCTGGAAAAAAAAAGTACATAGAGAATAGAGAGTATAGGATTATACAAGTTCCTGTATTTTTTTAATTAAGGTAGTTACTATATTTATATTAGATTTAAAAGAAAGGGAAAAGTGAAATTGTGGCAATTAGAACTTATTTGACCTAGCAAAACAAATAAATAAATTAGAAATAATCTTATCCCCATATGTTAGGAATGATGAAGCCATTTAAACCATTTATGCTTGGTAGCTGGTTATTATAAAGAGATACTCACGTGGAATTAAATAATGGGTATGTCTAGTGAATATTCAATGTGCAATTCAAGCCACTTGTTGAGAGCCAGAAAAATGGTGGGACTAGAAACATGGCCATATTTGTAAATTTTTAGGTTTTCCATCAAATTTTATTTAAAATAAGACTTTTTCTTTTTGAATCTCTCCCTTTACTCATTGGCCACTACCGCCTGAAACAAGCTGGAAGATTATTTCCGCTTGAAACAAGACGGAAGCAAAATAAAACATTTTTCACCTTATGCAAGTCGTATTATCTCCCGTCTTTCCAAAATCGTAAATAAAATAAAGTATTATGCCTCTCATCAGGCGGAAAACATTAAAAATTTGTTATAATACCAAAATTGTCTATCCGTTTATTCACGTACAAAACAATAAAAAAAAAGGGAGGTGGAGAGTTTACGGAGGGGCATTTATGGAATTTCAACACTTTAATTGTTCCGCTTCTTAAAAGTCGGAAGTATTTCCGCTTTTAAGTAGTCGATAATTTTTTCGCCTTATGTAAATCGGTAATTTATCCGATTTGTTTCAGGCGGTGGGGGCCAATGAATAAAGAGTGAGGTTCAAAATGGAAAGTTCTAAAATAACGATGATGAAAGGCATCAAAGTCGCTTTCCTTTATTTCAAGTACAGCTCAAGAATATTTGGGTCTAAAACTAAACGAGTTGGGCAACACACTAGTTGGAAAATTCATCCTCACCAGGATAAGTTTGTTGGAAATGGACCTACTATTAATTTCTATTTCCTTTAAAAAAAAAACTAATTCGCTGTATTTTTAAATTTTGAAACTTTTAAAAACATGTTTGTTTTTGTTTGCCATTTTCTGATTAGAGAAAATGAAAAAATATGAGTGCGTTTTTTAAAAAGTGAAATACTATATGTTTAGTTTAACCATTTTTAGTAAATTTAAAAATAAAAATCTTCAACTAAAAAGGTTTTATACTTTTATATGCAGCTTAAAAATAACTGTTTTATTACAAGAATATATTTTTATTTTCATTGATGAAGAAATTTATGATTGCAAATTTACATATACTCCTATTATGTTTATTAATGAATTAATGAATAACTTGTAATTAAAAAATCACATATACATCAATGGAGGTTGACTCAAGTGGTGCAATCCTGTCAACTTGAGCTTAAGAATGAGGCCGGAAACTAAAAAATCTTAAGAGTTTCTTGGTATTAAAGATGCTCTTGGGACACATGGCCAAAGAGTGCAAAAAAAATCACATATACGTGTCATCATATATATAATTTTTTTTTAACCATTAAAGATGCATTAATGAATCAGAAATGCATCATTTGTAGTACATTGTAATGAAAGAGGAAAGCTCAGGGGGCATTTCCGCTATTCGGTACATCTTGTGGACAACTATGGTCATGAGGCAAAATACATCAACAACAACACTCTTATTGTCTTTTTTGGTGTGGATAATAAGAGAGCATGACTCAATTCTGGATTTCAATTCTAAACCTTTGACCACCTTGTCCTTGAAATATTAAAAGGCTCTACTTCCTTATCAAAACCGTTAGCTTGTTGCAACATACTCTCTCCCGATCTTATATCCCTCCGAAATAAGATATTTTTTGTATTTTTATTTTATTCTATTTATAAGATTATATTTCAATTTTTAATAGCATTTAATTAACTTCTTTCTATAAACATTCTTATTTGATTATTTAACATTATTTAGAGTTTCAATAATAATTATAGAAATAGTTTAAAAAAATATTAAATTTTCACATTTCTAATATCACTAATAAATTTAATTATTTTTTTATGAAAGAGAAAAATCCCAGAAAAAAATTTACATATAAAATGAGAAAGTATCATATAGCCACTTGTTGAAAGGATGAATAGGTCACTTGGAATATGAAGAGTTAATCAGTGGAGAATCAAACCATATAGGCATATACTTGTATTGCAACCTCTCTGCATGACACAAGCGCAAGCAATATTGTTTCATCATCGTTACAAAAGCAGATACATTAATTAGGTCCGTATGTACTCCTTTCAACTCAAATAACTATTTTTACTTTTATTAAGGATATTACTTGATTGTATTTAATTTTATCAAATTTATAAAAATTAGATGTATTTTAGGAAAGTAGTATTGGGAATGAAACAAAAATTAAATAATATCACAATTTTCTAGAAATGTTTTAGGAAAGTGGTACTCTCTCCGATCTCAATTATAAGCAAAAATAACTAACTTCACAAGTATTAAGAAAAGTTGGTTGAGTACATTTAATTTTCTCAAATTAAAAATATATATATATATATTACTTTAGTAAACTTACATTGGGAATGAAACAAAAATTAAATGATTCAACCACTTTATAGATATATTTAAGGAATGATTGTATTGAGAATATAAAGTTAGTTAAATTTGCTTATATTCAAGACCATTAGTAGGATTTTTTTTTTTGTTTATAATTGAGACCGGAAGGAATATTGGGAATGAAACAAAATTTAATAAAGTTAGTTAATTTTGTTTATATTTTAAATCAAAAGATTTATTTTTTTTTCTTATAATTCGAGCTGGAGAAAGTATTATTCCTCTCTTTGCCGCGGGGGAATTCTAACTCATAGTCATAAGGCATCTGCTCACGCTTTCCAAAATATTACTTTCTCCGTCCCAATATTTTGGTAAAAAAATGTAAAAAATTTTGTCCCATATTAAATAAAAAATAAATGAAAAATCTTAAAGATTATATATTGTATCAATGATTGATAAGTAAGTAAGGAAAACACATTTAAAATTTATTTTAGGAGATATTGCAATATGTATTAATTGTAATGATATAAAAATTTGGGTAATATCAATTTGCAATTAATAAATGAATCATGCATTATGTTAAATAGATATTATCTTATTTTTATTGACTTGTTTAACTTTTACCAAGATGATGAGATGGAATGAATAAATTTTTGCATCTAGGAATGGAATTGACTTTTCATATACTATTCCACAAAGAGTTATTTTAAGCTCTAGTTTAGGCGTTACAATCTTGTTTATTCTCTCTGAGCATATACTCCCTTCGACTCGAATTATAAGCAATTTCAACTAATTTTACTTTTATTAAGGAGATTAGTTGATTGTATTTAATTTTCTTAAATTTATAAAAAAAATAAAGGTATTTTAGGAAAGTGGTATGGGAAATGAAACAAAATTAAATAAGATAACAATTTTCTAGAGATGTTTTAGGAAAGTGACATTGGGAATGAAACAAAATTTAATAACGTTAATTAATTTTGCTTATATTTTAAACCAAAAAAGTATGTTTTTTGTTGCTTATAATTCGAGCTTGAGGGAGTATGTGATAACAGGATTTGACAAAGAATATGTTACTCCCTTCGTGCTTAAATATAAAGCCTTTTTGGGAGATTTCACGTCTATTAAGAAAGTGAAATAATTTAGTTAATTGTATTGAAAATGTGAACTTTTGATATGTAATTTCAAAATTACTCCTATTAATATTATTGGGAATCTAAAAAATGTTAAATAAATAGAGGTGTTTGTGGAAAAAAGTAATTAATGATCATTGAAAATTGGTATGGGAGTTTATAAATAGGGACAAAATAAAAGTGTCAATATGGCTTTATATTTAGGGATAGAGGGAGTATATGCATTGTGCTTCATCTCACCATGAGGGGAATACTTGCTTTTAGCATTCGAGTACCAGCGCAACACAGATGGTTGTAAAGTCATGGAGAAGGGTCGACATTTCATCCTGTCGCCTCCCCCGTAAAAATTCATAGCTCCTTTCATAAGATGAGATGTGTTCATGGGGTCAATGAGGCCGTTATAACGGGGAATGTTGGTGGGGCTATCTCAGCCCTGAGCGATAAGGAAAGACATGATATGATGAGTAAAAGGGTGGTCGGGGTGCGAGTTCCCGAACTCGACCACCTGGTCCTCATGTAAAGGAGGTGGCGGCGGCGGTCCGACGTTCTCGACCGAATTTGCTGGGAATCTTTGTTGGACTGGAGCTGGTTGGCTTGGAAGTTCGTGTAAGACTTGGACCACTAGTGTTGCCCGTTCAGCCAAACGCTCCATAGCTCTGTGTTGGAGGTCAGCTATTGATTGTCCCTGTTGTTCCATTATCCTGATTTGATGTCTCATCATGGAAAGGATCTCGTCTTCCTGTCGTTTGACAGACGAGTCTGTTGCGCAGGAGTGAGATCGATGAGAATGTTCCAGAGAGCGACCACAGTCCCTGTGTCGGTGGTGTTGGCCAGTGGTGTTTTTTGCGAGCTGGGAGCATAGGTCTACACGCTGAGCTCTCTCAGGTCTTGGGTTGTTGGGGTTCCTATTTTGCTTTCTATTTTGGGGTGAAGACCGTCTCGACACCTCCGTATAAGGTCCGCTATGGGTATGTGTTGGTGGTGGTGGAGGTGGGGGTGGTAGAGGTGGTTGTGGTGGTTGTGTGTCCTTTGGGCCAATGGAGGCCCATTGGGGCTAGCCTGGATATGAGTTGTATCATGATAAGAACGCTGAGTCACCTTATCCTTATCCTGTACTAGTAGGTCGTAAGGGATGTCCTTGGACGAGATGAAAGCTCTTCTCGGTCCGTTCCTGGTATTCTGGTCGGACCCTGGGGATTGGTCTCGGCCAGGTATCAGGGGACATATCTGCGTCCCGTACTCGACCTAAGAGTGCCTGGACTGGTCACGTGGCAAGTGATCTCGGCTGGAGGCGAGGTCCACCACTAATCCAGGTCTTTGGGGGATCCACCGTTAATTGATGACATGACTAACAGAGTGTCACGTCAGCATGTCATGTGTCTTATTTTTTCAAAAGTAAAAGGTCCCTGAAAGTTGACCGAATTTTGGTTTCAATCCCTATCTTTTTTTTTACTGATCAAGATCCTTAAAAGTTTAATTTTTTTTTAGTTCCTGTCGTTAGTAAAATACCATTAATTGCTGACATAGCTAACGGATTGTCACATCAACATGTCATGTGTCTACACAATAATGAGTTGGGATAACCAAGCAATGCAAGCAAAACTCTAGTCACGGTTGGTCCAAGATTATCCAACTTACACAACTCTAATAACTTAAACAAATTAAACCCGTAGTAATCATTAGAGTATATAATATTCAATTCTAGCATAAATATTTTGACGTGGGACTTCAGATAATCTAAAATATTATAATTTTTAGTCTTTCGCCCTTTTTATTTATATAATAAATCAAATACATAATATAACTCATGTTTTATTCTATAATATTCTTATATGTCATCTGTCAATGTGACAGGAACTCGTTGTTATGCAGACACAGACATACTGATGTGGCAATCAATTAGTCATGTCTGCAATTAACAGTGTTTTACTACCGACATGTACCAAAACTAAAGGTTTTAAACTTCTAAGAATCTTGACCGGTAAAAAAATATACGCTAAAACCAAAATTCGATCAATTTTCAGGAGCCATTTATTTTCAAAATAAAAACACATGACATACTGACGTGACACTTTGTTAACCACATCATCAATTAACGGTTGGATCACTAATGGTAGAGACCAAAACTAAAAAATTTAAACATTTAAAGATCAAAACCGTCAAATAAAAAGATAAGGATTAAAACTAAAACTCAGACAAGTTGACAAAAACTTAAATATATAGTCCCTCCGTTTCTTATTATCTGTTCGTTTTTGGAGAGATTTTTTGTTTCTTTTTATCTGTCCTATTAAAAATTTCAAGAGTGTAATAAATGTTATTTTCCATGTTTGCCCCTATTCAATAAGTCTTGATTTACGTAAATAGTGGAAAAAATTAATGATTATAAAAAGAGAAAAGGTATAAAGGGAAAAAAACATAATTAATGTATTGGAAATCTAAGTAATGATTGGATTTCTTAAAGGATGTGTTTTGTTTGAAATAGGACAGATAAATAGAAACGGAGGGAGTAGTATAAATTTACCAAACATAACTTAGGAAAATGTCAGGACACTTGTTAAAAAACTTTAAGTAGTGAAAAATCATTGAAAAATATGATTTTTGATATTTTTGAGAAAAACAATAATGTAATTTAGGATTAATTTTTCATATTTAGTAACCTTAATATTGTTAACAACTTCCCGTAACTTGGCGATTTAAAGTCAAAGTATTAATTTCATAACAGCTCGAGCAGCCTTGTCTCTCCGGAAGAATAATTATAATTCATAAATTCATACTCTTTAAAAATGAAATTTTTATTTATGGTTTTAGTTCCTAAAAGTTCAATCTGTTTTGGTTTTAGTCCCTAGAAGTTATTTTGATCGGAACTAGTCCTTAAATTTTAAAACATTTTGGTTTTGGTCCCTTCCATTAGTAAAAATATGCTATTTGCTGACATGATTAACGAAAATTCACACCAGCAGCCGCGTTGTGTGAAGTAACGCCAAATAGGTGATTTGACATGGATGATTCAGACTTATAAACTCAAAATTTTACGTACGGGACCATTTTGCGATCGGACCATATTTGCGTCCGGGAAACTGTATCATCCAAGTCATATCACCTATTTAGTGTCACATCAGATCACATGGACTGCTCATGTGATGTTCCGCTAGCATTAGCAAATAACAGATTTTTAGTAATGGAAATGACCAAAGCCAAAATGTTTGAAAATTTAAGGACTATTCCCGGTCAAAATAACTTTTAGAGACTAAAACCAAAACACGCTGAACTTTTAGGAACTAGAACCATAAATAAACCAAATGAAAAATATCCATAATTACTATTCTCGATAGTAAAATATTATCTGTAATTAAATATATTTGTTTTTAAAAAAATATCACACATATATGGATATTTTACCACAGGATTTTTATATATAACTAAATTATTATAAGGGTGTTATAGTCAAATAATCCAAATTTTTAGTTTATTTTATGATTTATATTAATCTTTGTAAATATCCTCAATCTTATAATAAATGGATTGCGTATTAGAAAAAGAAATTGTTCTGAGGAACCTTAAAATGGAAGGTCCTCCCATGACCTCCCAACCTCCTAACGAGGACTGGTCCCACAAACTCCCAACAAGAACCAGTTGAGGGAAGGTCTCCCATGACCTCCCAACCTCCTAACGAGGACCGGTCCCACGATCTCCCAACAAGGACCGGTTGAGGGAAGGCCTCCCATGACCTCCCAACCTCCTAACGAGGACCGGTCCCACGACCTCCCAACCTCCTAACAAGGATCGGTCTCACGACCTCCCAGCTAGGATCGGCCAAAGGAAGGTCCTCCCTTTCGACCTCTCAACCGGATCTGCCCATTGTAGCCACCCAATTTTGTCCGGGGTCAAAAATTAATTTTATAAATATTTTGGTTAATTAGATTTTTATCCTCAAGTTGTTATAATTGGTTTTTTTAAATAAACAAAAAAAAGAGTTTATTTAGACCCATTATTTTCTAATTCAGGTGTATTAAGTTATTTTTGGCATTTATTTATAAAAAATAAAATAAAAAAAGGTTTGCATTGAAATTTTCAAAATAAGAATTGATTGAAAAGTTTATGTTGAAACTTTGAGGACTCAATTGAAAAAAATTTATGATCAATGAAGGAAGATTGAAGATCAATTTGAATTTAGTTGATGATATGTTTTATTTGGAAGAGATTATCAACTTGTTTTTGAAAAAGATTGAAAATTAATTCAAAAATAAATTGAGAATCGTTTGCAAATCAAATAATTTTTTTTAAATCAATTAAAGAGGATTGAGAATCAATTGGATTGAGTTGAGATTTTTTCCATTGAAAACTTTTTATTTCAAATAAAAAAATTATTTTTAAAAAGGATTATCCTCTTTTGAAATGATTGAAAATCAATTCAAATTTTGACAATCAATTCAAAAGATTGATTTTTTTTTTCAAAAGATTGAAAATCATTTTTTTTAAAAAAGGAAAGATTTTGAGAATTGATTAAAAATCAATTTAGAAAATCGTGAGAATCATTTTAAAAAAAATTGAAAATCAATTAGAGGATTGAAAATCAATTTGATTGGGTTGAGAATATTTCTTTATCAATTGAAAACTTTTTATTTCAAATCAAAAAATTATTTGGAAAGGATTATCCTCTTTTTGAAATGATTGAAAATCAATTCAAATTTTGACAATCAATTCAAAAGATTGAATTTTTTTTTCAAATAATTGAAAATCATTTTTTTTTTAAAAAAAAGATTTTGAGAATTGATTAAAAATCAATTTAGAAAATCTTGAGAATCATTTTAAAAAAAATTGAAAATCAATTAGAGGATTGAAAATCAATTTGATTGGGTTGAGAATATTTCTTTTTCAATTGAAAACTTTTTATTTCAAATCAAAAAAATATTTGGAAAGGATTATCCTCTTTTTGAAATGATTGAAAATCAATTCAAATTTTGAAAATCGTTGTTTTTTAGAATCAATTCAAGATCAATTTAAATATAAAAAATCAATTGAGGATCAATTTGATTCAATCGAGAATTTTCTTTTAAAATCAAAAATATTTGAAAAGATATTATCATTATTTTGAAAAGATTTGAAATTGATTTTTAATGATTTTTTCTTAACTTAACTTCTACTATAAATAGAAGTCCCTTCATCACTTTGTAGGGAGGAGGAAAATTTTTTGAAGAGAGGAGGAGAAATTTTTTTTGAAGAGAGATGCACACAAAAATTCGAGAGGAATAATTTTACATAAAATTTTGTGATAATTTTTCCTTTCGCTTTCCGTGCCCCCTTATTTTCATTCCAAGGACCACATGCTGTTGTACTGCAGTCCTTCCTTGTCACATATTCTCTCCATAGCACTATAGCATCATCTCCCATCATCATCAGGTGTTTTCCTTCTTTCTTTCTTTCATTTTTTTTCTTTCCTTCTTTTTTTTTAAACTTCTAGATTTTTTTAGTAATTAATCAAATGCTAAAAATAAAAATGTAATTTTTTAATTTTTTTGTTGATAATTTAATATTTAATTTTTAAGAATCTTTATCTTTTTTTTTTGCAATAATAGAAATTGGATGTGTTTTGATAAGCCAATTTTTCTCACCCAAACTTATCATAGAGGTGGGATCTCTTGGACTTCCTCTCTGCACAAAAATACATATATAAAATAATTTTCTTTAAAATAATAATAAATTAATAATGTAGATTTTTCTAGTTATTGTTCTAAAATTTGTTGCATCTTGGTAAGTCGATTTTTCTCTCCCAAATTCAGTGGAGAGATCTTTCGGGTTGTCTCCCCGCACAAAAATATGTACACATAAAAATAACTTTTTTATATAAATAAATTATAAAAATTAGAAGAAAAAATCTTTTTTATAAATAAAAATTAAATAGATTTTATTAATTAATTATTAACAACATGTGCTTTGGAAATCCACATTTCCTTGTCTAAATGTCAAGGTCTTGCGCATGTTCCTCCTCGCATCAAACATTTTTTTCTAAAAAAAAATAATAAAATTAAGACATTAAGAGCTACGTAGCCTTGATTCCTCATTTTATGAGGGTACGTAGGACCAGGGGCAATCTTGTCAGGCACAACAATAAAAAACAAATATTTTTTGGCAAACCAATTATTTAGGTCTTTTAATTAAAATCAATCAAAGGACCATTTTCAAATGGGCGAACGGGGTGCTAATACCTTCCCCGGCTCGTAACCGACTCCCGAGCTCAGATATATCTAGTTCGAGATCAAGTTTTATCCGTTTTAATTAATAATTATTTTTTCCGCGTTTTTGCAACAAAATGCGGTGACGACTCCATATTGGGTCAATCGACCCCCACTCGTAGGCGAGGCCCCGAGGGCGACCCGGGACCCCGGCCGCGACACCCATAAAGGAAGGTTTCTCTTGACCTTCCTCGAGCATACATCGAAGACCTATTGAGGTCCCCACGACCGGACCGGTCCCAACCGTTGCGGTAGGTCCGGTCCAAAACACGATCCTTCCTTACTTGCTCCACGACCACTCGGTCGCAGTGAGTCACATCAAGTGTCACTTCCAAACCTCTGGCTCTAACTGACTCCGCCGACTGACAATGGCGTTGACGTCTAATCGACGACATGACCACTGATGGCCATCACAACCCATTTTCCACTATAAATACCCCTCACCTGAATGGTGCAAGGGGGGTCAGAGACAACCTCTCCCCCTCACTCCTCCTTCCGGGCCGACCTGATTCGCCCCTCTCCCACTTCTCTCTCTCTATTCTCAAGAACTACGTGTGGCTTGATCCCCTTTTCACTAGGGGTACGTAGGACCGGGGCCACCCCCGCCAGCTACAACAACCCACGACCTGCGTCGTGATGTTTCATCAAGACCAGATCAACTGACCCGGTTCGCTTCCGCTCGCTCGGACCGGTCAACCTCCCCAGCCAAAGCATCCACGTCAGCAAGTCAATCCGCCCTACCTCAGAGACTTAACAATTAGCTGGACCAGCCAAGGAGACAACCTTCCAGTCAACCTTCCGCCATAAACGACAGAACATTGGCGCCCACCGTGGTCGGGCAACCGCCTATATAAATCATAGAGATCAACCCCCCATATCATGGCCGGGTGACCTCCTCCATGTTATGTCCGGGTGAACCAACCGTGGAGGTCAACCCCCCTTATCATGGCCGGGTGACCTCCTCCATTTTATGTCCGGGTGAACCACTCGTCCACGACGTAGAGCTCGACCCCTCATATCATGGCCGGACGACCTCCTATTCAAATCATAGAGGTCAACCCCCCTTATCATGGTCGGGTGACCTCCTCCATTTTATGTCCGGGTGAACCACCCGTTCACGACGTAGAGCTCGACCCCCCATATCATGGTCGGGCAACCGCCTATATAAATCATAGAGATCAACCCCCCTTATCATGGCCGGGTGACCTCCTCCATTTTATGTTCGGGTGAACCACCCGTTCACGACGTAGAGCTCGACCCCCCATATCATGGTCGGGCAACCGCCTATATAAATCATAGAGATCAACCCCCCTTATCATGGTCGGGTGACCTCCTCCATGTTATGTCCGGGTGAACCACCTGTAGAGGTCGACCCCCCTTATCATAGTCGGGTGACCTACTCAATATAACTTCATTATTTCGCACAATAATTCCATAAGGTAATGAACCATTACCGTTCGGTTCCTGATGCAAGACTCCACCTATGCTCAA
The DNA here is from genome assembly GCA_037953625.1 of Crotalaria pallida. Classification (NCBI taxonomy): domain Eukaryota; kingdom Viridiplantae; phylum Streptophyta; class Magnoliopsida; order Fabales; family Fabaceae; genus Crotalaria; species Crotalaria pallida. The sequence goes on along the minus strand of CM075651.1, from coordinate 144,310,346 downwards.
TATGACTCCATTGCAAGACTTAGATTAAAAAGGTCGAACATCAGTGTAAAATGCTGGAAGGTTGACCACCTCTCCTGGCATAACGTCAAAGAGATAGAAAGATTTATCATCATCATGCGACCCTCTCAAACAGGCGTTCCCGTCGCCCGGCTAGCCACCGGTCGAATGAGCGTGATTAAACCTCCAACCTTCTTAAAAGGTAAGGAAGGGCCATAAATGAAACGCAAACGCACAACCCCCACCCATAAAAGGGAAGAGTTGAGGTACTTAAAGATTTTTTCCCGCTAAAAAATCTAAAAGTTGTGTATTACGAGCAGAAGCTATTAAGTACAAGGAGGCAAAGGTCAAAAAAAAAAGAGAGAAAAACAGAATTTTTCACGAGATTTCACCGCCGAGTACCGGGCCGAGTGAAAAAGCGTTTAAATGAATTTCACCACCGGATACCGGGCCGAGTGAAAAATAGAATTTTTCAGGAGATTTCACCGCCGAGTACCATGCCGAGTGAAAAATTGTCCAAATGAATTTCACCACCGGATACCGGGCCGAGTGAAAAATCGTCCAAATAAATTTCACCACCGGATACCGGGCCGAGTGAGAAATAGAATTTTTCACGAGATTTCACCGCCGAATACCGGGCCGAGTGAAAAATCGTCCAAATGAATTTCACCACCGGGGTACCGGGTCGAGTGAAAAATAGAATATCTCTCAGGTTTCACCACCGAGTACCGGTCCACACCACCTAGTACCGGGCAGAGTACAAAAAAAAAATCACCAACATGTACCGAATTTTTATGAGAGTACTCCTTACTTAGTACCGGGCCGAGTGAAAAATTTCAAGCAAAATCACTTTCCCACCTGGTACCAGGCTGACCATGTAGGTTTGAGCAATCCGAAAGGTTTGTGACTGATCCTGCAAACTCAGTCAGCAAATAGGTCTACGCCAATCATAAGATCCGGCTATGGCTTACATAATGTTTTGTGAATATCAAGACCATACCTAAACAGGCCGACCCAAGAGGTTAGTCGACTCCAAGCTCACAGCCCGCTAGTAACTAGACTACAAATGTCGATAGTTCCTGTTCTCCCCGGTGGCATCCAAACAACCGAAAATGGTGAGATAATATCCACATTACTTAAAGAAGGCATTACCATCAATGCGAATAAATACAAACCCGAAAGAGATCTCCCCCACCACCATTTTACCTTGAGCTCCCCCTCATCTTACAGTAACGGGACTAACCATGAGTTGAGTGTTCCTTACGTTTAAAATAGAACTACGTGGCTTTGATTCCCACCTCATCAGGGATACGTAGGAGCAGAACCTCACTTCTGTCAAGCCAAAACCAAATTTTATTCAATCATGTGAAAACGAAAATATTCACAAGTTTACAAATAGTTAGACCAGCAGGCTGACCGCAACTATCGGACAGGCCACAAGTTTACAAATTCCTACCCCGCGTCTCAATAAGCAAGACCGTGAGCCCAGGCTGACTGCGCGACCGGCCTCCCGTCCTGGGAGGCACATGGGAAAATCCCCTATGGGACCTACTGGTAACCATGTCCTACGTTGCACGCTGACATGGACCCAACCAAGGCGTTCACCCGTTCGCTCGGACCGGTCTCTTAGACCTCACACGGACACGCCTTCCCTACACGGAAGCAGGCGCGGACTAGGCTATAAAAAGAGTGGCTTCCCTCCGCACACACAGACCCGACCCTTTGTCCACACGTACCAGCATCTGAATCAAGCATAGCTTACCCGGTCTAGCTCAAGCTCCCTAAAGGGGCGCCAGCTAGCTCGACCTTCTCAACCCCGAGAGGTGGAGAAGCCGAGTAAAGGCTTCACACCCGGACCTGAACCCGACCTGGACGAAGTGATTGACCCGCCACTAATTCCACGCGAAACGGTACCGATTTCATGCGGCACCCAAGCTTTAACCACATCAATAAGACAGGCAACACGCTTCACCACATGAACGGCTTCCCGTCCGGAGGGCAACTGTTATGGAGGTACCTAAGTCAAATCACGCACACGTGGCATCCCCCCGTAGTGTCCAACCGGATCGGGTCGAGTCATGGCGTTTCCCTAGTGTCTGACCGGACCAGGCCGGCTAATGACGTTTTCCTTAGTGTCTGAAAAATACATTCCTAAAATACTTGGAAGGTCGTGAACTTAGACCGGCAACTCGCTCGGACACCGACCGACCTACCAGTCTGGGGGCAACTGTTCTGAGGAACTTTAAAATGGAAGGTCCTCCCATGACCTCTCAACCTCCTAACGAGGACCGGTCCCACAACCTCCCAACAAGGACCGGTTGAGGGAAGGTCTCCCATGACCTTCCAACCTCCTACGAGGACCGGTCCCACAACCTCCCAACAAGGACCGGTTGAGGGAAGTCCTCCCATGACCTCCTAACGAGGACCGATCCCACGACCTCCCAACCTCCTAACAAGGACCGGTCCCAGGACCTCCCAGCTAGGACCGGCCAAAGGAAGGTCCTCCCTTTCGACCTCTCAACCGGATCTGCCCATAAAGGAAAGTTTCTCTTGACCTTCGTCGAGCATACATCGAAGACCTATTGAGATCCCAACGACCGGACCGGTCCCAACCGCTGCGGTAGGTCCGGTCCAAAACACGGTCTTTCCTTACTTGCTCCACGACCACCCGGTCGCAGTGAGTCACATCAAGTGTCACTTCCAATCCTCTGGCTCTAACTAACTCCGCCGACTAACAAGGGCGATGACGTCTAATCGACGACATGACCACTGATGGCCATCACAGCCCATTTTCCACTATAAATACCTCACCTGAATGGTGCAAGAGGGGGCCAGAGACAACCTCTCCCCCTCACTCCTCCTTCCGGGCCGACCTGATTCGCCCCTCTCCCACTTCTCTCTCTCTATTCTCAAGAATCACGTGTGGCTTGATCCCTTTTTCACTAGGGGTACGTAGGACCGGGGCCACCCCCGCCAGCTACAACAACCCACGACCCGCGTCGTGATGTTTCATCAAGACCAGATCAACTGACCCGGTTCGCTTCCGCTCGCTCGGACTGGTCAACCTCCCCAGCCAAAGCATCCACGTCAGCAAGTCAATCCGCCTTACCTCAGAGACTTAACAATTGGCTGGACCAGCCAAGGAGACAACCTTCCAGTCAACCTTCTGCCATAAACGACAGAACAGAAATATACTTTCTCTTATTCTTAATACTCCTATAAGACTTTTCTGAAGAAATTTATGTTTAAAAAAAGTTAGTTAATTTTGTTAGTAACATTCAAAATGTAAAAATTTGATACACTTTTTCAAATTTAATATTATAATTAATAGGTTTTTTTATCATATACATCCCATGCATGGGATAAGAGAATATAAATTATAAAATTGTATTAAAAAACTAAATAATAATTTATTTAATTCATTAAATGTTTCAATTTACAACAAACACTTACTTTTTAAATGATGATTAACCTATGCATCAGATGCATAGGTTAAAAAGACCCTAATCAATATGGAAATTCTAAAAAATGTTGAGTAAATAAAGAATTTTGTAAAAAGATTCTTAAAAATTATAATAAGATCTTATAAGTAAGATAAAAATAAAATTCTAAATTTTTTAATAGAAGTAAAGGATGAGAAGGAGTACCCATTTTTAATATCCTAAGTTCACTTTCTATTGCTTCAAACTTTTTCGGATCTCTATTATTCTATCTGGTCCTATATCTAAATTTTATTGGAGAAATTCACACATCAAGAAAATGGATTAAGGTTGTTAGTTCTATTGAAAATGTAAATATTTAATATACTTTTTCAAAACTATCCCTATAATTTTTATTAAGATTCTAAAAAGTGTTGACTTAAAAGGAGTATTTTTGGAAAGAATTAATTAAATGTTACTGTTAGAAATTAGAATAAAGTCTTACAAATAGTACCAAATTTTTTTCCTAAAGGAACCTTACAGGACCAAAAGGAGTATAATAAAAAAATCTAACTTCATATTTATTAAATAAATTAGTTGAGTGTATTTAATTTTCTTAAATTCATAAAAAACGAAGTTATTTTAGAATTGTTATATTAAAAATAAAATAAAAATTAGATGAGATAATCATTTTTTAGGAATATTTCAAAAATAATTGTATTAAAAATAAAGAAAATTATTTAAATTTTTCTTATATTTAACATCAAAATAAATATTTTTTTCATTATACAAACTCCGATATTTATTATAGGTTATATTTTAGAAAATTTTTTGTCTTAATTATAAGTCATTTTATATTTATTATGCATCATTTATTATTTTTTCTTTGCTTGCCCTTGTTAAATGTTATGATTATCCATTTTTTTGTTGCCCATTAATTAGCGTAAATTTTTCAAAAAAAAATTAATAAACCAAAATTGTAATATTATAATATAATTCTCATAAAATTCTTAAAATTTACTAATTTTTTAATACATGTAATTTAGCTAAGTATATATATATTTTGAAGATTGGAGGGCGTAAATTACTCCCTCCGGTCCTTATTATAGGGCATACTTAACCGAATTACACATACCAAGGAAAGTGGTTGGTTTTATGAATTCTATGAGAATATATTGTAACATTACAATGTTACCCCATTAACTTTTCTTGAAAACTTCTCACTCATTAATTAACAACAAAAAATATATAGATAATCAAAGCATTTAATAAGGGCAAAAAAGAGAAAAATCAATAAATGATGCATAGAAAATATAAAGTGACCTATAATTAGGACCAAGAAAACTTTCTAGAATGTGACCTATATAAGGATCGGAGGGAGTAACAAGTACTGTACATTAAAGTATTAAGTCTATTATAGTAGCATTGCTTATCACGTGCTCGTTTCTTTTCTTCGGAGTCACGGCACGAATACCAATGAAACGTGTTTCACCGGCTTTCGTGGACCCACATACACGATTTATTGTCGGCAGCAACGTTACTTGCCTCACGTTAGTACAGTAACTGTACCATGCCTAACATTTAAAAAAAAAAAAAAACAAAACAAAAAAACAAAATAAGAGTGACAACTGACAGCCTCGTTGTTTGAGTTAAAATGAGCAAATTATCAAGAATTTTGCTACTCCGAATACCTTAGATTTCGACACACGTATTAGGAGTAATAAAATACTTAATTATTGTAAGTTTTATATGTGTTTTGTTTAAAATATTTTTATTTAATTCTTATTAGAAATACTAGTACTATTTAATTTTGATTTGGAAATGTGTTCATTAATTAATGTACAGTGCTTTAAAGATGAGAGTGATGATAAAAGTATAATTAATGAATAGTAAAAGAAATAATTAAATGAATGGTTAAAGTTGAAAAGAAAAATATGTTTATACATTAAAAATATAAAAAAAACAAAAGATATAGAATAAAAAAAACCTAAAAGCTAAAAGTTAAGAAACAAAGTAAAAATTGATAAGTTTATCTAAGAAGTATTATTACTGCTTGAAAATATTAAAAAAAATTATATTGAATTTAACATCTTTAAATTGTTTTGATTGCACATCTTTAAATTGTTATTTTCCATGAGAGAATATATAACAAAACTAAAATATTAATTTGGTTTCAAAGTTATGACAATGACAGTTTAATTTATTAAAAATTAAAATGTCGCGATAACACTTCGTAATTACTTTCTCCATTTTTAATTGTATTTTTGGTTCTGTATTATATTTTTAAGATTCACTTTGGTCTTTTATTATTTTTTTGAGTAATTTTGGTCTTTTATTTTTTTTAAAAATTCAGTTTGGTCATTCCGTTGAAAAATATTAGATTTCACAATAATATTCCGGAATATTTTAGGGATGAGAGGGAATATTCCGGAATATTATGGTGAAATCTAACTTTTTTGTGACAGAAGGACCAAACTGAACCTTTTTAAAAAATAAATGACCAAAATTATTCAAAAAATAATAAAGGACCAAATGAATCTTGAAAATAAGATAAAAGATCAAAAATGCAGTTAAGCCATTATTTTATATGTCGTTTTAATATTTATAAATTGGAACGGATGAATCAGGTTCTTACTCAATTTAATCCTATTTATGATCCCATTTTATAAAATTTTCTTCCTACTACACTAGTAGAAAATATGAATTTTACATCGTCTAATTAACATCAGTTTTAGAAAATAGATGTAAAAATCAAACGCGGTGGCAAACTTGTAAACAAGTTATTATACTTTCCACATTTGTTATAAAATAAGTTATGCGGAAAGTATACATTTCACATCAGTTATATGTACTTTCCGCATCAGTTATATAAGTGATGCAGAAAGTTCTGACCTTTTGCATCTATTTTGAAAAGTGTTGCAAAAAATCATAACTATTTACCTCTACCACAAGGACATCCGTTCCGAAACAGATGCGAAATGTCTTTTAAAGCATATGGGAAATGTCCGATTTGCAGTAGTGTTATATAAATCAATTTTATTTTTAGGAGGCGTTATGTAATTTTGTTTCTTGAACCACTCTTAATAAATTATTGTTCTTATTAACCAGAAAACATTCACTTCATACATGTTTTTCGTTATTTTTTCAAGGAAAATGCTAAACAATGACTATAGGATATTGATTAAGAAAGCAAAAAAAAAGTTTTATTTTGAAAATTGCTAAATTTAAAACATCGAGAATTTGTGAATTTAAATTTTTAATACAAGTTTTATATTAATAAATTCCTTAACCACTACTCTCGGGATATTGATTAGCAATACATTTTTTAAGGCAAAACAACTATATATGTTCCTTAAATTATTTTTAGGTTACAAGTAGTTCTTTAAGTGTTTTTTGTTTCATTTAAGTTTTGTAAGTTGTTGTTATTTAACAAATCAGTCTTTTTCGTTAATTTTTCCCGTTACACGTCACACCATAAGACAATTTTTAAAAAATCATTAAACTATTTTTTAACATGTGGCACCATTAGTTGAATGACAAATCAGTCACTTAACAAAAGAAATTAACTAAAAGGACGATTTAATAAACAACAACAACAAGACTTATTTAATATATATATATATATATATATATATATATATATATATACCTAAAAATAGCCCAATAAACCGATCTATTAGTTTTGCCTTTTTTTAGTTACATTTATGTGAGCAAGAAAAATGCTGTCAAACATTAAAAAACCAGCATGTTAAATTAGTGATGACATGACACAATTAATGAGATGATGATTACAATAAGGCTTAATTATGTCACAGGTTCCTAAAGTTTGGGGTACTTTTGCCAGATACCCTTATATTTTTTTTCAATGTTTGACTCCCCGAAGTTACTTCTAAGTTTGTAATATACCCCTACTACCGATTCTGGCCAATTTTGCTGACGTGTAACATCTGAATCCTGATCAGACGCAGGAGGTTAAGCACCTGGTGCCTTATGGGCGAAGATCTTTTGTTTTTTTAATTTAAAAAACTAAAAAACTTAATATTTTTATATTTTTAGTTAAATAAAAAAAAAGTTGAAGAGAGGTGTCGTCTTCGACCGTGTGACATCACACGACACCACATGACCAACCTCCTGCGTCTGACTAAAATTATGATGTTACATGTTATCAAAATTGCCCAGAATCGATAGTAGGAGTATATGACAAACCCAGAAGTAACTTCGAGGAGTCAGACATTGAAAAAAAAAGTATAAGGGTATCTGACAAAAATACCCCAAACTTCAGGGACATGTGACATAATTAAGCTTTACAATAATTAAAAGTTGACAATATCAATTTTTCATAAAAAAGACTCAGAAGACTAAAAAATTGTAAAAATGTAAAAGCGATAAAAAAAATTCCCAATTTGAAATTAAGTAACTTTATTAACTATTTATCTTGATTTGTGTGATTTAGTTGAATATGACTTATAATAATAATAATAAAAGAATGATTTATGGACCTACAAAATTAGTTTACAAATCAACCTATACCACAAAAAGAATGATATGTGTCACTTGCTTACTATTGATTGGTTAACAAGGGACATATATCACTTTCTTGTGGTATAAGTTAACTTATATATTCATTTTATATGTCTATATATCATATAAAAGAGAATAAATATTAGCTTTAAGAACTTCATAGTTGATATGCTTAACCTAAGCACAAAACTTGTAATAAGACTTTGTTTTTTGGAGAGTTTTTTTTTTGAAAAAAAAAACAAGAATTAGCAAAAGAAGATTTATTAATGGTATCATAGGTACACAGCCAAAAAATTTACATAAAGGTTCAGGGAGAGGCCTTTTAGACATTTTAAATGGTTGTTATACCAATCACTCAAAGAAGAAGAGGAATTACTAAGGTCTATAATCCACACCCAAGATTTAACTTTTAACGAGCCTATGAATTCCAACCTACTGAAAACCCCCCTATTGAAAATAATAGTTTTTTTTTTATCCAAATCCACCAATTAAGCATTAGGCAGATACTAGTGTTGGGAAAAAAATACATTTTCCTAAAACCTTGTCAGGAACAAATAAATAAAATAAGAAAATAGAACAATTACCACATTGGATTTTAACGTGGAAAAAACTCCAAAACAGGTGAAAACAACCATGGTCGTTGCCTAAAGACAATCAGAAAATAATACTATGTGAAAATTTTTACAACACATAGACTACTCTACCCTTGATCCCAATACACCCACACTCTCCAAAGTAAATACCCTCACTACTCCTCACAATATTCTAACCTAGAATATAAAAGAGGAAAAACAAAGTTGGATACAAGCTTAAAGTGTTTTCCAACTGGGACAAGTTAAAACAAGGAACTTAAGCCCAATATATAGTCTTGGCTTCCTTCCTTCATTTCAATCCCAGACAATGTGGGACTTGCTAAAATACAATATTTCAAGCAAAACCCAACAAACTCCACCTTGATTGAAATATACGCATTTCTGCCTTCATTGCCTAAATCGACAATCATAGCTCAAAAGAACTATCATACTCCATCATAAAGAGTATACCCGTCATCATGCTGCACATGTTGAAACCATGTTGAAAAAGTTTATGGTGCAACCTCCATGATCGACATCTCCAGAAATTCATCAGCAACCGACATCACCCATCACACACCTTGCATCAATGTCAACCAATGCTCATGCCACACCTTGCATCAACAACCAATGCCCGTGCCACACACCTTGCATTCATGTCAACCAATGCCCGTGTGCAATTATGGAACCGCTAGCATAAACTCATCCTTTCTCCATGACATTGCGATAATACCATGAGGACAAAACCACCTTTTATTTCATAAAATATCATCCTCTCCATTAATGATAGAGAGACTGTTTGCATCTGATCCAGAGCTCTTTTCTGATCTTGCTCCACCTGGACTATTTTTCTTCACATGCCCAAAGGTTCCATATTTCCAGCACATCGTACCCTTTCCCTGGTTCTTCTTCCAATGAGATCCACCTCTAGTGGCTAGCACTGAATCTGATGAAGTGTCATCCTGACTCATCATTCTTCTTTTTTCAGAAATAATCTTACTAGCAACTTCTTCAAAATTCAGAGTTTTTTTCCCATACATCAAAACAGGTTTGATATGCCCATAGGAAGATGGAAGAGACCATATGAGCCTTAGCACCTTGTCTTCATCTTCAATCTTCACTCCAATAGCCTCTAGCTCAGAGAGGATACCATTGCGAGCACCAAAATGATCAGAGACCTTCACGCTATCATCCATGCGCAAATTGTGGAACTACTCCTTCAGCAACAACCGATTTGAGATGCCCTTTGCATGATATAACCCTTGAGTTTCTCTCAAAGCTCCTTGGCCGTTTTCATATTATGCACATTTGCAATAACTTTCTTGGCCAAACACAGGCGAATAGCACTTGTCGTTCTCAGATCCATTTCCTCCCATTTGTCATCCTCCATACCGGAAACCTTCCCTTTTAACACCTTGTGTAATCCTGATTGTATCAACACATCCTTGACTTGAATTTGTCACAAGCCAAAATTTATCATTCCATCAAATTTCTCTATGTCAAACTTCATGACACTCGAAAAACTTGACATCCAACCTAAGCTCTGATACTAGTTGTTGGGAAAAAAATACCTTTTCCTAAAACCTTGTCAGGAACAGAGAAATAAAATAAGAAAATAGAACAATCACCACACAAAGATTTAACGTGGAAAAAACTCCAAAACCGGAGAAACAACCACAGTCGTTGCCTAAAGACAACCAGAAAATAATACTATGCGAAAATTTTTACAACACATAGACTACTCTCCCCTTGATCCCAATACACCACCACTCTCCAAAGCAAATATCCTCACTACTCCTCACAATATTCTTACCTAGAATATAAAAGAGGAAAAACAAAAAAGTGTTTTCCAACTGGGACAAGTTAAAACAAGGAGCTTAAGCCCAATATATAGTCTTAGCTTCTTTCCTTCATTCCAATCCTAGGCAATGTAGGACTTGCTAAAATACAATATTTCAAGCAAAACCCAACAACTAACAACATTTTTTTAAAACCTTTTATCATGAAAATTGACCACTAACTCCAAAAACCTATATGAAGGAACACGGGCCTGCAAGCGGTCCAGCTGCATACAACCACAAAGCCACTCCCACAAACCTTTAGTTATAGGACAAGAGATGAATAAGTGTTTAGATTCTTCAAAACCCGTGCTGCACAAGGAGCACGGAAAATCAACATCAACCCCTCTACTAAGAAGATTGTCTTTAGTTGGAAGTCTATCAACAAACAATTGTTAGTTAAAAGCCAAAACCTTTCACAGAGCCTTATAATTCCATAGAGCCAAAAAGACAATAAGGACGTTATGAGATACCTCAACACTCAGATCAAGAGAGCTATTTGAAAGCCAAGCATGTGTCCCACAAACCAAAAAGCTACAATCGAGACCAGAACACCACCTCCACCAATCAACTTCATCTCTAGTCAAGTGAGCCTCATAAAGGAGCAAGTTCAACTCATGCACAATACCTTATTCCCAAGATGATAAAGGGTGTCTCCAGCTCAAACCCCAGCTCCAAACGTGAGAATCCAAGAACCCACCGAACTCACCACCTTTCCCACATAAAAGGAATTAAAGTACAGTCTCGGAAATAGATTTTGAAGGCATTGGGTGCCAAGCCAATTATACTCCCAAAATCGAGTACGGTTCCCACACCGAACCTACTGAGATAAACAGTTAATAAACCGGTCTTGAGAGAAGTTGCAAACCCCCAAAGCACAAGGGGATTTTCTCCAAGCTAAACTCCGTTGAAAATATCTCCCTTTCTCCAAAGTAAGAAAAACAGGGTTAAAGTCACCATATCGAGCTCTCAATATAGTAACCCACAAAGAATCATCCTCCATAACAAGATGTCATCGCCATTTTGCCAATAAAGTCATATTAAAAGTATCAAGACCATGTCCATCATCCTTCTTATCCCTAAATATCATTTCCTACTTGACCCATTAGATTTTCCTCTTATCATGATCACCACCCCAAAGAGAAGATCGCTAGATAGAAGTTAGGATATGAAAGACCTGCTTCAGAAGTCTGGAGAAGGAGAGAAAATAAGTTGGAAGACTATTCAAGAAAAAGTTAATAAGAGTAATTCTCCCACCCAAAGACAGATGCTTGCCCCTTTGATCAGTAAGCCTTTTGTGAAAAGCATCAATGACAGATTGCCAACAACTGTCACTCTTAGCATTGGCCCCAACTGGCACCCCCAAATACAAAAATGAGATTGTGCCCAAATTATAGTGAAGGGTGTTCCCAACATCAGCTAAGAACTCATCGAAAACATTAACTTCACAAAGGCAGCTTTTAAAAAAGTTAACTTTTAACCTAGACATGAGCTTAAAGAAGCGAAGAGCAACGTTCATTGTCAATGCATTCTCTAATGAAGCATCACCCACCATTATAGTATCGTCCGCGTATTGTAAAATGGAGACCTCAATAGGAGAATTGCCAAACTTATAACCTTTAAAAATGCCAGATTCAACACCCTTCCTAACTCATCAAACCATTACGAGCTTTGCTTCTGCAACTATTAGGAAAAGGAAAAGGAAATGGGCAGGTGGATTACTCAACTTCAAACTGTACCTAATATGCACCTCACCTTATGAGATCACCCTGACTAGCTGGTTTGGTGGACACGATAAAAAAAGTTAGCATATGATTATTTGTTTTATCATATCATGTTACTATTCAGAGTTTGGCGGGGCAGTAGGATAGGATAATGTTATCCTATTAGCTTATCATATCTTGTTGGCCTGGTATATTTTATATCTAATGGAATGAGCTAGAGTTATAAATGAGCGAGATGTGAAGTGCAATTTTCTCACTCATACCCTTATACATTAACACTACTGCAACCACCATCATCACATTGCCACCATCATCACAATCTCATTCATGCTATCGTTATCTGGTGTGCGCCAAAGACTGGATATGACAAGAGTTATCCTGCTCATACCATATCCTACTGTTTTCTTTCTCTGTATCTTATATTGCTCTTATCCTATCTTGGTTACCAGTCACTCGTTTGGTTGGCAGGATAAGAAACATAGGATATAATAGTTGTCCTATCTTATTACTATCTTGAGTTTGGTGAGCCAACATGATAGGATAATGTTATCTTGTTGGTCTATCTTATCATATCTGCCTAGTGTACTTTTTATCCTATGCTGAAAGTTGGGTTAGAAATGAGCAAGATAGGATAATGCAATTTTCCTACTCATACCCTCACACATTAACATTAATGTTTCCACCAGCATCACACTGTCACCACCATCACCACCTCATCAATGTCATTGTTATCTAATGTACACCAAAAACAGGACATGATAAGAGCTATCATGCTCATATCCTGTCTTGGCCTGCAATTACTCTGCTCTCTATTTATCCTATCATGGCCACCAAACAAGCCTTAAGATTTACTTTTCCTATATATGTATGTGGTGCATAAATTAGGAAGCAAAAAACTTTTTTAATGTATCCTTAATCAATATCCTTAAGACGCTAATTAGAGAAATCCAAATATTTCTAGATTCGCCAGAGACCAGACCCTATGCTATTGTTTGTATGGTTTGTTCAGGTAATGATATTTTTCATTTACCAAAAACAATCCAAATTTTTGTACACTCAATTTATTTTGTATTTATTTTTCATAAATTTCAAAAGTTGCATAAAACCTTTATTTTCAAGAAAAAAATACACTTATAATTTTTTGGCCTCCAAGGGATGAAAGAATATAATAAAAAATCATGAAAAATATATTTTTTTGTATTTTTTTTAAAAAACAAAAAAAAATATACACTTATAATTACTTTTTCAATTGTAATTATCCTAAATAGTGCTCAAACAAAACCTTTATTTTTATGTATCAATGACTTCGAGCATTTCTATTACTCCGTATTACGTATTAATAACTTTTTCACAAATCTCAGATACTGTATCTAACCTTTGTCCTCAAAGTCTTCTTCACGCGTTTTTTACTTTTTTTGGTCTTACTATTTGGTTTGAACGGTCAAAATTATACATATGCATAGCGTGATTATTCAGGAGTAAGAAGATCAAATAATTGACCTTTCAGGGAAAAATAACCACACAAGCTATTCAAGTCCACTCTAACTATGATAAGTCAAGTAATGGCTGGTTAAAGGGGAAACAAGAAACAATCAAATGCACAAGTACATACTCCATCCGGTTTGAAATATAAGCAACAAAAAACATCATTATTTTGGTTTAAAATATAAGCAAAACTAATCAACTTTTTTAAATTTTATATCATTTCCAATGCAATTTTCCTAAAACATCCCTAGAAAATTGTTATTTTATTTAATTTTTGTTTTATTCTCAATGCAACTTTCCTAAAATACCTCTATTTTTTTTATAAATTTAAGAAAATTAAATACAATCAACTAACCGCCTTAATAAACGTAAAATTAGTTACTTTTGCTTATAATTTGAGTCGGAGGGAGTATTACCGTAAGATTGAAGACGTTAAATGAAACACTAGATCTGCTGTGACTCGTCATTCTTTTCACCCAAAAGCAAACATTAAATGAAACATAAGGAAGGACCATTTTTTAGTTCTAATTTCAAGGATAAAGACCTCCATAAATACTACAGTAATATTACATATTATAAGATCGATAATGGCAAGATTATACTCCTTCTGGTACTATTTATAAGATTCTTTTGGAGTTTTTATTTAGGTCTTATTTATAAGATCTCTTTTCAATTTTCAATAGCATTTAATTAATTACTTCTTTCCACACACCCCTATAAAGTCAACACTTTTTAGAGTTTAAATAATAATTATAGGGGTGATTTTAAAAAAGTAAATCAAAATTTCATATTTTCAATGTCACTAACACATTTATTCACTTTTTTTTTTTGGAAGTGAAAAACCATAAAAAGATCTTATAAATATGAGCATTTTTTTGTGGAAGTGAAAAACTCCAAAAAGGTATTATAAATAGGAGCAGAGGGAATATGTATTCAATTGAATTACTATTTAATAGTGATTTACTGATTTATAAGTCGGAGATTTATCTAAAAATTATCTTTATTAACCAATTAGAATAACTAACTTTTTGTTAAATAAATCAGTTGACGAATTGAATTACTTCATAAATTTACTGAACACACGCTTTAAGTATAAATAACAATACTCTTTTTAAAGTGTCATTTTACTCCCTTTATTTTTTTTTACATTAATTAGAAAGGGAGAATAATGTATCTCTGGTTGAACCGAGAGAAGTTATCTCTTGATCCAATAACATAGTAATACCTGTCACTTTTTTCTTTTTTTTTTCTTTTTCTTCTTTTTTTTTTTCTTTCTTCTCTTTATTGTTCGCTGTTCTTTCTGCTCTACTTCTTTCTTATTTCTTTCTATAGAACACATCTTCTTTCTTCTCTCTTTGCAAATTTTCAGAGAAAATTTTGTTCCATCGAAAATCTCGAGGAGCTCAATCATAAAACTTGTGATAATAAAGGTAAACCCATTCAAAATAAGATAATGCAAGGCCATTTCATTTCTCTAAGATATTCTTTTACTCTTGAAAATGATTTTTTCAGACTCTAAAAATTGATTTTTTCAGAAGCTAAAAAATATAGGTTTTCATGCGATCATATGAAAAAAGCAAGTAAATATCGCCAGTAAAAACTCGCTTTGAAAAAACATGAATTGGAAAAAGGGTATTTCTATCATGCAATCCAAAATTGGATGGTTGCTATGCAATTTTTTTTAAACCAATAAGAAGTTGACACCTATGCCATGTCATTATTTGAAGTAGTTAAAATTAGTTTTTTGCAATTTAGTCCAACATAAAAAGTAAATTAAAAATTTAGTCATTTGTACCTATAGACAAATTATAACTTTTAATTTTAAAAAAATTTAAAAGTTATAATTTGTCTATAGGTACAAAGGACTAAATTTTTAATTTACTTTTTATGTTGGACTAAATTGCAAAAACCTAATTTTAACTAGATTTAAGAAAAGGTTGCATAGCAACCATCCAATTTTGGATTGCACGATAGTAACTCCCTTGGAAAAAAGGATAAATTTTTTACCGGTTTAATAATACTACTAATTAGGTCTATTTCTTAGTTCAACGAGGAATTAACAAAATAATGGGGAAAGGAAAACGAAAAGATGAGATTTTGAAGGAACCCCATAATTGATTGAGGATGTATTTTGAACCTGGAGGCTTGATTTTCCAAAAATGCTAATGGTGGGTCTGGTCTAAGGGATATGGTTGTCGAGGTAATTGAACCAGTAAGAGAAGAAAAAACAAGTAAGAGAAGAAAGAGCTTCATTGTCAAAAGAAAAAGAAGTTGGGCAGAAAAGAGAGAAGAAAAATCCTTGAAATGGATTATTACGGAACTGTTTCTACAAACATATTCACAATGCTCATTAAAAAAAACAAACAAGCAAACAAACATGTTCACACGTAATTTTTTTAGCCATAAATTTATGAGGAAATAGTTGGTATACTGAAAATGTAAAGCTTTTTTACACCGTTAGTGCATCATCTATTATTCACATGTTTATGATTGTTCGCTTTTAGTTAAAAGTAATACAAATGAATGATGGGTGATAAACCGACAGTGTAAAAAACTTTACACCGTCAGTTCATATTCATTAATCTCTAAATTTATATATTAAAGCATAACATTAATTTCATTTCAATGCTATATAAATATTATATAAAAAAATAGTTTGTGCATCGACCGTGTAAATTTTTTTATACCATCAGTGCATCATTCAATTCACCATTCACATGTTTATGGACTATGGTTATTGACTTTTAGTTAAAAATAATACAAATAAATGGTGGATGATAAACCGAGAGTGTAAAAAACTTTACATCGTCAGTGCACACCCATTAATCTCCTATATATATATATATATATATATATAAGATTAATGGGTGATTAATGACGGGTTTTCAATACAATCAGTCCATCATTCACCATTCATTTGTATTACTTTTATTTGAAAATCAATGACCATAAACACATGAATGATGCAATGATGGCGATTTTTTTTTTTACATTGTCGGTGCACCATCTATTATATATATATATATATATATATATATATATATATAATAGATTCAAACATAAAATTAATTTTATTTCATTGCTGCCGTGACATTCTTTAAACTATCAGTGGTCTAAAAATTTGCCCCATTTGTTGGCTACATCAATATTGACTACAAGAAAACTGAATATTACCGATGCATTATTGAGGATCTTCGAGTCCGTCGATAATAATACTCCCTTCGGTTCTATTTATAGAATCCTTTTGGGGTTTTTTACATCCAACAAGAAAAGTGGTTAAAGTGGTTAGTGACATTGGAAATGTGAAAATTTGATATACTTTTTCAAAATTACCCCTATTATTGTTATTGGAACTCTAAAAAGTGTTGACTTAATATGAGTGTTTGTGGAAAGAAGTAATTAAATGCTATTGGAAATTGAAAAGGATCCTATAAATAAGACCAAAATAAAAACCCCAAAAGAGTCCTATAAATAGGACCGGAGGGAGTAAAAGAATTATTGAGGGCTTCGGCCGTTGACAATGAAAAATTAGCACCAAAAAAATTTACCTACGGGTTGGAGTCGTTGAAATTGCCATCTGAACAATGGGAAAAATAAATAAAAATTAAATTTAAATGAAAAATCTTACCGAATGCTAGGGGTTGTTTGTAATAGCAAGGGATCGTGGCTCTTGGTAAATATTGTACTCTTTCTAGTCCTATATATAGGTCACATTCTAGAAAGTTTTTTTGGTTCTAATTATAAGTCACTTTATGTTTTCTATGCATCATTTATTGATTTTTCTCTTTTTTGCCCTTATTAAATGTTTTAACTATCCATGTGTTTTTTGTTGTTCATTAATGAGTGCGAATTTTCCAAGAAAAGTTAAGGGGGTAAATTTGTAATGTTACAATATATTCTTATAGAATTCATAAAACCAACCACTTTTCTTGATATGTGTAATTCGGTTAAGTATGCCCTATAATAAGGATCGGAGGGAGTAAAAAATAAGAATCCCTCGATAACTAAGATAGATCGTTGGTAATACAAAAGATTATGACCCTCGATAATAAACATATGTTATCATTGATGGATTTTTATTGATTTTTATTGGCCCTCGATAATCATAAATTTCTTGTCATTGGGGTTCGCTGGAATCAAAATGAATGTGATGATCACTACAAGAAAAGGGGGTATTTGTGGGGAATTGTTTACGGCGGTTCAAAGAACCGCTGTCGGTGTTAAATTCTAAATTCTATTTTGGGTCGGTTTACAAACCCTCGCAAGTTTCAAGCCTCCACGTACCAACCGCACGTGTCTACTTTCTTCACTCTCGTGTTCAGCCTTACTCAGTTACTCTCACTCATTCCATTCAGCCTCTCGCATTCAGCCTTACTCTCACTCGTTCCATTCAGGTTCGTTCGATCTCAAGGTGCTTTCTCTCACTCGTTCGAATCCCCAATTCTTTTTGCAGAACCCTAATTCTTATCTTGATTAATTTTCGAATTCCTAATTCTGTTTTCATTTTCGCAGAACACTAATTATTCTCTCACTCGTTCTGAATCCCTATTTTTTTTGCAATTGAAGGAGGCACTAATTATTCAATTTTGGGGTTTTCTCTCTGCTAGGTTTGCTCTTTGCTTGCATTTTTATTTTTAGGCACTAAAATTTGATTCTGATCTGGTTTATTGATATGGAATGACTTAGAACATTTACTTACATCTATGCTACATTGCTGGGTTCATTCTCCTCCTTCATGGCATGTTATGATTAACAAAAATAGTATAGAAAAATGTCATAATCAACTGCTTTTTCTGTTGTAAATGCCTATAAATATTTTGTCTATGCCTATAATCATTGAGCTATTATGTTAATTTACTTCTCTATTCTTGCAGATTTGCATTGTTTTTATACATTAGCACTGTTATATGCCAGGTATATTTCTCATTTTCCTTCTTTTTTATTGAAGTTCTAAATAATCGTTATTATACTTGTATTTTGATTTCATTTCTACACTGCAGTAATCAGAACATTATTTTTTATTGTTTGTGGTTGTCTTTGTTCTGCTTCTGCTGTGTATTGTCTAAGAAAAACAACATATAATAAATAGCAGAAAAAAGGGTCATGGAGTTTCATATACACACTACAAGAACACGGTATTTTGGCTACCGCAATTAGCTACCATGGACTCCTTATTTGATTCCAAACTTTGATGGAATTTTATTTTTTAACTAATATTTGAAACGTTTTATTTTTTAGAGTACACATTTTAGTATATCTAATTTGCATGTGGAAGTTTGTGTCAGTTCTTTCTCTAACAAATAAATTGGCATACATTTTGGAAATGTATAGAATTAGTTTTGGTTTTCACAGTTTAGTTTACTTTGCTTGTAATTAATTTGATTTTTCTCTGAAATCTTAGAGTGTTTTCATTGGTTTTGCTGAGTTAAACATAATTGATTCTTCAAAAGATGTTTTCATTGGATCTGAATTCTGTTCCTACCAACTCTTAGCTCCTACTCTCAGAAGACCAAGTCAGGTGGCTCCGTATAAAAAACTTAGAAGGGTGAGTTTCATTAATACTTTTCCAAATCTGATATTTTGTCACTGGGTATAAATTTTATGAGACAAGTATCTGATACTAGTGGATTTGTCATTGGTAGGCTTGAAGAGCAAAAACGTTTTGATATTCTTGTAGAAGCCATTCCTCGGTTTATTAAGGAGAATGTTCAGTGAGTATAAAAAATGAAAGAATACTTTCCTGGACCCTTCTTACATTAATAAAGGATCAAGAAATCTCATTTAAAGCTGTTATTGTATTGTCTCAGGGAACAGGTAAAAAACAAATGGAAAAGCAGCTTCAGTAGCTGGAAGTATCATACCCTGACAAGGCCAGAGGAGTTGCAATATTCAATGTTCTCCTAGCTCATATGATAATTGCTGGAGTTGATTTCATATTGATTCCTAGCAGATTTGAGCCTTGTGGTCTCATTCAGTTACAAGCCATGCGCTACGGAACTGTATAAATCCCGCTTTCCACGATCCTTCACTTCTTGGATTTTTTCCTACCATTAGATTTCCTCTAACCCTTAATCTTGTACCTTTTTTTCAACTTCTATTCTTCGCTACTAGGTACCTATTGTTGCCTCAACTGGTGGATTAGTTGACACAGTTAAAGAAGGTTTCACCGGATTTCAGATGGGCGCCTTCAATGTTGAAGTAATACCTGCTGTCAGTTCTTAATCTGCAAGTATATCCATAGTAGCTTAAGCACTAGTATGCACTAACCATTATTTTTAATTTTTAATATTTTGATTTAGTGTGAAGCTGTGGATTCGGCTGACATAGATGTTGTGGCTAAGACTGTCAAAAGGGCTCTTGCAGTCCACGGAACTCCGGCTTTAACATAAATGATCCAGAATTGCATGGCACAAGATCTTTCATGGAAGGTGAGTGATAGCATATACTCTATTAGGTAGTAAAAGCAAAAACAATGACATGATTTTATCTTGTATACATTTTCATTTAATTATTTACAATTGAGAAGCTACTAATTTGTAATAAATCTCTCTCCATAACTAGAGTAACTGAATTTTGTTTTTGGGATCAGGGACCTGCTAAGAAGTGGGAGGAAGTACTGCTAAGTTTGGGAGTTCCTGGCAGTGAAGCTGGAATCGATGACGAAGGAAAACGTGAGGGTAGATTAAGAACAATAATGTGATGTTAAGAACAATATTGCTCCACAGGCGAAGGAAAACGTGGCAACTCCATGATAAGAAGTTAAGAACAATAATGTGAGGGTAGATTCAGCTTCTATGAATCTGGTGATGTTTCCAGCCATGCATTTCTCATTATGTTTTTATTCTACTTCCATTCTTTGTTAATAGCAGGAGTGAAGTTTGCATTCTATCCCAAATAAAGTAGACAAAAAGATTTGCAGAGAAAAGGAGATCATACAATTCAAATCAGGAACCCATCACAGTAAAGGAGTGATGGTCTAAAGTCTAAACTACATGGTTTATTTATACTTTCTCCCCAAAGACCCTTCTTTGAATTTTACAATTATGGCTGAAAAGAACAAGGCTATTGTTTCTGACGGCAGTGATCACCATTGACAATTAAAGAGTTCCTCCAAGGAGTGCACCATTGGTCGAATTCTTCTTTTGATACCTTTATTTCAGGGCACGGATCAAAAGGGTTTTCTGGATCATCATCTGGTGCATCTTTGTACCATTTATTTTCCACCAAATTATGCCATTGGATCACTGAAAAGCAAATTGCTGTTTGTTTGGGTACTTTAACTTTACTTTTTTGTTATAAATATGCTGCGGAATATGTATATTAGTTTAATTGTTTTTCTTTTTATCCAATTTGATTGAATTTTCTACTCAGGATCAAGAGCATTGCACTGACACTGGGTTCATGTCCAAGGAGAATGAACGCAAGCCTCTCTTTTTTAAGGATCTGAATAAAGTATTTCAAGATGTTAAGAAAGGAGGTCCATACACAGAATCGAATACTTTGATGCTAGATGACACTCCTTATAAAGCCTTCCTTAATCCTGTAATACAAAAATGTTCTTATGTCTTTTTATTCATGTCTTTGATTCCATTATGATACTAATATTTTTATATATTTGTAATTGCAGCTTTGATTCCAATGAACTTACAATTGTTAGAAATATTGTTACTTCTATGCATAAGTCTTCTCTTTCTTATTTGCAGACATTACTTCTCCATCCAAGCAACGCTTAACACTTCTTTAAGTATTATCTCTAGCTTGTCCAGCTTGTCTTGATAATTTTTATTATCTCTACTAATGTGTGATTCTTCTCTTAACATTCTGTTTTGCATCTTTACTTTTACTCAACAAAGTGTTCCTTCACTCCAATAATATCTGCCCTTCTCAATTTCTTATGTGGTCTTTTTGTTGGGGAATGGGGGACTGGGTTGGATTTCAGGGATGCCTACAAATCCTTACTTATATGCATTTGATCTGATTGAGGTCTTGAAAAGGAAGCATACTTCCGGGACATATAATAGCCTTGTAAGTTTCCACTATTTATCATTTGCTAAATGTTTGTATGAGTATCAATCTTTGTCAGAATTGTTTTTCTAATTATTAAATTTATATAATGATCGTGCAGGTGTTTTATTTGGTGGCATGTGAATCTGGGAGTATATTTGAAGGTCTTCTCCCCGAAGGTCTAATTATATATGCAACAACAGCTTCAAATGCCGAAGAAAGCAGCTGGGGAACCTATTGCCCCGGGGAGTTTCCTAGTCCTCCTTCAGAATATGAGACCTGCCTGGGTGACTTGTACAGCGTTGCTTGGATGGAGGACAGGTATGACCTTATTAACATAATAAGGAAAATTGTTAACTTCTTTAAGTATATATATGCACTTCTTTGAACTTTCTAAATTGACTTTACACTTTGAATTATATAGATAACATATGGTTGGCTGGATTGGCAGTATAATTTTGAAGGAAGGGGGGATTTGGTGAAATTTGTGAAGGCAGTAGCAGGCTAGCAGCTGCATGTTTATATGTGCATCTCCAAATTATCTTATTCAGTAATTATCTTGTAACAGTTGAAGTATAGGTTCCAAATTCAAGTACCTGGTTACTAATAGTATCTGTAAAGTTTCATACCTTGTTTTGTTATTCTTATGCTTTAGCTGTCTAATATATATTATACTAGATTACTAGATTATTAGTGCACAAGTCTTGCTCGTGTATTTGCTAGGAATAGCAAGCATTTTGGACTTTATACTTGCGCAAATTTATGGTTTTAATTTATGGTTTTACTGTCACAAATGTATATATACTTGCGGCGGTTAAGAACAGTCGCAATTGCTTTTATAAAATAGAAATAGGCATTTTGCGGCGGTTAAAACTGTCGCAATTGTTTTCATAATATAAATAGGCATCTTGCGGCGGTTAAAACTGTTGCAATTGGTTTATAAAAATATATAGGCATCTTGCGACGGTTATAACTGTCGCAATTGTTTTTAATGGAATTTCATATTTGCAATTTGCGGGGGTTTCGAACCGCCGCAAATTTTGCGTCAAAATTCTATAGCCGTTGTCATAACCGCTGCAAAATATGATTCTCGACGGTCAGCTCTGCGTGAGTTAGAGAACCATCGCAAATATATTTTGCGACGGTTAAAACCGCCGCAAAATACCTCTATAAACCGTCTCAATTTGCCCCTTTTTTTGTGGTGGATGGTGAAGGGGCAGTGGGGGGCTTAGTGAGGGGGGACCGGTAGTCCAGGGAGGTTCATTCAATTCATCGAAGCTTGAATATTATGGACAAATTAGGAAGGGTTTATACTTCTCATCAAAGCCATTGTTTACAAATAACCAAAAGAAGAAAGCCTTTGTTTACAAAGACATTACAATGGAATTAAGGTGATGATGATGCACAATTAGAGAGCTATATATCAAAGGATTTTGATAATTCCAGCTGTCACTTTGTTCGATCGAGTACCTCGTGGAAAATTGTAATTGCTCTCGTGAGTTAGGCGGGTGCGGCCAGTGCATTGCATATTAGTCGTGTCCTAAGATGAATTAGTATATGAAATGCACAAGCAATATCATTACGGCTAGCAATATTTTTAACATGGTTGTAGAAATAATATCATTTCAAAATACAAATAAACTATATATCAATGATTAATTATAAATACCAATTCCTTTGCGATAAATCTACTCCACACGAACGTTATACATGATAAATATAAATATTGAATTTTTTTAATGAGTGGTGTGAGTGACACATTTTTAACAGAATAATATATATATATATATATATATATATATATATCATGGGATAATTAAATATACTAATTAAAAAAACGATTTCTCAAAATCATAAATGCACATTCTAGAAACAACTTTTTGTAGTTGCTATTTAGAAAAAAAAAACCATAAATATTAAACATTAACAGTATATTAATGTTTGATGAAAATTTTCGATGATGTTTAAATTTTTTTTTACTCTAAGTTGCTTCTTTTTATATTTTTAGAGTAGTATTTAAGAAAGTAAAAAAATTAATTTTATCTTAAAAAATAACAAATTATGATATACTCTCTCTGCTCCTTATTATATATCATCTTTTAGGATATTTTTTTTTCTAATTATAAGTCACTTTACATTTCTTGTTTTCCCCCTAATTTACTCTTATTAAAGGCTTTGGCTATCAATATTTTTATTTTTTTTTACATTAATGAGTGTAAACTTTTAAATAAAACTTGTTACTTTTATTGATTTTTGTTATTCGATTAAGAATGTCAAAGAGCATTTTTATCCCTTTAATATACTTTTACATTATATAAGCTAAAAAATGTCATGTCATCAATTTCTTAGCTATTTTTTTTAACTAACTCAACATTTAAACCCTTAGCATATTTTTACTAAGATATACTCATATACCAATCAAAATATTTATTTATCCATTATTTATTAGATGGACTCACATGCTCCTCAATTTTTAGTCTTCGTTGACAAGCTTTAATTGGCTCATATGCTTATTGAAGCATACTTCAACATCTTCCTCCAATATTCATGTGCTAATTAGTTATTAAGCCAAACCCCTTAACATATCTTTGTTAGGTAAGGAATAAAGATGCTATTATAACAAGGATCTAGTTAGTAAAAAATTAATGACCTTAAATTTCTACAATGTTTCCATTATTGTAGTATTCCTTAGGCAATGGTTAGAAATTTTAAAAAGTCTTGTTAACCAATATCTCAAGGATATTCTTTAACAAATGTACTAAAAGAAAATTTATATTGGAAATCTAAGTCCACCAATTTAATGTTTTGAACTCAATATTTTTAAAGATATTTTTTTTATTCCTTAACCAATACTCTAAAAAAACTCTTTAACATCATCCATTTAAAAAAATAAACAAGTACCTATTTCTTATTTCTCAAAAATTAGCTGAGTAACTAAGTTAGTAAAACTGCACAACATGGAGTGTCTTCAATTTCTTTTATGAAAATGCTTTCTTTTCTCTTTGGTAAAAAAATATATATTTGTTTATAAAAAAATTGGTTTTCTTAACCTTATTTCAGGATAAGAACTCATAAGTGGCTATCTTTTATTGAAAAAAATAAATGTAAAGTCGTTTGGTTCTTTCGAGACAACATTTTTCTATAAAATCTATCATTTTTAGGTTTTTATCCTCAGTTTGAGGTTAATAAAACCCTAAAAAAAATACATGTTCTCTGCTAAGTAAACCTTTATTATTTACTCCCTCGTTCTTTATTATTTGTCATTATTGAAGAATTTTTTTATTCTTTTTTATTCGTTTTTTTGAGGATTTCAAGAGTGTAATAAATGTTATTTTTCATATTTATTCTTATTCAATAAACCTTGATATATGTAAGTAGTAAAACAACTAATGATTATAAAGGGACATGGGTATAATGGGTAAAAACACAATTAATATATTAAAAATTTAAACACTACTTATATTTTTTTTGGTGTACTAAACACTAGTTATATTTTTTAAAAGGATGTATTTGGTTTAAAATAGGATACATAACATACTCTAGATGAGTATTACGGTTCGGATTATAAGAAAAAAACTAATTTTATACTTATTAAGGAAGTTAGTTAATTATATTTAATTTTTTCAAATTTATAAAAAAACGGTGGTATTTATGGGAAGTAGCATTAAAAATAAAAAAAACTTAAATATGACTAGCCCCCAATCCCGTGCGATGCACGGGAGAAATACGAAATCGATAAAACATTTCATAAAGTTGCAATTAATATTAGTTTTAATGTATTGATAAAACATTTCACAAAGTTACAATTAATATTAGTTTTAATGTATTGATGAAACATTTCACAAAATTACAATTAATATTAGTTTTAATTTATTATTGAATAGTTACGAGGAATTTTAATATGAATAATGTTTAAGTGTAAATAAAGTATAATAATGTAAACATTCTTGTTTAAAAATTGTTTAGTAAGGATTCAATTAATAATATTATTTACGAAAGAGTCGATAAATTAGAGTCAATTAACATTCTTGTATGTAATATTTTTAAACTAAAAAATTCGCTTTTAAAAAAAAATTGAATAAGTGTTTTTGAAAAAGAATTAATTAATGACATTATAAAAATTCAAATCCAAATAACAAAAACATGCACATAAAAAGAATACAGAAAACTCATAGCATATTTTTTTTAATATATTAGATTTTGTTAAAATAAAAAAATAAAAAAAAACGGAGCACCAAAAACCGGTGCATGGTAGAAGCACCCTTGTTTTATATTTTACTTGTTTGAACCATTACTTGTGTCAGAAAGCATATGATAAAAAAAATTGAAATCCAAATAACAGAAACATGTACATAAAAAGAACACAGAAAACTCAAAGCATATTTTTTAATATATTATATTTATTAAAATAAAAAAGAACCGGAGCACCAAAAACCAGTGCATGGTAGAAGCACTCTTGTTTTATATTTTATTTGTTTGGACTATTACCTGTGTTAGGAAGCATATAATAAAAAAAATTCAAATCCAAATAACAAAAACGTGTATATAAAAAGAACACAGAAAACCCAAAGCATATTTTTTTAATATATTAGATTTATTAAAATTAAAAAAAAAAGAGTCGGAGCATTAAAAACCGGTGCATGGTAGAAGCAAAAAATTCAAATACAGCTAATAAAAACATGCACATAAAAATAACACAAAAAATCCAAAGTATATTTTTTAATATATTAGATTTATTAAAATAAAAAGAGTCGTAGCACAAAAACCGGTGCATGGTAAAAACACCCTTGTTTTATATTTTACTTGTAAGGACCATTACCTGTGTGAGGAAGCATATAATAAAAAAAATTCAAATCCAAATAACAAAAACATATACATAAAAAGAACACAGAAAACTCAAAGCATATTTTTTTTAATATATTAGATTTATTTAAATAAAAAAATAAATTAAAGAGTCGGAGCATCAAAAACCGGCGCATGATAGAAGCACCCTTGTTTTATATTTTACTTGTTTGGACCATTACCTGTCTAATGAAGCATATAATAAAAAAATTCAAATCCTGTAGGGTTAACCAATAATAAATCCTATCGCTACAGGATGAGCATGAGCTCTCTAATACAGGATAAGGGTGAATAACTCATCCTTCTTATCCTCTAAGAGCCACGTCAGCCCAACTGGGCCGAACAGACCCATAAGGCACCACAACACAACTTCCCCTATAAGTATCGCCATGCTATAGGGGCTAAGGTATGTTCTCTCATCCATACTCTCAAGAATTACGTGTGGCTTGATCCCCTTATCACTGGGGTACGTAGGATCGGGGTCACCCTCGTCAGCTGCAACAACCCCAAACACACATCGTGGTGTTCCATCAATACCGGGACACTACAAATCCAAATAACAAAAACATGTACATAAAAAGAGCACAAAAAACCGAAAGCATATTTTTTTAATATATTAGATTTATTAAAATAAAAAATAAAAAAAAGCCGGAGCACCAAAACCGGTGCATGGTAAAAGCACCCTTGTTTTATATTTTACTTGTTTGGACCATTACATGTGTCAGGAAGCATATAATAAAAAAAAATTCAAATCCAAATAATAAAAAGATGCACATAAAATAACACAGAAAACCCAAAACATATTTTTTTAATATATTATATCTATTAAATTTTAAAAAAATGAAAAAAGAGCCGAAACACCAAAAACCGGTGCAAGGTAGAAACACCCTTGTACTGTTTGGGTGAAATAGTCAAAATAGGAGAGAGTAAATTAAAAAAAAAAAGGGTGAGGGAATGGGCAGGATTAAAAAACGTGGAATGGGCGTGATTTTAACAGGGTGGGGGTATCTTTGCTAATTTATATATAAAAACAATTCAAATCCAAATAACAAAAACATGTACATAAAAAACACAGAAAATCCAAAGGATATTTTTTTAATATATTAGATTTATTAAAATAAAAAAGCCGGAACACTAAAAACCGGTGCATGATAGAAGCACCCTTGTCTTATTTTTTATTTGTTTGAACCACTACATGTGTCACGAAGCATATAATAAAAAAAATCAAATCCAAATAACAAAAACATGCACATAAAAATAACACAAAAAACCCAAAGCATATTTTTTTAATATATTATATTTATTAAAATAAAAAAATGAAAAAAGGAGTTGGTGCACGATAAAAACATCATTGTACTGTGTGGGTGTAATAGTCAAAATATGAGAGAGTAATTTTTTTTTAAAAAAAAAAGATGAGCGAATGGGCTGGATTAAAATAAAAGTGGAATGGGCGAAATTTTAATAGGGTGGGAGGAATCTTTGCTAATTTATATATAGCTAGATAACAATTTTTTAAAAATATTTTATAAAAATAATAGTGAGAATAAAACAAAAATAATAATAAATAATTAATTTTATTTATATTTTAAATTTAAAAAAAAAATATGTTTATTTCTTAATATTTCAAACCGGTTGGAATATTTCCCTTTCCCTTTTGTCGGACTCCCCACTGGCTCATTAATTAATAATAACAATGGGAAGCTACGAGAGGGTTTGAACATATTCGCATCGCAAACTACCTTTTTCTTCCCTCATGGAAAAAACGTGCTTCAAACAAAAAATAATATTAAATCACATAAACAAGTATATTTATTTATTTATTTTTTCTAAAATTTAAATTAGAAAGATAAAGAGCACATGGCCTCACATCTATTGACTCGGACCAAAGCAGATTGAAGGAACATGCTTTCAGAGCTGCCAAGCTTCCCCATATTCTCTCACTTCACCTTCTCAAACTTCCATCTTTGAACTAAACACGGTTACAAACTTACAACTTATAACAAATCAAAAGATTTCATTTTTATCACAGTCATATAATAATTTCCCTTATTTTTCTGTATAAAAATGTCTACTTTCCCTGATACGGTGGTGGATCGCCGGAGGTCCGGTAAGTCACCGGAGAAGTCCAATTTCTCACAAACTTGTAACCTCTTGAGTAACTTCTTGAAGGAAAAGCGTAGCTCTGGTGCTCCTATGCTTTCAATTGGTGGGAAAAATGAGCCTAGAGGTACTTTTGATTTCTCTTTTTTATTGGTACAATATTTTATCTTGCTTTATTTTATTATGTCCCTCAATCTTTTGTTTATAGACATAATTTATGATATAATATTAAAATTATGAAGTTGTTTGATGAGATAATTGACATATTTATTAGGAAATTTGGGAATTGGTTGTTGTTAAATAAATTACTTTGTTAATTAACTAAAACTGTATGAAATTGCACGTGATAAAATTGTTTAAGGATTACTAATTGTTTGGTATTGAAATTTTCAGCAAATACGAAGGATTTGTTATCTAACCTGCAAAATTCAGATGGGGCTTTGAGACTAAATGCTTCTTCAGCTTTGGAATTTCTTCCCCAGCTTGTGGAAAATGCCTGCATTAAGAAGCCTACTGTTAGGTGTGTGTATGTTTCTGTAATTCTTCTATGATTTAATTAAGCAAAAAGTTGAAAGCATGATATAAAGTAGGTTTATTTTCATCGGATTAATCGAGAAAAGAATGCTTAAAATGATGATCTGATCTCCATAAGTCTGAGTCCCCTAAAATTACTGATGTACCCTTGCTTTCACCGAAATTTGAGGATATTTTAATGCGAATGATGATGCCATAGGCCCGTGAATACCCTTAAATAGGTATATATGCTCAGACACTTTAATGGGTTGGAGTATAATCTTCCAATTTTAAGTTAATCTCACAACTATATTTGAATACCCTTTAAAAGGTATCTATGCTCAAATAATTTACTGTATCGGTTGGAGTATACTAATCCAATTCTACATTAATCCAATTCTAATCCAATTCTATATTTGAATATGATCGAAGACCAGAAGATCATTTATTAGGTTGAGATCTACTCCATGACTATATGTACAGTACTTTCTTGCAACCAGTTTGTAGACAAACTATTTTTCTATTAAATTCCTTCCCAATCACACTTATCTTTTACTAGAAATCATCATACTGGAGCCAAACTCAATTTAGAATATTCCAATAGTTTTTTTTCAATTTTCTTATGGTTGGACTTTGAAA
Source organism: Crotalaria pallida (assembly GCA_037953625.1). Classification (NCBI taxonomy): domain Eukaryota; kingdom Viridiplantae; phylum Streptophyta; class Magnoliopsida; order Fabales; family Fabaceae; genus Crotalaria; species Crotalaria pallida. The sequence continues at coordinate 144,280,692 of CM075651.1, read as the reverse complement.
TTGGAAGGGTATAAAAGAAAAAGTGATTTTATTATGTTCCTAGGTCTGTCTCATTCATGGGAAATTTCTATGGTACTAAGACATGTATGGCTTTCTAGATAAGTCATTAAGTATTAATTAAATACTGATTTTATTATAAATGGTTCAAATAATAAACATCAGTCAATAGTCTAACTATTTTACTTTAGAAAAAGAAAGGTATACTATAGATTCACTTAATTCAACCCATTAGACCTTTGCACTTGTATTTTACTATTTAATCACATGTTCTAATTCATAAAAGAACTTTTCTTTTCTCTCTCACAGTAAGACACCAGGGTCTGAATCTCCCCAATTGACAATATTCTATGATGGGAAAATGTTAGTGTTTGATGCTTTTCCACCTGAGAAGGCAACAGAGATTATGGAATTAGCGACCAAGTTAGCTTCTGCTGATAATCCCACCGTCAAAGAAAGTCCCCCTAGTAGTGGTAGTCCTGTTGCTACTACTGAAAGTTTGAAAGAGTCCAAAGGGTCTCAGACAAACACTGCCTCTGAAACCCCTAAACCAGGAAACCAAGCTGTTGGTTCAGGTATGTAATTTTTTCCCATTTGTCATTTGAGAACTGAAAACCAAATAGGAAATATTAGAGTATGCTTGGTTTAACAAAATATTTATATGCTTTAAAAAAAATGAGTATGTTACATGTTTTCATTCTAATTTTTGTTTTCAAATATCTGCATCATACCGATAAATCTGAATTTTACAGATTCCTGTACGATAAAGAAAATGAAAACAAAAGTAGCACACTTATGATTATTAATTAAAGTGGAAAATATTTACTTAAATCAGACAGTTCATTACTCTAAAGCGTTTAGATTGTTCATGCTTCATGCACAAATTCAAGGTTACAATTTTTGTGATAACAGATATGAGGTATCCAAGGAGAGCTTCACTTCTTAAATTCCTTGAGAAAAGGAAAGAAAGGTAAGAAACAGGTTGATATTTACTATTTTCTTTATTTTAAACTTTATTTAATTTGTGTATGTGATAATATTTCTAAAGTTGAATCTTTAATTGGTGCAGGGTCATTGCTAAAGGGCCATACCAAATTAACAACAACCCCAACCCCAGGCATGAGGGAAGCAGTTCAGGGGCTGAACCTGAAGATCAATGTTCCAAAAAGTTTGACCTTAACATGTAGTGGTTTAGTTTCATCATGATTTTAGGTTATACAGGCTCTGCCCAGCTGCAAGCTCCTCCTAACAATATAATTGTAGGCCTTTTGCAGATTGTTCGGGGCTTCCATACATATTTATCATATATATTTGCACTATTTATTATTTTGTCAATTATAAGGTCCAATTGATGTTGGACCGAATCATATAAAAGTTAGTTTTAATGTTTCTGATGATGATTAGTTTAAGAAAATTCCAAGTATTTGTGTGCATGATCTGATGAATGCAATTTCTTTTATACATGTGAGCCCAATTTATTAGCGTTCATTCTTTAAAAATGTATTTCATTTTGGATGGTATAGAACAGATGGAAAGGTTGTTACTCCTCCATCCCTAAATATAAGACCCCTTGAGAGATTTCATGTTAATTAAGAAAGTGAATTACTTTAGTCAATGGTATTGGAAATATGAATATATGATATTTATTTTTAAAATTATTCTTATTAATAGTATTGGAAATCTAAAAACTGTCAAGTAAATAAGGATGTTTGTGGAAAGAAGTAATTAATGATCATTGAAATTTGGTGTATGATCTTATATTTAAGAACAAAATAAAAGTATCAATTGATCTTATATTTAAAAATAGAGGTAATATTTTTTTTTCGAGGGTGGAACCGTGGAAGTACCTCAATAATGTAGTTTAAGTTTTTCTTGTTTGTTTCATGTGTATTGTTATTCTGTAAATCTAATAAGTAGTATATAATTAAGGGTCATGATAACGAGTGTATGGGGACTGGTTCCGAGTTAAGAGAAAATTTGCAAACCAGAGAGCTTAAGCTCATTTCAGTGGAAGCTCAAAACCACACGACAGCAACACACCAGGACGCAATGAAGCAAGGGACTTAGCTTGTTGCATTCAATTCTTCATGTTTGCTCTTCTCGTCATGTCTCTTTTATATTAAAATATTGAATCTGCTTCAAACAAAAACAACACTTCTCTTTCTTTCTCATTTTGACCCTTGAATCTTGATGTGCTTAAAACTTCAAATTGAATTTAATTTTTGGTCTTGCTTAAAAAAAATTATAAGTCCACGGTTAAAAACATAAAAAATCACATTTTCCAATAATTTTTATCTATAATTGTTTCCTTATTACACCCTCCGGTCCTATATATAAGACATACTTAACCGTATTCCTCAGACCAAGGAAAGTGGTTAGTTTTGTGAGTTTTATGAAAATATATTGTAACATTACAATTTTACTCCTCCACTTTACTTGGAAAGTTCACATTTATTAATGAATAAAAAAAAAGAAAAAACAATTAATGATACATAGAAAATATAAAGTGCCTATATATAGGACCAAAGATTTCTTCTAGAAGGTGCCCTATATATATATATATATATAGGACCAGAGGGAGTAACATTTTCCTTTGTTTTTTTCCCTTTATGGTTAGGCTCTAGAGTTTCTATTTACACTGTTTATGTCATGGGAGTTACTATCATACAATCCAAAATTGGATGGTTGCTATGCAACCTTTTTTTAAACCTAGTTAAAATTAGGTTTTTGCAATTTAGTCCAACATAAAAAGTAAATTAAAAATTTAGTCATTTGCATCTATAGACAAATTCACTACTACAAAATTGCTAATTAAAGGCGGTATTTTGAGGGCGGTTCCTTAACGAAACTGCCTTCTTTTGCTAAAAACTTTTAAGAGAAGGGTTCCTTACTCTAACCAGCCTTAAAAATGTTATTTTTAAAGGAGGTTCCGCTTAAGTACCGCCTTCGTATATTTTATTTAAAAAATGTTAAAATTAAATAAAATTCAAAGCATTTTTTAGAAGAGTTTATTTGTTAAACCGCCCTTATTTATTACTTAATTCAACTGTCCTCTTAAATCATAAATTAAAAATATTAAATACATACACACAACACACACTCTTAAGTCTCCAAACCCTAATTGCATCCCTTACTGACTTACTCCCTCAGACCTCAACTGCTGCGGCTGGCGGCTGCCCCTTCCCTTTTCTCCCTCCCCGCCGCGGCGCCGCCCCTCTGTAACACCCCCAAAATATTAAAGGTAAATAAAAATGCGAATTAATAAAAACTTTTTTTCAAAAGAGTGTGAAAACTAAAAGCATTGCTTATTAATATCATATTATATTACAAAACAGTCTGAGTGTAAATATAAGAATATAAAATTCTCAGAAATCCCTCTTTACACCCAGAGCATGGTCTTCACAACTTTATCCTTCAATAAGAGGATTCAGACAACAAGATGTCATCCAGGCTGTCTCTGCTAACGCTCCTTTAACTCTATCAGGAGAGACCTTTGACCTGTCATTCAAAAGAACCTACCACCACCAATGTGGTAGTATGGGAGTAAGTCACTTGTCATATCGCGTAAGCAGATTATATGATTGTTCAAACACAAGCATCACAGATATCATTTTAATGCAATGAATGCATGCTCAAGTGTCTTAACAAACAATAAATAATATTATTAATCTTTCATGCAATGCATGTACGTCTCTCAAAACATTCTTTTCATCACTTCAATAAAACAACACTCTGGGATAGGCAATCGTGCGCTCGATGTTTCCTCAACCTGTATAGCGGCCACAACGTTCTATACTGGAACCCCATCTACCACGATCCCAAAATGAACAAGGGGATGATTCCTGAACCATTGTGCACCTATAGTTCTAGGTCCTTGTCATTTCAACGTTGGCGGCCACACCGTACTATATGGTTTCCCAATCCCGCATGCACCTTACTCATTTTACGATTCTTGTAACATCATGCATGAGATGCATATTCCATTAATTATCAGCTTTTCCATTATCAAGAGTAATCATCATCATTATACACATGGCGGCCACACCGTTCCATGTCTTCATATAGCGGCCACACCGTACTATATGGAATCACACACATATGGCGGCCACACCGTTCCACATGTCTTCGTATAGCGGCCACACCGTACTATACGGAATCATACACATATGGCGGCCACACCGGTCCACATGTCTTCGTATAGCGGCCACACCTTCGGTACGAAATCATCTAAGCTCAGGGTCTCATACCAGAGCTATTCATTCAGGCTCACGACCTCATATCAAAGCTAATACAAGCTTCACGTATCCAAATTAGAGCAACACGCATCAACGCATTTGGATCGGAGCTAATAATCATCATGCATTATCATGCTCATATAATCATCATTGTTCTTTTATAAATAACATTCATCTCAAGTCAATTCATATTCTAATGAATCATCATGAATTCCATTATATTTTACTCCATAATCAACTCATGTAACACCTATGCAAAGCCTCAAGGATTATTGTGATTGACTTATTTAATTATTCATTTCTCTCAGGCACTAACCGGTTACAAGATCCACTAACCGGTTAGTGACAGCAAAACATATTGACTTTAAGTCCAAAACCTTCCAATCTTGAAACTAATTCCTTCCTACTCCGTATTGACCTTTTAAGACATAGTTCTAAGCATATTGCAGGTCTCCTAACTACCAAAAACATATTTTAAATTCATGTGCCCCTTAATGCCATATTCGGGAAAGTTTCATTGTTAAGCCTTAATAATTACTATGGTTAATTAGCTTACTTATTTCAAATTATGGTTCCATTATTAGTCCAAACCCATATCATACCCATATTTTAAGATTATCATACTAAACTTAATTAACTTCACATTTCTTTTTATACTCATGCAATGTCAACCATGACTCTATTGTTATTACCAACTTTAGCCATACTACAAACTAATGTGTAAATTCTAAATCTGTCATTACAACATTGCACAAGTCTTATTATTATGTCATAACAATTACCATTATTCACTAACTTACTTACTCTAAATTATCAGTTATAGCAATTTGGACATGACTCTAAGGTTATAGTAAGACTTAAGCATATCAAATTACATTCCATTAGTTCTAAGTCCATCAATCTAATTTCCAATTAAAACTTTTATCAAACCATAACAAATTCCATCTCTCCCTAGCTTATTTACTCCCAATGATTTGTTCAATTATTAGTCCAAGTCTAAGTAATAACTATTATCAATGATTGCTATACCAACATAAGCAACTGATGCATTCTGTCAGTCACTAACCGGTTAGAGAGCCCACTAACCGGTTAGTTAATGCAGTTTGACCGCATACTGCACTTTTCTTGTTGAATTCCTTTCATAGTCCAATTATTACTTCTTGACATCATTGGACAACCAACATATGGTATCTAGTTACTACTTTGCAGCAAGTAATTCAACCAAATCAAATCATCAAATCATCAAACCAATGCATCAAATCATTCAATTTATCAAGTTCATATTCATTGATTAATAATCAATTGCTCGTGACCCTAATACTTTCTCAATTTCAGCAATCATCACAAGAATCATAACAGAATTATAACAACATGCTTCTCATTAATTTCATTCTTGTTTAGGTCCTTAATTCAGTTACATAACATAGGGAGCCAAGGATTGTATTGGCCTCCAAGCCAACCAATTCTTGTCTTGGTTCCAATATCCACAATTCACACATATCATCACACAAACCATCAACCATAAATCCTAACGATATGAATGAGGTCTCTCATACCTTACACGAATTGGACAGCCCTAGACAAGCTCTAAAACCCCCAAAACAGCAGCTAGTAGCAGCCAACAGCAGCAGCTCGAAACCAGAAAAACAGAGCAACAAGAACAGCTCAAACCCTTTGATTTACAAGCTCTCACACTCACTAATCACAAGCTAAAGGTGCAGCAACCAAAGGCTAGTTACTTGCACGAATTTGAGAAGGAATTTGGGCAGAGTTTCAGCTCTGAAACGAATGGGAGTTGAGCCCCAATAGCAGCAACCAAAACCCCTATTTATAAAGGAGGAAAAGAGGGGAAATTGAGGGAAGAGTGGAGCAAATCGTTCCACCCAGCTTCTCCTCACACCACACACTTAATTGGAGGTGTTGAGGGGTGCTATGTGGCCTAAGGGAGAAGAAACCACGTTTTTAGCTCGAGATTTCGAGCTAAACCGACTTAAAATTATGCAGATACAAATGTACTAACCGGTTGCTGGTTTCACTAACCGGTTAGCCACTGCTAAAATCCAGAAATTTAAATATAAAATACTGATTTGCTCAAAAATTAATTTAAAAAGATTTACTTCTCAAAACAAAATTTCCACCGTTGGATGTCAAGATAAAATCATTAGAAACCTTGTCTAAAAATTTGAGCAAGATCCAACGGTTAACGAAAGAGATACAGTCCAATCTTTACATGATATTTTACCCAAAATATCACTTTTTACATATTTTATTTAAATCTTTCTTTGCCAAAGCTATTTTATTTCTAAAATATGTTTCCTTGTGCTTATTTTTCCAAAATACTATTCTTAAAAATATTTTTCAATAATAAAATAATTGTTTATCCTTTTTATAAAAATGAGGGATGTTACACTCTCCCCCACTAAATTGAATTTCGTCCCCGAAATTCGTCTTCCAAAATTGTTCATTTTCCAAAATATTTCATTAATAGAAGATTTTTATTCCACTTTTCTCAAAATAGCTTGGGAAATTCTCCCCCACTAAAAGAATTTAGTTACATTTTTCTCAAAATTTTCAGTTTCAGAAATATTTATATAGAATATTTCAAATAAATCTTTCCAAATAAATGAAATATTTCGAATAAAATTCCCCAAATCAAACATTTTGTATAAAACTTTGGAAAAATTCGCTTTGTGCCGCGCACTCTAATTACTCTGGCACGAGCAACGAAGTATTTATATGACTTTATTCATTAACGGTTGCAAATATTAGGGTGATCAGTCCTAATATTTAAACCATCAATAATAAAATCATTCCTTTCAGATACCATCTTTCACAAGAAAGATCGTATGATGTATCTTTAAGTTAGATGAACTTAAAGATAAGGGCATTCTTGTCACTATCAGATTTAGTTAGATAGTCAAGTTCTAGAGACATTTCCGTTGGGGAGACAAATACTTGTCATATCCCGGTGGTTGTCAATCTCTCTAGTCTTAACTGATCTTTCTATTTCTGTAGTGTTCACAGATATTTATCACATCTAACTGTGATAAAGGTTTCGATCACATGAATTGGGTCAGGGTTCCAGCAAGATGCTCAGATTATCAAACGATTCAATTAACGCAATTGTAGAATAAAGGACTATGTTAATTCAGAATAGGAGAACAAACACTTCATGCTTTACCTTAATCAGGATAAGACTCGTATCCTCGTATGGTAAACACCTTTCCTTTCTTGATCTGGTTGTCATTCATCACTTTCTTGCCTTTATTCTTCGGACAATCCGGCGAATAATGCCCCGGCTTCTTGCAGTTAAAGCAAACTACTCCTTTGGGTACACCACAATCTGATCCAAAATGATGTGTCCCACACTTTCCACACTGAGGTGGATGAGTGATTCCTTTTATGTTTCTTCGTTTGTTATTCTCCTTTGTTTGGGTTTTCCTTAATTGTGATTCATTAAGCTCTGTTTCCTCTGATTGTTCTTCCTCCATTGATGATTCCCTTAAATGCCTTTCTTTTATCTTCCTTTTCTTTTGAATTCGAGCATTCTTTTCATAAACCTTCTCAGCCTTCTTATCGTCCTCGTAGATTCTACATTTGTTGACCAACATTGAGAAATTACGTATTCCATGATAACTAATTCCTGTTTTCAGATCTGGGCGCAATCCGTTCTCAAACTTCACACACTTAGACCTCTCATCTGGATTATTCTGGAAGTAAGGAGAATACTTCATTAATTCCTCGAACTTTGCAGCGTATTCTCCGACGTTCATTTCACCTTGTTCCAATTTCAGGAATTCAACTTCTTTCTTTCTCCTCACATCCTCCGGGAAATATTTTTCCAAAAACTTTTCCTTAAATACTTCCCAGGTGATATTCTGATTTTCAACCTCCAGTAATTGTCTTATGTGATCCCACCAAGTCTCTGCTTCACCTTTCAACATATAAGTTCCATACACCACCTTTTGTTCATCTGTGCATCCCATAGTCCGAAAGATTTTCTGAATTTCTTGTAACCACCTTTGAGCTTCCTCTGGTTTATATCCTCCTTCGAATTTCGGTGGATCATTCTTTCTGAATTCCGACAACCCGTAGAATTCAGCAGGACCTCGACGATTAGGTCGAGTGTTATTCTCTAAAATAGTAGCAATCTTTTCCAGAAGTTGGTTCGTCACTCTGTTGGCCATCAGATATCTGCACTTATAGAAACTTAGATTAGAGTCGCACAACCTATTGAGTATGGAAAGGACCACACTCCACAGCCGAGAGTTGGAACCATTGCTCTGATACCATAAAGTGTAACACCCCAAAAATATTAAAGGTAAATAAAAATGCGAATTAATAAAAACCTTTTTTCAAAAGAGTGTGAAAACTAAAAACATTGCTTATTAATATCATATTATATTACAAAACAGTCTGAGTGTAATTATAAGAATATAAAATTCTCAAAAATCCCTCTTTACACCCAAAGCATGGTCTTCACAACTCTATCCTTCAGTAAGAGGATTCAGACAACAATATGTCATCCAGACTGTCTCTGTTAACGCTCCTTTAACTCTATCAGGAGAGACCTTTGACCTGTCATTCAAAAGAACCTACCACCACCAATGTGGTAGTATGGGAGTAAGTCACTTGTCATATCGCGTAAGCAGATTATATGATTGTTCAAACACAAGCATCACAGATATCAATTTAATGCAATGAATGCATGCTCAAGTGTCTTAACAAACAATAAATAATATTATTAATCTTTCATGCAATGCATGTACGTCTCTCAAAACATTCTTTTCATCACTTCAATAAAACAACACTCTGGGATAGGCAATCGTGCGCTCGATGTTTCCACAACCTGTATAGCGGCCACACCGTTCTATACTGGAACCCCATCTACCACGATCCCAAAATGAACAAGGGGATGATCCCTGAACCATTGTGCACCAATAGTTCTAGGTCCTTGTCATTTCAACGTTGGCGGCCACACCGTTCCAACCGTCTCATATAGCGGCCACACCGTACTATATGGTTTCCCAATCCCGCATGCACCTTACTCATTTTACGATTCTTGTAACATCATGCATGAGATGCATATTCCATTAATTATCAGCATTTCCATTATCAAGAGTAATCATCATCATTATACACATGGCGGCCACACCGTTCCATGTCTTCATATAGCGGCCACACCGTACTATATGGAATCACACACATATGGCGGCCATACCGTTCCACATGTCTTCGTATAGCGGCCACACCGTACTATACGGAATCATACACATATTGCGGCCACACCGTCCACATGTCTTCGTATAGCGGCCACACCTTCGGTACGAAATCATCTAAGCTCAGGGTCTCATACCAGAGCTATTCATTCAGGCTCACGACCTCATATCAAAGCTAATACAAGCTTCACGTATCCAAATTAGAGCAACACGCATCAACGCATTTGGATCGGAGCTAATAATCATCATGCATTATCATGCTCATATAATCATCATTGTTCTTTTATAAATAACATTCATCTCAAGTCAATTCATATTCTAATGAATCATCATGAATTCCATTATATTTTACTCCATAATCAACTCATGTAACACCTATGCAAAGCCTCAAGGGATTATTGTGATTGACTTATTTAATTATTCATTTCTCTCAGGCACTAACCGGTTACAAGATCCACTAACCAGTTAGTGACAGCAAAACATATTAACTTTAAGTCCAAAACCTTCCAATCTTGAAACTAATTCCTTCCTACTCCGTATTGACCTTTTAAGACATAGTTCTAAGCATATTGCAGGTCTCCTAACTACCAAAAACATATTTTAAATTCCTGTGCCCCTTAATGCCATATTCGGGAAAGTTTCATTGTTAAGCCTTAATAATTACTATGGTTAATTAGCTTACTTATTTCAAATTATGGTTCCATTATTAGTCCAAACCCATATCATACCCATATTCTAAGATTATCATACTAAACTTAATTAACTTCACATTTCTTTTTATACTCATGCAATGTCAACCATGACTCTATGGTTATTACCAACTTTAGCCATACTACAAACTAATGTGTAAATTCTAAATCTGTCATTACAACATTGCACAAGTCTTATTATTATGTCATAACAATTACCATTATTCACTAACTTACTTACTTTAAATTATCAGTTATAGCAATTTGGACATGACTCTAAGGTTATAGTAAGACTTAAGCATATCAAATTACATTCCATTAGTTCTAAGTCCATCAATCTAATTTCCAATTAAAACTTTTATCAAACCATAACAAATTCCATCTCTCCCTAGCTTATTTACTCCCAATGATTTGTTCAATTATTAGTCCAAGTCTAAGTAATAACTATTCTCAATGATTGCTATACCAACATAAGCAACTGATGCATTCTGTCAGTCACTAACCGGTTAGAGAGCCCACTAACCGGTTAGTTAATGCAGTTTGACAGCATACTGCACTTTTCTTGTTGAATTCATTTCATAGTCCAATTATTACTTCTTGACATCATTGGACAACCAACATATGGTATCTAGTTACTACTTTGCAGCAAGTAATTCAACCAAATCAAAGCATCAAATCATCAAACCAATGCATCAAATCATTCAATTTATCAAGTTCATATTCATTGATTCATAATCAATTGCTCGTGACCCTAATACTTTCTCAATTTCAGCAATCATCACAAGAATCATAACAGAATTATAGCAACATGCTTCTCATTAATTTCATTCTTGTTTAGGTCCTTAATTCAGTTACATAACATAGGGAGCCAAGGATTGTATTGGCCTCCAAGCCAACCAATTCTTGTCTTGGTTCCAATATCCACAATTCACACATATCATCACACAAACCATCAACCATAAATCCTAGCGATATGAATGAGGTCTCCCATACCTTACACGAATTGGACAGCCCTAGACAAGCTCTAAAACCCCCAAAACAGCAGCTAGTAGCAGCCAACAGCAGCAGCTCGAAACCAGAAAAACAGAGCAACAAGAACAGCTCAAACCCTTTGATTTACAAGCTCTCACACTCACTAATCACAAGCTAAAGGTGCAACAACCAAAGGCTAGTTACTTGCACGAATTTGAGAAGGAATTTGGGTAGAGTTTCAGCTCTGAAACGAATGGGAGTTGAGCCCCAATAGCAGCAACCAAAACCCCTATTTATAGAGGAGGAAAAGAGGGGAAATTGAGGGAAGAGTGGAGCAAATCGTTCCACCCAGCTTCTCCTCACACCACACACTTAATTGGAGGTGTTGAGGGGTGCTATGTGGCCTAAGGGAGAAGAAACCACGTTTTTAGCTCGAGATTTCGAGCTAAACCGACTTAAAATTATGCAGATACAGATGTACTAACCGGTTACTGGTTTCACTAACCGGTTAGCCACTGCTAAAATCCAGAAATTTAAATATAAAATACTGATTTGCTCAAAAATTAATTTAAAAAGATTTACTTCTCAAAACAAAATTTCCACAGTTGGATGTCAAGATAAAATCATTAGAAACCTTGTCTAAAAATTTGAGCAAGATCCAACGGTTAACGAAAGAGATACAGTCCAATCTTTACATGATATTTTACCCAAAATATCACTTTTTACATATTTCATTTAAATCTTTCTTTGCCAAAGCTATTTTATTTCTAAAATATGTTTCCTTGTGCTTATTTTTCCAAAATACTATTCTTAAAAATATTTTTCAATAATAAAATAATTGTTTATCCTTTTTATAAAAATGAGGGATGTTACACCCTCCACGCAGTCCAGCCTTCTCCGTCGTGGTTCCTCCATCTTGCTCCGTCGTCCTTCCTTCTCGCTCCCTCGGCCTTCTGTCGTTCGTTCCTTCGTCCCTCTCCTGCGACGGAAGCTGCTCGCCGGAGATAAGGTGAAGGTAGCTGGAGCGGTGCTGTTCGGGGTGAGCTCGGCGATTGGTTATTTGTTGATGCTGGCGGTGATGTCGTTCAACGGAGGTGTGTTTGTGGTTATCGTGGTGGGTCTCGCCGTCGGTCACTTCGTTTTCCAAAGTGAGGTTTAAGAAGAAGCTTCTTCCGTTGTTGTTGATAGCTCTTGTGCATGTGCTTGATATCACTCACAAATATCTGTGAATTTGTAATGTTATTTATGTATTATGATTATGTTTAATTATTATTATTATTATTATTATTATTATTTTCTTGTTTGCAATTCTGTGTAGACAATTTGTTAATTATGAATTTATGATCCTCATTATTATTGAAAGTGGGAACCATTCTGAAATTGCATTCAATCTTGTGGCAGTTTGATGATTAAATATGGTTGGAAGAAAAATCCTATCTAGTTTTAGTAGTATTACTTTGGCAATTGTCACAGTTTAATAACATGCCAAATTAACAAGGCAAAAATATGAATGGTTGCAATGACGTTTTCCTCGCACTCAGATGCAGGGAAATGATAATCATATGGTGCGGGGAAAAGCTTCAAAGAAGTTCCTACTCACAGGTCGAACTACTGCAAAATTATTACTATGACAGGTCATCTTCTCCCCTTTCTTTTTTTTTTAATTCAAAATAACTGATATTTCTTAGTGTATACATACTTTGGAAAAATAATATTTCACATATTATATTATTGATTTCCATGTTTCCCTATCAATAAAATATTTTTCTATATTGAAGCTCGAAATATATAAGATCTAAGTGAGTGCTACTCCTGCATTTTATATCAAGTAAGTCACTCTACTTGCAGAACCTAGATCTGGTACTGTCCACATTGCTTCTTTTTATAGATACTCGAAAGTGTTCCTTCATTTTTAGTTCGTACTTGGCAGCATTCTTTTATTTTTCTCTTGAGTGAGGTCTGAACTTTGAAGTAATAAAAGTGTGTTTTTCTCTTGTCATTTTCAGTTGAAACAATGAGAAACACAAGTTTGCTACACCTGTTCTTGTGCTTTGTTATTGGTTTAGTAAGTCTGGTGCAAGCAGAAGATGCATATAAGTTTTACACATGGACTGTGACTTATGGCACTATCTCTCCCCTTGGTACTCCCCAGCAGGTGAATAACTGATCTGATTTTAATTTTTTGGATCTAATATTTATTCTTGGATTAAAGGGTGTTTTTGTAAATCTGATTCTGATATTTTGCTATTGGTTCTTGTTTTTTTTTAAGGTTATTCTCATCAATGGTCAGTTTCCTGGTCCAAGACTTGACTTGGTAACAAATGACAATGTAATTCTCAACCTCATCAACAAGCTGGACGAGCCATTTCTACTTACTTGGTGAGGTTCTTATCCTTTACTCATGATCTGTGCTTTGTGGTCAGCATTTACTTTTTTATTTGTACATATCCACTTGTGTTTTTGTTTTTTACGTGAGCATTTTTATTTCACTGCTTGAAACTGAAAGGATTATGTTGTTCTTTGGCTGCTTAATCATGATGGAGGACTCAACGTGTACCACAAATCTGTCATCCCAATCCCTTATCCAAACCCTGATGGTGATTTTACTCTACTCATTGGTGATTGGTACAAAACCAACCACAAGGTAAGCAATGAAAGCTTTTTTTTCTTCCTCAAAACATACTGTTTTAAAATTCAAATCTGTGTGTCTATTGATGATAACCTTTTCATATTTGATATGTATGTCTTGCTAGCAAAGTTTCTAGTTGGCTCAATAAACCTGAGATTGGACTAGAAATTAAAATTCCTATTGGTTCTTGTCATTTTTAACTTGGTTCATTGAATTCGTTCATTTTGTCTTGTTGTTTGCAGACATTAAGGCAAACTTTGGATTCTGGAAAATCTCTTGCATTCCCTGATGGCCTCCTTATCAATGGCCAGGCTCATTCTACCTTCACTGTTAATCAGGGTAAGTCTGTTTTTCATATGTTTATTTTTTGATATACATAAATATCAGTTATTTCAATATTTCATTAAGTCTGTTTTTCATATGTTTATTTTTTGATATACATAAATATCAGTTATTTCAATATTTCATTAATTCGTTATATTATAAGTCTGTTTTTCATTAAGGCTCTCTTTTATGCGGTTGCATTTTTGAACGAAACTTGTTCATTATTTATGTTTCGTGTGAATGATGCAAGTATCTCAAAATTCTTAAGTGCCAGATCTATAATGGGTTTTCTATTTTTATTTTTATTATAGAATATTGAGTGTTATCTAACATTTTTTTTTTACATTTGTTAACAATTTAATATGCTTCCTTTCCTACGAATTACATTTTTTTTTCTCAGGTTGGAGACTTTGGCCTGTCAAGGTTGAAGGAAGCAACTTTATTGACTACAAAATCTGGAAGAGGCACTGTAATGATATCACTCTTTTTTTTCAGCTTTTACATACAAATCATCTTGCTAGAACAACGAGTAGCAGAATCTTTATTTTGCTTTTATGTTGATGTTTTTTTATTGCTTTCTCAAGCTAACAAGCCTTTTTGCTGTCACAAACTCATAATGCAGCCTCAGTGGATGACCCCTGAAGTCCTTCGAAATGAGCCTTCCAATGAGAAGTAATTCCTTGGAGCTGAAACTTACAATGAGAAGTAATTCCTTACCGTGGATGGCCCCATGAATCTTGCCTACGCTGCTGACTGTGCTGGAGGCACTATGAAAGGAGTTCTTAGTGCAACAAATGAGAAACTTATAACATACCGTTCCAAGTTGTACTTTTGAATGACTTCAGATAGTCGAATGAGAAACTTATAACATACCTTTCCAAGTAGTATATAGAAAACTATTGTATTATATCTCTTGTATATTGAACAAATATATAGAACACTCTTCCTTGACTTCATATGATTGGATTTTTAGTATATCACTTGCCTTTAGAGGCTTTAGAGTCCAACAAT
The DNA here is from genome assembly GCA_037953625.1 of Crotalaria pallida. Lineage (NCBI taxonomy): Eukaryota > Viridiplantae > Streptophyta > Magnoliopsida > Fabales > Fabaceae > Crotalaria > Crotalaria pallida. The sequence continues at coordinate 144,265,616 of CM075651.1, read as the reverse complement.
GAATATGGCATGTTATAAAATTTGGGTTTGATGAAAAAAATATAGCCACAACTCAAGCTGTGCATATTTAAAAAAAAATCTATTTTGGCCACAATTTAAAGTGTGGCTAAATATTTTTTTTAAAAATATCTTCTTATTTAGTCACGGTTATAACTGTGGCTAACTAATAAAACCAGATTAAAGGGGGCAGTTCTGAATAATTTTTTTGAAGACAAAAGAGGGTGGTTCAGAACCAGCCTCATTGAAAAAAAAAGAGGGCGGTTCCGAACCTCCCTCATTTTAATAAGTATTTTTAAGGGCGATACATTTAAGGGTGGTTCGGAACCGCCCTCTTTTAGCTTAAATAACCTCCTTCAAAAGGCTTTTTTGTAGTAGCGATTATAATTTTTAATTTAAAAAAAAAAATTAAAAGTAGTTAAAATTAGTCACTTGTGTAAAAAGGCTTAATCCAAGTGACTAAATTTAAAATTAAAAGTTATAATTTGTCTATAGGTACAAAGGACTAAATTTTTAATTTACTTTTTATGTTGGACTAAATTGCAAAAAACTAATTTTAACTACTTCAAATAATGACATGGCATAGGTGGCAACTTCTTATTGGTTTAAGAAAAGGTTGCATAACAACCATCCAATTTTGGATTGCATGATAGAAATACCCTTATGTCATTTACATTGTTTTTCCCTCTCTGGTTAAAAATGCGTGGGAGAGATGATTCGGTTGTTTGTGTGTATATAAGTTAGAAAAAATAATTAATCAGGAAGTGTGACATTGCACTTGAAGGAGGATGGATGTTATGTGATTTTGATATTTAAAGGATTTAATTGATGTAAAAAAATATTTAGGGACTAAGTTGATATCATATGTATTTTATCTTTGGGATCTACTAGACTATTAATTCTATAATTAATACTGATAATGTATCATTATTTATTACTTTCTCCGACTCGAATTATAAGAAAAACCAACTAATTTTACGCTTATTAAGGAGGTTAGTTGATTGTATTTAATTTCCTCAAATTTATAAAAGAATAGATGTATTTTAAGAAAGTTGCATTGGGAATGAAACAAAAATTAAATAAGATAACAATTTTTTAGGGATGATTTTGAAAAGTGGCATTGAGAATGAAATAAAATTTAAGAAAGTTGGTTAGTTTTGCTTATATTTTAAACCAAGAGAGGTGTATTTTTTGTTGCTTATATTTCAAGCCGGATGGAATATTTTTTTTCACCTCGAATCTTGTGCTCTTTCTCTTTACTAATAATTACATAATAATATCAATTAATAATTTTTTAATCCTTGTTCGTAAATTAAAATAGAGACAATGAAATAGTATTTACTTTTCTTTTGGCATTTATTAGTATACTCCTTTCATTTTTATTTTATCTATTTTTATATAAATTTACAAATAATTAAAGCAAATTTGTTCAATTAACTGACATAAACTATTTATTTTGTTTTTTATATCTAACATTTTTTCCCATTTATCAACTATCATTAATAATATTTCACTAACTATTTTTCAATTTCTCATCTAAAACCATATAAATAAAAAAGAGTAGTTTAATTGATATGAACTGTATATACATCACCTATCATTCATTTATATTAATTTTACTTAATTAGAAATCAATTATTATAAAGTCACGAATAGTTAATGATGTGCTGATAATGTAAAAAGACTTTACATTATAAATACGCATCCTATATTTTCTCAATAAAAATGAGCTACTAATATTTACTGAATTTCCAAGAGAACAATGCAACTAAATAAAAATGGATCAGTATTTCAAACGTGAGAGCTTTCCATGGGTAATTAGTTTCATAAAGAATTATAACTTTATGAGCAAGGGTTGTAAGGAATTATTATCCTTTGTCAGTAGAGCTGCTCCTAACCCTAATTTTAAGAGAGAGGAAAAAAAAAAAAGAAAATTGTCTTGTTTGCGAAAAGCTAAAGTACTATGCTCCATGCATGTTTGATAAGGTATCAAGGATTAACGTAAATAACTTCTGATACTCAAAATAACAATTGTGTGATTTTGTTACTATTGGGACAAATTGATGGGCACATGCAGATGCAAAGGTAAAGACAAAACCGATAATTTACTATATATAAAAACTATTGGGACAAATTGATGGGCACATGCAAAGGTAAAGACAAAACCGATAATTTACTATATATCTATTTGGCCAAATAAAGAAAAACAACATCATCAAGGAAATAAAGTGATATATATATTTACTTGAGATTAATGGGTATGTATTGACGGTGTAACGTTTTTTACACCATCAATCCATAATCTATCATTCAATTGTATTATTTTCATTTGAAAGTCAATAATCATAAAAATATAAATGGTAGCAAATGATGCACCGACGATATAAAAAATTCTTACACTATCGATGCATCATCTATTTTCTCACATTATTTATGTTTCATTCTCGAATATGTTAGATTCTAAGTCGTTATTTGTTAAGGTGCGGGAGTACTTGAAAAAACAATTACTCCCTCCCATCTTTGGTATAAATTAGTATTTTTTAAGAAATTTTCATGAATTAAAAAATTTAATTAATATTGTTAGTTATGAGATCAAAATCAATGTTATTTTTTTTTCAAAATTATCTTTATAATTATTATTAAGATTTTAAAAAATGCTGAATAAAAAAAGATGTTTATAAAAAAAGTATTAATACTATTAATAATTGAAAAATAAATTTATAAATAAAATTAAAAAACTCTTATAAAAATTTATATTAAGAATGAGAGAATGTATTTTCTTAAAAAAAAATAAAAATGAGAGAATGTATCGATAAAAAAAATAGACCAATGTGGGTTGGGACGAGTGGTAAGCGGCTCGGTCTTTGCTTAAGCAAGGTCTCGAGTTCCAGTCCTTGTGAATGCAGAAAATTCATGTTGGGAGACTCACCTGCCATAGCCAGGCACGCGACCCGGGTCGGATCCGGATGTACCTAGGTAGTACTTAGGGAACCGGGTGGAAAAAAAAATAGTCATAGGATCTCAAAGATATGTGTCCTCTACTTCAATAACAATAACAATTTTAACAAGTAAAAAAAACACTTGAATAAAGTAGAACAACGTAATTTTTGAGAAAGTAAACGAGTCTTTGTCAAACGAGTGACACGCCACAACAATGCAACGTGATACACGAGGATAAATTAGCACCTACCGACTTTGCCAATGGTCCTTGTTGTTTGGTCCCATTTGTAATTGTGGAAGGGCAATGAGGAGGCCCTAGCCCCTTAACCCCGCTCCTTCCGGGGCAATGTGATAACCTAACGTAAATGGAGGATCACGTTTAAGATATGGGTTATATGTAGGCATGACAACGGGGCGGTGCGGGGACGGATTATGCACTTCCCACACCCGCCCCCGTCTCAAAAATTTGCCCCCACCCCTGCCCCCGTCCCCTGCCGGGTATCATAAAAGCCCACCCGCCCCTGTCGGGTATCATAAAAGTCCACCCGCCCCCGTCCCCGTCGGGGGTCGGGTAAAACCGCACCACACCTGTCCCCGCTTTTCTTTTAAAAATAATTTTTCTAAAAGAGCTTTTCTTTTAGGGTCTTGCTAACAAGTGTCCTAAGGGCACTTGTTAAGGTTACTACATATGGAAAAAAAATCATAAGTTCACATTCACCACTCTCTCGAAAACATAAAAAATCACACTTTCTAATAATTTTTATCTATAATTACTCTCTTAACATTAGGGCACTTGTTAGCATTTTCCTTTCTTTTATAATATACCAACTTTTTCTTTTAAAAACAACTTTTCTAAAAGAGTATTTTCCACAAATGATTTTTATTAAGAGTCAAAACATTATTTTTAATATTTTTTATTACTATTATTATAAATTATATATAATATATAATATACATATACATATATAGTGTGAGCGGGTCGGTTTCGGGGCCGGGTGCGGGGCGGATAGTAGAATTACCACACCCGCCCCCGCCCTGTGATTGAAAAAGTGGGTTTTCCCCGCCCCAGCCCCGATACCCGATTAGAACGGTTTTTCCCCGCTAATGGCGGATCGGGTTCGGGCGGGTGCCCGCGGTTCTGGTTTTTTTTGCCATGCCTAGTTATATGAGACCTAAAAATATTGTTTAATCATTTTAAAATAAGTAAATTAATATTGAAAATCTAAGTTTAACATTTTTTTGAGTGGGTCTTTTTACTTGCTTAATAGGACATTTGTTGTTATTTTTCAAAATTTTATGATAAACTAGTTTACATTATTATCACATCTCATCATGTATATAACAAATATTTTAATATGAAAGATTTTTTTTTTTGAAAATGCTAAATAATAAAACAATTTAAAAAATAAAAAGGTAAACTCATGTGTTACTAATAGGGAAAACACACATACATGGTGTCTCGGCCGGGGTCCCGGGTCGCCCTCGGGGCCTCGCCTACGAGTGGGGGTCGGCTGACCCAATATGGAATCGCCACCGCATTTGTTACAAAAACGTGGAAAAAATAATTATTAATTAAAAAGGATAGAGATTGGTCTCGAACTAGATAGATTCCAAGTTCGGGAGTCGGTTACGAGCCGGGGAAGGTATTAGCACCTCGTTGCCCATTCTTCGAAAATGGTACCTTTGATTGGTTTTAATTAAAAGACCTAAATAATTGGTTTGCCAAAAATTATTTGTTTTTTATTGTTGTGTCTGACAAGGTTGTCTTGATCCTACGTACCCTCATAACATTAGGAATCAAGGCTACGTAGTTCAAAATTAATTTTAAAATATATTTTATGCGGAGAGGAAATATGCACAAGACCTTAACATTTAGTTAAGAAAATGTGGATTTCCAAAACGCATTAGAATTCTTAATTAATAAAAATTATTAAAATTTATAAAATTTAATTTATTTATTAAAAAAAACAGAAAACATAATAATAAAAAAAATGTTTATCATGTTGAAAACAAAGAGGAAAGTCCGAGAGATCCCTCCACTAAATAAATGGGTGATAAAAACCGGCTTGCCAAAGTATATCCAATAATCTTTTTTTTTTTTAAAAAAAAGTGAGATTTAATTATTAAAATTTATGATCCCAAATTATTTAATTTAAATTTAATAATTAAATTTATAACATATTCTAAAATACAAATACATTGATTGAAGGATAAAATTAGAATCTAAATATCAAACTTGTACCTTGATGCAAAAAAATTTATTATTCAGCAACAAAAAGGATTCATAAAAATTAATAATTAAAATATCAATAATAAAATATTACATTTTATTTTATTTATGTTTAATTATTTAAAGTATTATTTATTAAAAAAAACTAAAAAGAGTAAAAAAAATAAAAAATAAAAAATGAAACAAACCTGAAGTACTGGAAGGAGGGAGTACTGGAAATGAGACTGGACGGAGGAAGTAGTGCAGGGAGAATGGAACAGAAGTGGGGAGGGAGACTTGATGTTGGCACGGAAACCGAGAAGGAAAAAAAAACAAAAAAAAACAAAATAAACAGGAAATGAAATACTCCTATTACGTGTGGGTCTCCCTCGCACCAAATGAATTTTCTTTTTATCTTTGTACACCACACCCACACTCAACTTTTTTCTCAACACCTCTCTCCAAAAAATAATTGTGTCTTCAAAAAATTGTGTGTAAAATTCTGCTGTGTGTTTAAAAAAATTCTCTTCTAAATTGTGAGGAAGAAAGCTCTATTTATAGAAAAAAATTAGGTTAGGAAAACTAGGTTTTTTTCAACAGGCTTTGAAAGCCCAGTAGAATATTCCCTGATTTATTTTTCAATTTAAATTTTTCAATTTTTTTTTGAAGATAACTCTCAATAAAATAAATTTGATTATAATCATTTCACAAAAATTTATCCCTATCCTCACAACAACTAACATAACCTTTTCTTAAAAAAAAAACAAATTATCTTTTTTTTTCTGATTTTTTTATTTTCCGTTTTTTTTTATTTTTTACAAAAAAAAATTATTTTTTATTGATTTTTCATTTTTTCATCTCTTTTTTTTAAAAAAACATTTTTATTATTTTTTTTTTATTTTGTTTGGGGAGGACAAAATTGGGTGTCAACACATTGTATCAGCAAGTATACCAAAAAAAGTACATTATTTTGGTAACATTTCAACATATACAATTAAAAAAAAAATTATAAAATGCTACGCAAATCAGCATACCTATTTTCTCGCATATGTGCTGAATCAATTTCACTTAAAATAATATATACTTATATTACATACTTATTTGATCTCAAAATATATATATATATATATATATATATATATATATATATATATGAGATTGCTAACATGAGTCTCCTCTTATTTTAGAAGGATTATGTTAGCAATATGTTCCAAAATTTTTAAACAAAAAACCCTTTATAGCTTTGAAGAAATAAAATTATAATCAAAGTTGTTTTAGTAAAATAATTATTAACCTAATTAAAAAATTAAAAAAAAAAATCTCCCACCTCCCCCCAAATCCCAATCTAAAGTAAATTTTCCCAAACCCAAAATCAAATCCCCTCTCTCCCTTCCTCTCCCAACCCTAGCCTCCCTCAAGCAACCAGATCAGCCACCGCCGCCACCGCCGTTCGCTCCTCATGCATTTGTCCCCTCTCTCCTCCTCGCCCGCGTTCGTCCTTTCCCCACTCTGTTCGCGCCTCCGCCACGTTGTTCGCGTCTGTCGCCAATGTTGCGTTCGTCCCTCTCCTCACTCGCCTCTGTGACGCGTTCGTCCTCCGCTAGTGTCACCTCCCACAGTCGTTTGCATCCCCCATCGCTGTTCCACCGCCATCATCGTCCTCCGCCTCACCAAGACCCACGACGTCGTCGTCTTCCACTGCCTTCTACCTCTGTTCTGTTCGCACTCCCTCATTCTGCCTCTGTTCCCACTAAATCTCTATACGGAATGACATTTTTCCACAACTATATATGCTTCCTCAATTTCTGTTCTTTGAATTAATTTCTGATATGTTTCAATTTAACCCTTGTCATGTACTGTACCTCTTGATTGGAGTTGTATATTTTATTACCCAAGGTTAATGGAGCTTCTTAAATTCTAGGTTGAAATATTTGCTTTGGTTTTGTTATATGATGAATGAAATATTTGCTTTGGTTTTGTTACATGATGAATGATAGAATGAGTGTATAAGAGTATAAGACAATTTATGGCATGGCCATATAGTGATGAACTGACGTGTACTGGAATAAGTTGCATAATCTAAGTCAGTTATGCTATCACTGGAAACATGATCCCTTAGCCAACTTTTGAGCTAATACTGTAATTGAATGCAGAGAGTATGAGTTAAAAATTAAGAATATGACAGAACGTACATAATTCATGCCAAACGAAGTAACAATTCATGCACCATGCCCCTGTGAAATGTTACTTTATGGTAATTGATAGAGTTCTTATTTATTACTGGAGTTTTGGTTGAAAGTATTTGCATGACATTTAATTTATGCAAGTATGTATATAAAATACATCAACTGCTAATTTTTTTTTCTTTTTATCTCCCAAACTACTCTTTCATGTTGTTTGCCTAGAAATTTCGATGGAAATGTATACATTTAATCACTTTCATAATTGGCCAATAATCTCCCCAAAACCATTTGACAAGCTTGTTCCTTTCATGTTTCTATTTTTTCTTTTTTTTTTGTGGAGGAAGAAAGGCTTGAACATTCATCCCACAAGATTGTGTCAAGGATTTTTTCAACTTAGTTTGTAGAGTTGTTTACAAAACCATTCGTCCCACTAATTGGTTGCAGTCGCCTTATCTCAATGGAATTTTAATTCCTCTAATATGACAGTAATCACGAAGCTCTATTTATTTTCTTTGATTTCATCATTTTTATTAAAAATGGTCTATAAATAAAATAAAACAAAATAATCATAAGAGAAATCAGCTTAAATAAATAATCACACAACATAATAAGTTTATTACACCAAATCACATACACTTTCCATTAACTTTATGACAAAATACAAAGGAGAGAGTAGTTCAGCATTGTCCTGTCTTTATACATACATTGCTTCATTGGTTTTTTTCAAAAGCAACTTACACAAATTCTCAGTGTCATCAAAGTTTGATGAAGTAAATCAACTTATAATATCTTTACAATCACTGTAATTTACATATCTAAATGATCACCCTCTCCTTGAGAACTAGGAGTCATGTTTGATGACTGCACAATTACTTTTCTAAAATATCTCGACAGTATGAGCCGGGCAATATTCTCAGCTGCCACATATAGAAGTTAATACAAAAATAAAAAAACCTATATATATATATATATATAAAGATTGTCCAATTTTCATCCTAACCACTGCTTCAATGGTACAGCAACCAATCGTTGATTATCTTCCCCGAAACAGCCAAGAGAGAACATGGAAAAATCACAGAACCTGAAAAAATTTACAAATGAAAAGACAATAACAAGAATCAAGAATCTGGGCTGAGTCACCAAATTGTGAAATGGGCTTGATACCTCTCAGACGTTGAGATAATAAGCACAAACACTAAACTGCAAAAGGAACAACTTCACCTAAAGGATTCCCTTTTAATGCTTCTGTAAGGGAGTTCTGCAAGTGCATGGTTCTAAGTGAAAGCCCCTCTACTCTTGAGAAAGTATATAAAATTCACATTATCAGAGCTCTTTCAGAAAAGATACAAATCATGGCAAGGTGGCATTTGTTGCACATGATATAATCTAGCACTTCAACCTTCATTGGTGATAATGGCATAATCGTTTTGTTGAAACCGAAAGAAACCCAATTGGAAATTTCATTCAACATTTGATCTTCTCTTGAATAGACTGTATCTTGAGAGCCATTCACCGGAAAATACTCAAATAACACTAAGGCATGTGCTAACAGAACAACTATCAGCTAAATTTACCAACAGAACAACTACCACCCAACCAAGCTATTGTTCCTCCATTGATGTGGAGATGTAAATCTAATGTTATTGTTGTTCCTGAACTACTACCGTTCCTGATATAGAAAGCAGAAAAGCTCAATTGTAGCCAAACCAGAAAGTAATAGCAAATTTGTCAAATTTAGAATTCACAATATTAGAATAAAAAAATGTAAATTTTGCACAAAATTTGAAGGTACAGAAAAGCAAATTCATTTGAAGGGAACAAAACTGAAAGCTTTTGAAAATATCCCTAAGTACTGGTTTCACAGTCCAAAATTCCCCTCCCTGTAACACCAAGTGCAAATCATAAAAACTTAAATTGAGAACATCAAATGCGCAATGTTGACAAAGAAAAATTCAAACAAGACAAATGAACGTATATTTCATGTGAACGATGACGGCGGTGGAAGATGACAGCGTTGTGGGTCTTCGTGAGGCTGAGGACGATGACGGCGGTGGAACAAAGGTGGGGGATGCGAACGACGGTGGGAGGAGAAACTAGCGGAGGACAAACTTGTCACGGAGGCAAGTGAGGGGAGGGACGAACGCGGGGGAGGAGGAGAGAGGGGACAAATGCGTGAGAGGGGCGGCGGCGGTGGCTGATCTGGTTGCTTGAGGGAGGCTAGGGTTGGGAGAGGAAGGGAGAGAGGGGATTTGATTTTGGGTTCGAGAAAATTTATTTCTGATTGAGATTTGGGGGTTTGGGGGGAGGTGAGAGATTTTTTTTTAATTTTTTAATTAGGTTAATAATTATTTTACAAAAACAACCCTGATTATAATTTTATTTCTTCAAAGCTATAAAGGGTTTTTTTGTCTAAAAATTTTGGAACACATTGCTAACATGATCCTTCTAAAATAAAGTTGGACTCATGTTAGCAATCCCCTATATATATATAAGTAAAAAAAAATCCAAGAATGATTCCAAACTTACATAATTGCAATATGATAGAAACTTAACTTCTCGGCATATGTATAGAAATTACACATACGTTAACCCCTCAATTATGTGTACAGGAATGACAACAAAATAAATAAGGGTTAAAAAGTGAATTCCCAACATTTTTCTCGTTTACAATAAGAGTTGTAGACTACAAACCCCACCTTATATCCCCAAACCCCAATTTTAAAAGTGAAATTACCATAATGTCTTAATTAAAAAAATCTAGAATATAAACCCCCTTTTTTATCCCCAAACCCCAAAACCCTTTTCACCTTCCTAAAATTATCAATAAACCCCAAACCCCTTTTTTCATATATCCTATTATATAAACTTCTCACTCCTTATTTTCTTAAAAAAAAAAAACCCTCTTCCTCTCCCTTTTATCACTCAACCTCTCTCTCTCTCTCCCTTCTCCAAAAGTAATAGTTTTTTGGCATCCACTTTCATCAACATCGAGTTTTTGGTGCATCACTGGAGTAGTGTTCGTGTTGACGATTGCGTTGCCACTAAAGTACTTTTTTAAAAAAAAAAAAAAACTGGACGTACGTTTTCCGACTGTCCAGTCTCGGAAAACCAAATTCCAACTCGAGACTCTCGGAAATCATATACACAATAAAGGCAAATTATATTTTCTGAGATACGTGGGTCGGAAATTAAGCATGATTTCCGAGAGTCCCTAGTCGGATTTTGGTTTTCTAAGACTGGACAGTCGGAAAACATACGTCCAGTTTAAAAAAAAACGTACCTTAATGGCAACGCAATCGCCAACATGAACACTACTCCAGTGATGCACCAAAAACTCGATATTGATGAAAGTGGATGCCAAAAAACTATTACTTTTGGAGAAGGGAGAGAGAGAGGTTGAGTGATAAAAGGGAGAGGAAAGAGGTTTTTTTTTTTTGGAGAAAATAAGGAGTAGGAAGTTTCTATAATAGGATATATGAAAAAAAGGGTTTGGGGTTTATGGATAATTTTAGGAAGGTGAAAAGGGTTTTGGGGTTTGGGGATAAAAAAGGGGTTTGTATTCTAGTTTTTTTTAATTAAAGCATTATGGTAATTTCACTTTTAAAATTGGGGTTTGGGGATATAAAGTGAGGTTTGTAATCTACAACTCTTACAATAATAGGGGTAATTATTTTGCCACCCCAAGGTCTATTATTGTCACCCCAATTATTTAAATTATACCTATTATGCCCTTTAAAAAAAATAGAATTTTATACGGGTCGTAAGGGGGGCTTACGACCTTAAAAAAACAAAGTTTTTGAACGGGTCGTAAGAGGGTGTCACGACCAGCAGGTCGTAGCACCCCCATACGACCAATAAAAAAAATTATGTTAGAGTCGTAACACTGTGTTACGGCCATTTCTTCTTTGCATAAAGACATGTGTCAGTAAAACTCAAACATGGAGGTTCCAGAACAATAATATGCGACACAGTTCTTACCCCTTTTGCAAATTCCACGATAATACGACTCCCAACAAAATCACGACCATCCAAGTGATATCTTGCATCATCAGCATCTCGGGGATCGCTAAAATCCTGTCCAAATATGAAAGGAAAAAGGCAAAAAATAACATAGAAGTTCTTACCATCATCTACAAGTGAATATCCCCATGTAGATACTAGCGCACACCTTTAAGCAGAGGCAAAAGTAGAAATGGAAGTAAAAGAAATAATTAGCTTAGTTTCAATGCCTGGTGGCTGGTGTACAACTCTTGCTGTATTTAGGTGAGCTCAATAAGTTTTATTTTATGCACCAAAGGACAAGAAAGTAAAAAGCACAAGCTATTGAATGATGACTTACTTGGAGGGATATGAGAATATTTGCAAGGGATTGTCCATAAGTGTCATGGAAGTGGACGACGAGCTTCTCTATAGGAACGACAGACATTACCGCCACAAGCATTGGAACTACGCTTCCTGAACATGAGAGAATGAACAGAGAAAAATTTAAGAACAAAAGATCACATTCAAGTTGCCAAAGGTCGTAACCCAATGTTACGACTCCAATAAATTTTTTTATTGGTCGTAAGAGAGTGTCACGATCCGCGATCGTGACACCCTCTTACGACCCGTTCAAAAACTTTGTTTTTTAGGTGTTTTTGAATAGGTCGTAAAAGGGTACTTCGACATAATGGTCACCTAATGGTCGTGACACCCCCTTACGACCCGTGTTAAAAATTCAGTTTTAAAAGGGTCGTAAGGGGTTATTACGACCTGATGGTCGTAGTACCCCCTTACGACCCGTGTCAAATTTTGTTTTTTTCAAAAGGGCATGATAGGTATAAATTATATATTTGGGGTGACAACTATAGACATTGGGGTGACAAGATAAATTCCCCAATAATAGTGACATGGGATATGTCCAGACCTATAAGGTATTGAAGGGCCCATCGAAGCCCAATAGCTTCAGCAATATTTGGTTTGAACACTTGCGGCTCCTTCACTATTCTTGAATAATGTTACCTAGATCCTATATTATTTAACTACTGTTTGTACCCGGTGCTATGCAGAATAACCACAATTAATATATTCGCTCCATCTTAATTTTTGAAAACAAAAGAAATAAAGATAATATTTTTAATGTTTTTCTAACAAACCAACAAATAATTAATCAGGCCATTTAATACGTAATTTATTGTAACCCATTTTTTTTATTACAAAGGAGATACCTGAGACTAGAACCCAGGACCTGAGGGTCTAAACTACATAGGTGTCCCTGCAGCTACCAACTGGGTTGACTTACGCAGACATTTTGTAACCCAATTTTTCTTACAATATAAAATTTTCAAGCATTTTATTTATTATTATTATTTTAAATTAAAACGATATTTTTGCAATTTTCCACCGTAGTTTTGAGACATAAGGAGGTACAAATTAAATATAGCATATTGGTCTTGTGAGGAAAAACTTCAATTTTCCGACATCTGGTTATTGTCGGTTGTAGAGGATTTTGGGGCATGGACTAACAAAGCCCAGCACAGTTGATAGATAGTTGGGTTCTTTAAGGATGATGTCAGGGGTTCGATCCATGCCGACAAAACCCACTTCGGTAATCTCTATGCCTCGGAGGGGATTAGTCTTCGGCTGTCGGCTAGAGGATACCCTTGGTGTACACCAAAAAAAAAAAGGATTTTGGGGCATGGATAATTATCGAAGGTACTTTGATCATACACTTGAAACATATGTTTGTTTCACACATGTTAATTAAAATCGTTTTTGCACTTCTATTTCTCCCTATCTTGCCCTTTTATTTCTTCCTAGGTGAATTGTTATTTATATTTGACTTGTATGTTTAGGTACTTTGGTTACTTGTCAAATTTGTGAAATGTTGCATTTAATTCTTCTAATGTAACAGGGCTTAATTGCATATCAATTGTACAAATGTTTAGGTAAGTAAACTATGGTGGCTATCCTCTCTTATTACACCTATTATTCTAACACTCTTGCTAATTAAACCTTGATTTTTTTCCTCTCGTCTAGGTCATTTGTTCTATTTTTTTTCCCGTTTCCTTTATCTATGATTGGTTATTTGATTCATTGATTATCATGTTATCTAGTAATTAAGTTTAATTTATTCAAATTAATCTGCATCCATTGGATATAAATATGAGTGATTTTCTGTCTTCTGCATGTTGCCTATGCTATTTATGTGTTAATCGTTCCCATCCTTGTGTTCATCGTGTTCGTTTTATTGCCTTCTTTCGTGCTCCTCTATTTCAATAAACTCTGACAAACCAGTCTCGGAAAAATAAAATTCCGACACGAGGCATCAGAATTTACTTAAACTTAATTTTTTAAGCATAAGAAGCTGTTTTGGCATAAAAAGATATGCATAAAAATTATATTTTTCCGATATGAATATTTCGGAAAATACTTAAAGGAATCATCTTAAAAATTCCAACATACCCGTGTTCGAAATAAAATTTCGATACTAGTTTGTCGGAATACCTTCAGTCATGAAAAAAAAACAGAAAGAAAAGAAAGTTGCATATGCAATAGGTGTTAGGGGGTTGTGGAAGGCGGGAAGGTGGAGGGGTGTGGGTTTTGAGGTTTGAAATAGAAAGATGTTTGGAGGAAAAAAAGGAAGAGGAACATTTTGCTATTTTCCCAATTAAAATGGGAGTTGGGACTAATGTTTTGGGGTTGGAGACTAAAACTCAAAACTAACCACACTTATAACCATGCTTAACTTCTATTTGGGCTTCTTACTCGAATGATACATTGCACAAATAATTTTTGAGTTCTGAAATTTAACTCTCGCGAATTATTCTCAAATTCTATTTTTTTAGTTTTATTTAAAAATTATCTTTCTTTCATATTTTTCTTCTAATTTCAAACCCCATGTTACCACCACCAAACCCCAAGCCTCTTAACTATCATCACCATCATCATTTCGATTCGACCACTAGTTATCTACATTTTGTATCGTCATTCAACACATCAAGCCAAGCAATTCCATTAGCATTGCCCACAATGAGATCAATTCCATACGTTCTCCTATCAAACACCCACTCATTTTTATACCCAAATTGTATAAATCATCACAAATCAATCCAAACCCCGCTTGTCCACCTTTGACATCATCAAACTAGACCATTCTTGAAAGCCACCAATGTTACCAGCATCAACGTGGACTGCTAAATAGAAAACCTTTATATTAGAATAAATTAACAAATCAAAAAAGATGATGATAACTCATTAAAGTGAATCTTGCAGTAACTCGATCTCTATCCATTACTTGCAAAACCAACAAATCAAAAAAGATGATGATAACTCATTAAAGTTATTCTTGCGGTAACTTGATCGCTATTCATTACTTGTTAAAGGCTTCTCTAATCAAAGTAGCGATTTTATAGCTGCTGGATGATATCCAGAGCATTACATAACTATTTGTTTGAGGTTGGGAGTGGTGGCTATGAAATTTAGAGTTAGAAGAAGAAGAAGATGAATAATTTTGGAATAAAATTAAACAATGAGATTTTGGGATAACTTGTGAGAGTTAAATTCCAAAACTTATTTTTTTTCTTGCAAAACAAAAATAATACATATACTCATAATAAATTAGTTTGGACATTCAAAATGGCGGGAGATTTTATCAACACCCATTACATTATTAGTCACGTCTATTTTTAATTTTTTTTTGTGCACCAATTGGTACCCGGATCTGGTTTACTCAGAATCTGACTCATCCAGTCCGACCCAACTGAGTTCGCACTAAGCGGTAGGGGTCTCCCAGCGGGGTTGCTCCATACCCAAGACTCAAACTCGAGACCAGTTGATTAAGGGACCAAGTGAGCTACCACTTGACTAACCTCACGTTGGTACTATTTTTAAAAATATTTTGCACCTATCTATCAATTTTACCCTTTTTTTACAAATTTTTCTAAATACTAATCATTCTCTTCATTTTTACTCACACGCATTATCTTTATTAAATCCTTCTTTTCTCTTCCCACACACAAACTTCTCTGCTCAAAGCCTCAAATCCATTATTACAAAATTTCTTCTCCTCTTCTTCATGTTCTTCACGATTGTTGTTCTTTACAACTTCCCTCTTGAAGGTTAGTGTCTAGTAATTGAATGTTATGGTTCATCCGTATGGTAAGGACAAATTGTTCATCCGTGTGATATAGACAGATTCCTCATTCGTTCATTAAAGACGAATTACTTATCCGTAAATATACTTTCACTGATGGCTCATCGGTTTTTATTATATGAAGGGTTCATTTGTGTATGAAAGTTGCCATTTTGTTTGTAACAGATGCCCCATCCGCCTAAAAATATATTATGGACAGATCTGACATCAACGGTGATTATGGATGATTCATCCGTTGCATGGTCCAGGACGGATAATTTATCCATCCAGTACACGCATATGCCGAAATAGAATTGTAAGAAACATAAACGAAAGAAAGAGGACAAAAAAGAATAATGTTACTTTCAAGTAGGGAGTGAGAAGAATGAAACAATGATGTGAAAAAGGTTTTGATAAGATTTTGGATGAGCAAACTTTTTTAGAAAATGATGGTTGCGAACAGTGAAAATGGGGTAAGTATTATGTTTTTATGTTTATGGGTGCAAATAATAAGATTGAGATGTGAGTCTTAAATATTTGAGTGTGATGCAAAATATTTTAAAAAAGAGATGTAAGTAGTAATATAACAGATATTAATAAAATCTCCCAAAAATGACAGGTGTCGCTTATATGCTAATTAATCAATTATTGATAAGTTAAATAGTAGTACTCGACCAACGAGCTGTTGGTGCAGTGATGCCATAGGTTGCACTTGGTAGGGCGAACCACGGTTCGATCCCCCGCAACAACATTGGGAGATGAATAAAACCTTAACCTCTGTACCCCTCGAACTAGATTAGTCGGATCAATGAGCCGAATATCAGGGTGCAAACCAAAATAGCAGTACTCGTACTTTTTAACATATATCATTCTTCAAAAATTTTAAATGTATATCTATATCTAACATTTATAACTAATACTCCCTCCGGTATAGGGCATACTTAACCGCATTCCATGGACCAAGGAAAATGGTTAGTTTTGTGAATTTTATGAGAATATATTGTAACATTGCAATTTTACCCCTTCACTTTACTTGGAAAGTCCACATTCATTAATGAATAATAAAAAACACAGTTAGTCAAAACATTTAATAAGAGCAAAAAAGAGAAAAAACAATTAATGATGTAGGAAATATAAAGTGCCCTATATATATGACCAAAGATTTCTTCTAGAAGGTGTCTTATATAGGACCAAATGAAGTACCTAATTTTTTTAGAAAATAAAGAAGATATAAAAATTATGAAAATTTGGGTATTTTTTTAATTTAAAAAAAGGCATATGCTTGGTATAAATATTAAATTGAGAAAATGGGTAATGCACTGACAGTGTAAAGTTTTTTACACCATCAATGCATTATCCACCATTTATCCATTTATGATTGTTGACTTTTAAATTAAAGTAATCCCAATAAACGATGGATGATGGACCGATGATATAAAAACTATCGGTCCATGCCATTAATCTCTATTAGATTTGGATGTACTTATAATATTGTTGATGATTCTTATATACCAACATGGTGTTGGTGTTTTGACTTTTCAAGCTCCCAAAAACTTGTTTTGAGTATTAAAATTTTCGAATTCGAGTTGTAAGAGTGACATGAGTTAGGATTATCATTCATGATAAATTAGTACAGGCGAATAATTGATACTACTTATTAAAAAAAAAACATTTCTTCTCATACGTGGTTATAAGAATTTTTAATTGATTTATTAGTTTTTTTTTTAAGGGAAATTGATTTATTAGTTGGATATACCCTTTGTAAAATAATTTGTGATAAGAGTTGTGGAAAGGAAAGACTATTGCAGCATTGTGATTGGATGTGGAGAAAGGCAAGAGCCAATGAAATAAAATTACTCACCATGTGATGAAGATGAAAATAGAAATAAAAATGACAATTTTTTTTAAAAAAAAAATTATTTTTAATAAATAGAGGAAGAGGGGTATTTTATCAAAGTCCTCTGGTTCTTTGAGAGAGGCCATAGTTTTGGGACCCCTTTTCCTTTTCCTTTACCCTTTAGAACCCTAAATCTCTTCCACCATACCCAAAAACCCACACCCTATTCTCCATTTTCCCCACAAAATTCACAATGCAGAATCACAGGCTCAAGCAGCAGCAACAACAACAACAACAACAAGCTTTGATGCAACAAGCTCTGCTTCAACAACAATCTCTCTACCACCCTGGTCTCCTTGCTCCACCTCAGGTTACTCTCTTAAACCTTTCTCTTTCTCAATTTTCTATTTTTTTATACTTTCTCTTCATTTCGTGTTGTTGATCTTGCGATTTTTGCTTTTGGGTATGTGGGTTTGGTTGGAACACTTAGGGTTTGTTGTAAAAATGCAATTTTTTTTTTCAGCTTGTTATGAGTTTCTATTTTTGTTTCTGGGGGAAATTGGGGTTTGGGAAAATCGTTTTTTGACTTTTTTTTTTGGTCTTCTGAGTTGTTTTTTCATTTAATTAATTGTTCGTGTTTGATTTTTTACTGTGTGACTATGTGTTTTGGTGTTTTGTTTTGTGGAAAAATCAAATTTTGAAGTTAGGTTGAAGCATTGTGTACCTTGCTCTTTCTGGGGTTTGCATGAGGCACGAAAAAGGCTCCTTTTTTTTAATATTTATTTATTTTGTTTTGAAAATTTCTGGTGCATTTTACCCCCACTTAGTAATTACTAGTAGTAACCTTTAGAGTGTTCCTCACTTCCCTTGTTTATGTTTTTAAGCCGTTTATTTCCTTGAGTTTTATTCTAATGTCTAAAAAGTATACTACTATGTGTTTTCGCTGCGGTCAATGGCTAGCTAATTATGTTGAGGGCATTCCATCTAGGCAAAGAGGACTTTTTTAAGGAGTAGAAACATGGCCCATTAGTCCTCTGACAATGCTTTATGTTTTTAGTTTGGAGTGGTGTTATTATAAACTTTTTTGATAAGAGGCATTATTATAAGCTTGCGAATTATATTCCTTTTGCTACCATTTCTTCTTGAGTGACTGTAAGTGGTTAAAGATAGTTAAGGTGTCGACTGTCTAGGTTTGCTATCTTAGAATGATCTTGAAGCCTACTTTCCATATTCATAGACAATAGGTAACGGAAACGCTAGGCTTAAATAATAAATATGACTTCTTTTAGTGATGCAAGTTAAGATGATTGGACAAAGTTTTACATTTATTATTTCTAAGGAACACTTATATAATTATTTGTGACTGTATTTATGCTGTTTTTGTTATAGTTTGAAATGATAAATACAGTTACAGTTATGAGAAAATTTAATGATAAAAAAATAAAGTATTAAAGTAAGTTGACTTAGAGGGACAAGCACCCTGAATATCAAGAAACAAGGTTTAACAGAACAGATGGCAAAATAATAACCACCAAATTCTCATAATTCATCATCAAAAAGTTAGACACAAATAAAAATGGGACTTCACATTATTTCCTTTTAACTTCATGTGTCGTTTCTGCATAAAATAAATTCATACCAAGCAGCTCTCTCCTTTTAAAATAAATAGATGGAAATATATGAAACTTGGATCTTATTTTTATTTCCTTGGAGATTTAATTGAGAATGGAATCTGCGTAGCCTGACTAATGGAATTTGTAGAAATCATTGATAGACTAGGAGTTATTGTTTGGTGTCTTTTTTTTGGTTTGCACCCTGGTATCCGGCCCACTGGGCCGACTAATCCAGTTCGAGGGGGGTCCCGGGGTTAAGGTTTTATTCCTCTCCCAACGTTGTTGCGGGGGATCGAACCGTGGTTCGCCCTACCAAGTGCAGCCCCTGGCACCACTGCACCAACAGCTCGTTGGTATTGTTTGGTGTCTTTGATTTGGTGATTAGTTTGCCAAAGTCCAGGAAGATTTTCCATTTTTGTTACTGTTTTAGTTTAGTTTGGATTCTCTTCTATATTTTGAAACTGTTGGGTAAACTGATCCCATTCTCATCTAATGTCTGTTGGACTTGGCAATGATTTCTTGTATGCATTATTTTTATTTTTGTTTTGTATCCATTGGGTTGTGGGTTATGTGCCTTCTTCCTCTCTATCCTCCCTAGTAAATGTTTTTCATAGCACTGTATTAGTAGATATAATACAAAAATTTTTGTCTTGATTTGTCCCCTCTTTCTTTTCTTTCCCTTTTCTCATTTTCATTTTGCAGATTGAACCAATCCCAAGTGGAAATCTGCCTCCCGGTTTTGATCCAAGTACTTGCCGCAGTGTGTGAGTGTTTGCCTAGACATTTTTTTCACTAATGTCTCATTTTCCCTACTTGTTTTATGATTGTTATTGTTATGCAAACAAGCTTAGGCACCGTTACTTTAATTTAATGCTTTGATTACTCCCTTTCAAATGATGGTTGATATTAAAAGTATTTGAGTAGCTTATCTTTTTTATTTTACTTAAGTTGATATTTTGTCATGCTTAAAAACCAATTTGAAATGAATGTTATCTGTGTGTTATTTCTTGCTTTTATGATTATAATTAATCACTTGTAGCCTAATTTATTTTGTTTCTTCTCTTCTTTTTTTAAAATTGTAGCTTCTTTATCTTTGAGAAAATGCAGGTACGTTGGGAATATCCATACTCAGGTAACCGAGCCACTTTTGCAAGAAGTTTTCGCAGGCACTGGCCCGGTTGAAGGTTGTAAACTTATTAGAAAAGAGAAGGTATGTTTTTAATATAGTTATGTCATTGATTTAAAGACTTTCCAAAAGTCAATCTTTATATTTGACATCTTGTGCCTCTGTTGTGCAGTCATCCTATGGATTCATTCACTACTTTGATCGTAGATCTGCTGCTCTTGCCATATTATCTCTCAATGGAAGGCATTTGTAAGTGCAGCTCTTCAGAGTTGCGTTAGCTTGGTTTGGATTTGTATTTAACTTTTAATTAAATGCGTTGCAGATTTGGGCAGCCTATCAAAGTTAACTGGGCTTATGCTAGTGGTCAGAGGGAGGATACATCAGGTTGGTTCAGTGTTATATTTATAAATATTTATGTTTGAGCTGTCTTTTGCTTTAATATTATATAAAACATTCGTTTCAATTCGCAGGACATTTCAATATATTTGTTGGTGATCTCAGTCCTGAGGTGACTGATGCTACGCTGTTTGCATGCTTTTCTGTATACCCAAGTTGCTCGTATGTTTCATTCTCTTTTGATCTTGCTTTATAACAGCCATTCATTTTGTACATTTGAAATTGAATCAGTCTCTGTACATTTAAAATGAAAAATTTGTGTTTGCACTGGCTCAGTTTAGTCAGATACCTATTGCGGCTCACTAACTTTATCTTTATGCTGGTTCTAGAGATGCAAGGGTTATGTGGGATCAAAAGACTGGGCGTTCAAGGGGGTTTGGATTTGTTTCATTTCGTAATCAACAGGTCACTTTCGGTTTTAAAATATTGATTTTTTAGTGTAATGATGCACTTCATGATGTTTTCACCTTAATATTTTTCTTTGATTTTCTTTAGGATGCTCAAAGTGCCATAAATGATTTGACTGGTAAGAACTTTATCATTGGCCTTAATACTTGTATTAGAATAGTGTTGTCAGTGTTATTACACATTTGTGTAGCCTAGCCGAGTTGATTAGGTATTGAAAACTAGAGTGTAGTATTTGCACCCACCTCTGCTGAGTCAGCTGAAGTAATTAGTTAGTGACATGGCAGTCACAACTCTAGCTAGTATAACTAGCATCTCTCTCTTGTAACTCATTATTTTGTTATTCAATTAATGCAATATCATTCGATTCTCTCTGATTTTTCTCCCTATTGTGCATTAAGATTCTTTAGTATGAATTGTTGTTGGCTTCATACCATTCTCTTTATTCTGTCTGTTTCCTTCCCTCCTTACTTCAAGGCAAAAATTGCCTTAAAATATATTTTCAGAACTATGTGAACTACCATTTTTGGAATATGCACTGTAATTGATGCCATGAGACTCATGTTATTTCCTATCTGCGTGTTTCTGTTTGGTAAAAAAGTAATGAATTAATGACATGCTTCCTATATCTTTCAGGTAAGTGGCTTGGAAGTAGGCAAATACGCTGCAACTGGGCAACAAAAGGAGCTGGTGGCAGTGAAGATAAGCCAAACTCAGATACCAAAAGTGTGGTGGAACTAACAAATGGATCATCTGGTGGGTAGATTATATCTGTTGTTCCATAAACAATGATCGAGATGGTTGAATATTAATATTTTTCTCTTTATATTTTACATTTCCATAAACAATGGTGGATCCTGATTTTTTCCTATTTTTTTATGGAAATCTTTTGTCTTTGGCCCAATATATTTGTAGATAGTTGGAACATGTAGAAATTACCTTGTTTGTGAAGTGTTTCGCTTTCTTAATCATGTTTTATCTTGCTTTTGCAGAAGATGGTAAAGAAACATCAAACAGTGAGGCTCCTGAGAACAATCCTCAGTATACTACTGTTTATGTTGGTAACCTTGCTTCAGAGGTAAGAAATATCTGTTTTTCTCACTTTTGGGGTTTAGAACAAAAGTACTTCATTAACAAAAAGATTGTTAAAAAGTTTTCAAACTTATTTATGCATTGCCTGTAATGTTTGAAGTTCAAAACCAGTTGTTGGATACTGAAACTGGCAGTATCTTGCTTTTGGTCATTAGGTTAGAGATATAAGAATATTTTGGCTTGTAGATTTTTATTTATCAAAGCGTGTTATGTTTCCTTGAGCTGGATGTTTAAATTCTGCAGAAATTGCTGTGATCCAATGTTTTTTTTTTGGGTGAAGGCTATGGTCATTGTAATCATCTTGATCTGCGGTGATTGTGCAGGTAACACAGCTTGATCTTCATCGCCACTTCCATTCTCTTGGGGCTGGAGTGATAGAGGAGGTCCGTGTTCAACGTGATAAAGGATTTGGTTTTGTGAGGTACAGTACTCATGCTGAAGCAGCTCTTGCTATTCAGATGGGGAATGCACAGTCTATTCTATATGGCAAACCAATTAAGGTGTGTATAGATTGTTTTTATTATTATTATCATCATTATTATTATTTATCTTTTTTTGTGGGGATGGGGGTGGCAATTATTTTGTTCTTTATAAAAAGGGAAATTCATCAAGGAAAAGAATCACAAGATAGGAGGATAAGAAATCCACCACCAAAAAAATAGAGAGATAAATACAAAGTTCCCCTCATGTTAGTGCTTCCATGGTTTGTACTCAAACTCATTTCATGAATTGAAGTTAGATGCTATGCCTTGATAAGCTTTATAGCTTATATGCTGACCATAAACTAGGGATACCAATCTGAAATTTACAGTGTTATTGGGGTATTCAGAACTTGGACGCTGATTTCCTTATGGTTTATAGGCACCTTTTCTGCAATTGCTCAAGTTATGTTACTTCAAGTGAAAAAAAAAAAACCCTCAAGTCTAACAGTTTCCTCATGTCCTTTCCTAGTCATTACTTTCTCTCTCTCTCTCTTTTTAATGCAAATATATTCTCAATTGGGCTATTTGTTAAACTTTGATGCTGACATTGTTATTGTGTTAAAATAGTGTTCATGGGGGAGCAAGCCAACTCCACCTGGAACAGCTTCAAACCCTCTTCCCCCACCTGCTGCCGCAGCTATGCCAGGCTTCTCCGCGACTGATCTATTGGCTTACGAGCGACAGCTAGCAATGAGCAAGATGGGCGGTGTCCATGCTTTGAATCCCTTGATGCATCCTCAAGGACAGCATCCTCTTAAACAGGCAGCAATTGGAGCTAGCCAGATATATGATGGTGGGTTCCAGAATGTTGCAGCTGCACAGCAAATGATGTACTACCAGTAATATTATATTAATGCAGTTCTCCTGATGATGTGGTTTAATGCTATCTATATATCATGCCTCGTGCACACATTTATTCGTGTTAAACTCTAGGGAGCACTTTCTTTTCTTTTTTAAATTTTTACTTTTAAAGGTGGTGAGGTTTTTACCCCCACCATATTAGGTATGATCATACATTTGTATGGGTTTGTATCATGTATGCGGGTTTTCTAATTAGTAGTTGATGAGTGGTTATGATTTGAAGAGGAGGGGATATTTTTCTTTGTTCACGCTCATTTGTGTGTGTTTCCTTGTTATGCAATGGCTATCAATATCATATAGCATATAATATTTCAATGCATCGATAAGGTAGGATGGTAGCAAAACTAACTATCCACTTGACATTTGTTTGATGGTGTGGTTGATTGTAGCATGTTACCAAAGTCATGTACCAAATAGGATAATGGTTCAAGATTCTACATTTTTGTCAAGGATGTTGTGTGCATTGAGATTACTATATATTTATCCATGATTAAGTTATTGGCATTTTCAATTCTCTAGTCATACTTCTTTTTCCCGGGGGGGCGGTTGCCCTTAAAAGATTGCATAAGAACTAAGCGGAGAGTAGAAACTCATAGTTTGCAAGGACGAAGAGGCTAAAGATGTATCAAAGATATGATTAATCACTTCCAGAGCATGAGCTCAAACAAAATTCGAATGAAGGTCACTCCGTGTACCAAAGTTGTCACTTAAATTAGGAAGGGGAGGACTCATCCATAAAACAAAGAGAAAATAGGTTGTGAATTGACTGTGTAAAGGTTATTTACATTGTCAGCGTATCATCCATCATTAATGGATTTATGATTATTGATTTTTATGTAAATGTGATCCAAATAAATTATGGATGATGTACTAACAGTGTAGTGAATACCAATTAATCTCTAAAACAAATTCGCACCTTATTGGAGACTAGCAATTAAATCCAAACTAGTCTGGCTATCTCTCAGAAAATGAAGTGCTGTTCCATATCAGATAGGGAATTATGGAAAAAGGGAGAGCCGTTAACTCACTTAAATATTCTATAATTTGCTAATAACCTCCCATGTGATTGATGAGGCTAGCCAAATTAAGGTTCTCACTCTCTCACGGTATGACATGGGAGAGAAACATATATGTTGTTGGCTTTATTAAATTTCAATGAGATTTAGACCATTTAGTGTTATACTAAGCGATTTTCCTTTCACAATTAAATTTTACGGAAAAAAAAAAACAAACTGAGGAACCAAATTAAACTATAATGCTCAATGAAGATCATGGTTTTAATATCTGATTTCGATATTCTTGTTGACTTATTTCAGTTACGAGTAGGGTTGGAAATGAATCAAGCAGCTCGAAATTTTTTCGAGACTCAATTTGTTAGTTAGTTCACTGAACTTGGTTCATAAGCCAAACGAACCGAACACGAACTCAAAATTGAGCTCGTTAAATGATCAAATTGAACTCGAGTCAAGTATAATTCAGCTTGTTTGCTAATGAACTAGCTCGATAACATATATTAAAATTATTTTTTTAAATTTAACAAATACTTGAATTAAAAAATAATATTTAAAAATATGGAAATTAAAGCATAAAAAAAATGTAAGAATTAGAGAAGTTATTAAGAAAATATTTGAGATATATAACCTAACAAAATACTCCCTCCGGTCCTATTTATAAGACCATTTTGGGGTTTTTATTTTGGTCCAATTTATAAGACTCCTTTTTAATTTTCAATAGCATTTAATTACTTCTTTCCATAAACACTCCTATAAAGTCAACACTTTTTAGAGTTCCAATAATAATTATAAGGGTAATTTTGAAAAAGTATATCAAATTTTCACATTTCCAATGTCACTAACAAATTATCCACTTTCCTTGATGGAAGTTAAAAATCTTAAAAGGGTCTTGTAAATAGTTACGGAGGTAGTATAAGAAATTAAAGTCATAAATAATTTTAAGTATGTACCAAAAAAAAGAGTAATATGTACAAAAGACAAAATAAAGGGAAAGAGAATAGATAAAATATAGAGTACAAAATGTTAGTTATTGGGAGAAATTCATTTAGTGTTTTTTTAATGTAATATATTTTGTAAAAAAAAAAATTATCATTATTTGAGCTGATGCATCATTAGCTGATTTATTTCAAATAATTCCCAAAATCAAATAGAGCAGAATTCAAATTGAAAAAATAGTTTGGATCAAACTCGAACCGAACTTCAAATTGAGATATTTCTTATCAACCCAAACTGAACCAAACAAAACTCAATTCGGCTCGTATCCGGCCCTATGTGCAAAGTAAAATTTAGCAATGGCTCTTAGTGCAAAAACAGAGATTTTAGATAGAATTATCTCCCATTTAAACTTTCCCTTAATAAGAGTAATACCAACTTCACAATGACAACAGCAGCTTAGCAAAATGAAATCTGATGTCAAGTAACACAAATTAGAAAAGGAAAAAAGAGAACTCCGCATTAAATGGATGGTGACAAGCCATCAAGAAACTCTGCTAATTCTACACTCATTACTTCTTTTGACGAAATGTTGAACATTGTTCATCAATATCAGAATGGTTGATTAGTCCTTTTCCAACATAGCAATATACTTATCATAGAAATGTCCTGCTTTCTCAAGGTCTCCAAGCTCAGTGTAACAATCAGCAATGGCCCCAAAAGCTTCCGTGTTCCCAGAGTCCTCTCCTTCTCTTTCAGATATGGCCAAAACCATGGAATGATACTTGATAGCATCCCTGTACTTTCCTTGTCTTTGTAGAGATGCTCCTGTAATATCCAATAATTTATATAGTGTTCATGGAGCCTCTTTGTAAAATTTGTAACTCACTTAGTACACGTACACACGCAAACGACAATGAAATTATGTGGGAGCTGCTTAAGCAAAATAGGAAAGATAACAAACCTAGACCTCTGGCAGCTTTTTTCTCCTCGATAGGATCCTTTAGATTCTGGGCAAGCTCAAGTGCAGACTTAAATTCCGTGAATGCTTTGTCTGGCTGTTGATTCCTTAGGAAGTTTTTTCCATTTTTCAACTTAGAAATTAGCTCCTGCTTCTTCGGGTCAACGATAACTTCATTATCAAGTACCCTACTACCACCAATGGGAGCATAACTCAAGCTAGGGGCATAAGACTCAATTTTGGCTTGCTTCCTCAAAGCTGCATTGATCTGAAGTAATTGCTCATTTACTCGCTGTAGTTCTCCTTTCCTTTGCCGAGCAACCAACCCTGTCATGTGATCAATGAATTCAAGAATCAAGAATAGTATGTAACTCTAAATGTACATATCAAACCCATTCATCAACACTTCAATAGAAGCTCTAGGCATAATAACTAATGATATACAAAAATAAGATACTCAAGGACATAAGCCGCTTTCTTTTTAACTTTTTCTTTTATTTTTCTCTAAATTTCTACCCAGTCAAATTTCTGCCACTGAGAAAAAATGATTTTCGGAAGATACACCTCATGCTGATGTTATGTTCTATTTTTCCCTTTAGTTTCTTTCTTTAATTTTTCTTCTTTAAGAAGAATCCATTGCCTCGCTTTTGGAAGATACACCTCATGCTGATGTTTTGTTCAATTTTTCCTCTTAGTTTCTTTCTTGATTTTTTTTCTTCTTTAAGAAGAATCCATTGCCTCACAGTTTTCCAGACCCTCCCTCTCTCTTTTGTTTTTCTAATTAAAATAAAATAAAATAAGCATATATGTTCAGTGCTTTCTTTTCAACCAATAAAAAGCATGTTGTTTTGTATTAAACAAAAAAACTCGGAGATGACTTATCAAGTAAACACACTTGCTTTAAAGAGGCACTTGTGCTTCACATAGCCAAACCTCTTAAGTCCTAATTTTTACACTAGCCTCATGAATTTCAAAATTTTTAGTAGCAGCAAAAATATATTTAAGTATGTTAGTCCTTCTTGATAAACCAGACAAATTAAATCAACAAATAGGAATCAATTCCATTAAAATTTCTTGCAGCAAAATGTAGTTCTACTCCCCAAGCCCTTGGGGATACAATTATAAAAACATCCATGAGCTAATATAACTGTGTAAGGAAGCTCAGACTACCTTACCTCCTACCGTGGCTCCAATGAGGGCTATTGCTAGCAGTAAAGGCATATTGACAACAGAGTTATCAGCCTCACATGTTTCAGCCAATGCTTTACAAGGGGTAGAGAACATCAAAATATTGCTGGCGAGAAATATTATTGATGGGAACCTTTGTTGTATGTCTTCCTGGTGAGGCAAACAATTTCAAATTTTTAATCAGAAGTCGGAAGTTAAAGCGAATGATACCAAAACAATGATTCATGAATGTAATTCTTAAGCATTATGAAAAAACTGTTGTATGTGAAAGTAAATTTGGAGAACAAAATATGCACATGCAGTCAAATAACCACTGGAAATTAACACCATGCAATTTCCCAGCACAAAGAAGTGAACAAAATAGAACAGAACATCTTGTTCTATTACATTCTTCTGCATTCCAAACACTACTTTCGAGTACAAAAAGTAGCCAAAGTTGGCAACTTACAAAGCAGGATTACAGACAGGTATCAAACTTCCAAATTTCACAACAAAATCTCTTTTAAAATACTGCCGCAACACATTTTTAGAAAAAACTTACAAGTATGTAGACACGATTATGATACAAAATTTGAAGGGCATAGAGGCAAGAATGCCTGCCATGACTCAGTCATACCTTACAGTTTGAGCAGTGCAGCATACTTGGAATTTGAGAAGAGGCATCAAATGCATCTTTAAAGAGTGGCACAAACTTGTCCACTTTAAATGAAAGACAAGCTAATTTCCCTGCTACATTCAAGAAATTCAATTCCATGTGAGTACCGCTACCTTATGATCATACACTAAGAAAAAAGTTCCCTCATCATTTGAAAGCCGATCAATGTAAAATTAATCATGCATAATAACTAAATTAAAAATCCAAAGGTCATTCACGTAAAGGGGAAATTACACCAAGCTCTCCTGAGATTTGGCTTAACTACGCTCGGCACTTCTCTTGTTTCAAAAGCAACACTCTCTTTTTATCCATTACAAATTTACAATTAGGGCTCGTTTGGTGGCCATTGGACACGAAAAAAGAGACAATGATATGATAGTCTACCTCCAGTGTCTGGTAAGCCAGCATGATAACGCTATCCTATCGGTCAATCCTATCATGTCCACCTAGTATAATTTCTATCTAACAGAGGATATTGCAAATTTTACTTTCATACCCTCACACATTAACACCACTGTCGCCACAACCATCACATCAATGTCATCATTATCTTATCCTGCTCTCTGTAGTATCCTGGTCATGAAAGGGACCCTTACCCGGTGTTTGCTGAGTCAGCATGATAGGATAGAACTATGGTGTTGGTGAATCCTATCCTGTCATGTCTACCTAGTATAATTTCTAGGTCTAATAGAGAATATTGCACTTTTTCCTTTTATACCCTCCCACATTAACACCACTGCCGCCACGGCATCAATGTCACCCTTGCCTCTCAAAGAAATAGCAAGGGGAGAGATAATTAAACTAAACCTCATAGGAGATGGAATATATAGTTTCCCTTTGATTAAGAGAGTTACTTTTCAGCCCCATCCATTTCTCTTAACCCCATTTTCTTCCGCCTCTTGAGAGGCGGAAGTGTAAAATTAATGGCTTTCCGCCTTCCATGAGGCGGACAACAAAAAAATTACACTTCGGCCTCTTGATCAAGAGAAATGGGTGGGCACTGAAAAGTAACTCTGTTCATTAAAAACCAAATTCAATTGAATGAAAGAATGAATGAATTCGCAGTAACAAAAAAAAAAGAAAAGAAAAGAAAGAAAAAGAAAGAAAGAAAGAAAAAGTCTAAGCATGTTACTAAAAGAGAAGAGACGTACAGAGAAAACTGACTGACCGGGGGAAGAGAAATGAGAAGGAAGGTGGTGGAAGTGAGGGCGAGAGAGGAAGCCAACCGCCATTGCTCTCTTCTCTTGTGTGGAGTGAATGAATGGATAAACGTTGGGATAACAATCTCTTGTGATCTCTGCAACCGTTGGATTACATTTTACAGTACGCATTCATATAATACTACTGTACTAGTATTTCATTTATCTGTGGTCTTATCTTATCTGCATTTCTTCACTGTTTTTCTTAATTCTATGGATTGTGGAAAGTCTTTTATTAAAGATTGCTAAAAAGTAAAAACAGCTTCGATACCATTTGATAATGACTTAATGAGACATGTGAGCATTCCTTTCTTCCATAAGAATGGTAAAAATTAGTAATTCTTTTTGTCTTAGATTAAATTAAAGTAATTAATAAAAAATTTAAAAAAATTTAAATTATGATCAATTAATCAATGCAAAATACATTAAATTAGATGTTTAATAATTAATTAATATATTAAACAAACAATTAATAATGAAACATGACAAGAATAACCAATGAAAACTATCGCATATGCACACAAAAGAATAATTGCAAGTTACTAGCAATTAACTCTAATCAATAATTTTCGAATTGAATTCAAATTATTTTGATTTAGATTTTTTTATAAGCAAATGGATATTATTAGGAAAGGGGCTATAAAAACATCATTATATACATAAATTCTACTTTTTATAAAGAGTTTGAATATGAGTACATAATAACATGCTCAAAATAATCAAACACCAATAAAAAAAACATTACAAATGAGTCAATTTCACAAAGTATGAAGCAACACATACAATTCTAGATCACCAATCAACCGCTGATACCAAAAACACATGCCCAACCATTACTAATACTCCCTTTGTCTCTTAATATAGATCACTTTTACCCAATCATGCAGATTAAGAAAAATAATTATTACTTCCAAATTTATCAAAATATATGTTGTCATTTCAAAGTTACCTCTATTTAAAACTTACTAACTCTATTCATTTCTCTCTATTGTAATTATTATCATATCATCCCTATGCAATTATGAGGGGTGTATTTGGAGTAAACTCTTTAATATTACATAGATATTCTAAAAAGACTTATAAAAAGGGACTTAAATTCTACCAAAATGGTGCCTTATAACAAGGGACAAAGGGAGTATTTCTAGTTCATTAAAAAACTTGATAGGTAAACCCCACTAAGGATCACGTGGGGTTGATCAAGTGGTAGCTCACTTGGTCCCTTAATCAACTGGTCTCGAGTTCGAGCCTTGGGTATGAAGCAA
This sequence comes from Crotalaria pallida, assembly GCA_037953625.1. Classification (NCBI taxonomy): domain Eukaryota; kingdom Viridiplantae; phylum Streptophyta; class Magnoliopsida; order Fabales; family Fabaceae; genus Crotalaria; species Crotalaria pallida. Next base: position 144,235,151 of record CM075651.1, on the reverse strand, counting down.
CCCCCGCTTGGGAGACCTATACCGTTTAGTGCGAGCTCAGTTGGGTCGGGCCGAATGAGTCGAATTCTGAATAAGCTAGATCCGGATACCGATTGGTGTATAAAAACATGACAAAAATCATAACCAAGGAAGAAAAAAAAGAGTATAGCAAATCCATTGATCACATCCATCTTGGCAACTAAATCATTAACAATTTTTGTTGTTTTTTATTATTTAATATTTTCCTTAGCTTCCTAAAATAATGTATTTTCCTTATCGCCCTAAAATCTTGGTTTTTTATTATTTAATATTTTTTCACATGCTAGTATTTTTTCAAGAATGATCGGATTTTTTTTCCAAGTGATCAATAATGGATTTTTCACAAAAATTGATGAAAAAATATTTTTGAAATGTTATTCATGTAACGATTTCCTAAAATTTTGGATTTTCTTTTTCTTTATCTTTATCTTTATCCAATCGCAATTTTTTTTAAAATATTTTTTCATTTTTTAAGTAGGCTAGCATTCTTGATTTTTTATTGGTAAAATTAGGTATCCTCTTTTTTATAATACATAATTGATTTATTAAGAAACAAAATCAATAAGGGTTCTCCTCTTAAAATTAGAATCATTTATAATTCATCCAACTATATATTTAAATTATTAAAAATTAAAAATTTGTAAAAATTCCTAGAAATTCCACAAAAGCATTTAATCATTAAAAATTGGAAATTTTGAAAGGAAACGTAATTATTAAGCAAAGTCTCGAATTCGATTCTTTGTGGATGGACAACATAAAAAACGTCACTCAAGTATTTCATAGGTGGCATATTTTGTCTTATTATCAAGATAAATTTATTTATTGAGAAACAAAATTGATTGAGAATATCATCTTAAAATTAAAATCATTTTGTAAAAAATTTCAGGAAGCCCCACATAGACTTTTCATGAATTGTGCATATTGCCTTCTTTTCATTTTCATAATATATATTGTAGTATCATGTTATGTGCACACGTTAAAACAATAATTTAAATACATAAATGTTTAATATTAATGATGAACTACTCTAGATAATGATGAACTAAATAAATAATAAGAAAAAGGGAGCATTTCAAATAAATAAAAAATTAAAAAAAATTATATATACGTTAAATAATACTTATTGTATGAAATTAAAATAGATTTAAAATTCAAAAATTCAACTACTCTAGATAAAAATTTTAGCTTTTAAAAATTAAAATATAATTTTTTTAAGCATAAAAAAAAATCACATTGTACAAAAGCATTTATGAACATTTAATTTTGAATTAAATGAGTCTTATTTTTTAAATTTAAAATTTTGAATTCTCGTTTTTCTAAATCATAACTTTTTCTTACTCAATATTTACATTCCTTCTCCGTTATTTTTTTTTTGTTTATGAAAAAAGAATATTCAAAATAAGAAAAATAGTACATTTTATATAAATAAAAAATTAGATATTTCTTATTTAGTTAGGTTTCCTTATTATTGAGAGCATAGCAATTAATAGTGGCCTTATTTTTCTAGAGCATGACTATATTCGGTTTATGAAATATAGTTGTGATTTAGAAAGAAAAAAACAATTAAGTTTCCCTTAAAAAAAAAAACAATCAAGTTAAGAGTTTAATATGTGCACTGACTGTCGGTACATCATCCACCATTCATTTGCATTATTTTTATTTAGAAGCCAATAACCATACACCCTTGAATGGTGGATGATACACTAACAGTATAAAAAACATTTACACTGTCAGTGTACAAATTATTTGCTCTTAAGTTAAATTGTTAGATAAAAATTTTAACATTTTAATACATTAGTATCAAATTTATGTTTTTCTAAAATCTCTATTATGTAATAATAATCAATTTCAACCAATCCGGTAATATTCAATTATCTACTTAAATGTCTTACCAACAAACTGTTGGTGTAGTGGTGCCAGAGACTCTACTTGGTAGGGCGAACCACGGTTCGATCCCCGCAACAACGTTGAGAGAGGAATAAAACCTTAACCCCGAGACCCAATCGAACTGAATTAATCGGCCCAGTGGGCCGGATACCAGGGTGCAAACCAAAAAAGAATTAAATGTCTTCACCAATTTCACTTTCAAAAAAAAAATCATTGAGAATTTTTAAATTACCCACAACAACTTCAATTTTTTTCATAACATTAGAGTAATCGTACTTTTTCTATAAATCAAATTTCTTATAACTTTTCATTTTTTTTCAATTGTTCTGTGTTTTTTGCTAAAAAGAATTTTATTCATTTCTTCACTTTGAAATTGTCATTGTTCCTTAATAGTAAATTTTTAATAAAGGCAAACCATGACATTGAAATAAACACTTAAAAAATCATATAAAAATAAAATTTGAGAATGATTTACTTTTATCCTGGATAGCTAATTTAGTGAAAACTTACATAAAAAATAAATAATTTGATGAGTAGATAATTTTCAAATTTTATTTTTTAATGCATTTTTTAAGTGTCTATTTCAACGTCATGATTTGTATTTATTTCAAATTCATTATTAAGAAGCGATGATAGTTGCAAATTTTCAATTGCAATGTGCAGAAGAAATGAATATTTTTTTTAGCTAAAGATATTAAACAATTGAGATAAATAAAAAATTATAAGAAATTTGATTAATAGAAAAAGGACGATTACTTTAATGTCGTAAAAAAAGTTGAAATTGTTGTTGGTATTTTAAAAATTGGAAATGAAAATGTTGTGAAATTGTTGAAGGCATTTAAAATTGATGATGGATAGAAAATATAATTTAAGTAAATAATTGATTATTGCCAATTCAGAAATTTATTATTACCAAATTAGTTGAAATTGATTATTGCATAATGGAGATTTGGAAATACATAAATTAGTAATATATTGAAATGTAAAAATTGAGCATAATTGTTTCTATCTTCCTAAATTACAATTATATTCCATAATAAGTAAACGTAAATTAATATGAAATAAAAAAAATTTTATTTATATAAAAGTACTATTTTCCTTATTTTAAATATTCATAAAAAAAATTAATGGGAAAGGAATGTGAATATTGAGTAGTAAAAAATTACCATTTAGAAAAACGAAAAATTTAATTTTTTGCTTAAAAAATTATATTATTACTTTTTAAAATATAATTTTTTTTAAATTTAATTTATATAAAATTTTCGCTTAGAGTGGTTGAATTTTTTAATTTTAAATCTATTTAATTTCATATAACCAATATTATTTAACGCGTGTATATATATTCAGATTTTTTCCTTTGAAATGCTCTCAATTTCTTATTATTTATTGAGTTCATCATTAATTTTAAACCTTTATGTATTTTTTGAATTATTTTTTTAACGTCTGCACATAACGTGAAACACATTATATATATGTATATATATATTATAAACATTAAAAAGACAATATCTACAACCCATGAAATGTATTTCTATGTGCGACTTCAAGGAATTCTTACAAAACGATTTTGATTTTAAAACGATAATCTCAATCAATTTCGTTTCTCAATGAATAAATACATTTTATTATAAGACAAAACATGCCATTCATGAAATGCTTACGTGACGTTTTGTTTTAAAATTTTCCAAATTTTTAATAATTTAACGCTTATGTGACACTTCTAGAGAATTTTACAAATTTCTAATTTTTAATGATTTAATATTTAGTTGAATAAAAACCAAAAATATTTAGTTGAATAAATTATAAATGATTCTAATTTTAAAAGAAAAATCCCAACTGACTTTTTTAATCAATCAATCATATTTCAAAGATAGGATACCTACTTTTATCAATAATAAAAAACCAAAAATACCAGTATACTAAAAAATCTAAAATATTAAAAAATATTGCTATTGTATAAAGATAAATAAAATCCATAATTTTATAAAATTATTACCTACTTTGAGTAACGTTAAAAAAATATGCTTTGCATCAATTTTGTGAAAAATCCATGATTGATCACTTGGAAAAAAATTCAATCATTCTTGAAAAAAATACTAGCTCGTGAAAAAACATTAAATAAAAAAACCCAAGATTTTCATGAAGATCAGAAATATCCATCATTTTATGAAGGAAAAAAAATTAAAAGGTGTTGATGTTAATGATTTAGCTGCCAATATCATTTTAGCAAAAGATTTAAATTCAAATAATTCGAATTAATTCTGGTAATTATTGATTAGAATTAATTGTTAACTTAAAATTATTCCATTGTGTGCCTATACATACATATGTATATGTATGTATATATATGTGTGGTAATTTTTATTCGTTCTTCTTCTTCTTCATCATTTATCTTTGTTTATTTATAAACATTTTTCTGTTGTTGTGAATAATATCATTCCATGATAAAAATATCCAATTACATTAATCCTTAACGTCAATGTTTTTAACGGGTATGAAATTAAACATGTTTTTTTTTTTTTTGTTCTCCAATTTTTTTAACCCAACTTCTTTTTTTAGTATGATAACCCAATTGAATCTGATAAGATATTTTTATATTTGGTTATTTTCATGCATCAAACGTGTAATCTAAATTAATAAAAGTTAAAATAAGGTAAAATTGCATATCTCACTCTTTTGTACGGAGTATCAATCTACATGACAAATTGAAAAAAAAATTATAATATACTCTCTCCGTCCCTATTTTAATTTTGTCTCTATTTATAAGATCTTTTACTAATTTTCAATGATCATTAATTACTTTTTTCTACAAACACCCCTATTTATTTAACACTTTTTTGATTCCCAATAATATTAATAGGGATAATTTTGAAAATACATATCAAAAGTTCACATTTCTAATATAATTAACTAAATTATCTCACTTTCTTAATGGGCGTGAAATCCACTAAAGAATCCAATATTTAAAAACTGAGGGGAGTATTATTTATTCAACTTTGAATCAATCAAACTTGTAAGTCAAATATAAAGTGCGTTGAATGAGATTTGATACTCTCTCGTAATGAAACTTGTGGACAATCCAACAAAAAAAATCTCCTTTTTTTTTTTCCTTCTTAAGGTAAACAAATCTTATATTTAAATAAAAAAATAAGCAAAACTTTTGTTTTCATTAATTGTGATTAATTTACAAATTAATTTTAATTTTGCGACTTTTCCTTTTATCTTATACACATATGTTGCATAAAAAGCTTATCATGCTCTCTTTTACGTCTAAATCATATGTATCCCCTTTTATATGCATGTGTGTTTGTGTAGAAAGATTTTGCTTTTAGCTTTTTTTTTTCTTTTTTAAATAATTATAAGCTAGTGTGTTTGTTGGTGATACAGATTATAATCATAAATTATATTTTTGGCAAAAAATCAAAATTTATAAACTCCCTCATGACAGCCGGAAATTATTTTTTGAAAAATTATTTTTTTAGATCCATATAATTTTTCTATTTTACCTTTATCACTTCATCACATTAACTATCTACTTGTCACGTTTCTTGTAATTTACTCCGTAAAAATAATATTCTTTATACCATCTAAACAAAACAAATTATCTTAAATTTATTTTGTCCGCTAAGATATCCAAACATAAATATATTATAATTTTAACATATTATTATAAGGGCATCCAGGACAGAGTCTTAACTTAATACTTACCGGACTTTGACACACCAGCATTACATCATCATTTAGATATCAGACTCAAGTTCAGACTTTCATATCTCCCACCACAGTAGAGTCTTAACACCAGACTCACCAAACATGCAACATCATTACATCGTCATTTACTTTTATAGTACATAATTTTATTTCAATAATGCTTTTGTAATACAATTTCAATAATATTAATTACGTAGAATTTATAAAAATAAACTCAAATAATATTTAAATATTAAAATTAAATAAAATTTAACATTACAATAATTAATGATACCTACTAAAAATTATAAAGTACATAAAAATACAATATAATTCAAATTCTTATAATTTAATTAACACTTTTTTCTTGACCTCCAAAATGTTGACACAAATGCTTCATTAAATCCGCTTGAAATTGATTGATTGATTTATTATTTATTTACTAGGAAAATTGCCCGTGCGATGCACGGATCTTAAATTTTGCTATCCTTTCCTTTTTTTTGAAGGGCTTTCCATTAGTTCAAACATTAAACATTAATTTTATTTACATGTGATTGAATAAATTGAAATGATAAATTGAAAGGAAGGCTTTCATGATAAACATATTATAAAAAAAGAAATATTGAGAAGAAATATTGTACTAAAGATCAACACAATATTGAAAAGAAATATTATTATACACACACATTTACAGTTATTTAGGCATTAAAAGAATAATTTAAAGCAAGAAAGAGGATTCGTGTCAGCATCCAGAATTGGGTAAAAATGCCAACATCTTGCATGTTACAACTTACAACAACTTTTGTGAGGCAACTTGAAGCATTTTGATACCCAAAAAAATAATAATAATAATAATTGAAATCATCAAGGTAATATGTTTAATCAAAAATTTAAATGATAAATTGGAAGGAAGACTTTCATGATCAACATATTATAAAAAAATAAACATTGAGAAGAAATATTGTGTTGAAGATCAACACAATATTGAAAAGAATTTAACTTACTTCTTCACATTCTTTGATCTTCTTTTGTGTATCATCAAGTCTTAAGTCCATGTATTAAGAAATGTTTGAGCAAAATTCAAACACTTAAAAATACCCAAAAAAAATGAAAAAGCTTTCTAGCTACCAATTAAAAAAAAATAATACTAACTGTTCATATGCTTAATGTTTATGACAAATAAGGAAATAAAATATACTTAATAAGGAAATAATTTCAGTTGAAATGAAGGCTTTCCACCAATTTAAAAAATAAAAAATAAAAAAATATTAACTGTTCATATGCTCAAACAACCAATGTTTCATTCTTTATACGTTTTTTTTGCAAGTGGCATTTTGATACCAAAAAAAAAAAATTCCCATTGAAAGACGAAAGGCCGGTAACAAATAAGCTTTAAATAGAAAACAAAATGACCAAACATTTATATATATATGCAGATTGTAGAGGCCTAGAGGGGCAGGAAATGTACGATGGTGCACATAGTAGCTTTGATAAAATAAAAAATTTGCATAATAATCTGATAGACTACCTTGTAAGTTTGGTCACCAAAGAAGTGAATTTCATTGAAATCATCAAGGTAATATGTTTAAACAAAAATTTAAATGATAAATTGAAAGGAAAGCTTTCATGATCAACATATTATAAAAAAAGAAATATTGAGAAGAAATATTGTGTTAAAGATCAACGCAATATTGAAAAGAATTTCACTTACTTCTTCACATTCTTTGATCTTCTTTTGTGCACCATCAAGTCTCAAGTCTCTGTATTAAAAAATGTTTGAGCAAAATTCAAACACTTAAAAATACCAAAAAAAAAATGGAAAAAATACTAAATGAAAGGAAGGCTTTCTACCAATTAAAAAAAAAATTACTAACGGTTCATATGCTTAATGTAACCTTGTCACTTTTCAAGCTTTCCATTACTATCAATTGTAAGCGGTCAGAATAGCATTTGTTGCATCGCACATTGAAAAGAAATAATGAAAAATACTAACTGTTTCAATTGTAAGCAGTCATAAAATGAAAGGAAAATGAAAAGATTAAAAATATATTGACAGATGTGATTTACTTGCAATGGATGACTAGGATTAGAATGAAATTTAGGAGGGATATGAACGGATGTGATTTATTTGCAATGGATGGCTAGGATTAGAAACAAATTTGGAGAGAAAACCTATCATGGAGGGAAAGTAAAAAATACCCATCAACTTCACCTATTTTAATATATGTTGATTATTTCAATAATTAATGGCTATTAATTTCAAATTATTTATTTATTTAAATAGAAAAATATGTATTTTTGTTTATTTATTTATTTTTCCATAACAATACAATATATTTAAAAATAAAAGAGAAAAAGTATATATTTAAAAATATTATTTTATTTTTAAAAAAGAATATTATTATTATTATTAATTTATTTATTTATTATTATTATTTGTTTATTAGGGTATTATAAAGTAAAAAAAAGAAAGAAAAAGACAATAAACGGGTTCCATAGAGTCTTAAATTGAGTATGTTATTTTACAGACTCAACTTAAGACTCTCCAAATTTTAAAAATTAGTAGAGTTTGGAAGAAAATCTGAACTTAACGCTCTTTAACAAACTTTGTTGTGAATGCCATGATCTTATCGGTTGTTTTACGCGTGTTTGGTAGTTTGGTATAGCTAACAAGTACTGCCTGAGTCAGATGTAATTTTGCATAAATCGAGTAAAATTATTGTGAGCTAACAAGTACTAGCTCAGTTTGGTATGTATCGTTCTGTTGCAAAACTCAATACATAATTAATGCTATCTTTCCCAATACACTTCTATTTATCACACTTTCCTTCTCACTTCCAATATATTTCTCTCTTTTCAATAATGATTATATAGAAACATTATAATTCAAATACCCAAAATTCTTATATCATTTAATCATTTCTTCTTGTATAATCTTAAAATACACGGTTTATAAAAACGGAGAGAGTATTCAATAAATTTATATTTCCAGAATCCGAATTTCAAACCTTTAATTAATTAAGCATGACAATCTCTCAAAAATCGATTCACGCGTATGTTAGTAGTTTGGTATGCTCTACTGATCACATGACAATAATCATTTGGCACAGTAAATTTTTACAATTCTTCAAAAGCAAAAAAAAAAAAAAAAAAAGCAGTCAATGGATGAAATCATGTAACGACTCTTACCTTATGATGTGGATAAATACAACAACTTCAACAGGATTTAAGATAAATCAAAACTGCTTATTGTCAATATGTAAGGTTATGTAGCATAAGACAAAAATACTTGTGGTACCTTTTTGTTTTCATTACATATTTTCATACAAGCAATGGATTTGAAAATAGCTTTCTGCTATACTCTTCTTTTACTGTTTTCACTATCATCAGCAGAAAATGTTAAACTCAAAGTGAAAAGTGTGTGACAAACATTGCTACCACTGATGAGAACTTTATATGTGCAACTTTAGATTGGTGGCCTAGTAACAAGTGTGACTATAACCAGTGTCCTTGGGGTCAAGCAGGCATTCTCAACTTGGTATTTATATTTTTGTTTCAAATCTCAATATCTTATGTCCCATTAAACATCATGCATGCTTCCATGTTACATAATTTTTCCACAAAGATATGTAAATATCCCCATCTTTTATATTTTTTTTTTCCCAATATTTGCAGGACTTAAATAACAAGATTCTACAAAATGCTCTCAAGGGTAAGTTCAATTCTTGTTAGACAAATATCAGTCTATAAAAAAATTTCAGGTAGAAAAAAAGGTTTTAAGTCTTTCTGGGCTGTTTGGAAGATTAGGCAATTTGTTTGAAGTTATCTTGTTTAATTTGTTACTCACTCCGTTTCTATTTATTTGTACTTTTTTGGAAAAGTTTTTTGTTTCTTTTTATTTATGCTTTGATGATTTCAAGAGTATAATAAATGTTATTTTTCATGTTTATCCCTATTTAATAGAGTATTGGTTTTCGTAAGTAGTGAAGAAAAAATAATAATTACATAGAGAGAGAGTATAGTGGAAAAAAAACATAACTAATGTATTTAAAATCTAAATAATGATTGCATTTCTTAAATGATGTGCTTTGTTTGAAATAAGACAGATAAATAGGAATGGATACTTCCAAGGAATTCTTTCATTCCTTGGGAAAGAAAGGTGTGACATTTTAATTGTTGAGTGACACATTATTCAGAGGAAGTAGAACAGGAGCAAAACGAGGAGAAGAATTACTGCATTACCTATTTACTTATACTTCAAAGATCTAATTTCTAGCAATATTTTTGCAGCATTTAATCCTTTGAGAATCAGACTAGGAGGATCACTACAAGATCAGATTTTTTACCAATTTAGCAAAGATTCCGAATGCTGCCAAATAAAAAAGCAAGATGGTGGTTTGTTTGGATTCAGCAATGGCTGCCTTCCCTTGAAGAGATGGGATGAAGTAAATGACTTGTTTAACAAAACTCGGTATTACTTTCTTATCCTTTTTCTTTATATGATATGACAATGTATGTTACTATGTTACCATCTATTATCCACATTATTTTTTTTATAATGGTTCAGAGTCAAATTAACTTTTGGGTTGAATGCCCTTGTTGGAAAGAAGAATTCCAAGGAGGACAAGTTGAATTGGAAGGGAAACTGGAACCCAATCAATGCCTTAAGTCTCATGATGTACACAGTTTCAAAAGGATATAACGTAGATTCATATGAGTTAGGTACCTAAAATGCTAAAAACCTTTGAATTGAAGTTTTGGACTACATATCCACATTTTTTTTTTCACTATGATTTATGATGTTTTAATCTTATCAAGGAAATGAGCTATGCTCCGAGGGGGTGTCTGCCCGAGTAGACAGTGTTCAATATGCTAAAGACATGACGACGCTCAGACTTATAGTTAATCGACTATACCCCGATGCATCTACGAGGCCAAAAGTGCTCGGCCCTGCTGGTTTCTATGGGAAGGAATGGTTTGATAGCTTCTTACAGCACACAGGACCTGGTGTGCTTGATGGAGTGACCCACCACATTTACAATCTTGGTGCCGGTGTGTACATATTCCACTTTCTTTGCTTGTGTGCATGACTTGGTGCTTGGTTTCTAAGAAAATTGTTTATAAATGCAGGTGTTGATAAAAATCTTATCAACAAGGTTCAGGATCCATTTTACTTGAGCCAATTTGCTCAGACTTTCAAAGATGTCTCAGAAGCAGTGAAGGATTTCACACCATGGGCAGGGCCATGGGTTGGTGAATCAGGTGGAGCCTACAACAGTGGTGGCAAAGATGTGTCTGACACTTTTGTCAATGGATTTTGGTCAGTCTAATATGTCCCATAGAATTGAGCTCTTTCTCTGCCTATATATTTCTTTCCTTTTGAAAATTTCAATTGACCTGCCAATGTATTTTTGATTCATAACTAGGTACTTGGACCAGCTTGGCATGGCATCAACCTTCAACCACAAGGTTTATTGTAGACAGGCTCTGATAGGAGGAAACTACGCTTTGTTAAATACCACAACCTTCATTCCTAACCCTGATTACTATGGGTGAGTCTCACGTATATAAGTACATTTGGGCATGTGAGCAGGTGTATACGCACCCATGCAAATCTAAGTGATTAAAATTAAATGTCTCCTTCTAATTAACAATTTTTTTAACAGAGCGCTATTGTGGCATCGACTTATGGGAAAAAGTGTTCTCTCTATCTCTCATGAAGGGTCTCCGTATTTGCGTACATATGCTCATTGTTCTAAGAAAGGGGTGAGCTTATTCATCTTAGATATTTTATTTTGGAGTATTATTAAGAAGGATGCTCCTTTAACAATATGTGTTTTAATTTTATTTCAGCCTGGCATCACTGTGCTCCTCATAAACATGTCCAATTCCACTTCTTTCGATGTATCCCTTGTCGAAGACATGAATCTGTATCCGAAGGCAGAAGAGATTGTCGAAGACATGAACCTGTATCCGGGCACGGAAGAGAAAAGTGAATCACAGTCAAGGGAAGAGTACCATTTGACACCCAAAGACGGAAACATTCAAAGTCAAGTTGTGCTGTTGAATGGAACTCCACTACGGCTGACCAAGTCACTCGACATTCCAGAACTGAAACCAGAGTTGGTTGATCCATCTTCTAAGATCAAAGTGGTGCCTGATTCAATAGTTTTTGTAACCCTCAAGAGCTTCAATGCACCAGCATGTGCTTAGTTAATTAGCATGCACATAATCAGCAAGTCAACAATTAGGCCATTAATAATCTTTTTACTACTAGCTTTATAGTAATCCATAGAACATGGCTTGCAGTTAAACACTTTATACTATGGTTTTGGAGAATTCTGTACTTGTGTAGCATAGAGAATAAGAGTTCGCTGCTCAGTAGTTAACAGCTCATAATTTACATGTAACAGTTGTAACAGAAATATCTGAGAATAAAAGAAGCAGTTGAAAATGAATGGAATGTGATTTTAACTACAAATTTGCACTCATAAGGATAAGTATTCAAAGATAGACTCAGTTATAACTTTCCTACTCCTGTCCATAGCAATACCAATAAGTCTAGAGGCATATGCCATATTGTTATTGCTCTCCTCATATTGACTAAACCTTTAGTTGAATACAAGAGCATTTTTATGCATCCACGGCCATCGCTTGTATCCAACTTCCCAAACTCCCTAGGTGGGTATATGCCATGGAAAGAGGACTAGACACCTAACATAATTTTTTTTTAATGTAAAGGAGATCTATGCAGCAAAATATAGGGGAATCATAGAGTTGATAGTCTTGATACAGTGGTTCCTTTCTAAGCAGCAGTCTTCATTCATTGGGCATGAATTGTGGAAATGATTGCTTTTTCTTGAATTCTGGCATATGCAAGTGAAGCTAATTTTTGACTGTATTGTAACTGCTTCAATCTTTTCCCATTAAAAGCCTGCACAATATTTCCTCTTATCTGTTATTTCTTATCTGCTTTGACTCAATCATATTGCTAAAATGACTAAAATTGCTGTTACATAAGAAGTTTCAAATAACCTGATGAAAAAAGGAATAATTTGAGCAGGACCAATCATATTCGATAATTTGAACGAATAGCCAAAATCATTTTTTTGTTCTGCAATCATTTGTTGGCTTGATTGCTTGAAGGCGGCCAGCCAATTTCAGCATTGCTGAATTTGATTGAAATCTCTAACCCTTAAAATCATTCCCTTGGTTATTATCCCCTATTACACTTCCCTGCACTACTACAGTACTACGTCCCCTAGTACACTTCCTAATTCATCACTATCATACAACATACAAAGATATATAATGGTAAAAGAGTTATGTGATTAAAAAACTACTTAAAATAAAAAAATCACATGCATTAGGAACAACCCGTGATGAATCATGTAAGTGGTAATAGAAGACATAATCATAGAGGGAAGTGCAACAGCAGAAGTAGTTAATTAGGTCATGATTTCAACGGTAACACTTTCGATCAAAGTCCATGATACACCATTACTATTTCCGACCACCAATGTCGTTTAGGTTTGGCAATGCCATTGTTGTTTACGTCGTTACTTCAATCACTCACCATTGTTTTTTTTTTAAGTTTCACAGAACATGAACGTATGCCAACCATGTCAATGCAGAACAATCATCATAGTATTTGTTTGTTATAAGCTCTCTGTTGCTAGTTTCTTAAATGTTCTTATCTACTAGCCGGTTTTGTATTTTCAGGTGTCAACATCGTTTTGTTGCTTTCCTTGTGTGTGACGATAATATTGGAGCCTACACATAAAGATCTTGTAGTTTAATATCTTAAAGGAATTAGAGTTACGTTACTTGTGTGAATTTATGATGTTAATTAACATGCTGAGATTTGCTTTCTTCTAGCATAACGTTGTATTACACTGTTTTGCATATGATTCACTCATTGGCATTGCATACCACTGCTCAAAGGCAGACCTAAGTGATAGATAGCAAAGGCGCATGCTACCACAACATCCTAGATAGATGATCAAATAATAATCACCTTGTTCTTTTTATACATATATGCAACCGTGGTTCTTTGACCCCTTTGTATAAAATAATAAGAAAAATGCTAAAGAGTGTTTCAGAACATTTGTTAAATGATTAAATGTGGTTAAAAATTATGAAAAAATGTACTATTTTGAAATCTTGATAAAGTAAATATCTTAAACTTATGAATTTTTTTCATTTTTAATATCCTTAACAAGTGCCCTTGTAATAGACACTAAAAAACTATAAGCCTTTAATCTTTAGGCAACACTAACTCTAATTCACCCCAAACAATGATTACACCAAGATAGATTAGGCTAGTTTATTTTGTGCCTCTTCTTGCAACCTTGGTTCTTTGGAATTTCGAAACATGAGTTTTGTGATATACAAAACTTCTAAGCAATCATGGTGGGAATTAGTTTTAGGTATTGTTTAAGGCATTTGTAAGGTTTTTAGTATTAGAAAAATAATCATAAATATATATTTTTATATATTTCGGAAATTCAAAAAGTTATATTTTTTCATGAATTTTTACTGTATTTGACTTGATAACAAGTGTACTAAAATTACTTTTTGTAAATTCTCTTTTGCACTATCTATCACCATCCTACATACTTCACTTTTTTTTTTCTTTGAAATAATATTTCACTTAATAATTCCGCTGAAATTTTACATACTTCACTGTATGTGGTGAAATACATGATTTTTTACACATACTTCACTAAGATGAAATACATGAATTGATAATGAATAATGCAAATGGCATTTTGGGGTTGGAATTCATTTTTTTATTCTCTATTTTTTTTTTACCCCCTTTATACATATGCTAGTGGTATGTGTAATTATTTTTTTCCAATTCTCTAAACCCAGCAATATGTGCAAAGGGGATCAACAAGTAAACCAGGGCAAAGAAATGAATTGCCTCTTGGGATTTGCATCGTTAGAACTGAGCCTTCTAACCTGGTGGTGTTGGACATAGTCTAAGAATGTCACCGTCAGATCAGAAATTCTATTCATGGTACCAAAAAGAAATGATGATGTGGCGTGTAGTGGGACAGTATTGCTCCTGAATATTGGGCCCTCCACAGCCCAAAGTCGCAACTCCGAAGCCCAATTCCAAACTCATCCCTCATTGCCATTGCTCTCAAATCTCAATTGCTCTGCGAAAACATTCCCACACCGCAGCAGCAGCAATCCCTTTCTCAAGTTATACAGTTACAACAAGTAAGAAGAACTCTCAGGTATCTTCTCTTTGCACCCCCTATTCCCCACTCCACTTTTTTATAATTTGCACCCCAATTTCTTGCATTTTTAACAACACAAAAACCTTAGGAACAATGAGTGGCGCTAATGCTAATAAAAGAAAACGCCAAGACACGACTCTGGCGTCTGTATCCGATTCCCTCTCGAACGAAGAGCGAATCGTTTACGACATAATCCGTTCTAAACAAGACATGGGCATATGGACCGGTGACATCAAAAGAGAAACAACAATCCCCGACAACATTCTCAAGAAAGCAATCAAACTTCTCCAAGACAAGCAACTCATCAAACAGGTTAAGAGCATTCAGAACAAAGCCAGAACTCTCTTCATGGCCACCGAGTTCCAACCCTCCAAAGAAATCACCGGTGGCCATTGGTACACCGAGGGAAAACTCGACGTCGAATTCATCGATACTCTCAAGGAGCTTTGCCTTGGTTACCTTTCGAGGCAGAAGGTTGCCACTGTTGACATGGTGGTTGAATTTGCCAAGAAGACCGGGGCCTTCAAGGTCGAGATCACTGATCAGAATCTGGAAGAGGTTTTGAATATTTTGGTTCTGGAGAACGTCGTTTCGCAGGTTAAGAGCACTGGTTTCGGGGAGTTTGCGGCCGTTCCGGTTGGGAGAGTTTGTTATGGGTACAAAGGGAAGGTTGGTGGTGCTAAAGAGGGGAGCAAAGTGGGTGCTATGGCTTCCACTCCTTGCGGCGTTTGTCCTAGGATTAATTTTTGTACGCCAGATGGCGTTGTTAACCCGATGAAATGTTACTATTTCGACAAATGGTTGAGCTTCTAGATGAGTCTTACACCATTACTCTTCCAAGTTGTGAACCTTATCTTATTATTGTTGTTACCATTGTGTTGATGTTTTTTTCCTCAGTACTTGTTAATTGTTATGATGCATCAATGTACTATAAGTTATGTTGTAAATTACATGTCTTTTGGTTATGATATATCATTGTCAGTTTAAGGGTGCTGTTGTTTGTTTTATCTTCTAGAATTCTGATTTAAGGAGATACTGCATTCCTTTTATGATGTCTCTGTTTGGAGTATTGCAAATAGAAATATCAGAAGTGTTGCAAAAAGAAAAAATAGAGGAACTATACTTTTGTCTCTTTCATTTAAGAATAGCATGTCCAGCACCATGTAGATTACTATCTCATATGCACTCTCCAAAAATACTGCAAAGCTAGGACTTCATTTGTGTTTTCTTTGGTTTGGTTTGGTAGGTTTGTGATGCCCGGAATTGGCATGAACCTGAGGAACCTTTCTTTACAAGCACAAATAGTTGCTGCCATAGTTTATGTGGTAACACTGTCAGACATGAGACACAACCTGACCCTTCAAACAAACTGTGTGTAAAAAGATGAGTAGGAAACTGATAACCTTGTTGTATTCTGACTTCTGATTACTTGTTCTCTTATCCCTGATTTGGAAAGTAAATGAACTTTCTGAGTTTCTGGAATAAAGGCATACAGAAACTGGATAGCCCAAAAAAGCTTGGATGCTATGATTGGGTTGCAAGTTGAAACTGAAGCCTCTGGTGGCATTTCAAGTAGCCTTGGACTTGGAGATGCTTTTGGTTATAATAGCAATTAGCAAAGAAGCTGTTTTGGATATTGGAGGCAAAACAGTGATATTATACTTTTACACCCTTGAGTACTTCATCAGTTGAAAGATTTGGTTTTAAGTACTTGCCAAGAAAAACTAATAACTTATTAGTGTGATAACAAACTTTGAAATAGACCTTAGAACTTTATGTAGTTTCCAAGGAAGCCGTGAAGTACGGTCACTTCTAAACAGATACATACTCTTGGATAATTTTAATTTTTAATTGTATTTTACAACTTGTTATACTGTCATATTATAGATAGAAATGTCTCTATAACGTGGCAATTCATTCATTCCGGAGAAGTTGGGGATACAATACGCTGATGGCAGTTGCAGTAAGGTCCTCTTCTTCTTCTTCTTCACTACTTCTTGTGTTGCTCCCTCCTCACTCTTTCTCTTTCAATATCAATTTCAAGAGGAAGCCATCATCCTCATCCATAGCATCACCCAACAGCAGCAGAAGAATCAACGCGCTGTTTTGGGGATCCAAGAAGGAGAATACCCAACAACAGCAAGACCAATTCACTTTCACCTCTACACTCACACTCGCAAAAAATCAAGAGGAAGAGCACGGCGGTGGGTGAGCAGTGAGCGGTGGTGGGTGACCGGCGCGACGTTGACTACAACAGGCGCGGTGGTGGGCTAGCGGTGCGGCGCGACAATGGCAGCACCAGGCGTGGCGGTGGTGGGCAAGCGCGACGGGGCCCGACGGTGGTGGGGAGGCTTTTGCGTTTCTGCATTCTCCTCTTGCGTTCTGTTCTAATGGCTTTCAGATTTAGAGTATTAGATTTGTATTTTTTTTTAATTAAAAAAATTTTAAAAGCAAAGTCACATGACATTGTTTAATTGGCTTAAGTAGATAAGTTATCTCCTCAAATATACTTTATTCTGATAATTAAAACACATTTTAGCATTTTATTGTAGTTACAAGGACTTAGTTAACTTTATACTCTCTCTCACAATTTGTTGATTAGCTTAAATTCCAAGGAGTTTGTTTTAAGCATTTGAAGTTTAAGATTATTTTCACTTTCTATTCTTTCTTCTCATTATGCCCGTCTCAAATCTCAATTTAACAACCGAATAAATGTTTTCGATAATTTATTCAAACAACATTATTCTAATTTTTTTGTAATTTACTGTATAAAAGCGATACGACCCAAATAAAAAAAATTATCTTAAAAGAGTTTTAAACAAACATACCTAAACATAAATTCGAATTCTAACCCCTATTCGCATGATTTCATACGCCATTCTAGTTGTGCTACATTTTTTAGGCATGTTCATCGAAAGACTTTGGATGCATTCATCTTGTGTATATCACTAAAAAAGCACTTGTTCTACCCCTTTAAATACCCTTATTTGCAATACGGCTATAATATACCAAAATATGTGTTAGTCCGATCTCAAATATTAAAATAGTCTAAAAGTATGTTTATTAAAAACGTTAGTTAAATGACTTTAGTTTTATCATTATTATTATTATTATTATTATTTAAATTGTCATTCATGACATGTATGTGAACTAAATGAAAGGGAATTTGTTTCAAAAATAATAAAAGCCACGTGTTAGATACATTGGAAATTTATGAGAACTAAAATAATTATTTAATATTGTTAATAATATTCAAATCAATAGAGTAACGTTTTGTGTATTTTTTCATCAAAATTACTATTTTTGTAATTATTATTGGAATTTTAAGAAAAATATATGAGTAAATACTTAGATTAGTCTCTGACTTTGTGGACACCGATCAAATTAATCCTTAAAATTGTCAAAATTTTAAATTAGTTTTCGAGATAGAAAAACGTGAGTGACATTAATCCTTATGGTTAGTGGTCCACGAAGTCAAACTAATTTGACTGATGATGCCCACAATCTCATGAAGTATGAAATATAGTGAACAATTTTTGTTTTTGGAGTCCGACCCGTTAGACGTAGCATTGGCAATTAGGGCGGATGCTCATGGGGCCCGCCCGCCCGCCCGCAATTTTTTGCGGACAGAGCATTGATTTTAAGCCCAGCAAATAAAAAATGTCCGCCCGCCCTGCCCATTTTTTTAGCGGCCATTGTTCGGCGGGCAGCCGGCCGCCCATTAATTTAAAAATAAAAAAAAACATATGTCATATGTTTCCTAATTTCTAAGTATTGATTACTTTAAAAAAAATTGATTGTTATTCTGATCCAGTACAAATTTTAATTGATTGCTCAATTTTTATTTAAATGCTTGACCGATTTTTTTTCTTTCAGCCTTTGATTGATTGTTTTTATGTATTTTTCGAGTATTTTGAGTAATTTACAATCTTACGTTAGTTACGTACCGTTAGCATTTTTCAATTTTTGGCCTCTTTATATGTTTTTTTTTTATTTTTTAATTTTTTTAATTAAAGCGAGCCGCCGGCGGGTGGGCAAGGCCTCAATTTTTCGCCCACAAAATTTTAATGCCCGCCCACCAAAATCGCGGGCATTGCCCGCCCGCCCGCCCAAATTGACAATGATAGTTAGACGTTACGAAGCAAAAGGGTCGAAACTTATGAAGTGAGTGGAAGAAAGAGCATTACTGCACAGTCTGCACTATTGGGATAGTTGTTTCCGTTCACTTTCCCTTCCCGCGCGCTGAAAAAATATATCAAAAACCCACCACCACCACTCTCACTCCTAGGGTTTAACCTTCTTCACTGTCACTCACTCACTCACAGAGCTGAGATCCACTGTGGTGCAACGCAATGGATGTTGAAATGGACGCTACTTCTCCCAACTTCTTCGACCCTCATAATCTCTCTACCAGAGAGAAGTTCCGCAGATACGGGTGCGTACATACATCCATATACGAATTCCTCTTTCTTTTGATTAGCATTGCTCATACGCTATATGAATTCCACTTATTTTAATTTTGCATTCCTACCCCTGGATTAGGGAGGGGTTTTGCAGCATTTAGGGTTTATGGCTCTGGAAATAAATTAATAAATAAATGGATGGATTTTGTTCATTCTTTAGGTACTGTTTGTTAAATTAAATGGATCAGAATACGGTGGAATGGAACAAAAACACATATGTGTTAAGTATAGGTGGTGTTCCAAATTCCAAATACTACAATAGAACATGAAAATAAGTCATCGTAATTTGGGTGAAGAATAATAACTTAATTAAGGCGCTTAACCGATATGCTTTTTTGAACTAAAGATAAAAAGAGCTTATTTCATAAGCTTCTCTGATAAAGCTTATTGAAATAAGCTAAATAGAGCTTATATGAAGGTCGTAAGCTATTTTATAAGTTATTTTCATAAGCGATATTCATAAGCTTTCTCTAAGTGTCTGTGTTTCAAACACTACCTAAAAAGCAGAACATTTTGGTGGTGGAACCAAAGAGAACAGAACAAAACCTCTTGTTTTGTTCGCCTGTCAAACGCTCTACCATCGTATGAATATGTCAAATTTCTGCTACATTTGTTTTTGTGGAACCAATTTGAGTTCTTTTTAAAAGCTAATTGCTTTCTTGTTTGGCTTTTGTTGCATTTTTATAAAAAAAAAAAAATAATAATTATGTGCCAACCTTCTATTATGAAATTTATGCAGAAAGAGGCACCAATCCCCTGGTGCTTCATCACAAGACAATTCGGCTTCCAAGTTAAGTGAAACTGGGCTGTTTTATGATGGCCAAAGCATTCATAGTCCAACCAATGCAGCACTTTTTCTGGAAAATGTTAAACAAGAGTTTGAGGATTTTGAAGAAAAGACCCCATATTCCTCTAGAAGGAAGCTATCTGCTGATATTCATGGAGTCCCCGGTATCGACGCTGGTTTTGATTCTGTACGCCATTCGTTAAAAGCTTGTAAGCAAGAGGGTGATTCACTGGGAGATGGTGCAGAAACAATTTTTGCTTTGTTTGCATCTCTGCTTGATTCGTCTCTGAAAGGTGCTGCAACTATATTTATTTACACTACCCATAAAGATTTATTTCGTTCTTCATCCTTTTTCCTTTATTTGTCAATTCTGGATATGAATGATCTCCTTGAAGCTCGAAATTCCACATGATACAAACATGTTTCGCTCTTCTTCGTTTCAATTTTCTTAGAGTGTGATGGTTGATGCTTTAAAGGAGACAATTTGCTTGCTCTTTTCTTACGATAGGGTTGTTTACTACTTGTACTTTGCTTCGTTTTAGAATTTAGTTCACAGTTTTATTATGGATTTCCTTCTTATATATGCAAACTTATTGGAGGTCTTTACTGCATTGGTGTAACCTATGGTGCTTTTCTGAATTACTCTTTTTTGTTTCTAGAAGAGGATGTTATCCTCTGACCTCTGTTGTTACACTTTCTATCTCTGTTAGTACTAACTTTGATCTAAAAAAGAAAAAGAAAAGAAAAAACTCCTCTCCATTATGCATTTTAGTTGCCCCATTCCAGAAAAATGAATCTTGAGAGAGATCATGGGTCTGTGCCCCTTGGTGCAAGTGCTTTTTTTGGTATCTTTCTCTAGAAGAAAAAAAATAATAGTATACTTTTGATTTGGTTTGCAGAACTGATGCCTTTTCCTGACCTGATACTAAGATTTGAGGATGCATGTCGAAATGCTTCAGAGTCTATCAGGTTTGTTTGTTAATTGTTATTTTTCAGCATAAATATCTTTTTGTAGAAAAGTCTTGTGAATTCAAGCTTTCATGCATGCATATACATATAACTAATTTTAACTTTTATCTTCAGATATAACAGTTTTAACTTTTATCTTCGGATTTACATAAGGGTCTATATCATGACACTTGTGTCTTTTGACTGGGGAGTTGAGAGACCGGATGTCATCCTTTATTTCATTTTAGGTTGTTAGAGTATTTATTTCTTTGGAGCAGTGTGTTTACTTTGGTTCTTTGGAGTAATTTTCTGCATAGTTAATCAAGGGTTGTTTTAATGACGGAGTTAGAAAGAGCTGGAGGATTTGTTTGAGTTATTCATTTTTCTTGTTTTAGATTTACTTAGTTGACATTGTTATTAGGAGGATTTATCACCATCTCTTTGCCCTTCTCTCTCTCTCATATATGAAAAACTTAAGTTACTTATATTTTCACATAATTTATTACACAATTGTTAGTGAGGCCTTGTACTTGTCAGAAGCTTTATTTCCGTACCAGTCTTTACTTGTGTTGTCATGACATCATCAATTCACCAGAGTAAACTGTGAACCTTTTAGCTCTTAGACCTAACTGTTTCCTATATTATTTTTGGATTCCTGCTTCATCTTTTTGTTAATGATATAGAAAGATATGAAACTACTTTGTTCGTAATATGATTGTAGCCTTTCTTCCATAGGTATGGTTTGCATATAAGGCATCGGGTTGTTGAAGACAAATTGATGAGGCAGAAGGCTCAGCTCCTGCTTGAAGAGGCGGCAACATGGTCTCTCCTGTGGTTCCTTTATGGGAAAGGAAATATATCTCTGACCTTAGATGTTTGGTTTTTAACGGATTAATTATGTATCTTCCTCGATTCTGTTATGATGTTACTTCAACGGTTTAATGGTTTTCCAAGTCTATTGCCTTTAATCACTTTACTGTTACACATCCTTCACACTGATATACCCATCACTTCTGATGATTAGACTTACCATGTTGTTTTTTTTTTTAATGGGCTTACCATGTGGGTTGGTCTTACTTTTGAATTTTTCCTATATGGAAAATTAATTTGGTAATGGATTCCATCTTCATCGCAGTCTTGAATATGGTTTGCATGCTGGGAGAATCTATTTACTGCTAACTAACTTGATTCAAGTTAGATGAATATCAAACTTTGCTTTAGAGGAAATATTCTACCCCATTTAATAATGGTCCATAAATTCTTGTAAAATTCCTCCTTGAATCATTATATGCAAGTCATAAAATGAATTATCTCTCTAACTTTAAGTCCATCTTCTGAGTCTTTTGATTGTTCTATTTTCTTTGGATTTTTGTTGATGCTCTATATCTTGATATTTTACTCTCAGCCTTCTCTCTAGCTTTAAGTCCATCTTCTGAGTCTTTTGGTTGTTCTATTTTCTTTGGATTTTTGTTGATGCTCTATATCTTGATATTTTACTCTTAGCCTTATCTCTGAGAGTTTCCATTTTTTTTTTCAGTTACTGAAGAACTATCTAAAGAGCAAATACTGGTAATATGCGTGTGATGCTACATTATGTAACCCCATGATCTATCTCTCCCTCATGTCCTTGGAATAGACTTGCTGAAATCTCTTGACTTATCTCAGGTGTCAGAAACCTCTCATGTAGTGGCTTGTGAGTTTGTTGCAGAGGACCATACAGCTCAGTTATGCCTTCGGATAGTCCAGTGGTTAGAAGGCTTAGCTTCGAAAGCACTTGACTTGGAAGCAAAGGTGATTTGTTGTTATGTTTTCTGCATGGAACATTGATTTGTTCACAAATAGTATTATTGTTCAAATGATAGCATGAATAGAAATTTAATCACCTTTAGCATGCTACTTATGATAAATTTTTTAATATATACATTATTAGAGAGCAAACAAATGTGCAACCAGGGATATATTAAGATCTCCTCAAACAATGAAGTAAGTAAAAAAGGATTTTGCTATACATGGCCCTAAGAGCAGTGGTTAAAGAACCTAAAAATGTTAAGTGAACATTGGAAAACCACAAATTTGGTTCTTATTAAAGACACTAAGAATGTCTTTTCTAAAACTAGAGAGGGTGTCTGTATCATCACAACAAATCTCAGGGGTGATGAGTGCAATTTTCCTTATTATTTTAAATGCATCATTTCCTAGGCCAACTTCACACTTTTAGTTCCTTAAGACCTTAACCATTGCCTTGGATAGCAAATACCATAAAATATAGGGATTGCGAAAAGAAAGCCTAGAATGCAGCAATGCTAGCCAGTCCCTTTGCATATCAGAAAATGTCTGCTCCTTTTGAGGGCAAAGAAAGACCTTTGAAAATGCAAACGTTCCACTCCAATACAATGTACCAAAGAATTTAAGTAAAAGTTATACATTGCCATAAATACTTTGCTTCCTTGCAAGTTTTAATAGTGATTAGAGAAGAAGTTCTAGTGTTTAGGAACTGTGTTAGTGAGATTATGATAATGTCATTATTCTGAATTAAATTAGAAATTTTGTAGTCAAGTAACTTATTTTTCAGAAGAACTAATTTGTTGTGTGTTATGGTGAGTATGAGATGGGGAATCTTTCTTCTTCCTTTTTTTTTTTTGTGTCGCAGCATACAATATAAATACCCATAAAAATCAAACCTGATGCACTGCATTGATAGGTGGCATGTTTGGAATATTTTTTTTAACATATGCTGGATACAGAGCTACAATGAGTCCACCTCTATATATTGTGTTCAGTCGCAAAGTTAGTTTTCGGTTTTTCCAGCAATAAATAAAAGGGAAAGCTGTGTCTTTTTCCTAGAGTTACAGTCACATTATATCAATTTTGTAGTTCATATTCCTTCACCTTATCTGGATCCGTATTCTTGTTTCACGAATGTTTACTGTTTTGAATTTCTACTACATATATGCAGGTGCGCGGATCTCATGTTGGTAGTTATCTCCCTAGTTCTGGAGTTTGGCATCATACTCAGCGTTACCTAAAGAAAGGAACTTCTGATATGAATGTTGTTCATCATCTGGACTTTGATGCTCCAACTCGTGAAAATGCAAATATTTTGCCTGATGACAAGGTACTTTACACATGATTGCCTTACAATTCTTTCACAACTATCTCTTGGTTGTAGGAATGATTTATATTAGTGGATAGACCAACTCTAGAGTGACCCTGGGGTTTAATTTAAATAAGCTTAATTAATACTTTTGAAGTTTCAAGTTGCAAATTTTGTGGTGAAGTTGCCTATTGTTCATTGGTAAATCATGCGTAAATTCTCCTTCTGATGCTTGGTATATTTTAATGACCAGACTGTATTAGCTGTACAGACAACTCGAAGCAAACTTAGGATAGTTTTAGGCTGCATCTATTGTAATTTTTGGGCTACTAATTTGGTATTTACATTTCTGCTACAGTAAAAAAAATTTCTACCCATGTTGAAATTTTTTTATTGGTGAAGAGGAATTCACTAAAATGAGGGTCTTGTACCTTTTAAGTGAGCCATAACTGTTGTCCATAACATGGAAACAAATACTAGCATAACAGTTGTCCATCTTACGCGATTGATAAGTGAGCCATGTTGATAATCTAGTACATGAAATCTTTACTCTTCTCAGTGGAGAAGCCCCTTTCTTACCGTTCCTATCAGTTTCTCCCCTGGTCTTAAAATTGATATAACATCCCACTTTCTGATTCACTTGGAAATCTCAGGTTCCTTTAAGGTGAAGTCCTCCACTTTTAATGGATCACAGATCACTTAACAGGGTTAATGCCGATGATATGTAGAAGGTTTACATTTTACAAGCTACATTAAAAAAAGATAGGCTTAAATAATTTTTTGATCCCAGTTAATATGATGATTTTTGAGTTTAGTCCTTATTTAAATTTAATTTGTTTAGTCCATAGGAATATAAAAAACAGTGCTTTTATTTTTGTCCCTGGTGATGGTTTTCTTTTTTGGTACAGAAACAAGATGAATCTCTTTTAGAAGATGTGTGGACTCTTTTAAGGGCTGGAAGACTAGAAGAGGCATGTGGACTTTGCCGTTCTGCTGGACAGGTGAACATAAATTTGAAAATGATCTATAGACTTCAGAAGTCTAGGCTTCCTACTATTTTATATCTTAGAATTTTTGCAGCCATGGAGAGCTGCCTCTCTATGCCCATTTGGAGGTTTGAACCAGTTTCCTTCTGTTGACGCTCTGGTGAAGAATGGTAAAAATAGAACTTTGCAAGCTGTAGAATTTGAAAGTGGCATTGGTCATCAGTGGCATCTTTGGAAATGGGCTTCATATTGTGCATCAGAGGTAGTGTTGTATGTTAATACTAATTTAACAATTCTCTTTATTTTTTTGTGGGTGGGGTCTTTTTCATGTTGCCATATTGATCTTTGTGTTGTTAACTTGTTCATTGGCTGTTTGTATAAAATGAAACTTCTTATTTTCACCTTCGTTTTGCAGAAAATAGCAGAGCTTGGTGGGAAATATGAAGCAGCTGTATATGCAGCTCAATGTAGCAACCTTAAACGGATGCTTCCACTCTGCACCAACTGGGAGGTCTGTTTTTTTCCTTCCTATAATTGCGAAAATGTTCATTTGTTCATGCAAACAATCTTGAGAAATTGCCTTCATGATGCATGATGATTACAAAGGTGCTTTCATGAAAACAAAAAATAAGCAAAGTCCTGCAATGACTTTTAAAAACTGACAGTTTGTCTTATGGAAAGCATTATAAGATACAAACATTTGCATGGACTTCTTGAACTTCTTATTTTGCCAGTATTAGCGTTATAAATTAGAATCCTAATCCATTGGGGATTGCGCTGCTGCTTCTACGAAACTCATATTGAAGAGCTGGAAATTTAAATGTAACCCAGTAGCAGATAATTTAGTAATTAACCTTAGATGAGACTCTTGAATTTTTGGTGATTAGATTTGGTGGTTTGGGTCCAAGTAAAGAGGCTAAATTTATGGTAACGTTCAATTTATGCTACTATTTGGTTTGATAAATTTGGTTGGAGTATAACACTATTTCTAAGGTTTCTTTGGCATAGCAGCTGAACTAGGATACCATCAGACGATTGACTTCTATATGGGTGTAAAGCTCATGGTACTTATAAGGGGATTTCCTTAGCAGATAGGCAGATGTATTGGATATTAAAACTAAACCCAGCAGCAGATAATTTAGTAGTTAATTTTTTCTGTTTGTTCAATAGAAAAAGAGATATAATTAGAAAAAAAAGAAAAAGAAGTACAAAGAAAGAGGATAAGGCATTGTCACAAACAAACCAGAAGAAAAATCAACTAGAAACGTAGGAAATTTAGTCATGCAACAAAGGATGCCAACCTTTCTGCAACTCTAACACAGATGCACCAGTAAAGAGGGCATGAGCAGAACAGCAGACGAAGCCATTAGAATAACCCTATCTGAATTGAAGTCTAGGGATGACAAAGAGTCCTTGGAAATTCTAGCATTCATTTCCAGCCAAATCCACCAAACAGCATACATAGAACACCTCTGCAAGATCTACTACATCAATGTTCTCTCATTTTTTCCCCTTAATTCCTTATGGTGGATCCCTTGCACTGGAAATATCTTGTAATTCTCTTCTCTTCATCTTAGGGAATTTCTTCTCTATATATGTATAAGAAACAAACTGAATTGAATATTTAAAGATTTTGTTAAGAAATTAGTTGTTCTGGATGCATGCATCAGCTTGGCTGATTTTGGTCTCAATAAAATGTTTTATGTTTGATAAAGTGGCATTAAGATAGCTATTTTGAAGATTCTGCCTTCATGGTGGAGGTAGGTAGAAGCTTAATAGTTAGAATCTGATTTATTGTTCCCCCATAAAGTCTGTAAAACTAATATATTTATATTCTTTTCATCTCGGAAGCTTGATTTACAGTGTAACCCTTAACATATGCAGTCAGCATGCTGGGCAATGGCAAAGTCTTGGCTAGATGTTCAGGTGGACTTGGAAGTCACTCGTTCATTGCCAGGGGGAGTTGATCGACTTAGAACTTTCAGCGATGTAATTGATGAAAGCCCTGGACATGCTGATGGTTCCTTTGACCCTTCAAATGGACCTGAAAATTGGCCAATTCAAGTTTTGAATCAGCAACCACGACAACTTTCATCTCTTCTTCAGAAACTTCATTCAGGGTAGCTTTATTATTTTTATTACATTTCTTCTCTTTGTCATGTTGTTATCTATTATAATCCTGTTTCTTTTCCATTTCAGGGAAATGATCCATGAAGCTGTCACTCGACAGTGCAAGGAGCAACATCGACAAGTTCAGGTATCTCTATAAAAATATATGTTTTGTTGCTTTGTGTTTTTTTATCATCACTTTTTTGAAGTGTTTCAAACATTTTAGAGCATTTCATCTATCCTAGAAAGTTTTAAATAAATGAGATTGGGCTTTTTAATTCCGAATATAATGCAAACCCGTAAGCTGTAGCTGGTCATGAAAAGACGCAGCCTTTTACTCAAAGGATGTAATCTTTAGTTTTTTTTTTTTTTTTCCTTTTTATAAATTTTCATAAAAGCAAAGAAACTTGATGACCCAACTGCTTTGGGCTAGAGAATATAAGTTTTATTTTTTGCTTACTGATTTTTTAAGGTGTTAATTGCCTGATAGATGACATTAATGCTAGCGGACATACCACGTATTCTAGATCTTATTTGGTCATGGATAGCACCTTCAGAAGATGACCAAAATGTATTTAGGTTAGTGCTGTTACTACTCTTTCCCTTGCTCATAAATCATAATTTTGCATCTTCAGATAAACCTTGTAAAATTTCTTTTCATGAACCAGAATTACTAGATTTAGAAGTTCATTCCAATTACTACACAAATGTGGTAATGCTTGCTACATTTAGAAACATGCATGACACTAAACTTCTTTATTCTTTTTCCCAACTTTCAATATATTCTTTATTTGTAGTTAATTTTTGGCTTTTATATGTTATTGTCATATTAACTTGTAGCATTATCATTTAGGATATATTATAAAAATTATTCAATGTTTTTTCTCCAGTTTTTATACATGATTGCTTCTTCAAATTGAAGAACCATTGCTGAAAAGCCCTCCTACCATTTGGATATCTATAAAAGAATCTCTCTAAGCAAACCCATGGCTACATACCAAGGAAAAGATAGAAGTTTTTTTTAATCAAACAGTAACTAAGGTGACAAATTAATTTTCTAAAATCCATAGGGAATTTAACTGTTGCTTTGCAAAAAGTAAATGTCTTTCCTTGCAAAAAGCAGTGTAGTTGAAATGTTGAAATTTCATTTGTTGACAATGGCAGTTGCAGCGATCCATGTGGAATTTAGATAAGAAATGTATAATGTGGATGCAGTTTATCTGTTTTCTTAAATGTTATGTTTTAGAAAGTTGGTGGGAATCAGTTCGACAAAATTCTTTGTGCTGTCTCACAGGCCCCATGGAGACCCTCAAATGATACGATTTGGTGCACATCTAGTCCTTGTGCTTAGATATTTACTTGCGGAGCAAATGAAGGATACCTTCAGAGACAAGATTCTGAGCGTGGGTGATAACATTCTGCACATGTAAGTTATTTTATATGTTCTTTCACTCTTCTTCTCTTGGAACAATATTATTAGAGAGGAAAGAGTGAAAGAACTCTACATGAAAACTGAAATGCCCAATCTGTCTTCAGAAGACTGTCTAAGCTTTCCTTCTTATTGCATGACTTTCTTGTCCATGTTTAGTAGTTCATGGGAGCTGAATAATTTTGTGTTGAGTGGAAATTTGCTTTATTATACATTGATTAAATTGGAAAATATTAGGTATGCTCTGTTTCTCTTTTCGAAGGAGCATGAGGAGTTGGTGGGCATATATGCTTCTCAGCTTGCACGCCACCGTTGTATTGACCTCTTTGTCCACATGATGGAACTTAGGCTGCACAGCAGGTATCCTTGATTTGGTCCTTCCAGCTACTCTTTTTTTTGTTACAATAATCATGTTACTGTGTCAGATTGAGGAACTGGATTGATTATGTACTACATGCTTTGTTTGGTCATGTAATCCAGGAAGTATCAAGAGACATCTATTATTTTTTAGCACTCTTAGATAAAGAATTCATTGAGAGGGGAAACCTGAGAAGAAATACAAAGATAGGGTCAGTGGACATTGTAAAGCAGAGAAATCAATAAACAATGAAGGGCATCCAGTTAATATAGCAAACCTCTCAATTGGGCAATGAGCTTTTAAACCCACATAGGGCTAAGAAAACAAATGAAGGGAAAGAGTACTGAGTGAATTATGATACAATGGCATTACACTCCATAAAAATGCACCAAACACCATCCATATATTACACTTATAAAATGTCTATATGTGACTCCTATGACGTTGCTTTAATTCAACAGCATACATGTCAAACACAAGATATTCGTTTCTGCAATGGAGTATTTACCATTTTCTTCTGCGGATGATTCTAAGGGAAATTTTGAAGACATTATTGAGAGGTATGTAGACTTTTTATTTATAATCTATGTAGACTCTTCATACATGTTCATGCAGATGTGAAACTTTTTCATTTTTCAATAAATCTGTTTGAAACAGAATTTTGTTGAGATCTCGAGAGGTCAAGGTTGGCAAATATGATAACCTGTCAGATGTTGCTGAACAGCACAGACTGCAGAGTCTTGAAAAGGCTAAAGTCATCCAGTGGCTTTGCTTTACACCACCATCCACGATTACTAATGTCAAAGATGTTAGTGAGAAACTTCTTCTCAGAGCATTGGTACATAGGTAATGATGCTTCATACTATATGCCTCATCATATTGGATTTTCCGATAAGTTGTGTCAAAGACCCAAATTGAAGTGATGAATCATGAAACCTGGGACTGGTGTTTGACCCTTCACCCCTTATTTATTGTACAAATGTTGGCCATATTCTGTTCGTTAACTATTGACTGCCTATTCTCATTTTATATTCTACTTTCTGGAATATGAATACTTGGATTTCCTAGGTTTAAATAAGATTCTGATCTTTGTAGTCCTCATGTTGCTAATTGGTGCATGTATTTTTGTCTTAGCAGAAAATCTAATGCATCCTTGCTGCTTTGCTTGTGCAGTTTAATTTTATCCCAACTTCTGAATTTTTACTTTTTTTTCCCCATATAGCAACATACTTTTCAGGGAGTTTGCGTTGATTTCTATGTGGAGAGTACCGGCAATGCCTATAGGTGCCCACACAGCCCTTGGTTTTCTTGCTGAACCCTTGAAACAGCTTTCAGATAATGTTGAGACCTCTGAGGATTATAATGTTTCTGAGGATCTGAGGGAGTTCCAAGACTGGGTATGCCAAGTTACACTTGCCCAATTTAGTTATTAAACCTAGTCACATCATTTCTAGCTTGACTGTAACACTTAATATTGTTATTCACTGTGCATTTGGTTAGCGTGAGTATTACTCCTGTGATGCAACCTACCGCAATTGGCTCAAAATTGAATTAGAGAATGCAGAAGTTCCTGCCTCTGAACTGTCACTGGAGGAAAAGGAAAGGGCCATCTCAACAGCTAAGGAAACACTGAATGCATCTCTTTCCCTTCTAGAAAGTGAGTTTAGTTGACCATCTTATCCAGAAACCATGCTGTTGAGGAAAATGGCCAAATACACTGGCAATGCATTAATCGTTAAACATTTGTTTATGTGAGTTAGTTCATTGACATGGTTCCGAATTCTATTTCTTTATGTAGGAAAAGAAACACCTTGGTTGGCTTCTACTGAT
Organism: Crotalaria pallida; assembly: GCA_037953625.1. Taxonomy (NCBI): domain Eukaryota; kingdom Viridiplantae; phylum Streptophyta; class Magnoliopsida; order Fabales; family Fabaceae; genus Crotalaria; species Crotalaria pallida. The sequence goes on along the minus strand of CM075651.1, from coordinate 144,204,304 downwards.
CCTGATCATATCTATGAACCAGCTGAACCTGTTTTCCTTGAACTTCATGCCACTGCAATGCTCTGCCTTCCATCTGGAGAGTGTTTATCTCCAGATGCTACTGTGTGCACTACACTGATGAGTGCCCTCTACTCTTCAGCTGGTGATGAGGTTGTTTTAAATCGACAACTAATGGTAAGTTCAACCATTCAAAACTTAATCCTGCAAAAATTCAGATGTATACTTCAACTATCCATTCATGCTGAATTGTTTTAGAGAGTGGTCTACTTCAATGAAGTAATGTCAACAATATTTATTCTTGTCCATCTTGATTCTATATTTTTAATCACTTGAATTCGTGAGAATGTTAGTAACTGATATGGAAGCTAATTTTTCCAATCATATACTTAAGGTTTAATTAATCTATAAGTTCCTGCCCTTGCGAGTTTTCAAATTGGTTCTTAATTCCTTATATTTTCAAATACTTACGGTTTATGCTTTGCTTCTTTAATAAAAAATTCACTTAAGAATAAAAATTATTCAATTCAAAGATTTGCTCGGCTCAGAATTAAATTTGGCTAATATATGTTTCTGATTTGTCATATCTTGATGATATTTGTTATGTGGGCGGGCCGACATTGCCAGGTGTACTTTTGATGCATTATTCTTTTACATAATTCATTGTCTTATTTGCTTACAAGCTAATATTTTTCAGATAAACGTTTCGGTATCTTCAAGGGACAATTATTGCATTGATGTTGTTCTTCGTTGCGTAGCAATAGCCGGTGATGGACTTGGACCGCATGATCTCAATGATGGTGGTATTCTTGGCACGATTATGGCTGCTGGTTTTAAAGGTAGCAATATTATAAATGTATACTATGCACTAATTGTAAGTTTGGCTTAGAATCTTCGATCAAAATGGGTGGGAACCTAACAAGGGAAGAATATTTTCCTTCCCCTCCCTTCATTTGAACCAAATTGTGTTGGTGGCTTTGGTAGAATTAAAGAGGGTAAAGTTTTATTCAAACTGCATTCTATCTACTATTTGGTGCATTTGGTTGGAGCATAACACATGTATGGCTCCGCATCAGTTTGAGAAAATATTAAGCGATTGGCTTCTATTTGTGCAGAGTACTGCACCATATTCTTTAAAGGGAGTTCTTTTGATGTTCAGTTTTGGATTCCTTATTTAAAAGTTTAGTCGGTGCTTTTCGTTTTCCATTCCTTATTGGAGCCTCTAGACTAAGTTATCAACAGCTTGATTGGTATGATCACTTCATTCTTCATCACTAAAATCCCAGCAGAATATATGGTGGACCGGTACTCCACACTTCAATCCGAAACTGGCACAATGGGATCTATAAGAAATATAATGTCATTATTGGACCTAGAGTTAACAACTTAACCTTTTTTTTTTTTGGGATGAGTTGATCATTGACAGAACTTTCTGGTTGGGAAGTGTTTTCTGATTGGAAATGTTTTGGTGTATGGTGACTATCATATTTGTTTCTTCCATAGAAGGATAGCTCACACAAATTTGAGCTGGAGTTATGGACCTGCATGTCAAATGAGAACAAGAGCCACTAACAAAATTTATTTCCTGTTGCAGGTGAGCTTCCTCGGTTTCAAGCTGGAGTTACAATGGAAATATCTCGATTGGATGCCTGGTATTCTGACAAAGATGGCACTTTAGTGTCCCCGGCAACATACATTGTAAAAGGTCTCTGTCGTAGGTGCTGTCTCCCAGAAGTCATTCTTCGCTGCATGCAAGTAAGTCAGATGGATTTTTTTTTTTTTTTTAGGGTTAGCCAAATGGAGTTATATTTACCTTTTTATGGCAAAAATTACATAAAAGAATTTTTGTTAAAAAAAATTCAATGTTAGGACATCTAACCGCTCAAGAATAGTTAATTAAGTAATCGAGACGTTAATTGTTTCTACAAAAATGATAGATAGGAATACAAAATCAACCTACAAGTAGACCTACACCACAAAGAAAGTGACATGTGTCACAAAGTGATATTTTGCTTATTATTGATTGGTTAACAAGTGACACATATCATTTTTTTGTGTTGTAGGCTTAATTGTAGGTCGATTTATAAGTCTGTATATCATTACTCTCATTTCTAAACTGAATATTTTTACACATTTTGTTTTTGTTGCTCCATTTTATTTTATTTTTTTTGGAATGTGCACACATTTATTATTTGCAATTTTTGTCTCACCTACAGGTTTCTGTTTCTCTCATGGGATCAGGAGTCCTGCCTGAATGCCATGATAAGTTGATTGAACTAGTTGGCAGCGATGAAACTTACTTTCTTCACTTGTTTAGTCAACAACAATTACAGGCAAGTTAATAGTTTCTTGTTCTCAAATAAACTATGTATTAATCTTTTTTAAGCTTTTTCGAGGAGTCATGAGTAGTTATATTCTTTTCATTAGTGGCTTCTCTATTCTCACCAACATTGTAGCCCTAGACCGACACAGATCCCAACACACGAGTAGCTGAGTGAGACTGACTGGAATTACCTGTGCCATTTTTACGTTTTTTCGGTTACTAAGGCGCTAGTTGTAATGTCTTTTTATTGACTTCATCATCACAAGGTGCAAAAAGTTTTGTTCAGGAATAACACCACCATTTATATCTCAATTTAACCATGCTGTGATTGGGTCACTGGGTTCTGTTTACATGAAAAAATATTGGAGGGGGTGTACATGTTAGTTTGCCATGGAAAATTGGAGTATGCTTATTTTATGAATTTGGGGACTGATTAGATGTTTGTCTTTTCACGTGTAGGAGTTTTTATTGTTTGAGAGGGAATACTCAATCTGCAAAATGGAGCTTACAGAAGAATGATTATTGCCTCTTAGCAGCATTTGGTCCTGAGCTTTTTCTGGAGCCAATTCTGAAAGGATGGAATTACCTTGAAAAATTATGTTTGTTAATTTGTTAGTATTTTTTGTTTCTTTTGGTAGAAATGAGGGAGGGTGAAAGTGCCTTGGCCTATTGCTCAAAGCATGTGTCTTGTGAGATTTTTCTGCTACGTAAAAAAACATTTTTGTATATAGTTTTCTTATTTAAATTGAAAATTCAATTTTGTATCAATGTTTTACGTATTTCATCTGCTTAATTTTCATGAATACTTCGAAGGGCGGAGTTCGCGCACCAATCAACTTTCGTTTCGTTCAGGGATGGTGGCGGCGATGCATGATGTTGCTTAGTGTTAGTGGGGTTAGGAGTACGGCTGATGAAGGGGAGGATAAGCAGATGGAAAAGGTGGTGAAGAAGGGGTTTTAGGAGAGAGGGAAGAGCAAGTTGGCTCTGGAGGTGACGGAATTGGTGTTGATGTTGAGCAGTTGAGGGTGAGATATCTGTGAGGATTGTGGAATTGGCTAAAAATTTGAAAATTGGAAAACAATTGGCAAAAAATAAAAAGACTAAATTTGCAAAATTCAATCAAATTGGATGATAAAAATGTAATTAAGCTTAAATATAAAGTTCAAATTGTATTTGGATCCTTATTTTCTATACAAGTTCACTTCTTTAAACTGATATATTTTAAATTAATTCTAATTTTTTTTTGGTCGTTTTGTTCTGTTCCAATTAATAACCCTAACAAAAACATGACACAGAAATAATCACGTACACATTTTCATTAGTCATGAGGGATGCATTTTACATCATTACTAAGATTTTTCATCAAGAATCAAAACATAAAAGACTAAAATAAGCTTTGAAAAAGAAATGACCAAGATCAAAACATCATTTAAGCCTAAAAATCAATAAATAAATGTTGAACAGTTGAAAGAAGGGTAAGTCATGAGTGTCAGTTGGAGTCGGTATTGAATTACCCTAAATATCCTCTTTGTCTCTTTACGCCGCTGCTGCTTTCGCTCTCCCACTCCATCTCTCGGTTACGTTATGGATGATGCATGCATTAGATTTGGGGTATTTTGGACTAAATATATACTAATAATCTCAATCTCATCCAAACTCTTAATTCAGAATATTGTAAGAGAATCTAAATTGAGAATCTAGGATTGAGACTGTTGTCCCGAATCATGAATAATTTCTCGTTGAAAATTCAATTTTGTATTAATATATTTTAGGTATTTCCTTTACTAAAATTTTTTTCGCTTGAAAATAACCATCCATATTAAATATAAAGGGACCAAAACCAAAACGTTTTGTAAATGCAGAGATTAAAACAAAAAAAAATTTGCAAGGCCAATTTCAAATGAGTCAATATTTACGAGAATCATTTTAGTCCTATCATAAAGATATGCATTACTTATTCATATCAATATAGAGTTATAAACAATGTGTTTACTCTATTTAAATTTTATTTTTATTATTTTAAGTAATAATATAAAATTTTGAATAAACGGATGTGATCATATAATGCCCCTCGAGTAAGAGATATTATACGTAGAGATAGATGTTGATGGATTTATTTATATATATATATATATATATATATATATATATATATATACACAAGATATGCTACCCCATTTCCAATTTTCTCTAACATTAATTCACAAGCAATGCATGAATATGGGGTTAGAACATGAGGTTCTAGGAATATAGAGAATGAGTTCTGTGTGGATATGTAATTTGAATCAAAACAACCAACACTTAACGTGATTAAAAGAGGGATTTGATTTTCTAACACCCCTTTTTGGGTTTTTGACCCCCTTTTTTCCAAAAATACCCTCCCTTCATCATTTTTTTCTTTCTTTCTTCTTCACCCCCTCCATCATCTTCTTCTTCTTTCTTTCTTCTTTAACCCTCCTCCATCTTTTTCTTCTTCTTTATTTCTTTTTCACCTTCTTCTTATTCTTCTCCCTCACTCACTCCCTCACACATACACACACTTACTAACTCACCCCCAAACTCACCCACAATCACCACCACTCACATACTACACTATTCTGGTTTTTTTTCGTGTAAAAAGTGCTCTACGTCAATGTCGAAGCGTACGAAACATGTCGTACGCCTTGACAGAGGCGTAGGGCTTTTTTTTTTAATTTTTTACCACATTGACAATTCATTTGACTTTTTGTTGTTGCAGAGTCCAAAATCCAAATCAAATAGATACGTTGGTTAGAGCAAAAATTTCAATGTTGGGTGTGAATGAAAAATCAGGGCATCATTTAATAAAAAACGCGATACGTGAGAGATTAAAAAAAATTAAAGGAGTGCATACCTATACATAAATGGTAATAGTTTCTAAATATCACAACAAATTAAACTTATCTATACTTTTTGAACGTAGTGTTGATTTAGTAAATGAAGAGCCTGTCATCACAATAAAAGCATTGACGAATGTTACCCAACATTTTGCATGTTGCCAAATTATTCAGACCACAAGGTTTACAATGGTTCGATCGTGGCTCCTCAATTTTTTTTATTAGTGTTAACTTTTTACTTGTGGGACACGCATGATGCAGAAGAAAGTTGTAACTTAAGAAAAACAAGAAGTGTCAAGATTAAATGAAAAAATGCAATTGAGTGAGGGAAGACAAAAAAAAATTAAAGAGATGAGATAAACTCTCCAATATAATCCGTTAGATCAATTTAGAATGAATGATTAAGATCTGATGAAACTCAAATTGATCTACACCTATGTAAACCAAACCTTCCATTATATACACTACATCTAATTGTTTACTAACATAGCTTAAACAAATTTTGGCTCACCAACAAAATTTAAATTCTCAACAATACGAAATTTAATTTTTAGAGTGAATATCCAATTTGGTCCCTCAAGTTTTCTGAGGGAGACACTTTAGTCCCTCAAGAATTATAATTCACTTTTAGTCCCTAAAGAATTTAAAAAAATATCACTTTAGTCTCTGTTTTTATTCCGTTAACTGCTGTCACTGTTGACATAAACTATAACGTTTCATTCCCAGGTGCTAATGGTCTCCCAGTAAATGTCCCGGGTGCTTCTGGAATCAGTGACAATAATTAACAGAATGAAAACTAAAACTAAAATGGTATTTTTTTAAATTATTTAGGGACTAAAAGTGAAATATAATTATAGAGGGACTAAAGTGTCCCAGACAGAAAACTTGAGGGATCAAATTGGGTCTTCACTCTAATTTTTACGAGGCCCTTAAGAGTGAGCCCGTTAACTCATTGAGGAAGACTTGCCAAAGTCGCATGATGGATGGTTCTTTATTTGTATACCCAAACGATGTGTAACATAACACTTAACAGTAATAAATATGAGCACGAAATGTACTTCACTCCAAAGTGAAGGCAACATGAAAAACAGAAAGTACAAGGGGGAGAATTAATAGTTGCTAACTAAGCAAACAAGATAGTCTTACTTCAAGTTGAAACCTTCCACAAAGGCTAACCCAATGATAAGTAGTGAGCCACATTATCAACAATATTATCACATATAGGTCTACTAGAACAAAGTCTCAAATTCTATATTGTTCTGATATGAGTCACACATAAATCATTAAAGGATGCTTTAGAGAAAGACAAATATCTCAATACCAACCCTTATCATCTTTTCTTAAAACCATACTTTTTGCGTTCATAGAATAGATCGGTTTTGGCACTCCCCAAATTAACAATTTTTGGACAACCATCTCTATCTTTTTCCTGCTGTGTGCATTCCTTACAATAGTAGGCATCAGATATTCCTACTCCTCCGCATATGACACATCGACCCTGGAAGGATCCGTAGTTGCATTCGTCGCAAACCCGGACGAGCGTACAAGGACGCACATAAGAATCACAGATCACACACTTGCCATCACATTTCTCGCAAAGTCGTCCAATGGCAATTCCTGGTTGCTTCCGGCACATAATCAAATCAGGATGATGCTTGGCCATATTTTCGACAACCTGCTAGATGCTGAATGTGTATAACCCATAAGTACATTTCACAATGGAAAGTTTTGCAGCAAATAAAGTAAATCAGTAAAACACTATAACTATAGCAAAACAAAGAACAGTACAAAATTTTGCACAAAAAATGTCAGGACAGCTTCATCATAAGCATAGAAACTAACATGGTTACAAATTTTTTTTTTAATAAAACTAATATGCCTACTAATATGCAAAATATAACTGAAATCTATTTGAATCACTCATATAGCCTCTTCCTCACATAAACTACAACACAATCTTGATGTATTCATACGTAGAAAAATGGATTCCGGTAGTAGCCAATATCATATCAGACAACTGGCTACTACCTCCAAAACACAATAATTACCAGCATAAGGTCAGTGACAAATATACCACCAACATTATAGGTTCCATAATCCTGTTATGCCACTAATCATCAGATAAATATCCTAAAGCAATAAGAGGTGAGAAGACCAAATACTAATGTCTCGGTCCTACAAAACAGAGAAAACTTGAATTACAAGACCTATGAACTGGTTAGTTATGTTTTGCCTCACATCAATAAAATAGTTAAAGCTACCATAGCTTGCACCATTTATCTCACAATCACACCCAAAGAGCATATGCAAAAACACTGGTAGAGTCTGGCTGATGATGGATACAGCACTTACTAGTTCTTACTATTGATTGAATTTGAAGTATCCTACACAAATAGGCTTACAAACTCACTTGTTTAATCAATGACATTATCACATTAATTAGCCACCCTTGTTCATTGTTTGACATAAACCACAATGCAACAGGAACCTCACAGTATTTTGTTATTACTGACTCCTAACAACAACTTTCACACCATTTAAATGATAAACAAACGCAGCACAGGTTTAATTAATAAATTTACTTCAATACAGCAAGAAGGAATCTAAAATCAAAAGTACACCAATTAGAACTTAATAAAAACAAGAACCTGGTATGAATATAATGATATTATAAACCGACACCTCGAAATGACGATGGCACCCATCCTAACTCAAATTTCCCATATTTTAAAAAACACTGCAATGACAATTCATTAGATTAAAAGGGGATAACGAAGGCGGATTCCATAGGCCTAAGAGGGTGAAAATTTTAAGACTCTTCTTACAAGCATACCATGTGAATAACAAACAGCCTTGTATTTATGTCATAACTTGTCATAATAATACTAATTTGATAAGAATAAAAAAACCAAAAAAAAAAATCACAATTACTAGCTAAAACCCTAACACACAGAGAGAGAATAATTAGCAAAATCCTTTAAACCACTGAAGACCATCAAAAGCTGTAACAGGCAAAAATCAAAACTTTTCACTCATACAAAACATGGGTCATCTTATTTCAACGACATAAATTCATGTAAAAAGATATTAAAAAAAAGTAAAACAGAGAGCTGTAAAAAAAAAAAGAATAATAAAGGGGAAATTTATAAAACCATCGATGACAGAAGAAAAAGAAAAGAGTGCAGAAAATAAAATTAAAACGAGGGAGAAGATGAGATAACCTAACCTGTGTTGAGAAGAGAATGAGTGTTGCTGCTTTGTAAAGTGACCCTTCGCCTGAGTTCAGAGAAGAATGTTGTTGAAGCGTAGAGAATGAAAGGAAAAAAAAGAGGGTTTTTATTTTGCCACCCCATACTCTATGGTTGCCACCCCAAATATTAAAATAATACACATCATGCCCTTTTAGAAAAACAAAATTTAACACGGGTCGTAAGGGAGAACTACGACCTACAGGTCGTAACACACCCCTACGACCCTTTTAAAAACTCAATTTTAATACAGGTTGGTCGTAACATCTGCTTACGACCACATATTTTAGAAAGGGTCGTAAGCATGTGCTACGACCAACAGGTCGTAACACCTGCTTACGACCCGTATTAAAATTGTGTTTTGAAAAGGGTCGTAAGGGGACACTACGACCTGGCCGTGTTAAATCCTTATTTTTTTCTTATATAAGATCGTTCATACCTGAAATTGATACCTAAAATTGTTTTTACCAAATCTTATACTTCATCATACAAAAACGTTGGTTTTAATGGCTGCGGTTGAACCTGAATTCCAAGGTAATTTTCAAATTTCATTCATAGAGTTTAGTTAGGATTAATGTTTTCAATAATTTATTGTATCCTAATTGATGAATTATTATGGGTTGTTTGTTTATTTAATTTTAAAAAGAAATTTGTAAAATTTTTACCAGGTCGTAACCCAGTGTTACGACAAGTGTTTTATGTTGAAGTCGTAACACTGGCTTACGACCAGTGTTTTTTTTAGGGTCGTAACTATGTGTTACGACTTGTTTTTTTTTTGTTTTTTTTAATTTTTTTTTATAATCCCTTTTTTTATTATTATTATTATTAATTTTTGTTTATTTTAAATGTCTAATATAACATTTTTTTTATTAAAATCCTAATATTACATTTTTATTCTAATTTTATAATATAACTTCTTTTTATTCTAAAGTTCTAATATATAATTTTTTTATGCTAAATTTGTAATACAACCTTTTATGTTAATTTTAAATTCCTATAACACTTTTTTTTTAATTCTTTATTTTAAATTCCTAATGTAACATTGTTTTTTTATTTTAAATTCATAATGAAACATGTTTTTTTCATATTTTTTATTTTAAATTCCTTTTAACATGTTATTTTTAATTTTTTAATTTTAAATCCTAATATAACTTTTCTTTTCATTTAACAATATTATTGCAGACTATAGTGATGACTTTTCACATAATAAGATTTTTGCAAGTAGAGACGAATTGATCCGTTGGGTTCAAGCTGTTGGAAAAGAACAAAAACATGTGATCGTTATATTTCGGTCAGACACAGGTGGAGGGACGTATAAGAGAAGACCTAGAGTGTTTTTGGCTTGCGAAAGAAGTGGAAAATATAGGAAAAGAACAAAAGGTGAGGTTATGTGTGTATCCAGTACTCGCAAGTCTGAATGCCCTTTCAGGATTAATGCTTGGGATCTTGGTAATGAAAAAGGTTGGATGCTTTTGCTCAAATGTGGCGTCCATAATCACAAACCATGTGAAAGCTTGGAGGGTCATTATGGTAGGCCAACCAAAGAGGAAAAGGAGTTAATCGATAACTTGACAAAGGCAGGGGTCAAACCGAAGGAAATTCTCATTAGTTTGAAAGAACGGAACAAGAACAACACTACTACTTTGAGACAAGTGTACAATCAACGTCAACGATTTAGAAAAAGTATCAGACATCCCAGGACCCAGATGCAGCATTTATTACACAGATTGACTTCTTCTGGATATGTGACAAAGTATGTAAAAGACGAAGAAAGTGATGTGGTCAAGGCCATTTTTTGGGCACATCCAAGTGGAATAACATTATTACATTCGTTCGGTATTGTTCTTGTTATGGATAGTACCTACAAAACAAATAGATACAGATATCCGCTTCTTGAGATCGTAGGTCAAACATCGACAGAGAAGACGTTCCATGTTGCCTTTTGTTATATGGAGGCTGAAAAGGCTTCCTACTTCACATGGGCTCTAGAGCAGCTTCGCAACTTGATTGAAAGTGATGATGCCATGCCTCAGATCATAGTGACTGATAAAGAAGATGCTCTGATTTTGGCAGTCAGAAGGTATTTCCAACCTCTACTCACTTGCAATGTAAGTTTCACATCTCAAAGAACGTGCAGTATAGAGTGAAGCAGAAGGTTTGTGAGACAAAAGATGAGACACCTATAATGGACACTTGGAAAGCAGTCGTAGAATCTCGAGACTTGCAAGAGTATACAGATTATTTGAAAAAATTTAAGGATTTGTGTGGAATAATAATTTATGAGTACGTGGAACGTACTTACCTGCGACACAACAAGGAGAAATTTGTGGGTGTTTGGGTTTTGATGCATTTTGGTAATACCACAACTAACTAATAGGTGAGTTAAAAAAACCCAAACATTTTTTTTATGTATATTTTAGTGATGTGTTTTTACCTATTGAGTTTTAAAATAATTGTGATAAACTTATTGTATATGTTTATTTTTTGTTTTATCAGGGTTGAGAGCGCTCATGCCACATTCAAGAGATTATTGAGAGATAGTCAGGGGGATATGTGCACCAGCTTTGAGGCAATGGAGAACATGCTGGTATGTCAACATACGGATATTAAAGATTCTTTTGAAACTAGTATCACCAAGGTAGATCATCGTGTAAATAATGATTTCTACAAGGAGTTGCGTCACTTTGTCTCTCGCAATGCGTTAATACGTATTTGGGAGATCATGGAAAGTCTTCGCCAAACAAAAGGGGTAAGCTTATGTTGTGATTGCAGAATCAGAAGAACTCACAGTCTACCATGCGAATGTGAATTTGCAAAATATTATAAAGAGGAAGTACCCATCCCTTTGGATGCAGTTCACGATTATTGGCGACGCTTGTCTTTTAATGAAAAAATAAAGACCTCTTTTTCACCAACAGATTTTGATCCAAAACCATACGTGGATGAGATATATCGTCAAGTAGAAGAATTAGATGATAAGGGTGTGCTTGAAAAGAAAAGATATTTTCAAAGATTACATGAGTTTGTGTATCCAACAACAACTTCAATGAAGCCCCCTAAGTATAAAGTGAAGACAAAAGGCGGTGTGAAGGGTAGTAGGAAGGAGGCAGCACATGAAAAATCTACAAAGCGTGAACCATCTCATTGGGAAGATGATGTCATGGAAGGTGCTTATCCATCTAATGAAAGCATTTAATAAAAGCATCCGGAAGAACCAAAATCTAAACAAGCATTTCCAACACATTTTGAAAAAAAATAACAAGGCATCAAAATTTGGAAGCCGAACTTTAAAAAAAACAATGATAATGAAACTTTGGAATCCCACTAAAACCACTTAGAACCGGAGAGGGGTAAAAAATAAGAAAGGAAACTGCTTTCCTTCACTCTGTGTTGTAAAAAGCAGACAAGAAATTGAGATTATGTATATTAATTAGGTTCCCAATCCTATCATGCATTGTATGCTGGCATTTAGTGATTAACATACACCCATATAAATCAGAAGTAAAACAATAACCAAACACAAATTAAACAAATTAGGGTTTGTAAATTGGGGAAGTAAAATATTACCTCGAAGAGAATACGCACAGAGAACTAGAGAGACGGAGAGAGACAGAGAGAATACACACGAGAAAGATTGAGAGTCGGAGATGAGAACTGTGTTGTGTTGAGAATGATTGAGTGGCGGAGCGAGTGGCTTTGTGTTGAGAATTGTGTTGTGTTGAGACTTTGTGTGTGAGTGAGTGGCGGAGCGAGTGGCTGAGACCTTGATGAATATGGCTATAATTTGTACGGGTCGTATACGGCTGTTACGACCACCCAGTCGTAATACACGTTTACGACCTTTTAAAAAACTTAAATTCTTCTATGGTCGTAAGCAGGTGTTACGACCAGTACGTCGAGTGTAAATACTTATTTTTTAAAATGTCGTAGGGGTGTGCTACGACCTTATGGTCGTGACACCCCCTTACGACCCACGTTAAAAATTCAATTTTAAAGGGTCGTAAGGGGGTACTACGACCAGATGGTCGTAGTACCCCCTTACGACCCGTGTCAAATTTTGTTTTTTTAAAAGGGCATGATGGGTATTATTTTAGTATTTGGGGTGGCAACCATAGACATTGGGGTGGCAAAATAAATTCTCAAAAAAGAAGGAACGAAAAGAGAGTGAGCATAAGAATAGAAGTGTGGAGAATGATCCAGACCCAACCACCACCATGGGCCCGGGCCCAACTCACAAACACAATAACCCATAATAATAATAAGGGTATTGATATTCTAACCATCCATTTTGAGTTTTTGACTCTCCTTTTAAATTCTTTTTACATTTTTACCCCTTTACTTTCTTCATCCTTTTTTACTGCTTCTTCTTCCTCTTTTCCTCCTCCTCTTCTTCTTCTTCTTCTTCCTCTTCCCACTTCTCTTTCTCCTTCTCTTCTTCCTTCTCTTTCTCGTTTTTTTCTTCTTCCCCATTCACCGTAAAACTCTTCTTCTTTAAAATTTTCTTCTTTCTTCTTCTGTAAAATTCTCTAACAGAAGTACATGTTTTTTTTTCACATGCTTCAGGGCCCCGAAGTACGTGGTTTTTTTGCACATACTTCAGGGCTCTGGAGTATGTGTTTTTTTCACATACTTCAGGGCCTGAACTACATGTTTTTAAAAAAAAAATAAATATTTTTTTTATTTTTTTACCCCTACGCCCAAGCCTTGTCGTATGTGCAAAATGCACGTATTTGCAAAATGCACATACGCCTAGGCCCTGAAGTACATTTTTTTGCACATACTTATAGGCCCTGAAGTACGTGTTTACGTGTTTTTTTTTGCACATACTTCAGGGCCCTAATGTACGTGTTTTTAAAAAAATAAAATAAAATTTTTGTCCTACGCCCAAGCCCTAGCGAATATGCAAAATGCACGTACGCCTAGGCTCTGAAGTACGTGTTTTTTTTCACATACTTCAAGGTCTTGAAGTACATGTTTACGCGTTTTTTTTTCATATACTTCAGGGCCCTGAAGTATATTTTTTCTCACATACTTCGGGGATTGGGCGTAGGGTCTATTTCCTACGCTTTGAGATTGGCGCAGAGCATTTTTTACACGAAAAAAATGGAGTGGTGGTGAGTGTGAGTGAAGGAAAAATGTGAGTGTGAGGGTGTAGGAGAAAAATAAGAAGAAGAAGAAGAAGAAGAGAAGGTGGGTGTGGTGGAAGAAGAAAAATAAGGAGAAGGAGGATAAGGTGGGTGTAAGTGGAGGTGGTGAAAGAAGAAAAAGGAGGAGGAGAAAGAAATAAAGAAGAAGAAAAAAGAATAAGGGTATTTTTGAGAAAAAAAATTAAAAGGGGGTCAAAAACCCAATTAGGGAGGTTAGAAAATCAATACCCATAAGTTGATTAGTCTAAAACCCCCACTTTATCCAAAATGGTGCAATGTCTATTATACCCTTCAGCCTTCAAAAAAAATAAAAAATCCCCATTCAAATCAATTCCCCAAACCCCATTTCATCCACTCTTTCTCTATGACTCCTCTACTCCCCCCACTCCTCCATTCTGGTTCCTCATTTCCACCACCACCACCTTGAAGCACATCACCACCACCAACAACATCATTTTCAGTCGTGCTTCTCTTTGCTCTCTTTGATACGTTTTTTTCTTTTTTTTTTCTTTTTTTTTGTATTTCGTTTTTTCCTTCTCCATTTTTCTGGTTCGTTAGTTTGTTGCTCCATTCTTCTATGGTTTTTTGCCTTCTTTATCGTTAGTTTCCCATGGTTTTGTTCTTTTTCATTTGTCTTCTTCTTCATCTCGTGCTGGTTCTGTTTTTCGTCTCGTTATATTTCTTCTGTGCTCTGTGTAATTCCGACGACCTAGTGTCGGAATTTAGTTAAATTCTGACACGGAGTTCTCAGAATTTTATTAATATATTTTTTTTTAATTTTGTATGAAAAAATTCTGACAATCCAGTGTCGAAAATTTATAAATTTATATAAATTTCCAACACGGGGTAGTCGAAAATGACACAATTACGTAAAAAAAACAGAAAGAAAAGAGTTTTACCTTAAAGAAAAAGTATGAATGTCCATTAACATAGATGATGGGTTTCGGGTTTGAGATTTGGGAGAAGGATGAAGGTGGAAGATGATGGGTTTAGGGTTTGGGTGGGAAGGTGGAAGGTTTTGGGGTTTTGGGTTTGAGGTGGGAAGGTGGCTGGGGGTGTGGGTTGTAGGGTTTGTGGTTTTTTTTTTTTTTTTGTGTTTTGAATGATAAAGGGTATAATTGACATTTTCACTTAAAAATGGGGTTTAGAGATAAAAATAGGGTTTGTAGACTAATTCCCTAATAATAATAAAGGTTTTCTTAACCTCAATGACTCAATCCTAAGGGTTGAGGATAAGTATCCAAAATAGTGAGAAATTCTTGAAAATGATGTATCTAATAAATTAAGAAGTTATGTTTTTATTTTTCAATAAATTCTAACTGTTTTGAGATGCTTATTATTGGGAACACCCCAAAGTGGTTATTATTTTCTTAAAAATGATGCATCTAATAAATCAAATAGTTTATGCTTTTATTTTTTCAAGAAATACTAACTATTTTTGGGGTTAAGAAAACCCTATTACATAAAAACACACATTTTAAAAAATTGTAATGGCTGTATTAATTTTTAATAATTAATTGTGTTTTATCTTAATATACACTTTTTTATATTTGTAAGTCAAGATCCTATTGCACTTTTGAATTTTGAATTAAACAAAAACAAATGAATATGAAAAATTGTAAACGCGAAAAAATAATTATTGCACTTTTGAATTTTTACGCAAGCAAAAACAAATGAATATGAAAGAAAATTATACCATAACCAAAAAAATAGTTTATATTAATAATTTAAAATAAAAGCTCAAAATACATCCATTAACCAAATCGTATTTCTCACTATTTTTTACAAACATCAGTGCGATCCAAAAATGCTCTTAGGTCCCTAACTTTGTAAAAAATCATTAACGTTAGTCTCTGTCCCTAATCCCGTCAACATACATTAATAGAGTGATAACGTGGGTGACTGAGGGCCTTAAACAGCGTCGTTTTTGTGCCATGTGCACTTATAATAGAATAAACTGTCACATTAGTCCATCAGCTGCAGCAATGCCATGTTCAGTTGCAAGCAGTCTCACGTTCAGCTGCATCAGCGCCATGTTTTGAAGTGTGCATATTTTGAAGTGTTCAGCTTCAAAACATGAGACCGGTGCAACTGAACTTAACACTGATGCAGCCGATAGGACTAACGGGATAGTTTACTCTGTTATAAGTGTCACAAGGACGCAAAAACGACGTCGTTTAAAGGCCCCCAGTCAGCCATGTCATCATTTCGTTAACGTCCGTTGACGGGGATTAGGGGCAGGGACTAACGTAAATGACTTTTCACAAAGTCAGGAACCTAAGAGCATTTTTGTTAATTTCAGGAATTAAAATGAAAGTGTTGTGTAAATTCAGGGACCAAACTAATTTACTCAAAGAAAAATTGAAGTGAAACCAAAGAGGGCGCAAATCTAAGGAACACACGAAGTCACGAACAAGAAGTTTTGGGACACTGTCTGATGCAGTATTTATTGAGTTGACACACAACTCAACCCAAAAAAATCAACGCCACCTCTTCTTCTTCTTCTTAAAAAAAAAAAAAAGTAAAAATTAAACCCCTTTCTTCTATTTCTTCTTTCTGCTATGTTACTCATTTTCTTCTAGGGTTTTGTGTTTCTTTCTTTCTCCCCCAATCCAAAAATCAAATTAGCGATGGGGGTGTCCTTCAAGGTGTCAAAAACTGGCACCAGGTATCACCCCAAACCCCTCTCTCTTCCTCCTCCACCTGACAACGACGATTCACTTCATTCCAACTCCAATTCACGAGAACCCCAACCCCAGGTAATAGGAATTCACTTCAATTTCGTGACTAAATCTTCAAATTGAATTTTGGGTATTGCTCTTTGATTTCAAAGTTTCCGACTTTGCTGTTACATGTTGGTTTTTTGAGAGAGAAAATTTTGTGATTGGTGAATGTGGGATCTTGATTTTGTTGAAGCTTTAAGCTTCGTTTTTTACTGTTGAACTTGCTGAATTGTATGCGAATGTTATTTTCTCTGTCACTGAGATTATGATGCACTGTATAGTGTGCTAGATGTGTTCAGTTGGTTATGAGGAGGAGGCCAGATGTGAGGTAATTAGTGAATTGATCGATTCGATTTATTCATGATTGAATTCTATTTGCTTGATTCAGGGTTGTCGATTTCGAGTGTTGGGTTTTTTTCCATGTTGAAAAAATCTTTTATTATGTTACTTGAGGTTGTCGATTTCGAGTGTTGGGCGGCAAAGGGCACACAAGAGAATAAACTTCATGTTGCAGAGATGAGGATGTTGCGGTGGATGAGTGGGCATACCAGACAAGATCGGATTAGAAATGAGTATATTCGAGAAAAAGTTGGGGTTGCTCCTATTGTTGAAAAAATGGTTGAATCTCGTCTTAGGTGGTTTGGGCATGTGTGGAGGAGACCGGTGGAAGCCCCGGTTAGGAGGGTAGACCAAATGGAGGGTACTACAAGGGCTAGAGGAAGAGGAAGACCTAGAAAAACTATAGGCGAAACAATTGAGAAGGATATGACAATCAATGCCTTATCAAAAGACATGATTTATGATAGGCCTTTATGGCGTCGTTTGATCCATGTAGCCGACCCCACCTAGTGGGACAAAGGTTTAGTTGTTGTTGTTGTTGTATGTTACTTGAGGTTCTAAATTGTGGCCGCGATATTGTGTTTTTGGTAGCATCGCCTAAATTTTCCCGCGCCACATTCTCACACGTAAAGCAACTGCAACCATATCTGCCATTCAGAACCTTTCACTGATTTTATTTTTTATTTCTCCCGCGCCGCATTTTCCCGAGTAAAGTAACTGCAACCGAACCCCAATTAAGAACCTTCGGCTGATTTTAATTTTAATTTCTACCATATTATTTTTGTTGGAGATTAAACTAAATTTTGGAAGATGTGAAAATCATGTTGGTTTCTTTGATATTCTGGTAGTGTCAGAGATTAAAGTCAGGGAAATAAATTCATCAATCAGCAACATGGGAAGGGCATATTCAAATCTCCAACTAATACATATATTTTATTTTTGATTTCCAGTTTTGTGGACAGGGGATGGGGTTTTGGAATGTATAAGAAATGAAAAAAGCACAGGGTTTATTTCGTTTAATTGGTGAATGAGATTATGTGATTGGTAGCTTGTTATTTTCTTTTACAAAGGAAATTGCCTTACTTGAGCTATATATTATATTTCAATCAGCTGGCATATTGTTTGTAATTTGACTGAGTTCTTCAAATTATGAATGCAAACAGTGGGAAATGTTCAATATTTTGGTATTTAGCTTGCTTTCTTGATTGATTTAAGTATCCTTTTTGTACAGAGCGATCTTGTTGAGGCTGGTGAAAACATTGCTCAGATTCCCAATTCATCCGAACCTCTGTCATTAGCAGGTCTGCCATCATAGTAATTAGCCACTTAACTTGTGTTTAAATCCTGATTTTTTGACTTACTTTTTTGTTTTGACAGAAAGGGAGGCTTCTTTCACATTGAACCTGTTTCCAGATGGATATTCTATTGGAAAACCCTTCGAGGTTTGTTAAAACTAGCTGAAGTTGAAGGAATTGCCTAAAATACACAATCTTCTAGCTCCTCCTTATATGTTTCTAAGTTATTTAAATTTAAAATTTTCAGAATGAGACATCAAACCAGTCACATTTTCCAAAGTTGTTACATCCATATGATAGATCATCCGAAAGTCTTTTCTTGGTAAGTCTCAGTATTTGATAATTTTCCTATTCTTTCATTTTCAACTTTTATTTTAGATTACTATTATCAAGTGGGACATTGAACACTTTCTATAAACATTGCTTCATGTATATGAGAAAAGTCTCATACCATGCTTTTGAGATTGGTGGCATGCTTCAATTAATTCACTTAATTGAGCTTCATAGTTTGAGTTGAGTGTCACTGGAATTGAGCCACTTGCTTCCACCTATGCACCGTATACCTGGAAGTTGGAAATAGAGAAGGGCCAAAACTGTGCTTTTGTTTGTGCCCTTTCCTTGGTTGGCTTCAAACTCCCTGGCATATTCATCATCTTTCTTTCTTAATTTTGTTATCGTTTTTGAGTATTGCATGTACTAACCTTCTTATTTCTTAATAATGTTGAATTTGAAGGCCATTGAGTCAGGTCACTTGCCTGGAGATATTCTGGATGACATACCTGCCAAATATGTTGATGGAGCAATTATATGTGAGGTGAGCATTTTTTTTTGTTATGCTGTACTATTAAAGGTGATGTTTAAATTTCCATTTTTTTTTCTTGAAAAAAAAATTGAGGGCCCTTTCTTCTGGGATTTGGTTTGGGATACAATATTCACTGTTCATGGGGAGTACCACTGAATAGTGAATAATACTCAATGTGACGGAGAACCTCCTTATTGACATCTCTGTTGGTTTACTTGGTGTTGATTGTGGAGAGTTTCTTATGTGCCATTTTGCATTCTTTCCATCCTTTTTTACTTGCAAGTTGCTTGTTCTTCTTCTTGGCATTCTTTCCGCTTTATCTTTTAGCAAGTTGCTCCATCTCTTTCTCTTCTCCACTTTTGGTTTCCTTTCTTTGTTTACAGAGAGCTTCTTTGTCACCATTTCAATTTTCAGAATGTGTGCCATTTTGCATTCTTTCCATGTTTTTCTTTTTGACTTGTTTCCAAATTTTTTCACCATTTAATGTCTACTTCTTATGGTATTGTATTGATTCTGTAACTTTCCAGGTGCGTGATTATCGAAAATGCTCTTCTGAAAAGGGGGCTGGTGTTGTGTCTACTGACAGTTCTCCTACTGTTAATAAAGTGTGCCTCAAGATGTCATTGGAGAATATTGTGAAGGACATCCCATCAATCACTGATAAGTCTTGGACATATGGTGATCTAATGGTGAGTATCATCTACTATGGATGAATACCATTTCCTATCCTTATCATTTCTTGGACATTTATGTCAATTATCTATTCACTTTGATATTAGGAAATCGAATCGAAGATGGTGAAAGCATTACAACCAAATCTTCATCTAGATCCTACTCCAAAGTTAGATCGGCTATGTGAAAATCCAGCTCCCACAAAGGTATAAGTAAGCTAGTTTCCCTCGACGGACTTACTGTTTAGCCATATGTATCTTAATGATTTGAACTTCATGTTGCAGCTCAACTTAAATCTGAGTAATTTGCGGAGAAAGCGATTCAGGCATATGCCAGAGCTTGCTGTTACATCTAGTAATAAAAGCCACGGGAAGAAAGTATGCATAGATAAAGTGCCCGAAAGCTCAGCTAATAGGTTGTCTGATTCAGGAATCCCTGCACCTAATGCAACTGTGCAGCAGACCATTGAAAACCAAGCGACACAAAATCTTAGTCCAAACATTACCATGGCTTTGAGACCTAGGGGTATTTTGCCAGATTCCTCTGTCCCAGGCTTTTCCATGTTGTCCAATCAATCAAGATATCATATGGCAGCTGGAACTCCAAGAAGTGTGCAGGAGCATGGATCAGTTTCTGCTATAAATTCATCTGCATCTTCTCCTGCTGCACAGGATGTCATGGTTTCATATGCCGACAATGCAACCACAAATGCCTCTCTTGCAAAAAGGGAGAATCCAGATGGACAAACATCACCTTTATCCAATGTTGCAAAAAGAATGAGGTCTGCTTCTACAGGTGTTGATCCAATGCAACAGCAGCAAATAGGATCGCATGTTGAAGCACTTCAAGGGTCAGATATGAATTGGCAGAATACACTGTTACAACAACAAGCAATGGCCAGAGGAGTTCAGTATGGAAGTGGTGGCATTCAGAAGTTTCCTCAGCAGGTTTTTGAAGGGGGGCTAAATCAAGATGCTGGGGCTATTCAGTTTGCACCTGGTCAGCAGGGAATGAGATTAGTTGCCAAGGAAGAACAGTATGAAATGGAAAAATTAGATGCTGCTGAGATGAACCGCAATAAAAATGAGATGGAAATGGAGACAAGCAATTTGGACCCTCAACAATTACGGTTCCATCAAAGGTTGCCACAGCATGGATTCATGAGACCTAATATCTCTCAGACATGGAATAATGTGGGTCAGCATATGGAGAAAGAAGCAAAAAAAGAGGATCAGCTTCAGAAAAGGAAATCAGTACAGAGTCCTCGCTTATCTACTGGGGCATTACCTCACTCCCCATTATCTTCAAAATCAGGGGAATATTCTAATGGTTCAGTTGGTCCAAGTTTTGGACCATCTTCAATGACCACCGCACCTGGAGCATCACAAAAGGAGAAGAAAGCAATTTCCTCAGTTCATGCTGCTATTGTAACTCCATCTTTGACTTCTAGCGGTAATGATTCTACACAAAGGCAACACCAGGCACAACTAGCTGCAAAACGGAGATCTAATTCCCTTCCGAAGACCCCGGCAATCAGTGGAGTTGGTTCTCCTGCTAGTGTTGGTACTGGTGGCACGTTGAATGCAAATAGTCCCTCACTTGGAACCTCGGCCACGATTGATCAAAGTCTTCAAACTATGCTTGAAAAGTTCTCAAAAATTGAAATGGTGACAATGAGGTATGTGTTCTAAATTTTAAAACTGCGTAATCTTACATTTCTGATTTTCCGCATACATTTTTTTTCTTTATAAGTATGTAGTGGTAATGGAAGGCTTTGATTTTGCAAGTTATAATCATTTTAATTTTTTATTTAATATAATTTATTTTTACCTGCTAGACATGATTTATGATAGGCCTTTATGGCGTCGTTTGATCCATGTAGCCGACCCCACCTAGTGGGACAAAGGCTTAGTTGTTGTTGTTGTTGTTGTTATTTTTACCTGCTAGTCCTTGCTACCACTTTGGTATGGAGTGGAAGTGTCAGGTTATTCTGTTTTCAAAATTTCACGAATTCTTTTTTTCTGTTCTTACATATGATATATGGACTTCTATCAGGCATCAACTTAACGTAAAGAAGAACAAGGGTGATGATTATCCCATGAGAAAGCAGAATACATATTCAACGCAGCTTTTGACAGAATATTTCTCCAATGCAATGAATAATGATGGAATTATAGATGAGTCAAGTTCTTTGTCAAAGTCGCTTGTAGGTGGCAGTATGAACGTGTGCAAATTGAGACACTTAAGTTTCATTTTTCCGGAGCGTGTAGTTCAAGGTTTATTGAAATTTGTACCCAGTTTTTTGTTCTTGGAAATATAAAGTTATTCTTCCTTGTCTTAAATTCAATTTTCTTCTGCAGGAAATGTTGTTTCTGTGGTTCCTAGGCTGCGAACTAGGATGATAATGTCTGAGAAGCCATCTGATGGTACCGTCGCTATGCACTATGGGGACATTGATGAAGGTGATTTTGTAGCTGCAGAAGATCATCTCCCCACATTACCGAATACTGTAAGTTTCAGGGCAGAGATAGTTTTTTTTTTGTTATAGATCAAGGATTTGAGCTATTATTCACCTTTTGCTATATTATCCTATGTTAAACCATTCAAATAGTCATTTCCCGTCTATATTTATCATAGGTTCTCTTCTTTTTTCATCACCCTTTCAAATCTTGTGCCTTTTAGACCCTTTGGCAGGATCCTTTACCATTTTATCCCATTTGCTATTATCCCGTCCACTTGCTATGTTTAATTTGGCCACGTGTTACTGTCATTATCTACATTGACCTTCACTTCCCTGGCCCACTCATCTTGTTTATCATATACAACCTCCATTTTTGTTCTATGGTACAACCATGATCCCTATATTTCTTGTGTTTGAAAAGAGTTTTTGTATAGATATTTCCTTAAATTCTCTGAATTGACTTGGAGTTTTAGCCATTGTCGACCGGGAAATTGTTAATTGCTATTAGAAGTTAATGAACTATCGAAGTTATTGTAGCACATACATTTTTATTTCCTATCATAGAAGTATGATATTAGTGAGTTTCTGCACGTTTATTGCGCCGACTTATTTTTTTTATTTTGCGGTTCAGCATGCTGCGGATTTGCTTGCAGAACAGTTCTGTTCACTGGTATGTTTCTCTGTCTGAGCTAAAACCATATGAAGGACAGGTCTTTGTCAATCTGTTTTTCTTATTAGTTTAATCTGCCTACTGTAGATGGCACGCGAAGGATATGTGAAGGAAGATGACCGAATTCAAGTCAAACCGAATCGGGTTAACCTTCCATCGGGCAGTCAATCTAGTCTACCTCCTAATAACTGTCTAGGTGAAATGCAGCAGTATGGAGAACAATTTCCGGGTCAATCACCCAATGAAGTTGCAAAAGCAGCTAGTGGCAGCAATGCTTCCTTTAACTTGCCTCAGAATCTTGCAGCTAACCCGAGGATGTTGCCACCTGGAAACCCTCAGGCCTTACAGATGTCTCAAGGACTTCTCTCTGGTGTTTCAATGGCTTTGAGGCCACAACAACTGGACCCGCAACAAGCAGTACAGCAACAACAGCAGATGCAACAAAATCAGCACAGTCTCATGCAACAACAGAATAATCCCCAGTTCCAGAGATCTATGATGCTTGGGCAGAATCAGCTTTCGCACTTAAACGCAGTTGGGCAGAACTCCAACATTCCATTGAGTAACATGCTCAACAAGGCTTCACCTCTCCAGCTTCAGATGTTACAGCAGCAGCAGCAACAGCAGCCACAAATGCAGAGGAAAATGATGATGGGTCTTGGAACAGCTATGGGTATGAACAACTTGAGAAATAGCATAGTTGGCCTTGGCTCAATGGGCAATCCTATCGGAATGGGGGCTGCAAGAGGAATAGCAGGAACTGGAATCTCATCACCAATGGCGTCTATGTCTGGCATGGGAAGTATGGGTCAGAACCCTATCAATCTTAGCCAGACTTCAAATATTACTAATGCATTAAGTCAACAACTTAGGTCCGGGAACATAAATCCTTCACATGCTGAAATATTGACATCAAGGTTAAGAATGGCACAGAATCGTGGAAGCATGTTAGGGTCACCACAGTCTAACATAGCTGGCATCTCAGGGGCCAGACAAATGCACCCTACCTCTGCTGGTATTTCAATGTTGGGTCAAACTCTGAATAGGGCTAATATTAATACTCTGCAGCGAGCAATTGGACCTATGGGTCCACCAAAGCTGATGACAGGGATGAATCTTTATATGAATCAGCAGCAGCAGCAGCAAAGCCAACAGCAGTTGCAATTACAGCAGCAACAGCAGCATTTACAACAGCAGTTGCATCAGCAATTACAGCAGCAAGAAACATCTTCACAATTGAAGGCTGTTGTCACACCCCCACAGGTGGGATCACCGTCTACTATGGGAGTTCCGCCATTGAACCAGCAAACACAGCAGCAAGCAAGCCCTCAGCAGATGAGTCAACGTACTGCGATGAGCCCACAACAAATGAGCTCAGGTGCAATTCATGCCGCAATGAGTGCCGGTAATCCTGAAGCTTGCCCAGCAAGCCCACAGTTGAGCTCTCAGACCTTAGGTTCTGTTAATAGTATAGCTAACTCCCCTATGGACATGCAAGGTGTTAACAAGAGCAATTCTCTCAGCAATGCACAATAGGTCCAGATCAATGCTCCTGCCACCAAAATAGTTGGAAACTGTTGTGAAGTAAGCAAATGGTGTTGAATATTCAAGCACCAAAATCAGATATAAAATTACCTAGACTTAAAGGATGAGACTGAAAATAAAAACATAAAGCATATGGTATGCAAGTGGGGAACTAATATGCTGCTTTTTAACTGAATCCACATATGTTGTGTCAAATTGTAAATAGTTCCTTATTTTCCTTTGCATTCATTGAAACTGATCAATTAGCATTTTCAAGGGAAAAACTATATGGGTAAGCTACTAGTGAACATTTCAGATTTTGTTTATTAAAAAGCTTAGCATATACTTATGGATACTTTTAGTTGAGTAGTGGCCACCGTATTATGTTACTGGGGTGTTGTCAGACCTGTCTTCTCAACTAGTGTTCTTATCAGGAATTGAATCCTGATTCTCCCCGCAGTATGCTTCTATCACTATATCAACATCATTGATGGTGCAACACGAGTATGATTTTTTATGTTTTGCAAGAAAAAGAAAACTGTTATCTTTAAGTACTTTTCGTTTTAACTAGTTGCAATTTTTGGTTTATTGAATGATGGTAGCTTCGCGAACTTAGGACACATGTGTATATATTAGTAGCAATGATGTTGCATGCAATTTAGAATAAGCTTAAAATTTGTTAGGGATGAAAATAGGCTAGACTTGGTGGGGTTTATGGCTTGGCCTATTTAAGGTTTAGTTTAATATGACATTTTTTGTCAAAAAGTTTGGATGAAAGGCTTTTATGAAAAGCATGTCTAATAAAAGATGCTATGCTCAAACATAATAAAATAAGAAGATTGTTCGTTTACTATGCATATTATATAAAAAAAATTGCATTTAAAAAAAAACTAAATTGTTCTTAAAATTGCGAGAAAAAACATGAGAAAGATTCTTATGTCACTCTTTTTCTCCATGGAAAAATGAACTAATTTTGGAGGACTAATGTGTAAAAGAAATTACATATTGATTAATAATAGATAAGTTATATTGTATACAAGTGATAAGATTCATAAATCTATTGTCTTAAGATTTGAGGTCAAAATGTTACGTCAAACCCACTTATGTGCTATTTTCTCAGTTCCTTATTAGGTGTACTTTTAGAGGAAAATATTTGTTCCTGTATATTATTTGTTTTGTTAAAAATCAATACAATATTAACTACTCTTTTTACAACTCTACTCACTTAATCAATAAGAGCGATAATAAGTGAAAAAAATGACTACTATAAATAAACAAAGGGCAAAATATGTAAAATAAACATTGATTTATTACAAAAACACAAATTAAATATATTTCTTAATTTAGTCGCATCCTTCAAAGACAATTATAAAATAACAAAAGTAGTACTTCACTTAAGTTTATTTTTTTTAAAAAAAATATCTCCGGATCTATTGGGCTCCTCCATTCCTAACAAGTAGTATTAAGCTAGGCGATGTGTCACATATACAAGATTGTTAAGATTTTTTTTATTCGATAAGATTGTTAGGATTTTCAAGTGTGAGTTATGTTGTTTAAAGAAGTCTCAAACATGGGTTAATAAGAATAATGAATAAGTTGAAGTGTATATAAGTAATGATAAGATCCATTGCATTAAAGTTCTTAGTCAAGATGTGATATCAATTGCACTTTGCACTACTTCAAATCTTTTTGTTCCATTTAGACCTTCCATTCCACTTAAAATTAGTCTTTAAAGTATTTACTTTACGTGTTACTCCCTCCGGTCCTTAAATAGAAGTCGTTTTACATTTTTTATGCATTATTTATTGTTTTTTCTTTTATTTGTCCTTATTAAAGTCTTTGACTATCAATGGTTTTTTTTTTTTTGACTCATTAATGATTGCGAACTTTCCATGAAGAGTTTGAAGATAAAATTGTAATGTCATAATATCGTCTCACAAAATTAATTATTTTTATTGATATGTGTGATTCAGTTAAGTATACTTTATAATAAGGACCGAAAAGATTATCATTTTATTTGTCAATGACTACCCTTCAAGTTATAAAAAAATGCCAAGATTGGCCCAACATTATGGGCAGAGATTTATTCTCATTTCTCCGAATCAATCAGTTCCTGGTTTTTGATTTTTTTTCTACCTAATCAATTGTGAAAATGATTTTTGCACATAAGAAATTGGGATAATATGCAATTTCTTTTTGTTTTTGCAGTGATTTTTTTTTAATACTTATAAGGACTTAGATGTCAAATACTTTTAAAATTTGATCTTATAGGGAATATATAAAAGTCAGGGAGAAATAAATGAATGCTTTAGATGTCAAATACTTTCAAAATTTGATGCAGAAATAACAAAACTATACAACCAGCTAGAGATATATCCAAGATGCCCTTGAATTTAAGTGGAGTTTGGATGAGATTATAGGTATATACAGTATCAACCATGAGCAATGTCATTAGCACAACTTTTTTGGGACGTTTTGGAGAGGATTTCTAGGGATATGTGAGAGAGATTGAAATAAAATTGTTGGTTGCGAAAGAAGTTGTCGAATCTATCATGTACAAACACCACAAAATTTGTATCTGCATAACAGATAAACCCTTGGGTAATAAAAAAAAATAAAATAAACAACCCAAGATCAATGAAATAATACCCCAAAGAAAAATTTAAATTCATGCGTTCCTTTGATGACAAATGATGTCTCTTGAGTCATGTAAAAATTTGCAGTTGTCTCCAAAATAGCATCTCCCACGGGCATAATGTCTACACAGCTATTTTTGCTTATAACTTCTCTGTTTTGCATCAATGGAATAAAGTGATTTGCACTTTCCAGAGGCTTTCTATGATGAGGGTAGTGTTTCTCAATAATAGCTGGTGGTTCTCTAGGATGGAAGTCATGCGTTATTCATGCGTTCCTTGAGTCATGTAAAAATTTGCAGTTGTCTCCAAAATAGCATCTCCCACGGGCATAATGTCTACACAGCTGTTTTTGCTTATAACTTTCTCTGTTTTGCATCAATGGAATAAAGTGATTTGCACTTTCCAGAGGCTTTCTATGATGAGGGTAGTGTTTCTCAATAATAGTTGGTGGTTCTCTAGAATGGAAGTCCTGGCAGTTGTAGCCAAGTTCAGCTCTACTGATTTGATCAATAACAAAACTACCCCTTGAATCAGCTGAGTACTTTCGAGCTTGCTGATTATGATAGTGAACAGAAAACGATGTTTTCCCTGAATCAACGGATCTCATTGCCGCTCTTGTAGAATCGACAGACCTATTACACGGTTGAGTTGCAATAGCAGATGCTGCTTTCCTTAAATTGGTAGATAAATCTGGATTTTGAGATGGGAATGCTGGCTTCTCTGGATTAATGGATACGTCTGTTTTTTCAGGCTGGAATTGTGAAATTGTCATGTGTGAATGTGGTTGACTTTGGTTCCTTGCTGAATCCTTTTTGGAGACTCTGAATGTGTTAAATTGTCATGTGTGAATGTGTACATGAAATTATTTTGCAAACATAAACAGAGTTAGTGGTAATAGTGAGAGTGGACAAGATAATTTAAATCCGAAATCATATCAAGTACCTATTTTCCTTGAGTTTTTTCCTCCGCTCCTTTTCTTGCATCCTTGCTTCTCTATCTTCCCTAGCAACAGTTCCCCTCGAGTGTTTTTCCATCAACCTTTTCTGCCTTTCCCCTTCATCCTCCCATATCTGAAATTAAAGAGACAGACTTAATAATATCAAGTGAACATGGAACAACTCAATGATGGCAGAAGAAGGAATGCAGCCAAATGACGAACCTGTCTCAAAGTCTTCAACCTATAAAGGTTTCTACCCTTAATTAAGAGAGGGTGAAGAGGAGGGAAAGGCTTTTCTCCCTTGCTCCAGAGCACTTCAACCTATGTATCACAGCAGGATAAGCAGATGAATACTGGAAGAAAGGATGAATTGTTCAAAGATAGCCTAGTGACTCACACAAATTACATATTACACTGC
This sequence comes from Crotalaria pallida, assembly GCA_037953625.1. Classification (NCBI taxonomy): domain Eukaryota; kingdom Viridiplantae; phylum Streptophyta; class Magnoliopsida; order Fabales; family Fabaceae; genus Crotalaria; species Crotalaria pallida. Next base: position 144,176,257 of record CM075651.1, on the reverse strand, counting down.
TATCCCAGACGAATAACGTGCATCTTTATAAGGATATAACAAAAAGATACTTCTAGAAAATGGAGTAGCTCTAAATATTTTGTGAGGCTTAGTACACAAGCAACTGATACACTTTTTATGTAATAGTAGCACACTTCTCAATTTGCAACGACCATAAGGTAAGAAAACAATCTAAAAAAAATTCACCGTGAATGTATGCTGTTGTTTGGCAGCACCATAACTTTCTTTCACTATGCGGCCTGCGACAGTCCTTTTACCACAAGGTGGACCAGTGGCACTCCGGGATGCTATGCTAAACCTGAGAAAACCAATTCTGATGAGGGAACTGGAAAAAGGCAGTAACTAGAAATGGCTTTCACCAATATCATTGATTTATCCTTTCAAATCAGATATCCACTTGAGACTCGACAATAGTACATTCAATGACATGTATACGTAAATCAATATGATATAAATATGATAATATGAATGTTTTCTTCAAAAGATTCTGTCGATGAAATTTAGCAAGGTGAGGCTTTACTATTCATGATGCATTGCTGCTACAGAGAAAAGAAATAAATAAAAAGAACAGCTTACATTTCATAAACATTCTGCTCAAATAAAACAACATCACCAGTGCATGCATCACCTGCGTAAAGGATATTTTATTTTAAGATTCTGAAGCAGTTTCCATATTATGTTAAGGTGAACAGGTAATTTTATAATTTAGAAATGGTACATTTTAATCAACATATCAATCAACAAGTATTTAAAAATTCTTAAGTACTAACCTTTACAGTTCAATACAAAGCTAGAAGGCGGGTACTTTTTCTCACCTCCACCATTTATAATCCTGGAAGTCTCACAGAATCAGAGAAACCATAGAGTTTTGCTAAACAACTACTTGTTGAGTATAATTAAAATGATAATAATGATTACTCTAGATGCTCCTTTATGCGCTGGATGAGTGTGTCCTTATTTCCAGTTAGCCTCAGACCATTATTCCGCAAATACAACTTGCATTCATCTACTTTCAATCTCTCAAGCATTCCAGCTGCCATCCAAAACAATAAGATACATATTAAACCTTTCGAAACCAATAAAAACAGACATCATGTTTTGTTAATTAAGCAAATCCTTTTTAGTTGGACCAATGGAGGCTAACACAGAGGTAAAAAGGTCCGATGCTGCTTAAGCAAATAGTTGGGGGTTCGATCTCCGGCTCTGATAAATGTAAGAAGCCTTGATGGGAGGGTCACCCTTATGGGTCCCACACTATTCGAAGGGACTGGTCATCCAGTTGAGCGGATAGATAGGTCCAACACCAAAACGAAAATCCATTTCTCTTTAACTACTCAAATCTCAATATTGTAAAAGGGTTTAAGCGAAAGCCAATCAATTGAGACATGAGTGTAACTAATTGAAACCAATTATTAGCTAAACCAAAATAAAAGACACCAACCTTCAATTATTTTCTGAATTTTCTCAAAATTTTCATCAGCTTGAGAAGGTGCAGTGCCCAAACCCTTACTTTCAACAATGCTGCAAAAAACCAAATTACCATGCAATAAGGCTTAAAAATCGGATTTTGAAAAATGGGGTGAAATGGGAACAGAAGATTACCCTCGTTTTCCTTTGCTCTTGAGCGAGAGGTTTGAGAATTTGCCATAGGTTTCTTCGAAATCAGGGTCTTCTTCGGAATCGTCATCCCAGTCGGAAGCTGTGTCGGATTCTTCAGGTTCGCTGCTAATTTCGTGAAGCTCCATTGATGATGAATCTTTGATCGCCATTGACTGAAAGCTATGATTTCTGAATGATTGGGGATTAGGGTTTCTTTCAGAAATATAAAGAAGAAGAAGAGGAGCAATGTAAAGAAAGTAGTGATTTCATGAGTTGATGACCGTTGCAAAATTTGAAATTTCACACTTAGCCTAGCCAGTCGCCACAATCCCAAATACGATGCGTTACAGCGTATTCCATCCTATCTTATTTTAAAGCAAAAATAATTACTTCGCCCTTATGTTATTAAGTAACTTAGTTGAGTATATTTAATTTTCTCAAATTTATAAAAAGATAGACTATTTTAGTAAATTTACATTGAGAATAAAACAAAAATTAAATGATTAAACCACATTATAAGATATTTTAAAAATGATCGTATTGGAAATAGAAAATTAGTTAATTTTTACTTGTATTAATGAAATGTCTTTTTTCTTATGAATGAGAATGAAGAAAGTATACCTCTTTTCCATCTATGAGCATTTCATTTTGATTTTTGTTGGTCATTTTCCCACATAATTATTTCAATTTTTAATAACATTGATTTTTTTTTTCACAAAAATCTTTATTTTTTTTACATTTCTTAAAATTTCAAAATAATTATAAAAGTAATTTTGAAAAAGTATATCAAATATCAATAATTCTAATGTCACTAATAATATTAACTAATTTCTTTAATTATTGTTTTCAAATGTCCCGCAATTTTTGCAGGCAGGTATTAAAAATTTTAGAATTAAAAATTAAGGCTCTATCCGCCCTAAATGCGGGCATGGCGGGCAGCCCGCATTTATTTGAAATTTTTTTTTAATAAAAAAAATGTCACATTTACAAAAAAAAAAAAAAATAGCCACAACCCCAAACAAATATTATTCGGATATTGATTTTACAATATCAATATCCCAAAAAAAAAACTTAATACCATTAATCCAAAATAATCAATTAAATTATGTAAAAAGCGAGTAGAAGCATGAGAAAAATGAAATATTAGAGGAATTTTTAAGTTTTTTTTTAACACTCAAAGTGAGTCAACAAATAAAAAATTTTAGTTTTTTTTAAAAAAAAAAAATATTATCTGGCAGCCTTCCCACAGATGTATGAAAAAAAAGGGCGGGATGGGTAGGCACAATTTAAAAAATGGGCCTAAAATATGTGTCCCGCCCTTTTTGCGAGCGGATGCATGTGCCCTAATTGTCAATACTACTAATGTACTAAGTGCTTATACAAAAAAGAACAAAGTATACAAAAATGCTAATGACTGCCATAAGTTTTGAGAACCTTTCTTAAAAAGTCAAAATTAGTAAAATGTTATTGAAAAGTGTAGCTTTTATATTTTCTAAAAAAAAAAAATAGAGACTTTTGATATGTTTTTCTATTATGAAAACCTTAATAAGTATTCTAAATACACTTATACTAAAAACGTTTGTTCTTTCATGACACTTGTTAATAAAACTCTAAACTATAACTATACGATAGTAATTAATTAATGAATTTTTCTAACCTCAGCCCTTAAGGCTAAAGATAAGAGCCTTTATAAAATATTTTTGCATTAAAAACTTAGACATTTAAAACTTGAATCTTAGTAAATTTACGTTTCTAATTTTTTTTTAAACCTCTTGGGGCTGAGGTTAATCCCTTCAATTATTGTATGTTCAATTATATGTTACCACCCAATACCATCTCAACAAATGTATGATTCATCTCTCTTGCATTATCATCATTGTTTTCATTTCCATGTTCTTTAAATATTTAGGATATATTTAGTGCACAAGATAAAAGAGTTTAATTGTATTTTTGGTTTTCCAATTTTATTAATTTGAAAAATTTAGTCCTTTTTTATTCGGCTAATTTAGTCCCTCAATTTCCAATTCATGACCAATTTCGTCCTTTCGTAAAATTCAAGGTAACGATATTGGCATGGCTAACGTCAGGATACGTGTCAACACCTGTATTGTCCTACGTGAAATTTCTTTTAATTAATTTAATTATAAAAATTAAATTTTAACAAAATAAGGCTTCGTTGCACTTATGATCTCCCAATTTGATCAATTTAGCGAATTTAGTCCTCGTTCTATTACTTTTGGTCAACTTAGTCCTCTAATTTTTAATTCGTGAACAATTTCGTCCTTCCATCCAAATGCTCACTAACGATACAAAGGTGGCTAACGCCAAGACACGTGTCAGCCTCTCATCGTTCCTCGTTGGAATTAGCTCTTGATCTTTTCATGAAATGATGGTTGCATCCTCCAATTTGTATACACTACACTTAAAATCATTTTGTTCTAAAATCTAATGAAATGACACCATTTTTTCGGCTACTATAAAGTGAAGTAACGAAACTTTATCAACACTTCAAATTAATTCGAAAATTGGCATCTAAAATGCAAAATGAATGTATATTATAAAACGAACAATTGAAATTGAAAATATAGTTAAGTAAAATTAGGATTTTTGTGAAAATTGTGTTACCAAAATCAATGTTGGAGAATGGATGAATAGGGTTTTTAATTATTTTAAATGTATTTTTTTAATATTATTTATTTTTGAATTAAATTAATCAAATTAAATTTTATCAAGGACCAATGAGAGGCTGATATATATCCAAACGTTAGCCACGTTTGTATCGTTAGTGGACATTTGGGTTGAAGAACGAAATTCACCATGGATTGAAAATTAGAAAACTAAATTGGCAAAAAGTAATAAAGTGGGGACTAAATTCGTAAAATTGATGAAATTGGGGAACCATAAGTGCAATTAAGCCTTTTTTTGGGTTAAATTTTAATTTTTTTAATTAAACTTATTAAAAGAAATTTCACGTATGACAATCATGTGCTAACGCATGTTCTAGCGTTAATCACGTCAACACGTTACCTTGGATTTTAGCATAATGAGAAAATTGGCCAAAAATTGAAAACTGAGGAATTAAATTCGCCAAATTAAAAGAATGTGGACTAATTTCGCAAATTGATAAAATTTGGACACAAAAATGCAATTAAACCATAAGAGTTTTGATAGAAGAATTTGTCATATCTTGTTACTATCTAAAATCAATGAGCCAACGGGATAAGATAATAATATCTTGTTAGCCTATCATATCATTCTCACCTAGTGTATTTTTTTTTATATTATTACGGAGGAAGCGGGATAAGATAATAATATCTTGTTAGCCTATCATATCATTCTCACCTAGTGTATTTTTTTATATTATTACGAAGGAAGTGAGATTAGAAATAGGTAGGATAATATAATGCAGTTTTTCCACTCTCATACCCTTACGCATTAATATCATTATCGTCGCCACTACCACCAGACTGCCACCACTATTACGATCACATCAATGCCATCATTATCTATAGTGTGTACCAAATATTGGATAGGATGAGAGATATCATGCTCATATTATATCTTGATTACCAAACGAGCCCTAAAAGATCATAATTATTAGGTTATCCAAAACCAATAGTCCTGAATACATACATCACCATAATTTATTGTCTATTATATATATATATTCGTTTACATAAACAAGTAAACATAAGATGATAATGATGCATTTGATATTATTGATTTTGGATCACTAAATCATTTTTTTTTGTACACCAAGGGTATCCCCCAGCCGACAGCTGAAGACTAATCCTCTCCGAGGCGTAGAGATCACCGAAGTGAGTCTTGCCTCTACCAACAAAACCTTTTCCAAGCCCACGGCAGGGATCGTACCCCTGACATCATGCTTAAGGAACCCAGCTATCTACCAATTATGTTGGGCTTTGTTGGTCACTAAATCATTTTTTTATGTACATAACTTCTCCCATTCTCGATTTTATGTTATTTAAAGTTATGTACACAGATTAATGAATGATTAAAGAATATAAAAATTTGGTATATTTTGATTGAAATATTTTTTTTAATCATTGAAAAAGAATACATCACCATAATTTATTATATATATTTGTTTAAATAAAAAAAGTAAACATGAGATGATAATGATGCATTTGATATTATTGATTTTGGATCACTAAATCATTTTTTCTGTACATAACTTCTCCCATTCTCGATTTTATGTTATTTAAAGTAGTTATGTACACAGATTAATGAATGATTAAAGAATATAAAAATTTGATATATTTTGATTGAAATATTTTTTTTAATCATTGAAAAAAGAATATAATAAATTTAAGGTATATATATATATATATATATATTCAAGAGTATATATGTAGTATTCTTTTTTTTTTAATATAAGAAATGAATGGAGTAATGATTTTGGAATTATCATGTAATACTCCAATATTTGAAAGGTGTCAAATATTGAAACTATATGGTGTATAATAATAATGACCTTGAAACTATATGGACCAAAAAAATTTTTACGATCGATTGTGTCGTGCTAATCATCATGAGATCGAGCTGAGGCTCCCATTTAGCTAGTGCATCGGCACTTTAGTCAATACATACAGTATATGTTATCAGCAGCAGCAGCATACACATTAGGGTTCTGCTAAACACAGATCTTGAAGCCAAGCCGATAGAGATCATTCGAACTGAAGTAAGTAGGATTATACTATTACTAACACCCACTATATATATATATATAGTTATATATATATATATGTAATTAACATAAAGTTTTATTGTCAGAGAGGAATTTAGAATATTCGTTTAATAAGAATATAATGCACTAAACATATATATTAATTGTTGTTAGTATAAAATCCAAAATTTTAAAATATTACTGGAGTTGATTGTTCCTTTATAAGACTAGTGCGAAATAAATAAATTCGTGTTATTGGACAGTACAGTCCATAACAATGATGACACTACTTAGGCTTATTCAAAGTTAATCGGATCATGTTCAAGTTCTTGAAATTAGGCTTATTAAAGTTGGTTAGTCCAACTTATCCGATATTGAGCAAAGTTTTAGAATTATACTTATATAATGTAAATTGTAAGATTTGTTGGCCAAAATATGTATATTGTACTGGACATTATAGAATAATTAATCTTAGATTGCTAAGATTTGTTTCGAAGTGTATATAGTATAGTAAAACATTCATTAGTTTTTATTTTTATTTTTATTTTTGATGTACATACACCAAAGATATATTTTAGTCGATTGTCCCTTCCGATACGTAAAGATTATCAAAATGAATTTTGGCTAAATATTTTTTATAAGACAATTTTGACTAAATATTAATAGTACCAACCCAACTCATTGTTAGTCAAATTATAATCAAGTCAAAATGGTGTCTAAAAGTTAAGGTTTCATTCGTCCCACCAGGATGGTAAGAAAATGGAAAAGTCAAAAAATTAAGGAGACATATATTTATTAATGGTTTGTCTAACATATTAACCAATTATCAAATACCTAATTTAATACATTTTGCATTGATCAACCAATCACAATTCAAAATTTACAATTTCTAAACTTAGTTTTTCATTTATTATTTTAACTTTAGTTTGAAACAAACAATTTTGTCATTTTTTACCATCTTTATAGAATGGAGGGAGTATTAGATTAAAAAGAAAAAAAAACAATATAATTGGCCTAGCCAAAAGCACATCAAATAACAGCAAGCTTATTTTTGCATTAATGGGCGTATTATGCTTTATTTACTTTCCTTTTATGAATCCAACTATAATCTTTGATTACATAAGTGGAAGATTGAATTAGGAACAATTTTGTTAAGAGAATTCCTTTTTGACACTTTCATTTGACTCTGAACTTTTTTCTCCATCAGGTCCATGACCACATAGCGCGGACAGCGGCCGTTTATACAAGATTTTTTCTTATGAACCCATTGTTTATTCATTGACCCCCATTTCGTTTTTACTAGACTATTATGACTGTGAGTATTTTTTAACTTTCAACTCTTAATAGTCGAAATATTTATTCCGATTTTCACAAATCTGAAACAAACTTATAAATATTTTCGACTTGCACATGTCGAAAATATATTTTTATTTAATTTCCAACCAGAAAAGAAATGATGATGCATTGATGTAAATTGATAGTGTTTGAATACAACAAAACAATAGTATATCATCCTAACAAATTAATTTTAAAAATTTACCCATTAATGTTAATTTTAAACCAATTATTAATAAGATAATATAAATATCATCTTATTATGATACATATCAACAATTAATTAAGTCCATACCAAAATGTTTAAATAATTCTTATAATATCTATTACATAATAATATGTTTTTAATTTTTTTAACGATTGATCTACAAGTGAGAAATCATTTCTGCGTAAGTAAAACTTTAGACCTTTTCTTTTCACACCCCCCATTTTTCTCCTCACCCTCCATTTTTTCCGCCTCACATGAGGCGGAAGTGTAAATTTATTGGTTTTTCCGCCTATCAAGAGGCGGAAAGGGTGAAAAAAAGCACTTCCGCCTCATGTGAGACGGAAAAAATGAGGGGTGGGGAGAAAAATGGGGGGTGTGAAAAGAAAAGGTCAAGCTTTAAAATAAACATTAGAATAAACACACAGGTTCAATTCCAAACATCAGAAATAATTGGGAATGGGAATAAACATTAGAATAAACATCATAAATCATTGGGATTGGGGTCTCAGACTAAGAAGTTACATGTTCGATTCCTGGTTAGCATATCTCGTTGGGAGAGACATAGGAACACGACTTCGTGCATGATTAGTCTCAAGAGTTCCTGGTATTAAGAGTGCTCTTAGGGACATCTATACTATTGACTAAAGAGTACAGACAAAAAAAATTAAACCTTTTAGAATAAATTTGGCCTAGCGCCCTAGCAAAAGCATATCAAATAACAGCAAGCTTACTTTTGCATTAACGGGCGTATATTATGCGTAATTTATTTCCTCTTATGAAGCCAATTATGAACTTTGATTACATAAGTCAAAGATTGAATTCGGAACAATTTTGTTAAGAGAATTATTCCTTTTTGACATTTGCATTTGAATCTGAACTTTTTTCTCGAGGTCCATGACCACGCACATAGACAGCGACCTTTTTTTTTTTTTTTTTACACCAAGGGTATCCCCAACCGACAGCCGAAGATTAATCCCCTCCGAGGCGTAGAGATCACCGAAGTGGGTTTTGCCTCTACCAACAAAGCCTTTTCCAGATCGAATCCCTGACATCATGCTTAAGGAACCCAGCTATCTACCAACTGTGCTGGGCTTTGTTGGTGACAACGACCTTTTTTACAATGGCAAATATGGAGGCAATCGAAATCATTTGACTCTGAACTTATTTCTCCATGATCAGATCCACGTAAAAAGTTATAATAATATGTGCTGCTCATCAGCCTTATAGTGTAAGCTTTTTATAGGAAAATTTACCCATGCATTCAACCAAATTGAGCATTAATTTAATTTAATTTAATCATAAATATATAAATATATAATTTAACTTAACGTCTGAACCTCTCAAGGGGCTATATATAAGTGGCTTGGGATATGAGCATTAGAAGAGTAATAGTTGAATCTCGTACAACTTCTATTTACCAAATTCTTAGTAAGCATAACACAAGTACTCACAGAAGTGCCATAGCTTCACGGACCAATTAGCAAAGATTGATTAGCAAATTGGAGCTTATCCGGGTCTCCACAAAGTTTTAAATCCTCAAAGAGATGATCAGTTTGATCACTATATCCAGTGATTGCCTGGGGGCTTTTATAAGTAAATGTATGGAAAAAGATTATTTCTAAGAAAATCATCTAAATGGAACCAACCCAACTCATTATAAGGCAAATTATAATCAAGTCAAAATGGTGTGTAAGAGCTAATAAGTTTTCCTTATCAAAATATTAGATTATACAAAACAATATATTTGGCCTAGCCAAAAGCATACAAATAAGAACAAGCTTACTTTTGCATTAATGGGCGTATATTATGCTTAATTTATTTTCCTTTTATGAAACCAACTATAATCTTTTATTACATAAGTCAAAGATTGGATTAGGAGCAATTTTGTTAAGAGAATTCCTTTTTGACATTTGCATTTGACTTTAAACTTTTTTCTCCAGGTCCATCGCCACATAGGCAGCGACCGCTTTTACAATAGCAAATATGGAGGCAATCGAAATCATATTTGCACGAACCCATGAAATAATCATTCTCTCCTGAAAATTCGCCTTAATGTAAGTGCGTTAGCAAGATAGGAATCACATGGAGTGCAATAAGGTTTGCGTATCATATGTTACATGAATAACTACATAACTTTTTTTTAATGAAACTGTGGTCTTGATTCTTTATCAAAGTATACAAAAACATATTAGAGTTAAAATATAATAACAGCCTTAATTAAATAAAGTTAACCGACAATACAGGAGAAAAAAACATACATGCATTCATTTCCTAGATTTATAAAACAAGAAATTGTTGAAACTTGGATTAGATCATGCATGAGAAAATGGGTAATGCACCGTAAGTGTAAAATTTTTCACACAATCAGTGCACCATCCACCATTCATCTGTTTATAGTTGTTGACTTTAAAATTAAAGTAATATAAATGAATGGTGGATGATGGATTGATGATGTAAAAAATTTTGCATACCCATTAATCTCTCAGATCATATATCATATGCATGAGGATAATTTAAATCGTAATATAGTAAATAAGAAATTATATTAAGCTTTCGTTGTAAAGGAATTACCTGAAGCGCATACTAAGAGGATGGCAAAGAAGCTGAACATGACCAAAGACTTGTCCATATTGTGTAGGCTAAAGTGATAGTAATATCTTCTACCCATTAGCCTTCTAGTGTGAGCTTTTTATAGGTGAAACAAGTGTAATTCACCCATACATTCAAGAAAGTTGAGCGTTAAATTAATTTAATTTAACTACTATAAACTTATAAATAAATAAATATTAAAGGGTTTTTTAAATATGCATTTTAAATATATGTTCAGAAATTTATGTTAATTAAATAAGTCTTAAAAAAATTAATATAATATATCAATTTTTAATACAAAATTACCAAATATTAAATTCTTAACATCATATATATATACACACTGTAGTATTATAGAACACACGACAGAAAAACTCAATCAAACAAAAATATATTCAAAACTCAAAAGTAATAATACGAGTATAATTTATGTTAAGGTTGATTGTCATAATTCCCAACAAGAAAAGAAATGATGATGCATTAATGTAAATTGACAGTGTTTGAATACAACAAAACAATAATATATCATCCTAACAAATTAATTTTAAAATTTTACCCATATATATTAATTTTAAACCAATTATTAATAAGATAAATATCATCTTATTATGATTCATATCAACAATTAATTAAGTCCATACCTAAATGTTTAATTAATTCTTATAAATTTCTTGGATTGTTTTTATCTATGAATAAAAAAATTCTTATAATATCAATCACAAGGTAATATGTATTTATTTTTTTTAATGATCGATCTACAAGTGACAAATCATTTCCGCCTAAGTAAAGTATTAAAATAAACATTAGAATATATTTGGCCTAGCGCCCTTGCCAAAAGCATACTCCCTCCGACTCGAATTATAAGCAAAATCAACTAATTTTACGTTTATTAAGGAGGTTAGTTGATTGTATTTAATTTTCTCAAATTTATAAAAGAATAGAGGTATTTTAGGAAAGTTGCATTGAAAATGAAACAAAAATTAAATAAAATAACAATTTTCTAAGGATGTTTTTGGAAAGTGACATTGAGAATGAAATAAAATTTAAGAAAGTTGATTAGTTTTGCTTATATTTTAAACCAAGAGAAGTATGTTTTTTGTTGCTTATATTTCAAGCCGGAGGGAGTATCAAATAACAGCAAGCTTACTTTTGCATTAATGGGCGTATGTTATGCGTAATTTATTTCCTCTTATGAAGCCAATTATGAACTTTGATTACATAAGTCAAAGATTGAATTAGGAACAATTTTGTTATGAGAACTATTCCTTTTTGACATTTGAAGTTGACTCTGAACTTTCTTCTTCAGGTCCATCACCACATAGACAGCGACTTTTTTAGTTAATATTTGATGTGGTGCCAAGTTTTATGGCACCATCAATAGTTCCAAGGTTTTTCACCATTGATTTCAAGGAAAAAAGTGATCAATGGTCAATTTTAAGTAACATATAACCAGCTTTATAGGTCACCGTATAATTATACGTATAGCATATTGAATGAATAAATTTAAATCACATAATAGAACTTTTTCTTTCAACTGCAAGGAAAGCATCAACATTCAACCGTAGGAAGAAGTTATTGACCTCCGGATTTGTAATAACCGATTGAAATTTTGTGTAAAATATTTACTAATTAGTTAATGACTTGATTTAAATTTTTATTTAAACCTCAATCCCCAACAAAAATTATTGTAGTGTTCTTACCAAATTAATAATACAGTGTGAGTAAAATTGTTTTTGGTGGCAGTGTGCATGTATGGCACGTATGTAGGGAAAAAATATGGTTACTTGTTGGTCTACCCTGTGTTGCTGGATAATTATGTTGCTTTTATATATATATATTTAAAGACTGTAACTTTAAAAACAAATTTAAAATGAATATTATTAATTGTTAATAATAAGACCCCACCATCAGCCACCTTCACTTACCAACAATACCCCACCATCAACCATAGCATAAGAGACAGAGAAATTTGTTTATGTTTCATCAATGGCTGAGTTAGCCTTGACATTTTTTTTCTCAAATAAAGGATATGTGCGACAAAACTAGCTTGTAGCTATGAACTTGTAACTTGTAGCTATGAGCTTCTAGCTTGTAGTTGTTAAGTTAGCTAGGAGCTATGAGCTTATAGCTGGGAGCTTATAGCTGTTTAGCTGACTATTTAAAATAGTGTTGTTCGGCAAAACTAGCTTTTGAAGTAGCTAAAAGTTATTAAATGACCAAAAAGGACATGCAACATTTTATTATTTTACATTTTTCAAATTTTTTTCTTTATTTATTAAATATATAGTTAATTAATTAATTAATTAATTAAATATAAAATTATTAAATTATAATTAATTAAATACATTTTTTCTTAATTTATTAATTATGTAGTTAATTAATTATAACAAAATTATTAAATTATAATTAATAATTAATTAAAGGGTAGTAAAATAATTTTAAATTTTGTTTGAGGGTATAATTGGTATATGAATTATTGAAAGCTAGTTTAGTTTCTAGAAAGTAGCTTTCTAAAAACTAGCTATCAAAAGCTACAAACTCCTTTTTTGAAAGCTATAAGCTCCTTCTATTTTGTATTCACCAAACGGGGCTAGTAGCTTATTGACTGAATCTAAAAGCTCCTAGCTAACTAAAAAGCTCTTAACTCGTGTTGCCAAACACTGCCAAAATCTAATGAACAAATAAAACAACCTAACAAGTGTGAGTTTTGAATAATAAGTAATCAATAACTACTTAGAAAGATTCAATTTTGAACTAAAAAGTAATTGGAACAACAATACATATTCGATGGTACAAGCTAGATCTACTCAACAAGCCAGAGCAATAAGGCAGACGTCATCTTCTTCCTTGAGGAGGGTGGTGGGTCCTGCGGCGTCGAAAGTGGTGGTGGGGGCAGCATACTGCACCATTGCCATCGTCACAAAACACGGAGGCTCAACGGAAGTTAAACACAGATGGGCTGGATTATGGGTCAGGAGGAGGAATTGTGCTGGATTATGTTTCAGTTTTGTTTATAATTTCTTGAACCCAACAACAGCCACCTCTTCATCTCCCTCACCCTTCCATTGTCTCTCTCTCTCCTTCATTCCCCATGCCGCCGCCGATCAGTCACCACCTCCGCTGCTCACCCCACGACGCCACTGCTGCTCTCTCTGTCAGGTATGTGTTTAGGGTTATGCAAATTTCCTAGAACCCCGTGTCGGAATTTCAAGAAATTCCGACACTGGTTCGTCGGAATTGTGTCTAACCTCCTGTGTCGGAATCTTCGTCAATAGCAGCGGTGCGCCACCATACCACGCCACCCCCTTTACCAGCTACACCGACCCAGCCGCAACCACCGCTTAACAGTGATTTGGGCTCAATAAATGATGTTTTTGTATGATAATTTACCCTCTTTCTTAGTGATTTTGGCTTGTTTCTCAAGTAATTGTAGGAAAAGATTGAGTTTTTATCTATTAACGATTTGGAATGAGATCCTTTTGGATTTTGTACCTTTTTGGTCTTAATTTCAGGTTTTGGAGCAATAATTTGATGAATTGGAGCTGAAGGAAAAAAAGAAACAAGCCTTGAAACTATGAGATTGGAGCAAAGAAAGGCAAAATGGTGAATTTGGCACACGTGCGCTCAAGCGCGGGATTCATGCGCCCAAGCGCGTGTGGTCATCTGGCCAGTAAATGGGGTGCAAATGGTTAAATCTCCCAGGAGCCTGTGCGCTCAAGCGCATGTTAGAGTGCGCTCAAGCGCACGAAGGGGTCGACTACTTAAAAATGGGGTCAAAATTCCAAAGCGTGTCAGTTAAGTCAAGGCGCGCTAAAGCGCGGGTTTCGTGCGCCCAAGCGCGCGACGTCAGATTTTGTTTAATTAAATCTTATCTTCTCAGATTTAGGGGGATTTGTTAGGAACTCTTTTTAAATAGATTAGGTTTGATAATTAGGATTATTCTGAACAATTGGGAACAGAGATTAGAGAGCTTTGGTGAAGAATTGAGATTGGAGACTCAAGTTTATTGGTAATTATGTCTATTTTTATCATTATTATTGTTTCTCTCTTCTTCATCATGAACTAAACTTCTATTTGGGAACATGTGGATTTGTATGGAACCTTCATAGTTTTTGTTTAATGAATTGATGTTTTTCCAATTAAGTATTGTGTTTGATTATGTTCTTATTGATTATCATGAATTTGATACCGTTTATGATTTGGTAATTCTAATTGAATAGGAATATTGAATTAGGATTTAGACCTTTAATCAAACAATTCAATTACATAGGTATAGGAATATGTCTATGAGTTGGATAACCTTCTAATAATTTTGATTGAACATTAATTGGTAAGATTAGGATTTAAAGCTCTGCTTAAGGAATTAAGGGAGATTAAATTAATAAAAAACAGGGTTGACCTAAGGAATTAGGCTGCTTTTACCTTTGCAAAATTGGTTCAATGCTTAGGAAAATCATTGATTCGTTAACAATTGCTTTTGGAACCTACAATGAAACATGTGCCCAAGCTTTCCCAAATTCTTTCACAACCACTTTTAATTTGTGTTTTGTTTTTACAATTTAATTTAATTAAGAATTTTCCACTCAACTTTATTTTAATTTGAATTTCGCTTAGTAACTACGACTTAGGTGAGAATTAATTTAGTCTATTTTAGTCCTCGTTGGGAACGACATCCCACTTACACTTTATTACTTGTCACGAACTGGTGCACTTGCCAGAACGCCAACAACAGCCATGATAGAGACAGCCACCACAACCCAGCCACCAAACTACGGCACTCCCTTTACCAGCAACACCGACCCAGCCACTGCAGCACCACGACCCATAGAAGAGAACGGTGGATAAGACGAAATCGAGGCACGTCGACGACTGGTGGGTAGCATGGTGGCGCGCCGCCGCTGTTGTAGGGAGGTGGCTGTTGTTGGCTTCAAGGAGGAGGTGACTGCTGTTGGGATTCAATGGGGTTTGGGGTTTGGAGTGTAAAGGTGGAAGATGAGCACTAGTACAAAATACATTTTTCAGACCGGTTCCGAACCATTTTTCAGACCGGTTCTGAACCGGTCTTAAAGCCCCTGTTGCTAAAAATACATGTTAAATGAGACCAGTTATAAACCGGTCTTTTTTATATTAACGAGACTGATTATTAACCGCTCTGATTTAAATTTTTGAACCAGTCTAAATAATTATTTTGAACCGGTCTGAATAATAATTTTGAACCGGTCTGAATAATTCTTTGAACCGGTCTAAATAATTCTTTGAACCGGTCTGAATAATTCTTTGAACCGGTCTGAATAATAATATTGAACCGGTCTGAATTATAACTTTGAACCGGTCTGAATAATAATTTTGAATAGGTATGAATAATTCTTTGAACCGGTCTGAAAAATGAACCGCTCTGAATTAAAAAATGAACGGCTCTGAAAAATGAACTGCTCTGAATTAATTTTTGATCCGCTCTGAATTATTCTTTTGAGCCGATCTAAATTAATTTTTAAACCAGCCAATCTCAATTTTTGAACATATACCAATTTAGTAATGCTTGCCATATTTATAGTCATCCCATCTAAGCCTCTGCTCATAGGGAATTTAAAATTTTTGCCAAGAAGCAATACATAATTATATATATATAAAGAAAGATTTATCAAATAAAATTTAATTAAAAACTAGAAGCAAAAGCATTGCTTCCAGATAAAGATCAAAACCAAATACATTACACCATAGAATTAACGGGTTGCTTACAAAGATCAAATACTAGCGAAAACACACCTCTTACTGTTGGAAACTAACAAACAGAACAAAAACTCCTAACCTCATACACCAGCAAAAAGAATAAAAAAAACTACATAACTAGAGTCGTCAATATCCCTACATAAAAACTCCAAGATTGCAAAGTCACTCCTTCAATTTTTCCATGCATCTGCAACATTCCTGCTGGAAACCAGATACACTTATCTGCATGTTTGGAAATCAGATACACTTATCTTTAATTAAAAGCAAAAACAGATAAAAATTGTCTGCAAGACAATGGAGAAAATCCACAATCACAACAATCTGGTCCCAGAACCACATTTCACAAATTGACAAGAGGATAGCTTCCTTTCCTTAATTTAAAAACAACAATTCAGAAATTTAACACAAAAAACCCCAATCCTATTTTATGAATTTTACACAAACCCTAACTTCAACCAATTTAACACACAGGGGAATTAAATCTTTAATTAATCAACACAATTAGAAGAAATTGAACCTATTTAATCAACACAAAATCAACAAATATGAATCAAAAGAGAAGACAAATTGGTCCATTGTTGTTAAGTGTCTAGGAGATTACATCATCGTTCAAACAGTTTGGCTCTTCTATTATATATTAATAATAAAAAGTGTGCCACAAATCTAAGAATGCTTGAAGGCTACAAATCTCTCTTCAAGTTGGAGATGATTCCTTGAAACAACCATGGGTGGAAAGCTAAAACAGAGAAGAATCATCAATACTTCCCCTCTTGGAAAAAGATATTAAATATTTAACAAGAAGCATAGAAACAATTATGATTATCAGGTCATATGTATATTGATTCAGGAGCTTGTGCTAACCCGTTTTAGGGAGGAAAGGATCACTAGACACTGCAACTTTAGACAAAATGAGAATAAATTAAGGAGTATAAACAACCATGAGTGGAAAGCTAAAACAGGGAAGAATCATCAATACTTCCCCTTTTGGAAAAAGATATTAAATATTTAACAAGAAGCATAGAAACAATTATGATTATCAGGTCATATGTATATTGATTCAGGAGCTTGTGCTAACCCGTTTTAGGGAGGAAAGGATCACTAGACACTGCAACTTTAGACAAAATGAGAATAAATTAAGGAGTATAAACAACCATGAGTGGAAATCTAAAACAGGGAAGAATCATCAATACTTCCCCTTTTGGAAAAAGATATTAAATATTTAACAAGAAGCATAGAAACAATTATGATTATCAGGTCATATGTATATTGATTCAGGAGCTTGTGCTTACCCGTTTTAGGGAGGAAAGGTATGAATCTTCCGCATATTTTTAGCTTCTTGACATGTTTCCATGAGCAGCCTACTGTCATGGAAAGCAAAGCAAATGACTTGCTGCACATGTGAAATGATGTCCATATTACATCATTTTAATTTTTCAATTTTTTTCTTTTTGACAACTTTGGTTAATATACTTATTTAATAGGATCATTGATTTAGGCCACCTTTGGTTAATATACTTATTTAAAAAGAAACAAATAGTGTACCATGTACACAATTCCATCAGCAGCATTCATATACAAAGAACAAGAGACATCAAAAGAAAAATGACAATTATGATCCAAGGATTCAGCAACAGTTAGATGAAATCTGAAATCTTATTGCCATTTGCCACTGAGAAGTGTTATGTAAATTGCACAAATAATTAATATCATGTGATGAACTTCAAAGAATACAAAAACTAATGAATTTCTAATTACTCAGTTGAAGGAAAAAAAAAGATGTAAAAAGTTAGTATAACTACATGCCTGGGGCAAATGTCACAGGTGCTTGAAGAGAACTCTTTCTGTTCTCTAAGAATATATGTTAACAGTGCAGCAGTACCATCACCAAGTGAGTGCCCAACAATCTGCCAAAAGATAAAAATAACAACTGTTTAATTAACAGAATTATAGAGGCATATATATGATAGCTTGCGTGATACAATAAAAATTATAATACAATGCTATTCATATACCAATGATCCTGTTTGTTAGCAGTACCTGTAGCATTCCATTAGAATATCCCATCTCAACTTCATACCTTGTCAATAACTGTGGATTTAATGGATAATTCATACCTTGTCTGTATCATCCAGAGTAAGAACTGTAAGTTGCTTTAGCTTGAGGATCTGATCAGGTATCAATTGTGGAAGACGACCAGCACTACCTGTAAGCCACTTGAACTTTTTAACAAGCACCATTATGAAATTACTATCATGTATAAACAACAAACACAGACACAAAGCAAAAATAACAAATCATGGAATGCGGTTATCAGAGTCTTAATCAATCTGAGATTGATTAATCTGATAATGATAGACAAGGAAGTTAGACATGCATGAAACACATAAGTAAATGAACTTACTTTTAGTTTAATATTTCTCAAAGTTTCAAATTCTGATCCTATGCAGAAAAAGATAATTCAGAGGGACAAGGCAGTAGGACCAAAAGTATAAAGCCAAATTCAGAGGACAAGTTTCAAAGCTCAATTTTCCAAACTGTCTCAAAGTTTGTTATTATTCTCTTCCAAGAAAAATGGACTTAACATAGACCAATTCTCTTAGATGGACCAACAGAGATTCAAGAGTCCCTCGAGGCCTTGACTAATCAAATGCCTATCGCATTTTCATTTAAAAATAAATAATAACGTGTTGAAAATTTGAATCAAAGAAAGAACCAAGATGAGAAAATTAGCTCAATCATTATCATGAAAAACATGACACCAACATAATTTTATTGCAAATTTATGTATGTAAAGGAATAAACTACAAATCAATTCTTCAAAACAATCAACACACAGTTTTTAAGGATACTCTCGTACTTGTCTAACAGCATCGGGATTCTTATAACTGCTGAACCGTTGCACATACTGCAATGACTTTTCAAAGACACTGAAAAAAAAGAGAAAATATCAATACTATAAGGTGTTAACTATTACTTCCAGTAGCTTTGTTCCTCTTCCATCTCAATTTCAGCGCCAAATTTAAATTGGCAGGACGGATTGAGAGTGGAAGTCGAGAGACATGTTTTATAACATTACTATTATTGAAGTTAAATGACACCAAGGTTGGAGACATTTTCCAGCAATTGTATCAAAAGACAAAAACTTGGAGGAATTAAAAGTGTATATATGTCCTAATCCTATTTATCTAAATATGTTGTAGTCCTGAGATAAATAAAAAGAAATTACTCTTGGGGCATAAAGACTTTTTTCCCAACATTCATGTAAAACTAAACCAATAACTGGACAAAGGATTTGACTCACTGAGAAACTTGATTTATGGGATCATCTAATGTCTGCTGAAGCTGCTCGTACTTGTGCTGAATCAATGAAACTTCACCGTTCATCAAACACTTTGCTATCAAGAACTCTGGAAAAAAAATTCATTAGTGCGAAATCATAGTCACAACAATTATACTGAACTAAAAAAATGATCACGCAATCAAACATGGCATAACACATCAGAATCTCTACTCTTACTTCTTGAATGGTTCCTTATTTTATATAACTCAAGAAAATTGATTTATGTTTATGATGTATAAGGAGGTTTTCCTCGTAACCGCTAAAACTTCACCTCAACGTAAATGTTATTATAATGAGACATTCTCTCCAGAGCAAGGACAAGAGAAATAGGCATACTTGAACACAGTTCAACTTAAAGTGAACAGTAGGCCAACTTCCAAGTATGCTAAACAGAGAAAACTCTTTATGGTTGATGAAGATTACAAGTAGAGGCTAGGCACTGAAACCATAATCCTTAGGAACCCAAATGCTCATTGTGAAAGGTCATCTGATGACCTATCAGTCCAGTCCCTCTGCATGTGTCAAGTGCAGTCAAGAGTGAAATAAAATTATGTCACTCCCAACAATCACTCAAACCTAACCTTACAACAATTCACTCAGACCTAAACAATAAAGTATCACTTATTACCAGAGTAACATGCACTAGTATCTAGTGTACAACTCATTCAGCCTTCAGTATTGATGCAACATGCACTAGTGATGCAACTTGCTATGCTGAGCATATTGCCATATTCGAAATGCTTTCAACAGCATTGAATTTAAGCATTTAGCAATAGGAAAACTGTTTTTTTTAAAAGATACTTGAAACCGTGTGTCCTCATCAAACAGATTTCCTCAAGTGAATCTTCTGCAATAACATGACAACAGATTTCCTCAACCACTCTAAGACTATACTCTAGAAGTAGTTTCATAGACAAGCATACATACCTTATTAAACAAAGATTCGAACATACAATTAGAACCAGGAACCCTTATCAAAACACAGTCAAGCTTTGGAGAAAACAAAAACATAACCCTAAAAAAATTAAACAAAAACAGAACCCTAGAAAAACACACCTCACGATTGTGACAGGTGGATTTCTGATTCGAGTGGTCGCGTTTGTGACGGTCGTGGAGCTCTGCTTCGCCCGATCGTAAGGTGAGAAGAGATGAAAGAGGAACCGCGAGGTGGCACTAACCAAAGGGTTATGGCTTCTGGTTAGTGGGAATGAGTCGATTGAGGAAGGAAGAATTTTTTGAAACGAATATGAAGAAATTGAACGGGAACCGGTCCTTGGTTAAAGGTTCTAGAAGCTTCTCGATGGGTCGTCGTCCACGTCATCAGGTTGTCGATGATCTTCGTCGTCGTCATCTTCTTCGTCTTCTTCTTCGACTTCCTCGTATTCAACTTCTTCTTCTTCTTCTTCGACTACTACTACCTCTGGTTTTGTGCGTTGGTGTTAGGGTTGGTGTTGTTGCTTGGGTGCGGGTTGAAAGGATTGGGTGAATTTGGGATTAAGCTTTTGCTTCCTCACCGTGGTGATGGTGGTGGATTGGTGGTTTGGTTAGAAGGAAAAGAAAGTGAAGGAGGGCTTTGCCTCTAGGGATTCATTCTATGTGTTTGTGGGGACTAAGAACCCTTGCCCATGATTTATCTATTTTTCAGACTGGTCATCAAAGTGAACTACTTTAGTATCGATCAATACCAACTTTCAGACCGGTTCCGTATCGGAACCAGTTTCAATTAATATATTTTTAGATTGGTCGTTTAAATGAACTAGTCTGGTTTAAACTAATTTCAACTTCCAGACCGGTTCCGCACCGGAACCTGCGGAACCGATCTTAATGAAGTGGTCTAAAAAATGTATTTTGTACTAGTGGAGGGAAGGACATTTTTGACTTTTCGCTATTAAAATGGCGTTTGGGGCTAAAGTGAGGGGTTTGGGAACTAAAACTCTAATTTCTTTAAGTGCAAAAAAAACCGGTAGTAATTGCAAGAATAACCATTGGTGACCTGCATTAACCAGTAAGATACGGTCTCACCGGTAGGGTCCTATAGCTACAGTACCACGTTAAAACTGCCACTTTTTTACAATGGCAAATATGGAGGCAATCGAAATCATTTGACTCTGAGCTTATTTCTCCATGACCAGATCCACATGAAAAGTTATAGTATAGTGTAAGCTTTTTATAGGTAAAATTGGCGTAATTTACTCATGAATTATTCAACCAAATTAAGCATTAATTTAATGAGATTAATGGGTATGCACCGACGGTGTAAAGTTTTTTACACTATCAGTCCATCATCCACCGTTCATTTGTATTACTTTAATCTAAAAGTCAACAACCATACACAGATGAATGGTGGATGATGCAATGATGGTGTAAAAAACTTTACACTGTCGGTGCGTTCTCCATTTTCTCTAATTTAATTTAATCATAAATATATAAATAAATACTAAAAGGGTTTTTCTAGTATCTTTCCATATATGTTAAGAAATTTATATTGGATAAATCTAAAAAGAAAGTTATGTACTCCCTCCGTTCCATTATCTTGATAAAAAAATACAAAAAAATTTGTCTCATATTAAAGCAAAATAATAAATAAAAAATCTTAAAGATTGTATATTATATCAATGATTGATACGTAAGTAAGGAAAACATATTTTAAAGATTTTTTTGAGGCAATATTGCAATATGTATTAATTGTAATGATATGAAAATTTATGCAATATCAATTTGTAATTAATGAGTGAATCATGCATTATATGATACAGATACTCTCTTATTTTTATTGACTTGTTTGACTTTTACCAAGATAATGAGACAGAGGGAGTAATTAATAAATATGAATTTTGTAATTAATACATATGTTAGGGTTATATCTATGGTAGAAAGATGATTGAATCTCGTCTTAGATAGTTTGGGCATACGTGGAGGAGATTGGTTGAAGCTCCTCTTTGAAGAACATATCAAACAAATAATACTCCATATATTAGAGGTAGAGGAATGTCAAGAAAAAACATAAGCAAAATAATTAAGAAAGATATGGATTAAATGTTTTATAAAAAAATTAACATGATTTGTGATAAACCTTTATAACGTCGTTTGTTCTCATTTAGTGGGAGAAAGACTTTTTTAATTTGTTGTTTTGTAATACATATGAATTTTGAAAATGTATCAATTTCCAATGCAAATTATCAAATATGATTTTTTAACATTTTTTTTAACTCTTTTTTTTTTGTCGAAACCAGGTGGTATCTAGGCTTCACATTTTTTGTGACCCAACTAATCCATCTCAGATCCGTGAACTGTGCGAGTCTTTGACTCAATGGTATGGATCCTCCCTAAGAATTGTTGTCTCACTGGGACTTGAGTCTTAGACTCTGAAGTTCCTAAGCGCCCAACCAGTTTCCACTAGACCAATCCACTTAGGTACATATGTTCTAACTCTTCTAAGGGACACAATAGGAAAATGCATACCAAAATGTATAGTTAATTGTTGATATGTGTTATAAGGTGATATTTATCTCATTGATAATTGGTCTACACGTAGCACATATCATATTCATGTAGGTAGGATTTTATAGTTAATTTGTTTAAATGATACTTCCTCTATTCCTATTTATTTATCTCAATACACAAAAACACATTATTTAAGAAATATAATGAATATTTTGATTTTCAATATTTTTTTTCAAACATATCATTTTTCTTTTTATAATCATTAATTTTATTTTTTTTACTAGCTAGTTACATAAATCAATATATTAAATATGGGTAGGGCATGTAAAATAACAAAAGGAGCAATACAAGTTTCTCTTATAGTAATATTATGGTATAAAACACAAAATAACATTAAATATTTACTCCCTCCGTTTCATATGCAGTGTTCATATAACTTTTGTCCCATATTTCATATGTATTTTTCTTTTACAAAATCCAATACATAATTAATATTATTTTTTCCAACACCACTATTTATCAATCTCTTTTTCACTTCCAATATATTTCTTTTTCTATTCAATAATGGTTATATAAGAGCATTATAGTCGAAATATCCAAAATTCTTACATCATTTAATCATTTCTTAAAACTCGTGCATAACCTTAAAAAACACTACTTATGAAAATGGATGGAGTATCTTTCAAGGAATTAATGCAAATCACCTTTTTTCTTATTTTAATTTTTCCCAAGGCTGCTGGAAATAGGGAGTAGAATATGCAGCGAAAAAAAAAACGAAATACCCTATTTCCAAAACAGGATCCATGCGAGAGAGCATGATTCGAGATAGAAAAACGTTTACCTCTTGATGCGAAGAGGAGAACAGCGTTGGTCAGATTGTCCATGAACAATCTGCATCAATCTCGAGCGCAAGAAGGTAGTCGTGCCTCTATTGGTATCCACACGAACAGGTTCCCAATTGGAGTCACATCTCTCTTCTCGGTGCTAGCGGAGAAGAGAGAGATTCAGTGTATCACTCACTCTCTGATATGGACGGCTAGGGTTGTCGTTATGTGTCTCACACGTCTCAAAAGCCTAAGACGGATACTATTATTTATAATAGTATTAGACCAGCGGGCTGGGCTTGGCAGCACATATCAGAATGCGTCGCACGGTCATATTGTGCATCGCACGGACGTAAATTTTATAAAAATACAACTATTGTATTTTTTTATCAAATGTGATATCTCCAATCTATCTGTTCTTAGTGTGTGACACTATAGGTTCCTGTAACATTGAGAGTAAAGTTAAAATCTCATTTTTAAGTTTACAAGCAATGAGTGGTATCTAGCAACACGTCATTACTACCTAAGTGACAGGAATGTTTGTGATCTGACATAACCTTAGTGTGACCAATGATCATGTGTAAATTTAATCCCTTTGTCCAAATACCTTAGTTACACTCATGGCATGGAAGGTGTCACCCATGTACAGTGTAACCAATGGTTTCTTGATCCCTGAGTAGATGCGTCTAAACAAGTCTCGTCAATATCTCATATTGACTGTCTTGAGTATGACCATACATTTCACCGCCTCACTCAGTCAAGGGCCCCAGAGATATAATTCCTATTAACAAGGAAGGACAAATCTCATCTACGTCGCTCACATCCCTCTACATGATTTGTCATATACCGGACTACAACCGTTATGATCACCTGGTTAAAGATGACGTTTGATTGCGTGAAAGCACATAACTCCTCATGTTGGGAACCGTAGCGACTTCAGGTCGAAGGACCATGTACACCATTGTCACTATGAGAATCGCTTATGACACACATTTAATAACCCATGTAGCATTCTCATGGCGGGTCAATCCAGTACACAATTTTCTCAATGTGTACTTACATAAAGACTTGATATCTCATATCCATGACCGGTGAGATACAGTCATTAGTCTGTTACATACTAGTCTCGATGAATTATAGTTATCCTTATTAACGGTAATACTCGACTAGGGAATGGATAATTGTCAATCAATAAGATCTCACTATCAAGTCATGTACTTGATATTCTTATGACATTGAACTTATTATCCTAAGGACTTTATTACATCTACTTTAATCGAACAATTAAAACATAAATATAATAAATCAAATGTCTCAATATTATTAATAGTAATAATCGATAAACATGAAATAAGTACAAGTAAAAGAGAAAGTACGATTGCCACTAAGGTACTCTCCAACAAAGGCTACTTTTTAAATGAGTAAATTCATATGCAATGTAAGTTTCTCTTATAATGTTACGAGTTAACGGTCACTTTTGGTCCCCAAAAGATACACTAGTCATCAATTTAATCCCTAAAAGATTTTTGGCATCACTTTTAGTCCCTCAAAGATTAATATGGCACCACAATGGTCTTTTTAGGAACTTTTATGATGCCCATATGAATTTTTCGGGACAAAAATTTACACTTCGTGATGTCACCTTGATTTTTGGGAGACTAAATTAATGTCAAAAATCTTTTGGGGATTAAATTGATGATCAATATATCTTTTGGAGACAAAAGTGACTATTAACTCGAACGCTATCGAATAAAACACAAAAGAACACTGAATATATTTTTTCAAGGCATTTGTAAGTCACCCTTTTCTCAGTTTAATTTTTTTTTATAATTTTTTTTATTTGTTTTGTTTTACCATGGTTTCGAAGTGATTTTTTTTCTTCAAAATAAATAAAGTGAGCCAATGAGCCAGCTAGTTCGATCGGCAACCTGCAAAGTGATGATCTAACATATTTTCAGCCTATAACTAAACTGACTCAAGTCAATCCAGCTGATCCACACCACAACAACTCAATTTTGATAGCGTTAAAATAATTCATAGGAATCATTCATTCATCGAACAATGCATGTTTCAAAGTATGTTTCTAACATCACAGAAGCTTTGAAAGGATGCAATAATTCTCATACTAAAACCAGTCGCATAGTCTATGTTTAGATTAAGGTTTCCCCCCAGCATGGTTGGCTAAAGCTTAATACAGATAGTGCTTAAACCAGTCGCATAGTCTATGTCACCGGACATCATTTTGTCTTCCGCTCCCTTATTAAGTTATAATGCAGAATTATGGGGTATTCTCAAGGTGCTATAAGTGGCTTGGGATATGAGCATTAGAAGGATAATAGTTGAATCTCATACAACTTCTATTTACCAAATTCTTAGTAAGCACAACAAAAGAGCTCACAGAAGTGCCATAGCTTCAAGAACCAAGAGCTGGATTAGCAAAGATTGATTAGCAATTGGAGCTTATTCGGGTTTCCACCAAGTTTTAAATCCTCAGAGATGATCAGTTTGATCACTATATCTAGTGATTTGTCAGGGGGCTTTTATAAGTAATTGTCTGGAAAAGGATTATTTCTAAGAAAATTATCGTTTAATTTTCAGAAGCTCTCACAAATATTTGATAATAAACTATTTTAAACACAAAATAAGTTAATTTCAAAGTACATTAAGTATCGTCAAATGAAATCAAATTAGGTTTACCAATTTAAGAACAAGCATTTCAAAGATCACACTACTGATTATACTACCCATATAATATGTAATTCTAATTCAGCCGAAACTCTTAACAGAAACAATAAAAATCGAAGGTGAAATATATTGGACCCATTAAAACAATAATCCTGAAAATAATGGGAAGTAGTAAGGAAGAAATGTCTATATGGATCCCTAAGGACATCAAGTTTTCTCATATGTTGGCTCCTTACAAAAGATGTAAAATGTTCCAGAAAGCCTGATCCAGCCATGCTCAGATGTAACGGAAGATAGTCATTTTTTCTAAACCAAAGTTGTCCACAAAAAGTAGACAACATCTCATGCATACAGGGTTCCCACCAATCTCTGCAAATCTGGATAGTCATGTGAGAAAAGCAAGAAGCCACAGCAGCAAAATCCAGGTTTAAAATGCAATGTACGATCACCAAAGTTTGTTTTTGAGCCAGAAAAGTACAAAGACAACTCCGAAAACAATTGCAACAGGGGCCCACTTCCGGATCAAAGCCTACAGCAAAGATTTGATTTTAAATTATATGTCTACAATGCATAGTATAACTAGAATCCAAATATAAGCTAGAAGGCTGAAAGGAATTCATCACTTTCAAACACAAGGCAGGGTTATATCAAGGCTAAATTAACTTATCACTGAACAATACTTCTAAGATATACTTTATATAGACACCCACATACTGAAGTTTACATGAACTTAAGATACATGGTAAACAGGACATAGGGTTTTGTCTACAATGATCAAATTGACAGAACAGTGATTCACTCAACCGAAGTAATAGTTAAAAGAAATATCCCTAACTCTGCATGTAGAAACCTCGGGAAATTGATCCCGTGTGTCATAAACGCAATACAAGAGTAGAGAATTTTAAACTAACACCAAAAGTCTCAGATTTACAACATAGAACTTTTTCATCTTTATATTCAAGCTAATGGAAAGAGCCTTGATCATAAAGTAAAGAAAACCCATGCTTCAAATCCATAAATTATAGAGCTCTAAGAAGAAATCTGCACATTGCATGCTTCCATGTAAATTATAAAGGCAAGTCTTAGCACAAAACTACTTCAGCTACAGCTACAGCTGGATACTTTGAAGAGGCAAAAACCAAATTAATTTGTGTCAACATCCCAATGGATAAAGAAGCCTACATTACCAAAATCATTAAATACATGTGCATGATGCAGTGAAATGACTAACCTGTCGATTTAAATCTCTAGCCTTATCTGCGTATATGCGAGATTCTGATGATAGCCGACTGGACATTTGGCTGACCTCTGCACATTAAATTTTGGAATCAAATGTAGAACATGAATTTTGATACTTTACAAGGAAATAAAACAGCATCCCATAAAATACAAGCAGGAACTACATGAGAAGTGGAAATAAGAGGAGAGCATCTAATAGGAAAGGAGGAAGAAAATCACAAGGGTTAGAAGTCAATGTTGATAAGATAAAACCAAATTGATCTTTGTCAAGAACCAACTATCCCAAACGCTCAAGTTATTAGGTGAAGACTCATGAATGGTTTTGAACCTTAACACAACCCTCACGCAAAAGCCCTTTGGGAAAAAAAATTATAGAAAATAATTCACTAAGAAAGGAGAGTACAATGCACAAACGCCCACCCTGCCCTGTGCAGAAATTCACTTCAATTTAAAATAATGGGGGCGGCAAGGATGAACTCCTGTCCAGACGGCCCATCGGGGGCCGAGCCTCTATTTGACCTACGTAGGTATGATCTATTTAGCAAAACAAGTCAAGCTCAGGCTTCTTAAAAGGCCTGTTTAACTCTACAAACTAAGGCTTGAGCTTAAGGAAAAGAATATTTACTGGCCAGGCTGACCTAATATTCAATATTTGCTTTATATAATTATGAATGCATTATTTAGAGAAGTGTTAAAGGTCATACCTAGTTTTAAAAAAATAAAAGTATAAGCGTCTTGTCCTATATGAAGGCCTAATAATCAATGCAATTAAATAGGCTTTTGGGTCAGGCAAAAAAGCCTATGATAGGTAAGAGTAAGATGCCAGCCTCAGCCAACACTTTACACAAATAACAAACCTAAGCCCATGTAGGCAAAGCCTAGGATATCCCAACCCATTTCCACCCTATACCATTGCCCCTCCCAGCAAGTGTTGCTCCCAGAGATCGAACCTCAGCCTTTGGCCTTGTACGATACTTGGGGGTCTAGCTTTGCCTAATCACCAGACAACTCCTTGTTGGTGATGATACAAACAAGTGTAGCAAGAAGAAGCTTGGACATTGCTAACCATGGCATTTTTTTTTCTTTTCAAGCCTAAGTGTCTGACAAGGCAATCTAACACAAATCTGAACTGCACTCAATTTACTACCAGGACCAACCAAGTACACAGATAAATGTATGGCAACAGGGATGGATCCAGAAATATATATAAAATATTTTCGGAAAGGAACTTTTTATAAAAAAATGTTACATATAAAATATATATATATATATATATATATATAACTAATGTATTCATTTTTGAAAAATAAAATAAATTGAATTCTATTTAGAAAGAGAGTAATTTGGCAAACCCAATAAGAGTAGATAAATGCATACTAGAGGCCTATTGTTCTAATCTAATTAAAGAAGTCCGCAACTATTAATTCAGATATTGCAGCCCAAGCAATCAGAAGAAGATAAAAAGCTAAGATATCTTACGGTCCAACTGTTCACCAACACCTAGAACTTCCTGCACATTTCGAGTCATTATCTGGTGGACTTCATAGAGTTCATCATTCAACTTTGCAATATTGCGCTGAGTATGGGTATCCTGGTAAAGTTTCTTTGTTTTCTGTATAAATGTGTCTTTATAACAATCAAAATGAAAAAAAAAAGGGTGGATTAAACACCAAAGGGAAAAAAAATACAAATGGAATGATAGTACAGAAACTGATATCTACCAAACTTAATGAAGGCATATGGTCTCGCAGCAGTTTCAATCTGAGAGCCATTAACACGCTCAAACTCATTCCTGAGTTCTTCAAGATATTGAAAAGCTAGCTTCTTAGGGTATGCACGATCACACATTGTCAAGTAACAAACACGTCCTTCAATAATATAACTAAAATTTTGTTAAGGACACTTTAGGCTAGGGAACTCTTCCAAATAATGTTAACAAGGAAAATAAACCATGAAAATGCAATCTAAAATTCAAAGGCAGTTAAACACAAGGAAGAAACAAACAAGCCTCCTATAAAAGTGAGGTTAAGAAGAAAAAAGATAATGCCCATTTTCTACATTCATACATTTATAAAAGCACCAAATTAATTGTGACTCAACAAGGAGACAAGGGGTATACATATCAAAACAAAACAAAAACAGACAGAAGCTTCTTCTAATGTCCAAATGCATAATATTTGCAGTTAAAGATGAAAATAAAAAAGAAACACGTGAATGAATAAAATACTGTGATTGCCCAGGCAAGCATATCATGTTTGTGGACGTGAAGCCTAATAACAGCGCATTAAATAACAGCAAGCTAAAGAGATTTCCACATTTCTAATAAAAAGCTATCACTTGCTATTGTACAATTTGTACCTGTTAGTTGTTATCAATATCAATTCTCGTACAACCATTATTACTCATGATTATTATGCACTCGGTAACAAGATGTATCAGACAATATAATAGCAGAAAAAGCAGGAAAACCAAACAATATGTGTACTACTAGAACAGAACAAGAGTGGAATATATATGTCTGTGTGTGTATGTATCTATGTATGTTTGTAGAAGGATACTGGAAAACATAAGGGCCAGTTTCAACTGACATCCTAGATGCCTCATTATGTCCTCTTGAGAGATTCTTAAACAAGGCCTTAACTTGCTGTTTGTAAAACTCGGCATCTTTAACATCACGACCATCATCCAGTCCTTCAGCTAGCGGAAGACCATCCGTAACACGAGCAATCATAGTCAACTTCACCATCTTTTTTCAGTTCCCAGTCTCCCTCGCTCAGTCCAACAACTTTGCAACTAAACTAGAATACACTGCAACATTGATCCAAAAGACAGTAAAAAACCAAAAATCGGTCAGAATTAAATACAAAATGAAACGCACAAATTACCGACACACAATAATTAACATTTGATCGTGGGACACACACGATAGTCGATCAGAATAATTCATAGTTAATTGATTTAAATGTGATATCTTAATAATTTTCCTAACCAATCAAAATGGGTGGCACAACCTATGTTTTCACATCAAAAGCACCAAATAATCAAAGCCCTACTAATGCATGCCTCTACATCAGCATCATCATGACAGTTGGATCAGTCACTATCAGCAGTCATAAAATGCCAAACTTTAAACAATTCCAAATTCCTTTTTTTTAAACCTAATCAGATAGAAATTCACGCTTCAAAAATCAAAAGTATTTCAATGTACAAATATTATAAAACAAGCCATCATTGAAATCCGAAGAAACGGCGTACCGAGCCCCCCAAAAAAAAATCACGAACATACAATGAAGGAGCTAACATCGTCAATTTAGTAGCTAATAAATCGTTGTTAATTTTGGGGAAATACGAACTAGATGTGAAAAGATCTGATAAAATCGTGATTAAGAAAAAACGGAGAGGCAATTAAACCTAGCGGTGGTTCAATTTATGCAAATTTCAGATCTAGCAAGGTTAAATCATAGAATTTGGAACTAGGTACGTACAACAGAGACATTAGTTTGAATTTAAAATTTGGGAAATTAAAAAAAAAAGGGGAGAATTTGGAGCGGAGAAACCTGAGAAAGAAGAAGGAATGAGGGGGAGGGAGCTGCCGCAGCAATGGGCGGCGTGGACGGAGGCGGAACGTAACTGGTCCAGCCCGAACCGATCCGATCGATGAATGAGAGAGAGAAGAAGAATAAGAAGAAGAAGAAGAATCGTGTGTGTTGTGTGTGATATAATTTTGACGTCGTTTTGATCCAAAAGGAAATAAAAAAACGGTAGAGTTAGATTTGAAGAACCAAAAACGCTTGCTTCCTTTGTATCTTTTATTTGTTTTAGTTCTCCAAAAAAACAATATCAAATTAGCTAATTTTTTTAATAAATTAATTTTCTATTCCTGTTATAATCAGTGTTATAAATATCGTATTGTAATAGTCGGTTTAATCAGAAAATCGATGAACCAAATCCTTAACCGATATGGTACATCTATTCAACTAGTTCTGCATTAAACCGGATAAAATCAGTAAAAATCAGCCGAAATTCCAATAAACCGTGAAACCTACCAGAATTTTGTGAACAGGTCAAGTTCCTTTTTTTAATGTAAAACCCTAAAAAGACAATGTTTTTCAATTTTAAAAAAATAAAAATAAAAGATTTTTTTTTAAAAGTTTGGTTTTAGGAATTTCGGCTGATTTTTCGTTGGTTAAAGGTCTGTTTCGCAAAACTAACTTGTAGCTGTGAGCTTGTAACTTATAGCTATGAACTTCTAATTTGTAGTGGTTAAGCTAACTAGGAGCTATGAGCTTTTAGCTGAGAGCTTATAGCTGTTTAGCTGACTATTTAAAATAGTGTTGTTCGGCAAAACTAGCTTTTGAAGCAGCTAAAAGTTATTAAATGACCAAAATGGACATGCAACATTTTATTATTTTATATTTTTCAAATTTTTTCTTTATTTATTAAATAGATAGTTAATTAATTAATTAATAAAATATAAAAATTATTAAATTATAATTAATTAAATTCATTTTTTATTTATTTATTAATTATGTAGTTAATTAATTAATTATAAAAAAATTATTAAATTAATAATTAATTAAATTGTAGTAAAATAATTTTAAATTTTGTTTGAAGGTATAATTGGTATATGAATTAAAATATTTGAAAATTTAAGGAATAATCCCCACCAAAATAATTTATAAGATTAAAACCAAAATACAGTGAACTCTTAAGGACCAATATATATAAATAAGTCTTTTTTAACATCATCTATTATTCATATACTTGCTATTATTATTGAGTAATAAATAAAAGTAATGCTTTTTATGGTCGGTGATTTGTTCACAATATAAAAACTTTTACAATGTTAAATCCCATCCATTAAACGCATAATAAAAAAATATTATGAATAAATTGAAATTTATTTTTAATTATAATGTTGAAGACCGCAAAAGAAAATATTCATAAAAATTTACTAATTTCCTATATTTTGCCATTTGAATTTAATAAAATAATAACTATTTTGAGGAAAAAATTAAGACCAAATAAAATAGGCTTAATTGCACTTCTGGTCCATCAATTTTGACAGTTTGGCGATTTTGGTCTCCTAACTTTTAATTTGGCAATTTCAGTCCTCCAATTTACAATTCGTGGCTATTTTGGTCCCTCCGGCAGCATCGTTAACGGAAGAATTGACGGAGGGACCAAAATAGTCACAAATTGTAAATTGGAGGACTGAAATCGCCAAATTACAAGTTAGGGAAAAAATCGCCAAATTATCAAAATTGGGAACCAAAAGTGAAATTAAGTCAATTACACATGTTAGTAAACATGTTAAACAAAATACTTTATCCGTTCTCATTTATAAGTCATTTTATTGAAGATTTATTTGTTTCAAAATATAAGTCACTTTAGAAATCTCGGCAACATTAAATAACCTATACCAAATATACCCCTAATAATACTAATTTATATTTCATATTCCAAGGAACCTTTTTACTTGTTCATAATAATGACAACATCAATTTAAATTGTATTGAATTTTATGTATGGGTAATTTTGAAACTTTGATGTAGGAGTATTTTATTTTTATAACTTTGAGAGTAATAATCTCTAACTACTTTCTTAATCTATGTAGATTTGATAAAAGGACCTTATAAACAAGGATCAATGGAGTATATTGAGTCTACGTTGAAAATTAATATATTTAAAAAATTGTGTGCAATAATTACAATAATTTATGATACACACTTATCAAATATGATTTTTTTAGCATGTGTCATATAATACACATTGGAAAAATCCTTTTATAATTTTTTAATATTGTATAAATATTATTGTTACTAAAATGATTTTTCTCATATGTTCGTATGATACATATAAAAAACTCATATTGAATAAGTATACACCACAAATTTAAAAATACCAAAATTTTGATAATTTGACGATTTTGGTCCCTTAACTTTTAATTTGGCGATTTCAGTCCTCCAATTTACAATTCGTGACTATTTTGGTCCCTCCGTCAACTCTTCCGTTAACGATGCTGACGGAGGGACCAAAATAGACACAAATTATAAATTGGAGGACTGAATCGCCAAATTAAAATTTGGGGATCAAAATCGCCAAATTATTAAAATTGGGAACCAAAAGTACAATTAAGCCAATAAAATAAATAAGGCCGCTGGTTGGTAGCACAATGTAGGGGTGTTTCCGGTTTGATTTTGGATAATTTTGAAATAAAAAATTATTTCAATCCAAACATGAAAATTACTTATTTTTAATTCAAATAAGTTTTATTTTTAATAAAATTAATTATTTATTTTCCATATACATCTTTTTAAAATTTTAATACTTACAATTATGAAATTAATTTTTAAATTTATATACCAAAAATTATTAAATTTCAATATTATTAACAATATTAACTAGATTTCTCTTGAAGATTCGTAAAAATATCAAATTTGATCCAATCCAAAAACATGAAATTTTTTATATATTTAATTATATTATGATATATCAAATTTTGATATATTAATTAACAAAAAAGTACGTTGAAAAAGTGTCTACGATGCTCGGGAAATTTTCTAGAACACGACCAATAAAAGAGTTGATTTTTTTTCTTAGACAGAAAGAAATCAGCCCGAAGATCTCTAATAAAGTAGTCAATGCTATTTTCTCCACGAATTAAACGCTTGGGGTAATATGCATTATGCAGCAGCGTTTTTTTAATGAGGAAGATTCTCCATTTTCTAATACACCTCCCGTCTTATTATCTTAGTAAAAGTCAAACAAATCAATGAAAATAAGAAAGTATATGTTTAATATATTACATGATCCATTCATTAATTACAAATTGATAATGCACAAATTTTCATATTATTACCATTAATACATATTGCAATATTGTCTTCAAAACAAATTTTTAAATGTGTTTTTCTTATTTACCTATTAATCATCGATACAATATATCATCTTTAATATTTTTCATTTATTTTTTATTTTAATATAGGACAAATTTTTTTGCATTTTTTTACCAAGATAATGGGATAGAGGGAGTATATCACATAATTGTGATAGTGTATATATCTAGAATATTTCTTAAACTTGAAAAGTAAAATAATCCATCCATAATCCATTCCTTATTAGAGAATTTTTGTTTCTTTTTATCTATCCTTTTGATGATTTCAAGAGTGTAATAAACGTTATTTTTCATGTTTGTTCCTATTTAATATGCCTTGGTTTACGTAAGTAGTGGAGAAAAATTAATGACTATAGAAAAAGAAAGGGTATAATGGAAAAAACGTAATTAATGTATTGAAAATTTAAGTAATGATTAGATTTCTTAAATGACGTGTTTTGTTTGAAATAAGACAGAGAGAGGAATTACTAGTTAGTATTCACTAACATATTATACACTAGCTCTTACCCCGTGCAATGCACGAGTTGTTGATATTAAATTTTTTTTATATAAAATATTTTAAATTAAAGATTATTATTATTTTTAATATAAAGTAAAGATTATTATTAAACAATAACAAAAAATAATTATAAAAAAAGGATTATTCAATATACTTTATTATGATAAATCAAAAATTATTATTATTATTTTGATTTTTTTTGTTTGATGGTATTATGAGAATAGTTAATGATAAATCATAATATCCCTTATTTCATTGGAGATGAATTCTTTGGAAGATAATGACGGTTCGTTTTTTAATATTATATTTATTTATGTATAGATCAATATTAAATTAATGTATTCCTTTTTTAGTTGATCGATAATTAACATGTTTTATTAATTAGAGTGAAATCAAAATTAAACTTTTTTATTTTTATCCTGTGCAATGCACGGATTATTAATATTTAAATATTTTAAAGTAAAGATTATTATTAAACAACAATAAAAAATGAGCTTGTTGAAAATATTTTGTACTTCCTTATATAAATGAAACATATTTTTTATCTGAGATTTTTCTTATTTATTCAATGGATAAATTAACATTTTTTACTCGATTATTAAAATTTAAGGATAAATTGGAATATCCACTATTTCGTAGAACATGAAGACGACATTGAAATTATTATTTTTGACTATCTTGGTTAACACATTGCATTTTATTATGAATATAATGTTGGCTCTTTTTTTTATATATTTAATATTATATTTGTCTATGTATAGATGAGTATTAAATTAATGTATTCCTTATTTAGTTGATCGATGAATTAATACGTTTTATTATGATATTATGATTAATTATTAGAGTGAAATGAAAATTAAACTTTTTTATATTTTTTTGTTTGATGGTATTATGAGTAGATTTAAAGATAAATCAAAATATTTTTTATTGCATAAGACATGATAATTTAGCATATTTTAAATATAATTATCACATCTAATATGAAAAATTATATATAATTAAACCAAAATATACATTCTGATTTTTTATTGGATAATATTATAAGATATTTTTTATATTTATTTGATGGATAAATTAATGTTTTTTTACTATTATTTTTTTTAATATAATTATCACATTTTTATTATTATTATTATTATTATTATTCATATTTAAATATTTTGATCTTTTTCACCATTTATCTTATCTCATGACAAAAACGGAAAAAAAAAATCGTAAATAAATCGAAAAATATTGTTTCTTCAAACAGACAAAAGACTCACCAAAATTATTTCTCATCGAATACGATCAGGGTATTTCTTCCTAATCCTAGGAGTCTTAGCCCTTCTCTTCTTTGAAAAGAGAAAAAGATCAATTATTTGCATATTCTTTCAACAAAGAATAATCAAAGTAAGTATGTATGACAACTTACCAAAATAAAAAAAAAAAAAAAAAAACTTACCAAGGTCATGCTCTTGTTTGAAGTAACTCATTGTTGTCATTCTTCCTGAAATTAGCATTAAGCAAAAGTCAATTAAAAGTATAACAAAATATGCATCATCTAATAAGTAATTCATCAAACACTCAAAAATCAAAATTAAGAGCTCTAAGTAGAGGAATAAACAAAAGTCAATTAAAAGTATAACAAAATATGCATCATCTAATAAGTAATTCATCAAACACTCAAAAATCAAAATTAAGAGCTTTAAGTAGAGGAATGAGGGAAAAAATAAAAATAAAAGAGAGAATTTGGAGAAGAGAATTCTTAGAATTAGATAGAACTTTAAAAATTGTATGGGAGAGCCTATTATATATATATATATATATATATACATATAGTGATCTTTTTAATATTTTTTAAATATTTTTGTTGAGGATAATGATTTGTTTAACAAATCAAGGATAATGATTTCACATACAGATAATGATTATATAAATTTAAATAATTAATTTAATTTCAATTTGTAATTTTGGTTAGAGATAATGTTATTTACCTATAAACTCTCTGGTGCGAGGAAAGCTTCACAGGACAAACGTGGTGCCTCGAAAATTTCTTCGGCAAACGTGGTACCTCGAAAAGGGATCATTTTATATATAAACAGTAGATTTAGGAGAATGACCTGCAGAATCTAAATCACTTTTAAATTTAAAACAGCTGTAGATATTCAGATGAAAGCACAAACAAGATTTTAGCATACTTAAGTGTTGAAACAAGTGTAGTACATTATGCTTCTTCCACAAAGCCTTCTTTCCTGCACACATTTTAGCCAAATATAAATTAATATCTTCCTTGAATTTTCATAATTAGCATAAATAATTAAACAGGATCCCATGCCTTGACAGTAGTACTCAAAGAACCACAGATGATTATTGTCTGAGACAAGTATGGGTGCACATAAAGTATGCATACCAAAATCAATAGTTCCTAACGCAGCGCGTGCATCGGCAACTTCTCAACAAAGAATGCAAGTAGATTTGTCATGCATGAGGAGGTAAATTGACAGCTACAAATATGCAGTCAATTTACCTGAAATAAAATGGAGCAGAGAAATAGTTATATTGACTGCTACAAATATGCAGTCTGCTGCCAGTATTAATCATTCCGAGGACTTATGTCTACAACAAAATTTACTTATGAGGAGCTTTATATTTCTAATAGGACTTGTCAAGAATGAAGAGGTAAAGGTAAATTGAATTGTATGTCATTGTATAGGAGAAAAGAAAAGTAGAATCAAGTAAAAGCATAAAGGATTACAATTCCTAAGTTTTTTCATAATTCATATTCCAATAAAATAAGTAGAACTTCAAAGAGATTTTAACCAGACAGCTGCTAGAGAAAGGGCGATGGGGAAATACGATGAAGTTGCTGAGTAGCAGATGCTCTGTATCAGCAAATGTCATATTTTTCCATGAAGGACAGTCCATGCATGACAAGAATGAAAATATGAAATAGTTGAAAGGTTTCCACCAAGTTGTAGAGTCAGCATTTTAAAATAGTTAAATGTAAAAATTGTTTGTTATTTGCTTATAGATTCAGGTAGAGTGTGTTACTTTAACAGCTTAAAATTGATGCAATTTGTATTTCAATCAGTGGAAAATTGGACCTAGCGAGTGAAAAAATTGTCACGTGCCTATTCTTGCAAGATGATTAACCCATTTTGGTATTGAATTCCCTGTCAGCTTGTAACAAGTATCAATGTAAAACTGATTGCAATTCTTCACAATCAAGTGATAAGTATTGTCATTGTAGTTTGCAGACTATCCCTCCATGAAGTCTTTAACCTCAAGAGGATCTAACTAACCATGTTAGTTATTCCCGTGAATGTCGATCTCCTAAATGCAAGTTCAACCTCAAGGATATCACTTGTTGGATGAATAGTCATGGGCTCCAAATGCATGCATTTCTACTCTATAAAATGTCAGTGCAATAACCTCATCCCAGAAAATATTCATAGAATCCACAATTCTACTTTTCTCCGTATAAAGCAAACAAAGAGAGTAACACGCAGGAACAATTGAACTAGTAATATGCACATGCATAAGTACGTTGTTCTCTTCTTTAAAATTTGAATAGGAAGGATATATCTATTTGGTATTGAAGTCCTTGGCACTGTTATATGGCCAAAGTAACACTTTTGCTCTTACAATATGCTTCTCATTGTTGTCAGTTGATGCAATAAAATAATGCTGTAACACATTTTTAAACATTGAAAGTTGTTGAGTACCTGGCTCACTCTACTAACTAATCAGCTTGAGAGCATAAATCAATTTGTATCAGATGGATTCACAATTTAGGGTCAGATGGAGATAGAGATAGGCATTTTTTTCGACTAGGGAAAATATTGGCATACTAAGTTAATTACAAATACAATTTATTTAGTTGTACACTGCAACAAGCATTGCGGCAAGTACTCTATGATTCACTGATTTTTTTGATAATAATGTTATTTCTAATCTCTTCATATCACTTGTCAACTATATTTCATATGTCATTCCAACCTTGAGAAGCCTTTTACGAGGGATTGCCATCAATTTATCCCCTTGCCTAAAGTTCTTCCTCAAGAAACTATATGCATAGTTGACAACTAACTTATTGATGATGGATGATTTTGGATCTGCCACCACCTCTGCCTCCCCTAGCAGATACACCACACCCTTCTCCATTGCTTTCTCTATAAATTTAATCTCCTTTTCAACTCCTAAACCTCCTTGATTTGGGTTTACTCTAGCACAAGAACCAGTGGAAGAGCTAGCTTTACCTTCTTTAGCTGATGATGTAGCATTAATATTGGAATCTTGTGAAATGTCTGCCACTTCAGTCTCAGGTACTTGTTCAGTTGTTCTTTTTCCCTTAATCTCAAGAATGAAGTTTTCTTGCCTAATGAATTCTTTCAGATTTTCCACTAGTTGGTTCTCAAACTCCACCGGATCCTCGCGCACATCGTTGTAACCATACCTCACAACACATCGAAACATTCGGTACTCTTTTGGTTCCACCTGTCTAAACAGATACCTCTCTTCCAACACAACTTTACTAATAGGAATTGCCTTGATGGAAACAAACACAACGACCGAATGGGTGGAAGGTAGATTTTCAATGAAGTGTGGGAATATAGGAGGAATGCCTTGCACCAGCTCAGAATACAATAGTCCGATTCCGGGCACGCGGTTTATGTTTGGGTTTTTGGTCAGTTCTGTCAAGTAGTCAGAGGAAACCTTGTTGTTGAGTTCAAACATGTATCGTTCCTTGTGCACGTAGTGCCAGATCCCCATGACCATGGTCAAGAAGGTAGCGAATACAAGAGGAAGAAAACCACCTCCTGCAAACTTGGTTAGTTGAGATGACAAATAAAGAAACTCAACGCAACCGAATGGCAAAAAGAAGAGAGCCACTAGCCATATGCTTTTCTTCCATATAACCAACATTATAAGAGAAACCAAGCATGTTGTGATCACCATATCACAAACCACTGCAATCCCTGCAACAAACATAGGACTTTGTCACTTGTCTTGATGTGGTAATACATATAGCCAAGTACAATAAGGAAAATGTACAATTGTACATATCATCACTTTGGTTTTGCCGGTACTACTTTTTACACCTACTTTATAATCACTGATCAAAAGACTTTGCTATAGAAATAACAAAAGTCTTTAGATCAATGATTATAAATTATGTGCAAAAATGTTGATGATAAAACTAGTATGAGATTATTATTCCTCGTCCTAGAATTTTGCAAGTTACAATCTCAGTAAGAGAGAGTAGATAAGTATAATTACCATATGCGTGACTAATTTTTTCTGTGGTCTTGAAGGCAACACTGACTGCAATACAAGCAATCATGAACATGTAGTTGACCTCAGGAATATACACCTGGCCTCCATGCTTAGTAGAAGTATGCACAACCTTAACCCTTGGGAAACAACCCAAACTTAAGGCTTGGGATATAATGGAAAATGCTCCTGAAATCATTGCCTGGCTGGCTATGATGGCAGCAGCAACAGCAACAACAAATGTTGGCCAATATAAGGGGTCTGCATGTTATTCACACAATATAGGAAAAATGAGAAAAGTAAACACCAATAAAAAATTGGAAATCAAATTAACACAACTTTCACATGTGTTTAGGGTCTTTAAAAGTGAATTCATTTACCAGGAATACTTTCATAGAAAGTATTAGACACTTTCCCTGGGAACTTTCGTAGATATGCTGCTTGTCCACTATATGCAGCCAATATTGCAGGAAATGTAACAAAAGAAAAGCTAATCTGCAACATACATTACAATCTCAGTTTGATTGCAATTATAAACAAACTGAAATTTCAGACTATAATGTTTTATTATGATCGAAGAGAGCCAACCCTTTCTTCATGATTTATGTTTGTTCCTTTTTACATTAATTTCAAATTTTTTACACAAGAACTGATTACAAATCTTGCATAGACTCACAGACATGTCAGTTCTGCACAAAAAGCAATCCTTGTGCAAGAAGTATAGTATAAAAAAAATTTGAATTATGTTAAGTCATTATTAAATATAAATACACTGTTTCCTATCCCATGTGACTCGGAGTGTGTTTATTGTGTTATATTTGTGCTTATGAAAGAAAAACCTTAAACTTAGGTACAGCGTAATACAAGTACATATTTATTTACTTACTTGAATGGCTCGCACATTAAAGTGACCCAAGTCAGCAAACATAGCTTCAGATCCTATGATTATGCAAATATATTACTTAAAAATTAAAATTAAAGAAAGATGCAACTTAATTAAGAGATTAAAAGGGTAGATGACTAGATGCAACTCACCTGTTATGCATAAAAATATTCCACCAAGTGATATCCATCCTTGTTTACCATTTCGTTTGAAGTAATCAAATATATATTTTGGGTTAAAAGCACGTAATACTCCAATGTCATGTTTAAATAAATTGTAGAGACCAATTCCACCAATGAATAAAAACCACACTAATATAATTGGAGCAAATGAAAATCCAACTTTGTCAGTGCCAAATCGTTGCATAGAAAACAGCAAGACCAAAATCGCGACAGTGATTCCCACAACAACATCTGTAAAAAAAAAAATAAAAAAAAAAAAAAAGCAAAATTTACCTATGTATTTACAAATTATAATACTAATTCTTATCATTAATTAATAGCAAAAAAGCTCAGAAATAAAACTAAATACATATATTAATTTAAGTACCTTGACCCAACGACTTACTGATCCCGCTCACAGCAGAAAGAACTGCATGTTCATTTTCACAATATGTTTAGTCAACCCTCCATCCCAAGTCCAAGTTTATAATGTTATCAGAGATATTCTAGTTTCTTATACCCCTTTTATTAAATTTTTTAGCTCAAAAAATATATTCTTTTCTTGAATAAAACCATCATTTTGCATATTCAAATATAAAATAGCTATTAAATACATTACATAAAAATCCTTGAAAATTTAAAATGGTCACCACTTAATATAAAATAAGTTACTGAAAAATTCAAATTAATATCAATTAGGTCCCAAAAGACAGAGGTTATTTAAATTTTCACAGGCTTGTTTGGTAGCCAATTTTTTTTTTAAAAGAAATAACTTAATGAACATTGCATCTTTGAATGATTAATTTTACACTATATTTTCTTTTGTTAATCATAAATAGTACTATTAGATTAATATTCAGTTGCTAGGTAATATAATAATTAACCTGAAATTGATGGAGTTAGAATTCCATCTCCTATGACCATGGAAGTTCCCAATATGGTCACAAGTAAAAGCAGAATCCGTGCAAAATGACTATTCTCAAGCATCTGCTTTAGCTTTTGGGCTTGTCTCAGCTTGTTAGATGGTGTTTCAAGTCTGTAATTAGAAAGCCCCTTATCCTCTGGTTGTTGATTTGGAATCAAACTCACCTTGGCATGCCTACATATCAACGAGTAGAGTGCAAAGGCTC
Organism: Crotalaria pallida; assembly: GCA_037953625.1. Lineage (NCBI taxonomy): Eukaryota > Viridiplantae > Streptophyta > Magnoliopsida > Fabales > Fabaceae > Crotalaria > Crotalaria pallida. Next base: position 144,133,753 of record CM075651.1, on the reverse strand, counting down.
CACCTATTTAATGCAAAAGAATCTTGTTATTCATTTTTAAATAAGCTACAATTTGCCCAAACACGGTATCATGCATGGACTAAAGACAAAACTGAGAGTAGCTGACACAACATGTTTTTTTTTTAACTGGTGGACAGTTAAGCTGTTTCTTGTCTATATTAATCCGGAGTTTAAGTATCATGGATTCAATGAATCACATCATTAATTGGTAAGCCACTTAATGATTTTTTTTTTGTCCGTATTCCTTGCGGAACCACCGGTATCCCCAAGAGTACCCTTAATACCAGAGAGCCCTTGCCCTTGAGACTAATCCGGAGCGAGCTGTGTAGCTGGCTCTCCCAGCAGGATGTTTTTAGTGGGAATCGAACACGAGGCTACTAACACCTGTATCCCATTCCCAAGATTTCAGTTGAGGCCTTACACCAACTGAACCAAACCCCGTTGATTAAGCCACTTAATGATTAATAAAATATTGACAATTCAATGTTTAAGAAACTTAAAAAAAAATATTAAGTTAATATTGAAAAACTAAAAAAATTGTATTTTAAATTTATTATTTTTTAAGCAAACTTTACGCTTTTAATTACTTAAACATTTGGCTTAGGATAATATAATTGATGAAATACACTTAACTTCCATGTATCTTATATATTTATGTTGCTTATAAAAAAAAAATCTTATATATTTATGTTAATTATGTAAGAGTTTCTCGCTAAAGACAAATTTGAAACTAAAACAAGTGGCTGGAATCAAATCTGAATTTTTTTTTTTTTTTGTTTTGTTTTTGGGAACCGGGTGGGCAACCAAAAATCTGAATTTTCAGTTGCACACAAAATTATATAATCAGGGATTTGAAATTAAAAACAAGACCTTTTTCACACTTTTGGATGTACATACTTTATTAGGAAAATATATTTCTCTTGTTTATATAAAACAAACAAATTTTAAATAGCTTTACTAAAAAAGAGAAAAAATAATAGAAAAGTGTATACTTTTTTTTTCTGCGTCAAACATATAGGCACATTTTTTAAAGGCTTAAATATATTTTTGTTTTTCAGAAATATTAAAAAAAAATATTTTAATTTCTATATTTTTTCTTTGGTTTTGGTCTTTGTTAATGATTTGTCAATATCACAATTGATCACATTATTAATTAATATATGACATGTATCACATACTGGTATTGGTCACGTTATCATTAGAGACTAAAATCTAAATCTTGAAAAATAGAACGACTAAAACCAAAATAAAAAAAGACATACAAACTGAAATAAAAATATATTTAAATTTTTAGAATATCGCTGAATGTTAGAAAATATATGTTTTTCTCTTTTCATAAAAAAGAAGATGTAAATATCATAAAATTTTCTTTCTTACCATTTCCATTGTCATTAGCCCATAATACAATGAACACATACTTAAGCATGGGAATGAGCACAATAGTGTAGATGATTAAAGACAAAACCCCAAGGATGTCATCATTGTTGCTGATACCGTTGGTGAAAGTGCTTGCATACACATAAAGTGGAGATGTACCAATATCACCGTATACAATGCCTATGCTTTGAAATGCGAAACTCAGAGTTGTTCTCCAACCCAACTGTTAATGATCATTTAGAAACTGTCACAAATTTATAACATATAATTTTATGATAATGTAATGAAACTAACAATACATTCAAATTAATTAAATAATAGAAAATATACATGCATCTATCCATAGAAAATAGTCTTGTGTTATGAATTAGTATAATTAAAAACTGAAAATTTTCATTGATCCAATTGGTAAGGAATCAATTCATAATCCACATGATCATTAGTTTGAATTCCGCCATCAATATGAAGATTTTATTGATGAGTAACTTATAACTACTTCTATAAATATTTATAGAGCCATGAGGCCTATCCTATAATTCTAGTGAGTTCACCGAAACCCAACTAACCTATACTTTTGCTCATAAAATTTTTTTGGCAACTTTCTCTTCTAAAGTGTAAAATTATTTTTATCTTACTTATTTTTCATCTTTTATTTATATCTATGTCTAAAAAAAACTGTGGCAGAGGTCAAATGTTAGTGATGAGAAAAGAAGAACAAAATGCAAGGGAAGGAACTAGGGGTGAGTAGAGGATTGGACCTTGGAGGAGTGGTTGGCAGATATGGAAACTTTTCCAGCTTCCAAATTGAGGGAGTCTAAACGGTGGAAATTTTTCTTTAGATCTTTCTGGCTCTTCAGATCCTGTGCCTCCTTCCACATTTTGGTTTCACCCTCCATGTCTATGTGATCTGCTCCTACAGACATTTGAGTAATGCTCTTCAAATGTCTCACTTTCTGAAAATGGAGATGGCTTGTTTTGGTTGGTGTACAGCTCTATTTTGCATTGGGTTTAATTTATAGGCAATTAGGCACACATGCATCTTCAGAAGATCATGTTACTCCCTCATTTTCTATATTATTAGTCCATCATCAATAATGACAATACTTCACTTTCGGATTCCTCGATAAGTTCATTTTTAACTTTTTTTTATATAGACTAGCCACACTTAGTTGTTTCACTACAGAACACGTCTGCTGCTATTTTATTGAAATTGTAAATTAACTCAACACCTAGCAACACACTATTTTTAACCCACTTGTAGGAATGGGTGTATCAGTCTATGTAACTTTAGTGAGTACAACATGAATTAATGAAGAAGTGTATGTGTTGTTAACTGTGACAAAAGTGTGTATTTTAATAAGAGGATGAGAGAAACAAAATTTTATCATGCAATTATAATGATCCAATAAGTATTAATATATTTAAGTTTTTTAATCATAATGTCAAATTAAAGTTTGATTTTTGTCTTATGTATTTTAAGAGGATGAGAGAAATAAAATTAGAAGATTCTATTTACACTTGGATTTTGTTATTTGTACCTAGTTGTTTTATAAACTTTGTACCAAAATTTTCAAATATATCCTCACACCCTTCATCTAGTGTCTCCATCAAACTCAACACCTAATTTTTCTTCCTTCTTCACTGAACAATTTTAATGTGGTGCCATATGCATCAGTGAGAACATACGATTATTTGTTATTGGCAGTAACAAACAGGAAAAATATGCAAAAATGACCGGTCACATGTCTTACAAAACCAAAGGACCATTTTGAAAAACTAACACAAAGACACACCATTAAAAGTCTTTTTCCCTGACTAGCTTATCGCATAAAAAAAAATCTGGAGGCTCTCAACATCATCCTCATCCCTTGTTCTCTAATGTCTTCGAAAGCAAGAGGAAAGCAACAAGCACACCTAAAAATGAGTGTACAGATCTGAAACTCATCAACTCCCAAACGAATCAGTATTGCAACTTCCTGGATCTAACCATGTTTCTTTTGCTCAGTCTCACCTGTGTTTAGCTAATTAGCTTGTACCTGCTGTACCATGTTCTGATCTGAGTTTCTTATTTAACATTTTGATTCTATTGTTAAATGCTTAAGTTTTACTTTGGTGCTTGTCTGTTTGAGCACTCTTTCCTTTGTCACTCTCAATGATGTATTTTTGGGATTTTTTGTTTTTGTTTACGTTGGTGTTGATCTGTGTAGGCTTTTGCTGGGTTATACTATTAAATGTATACACTATTTTTATTTTGAATGAATGGGTTTTGTTTTTCAACAAGAATATTTGCTGTAACTTTTAATCATCAATTGCTCTTTCAAGAAAAACAAATATGCTATCTAATGTGACCAACCACAATTACAATGTCATTTTTTACATTTAATTGTCGATTAATAAGTTATCAATTTATCACACCTATAATTCATATCATTAATTAAATTGACAAACACTCTCTCCGGCTTGAAATATAAACAACAAAAAAACATGTCTCTCTTAGTTTAAAATATAAGCAAAATTAACCAACTTTCTTAAATTTTATTTCATTCACAATGCCATTTTCCGAAAACATCTCTAGAAAATTGTTTTCTTATTTAATTTTTGTTTCATTCCCAATGAAACTTTTCTAAAATACCTCTATTCTTTTATAAATTTGAGAAAATTAAATACAATCAACTAACATCCTTAATAAGCATAAAATTAGTTAGTTTTGCTTATAATTCGAACCGGAGGGGTAATAATAATTAATATAATGGTTAAACTTAAGCTAATTTGGTCCGTGTATATTCTGGCTCAAACTCCACCTAGAATAATTGGCCCATTAAGTTCACCACCTTCCCCTACTCACGGAAGTCTCCGAACGGTGCTACATTTCTCAGGTGCAGCCTTTCGCGACAAAAACATTCCCTATAAGCGGCATTGCGATTTCGCCCGGCGGCTTCATATTCATTCTTTTCGTTTGGAACTGTACTGCCATCTTTGAAAGCTTCATTTTCACAACCCACGTAAACGGATATCTCATGTAACAATTGAAATACCAAACCAATCCAGCAACTGCGAACGAGGAAGGCTTTTAACCAAAACATAACAATTTGAAAACAACCAAAAATTATAAAATTAAATGGGGATTGAACTGAAATACATATTAATGTTTTATTTTCTTTAAAAAAAATTATTTTTTGAATTATACTTGCAGCAATATGGATCGTATTGCAAAATGATCCAATAAGTTACAGGTAAACAAACTATAACCATCGATGTATTTTGAGAGAGAAATTAATGATTTGCACCTTTGGCACCAAATACGGCACTACATGAAACGTTAACTTCTTCACTCACTCAATCCCTCTTTCTCTCTCCTTCAAATTTAGCTTTCTCTGATCCCCTCTTTCCTCTTTCTTTCAATTATCTTACTCAGAATATTTTTGTTTTTGTCAACAACTGAGTCATTTGCATCTCAAACAAATGAATCCAAGCGTGTGATACATGAGCAGCAATCACATGAGACAGAATCAGCTGCAGCAGTGTCTAAGAGTACACAAGCCACAGAGGATCAGAGCTTATTACATCACGTGGGATCTAATACACAACCAACTTGAAGTTGCTAGCTGGCACAGCTGTTAGAATTAGTTAGAGTAGTTTTTCAGATTCAATGTATCTAGACTAAGTTGATCCCTTGTAACTTAATGTATATAAATAGATGTTAGTTAGCTTGTATTCCCTTAAGGGAAACCATTCATTCATTCAGAATCAATAATATGCATTTCGTTTTATAAGCTCTCTCTCTCTATTTTTGAGCTCATTGAGTTTGGTTTTTTTTTTCTGAAGCTCCATCAATGGAGGATCACATTTTCACATGGTATCAGAGCCAGAGCCCAACTTCTTTCCGGTTGTTATGGGCCAAAAGTTGCCCTTTGTTATGGGTCAATAGATACCCTTTGCCTGGTCCGGCAGGCTTCGTTGGAGGGGGCGTGTTGGAAGTCCCACATCGCCTGCCTCATCATATATGGCATGGTTTAAATACCTGTTGGACTACTCCTCTCATTGCCAATTGGTTTTGAGATGGAACCTTAACAGGTCTTCTTGCTTCAAAGGGTGTCTCAACCCCTATGGATAGTTCACTCAAACTCAGCAAATCTTCTGGAGAGCCTCATCCTGATCCTACTGCATTCAGATTCAGAAGATTAATGGGCAGATTGATCTATCTTACACATACAAGACCAGATATCTGTTATGCTGTCAGCCACTTAAGTCAATTTTTGGATTGTCCTACAATCTTACACTACAGTGTTGCTCTCAGGATAATCAAGTATCTTAAAACATCACCAAGCAAAGGACTGTTCTATGCTGCTTCTTCTAATTTGACAGTTCAAAGCTTTAGTGATTCAGACTGGGGTGGATGTTTGGATACTAGGAGGTCTGTTACAGGCTTTTGCTTCTTCTTAGGAAGGTCTTTGATATCATGGAAAAGCAAAAGGCAGAAAACAATATCAAGTTCTTCTGCTGAGGCTGAATATAGAGCACTTGCAAAGGCCATTAGGGAAGCTCAATGGCTATCTTATTTGTTGCAGGATTTTCACATTAACATTGCTCCAATTTCATTATTCTATGACAATAATTCTGCACTACACATAGCTGCCAATCCAGTGTTTCATGAGAGAACAAAACACATTGAAATGGATTGTCATGTAGTGAGAGAACAATGCCAAGCAGGCTTAATTCATTTTCTTCCTATATCAACAAAGTCTCAGGTTGCTGACATCATGACCAAGGCCCTTGCTTCAGGTCCCTTTCATTCTATGCATTCCAATCTGAACATGTATGATATCCATGCTCCAGCTTGCGGGGGGATGTCAACAATTGAGTCATTTGCATCTCAAGCAAATGAATCCAAGCGTGTGATACATGAGCAGCAATCACATGAGACAGAATCAGCTGCAGCAGTGTCTAAGAGTACACAAGCCACAGAGGATCAGAGCTTATTACATCACGTGGGATCTAATACACAACCAACTTGAAGTTGCTAGCTGGCACAACTGTTAGAATTAGTTAGAGTAGTTTTTCAGATTCAATGTATCTAAACTAAGTTGATCCCTTGTAACTTAATGTATATAAATAGATGTTAGTTAGCTTGTATTCCCTTAAGGGAAACCATTCATTCATTCAGAATCAATAATATGCATTTCGTTTTATAAGCTCTCTCTCTCTATTTTTGAGCTCATTGAGTTTGGTTTTTTTTTTCTGAAGCTCCATCAATGGAGGATCACATTTTCACAGTTTTGTTAATTAATGTTAAGATTAATGATAATTTTAACAGTAAGTTGCCTTTTATCAAAAGTTATATTTGTTTTGTAGTTTATGTTCTATACTTAAGGTTAAGGTGGATTTCTTGTTCTTCTCTTTTTGTAGTTTATGTTCTTTAGCCGAAATTATGAATTGTGCTTAACCATGCCAGATGGAAAGAAAGAGGGGTTGGAACGAGCTAAGTTTGAGGGAGAGAAAAAGAGTAGGGGTCACAGCGAGGAATAAAGAGAAATTAAGTTTTGGATGTGATGGAGTGAGGTTGAAGAAGATGAGTGTGAGGGTAATTTGGGATGTTTGATACAAATTTTGTAAAACAACCGTGTGCAAATAGTAAACTCTGGGTGTAAATAGAATTTTCCAATAAAGTTTGATCAAGTAATCATTATCATAATGATGCCAATAAGGGTTGAGCATAGTTGCTAGGAATTTTTAAGCTGCATCAGGTAAAAGTTGATCCATCACATGGACCTAATTCCTGAAAAATTAGATATGTGTTCAAAGGAGATCAATAGCCTTCGATTACTAGTGGATAACCGATTAGACCCATGCCTAATGATCTACTAGTAAACATTAAAATGAGTTTGGACTATTAGATTTAAGTTTGAGTTTGATTCGCATTGCCGCCACATAACAGCCTTGTTGCGCCACCATCCTTCTCTTTTTCTTCTTCACCCTCATCGTGCCACTATGATGTCACTCCTCCAAAGGTTAATCATCGAGCATTTGCTTTTCTTCTTTAATTTACCCCATCGTAGCACCGTAATGTCACTCCTCCAAAACTTGGTCATTGAGATGTTGTCATCCTCATTACTGGGCCCCCAAAGTACAATCCTCATGTCTCCGTCGCGTGATCCATCATCATGAGTTGGGTTTGAATCTGTTTCTAAATTTTAGAGTTTTAAATCTAGAGAAGAGGGAAAGTGTTGGGGTTTGAACCTATTTCTATCTAGACCTAGAAGTTTTGAATATGGAGGTTGTGGGTGGTGATGAGGAAGAGTGATGAGAATGGTGGTAACCAATAGTTGTGGTTGGCAGTGGTCATCGATAAACAGTGATAAAGTGATGGAGATGATGAGGAAGATGACTAGATGAGGGGTTGGAGTTGGAAAGGGACAAATGGTATTTTAAGTATAAAATAAAAAAAAGGCTTATTTATGGTTTTAGTTCCTAAAAGTTCAGCGTGTTTTGGTTTTAGTCCCTAGAAGTTATTTTGATCGGGACTAGTCCTTAAATTTTCAAACATTTTGGTTTTGGTCCCTTTCATTAGTAAAAATTTGTTATTTGCTGACATGGTTAACGAAAATCCATACCAGCAACCACGTGGTGTGAGGTAGCGCCAAATAGGTGATTTGACATGGATGATTCAAGGCCATGAACTCAAAATTTTGCTACGGAACCATTTTGCGTATCGGACCATTTTGCGTCCGTGGATTTATATCATCCACGTCATATCACTTATTTGGTGTCACTCTATATCACATGGACTGCTGATGTGATGTTCCGCTAACCACACAAACAAATAACGAATTTTTACTAATGGAAGGGACCAAAACCAAAATGTTCGAAAATTTAAGGACGAGTCCTGGTCAAAATAACTTCTAAAAACTAAAACCAAAACACGCTGAACTTTTAGGGACTAAAACCATAAATAAGCCAAAAAAAACTATAAGAATTAGGTTTCAGATGGTGCATGTGAACACTAATTTCTTTTTGGTATATTATTGCCTTGACTTTTTTACCCGTAATACTTATACCTACGATATTTTATTTGCTATCTTGTTGGCTCGTTAACTCAATTTGCTTCATTGCAGAACACTCGAATAGAAATAGAGAATGAAGTATCTAGAAAAAAAAAAGATTGTTAGAATACCTCCAAATCTATAAAGATCATCTAAAACGCAAGATAAGAAGATGTTTTAAACATATTCATACAAAAAGGCTAACATAGATAATACGAGTCCTTTTTTCTATTCATGTCTTCTAACTCTTAATTTTTCCTATAAAGGAGCCAAACGAAATAAAAATTTCATTATCGATTTTGAATTAGAGGCGTTAAAATTTTTGAATCAACTAACGTCGATTATAACCCTTTGTGACGCTCTCAAAACATAACTTTATTTATATTAAAATAAAGTATATTTATAGAGCGTTTGTAAATCATATAGTAATTTCATGGAAAACTTTTTCTTTTTATACAACAAAGTTTCACATCAAAACCCTTGACTTGAAAACATATTTATTTCAAAATAAACGGTTGAGTACCCGTTGTGTACTTTCAGCGGAAACGATTTTCAAAACGATTAGCGTGGTTGCAATTAAAATAATTTTAAGGATCATAATAACCATGCAACCATAGCCCATATATATAAAACCCAGGTACCCAAGTAACAGAGATAAAAGTCGAGGTAGCGAAGTATAAGGATACAGACCAGCAAATATAAAATAACAACTCTCATAGACCCTTTCAAACTATATACAATATAACACAAGTCAAAATAAAAGAGTCTTCGAGAGCTGAGCTATGATCCACCCCACGCTGACGCCTGATCCCTGGTCCTCCAAAAGTTGAACACTACATCCTACCATGGTCCCCATACTGCACATACTAAGAGAGAGCCACTACATCACTGGCTGTCAGGAGCTGCTCCATCCACGTCCTCTACGGGGTCCTCCTCCTCCTCCTCCTCATTCGGCACCACAGGTATAGCAGTGCGACGCACTGGCTCAGGTGAGGGTGCAAAACGTACCCTGGTAGTCGGACCAGGACGAGGAGTGGCCGTGGCAGTAGCCTCATCAGAAGTAGAGGGACGAGTACGGGTAGCAGGGTGTCTGACGTGTAAGTTATAAAAACGACGGCCAGGACGAGGGGGTGGCGAACCAAAACGATAAGTATAAGCTGGGGGAATGTGCAGTATGTAGATCATGGGGATGCGAAGTCTACGAGGTCGCACTCGAGCGAGGGGGTTAGGGTGACGAAAGATCACGTCAACCTCACCCTCGAAAACAGCCCTGTGCTCCTCGTAGTCCCACACTCCTCTACGGAGTGGGCGTAACTCCACGAACGTCATGTAACGAGCCATCACCTACAAGGGCATAGGGAGTCAGCATGTACTAACACATAATCAAATAGACAGGGTAATACTTAAATAGTTGAGTCATTATTTAACAATAATCATTAATTCCTTTACCAATCAATTATCATTTACCATTAATCAATTAACAATTAATTACACATGTTAAACATTAACACCAAGACTGAATCATAAATAGTCAATAACACGTGCAGTCACAATGTATCTCATCTTATCAGTGCATGATTGTTGGCCAACTACAACAGATAGGCTTCCGTGACACCTTTAAAAACAAACATGCCCGGTACCCATACTGAGTACCTCATCGAACTCGGCCCGCAAATAAATCAACATTTCTATAGCTCTTAGAAATATTGCCGACGTATCCCGTAGAATTACGCCTCATCGAGTCCGGCATCAAATGACATGCCCACACGCCCGTGTGTATTTCCGGAAAACAGAAGGTGCACCCCGGTCACCGACACTCCCCCATGAACCCTTTGGAGCAAACACTCACACAAGTGTTCCTCGAGTTCAACTAAAAGGGATATGCCCACGCCTCACGGACGTGTCTCCATCAGATCATCGCTGTGGGAAACCATAATGCAGATGCTATGCATGATTTCATCGAATTAATAATGCCCAGTGTCATTTAAGTTGTTTGAGGTTTGTACTTGGCATAGTTGAACTTTATTTTCCATTAAACTTACTTCAATTCAATTCAGTTTCAGCCTTTAATTGATTTTCACACTTTGATAATCAATTAAATAGTTAAATTCTGATCATTATTGCAAAAATTCAGTCAATAATCGATTAAGGGAATTCGTTAATCGATTATCCCTTTGTACATTTCAAACTGATCAGAATTTCAACGTGTTAATCGATTAACGGATCGTGTTAATCGATTAAATAGTGCAGAAAAACACTGCTGAACTGGTTTTTATGTATCAAACTCATACCAATCCAATTTTAACCAAAACTAACCTCCAAACCAACTTAAATACAGTATATTAAACTTGTTCATAGCATCAATTACATTAAATAACATCAACATCACAGAATCATCATGTTTTTCCCCAATTTTAACCTAAAACACAACTTAACATATCAAATCCTTAACCACTCAATTTCAGATCAAATTGAAGGTTCATTTAGCTTTAGATACCATCATCTAACATGTTCCAATTCTGGTTTTTGGTCAAATTGGCCTCCAAGCCATTGTCCTCTAACCTAGTGCCCTTTGAACCTCATGGTGGTTCAACATATACTCAATTCAATACCACAATCTATTCTAGCATTAGTAAAGCTTCTCCCTTACCTCAATGAAGCTTTTTGGATGCAAGGTCAACAAAGAAACTCACAGAATCACCAAGCCACAAATGCTCTGTTTTCGGTTTCAAGACAGGTTCAGCAGAGCAAGTTCGGGTAATGATTCGACGAACCAAACGTGCATAAAAACGAGTAAACTTGATGGTCAATATAGAAACTAGACATTGCCAACTTTAATTAGAAACCGAAATGACACGATTTGGAGTCCTATACATACCTAAATCGAAGCCCCAAACTTAGCTCCTCACAACTGAAACTACAAACTTCAGTTTCTTGGACCCAACTTTAAACGATTCGTTCTCCTTGAACGAGCCACCAAAATACACGATTCTTGTCTTAAATTAAAGGTCTTGTGACAAGCTTGAAGAAGGTATCAAGCTCATCAATTGTGTTTAAGTGAGGGTGAAGAACGAAGGCTATGAACAGAGGGTGCTCAAAATCGAAATTGACAGAGTTTCCCCAAGGTTCCAATAATTTCTTCACAATTCCTTCACTCCCAAGTCCTATTTATAGAGCAAGTCGGTTTACATGCATGCCTACACGTGTTTTCCACCATCTCCAATCGGTGCTATGTGTAAATTTTTGGATTAATCAGCTTGTTGAGTCAATAAACGCACTATCTTCAACCTCTGCACTATCGTTAATCGATTAACGGTCGGGTTAATCGATTAACACGACCAAATTTTCAAAAATTATTATTTTATTCACTTTCCCTCCAACTATCTTTCCACTATTGACTCCTAGGTCCTTCCCAAGGATTAAACTGCAAAAATCCTTATTTTTAAAGTCCAAATTATTTTCTCTTATTTTTTCTTGAATTATCCTTTTAATATAACCATAATTTAATAAACAAAGCTAATTAATTCCATATAATTAATTATGTTTAACTATTTTCTTTTTATTTATTTGGGAAACAAAAATCGGGGTATTACACCCTTGGCCTTTTAAGCTCATGGTGATGGTTCGATCCTCGAAAAATCATAATTAACATAGAGATGAATTTTTAAGTACTAGTAATTTTACCCGTGCAATGCAAGGGTTTAAATTTTTTTTTTTTAAAAAATTGATTATAGATTTTGGAAATATGTGTTTTTAAATAATAAGTTAATATGAACTTTTTATAAAAATGATTTACATGTATTTAGAAATGAATAGTCATAAACATTAACCTTTGAATCTGGTTTTAGCTACCAACTTTTTCATTAAAAAAAATTAACTAATAATGTATCAACTATGCGATTTCTAATTTTAATTAACAACATAATTTCTTATATTAAAAAAAATTCAACTCATTTTGATTTTTGTTTTATTTAATTCATCATTCCAAATGTATTTTGTTAGTAATTCGTTTTCAAGTCCAAATTCAGCTATTTTTTTTACATATATATCATCATCATCATCATCATTATTATTATTACATCTGTCCCAAAATATAAGACCTGTTTTCACACTTTTAATTAATTCATGTTTATAAGATTTGAACTTTCAAATTACTTGCTTGTATTAGAACTTCATAATTGTAAATAAGTATATTGTCTAAAGTATAAAATAACGCATCATTATTTTTCACAATTTAAATTGCAACATATTGTATAAATTTTTGGATTTTTTTTTTAAATTTGAATTCATGACTGAGTAAATATTTGATTGTATTAAGCTAAATCATTATACCAAATTATAGCTCATCTTTAATACTTATACATCCGTTTTTTCCGTTGTACCCAAAATTTATTATTCTTAATGATGTTTTGTTTAAATGTTTAATACCAATTTGCCTATATTATGACTTGTTTGTATTAGAATTTCTGAAATTACAACATTATATTCGTTTTTTTTTCTGGTTAATTATCATATGACGGGTCGTTTAGGCATTATATATTTTTTATGTCAATATTTGATTCAAATTATTTCCTTTTGAAAAGATCATTAATAACCCGTGCAAATTGAAATAATATCGAAATGCAAATTGTATGTTTGCGGGCAATTTTTATATTTATGTGTAATCCAAATTGTACTAATATAAATAACTTAAGATAAATATTTATTCCCGTGCAATGCACGGACAAACAAATTTGGAGGGAAAAGCAAGGATGAAGGAGGGAAAATGAAAATGACAAAAATGCCCTCAACTTCTCCTATTTTATAATATGTTGATGATAATGCCATTGTTCAATTTCTGTCATGTGTATAACAATGTTTCATTAATATAGGCTAAATTTTAGGAGCAGCCGATTGTAATTTATCTTTATGTAGCATGTCTTTTTTTTTTTATATATTTTTTATTTCTTTTAACATGAAGGGTATCATTTAATTATACTCGAAGACTAATTTTTTCCGAAGTGTAGAGAGATTATCGATGTGAATTTTACCTCTCTCAACAAACTCTTTTTCATACTCACATTTTGATAATGCAATATGTCTGGTATACTTTTGTTTTTATTTTTTTTTAATTTTAATATCCTATCCTTTTATCTAAGTTTTAAAATAACTATCTAAACATATTTCTATTTGTACATTTTTTTTAATTTAAATGTACATTATTCGGTGATCAATGATAACCTATGAGGAATAATGAGATCTAAATGTACAATGGAGAGACTAGTAATTCATTTTATAACGTATAAAAAATATATATTAGCTTACAAAATTAAGTAACGTATAAATCGGCTTATATAAAAAAGAAAGTAGCATATATCACACAATGATATTTACTTTCTAATCATTGATTAACAAGCTAGGTAACATGCGTCAATATATTAGTAACTTACAAAATTAATTAACGTGCAAATTGATTTTTTTTTAAAAAAGTAATATATATTATAAAGTGATATTTATTTTATGTTAAAAAAAAGTGATATTTATTTTTTAATTATTGATTAATAAATAACATGTCTCACTTTTTTTGTGATATAGATTGATATGTTGGTTGTTTGTGCAAATTATTGATATATCATTGCTCTATGATAAAAGCTATGATGAATGGATGATTTCTAAATTACCGAAATGAATATATATATTTTTTATATATCAAGGGTATCTCTCAGCCAACAGTCAATGTCTAATCCCTTTCGAGGTGTAGAAATCATCAAAGTGAGTTTTTCCTTTACCGATAAAGTCTTTTCCATATCCACAGCAGGAATCGAACTCCTGACATCATACTTAAAAAAACTAGTTATCTACCAATTGTTTTGTGTTTGTTGATATGGAAATGGATAACTGAAGGATGCTGTTGATTAAAAAAGCATATTTTAAATCATTATAATACGAATATAAATAATTATTTAAATATTTTATTTTTACTCTAATATTCACATATTTTGATGTATATATTAATTCAATAATAATTCCCGTTGTCAGTGGTCAACGCATTGCTTGTTGAGAGAAAAGTAAGAAAAAGCAGCCAAGAAAGTAGGAAGTTAGAACCTGACCATGCTTCTCCCACACGAAGAAAGGAATATATTTAGGCCAACCCCAACCCAATGTCCGAGACTCCGAGACCAATTCACTTTTCTTCTTTTTTCAGGGGAATGGACTCTTCTTCATATGTTACTCACATTGTACGTTGACATTTAATTTTGTCTTTTCTGTTAGCGGTGGCAACTAGCCAACTAACAAGGTTCAATAAAATAGGATAAGAGTTAATTAAAAATAAATATACTATATCTAAGGCACGGGTTATTAAGCTTTCATGATTCAAAAGTTATCTTACTTTAAAAGAATAAAAGGTATTTAACCTTTCATGCAATGTTGATGTTATTAAAATTGTATTGGTGATCAAATCGGTCAGATTAGGATAGTGATTTATTGGTTTAGTAATTTAACCAGTGAAATAATAATTTAACACAATATATATTTTTATATAAGAATATCTCTAAATTTAAAAAAAAAACTTAAATTTAAAATTCATAATTTATAAAATTTTATATTGAATTCTTAAAAATAAACACTCATAACAATCACACTTCAACTTTTTAATAAGTTGAACTTCAAAATTATAAAACCAAACTTAAAGTATTTATCGTACCTTAAAAACAATTAAGTTTCTTTTATTTAAATAAAAAGATTGAAAAATGATATCAGAATCTTGCAACTTTTCAAGATGGCAAAGCAAGCTATGTTATATATAGTCTTTGCAAGGTGTATTAGGGAGTGTTTGGTAGACTTTATTAAGAATTAGCAAATTGAGAAGTAATTTGATCGAAATACACAACTGGTTGTAAATATGATTACAAAAATCAGTCAGCTGGGTCCGAAATTAAAATAGGGTCTTGTTAATACGTGCCCTTAGGGCGCTTGTTAAGATTACTAATATTGGAAAATAAATTATAAGTGCACATTCTTTTATGTCTCGAGAATACAAAAAACCACACATTTTCATGCATTTATATTATATATAGCTTCTTAGGGTCTGTTCGGCAAAACTAGCTTGTAGCTATGAGCTTGTAACTTGCAGCTGTGAGCTTGTAGCTTGTAGCTGTTAAGGTAGCTAGGAGCTGTGAGCTTGTAGCTATGAGCTTGTAGCTGTTTAGCTGACTATTTGAAATAGTGCTGTTCGGCAAAACTAGCTTTTGATGTAGCTGAAAGTTATTAAATGACCAAAAAGGACATACTACATTATATTATTTATATTTTATTTTTTTCATTTTTTATTTATTTATTAAATAGATAGTTAATTAATTAATTAATAAATAAAGTATAGAAATGGTTAAATTATAATTAATTAAATTAGTTTATTTTTTTATTTATTAATTATGTAGTTAATTAGTTTATTATAACAATTTTTAAATTATAATTAATAATTAAGGGTAGGTAAATAATTTTAAAATTTGTTTGAGGGTATAATTGGTATATGAATTATTGAAAGCTAGTTTAGTTTCTTGAAAGCTACTTCAAGTAGCTTTCTAAAAGCTAGCTTTCAAAAGCTACAAGCTCCCTTTTTTAAAAGCTATAAGCTCCTTCTAATTTGTGTTCACCGAACAGGGCTAGTAGTTTATTCACTAAATCTAAAAGCTCCTAGCTAGCTAAAAAGCTCCTAGCTCGTGTTGCCGAACAGAGCCTTAATAAGTGCCCTAAAGTCACTTGTTAGCAGTTTTCCTTAAAATATTGCTGCTTACACAAAAATTGTACTGAACAAGTAAATCGCCCCATCTATGTATTTCTCAAGCCGTTTTACATAGAATGTATTTTTTTCTTCATTTAATTAAAAATTATTTCGTCCTTATATAAAAGACCTTTGATAGATTTCATGTTTGTTAAGAAAGTTAGTTAATTTAGTTAATAGTATTAGAAATGTGAATATTTGATATGTATTTTCAAAATTACCTCTATTAATAATATCGAGAATCTAAAAAGTGTTAAATAAATAAGAATGTTTGTATAAAAAAATAATTAATTGTTTTTAAAATTAGTATAGGATGTTTTAAATAGTAATAAAATAAAAGTCTCGACAGAAATTTTATATTTTATATATATAACAAAGAGGAAGTATTTTACCACAACCACTTTATAAACTACGTATTATTGAGTGTAGTTCTGATTCTTCCTTGATTCCCACTCAAGGGTCACGTGACCATGTAGTTTTGAGCTTGAAAATGGAGTAATAATTTTGTGTGTAAGTAACATAATAGTTGTATTTTTTGTTCCCTTGGCTTCCCTTTTGGGAGTTCGAATTACCAAATAGTTGGAGGTCACCTCAAAAAAAAAAAAAAAAAACTACCAAGAGCTGGTTAGAGAACGGAAAAAAAGCCATCTGAAACCAATAAGAATGGTGATAATATCTATTAAAAAAATAGATAATATCTGTTTCATACTTTATATTAATTTATGTGTTAAAGTGTTAGGATTGATAAACAAAATACTTAGAATTGATTAAAAAAAACTTATTTAATAGATATTTACACTTTGACACATGAACTGACATAACATGTGAAACATGTAACTTATTCTTATAAAAATCATGTAAAGAAGGTATTTAAGTTCTTAATCTCTAGTAATATAGAGATTAGTAATATAGTTGCATTAGGTATATCCCACAATCTTACTTTTAAGACAATAATTTTTTCAACATTCTATTAAAACAAAGTTTACTCCAAATGCTTAATTACTCATGATTTTAAACTTTAGGAGACAGATTACATATATTTTTTTAGTTTATTGACCTACTTAAAAATCCTGAAATAATTCAAG
Source organism: Crotalaria pallida (assembly GCA_037953625.1). Taxonomy (NCBI): domain Eukaryota; kingdom Viridiplantae; phylum Streptophyta; class Magnoliopsida; order Fabales; family Fabaceae; genus Crotalaria; species Crotalaria pallida. Next base: position 144,116,489 of record CM075651.1, on the reverse strand, counting down.
GTCATATGAATTAATTTAACCTATTTTATTTGTTCAAAAGACTTGAAGGTTTTTCTGTTTTTTCTTTTTCTTAATAGGAAACACTTCAACTTTTTAAGTTCTAAGTAATTCTAGAGAATACATATATTGCAAGGCTTTAGTGGGTGGGACTGTGACACCACCATGGGGTGACTAATTTTTTTTATGGCATTTGGTACATCTCACTTTTCCTTTCAACAAAGCCCCTAGGACTTCATACAGAAATCCTCTATTTGGCTGCCAAACTTCAACAGCACATGAACAAAACTCAGTTTGTTCATCATGCCACTACACAAATTGCTTTTGTTTATAAGAAATCAATAAGTTGAACTACCTTCCTCTTCATCAAGCAAATGGTTGCCAACCATAGTATGCAAGCTTGTCAGAATTTAATCATATAAAATTACATGTTCCTTTTGCTGTTTATAATAAATCCAACATAAACTATCTATATATCCATCCCATTATGCCGCATCTTATATAATATATGTTTGATGTTTCTACATAGTCAATATTCAATTCTCTATATGCTTCTATGTATAAAATTAAACTAAAGTCTCTGGGCCAAATGTTATTGATCTACCATGCACTAGAAAAGGGGATGAGGAGGCTGAGCCTCGCTGGAGAAGCAGGGCACATGCTTGATTTTAATCTTATCAAAGTTCTGAGCATGTGCCCTGGCTCTCCAGCATGGATTCTTTCTCTAACTACTATAATATTGGCAATGTGCGTGATTGATTATATATAAATCAACTTAAGACACAAAGGTAAGCTGTTTTAATTGCTGTGCATGCATGTAATTAAGAGTTCTCATTGGAACCAAATGTGCTTTATTTTGAACAAACAAGAGTCTTCAGTGGAGGTTCTTTATTTTGATTATTAAGGCAAATTTTAATTTTAATTTTAACTTCACATTTGTCTTTTTCTTCTAGCATAAATATCTTCATATATTACATTGCATTCTAACCATGCCTGGCTCAACCACATTCTATACTTTAAACGTATAAATAGTGTTACATTATATATAATTTGAAAACAGTTTATTGTCTGATATTCAAGCTCGGTTCTCCAACACAGATGCAGCAGATTCAACATGTGCAAGCAAGCAAGAATAAACTTTTTGCTTCAATTTGTCAACAGTTTTCACCTGCTCTTCACTCTCTAAGTTTAGAGTGCTTTCCATTTTTTCCAGCCATTCATTTGCATGCTTAAGGTGGGACAATGTGAGAGCTATGTGGTTGGCATGTTTCATTTGCACCTTGCCCTTCTTCTCTTGGATGCTCACAGAAAACCAATCATCCAATGTCTTCTCCAAGTATTTCAAAAACCATGATCTTGTTTCATTCAAAAGGACTTCTCTTACCTTGTTTATTTCTTTTAAACCATCCACTTTGGCCCATTCTTGTTTCTCACTCAGTGATAATTCAGTTAATGGTTTTGGAGATTTTGATACTCTTTTACCAGGCACTAAAACTACCCTTTTGCCAGGTTTGTTTATTTCTACAGGAGACGAATTTTTATATAGGTGAAGTGATTTATCTTTCAATGGAGTTGTACCATTTGGCTGGTCCATGAGCCCTTGAAGGGCGAAAAACTTGTTCAGTGTGACAAGGGGGTTCTCTGATGCTGCAGAAGAGCAGATATCGGCGAACATACTGAATAATGAAAGGTAGAGGCCAATGTAATTGGTTGATAATTTTTTTGATTCCCTGAAAGACTAAATGTTTTAAGCAACTAATGTGGCAAAATTTAGACCAAAAGCTTAATATACCTTAGGCATTTGTCAAGGGCAGTGGCTGAGGTTGCTTCTTTTTGAGCTTGTACTGCAACCAAAGAGGCCAAATGTTTCCTTCTAAGCATTTCCTTATAAAAAGAAAATAAGGTGAAAAAGGGAGAAGAAATAAGTTTGTATGATTGCTAAGAAAAGTTTGATTCAACAGGTTAGATAGCATTGCCTTACTAAACAAGACACAGATAAGATGAACTGATTAAATTTGTTCGATATAGTTATGCAATTAGGCATGCTGAGAAATTATATTTAAATTAAAATAGTGACTATAGAACAAGGGAGATGATTCTTGAAGGAGAGGGAGAAAGTAAAGTGCAATGCACCTGTCCAGGTCTCAAAAGGTTGGCTGGCAAAGAGGACCATGGAATTGCCTCTGGCTGATAAAATTTATCTTCACTGCTGGACAAAACATTCAATTCCATAGTTTCATGTTTACTAGAATTTCGGTTGGTAGAAGTGCACTTAGAAGGTGCGACGACATTCTCCTGACTGTTAGATTGAGCAATCTTGTGCTTTGGCGAGTGTGCTTCATGTAGATTACTGGCTGGACTCACTGGAGTTCCTGTTATGCTAAAACTAATCATATTCATATAGTCACTACATTATTTTCATTATTATCATAGAACATACTCATCAGTCATCGCTAAACATGATTACTTTTTTATTATCCAATAAAACCTCTAACTGGTCATATTCAAAAATTATGCAAGTTTGTTAAAGTTCTTTACGATTTTCATTGGAGAGGCCAGTTATAGTTTTTCCTATATTGCTCTCAAACATTAACCATACTATAGCTACAAAAAAGGTCAAGTTCTTAAATCATAAATTCTTGAACCTTCAAAAAGTCAAATACAATGACAAGGCTCAAAAAAAAAAAAAAAAAAAAAAATTCCAAGGACCTGTAATTTCTTGTAGTTTCCCTTTTGCAGATCCAACCTTCTTATCATCTATATCATTCTCTAAATCATTTCCTTTTCTTCCTCCATTTGTATCTGGCCTATTCACTTTAGAGTTTGGACTTAGAACACCCTGCATGTACCTGGATGCAACAACAGCTTTTTCCTCTTTGATAACAATCTTCTGCCTTGGACTTCTGCTCTCGTTGGCTTCAGTTAAATTCATGGATTTTGAACTATTAACTACATTATCAGGCAACATCGAACCCTGTCGCGCCTCTAACATATGAGTTAAATCCTTAGGATTTCCAACAAAAGAGTGCCTTCCAGGGACTGGTCTAACATCGACAAGAATAGGGACTGGTGTTCCAGCCTCTATCCTTTCCAAATAAAAGAATTGTCCAAGCTTCAACTTATTGTTCAAGATGAGCTCATTGCCTTCCTTTGAGAGTGAGACATAAGTTGAATGAGAAGAGTCTGAAACTTTTATGAAGAAACCTTGGTTAGGCCATAATTCAGACCCGGTTAATGCGGGAACAATGCTGATTGCCTGCAGAAGGACCGATCGATATTCGCCATGAACTTTCACATTAGAATTCATACTTTGGAGAAGCTTCAACAGAACTCCAGGAATAAGGGCTGCCATTCTTCGTCACTTTCTTATGTTTGATGAGTATTATATTTCAAGGTGTCAGCATAATTGCATGTCTGGTAATGTTGAAGGCAGGGAAGTACATGTCAAATAAGAATTAAATTTTTTTTTTGTAGTTACTTCTAACTTTTGTGCCATAATTTGACTCAATTTGTTCATAGGTCCTAAGATGTAGTTTTCTAATTCCCTTAAGGGTCCAAATGATGTTGCAAAGATGTAGCTAACTGAAACATTTTCAATCTTATCATGAGATCTTCAAAACAAGAAAATGAATCAAACATGTTCTCACATCAGGTGTATTTAAAAAAAGGCTTAAATATATTTTTGGCTCCTAAAAATGTAACAAATTTTGATTTCAGTTTAATATTTTTTTTTTTTTTTTCCATTTTGGTTTTTATTACTGTCGATGACATATTAACACCACAGTTGGTCACATAAGTAAATAACATATACATGTCACATTCCGATATTAGCCATATTACTAGAGAAAATAGATGATAAAAAACTAAAGACAAAAATACAGGGATTGAATTCAAAACTCACTGTATTTCCAACTACCAAAAATATATTAAAGCTTTTAAAAGAGAAAAAAAGGCAGAAAAACATTGGAAACGAGTTCAGGGCACAGATTAGGGAAAAAAATTACCAGAGAGTTGAAGCATAAAGTGCCAAGGGAATGTAAGAGATTCTGCACACACAGAGATGGCAACCTACAACTAGTGTCTAAGTAGGCTTCCAACACAGAATGCTTATGATTGTTTCTCAAGTGCCTTAACCGTAAACATCTAAAGCTTTTTATTACAGTCACGTAACCCTTCGAATTCTCTTGGCTTGAAAGCCAAGGGACAACAATATACTTGCTCGTGACAAATATGAAGCACTTTTTGTTTGTGAGCACTTAATGATAAACCAGCTCCTTTACCAAAAGAATTGTGCCTAAACTTGTTAGCAACTTAATGGATATTACGGTCTACATGTCCCTGGGGCTCAATCTGGTCACATATTGCTTATTTGCTTTATGTTGACGTAATGTAACTGAAAAATGTTTAGGATAGATGGCTTCTTGTCCATTCATTTCCTGACATTATTGGAGTTCTTTAAAATTAGAAGCCCTCTCCATACTGACCCCTATTTCTGCAAATAAGGACATACAAATATCAAAAATATTCGTATCTCGTTTACAAAATTAATTTATAAATAAGTCCATATCACAAAGAAAATAACGTGTGTTATAAAATGATACTTTATTTATTATTTTGATTGATTAACGAGTGACACATGTTAGTTTCTTATGATATAAACATATTTGTAGGTTGATTTATAAACCTGTATATCATTTCTAATATAGATTTGTTATTTGACAATTACAATACTTTGAGAAAATACATTGAAGTAACATTGAAAAAAGAAAAAGTACATAAATAAATTTAAATTTTTCCATGTCAATTTACATAATCAAGTGATACATTACAGGATACTTCTTTTTGTTTATGTGACAAAGAAGAAAGTCACCCAAAATATAGAATCTAATGTTTTATGTTGTAATTGTATAACCCACACTTCAAGAAAAACCTAGCAATTTGAAGTGTTTTTTTTCCCTATCTTTATGCAATTGATTTTTTGCCAACGTACGGGCCATAATGTTGGATCGGTATTGCTATGTTTACAACAATATTTCAGGTTGAGATTATAAGGATCAATCAAGCAAATGCAGTGGCTTCAGTCTCAGCACGAACTAGGCTAGCATACAAACCATTTTTAAGGGTACCCATTAGAGAGTCATGGCTGCCATACTCCACCACTTCCCCATCCCTCATAACAGCTATCCTTTCAGCCTCTCTAATTGTGGAAAGACGATGAGCTACTATTATTGTTGTTGCCTCTTTGGAAACTTTCTTAAGGGCTTCTTGGATGTGCTTCTCTGATTCCAAGTCCAAGGCACTGCTTGCTTCATCAAGAAGTAACACCCTTGATTTCTTCAATATAGCCCTTGCTATAGCAATTCTTTGTTTTTGGCCACCTGATAGCTGGACCCCGCTTTCACCAACCTATGTGTGTTGAAAAAGAAACGTTAGTTTAAAAAGTAGTAATGTGAAATTTGCATGAAGGATATATATAGAGGTTATCAAATTAAACTTGCATCTTTTCTCAAAACAGCTTTGCTTTGGGGGGAAGGATTGAGTGTGAGTGTGTGCATTAACATACCTGAGTTTCATAACCTTCAGGAAGACCACAAATAAACTTGTGTATATAAGCCTCCTTTGCAGCAGCTTCAATTTCAGCCCATGAAGCATCTTGGTCCCCAAATGCAATATTCTCCCTTATACTCCCAGCAAACAGTGCAGGTTCTTGACCCACCAAAGCTATTTGCCTCCTCAGCCACTTCACATCAAGCTCCCTCAAATCCAACCCACCCATCATAACCTTTCCTTGATCTGGATCATAGAACCTTTGAGTCAACCATATCACCGTTGACTTTCCCGATCCACTTGGTCCCACCAATGCCACTGTGCTTCCACCTTTTACCTTCAAAGAGAAGTCCCTCAACACCATTATTTGAGGCCTAGAAGGGTATGCAAATGTCACCATTTTGAACTCTATTTTGCATGGCTTAGACCTTTCCACTTTTCTACTTTTTGTTCTTTCTTTCCCTATCAGCGGCCTACGGTTTATGATATCTTGAACTGCAGGAATCGCTGTAGCAGCCATTGAAGTATCTGGTGCTAGACCAGCAAGTTGTCCCACAGAAAATGAACTCAAGACAAGTATGAGAAAAATCTTAGCCACGTCTTCAAATTTTGCTTTGTCTTGTTTCACAAGAAAAGCGCCAAACCAAAGTGTTAAGGTGTATGCTCCATACATTGCACCTTGAAAGAAACCAAATGTAAAGCCTTGAATCTGCGAGCTTTTCAATGATTTCCTCCTAGGTTCTGAAAGGGCATTATCAAAGGACTTAACTATTTGTTCCTGAGCAGAAAATGTAGTAACTGTCCTTATGTTGGACACTGCACCGGAAGCAATGTTGCTAGCTCTAGCATAAGATTCATTATCAACTCGTGGCCCAACGTTTATGAGTAAGCTTATATAGCTCGCACCAAGAGTGAAAGGAGTCACAGCAGCTGCCAGAAAGGCAAGTCTGTAGTTGAAGAAAAAGGACACACCAAGGCCTACAGCAGCTGAACTCAACCCCATAAGAAGGACTGAGAGTCTGTCACCGAGTACCGAACGAAAACTAACACATTCTATTGAGAGCCTTGACACTAGCACACCAGTGGAATTTTCATCAAAATCAAACCAACCAGGTTCTTGTTTAAGTATTGATCTAAATAAGAGGTCTCTAACCCTCAGGGTGAGTTTTGCTCCAGCCCAACCACAGAACCCTTGTTGTCCTGTCATGGAAAGTATGCAACCAAATCCAAGGCCAAGAAGTGCTAAACAAAGGTACCCTACATCTCTTTTCATCTTTGAAGTGTCATCATTAAAATATACTCCAAGTGATATGCCTAAAGCCAATGGGAAAAGGGACAAAATAGCACCTGCAACCATGCCAAGCATTAGTCCTACAAATAGTATCACAACTTCTGGTTTTTGCAGTTTCCATATCTCAGAGAGTCTGTATTTTCTTGGCCTTTTGTTTTTCTTATCGTCCATCTCTGCTTCGCTTTCCTCCTGTGGAGGTTCTATGTATTTCGGCTTTGAGAGATCAGCTGCATATCTTGATCTTGATACATCAGGAACAGATTTATCATAAATGGAAAAGTCATTGGTCTTTTGCATGCCATTTTCTTCGGGGAGAGATTTTGAAATGGCTTCGGTAGCAAGCTTCACAAGGTTATAGTAGGCTCCAGCTTTTGCCATAAGCTGTCGATGGTCACCAATCTCAGCGACAGAGCCATGTTCAAGGACCACAATGGCATGAGCATTCTTCACTGTTGCTATTCTGTGAGCAATGACAATGGTTGTTCGGCCTAAAGAAATCTTGTCGATGGCTTTTTGGACTGCAGCCTCTGACTCAGCGTCAAGAGCACTAGTAGGTTCATCTAAAAGAAGGATTTTGGGATCTTTAATCATTGCTCGAGCCAATGCAATACGCTGCTTTTGACCACCTGAGAGTTTTGTACCCCGGTCTCCTACCTGCATAAAAGATAGCACTTTTTAGTAAGAATCCAGCCATAAATTCTTTGGTAAGTAAGTCAACTTTGTTATGCTCTTTGGATGATTTATAAACCAAAGGACAAAGATTACTTGACATGCTATATATATGGGTGCATATCAAGTAAGAAAAGTGTCTTATTGTGAAAGTGAAAAGAACAAATCCTTTCTACTTTTTTCCTGTGACCTTTAAGGCTTTAAGTAACATTTTAATCTTGACTATAAAATAGAGATCTCAATTGTTTATACAGCACGCTAATTCCTGCTAATTGTAAAACTACTTAGAGGTTGTTTGGTTGGGCGGTGGGGGTAGGCAAACGTGCGTTTGCGAGAAGCTCCCCCCTCACAGCTTTCACGTTTGGAGGTTTCCAAACGCAAATCCAAACATGCTATTAGCAACTTTAGTTTTGCTCAATATATCAATGCATGTGGAAATTGAGAAATGTATTTGTGGTTAAATCAATGCACCTGAGTGTCATAGCCTAGTGGCTGGTTAGAGATGAAGTTGTGAGCATCAGCAGCAATGCAAGCAGCAATTGCCTCTTCCTTGGTGGCATTATCCTTCCCCATCATCACATTTTCCAGTATAGATGTGGCGAAGAGAATAGGTTCCTGCCCAACCATCCCAATCTGATCTCTTATCCACTTTACTTGCAATGTCCTTAAATCCTGACCATCCAAGGTTATTATCCCTACAAAGATATTGAAACTCAACAAAGTTAGGAGAATAATTCATTTTTCTTAGCTTTCTCAAGACCTTTAGCCAACATCGTAGGACACTGTATGATATTTTGATATTCATGCTCACCTTCCATAGGGTCATAAAACCTCTCTATGAGAGCAAAAATAGTGGACTTGCCCCCTCCACTGGCACCGACCAATGCAAAAGTTTTTGAAGATGGAAATACCAAATTTAGGGAATTGAGTATCAGAGAATCTGGACGTGATGGATATGCAAAACTAACATTTTTTAACTCAATCCTTCCACGAACAGCAGAAAGCTTCCTACCCTCAGGGCTATAGGGGTCAATCTCAGGGGTTCTGTCGATAATAAAGAATACACGGCTCGCTGCAACAGTACCTTGTGCAAATTGTGCAAAATATGAAAGTGCTAGTGCCAAGCCTCTGTCAAATTAGAAATACATAAATAGTTAGACATAGAATGTCCATATAGTCCACATGGCATAGTTTCAAAATTCTCTCAGTAACCCTACTAACCGCATGCCAATTCTTGCATAACAATTCACAATGTTAAGAAAGTCTTACAATTATGTGGTGAAAAATGGTGAACTGCATACAAGTACCGCATATGCTTACCAAATGGTGTCGCGAATTAGGTAATTATGGTCTATATAGACTTGAAGAATAATTTCTATGTGAAGTTCACTATATTTTCTTCCAAATAAAAAAAAATTGTCAAGTATGTTAGAGAGAGATGAAACCACACCTTCCTCCTACATTGACACCAAAGAAACAAGCAATAGCTGCACCTCCATTTAGTTCACCCTTGGCAATTAAGATAGAGCCATACCAAAAAGCCAAGGCCCATGTTGAATAGGTCACTAAATAGATAATACCCATGCCTGCACCCTTAGCAAAACCTAGTCTTGCCCCAATGGGGGCTGATTTTTGCAATAGTTCTGCATACTTTTCAGCCAATTGACTTTCTGCAACAAAAGAAAACACCGTCCTAATCGAACTGATCGCCTGCTCCGCAATGCTACCAGCCTTCCTATAAGAAGCCTTTAGCCATGAAAAAGGAAATAGAATAAACAAAATGCTAAAACACAACATCAAATTTAATAAATGATACTTAAGTTTGTATATTTATCTTACTTCCTCTTTTGCTGTTAGACCACCATAAACTGCTTTGTAAACTATACCACAGAACATTGTCAATGGGGTGACTGAGAATACCACTAGAGAAACTTTCCATGATCTTATAAAGCCAACTGCATACCCACATATGAATGTGAAAATATGATGAATGAAGTGAGCCATCTGCAGTGTTAGAACCAAAAAAGAAGAAGAAGAATCAAAACACATTTAAGGCTTAGTATGAAGTGTGAACAAAATAAGAGAAACGCGGAATTAACCTTCTCTCCCATAACTTCTTGAATTTGTGCAACATCGCTTGCAATTCCATGCATAATATCACCAGTGTTGATCTCTGTGTCAAAAAAACTAATGTCCTGTCGAAGAACTGCTCTTAGATACTCGGTTCTGATTCTTTGAGCAGATCGCTCCCCCACTAACCTCCAACATGCGATCTCTGCCAATTTCAGTGATCAACAAATTAGTATAAAACCTCACACACACACATATATATTTTAAGACTCAAGAATTCTAGCTATGCATTGAAAATTATGAAAAGAAAAAGGTAAAAGCAAAGATGACTAAGTTAAGGTCTTAAATCCTTACGCAAGTATGCTCCAACTACCACAATTGCCGCTAACCCGGTCATAAATATGCATATCTGAAAATGTCAATCAGAAGAGGAAGAAAATGAAAATATTTTTGAGTTAGAATGGGAATGTTACTTGTATGTCTTTACGTGACAACTTTTGTACAACTCTGAGCTTTGTAACACAAAGCACAAGTACTTTCTATCATAAAACTGAAAATTGCGGATAACAAAGTAGTAGTAGTAGTACCTTCTCTACATCCTTCAACATTTGTGTATTGTCATCGGATTTTGAAATCTTATTGACTACTTCTCCAAAAAGGTAAGAATACCAAGGCAGTGATCCTCCATTTATTAGAGCCCCAATGCAACCAACAAACACAAGCAACCAATCCAACTTTGTAGCATACCTAAACAAGCTTAACAACCCCACTGGTTTTGGAGGAGGCCCTGCATCCTCCTCATCCAAATCTTCCTCACCTTCTTCATCATATGCTGAAACCTTGTCAATGTCATGGTGACTATATCCACCGCCATGGCTTCTATAAAGTTGGTTGCTGGATTTGCTAACATATGATGGTAGTCCTCCATGACCAACATAATGACCATGATCAAGTTCATTATATGATAGTTCAAGATCATGGTTATCCCTTCTATGTGTGATAACATTTTCACCTGATATGCTATAATCTATCGCGCTAAGCTCGTCTTCCTCAGCCAATGGACTACTAGGCTGCTTATTACCTTTTCTACTACTCAACTCTTTGATGATCCCTAATTTTGGAAACATGCTAGACTCACTATGTTGATCAAAGTAACTATGATCATTGTCTCTAGCCCTAGCAACATAGCTTTGAAGCTCAAGTCTTCCAAAACCAGAATGTTCATAAGGTGAGTTAGTGATTCCATTGAACCTGCTTGTTCTAGAAAGGTAGAAATCTTTGGCTGATCGAAGAAATACACGGCTATGATCAGAAGGAGAGCTAGCTGGCCATGGACTCACAGCTGAGCCGAAGTTCGTGCTATACTCGCTCAACCCTTTGGCCTCAAATTTCCACGAAACCTCTCCTTGCCATGAATGGTCATCATCTGAAGCAAAAGGCGTGGTAGGAATTCTGACGCGGCGACCTCTTGTGGAACTAGTCCTGCTTCTAGAGCTGGATGGTGTGTGAGAGCCAGACACAATATTGCTGTGATGATGACTCAGTGGTGTAGGATAGTGTCTTCCTTGGTAGCTAACTGAGTAGTAGTCAGTCTCAAAGGAAGAATCAGCCATGGCTAGCTGGGCTGAAGTTAGCAGCCAGTGTTTGATGTTTTTGATGAGAACAAGAAGTAAATTAAGGAAAATGAGGGAAGGGGTAGAAATGATGAAAAGGAAAATAACAATGGTTCAACTTTGTGATTAGTGTCCTTAGAGATTGATCCGATGAACCATCTAATCAAACAACTTAGCATGTTCCGCCTATGTTTTCTAGTATAATAAGTTAATAACCAAAACACTTCTAGAATAAACAGAACACCAACACATTAAAGGATCACTGAGGCACTGGATCAGTATATAGTTAAGAGGGTCAAATTTAATGGTGTGTTTGAGATAACAATGAGGCTAATTGTTATGCATGGCCGGCATGCTGAGCAAAATGGCCGGCTGAGGCTGAGCATAGTTTTATGATTGGCTTGTCAATTTAGCAATTAGCACATTGTTGTTTGGAGGATAATGTTGAAATTGAAGTGAGTTATTTATAATCTCAAGTCAAGCCTTTCTCTTTCCTAATTAGAACATAAACTATCCAACAAAAAAAATTTCAATATAATTAATACATAACTGTATTTTTTCAAACATGATATCAAGAGTTCGATATTTATTATGTGTATGAAAAATACTCTTTTGCAAAGATAAAATTTATTTTGAAAATTTCTACATATCTAAAAAGAGTTGGTCAATGTTAACCAAAAAAAAAAAGAGTTGGTCAATAATGCTATGTTTGGATTGATGGTATTAGTTGGAATGAAGTGGAGTGAAATAAAATTAAATAAGGTTCCATTGTTTGGATTGTTCCAGAGTGACGGAGTGGGATGGTACATGATGAGATGAGATCCATCCCATTCCATCCAAAACCCTTTATTTTTGTCCCCTCCAAATTGGGGTGTATCCAATAGAATGCAAATTTTTCCCATTCCATCATAAAATATCCAAACAATGGATTATGGAATAGGAATTTTGTTCCACTCCACCCTACTCCACTCCACTCCACCTCATCTCATTCCGCTCCATTTATCATTAGATATCCAAACATAGCCTAAACTTTCTTATGAAAAATGGAAAAAAAAAAAAAACATATGCTAACCAGGACTATCCATTTGTCACATACATGAAATATGTCCTCGCTGGTGAATGTGTCTTCACTCGAGCTCATTATATGTTATTGTCTTCCTTTTTTTTCTTTTTTTCTTTTTTTTGAGCTCATTATATATTGCCTAACTTGACTGGAGAGTATTTGTAAGACTAACAATCCATTAGTCAAATATGGTTGGGGTGTGTCACGCAATTATTAAGGAGTGGGTTTAAAAGGAATACTTCGTAGGTAAAAAAGAAAAGGAAATCTAAAAGGAATAAACAAAAACTCACCAGTAACCATATGGACTACATTGTAAATGTCATTCCCGAACTTATACAATGGAACATTGTTCTCTCTGGAATACAAGGGACGGTTAGTTTTCTAGAAAATTAATATATCAAATTTAGACGGTGAAATTGGACTAAATACGAAATTTAAGGTCCTGAGGGGAATCTGTTAAACAGCAGGATGATGCATCACTTGATAAAAAGTACTTTGGTTCCATTTATAATTAGCAACGTAGCACGTTTAATTCAAGAAAGCTTAGAGATCATATCATTTATCAACATCTTCATTTTTGTTGTTAATTGACCTACTAGTTTCATATAATACATCAAATAATAAAAGATGTTGTATAGGCTAAACTAATAGTACTCTTTGACTCACAAAGATGACAACAAATGGTAAAAAAATTTATCTATTAATGAAAAATGTCAGAAATTGCAAACTTTAAATTATTTTGGTTGATCAAATGTAAAATGATTTAAATCAATTGTTTCATAATTAATACAAATCATTAAATGTATGTTTTTTTAATTTTTTTTACTTTTGTAATTTTTTTATCATTATTGTAAGACAGAGGAAGTATTACAAAGCAATTTTCATTTAACTCATTTATAAATTAAAAAAAAATCACTTTACTCTTTTATCTATATTTTTTAAGTTTTATACCTGGTATATTCAACACTTTGAGATACCCCGTGTGACAATTATTGGTAAAGAAAATTAAAAAAAAAAATCAGTTAAATTTATTTCCTTTTATCAATCCTACACGTGGAAAAGCAAAAGGTGGGAGATAATAAATGAGTAGTAGAATATAAACCCCATTTTATATCCCCAAACCTCAATTTTAAAAATGAAATTACCAAAATGCCATAATTAAAAAAATACTAAAATACAAACCCCATTTTATATTCTCAAACCCCAAAACTATTTTTCGACTCGGATTTCTGGGAAATTGGCCACATATTTTGATCCCATGTCCTCGGAACCCCATTTCTACAAATTATGTACTATAGCCGAGTGAGATCTGCAAATTGGGAGTAATCCTTCAAAGACGGCACGCAATGAACCTACCTATTTCCTTTACATCATCACCAATGAATGAACGGAGTCCATCAATCTAACAACACAACGCAATACTGTTTGTTTTAATTATTGGTTTATTACCTGTTTAGCAATAAACTCGGGGTAGTTGTCCTGAAGCAATTGCAAGGCTTGATTGGTGGTTTGGCGAAGTTCGTGCTTGGCAGGGCCAGGAGAGTTGTGGAGGTCATTGACTTGGACAGAGGTGTTAACGACACCTGCTAAAGCCTGGTCCTGCCCAATAGTTTCCGAGAACATCGGGTCAGAATATGTGGCCAATTTTTGAGAGGCCCGAGTCGGAAAATGGTTTTTCAACACTAGACAGTCGGAAAATAGTTTTGGGTTTGGGGATATAAAATGGGGTTTGTAATCTAGTATTTTTTTTAATTAGGACATTCTGATAATTTCATGTTTAAAATTGGAGTTTGGAAATATAAGGTGGGGTTTGTTATCTAACACTCATAATAAATTTGGTCGCTTTATGATTACATGTTTCTTTCAATAAATTTATCACTTATACCTTACACCCTTTGATCTCAATTATAAGCCAAAAAAACTAATTTCACACTTATTAAAAAAATTAGTTGAGCGTATTTAATATTTTTGAAATGATAAAAAAAAAGACTACATTAGGAAACATGTATCGGGAATGAAACAAAAATTAAATGATACAACCACTTTATTGAGATATTTTATGAATGATTGTATTGGAAATAGAAAAGGTAGTTAAAATTTGCTTATATTTGATACAACTAATGAGATATTTTTAGTTACTTATAATTGAGACCGGAGAGTGTACATTAATAATAGGAAAATGCTTTAAGGAAGCAAATATAAATAAAAAGTTATTGAAAAGTGTGATTTTTTATGTTTACGAGTAGGGATGGGCACGGGTGCGGGCGGGCACGGGTAGTGCATACCCACTACCCTATCCACGGGTATTAGCGGGTATTTATACGGGTAACGGGTATTTACGGGTACCCACGGGTTTTGAACTTTTATTATTTTTTCCTTTAATTTAATGATCCACATAATGATAAAAAAGCTCACGGGATCTTCAATTATACTACACGTCAGACATACATGAACTTCCACATAATAATAGGAGAAAGGTGGCCTCAAGTATCATAGTGCATCTCTGTAGCAAATAAATGTTTGAGATGATTGCTAAAATTACAGGGCATTTTATTATATATCTTTCTTCGTTCTAGAGGCATGGTCTTATGATAATTAATTAACTCCCCACTTCCCATAATATATATATATATAGCCGAACACTATGAAGATTTTAATCAGTATATAGATCAATAGATGTACCTCCAATTTTAATCACTACTAGTAAAATATTATTTATACTAATATATATAATATTTAATAAAATATTTTTTTATTTATACAGGTACTCGCGGGCGCGGGTACCATAATACCCATCCCCACCCATAAGGGAATAATGCGGGTACCCGTCACGGGTATTTATGCGGGTACCCGCGGGTATGGGTATTTTGCCATCCCTATTTACGAGAAAATGGTGAACGTGAACTAAGAAATTTTTTTTCTATATGTAGTGATCTTAACAAGTGCCCTACAGCAAGATCGTTAATAATTAAATCAATTTATTATTAATTTAATTTTTTTCAAGATACTTCGATAATCGGGGGATTGTAGGTGATTACCTTAATTGTCATGAACTAATCACGACCCTACACAAAATATAAAAGACTTTGGAAAAGAAATAATAAAAAGAAGAAAGAATTATTGTTTTAGCATTATCTCGCATCAAGATCGAATAACCATACACAAAAGTAATTGAATTTGAAATTTCATTGTATTATGAAATCATTAGATGAAGGTACAGAACAAATAACCATACACAAAAGTAATTGAATTTGAAATTTCATTGTATTGTAAAATCAGTAGATGAAGGTACAGAACATAAGGAAAAGAGGTTTGAAAGGGATAATTGCTAGTATTAAGTTTGATTTTGAAATGATATTTTGAAAATAAAATGTGTTTTGCAAAAAAATGGGTTACAACAAAAGTATATACCAAATGCATATTTTGTTATTTACAATTTTCTTAAAATAAACATGCAAGATGATCCTTTTGTTAACAAAATATAACAATGAAGTTGTTGAAACTGATTTCAGAAAAGAATACTCCCTCCCTCCCTTAATATGGGGTACCATTTTGATAGAATTGATGTCTCTTTTTATAAGTCGTTTTAGAATATCTAGGTAGTATTAAATAGTTTATTCCAAATACACCCCTCATAATTGCATAAGGGTGATAGGGTAATAATTACAATAGAGAGAAATGAATAGAGTTGTAAAGTTTTTAATAAGAATAACTTTGGAATGACAATATATTTTTTAATAAATTTGAGAGTAATACTTTTCTTAATCTGCGTAAATTAGGTAAAAGTAACTTAAGGGACAGAGGGAGTATTAACAACTTAGAGAAATATGTGTTTCAAATGGTTGAATTTCGAAATCGAATGGTTCAACGATAATGGAATACAGTTGCTAATATGAACTAAAAAAATAGATGAATTATTGGTGAATTATTATGACTTTTATTTTTATTTTTGCTTTTATTGCTCGGGTGTAATTTTTACTTATTAGGATCTTAAAAAACATGAGTTTTAATATTATTAGCATTATTTTTGCTATTATTATTTTGTTTTTGCTTACTATGTTTTTTTTCCTTAATTAAAGAAATTGAAATTATATTTTGCATCAAATTTTTAAAAGTGACAATCACAAAAAATTGAAAGTGACACCTTATGACAAATGAAAATTGGTTTTAATTTTCAAAATCTGGAAATTGAAAATTCACAACCATACTAAACAAGACTAATGTTACAAACAAGTAATTAAAGCCCTTGTGGCTTGTAATTTTAAGCCTAAACAAATTTATTGATTATAATTTAATGTTAGAATTTATGAAGCTTCGCCATTGCAATTTGCAAGCATGGTATGATATGCAACGAATGGAGTAACGAATATGCATTGACTTGTTTTTTATTTTTTTGGTTTACATGGGAGGTCTAGGACTAGAACCCATGATCTGAGGGAGGGGAAAATCCTAAGTGTCCATGCAACCACCAATTAGGCTATCTTACGCGGACGAATATGCATTGACTTTTTTTGTGATGGTAGAATATGCATGATCTTTTTTTATAAAAAAAAAATGGGTATGAAATATGCATTGTGGAAACTAAAAAAAGGAAAAAGAAATTGTGACGAGGACCTGTTAGTCTTGTACACAGTACACACACTCCACGGTTAAACCGTGAGAACACTTTGGATGAATTTGAATTTCAAAAGTAGAGCCCACAACACATTTTCGGCACCTCCTTTTGGCGCCAACTCCCCTCACAGAACTTGCGTGACATGTAGAATCGAGCTCAATGCTATAGCCTATAGCATCATCTTTCAAAGGGAAAGAAACGACGGTGCCATCGTGCGTTTTGCATCGTGGCCGTTAAATTCAGCGAGTCATTCACCCTATAAATACCCCTCCTTCTCAATTCAAATTTTCACAATCACTTCAACACACTTCTCTCCACTCTCTCTCTCTCTCTCTCTCTCTCTCTCTCTCTCTCTCTCTCTCTCTCTCTCTCTACATTCTTTCTCTTTCTCTCTGAGTCTGTGACTCTCAAATTCAGTTACCATGGTGAGAACAACTTCATCTTCTCGAATCTTCTTCTTCTTCTTCATCATCATCGTCTCTTTTTCTCTGCAATCTCTTCTTAATGTTTCTACTTCGTTCTTCGTTTCAGGTCGTTGCACAGAAAACGAAGGAAGCTGAGATCACCGAGCAGGATTCGCTTCTTCTGGTTCTTAATTTCGTTTATCTTCATCTGCATTTCATCTCTTATAAATTCTAACCGAAATACCTGAAATCTAAATGGATCTGAGAGTTTCTTTTTCTTTTTTGTTTCGGTTTGAGTTTTCTCGATTTTAAATTTCTTCTTCAAATTCAGCTTTCAGAATCGTAGAGATCCTGTATTTTACGTTCAATCGGAATCAAACTCTATATCTGAGATTTTATTTTTGTTATCGTTTGAGTTTTGATTTATTGATTTCCGCGGATATTAATTTTCTTCAGTAAACTCAGGTTTCCAAAACCGTATAGATTGTAGTTCATTTGCTATCAAAACTAGAATCTATACCTAAGAGGATTTAATTACCAGTAGGAGCAGTTACCTAAGATTTTCGGTTCATTAAGAAATTTCTATAACCAGATCTAAAAATGGAAGTTCGCGCTCTTTAATTTCACTACTTGCTTTGAATATCTTTGAAGAAAATCGAATCTCTAGTTGCTTTTAATTTCAATTTTCAAAATCTTTTATAAGTTGTATTTCATTTGCAATCGAAGTTGAGCTCTATATATCTGAGAAGATTTCTTTTACCGATATGTGCGGTTATTAACGATTTTTGGTTCATTAAGCAATTTACTATTTAGCTTCGTCTATCATCATCTTTAGAATCAAACGAGATCTACTCTTTAATTTCAACTTGTTTATTTTTGTTAACATGTTCTCTGCTATATGAAATTTGGTTAGAGGCTTTAGTTTGAAATTAAGTTTATTGTAATTTAATTTGAATGTGAATTTAATTTGAAACTTATTGTGCCAGACGAGGAACCTGCTCCGAATTGCTATATTCAATATCAGTTATATCAGAGGCTTATTTCCTGAGAAATATTTCAATGACAAGTCTGTTCCTGCATTAGGTAAAACCTTTCTTTATCCATGCTTCCTTTTTATTTTCTCTAGATCTTCTAATTTTTGCTGTTAAGTACCACTTGAGAGTGCTTGTTATTGAAAACCTCAGTCGGACATAAATTCATTATAATTAAGATATAATCAGACTTATCGCTGATGTTGAAATTGTTTTTCAAAATTCTTGATCACGACACTTGTATTGTCATCTGAAATTCTGCATGAAATGACAGAGATGAAGATCAAAAAGCTGATGCCACTGGATGCCGAGTCTCGTAGACTGATTGATTGGATGGAGAAAGGCATGTTTAGGCCTATATCATTTAACTGAACTTCTCGGATGTGATTTTTCAATCCTTTTGTTGTGCTTAATTACATTCTGTTCTGTTTATTTTGCAGGAGTGTACGATGCTTTGCAGAAGAAATACCTTAAGACACTTCTGTTCTGTGTGTGCGAAGCAATAGATGGACCAATGATTGAGGAATATGCATGTAAGCCTTTCCCATATCTGATTGCAATTTTGAAACTGTGTAGTTGGATGAATACAGTATGTAGCTAATTGTTGATACAGTAGAAAACGCCACCGAGCAATTAAAGTTGACCCAAGAAGCACATATATCACACTCAGAAGTAGTGTATATGTAACATGAGACACATACGATACAACATGGATATGAGAACATGATAAAAACACATCTTCAAACAACTACTTTCAAGTGTCCGTAATTCGTAGATGATGAGTGTGCTTTATGTTAGTGGTAAAATGTGGATTCCATTTTAATTTAATCTGAGACATGCATGGAGGGTATTTAAATGTTAGTAATCTTTTTTCCTGCAGTTTCCTTTTCCTATTCAGATTCTGATAAGCAAGAGGTTTCAATGAATATCAACCGCACTGGAAACAAAAAGGGGGGAACCTTTAAGTATAACTCTACCACAGAAATTACTCCACAGCAGATGAGGTTGTTGTTACAAAAAGAAAATAAAATGTAGTAGATTTGAAGTGGTATTTTATAATGATTAACTACTAACTAAACTAATCTTATTTGTTTACTGGTGTAATGTTCAGGAGTTCTGCATGTAAAATGATTCGAACTTTGGTACAGTTGATGAGAACTCTGGAGAAGATGCCAGAAGAGGTAAATAGATCCCAATTCTTGCTTGACAAGATCACATCATTCACCCTTCACAATTCCTTCATACATTATAAACACTTACATCTATTATTTCCTCAGCGTACCATTCTGATGAAGCTCCTCTACTATGATGACGTGACGGTATGTTCTATGACTTGGAAATAGCAATTTCAGTTTCTTATATGTTGTTGTGAAATTCTTTCACATTTTTATGAATTGCTGAAACTGTCTAGACTTGAATTACATTTTGATTAGTTTGTTGTTTAATCAGAAATGCTCGAATCGTTAATGATGTTCATAGTAAATGGCCACATCCTTTGTTGTGAAAGTAGTAAATATTTTAACATTTTGTTATGCCACGGCACTGACTTATATGTTATGATTTTCCTTTCTTGCAGCCTGCTGATTATGAGCCTCCATTCTTCCGGGGCTGCACAGATGAAGAAGCTTATCATCCATGGTCAAAAAATCCATTGAAAATGGAGGTTGGGAATGTAAACAGCAAACATTTTGTTCTAGCTCTGAAGGTAATTGAAGGATATCATATTTGCAGCTAATTTTAAGATCCACTTCTATTGTTTTTGGCACTGATTTCTTGTTTCATTTCATAGGTTAAGAGTGTGCTTGACCCTTGTGAGGATGATAACGAGGGAATGCAAGATGATATGAACACTTGTAATGATTCCATGCAACAGGATGAGTATGATGATACTGACAGCGAGGTAAATGGGAGTGTTGTTTGATAAAGCTGTTGGTTTTTTAGTTGAAAGTTGCTGAAATGAGCCGTTAAAGTAACTGTTACTTAAATTTGTCATTTCACAATTTTCAGGTTGATCATTCTCAAGGGGATCGATATGTAATTGCTCCAATAGGTATTTGGGATTTAGGATCACTTTTATTATCATTTGTGCTGTTTACTTAATTTGCGCCACTAATTTCTTTCAATAAGTAAACCATGACAGAGAAGCAGCAAGCACCAGAAGATATGAACATGACTGATGAAGGTAACCAAGGTCCTTTGCTTACTGGGAAACTGTGTGCATTCACGGATGTGTTTATATGATGAACTAATCCCCAAGCTCTATATTCTTTTTTGTCTGTACTTGACTTATTTTCCCCCTTTGTTTTTACAGTTGCTAATTTAATTACAAGCTGTAAAAATATTTAATGATCTGTAATTCTGTATTATGTTTAGACAATACCCAGGACCCTGTTGAAGATGAGCAACAATTGGCCCGGGTCAAGGAGTGGATCAACTCTTGCCACCTTGACACTATTGAGCTTACTGACGTTCTATCAAATTTTGCAGACATCTCAGTGGTACCTACTTTTTTTTTCCTGATTATTATTAAATTTCAGATTATGCTTTTAGTATGTTCTAACTGCAATTTTTATTGAATTCTTTGTACTTACAGGTTCTAATTGAAGGTATAGAGGCTAGCTGTCATTTTCAAACTGTGATGCAATTTTCATCAGCTTACAAACATTGTTGGTCTTTTGTTTGATCTGTTCTTCAGAGATCATGGACAAACTTGTTTCAGAAGGTGCCTTGTCAAAAAAAGGAAAGGAGACCTACACTATTAACAAGGACAAGGTTTATTTTTCTCTCTATTGACCTAAACCTTTTCTTTTGTTCTAGTAGTCCTTTCTTCTTCGTTTTTCTTTCTGATGGAATTGCTATGTCAGAAATCTGAGTATGAGTTCACCATTGTGAAAGAAGAAATTGGTGATCAAGCTCCTCAAGTCTTTGACAGACATTTGCAGACCGGAGATCTCATATACATGAAAGTGAGTATAATTCCTCCTCTTTTTCTTGTATGTGATATGCAACTAAAAAGGTCTTGGCTGACTTGAAAGTTGTAACCTTTGTCACAATTAATGCTCAAGTATAAAAGTGATTTTTCTTTTCCTAAGTATATAGGCTTGACAATTTAATTTCAAGTTTTGAAATAGGGCTAGGGAATGGGTGAAGCCAATAAATTGTGTGAGACGTTAGCTAATAGTTACTATCATATTCAATTTAGTTTATATATCGCTCTTGCGAATTGTCTCCTGTGACTTGTATTTCAAAACCACAGTGCATCATCCGAAGAGTGAAGGTAGAGTCTGAGTAATGTATTACATGAAATATGATCACAAATTTGTTAATTCATTGGCTTATGAATTATGTTAGGTTTTATTTCGTTACATCACGATTATAACTACTTTCTGTTATAGTATATCCTAACTTTGGTGTGAACATCTCAGGCTCTCTATCATGCTCTTCCCATGACATATGTGTCAGTCTCAAAGCTTCAAAGCTTGCTTGAGGGAGAAGTAAATCTGACAGCAGCTCGTAAGCTAGTTGATAAAATGACTAGGGATGGTTTTCTTGAGCCCAAAGGCAGCAAAAGACTAGGTATCAAATGAACTATCAAAGATCGATCCTTCTCTTTTCTTCTTGTTTCATTCCTATTCACTTTTTATTTCTGTGATAAATCAGGGAAACGTGTGATCCATTCCGAGTTGACTGAGAGGAAATTCATTGAAGTGCAGAAAGCTATAAGTGCTACTGAAGCTATGGTAATAACAGCCGAGTATTTGGAGTTTAAAATTTTATCACTACTTATAATGTATGACTAGTTGATTTCCTATTGCCCGTTTTTATTTTACAGGATGTTGATCAACCAAATGGCAAACCCAAACAAGCTGGTTTCCATAAAAATGGTATTGGATTAAGGGCTTTAATATTTTTTGTATCCTATCAACTCTGTAGTTTTTCCCTATTTTGTATCATATCTATTATATGCTTTTATGGTAATAGGAAGCAACTATGATGTGTCTACATGCGGTGTCCTCCATTCCATTGGATCAGATTTAACACGAATGAAGGTGACATCTGAAACAAATTACACAGGCTCCATGAAGAGTGGGCAGAAAGTTTTAAATGCAAAAGACCCTGGGAACACTCCCACAAGCAAAGTTGAGGCAAGTTATATCAATTAACTTAGTTTCCTATGATCTATAGCGCTGGTCCTCTATTTTTGAATGTTAGCGAATAACTGATGCAAAAGTTTATTGTGGGAATGTACAGCCAGTTGATTCAAGAGAGAGTTTTGCACAAGGCAAAGAGAACAAAAGAGGAAATGGAAATAGAACTCCAAATCAAAAGGAAGAAGGTGATGCAAATATCTCCAGTTATTCCTCCCAAGACAAACGATCCAGGAAAACAAGCGCGGTATAAACTACTTGCTCCTTGAAGTGACATTATATCCTCTTCAAAATTTATACAACTTGCAGAAACTTTCACTTCAAAATTGATATTCTAACGTCACTTTCCTTCACTCCTTTTTATACTTTATAGTTGTTGATTAAAAGATTTTTGCTTCCAGATAAATTATCGGTAGTTATAGATGGGACCATAATTTTTCTAATCTTTTCCTTGTTTCGTTGCTTTGCAGGTCAAGGAACCAATCCATCAAAATGTGAAGCGACAGAGAGCTCAGTCTCCGCAACTCTGAATTTTGGACCTCCACACCAGTATTTGAGGATGATAATTGCAAAATCTGACACCTACACACACCTTAAACATACATATGAAGCACTTGGTAAAATTTATGGTATAAATCTTTCTGGTCTGCCTGCCATTTTTTGGTAATTGGCCAAGTCCTAGTTTGCATTTTTACTATTTTATCGTTCGAACAAATGAAGTTTTATTAAATGATGTCCCACGGCCTCAGCAACTGAGTCGTTGTAGGTGTAGCTACCTTATATTCCACTTTATCATGTGGTCCCACGTTTTACCTTACACTAATTTTGAGCAAATAGTACTCTTTAATATTGCTACCCAGAAGTTTCCACAAAATGTGTCATTGTCCAGAAAAAATTTAAATTGAGTGGTACCTTTAGTTCAATTAGTTGCGAAGGTGTGATGGGAAGGAAGATCCCATAAGAAGGAAAGAAGGAGATTGTCACTCGAAATATGCTCTTAAGTTGAGATGAAAAAATTGCAATATAGTAAAACTGAGTTATATGTTTATTTCAGAATCTAACTTCTTTTGCAACTCTCATATTTTTTTCATTTTTTTTAACCCTACAAGTATTTTAAAAAATCATCTAAAAAGCAAAAGACAACTAAAAGTTGTCACATATTGGTTATCAAAATAGTAATTTGATGTCCAAAATAACATTTTTTATACCCAGTTTTCTTGGTATAACTTGGAACATTACTCGCCATTGGTCTGGATTAACTTTAGATACTAATGGAACAATCACTGAAAGTGTGTTTGTATATGCGGTTGGAAACCGCGTTCATGCAAAAGCTCCACGGGTGGAGCTTCTTCAAACGAGTGTCTACGGCCTCCTGACGTGAATTCAAACAGACACCGAGTAATTTCGATGTTGTAAATTGACTTTATGTCCTTGTTATATGATGTTTCTCTCTTCATTATTGAAAATCCTTAAACACACGCAGCAGGTTTTTTTTTAGTTCTTTAACAAAAAAAAAAAAATATTTGGCTTTTTGACCTTATAAAATCTGTCCATTCAACTCTATACACAATTTTGATAAAGGTGTAGCCGATTTATGAAAAATGGCGATACAAATCGAACTCTAATGTCATGCTTAAAAGTATATCTCTCATCATCTATGGTGGACCTTATTGTTAACCTCGTATTATTTTGATTATCAAACTCTAAAAACGATAAGTTTACAACCTCTACAGTTTCACCCTTCCAGAACACTTCATTACAAGACTAACAGGATGAAGTTGCAAAATGTAATACTATGATTAGAGTTCTATATTTAAATATTCACAAGACCGAAATCTTTGGACGATAAACAAAGTATGCATCATCACTGGTAAATGATAACTAATAATAATCTACTGCCAACACTATATACGGTGTGACAAATTACAACTTGCAAGTAGTTGAAAATCTGGGGCTATAATACAGTAATGTGGCACATTAAAGAATACCGCTACAGTAAACTGGCAAAAGATAAGAAGCCAAAAATTCTTGTTCGTTCGCTTAGAGGGGTTGAAGGAAATAATCTTTGGCAAGCTATTATTTCACTCCGCAATCACACAACTGTTCTTAACTCTGACTATACTGATTGATTCTAACAAGAGTTCACATCACACAAGTAATTCGCAATAAACGGGTAAAAGAATGCCCCTACTGCCAAAATCACAATGAGGATGCACCAATAGGCAACTCTTCATTGACTACAGTATGCAGCATATTTCAACACAACCCACAACTAACTAAATCACAGTTGATAACCTCATGAATCCAAGAAAAATATACATAGCCCATCATATGTATCTTTCACAGAGATCATTGTATCATGCCTACCACTCTTTTCTGTATCATATTTAATAGTGTTCTTTACACCCTATCACTGAAGATGATCAAAAATTCCAAATTATTTGCCTGCTGCACTTAGCGAAAATTTCATCTGGGCTTCGAGTCACTACCCTTGCTTCGGAAAGTTGATAGCGAAAAAAATGATTTGGGAGCTGCAAAAATTGAAACTCATTTGTTACTATAATGCTGAAATCTGTGGCAAACAGAAGGTAAACATTCTTGACATCTAAGTAAAGAAACTCA
Organism: Crotalaria pallida; assembly: GCA_037953625.1. Taxonomy (NCBI): domain Eukaryota; kingdom Viridiplantae; phylum Streptophyta; class Magnoliopsida; order Fabales; family Fabaceae; genus Crotalaria; species Crotalaria pallida. The sequence continues at coordinate 144,091,419 of CM075651.1, read as the reverse complement.
AAGCATATGTATGAATCTCAACTCTCAAGTCTCCCCAGGACAAATAGCATAGCATATTAGCATAGCATAACTCCGATCAAGATTACATTGGATGCAAGACACAAAACGATTCCAAGAGATTGGCCCCTTAATCCAGAATGAACTATCAAATTCAACGAAATGCGAAGAAAAAGGACACATCTTGAGGATTTCTCAAAAGTAACATGACTGCTTCAAAAGCCTGACCCTTTTGCAACTAAACTAGAAAAGGATGAAAAATTGACCGACAATAAATTAGGTTACCTAGGCATTACCTTTTAAAGAACTTCCTGATATATGATCATCCCTCAGTTTAAAATGAGCAGGTGGTGCAGGGATGGAGCTTTGCATGGATTGGACTGCAAGCATTGAAATTCAAATTAATTAATTACAAGCTTCTTGTACAAAAGATCAATTAAACAAAAAAAAAATGAAACTTCTGATATACGGAAACACTAGCTGAAAATAATATAAAGATCATGAAATTAGTATCAGATTATTGGCTAGCAAAAAGCATTTACAATCCCCTAGGTCTTTTGAAAGAGGATAGCTGATAGCACGAGAAGGTGGAAAAATAAATGAAAATGGTTTAAACTTAAATCTCTAAGCATGTTCATCAATAAATAATAATAACAAGGAGGTTGAGATAAGAATAGGTTACCCTGATCGTTGAACAGTTCACTTTCATTGAAGCTGTCATCAGAAGGATGACCATGAGAGAATCCCATTCTCGATTTCCTCAAGTCTTCTGATGAACGGTTGGCAAGATCTCGGCCATCTTCTGCATCATCATCTCCTTCAGAAGTTGTAGCAGAAATCCAATCAACCAAACTCTCTGACCCACGACTTTTTCTCCCAAACTTCAGTAGCCGCTTAAAACCTCTCGTCACATCCTTGCGGGGTTGGTTTTGGGATGTATTAGCAACTAGAAATGGTTTTTGAGCACTTCCCCATTTTTTCCTCATTCGAGCAGCATCATTCTCAACCTGGGTAAGGGAATGAGAATTCCAAGATGCTGGGCTTCCAATTGGAGAATCCACAGAAGCATCAATATCAGAGGACTCATGCGGGTAAGAAAAAGGATGACGCATGTGTGAATTCCATGCCTCGGGACTTTCAACCGGTGAATCCTGCAGAGATCCTACACTGTTGAAAGTTGATGGGAATGTAGTAGTCATTCCACCCATTGAAATAGGGTCTACTTGAGAAAGAGACCGTGTAGAATCACCTATTTCAGACCCAGAATTACCAGATTTCTCAGACTCCTGGCTCAGTCTCACCTTTCCATTGTTATTATATGCAGAACCTTTGATAGCCATAGTTTCAATAACAACCTGTTCCTCTGTGGCCATGTGCAGAGAATCTCCCACCTCAGATTCCAGCTCTTCAAATTCTTCATTTTTCTGAGTACCAGATGCCACAGAATCTTTCTTCCTGACAGCATTTCCTGCAGAACCTGAACCTGTGCTGTTACCCTTTTTCAGGAAAGACCTTGGTGATTGATCATAAGGGCCCAGATCAGTCTGGTCCATATCAAATCTCAATGGAGTCAAAACAACGCCATCTGAGTTCAAAGGGGGCAAATCCTTAAACTCTGCAGGATTGGCTGAACTTTTCCGTAAAGACTGAGTTCGCTTTGGCTTCTCTTCCTGGATACTTTGCGTCTCTTCAGTAGTGCTTTTGCTACGGGCATAGTTTCTCACCTGCAAGCGGGTCGTTTTACTGACTCCAGAAGAAGGCTTTGTATTTTCTTTTCTCAAATCAGAGAAGTTTGGAACAGACTGAGCAAGAGGATTGTCTCTTCGCCGTCCAGAAGAACGTGAGATCGATGTCGCTGTTGCACGAGGTTGGCCTGAAGGGATATGTCTGTTAGTCAAATTCTTCCTACTTTGCCTTGAAGTAGCATAAATCTTCTCTTCTGAGAATTCAGAAAGATCTTCATCCTCATCATTCTGAAGGGAATCAATCGGATGCTGCAGAAAAGAAAGAGGTTCAAGTTAGAGCCATAAATCATGATGGAATTTTGTGTTTTAATTGTCGAAACAAACTTTGCTTTGAAATACGTAAGGAGTACCTGGTCTCTTTTAACATTTGATTTGAAATATCTAAGTTTCTCGGCACGGTTAGCACCTAATGCTGAACCTTGTCTGTTTATAGAGCCTGAAAATTTAGCCTCCAACTCAGCTCTACTTTGCTCAAGACTATCCTGAATGGCCTTCATCCTAGCTTCCTTCTCTGCTCTGTTCGAACTCCAATCTTCCTTAAGTTTAGCATTTCTCTTCTTCATGTACTTTTCATAATATTTTCCTCTAGAATCATCACCAAAGCTAAGATCGGAGAAACTTTTCTGTAGAGCATCATCATATTCATGACTATCCATTGTCTTCACAAGTGGCTTGGCATCAAAGTTTGCCGCGTTGCTAGAACTCGCACTCCGTTCAAGCGCAGTGTTTCTAGAAGGCAGCGGAGGAGTCGACTCCACTACTCCAGGTCTTCCATACTGTGAGTTAACACCCTGTTCCACATGTGCATCGGCAGGCTCGATTCTCCGTGCAGAACCAGACTGATCCACAGGAACCCTTAGTTTATGCTCTGCAAAAAGCTTTTCAAGCTCATCAGCCTTCATTTTCAACTCATCATGTAGCCCCTGATTTCCTTTAGATTGCCTTACTCTCTGAACTTGCTCTGGAGGTGCAGTTGAGGTTGCAAGGGAATTATTATCCCAACTCTCCGGAACTTCTTTACCAGGAAGGTTCAACTTGCTACTTTCATCAACAAAACCCCGAATTTCATCTCTTTTACCATGCAATTTGCCGATTTGTTCGCGACCGCCAGGTTGAGGTTTTTGGTACTTCATTTTCAGGACTTCAGAATCCTCGCCCTTTTGCTGCTTGCTTGAGAACGAAGACTCCTCAAGGTCTCCAATAAAAGACCTCAAACGGGGTTGAGTAGTACTAGTAGCAGCAACAGATTGACCACTCTCACCCCGACCAGAACCTTCCCTCAATTTCACTCCAACACCACCTTCAAATTGTGCCGATCGAGACCGAGAATGACCTTGGGAACCCCTATTAAGTGAGGGGGCAGCAACCACATGATTTCTCATCCCACCTTCCCTTGCACCAGATGATTTGACATCAGGCATAATAGAAGTGGTGACAACTCCAGAAGACAACTGAGAAGTTTTCATTCCAACAACCTCGGAACTCTTCAAGTGTACCTCAGAAGTTCTCTCCTCTTGATCAAAAATAGAAACTTTGGAGCTTTCCTGAGAAGACCCTTGATCAGTTCTCACAACCTCAAAATTGGAATTGGAAATGGTATCGTTGTTATGATCCTTATCTTCTTCTCCATTCGACTTGGTCTGAGAAACAGAGGAAACAGAAGATGGTGTGCACAAGGGGCTATCGTTATCTTTCTTCTCACTGCTCACGTCGATGCTCATGTCACTGATGCCACTCCACCTCCGCAAAACTGACTTCTCGGTGCTCAAAGAAACATCAGAGGACATCCTCCGAAGCTCTACGGATTTTCCGACGACAACAGGTTTGGGGCCGCTGCCACTGCCGGTGCCGGAGGAATTCTCCTTCTGCTTATTCTCAAAAAGGTTTATTCGGTCCTGGACGCTCAACCGTCGCGCTGCCGGACCCGATGCTGGAGTCATTGATGATGACTCACTGGGCCCTGGAGACTCATCTTTTTTGTTACTATCGTCGTTGGCTTCGCCTTTCTGGTTTACATTGATGTTACTACTACGTCGCTGAAAGGTGGCAAAGGGCTTGGGTTGTTGCCAAGTGGAAAGCTTTGGTGGGTCGGGAGGATGGGCTTCAGCTTGGGCTTCTGGGTGATGGGGCCCAAGGTGGGTCCCGTCGTCAGTGTCAATGGACATATCGGAACCAACTGATGAACGAAGGTCCCTGTCATCGCCACCTTGATTCCAAGGGATAAGGTCCGGTCTTCTTTCATATAGTGACATATATTTTGTGCAAGCTTCACTGCACCCAAATAAAGAATATAAATAAGTAAAATAAATAAATACTGTATAATCTTTTTTGGAACATCAGAAAAAATAAATAAATGAACATAGTCAAAGGCAAAATTATTTTATAGGCAAAATTACTAAATTGGTCTTCCAAGTTTTTTTTTCCAATTTGGTCCTATCACTTTCTTTCGTGTTTTATTTTGGCCCTACCGATGTGTTTTTCATCACAACTCAAGATTCTCACGTAAAAATCACAATTTGGGTATAGTGAGTTCATACTGAAAAAATCTACAAAATCTCTTGATTACTTTTCTGATACTTTACTAATTAGGAAAGGAAATTTAAGCTTAAAAGGTAATGTAAAAACAACCTATAGGACTCATTTGAGAACGTATTCAGTATAATTTAAAGAAGCAATTTGAAAACATAAAATAACTTGAAGGACCTATTTGTGTAAAAAAAAATAAAAAATAAAAAAAAAAAAAAACTTATGAGACCAACTTCAATTCAAAAAATAAGTTTGGGGACCAATCTAGTAGTTTTACAACTTTACCTATTTTATTTTAAACATAACAGATGAAAATGAAAAATACATACTATCCAATTAATATAATAAATACAGCAACGATTCAAATTTAAAATGAGATAGAATTAGGAGGTTGGTTGTTACTTCAATCGATGAGCATGAAAACATTGTGCAAAACGTTGGAGCTGAGAGATGGTGTGCGGATTGAAACCAGAAGCTGATGCACGAGCACATGATGTGGATAGGTCCTGCCTAACTGCACCAAGCCGAACATCTATGGCCCTTAGCAGTTCTTTCCTGTACAAGTTGTCATAAGGAAAATAAAAATTAGCTAAAAAGAATAAGAAGAAAGAAAGGAAAGAACCAATCAAAATTCAAAACCAAGTGTATAAAATGACTATTTAGATCAAAATCTTTTTCAAAGGCTACTCTCAGAGTTAGCTTTCATCTTCTTCCTATACCTAAGTTTTACGGACTATCCTCCACATGATCAACTCTTCTTAATAAGACCTTTGTCGATTGTCTCCTCCCATGGTAAAACCATCTTAGGCGAGATTTTGCCACCTTTTTCTCAATAGGTGCGCTACTTCATCATTCTCTCTAATGTAATACGTTCATTCCTAATCCTATTTTTCCTGTATGACCACTCATACTGTAGCATTCTCATCTCTGCAATACTTAGCTTAAGCTCTTGTTGGCACTTTATCACACAACATTTGGTACAAAGTACAGTGTTATGGCTATTCATTAAAAAAGATAGAACTTCCCTTATAGTTTCTATAGAATATTAAGATTACAATTTACTATTATGGATGATGAGAACTATTATTATGGTATTCGGAGTCGTATCGGGTTTGGAGTGTTAGTTCTTGAAAGTTGAAACTAGAACGGAATATATATATATATATATATATATATATATATATATATATATATTGGTAATTTTGTATAAATAGGTGTCATTATGCTTGTGAATATTATATCTTGTAACTTCAAAACCTCATGACCAAAATATTATTCTGACTACTACTCTCATCTTACATTTGTAACTGCATAAGTTTAGTTTCGTATCTCTATTATAATAAAGGAAGCGCTATCACACAAACAATGAGAAAACATGCAAGATGTAGAGCACCCAGACAAAATGAAAGAGGGTAGAAATGTTACGTGGTTGCATCTGCTGCGGCAATGGCTCCAGTTCCATTCCCACCTGGAGCAAATTCACCAAAATACTGTCAGCACATTATTATCAATCACTCAATTAATTAATTGAAAGAAACTCTTTTGACTCCTGAATAACCACAACTCTCAAGTCAAAATGCCAACTTCATAGTCTTTTCCTCGGAGGTCAGGGCCATGCAGGCCAACAATCTTAATATAATAATTCAACAAATATCACCTGCAACTAGCATTCGTAAAATCTAGATGGCACAAATGCTCTGAGATTTTTCTTACATTGTTTGAGGCATAAGAAACAATCTGATGAGAATTTTAATCTCAAATTTTTCTTCTATAAAATCTAATAAAATATAAATTTCTTCTATTTGGCTCTTCACTTTCCTAATTTTATTAGGTTTATAGTTCTTTTCTCGGTATCGAAGCCCACGTGATTCCTGGTTCAAGCACGAGTTACATTCTTTGTTTCGGTTTCTTTCCAAGGTGTCAATATTAAATCTTCAACCTGCATTGACATGCTCTTAACTACTTAGATAAAGCACTTAGGTGCAATTATTGGAGCATTTGTTATAAAAATTCAATATTGTTTTTTCCGTTTCTTCTCTGGCTAAAATTAATTTACTATCTTTTTCTAACTATTCAAATATAAATCTTCATCAAGATGACATATAGTAGTATCACCAAATTAGGCCACAACTAGATAAACCAATACAGACACGAGAAAATATTAAAAAAGTGCACCTAAAACAAGTAGTCAGCGCATAAATATAGCCTGAAGATTTTGTCTATGATAACAGTACTTTCATTTCATGGTGAACTATGTAAAATGCGTTACTTGACCTTACTTTAGTAGTAAAAAAATATAAACAAAGGGGAAATAGAAAGGAAAGGAAAATTGAAATTATGAATGAACTTTGCATCAGTGAAACTTCCAAGTTTGGACAAATAATCCCGATCATCATAACAAAAATTTATAACTGAAGAATTTTATTTTCCATTTTTTTTTTTTTTTTTGCATGGCGGAAAAGGAAACACTTTTTCTCTTTGTCAACACGGTATGCAGTAGGGAAATGCAACAACGAGTAACTCCCTTCCATAAATGGCAGCATAGTGATCATGCAGACTAAGCCAACTAGTCAACTAAAGAGGACACCAATTGTTCGATGCATGATACAAACAACTAATAATCTTATCAGGGGCACAACTGTACAAATTTAAAAGACAATTCATCAAAGTAAAGTGACAACATTATCAAAAGATAAGTTCCAAATCATGCAGAACATATCAAACTTAAGAAGTCATTGGTTATGTCTCATTGAAAGGAAAACATACCTTGTGAATCCGCACGCTGATCCCCTGCCCCCTGAAGCAAGACATTCCAAGAATCAAGAAAAACGTAAAGAAAAAGTGATTGCTTCGCTCAATTATTTGCTTTGTTATTACCTGGGAGTATATTCTTCGTGCTGCTTCCAATTGGGACATCTCTGCATCAAAGGTATTGACCATTTCCAAAACCTCTGGCGTGCCAACAAACTGCACAAACCTGCAAGGACCACCATCAAACAAGTCGGAAAGATAACTAGAGGGCTGAATGCATACAAAGGCAGAAAATTCAATAGCATATTATATACATATATATATATATATATATATATATATTCCCATTTCATTGCTTTAACCTCTCAAGTGTTCCTTTTGTAAACCACGTCTCAACATTTTTTTGTTTCCCAATTTCTAGCTTAATTGACTGGGCAGCTAGGGCAGCCTGCTCTTCTGCAACCTTTAAATGGGTCAAGAATGGCTTTACTAATCCTGATGATAATTTCTGAGTGTTCCCATCACTTGAAACAAGCAACTCACATCTGCCGATATAATAGAAAAAAAAAATATAAGGAAACATTATTAGTAACTCTAATTAGCAGAAAATCATCACATAACAAATTAGGAAACCCTGAGGAATGGCAACCGCACCTTGAACGTTTCGGAGACAACTGAAGTACGGCATAGTCAAGAAGTGTGTCAGACTTCATTCTTTTTTTTACTAAAGAGAACACCGAATCACTCCTGGCACCTTTTCACCTAACTTGATGCATTCTTAACCATCATCTTCATTTGGCATTGGCAACAATTAAAAATGAGTACAACTCCACTCACTCTAATAAGAAATCTCAAACTCAGAATGTTGATTCTGCACAAAGAGGAAAACAAACAATTCAGACAAAAATGAAAACTTTTTTTTTTACTAAATTCTGCATCATGAGAGTCATTTCCAAATTGGCATTACTGTACAAATCTACATTTTTCAATCAAGTTGAAATTTGTATAAATTTAAGAGATTCCCCACATGCCCATAAAGGTAAATCCCACCTGCTCCAATGCTTAACAAAGTCACACCATAGATCCCAACTCAAAATCCAATTCAAAACCAAAAATTCAAGCTTTTAATCAAGTAAAGTAACCCAAGTTCCCCCAAAAGAAATAGATCTGATTCAGCAAAAGACCAAACTTGACTAAAGTTGAATGCACAACTACAAACCCAAAATCCCATACCAACAAAGCTAAAGCTAGAAACTTGCAACCAAAAAAAAAACATCACTAAGAATTCGTTTAACACAAACAAATATTCATGCAGCAAAATCAAAAGTAAGAAAATAATAAAATAAAATAAATACCCTAATCATTTACATTCAAAACTGGAAATGTGAGACGATCGTGTACTTGAATGCAAGAGATCTTGGATTGTGTTACCCGATCCTCCAATTTGGATTTCAAAAGGGTACCAGCATTTGGCTCCTCTTGTCTCTTTTTATCTTCTTCCTCCTCCTCCTCCTTTTGTGTCTCTCACTGTTCAACAAAATGAGCCTCTTTCTTTTTTTTCTTTGTTTGTGTTTTTTTTTTTTCCTCCAAGTTTTAATTTTTTTTTTTAAGTTTTACGAAAACCCCACAATGAAAAGGATGGTTTTTGCTTTACTCATCATCCTTCATTTCAAATCCTCTTCCTACTCTCTCTCTCTTCACTGTAGAAACTAGAGAGTGGAGAGAGAATGGCGTGCTTCACAGTTCACACCAAAAAAAAAAAAAAAAAACAAGAAAAACAAAACAAAAGAAGCTGTCACTGTTTCATATGCAATTTGTAAAATGTTCAAAAAAAAAAAAAAGAAAGAAAGAAAGAAAGTTTCAAATTTTAGTTACTTCTGACTTACTGAGATTTTTTTTTTTTTTTTCAAGTCAATAAAAGACAAGGACTTTTGTGGTAGTGGCAAATTTCAATTTCAATTTCAATTTGATTCAAAAATTTTTTTTACTAGGACGAATTATCCGAGGTTGTTCTTTAAGGAATGTACACTATTTGACTAAGTTCTTATAGTCATGGTTAAATCTAATGCACCTTCCATCCCTGGGATGGTGAGAAAATGGATAATGTATTGATAATGTAAAATTTTTTATATTATCAGTACATTATTCATCCGTTTATGGTTGTTGATTTTTAAATTAAATAAATGAGTGGTAGATGATAGACGGATGGTATAAAAACATTACACCGTCAATGCATACTCATTAATCTCATGATTTATTGGCCAAGATTTTCTTTTCCCCGTATTCTTTTGTCATAATCATTAAATTTCATCCATTTTATTAAGAAATAGTTTGTGTTTGATTTCGTTGTTTATTTCCCTTTTGCACCCAAACAAAAATTTATTAAATTCTATGACATAGCTGATTTTATAAATATTTTTTATAATAAAAAATGCTAGCAAGTACAGTATAATCAAAACAATGTTTAAAAAAGTAAAAGTTGTGATTTTATTCTAGAAAATGATGAATTTCAAATTTCTAGAATTAGTGATTATAGATTTTCAATATTTTTAAATGTATTTATTAAAGTTCACTTGTTTGCTAGACCTTCTAATTAATTATGAGTGTTATAAACGAATGACTTAAAACACTCATTAAAAGTCCGCGTAAGTCAGCTCAGTTAGTAGCTGTAAAGACATCTAGGTAGCTTAGACCCCAGGTCTTGGATTCTAATCTCAGGTACCTCCTTTGTAATAAAAAAAAAAACACTCATTAAGATTATTAGAATTATATTACGTTGTCTTTTTCGCAACATAGAAAACTATGTTTGTTAATAACTATTACATTTAACCAAGTAAAAATTGATATAAGAGAACTTTTTATCATTTATCATTAATTGTTATCATTCATGTGATTACTAAATAGAAAAAATGAAATGGACCTTAAGGTATATTTAATTCAGTATGTGATTAGGCTATGGTCAACACTATGACCATATTATATTATAGCTCAAAATCAAAAGCTTTAGATGCATAATTCATTTTTTAGAAAATGATTATGATACTTTAATGAATACTAGTACTTGGTTTTGGTGTCATAGTTTTTTTTACGGAAAAATTTATATTTGGGTATTGTATATATATAAAAAATTGTTGAAAAAGATAATTTCCTCATATTTTAAATGTTTTCAGTTCAAACAAAATTATCTTCAAATAAAAATACTTGTGACCAACAAAAAAAGGCACAATAATATGTAGAGTAACTTATGCTGCATCGTTTCAAAAAAAAAAAAAAAAAAAAAAACTTATGCTGCATAATTAATCTTCCATCTCTCGCCCACGTCGTAAATCCTCCACCAATCCAATTTTTTTTATATATAAATGTGAGAATTAAAACTAAATTTTTTTATGAAAACCATTTTTTTTAAAAAAACAATATATATATATATATATATATATAAATTATTTTGGTATTTCCCATCATATTGCATAAAAGAGATCACCTAAGAATTTCCATAAAAAACAATGAGATTATAGAGACAAAAGAAGATTAAGAATTAAAAAAAAAAAAAAAAAGCAGCCGACATCTTGCATCATTCAGTAAATAGATTTATTATATATTAAAATTAATAAATTTATTAAGTTAGAAGAGTTCAATTGTTATTGTCTTCTTTCTAATTACCGTGAGTCAGAAGAACATACAGTAATTTAGTTACAACATCCCCGAAGTGCACTTTGAAATTTATGTCTCGTACTTGGTTATTACCTAAATTTTTAAAATCCCATTTACTTCCTTTTCATAGTTTTTCAGAGTGTGTTTTGAGTTCCATAAGTGAGAGACTAATTTTTCAAAGTATAGCTTCCGAATTTTATTTGTTTTTTTTTAATTGACTTATTCAAGTTTTAATCCTTGAATTTAAATGTTATTTTGGAATTAATTCATGAATATATTTTTTTTACTGTTTTGGGAATCCTAAACTTTGCTCAAACATTTTGAAATGGTTATTTTCGTCACTTAGTTGATGATATGATCCATGACATGCAACATCATTTTCGTAACATCAACATGTGACATGTAACATCTCGATTTCTGATTCCAAGCTTAATCAGAATAAGCCTCAGTTAGGATCAATGAAAGAATTAGTAGTAAATCATGTATAGGAGTTCAGAGTAATGCACTAGAGTTAGAAACCATTAAAATATGAAAAATTAGTGATGTAATCGATTACAATCATTATGTGAGAAGCCCTAAATTTGATTTAAGAGAAGTAATCGATTACCTTCCCCAAGGTAATCGATTACCTTGGGGAAGGTAATCCATTATGAGGCTTCTATGAGAAAGTAATTAGTTGAAGAATTAGGGTGGTAATTGATTACTGCCTGAGGTAATCGATTACCAGTCGTATAACCTAGAAAAAAATAATGACTTGGAGGCCAATTAAGCAAAGCTTCTTCAAGAAGCTATTCATTTCCAACCATGCAAAAAAAGAAGCTTCCTTATGAAGCCATTAATTTGAGGTCATTCATTCATTTCTTCATGCAAAAGAAAAACAAGGCAAGACACAACATCAACAACAAACACATACACTTCTCATTCCTTCTTCATTCTTCTTCATCTTTTCATCCTCCTCAAGGGACCAAGAACAAAGCATCATCATCATCAAATCCCAACCAAGATCAAGCACAAAATCACCCCCATTATCACACCACACCTCACGCCCCCATCACCACCTCCCTTAAAGTTTTTAAGTTCCATGATCATGGGTTTTGGTGTATTCTCATGCCTCAATCTTCTCAAGTAAAGGAGAACCCTCTTCCCTCGTGTAACTCTCATCACATGCTCATTCATACTCGCATTTTGGTGGCTATACTAAGGTGGCAAGCTAGGATTAAGTGGTTCAAGTGCTAAAAGCTAAGGTGTTGGTTACTCTCTCCCTTTAATTTGAGGTAAGGAGGGGGTATTGCCTCTATTTAGAAGGTATATTCTAGATTGTATATAGTGGGGACTAAGGATAGGGAATTAAGTAGAGTAAAGAACCTTAGGGTATGTGATAATGATAGATTTTAGGGTAGATAATAAGTATAACAAGGGAATTGTTAGTATGGTTGTGGAAATATATAAATATTGTTAGATATGAAATATGGAACCCTTGGGATGTTTGTGGAGTAGATAAGAAAAAGGGAAAAAATAGTAGTTGTAGATTTGTTATAATGTAGAATGATAATGAAGAATGATGATTATATGCTAAGTGAAATAAATGAATGTATGAATTAGTTATGGATGAATGGATGGATTCTAGAACTTAGAAGGGGATTGGAAGGGATAAGGAAATAAATAATGAGATTAAGAAATGAATATGATAAAGACTCTAGAACTTATAATGAAATTGGAATGAAAAGTAAGTGGTTAATAAATTAATCAAGAGTGTTGATAAGTGAAGGATGATGAGAGGAAAAACAAAAAAAAAAGGAATTATATTAATAAGGCAAAACTGCTCGTTTGGTCCCCTAAGTTATTTTTTTGTTCTATTTTGGTCCCCTAAGTCTTTTTCGTTTTAAAGTGGTCCCCCAAGTCTTCTAATGTCAGCCCCGTTGGTCCCTTCCGTCACTTACACATTAACGTCGTTTCTTTCTGCTGACCTGACACCGTTAGTGACCCACGTTTATTGTCCACGTGTATTCTCTTTAAAATGTCCGTTTTGTCCCTGTATATCTTCCTTTCCTCCTTTCTTAATTTGGGATTTAGGGTTTTGGTGTTTCCAAAATCCCTAAATCAAGATCGAATCTCTCCCTCTCTCTGCTGTAATCTCTGGCTTTCTGCTGCAACCATGTCTTCAATGCGCCCAGGTTCGTCTTGCTCTTGCTCATCCTCGTTGGCATCGAAGCATTACAGCAAGGATCCACCACTCTGCAAGTGCGGTGTGGAGGCACTTCTTCGCATCTCACGCACAGTTGAGCATTATGGTTGGAGGTTTTGGGGTTGTCGGTTTTATCAGGTATTATTATGGGGTTTATTTGAATGTGTCATTTTTCATTATTCATTATCCTTCTCTAATTCTCTGATTTTGCTTGTAGAAGGATAAGAAGGATTCTGGGTGTGGGTATTTTGAATGGTTTAATGATGATGATGAGAAAGAGAGGGTGATAAGAGGGCAACGAATGAAGATTGGTGAGTTGCAAGCTGCATTGGATGCCACAAGGTCTGAACTGAGCTCTGCATTGATTGAACTGAAGCTGAAAAAGAAGGAGGTGAAGGGGATGAAAAGGGATGCCATCCAGGGAATTGTGTGGAGGAACATTTTGTCAATTTTGTGTCTTCTGATGTTTGCATTAAACTTGTATCTCATTAGGGTGTGATTGAGAAAGTTTAGTGATAGTTGTATCTCATTAGGCTAATGTATCTTGGGTATGAAATGTCTGTTTTGGCCATGTAAATGTACTCTGGTTTGACTTTGCTAATCTTATCTGTTTTGGCTATGCTATTTTACTCTTGCTTGATTTGTTTAATGTACTGATGCAGTATCAAACAACCATAACAGCAAAGTAATGCAAGATGCTTCATAAGGCATCATTTAATATCCATTACTAATGGTTCACAGTAAGCAATACATAATTTGGTTCTGATGGCTCATAACAGTAGCCAATACATAACATAACCTAGTTCTAATGGCTCATAACAATAGCCAATACAAAACAATAACCAGTAGCAAATCCAAAACAATAACCACTACCCAAATCCAATACATAACAGGTTTTTGGGCTAAACACCATAACACAAAAGTAGTGGTTATACAAAAGCAGTGTTTTCATAAGCACCCAAAAGATAACATAAATTCAAAAGCCTAATGACATCATAAGCAATATAACTACTTCCATGGCCTTCTTACGGGGATCTTCTCCCTAAAGACAGATTTAACTGGAGCAGAAGTGGCAGCAATTTTGGGAGCAGCTCAAAGATGTTTTCAGCAGCCATTCTATAAACAAAACAGAAAAAATAATTGAATTAAAGCATGCCTTCAATTAACTAACAAGTTTTCTTTTGAAAGGAATTAACTAACCTTGTCATCCACCATCTTGTTCCCTCAGCTTCCTTTTCCAGTTTTCTTTTGATTCTTGGTAACACACTACCTTCGAATGTCTGAATTTTGGCTCTGTTTGAAGCCCACCTCTCCATCAAATAGATCCTTATGTCCTCCATCATAGTGATGATTGGTTTCTGTCTTGCAGCAAGGATGACAGAGTTGAATGTTTCTGACATGTTGTTGACAAGAACATCACATTTTGCATCGAATGTGAACCAGCTCTTACTCCAGAATCTTGGGGGAGTCTGGATCAAATGCTTGAATGCTTCCAAATTGTACTCCTTCATCTCATTCATTGCATTATGCCAAGCTTGTGGATGTGTTGCTCTGGCTGCCTTCCACAGCAGATCCTTGAGTCTTTTACCAGGGAATAATTTCCTGAAGTTGTTGTAAAAATGTCTCACACAAAACCTATGTGAGACTCCAGGTAACAACTCAGCCAAAGCAGGGACCAAACCCTGTGATGAATTACATAGATAGAATAAGGGACCAGTTTAAAATAACAAATAATTTTAAGGACCAATTTGAAATAAAAAGATCAGTTAAATTCATCACCTTTTGTTGATCAGATATAAATGTGTATAATCTGCATGCCCCCACACCACCAAGGTCTCTAACAAGAAGCTCTAGAAACCATGCCCACGATTCCTTATTCTCACCCTCTACCACTACCACTGCTATAGGAAGCATCTGATCATTGGGATCCCTTCCTACAGCAGCAAGTAGTTGACCTCCATAGTATCCCTTGAGGAAGCAACCGTCAAGTCCAATAATTGGCCTGCACATAAGGAAACTGTCCCTACATGCTTTAAGGCAGACATATAATCTCTTGAATGTTGGCAATGGAGATATCTCAGGGACCAACATTTCCTCTTCACCATACTGTTCTTCATACCTCTGCAGCTCTAACTTCACTGTGGAACCAGGGTTTGTCCTCAACAATTCATGGCAATAATCTCTAAGCCTTGCAAATTGGTCCTTGAATGAACCACTAAGTAGGTCAAATGCTTTCTTCCTTGCTCTGTAAGCTTTGCCTCTTGTCACACCAGTGTTCCACTTCTCATGAGCTTTGTCTTGGATATCATCCAACTTAATGTTGGGATTTTGCCTCACACTTGATTGCAGCCTTTGTCCAAGCCATTTGGAAGTGCAGAACCTTAGCCTATAGTCCCTGCTGCAAGTGTGCTTGTAACGTACAGTTCTCAACTGCCAAGTATCCTCATTGGGTACCCTACCACAGTAAGCATACCAATCACACCCAGGTTTGCAGAAAACCCTAACCCTCTTTGAGTCATTCTTTGTGAATTTCAAATTCCTCCCACTGTGTACTGAATAAGTCCTGATAGCATCCTTAAACTCTGCCTTTGATGAAAACAGTGTGCCTACAACCCATTTATACTCATGCATACTCCTTGGCATGGTGAATGAGGGGTGTTAGATTCTTCTACACATAACCTCATCATCAGCAGAATCAGGTCCACTCTCAAGTTCTTCATCAGTAATGTCTTCATCAGATAACCCATGGAGCTTAGTAGGAGCATGATCACCTTCATCAGCACTGAAATGAAGAGAGTCATTCTCTGACTCTCTTTGCTCAGCAAAATCAGAGGCTCTAGGGTCACTTGAGACCTCATTGTGCTCCACCCTGTTCTTACGTGGTCTCCCTCGTTTCCTTTTTGCTGAACCAGAAGCTTCACCAGTATTACTCTTCCTCTTTCTTGCATTTTCTTCAACTACCTGTTCAGGCTCAACAATTTGTTCGGTGTTAACTCCCTCTTCACCCTCAACTCTATGTTCAGCCTCTTGACCTTGTTCATTAGCAACATTTGCATCTTGACCCTGTTCAACCTCTTCACTCTATTCAGTCAAACCAGTGGGAGCTTCAGCACCAACATTGTCAAAGTAACCCTCATCTCCATCTTCATCATCAGAGTCACTGAATCTACAATTCAGTGCACTATCCTCATCATCAGAATCAGTACCCTCATCTCCCTTATGTAAATCAGTTGTTGCTTGCACTCCTTCTACACCAACATTTGCATTCACACCCTCCATACCTTCAACATTTGCATCAGACCAACCCATACCATCAACTCCATCATATGGATGTTGAATGTCATCTTCATGTCCCACATATGCAGGGATTGAAGGGATCACTTCAGGCTGTGATATTTGATGAGTCACATACATTTGAACAAGTCCATTTCTCCTTGCCAAGTTCACCATCTCCCCAGCACCTTCATCATCTTTAAGCTCCTTCAACTGACTACCACATGCATACCACATCTTGTGAACACCAGAAGCATACTTCATCTCATTCTCCACAATTCCAACAATCTCAAAATAACTCCATCTATCTGGATCACACTTCCAGACAGAGCTACTCCCTTAGTATTTTAGACTACCACCTCCAGGGTCAGAGAAAGATCCTCCATGAAAAAATTGCACAGTGAAATAGTTCTCCATCACTACATCCAAAAAAAGAAACAATAAGCCCAAATGCTTAAACCCTAAATCAGTGATACAAAGTATAAACCCTAAACCAACATCTAAACTAACATATGCACAAACCTACATGGAGCATTTCAAACATGGTGGATACTCATATTGCAACGGAGTAAGTAAAAAAAAAAGAGGGGGGGTAAAAACCTAACCTTTTTGAACCACAACTTGCGCGCACCTTACAACTCCCAATCGCGATCACAGAGAAGAAGAATGTGGATGCAGAAACGATTCAATATCAAGCCCTACGGAAGCTCTGTTTTTCCCTCCAAACCAGCTTTTCTCTCTCACAACACACAATGACTTCAGAGAGAAGAAAGGAGAAGGTAATGAAGAGTCAATCCAAAACGACGATGTTTTGGTATCCACCCAAACAACCAAACGACGTCGTTTTCTTCCCCCATTTTAAAACGTGACAACAGGGATACACGTGGGTCACTAACGGTGCCAGGTCAACAGAAAGAAACGGCGTTAATGTGTAAGTGACGGAAGGGACCAACGGTGCTGACGTTATAAGACTTGGGGGACCACTTTAAAACAAAAAAGACTTAGGGGACCAAAATAGAACAAAAAAATAACTTAGGGGACTAAACGAGCAGTTTTGCCTATTAATAATGTGAGAAGGACCCACATATTATGGTGTGTGAATATAGGACTATAGTGTAGAATTATGATAGGTATGAATGTATGACTATGATGTGTGTAGAGGTATGATTAGGATGTATGTGAATATATAAATGGACCCTTCATAAATGAGCGTGTATATAAATGGACCATCCATAACGTAGCCAAAATAGGTATATAGGGACCCTCCAATATGGAGTGTGTAATAATTGTAAATAGGACACGTCTTTATGGTGTGCGTAAGCGACATATGATAGGACTCGTTCTTAAGGTGTGTGTAATTTAAAAACAACAAGACCCACCTTAGAGGCGGGAAGTAATGGTAATAGGACCGCCGCGAAGTGAGTGAAGGATAAGAAAGATTAGAAATGAATAGATAGAACTATAGAAAACATCATGATTTAGGAGGCAAGGACATAGAAACAGGAAAGGAAGCTAAGATACTGTAGGCGGTGCCGAATAAGACTTAATTTAATAGTTAATGGTAAGGACTTAGTTGTTTACTATGTCTTTTTAGAATGTATTTTTTAAGTATTGTGTAATGCTCATTTCCTTGCTGTTTTTACACAGGTATCGAGACTGAGTATACACCTTTGCAGGCCGGGCAGGAGGACTCTCTCTCCCAGGGAGAGTATGTTGTAGTTGTAGATTCTGAAACATGTTCTGGGCCAAGTATTTTGGTTATAATGTAACACTTTTTGGTATAAAATGTAATTAATGCTTTGGGGTATTAAAATGCAGCACCAGGTTGCCACATAACTACTTTATAGTTTGGGAAGGTGTTATCTTTTGAGAATCAAACTAATCCAAGACTTGTAAACTTCATTCAACTTCACGGAGATTTTCATAAGTAACTAAGATATTTAAAAAGAAATTTTTAAGTAACCAAATCTAATCAGGATCATTAGTGTATTAACGAAGGTAGAGTGTTACATGACATATTATATGGTGTCATGTGACATCACATGATTTTTTTATTAAAAAAATAATTTATTTTAAAAGTAATCTAAATGTCCTATTTTATTTTAAAAAAATGTCATTTTTAATTATTTTTGATAAATTTCTTTTTTTTTTAATTTAAAAAATCAACGTGATATCACATGACACATTATCTATCAATGTGGCGAAGGTGACGTAACATATCATTATTGGAGGTGTAACGGTATGGTCTGATCCGATCTTTGATGAATATTAGTGACCGGACCAATTAAATTAACATAGTTCGATCTAATTCGATTTAGATATATTTTATGTGCAAAGACTGGACCGAATCAGATCGTTAATAAATAATCCGGTCCAATCCAATCTATTTAATACATTTAGTTAAAATTTAAAATATCGAAAATAACCTCAATACAAATAACATCAAATATTCACATTAACATCTATCGAAGGGAAACTAGTTATTGATGTTAATTATTTATAAAATATTTAAAACTAATTTTCCAACATTGGATACAGTTCAATAGTTCAGCACTATTTGCTAACTGAATGATAAAAATGCTCAAATTCATTGGGTTTAGAAACCTGTACAGCAAATCAATAGTTCAATAAGTTTAGAAAACCGTACAACGACAAACTTACTCATGTGTTTTTTTATTTTTTTTATTTTTTACAATAATTGGTCCGGTCCAGTCCTCGTGGTCTCAAAAATTATGAAATCATGGACAGAATCATAAAGCAATGGTTTGAAATTTTTGAGACAAGACCGGTTTAATGCCAGCGGTCTCGCGATCTGTGCCCGAGCCTCTTACATCCTTAATCATTATTTAAGTGATGAAATGACTATTTTCAAATATTTAAAGAAAGTTCACGGATTCAAAACATTAAAAAAAAAATTTAAAGATCAATTCCTAAAAACACCTAATTTTAAAAACTAAAAACTTAAATAAGAAATAAAGCTAGTTGATCAAGAAGAGAAACCTACACAAGGAAACATACGTACAAACCTACAAACAAAATTTTAACACTTGTTATTTTTTAAATTTTAAAATAAATAAAACAACATAAAATACAAGTGTAGTAATTTTATGCATAGTTATATAGATTTACAAATAAATCTCTCTAAGTAGGTCTCTTAATCATTTTTCTATCAAGATTACATTAACAAAAAAATAATAAAAAAATGATTTATCGTTAGAACTTAGAATGGCAAGGATTATAACGTCCAAAGTATTTAATTTTTTTCCCACTCGGTTCTCTAGGTACATCCAGATTCGGTTTAGGTTGCGTGCCTGACTATGATATGTGCTGTGAGTTCCAACATGAATTTTTTGCATCCATAAAGAATCGAACTCGAGATCTTACTTAAGTAAATTGAGCCGCTTACCACTCATCCTAACTCATATTGATAATATTTAATTTTTTAAAAATCTTTCAACTAATTTATGGATTTAATTAGCTACGACCCTAATAAGCTTTCATATCCTGTTATTACAACCCTCACATTTCAACATTATTGGAAAGATGTGGAAAAGTTTCTTACGTTATCATCAATTCATCACCATTAAACATTGAATATTAACTGCAATTAAATAGGAAATTTATGGAATATTATATTTCAAAATACCTTGTTTTTCTCTAATGATAAAACTAAGAATAATGTCAATAAATAATAATAATAATAATAATAATAATAATAATAATAATAATAATAATAATTTATAGATAATGATAATATATAGAAAGATGAGCACTCTTAGAAGATGAAAGGTTGGATATACTTCACTTTATTTTTAATTCACTGGTCAAATGATGAATTTATAAAATAAATTTTAGAAATAATATCGAACTATTAATGATAAAGTAAATTAAATAAGTAACCCTATTTTAGAGGGAAAAAATGGCCCTGAGAAAAAGGAAATGTAACAAAGAATTGGTTGAATTATATATTATGTATTTATTAAATTAGCCCCTTTTTAAAGGGAAAAATGCCCCTAGGGCAACAACCAAAAAACTCTTAATACTCTTAATTTAACATATATTTTTTGAAATATTTAATTTAACATATATAAAACGTCCAAAAATTGGAAAAATGTGAATGCAAGCTCAAATCTTATAAGAAGACAATATTTTTATTTGGATGACAAAATGGACTACTCTTTTAACGGTTTTTTTTTTGGTTTACGAGGGAAATCTCACTGTCATTGTCGCACATTGACGACTCTGATGGGCAACCCCGCCTCCAGGTCATAGCCTGCAAACTGCCCGGAGAAGGTCAACCACTCCCGAAGGAGCGACAGACTCATACCGCCGAGGTGGGATTCGAACCCGTGTCCTTGCAGACCGAGGACAAAGTCCCAAGTCAGGTATGCCACACCTCTTTGGTTTTTAACGGTTTTTTTATTTGCATTAAAAGTGTTTTTTTTAACCAATATTTAGATTAATCTCTTTCATAAAAAAAAAATCACCAATATTGATAAAAATTCTTTGGACAAGGTCTACGTGCTTATGAATAGAATACATGACATTATACTTAAATAATCCATGTTTACCTAATCTCTTTCAAAATAAAAAAATCACCAATATTGATAAAAAATTTTTGGATAATGTCTTTCTATGTGTATATTAATCGAATATAAGACATTATACTTAAATAATTCATGTACAATAAAATTTCTATAAATTAATAGTGTCGGATCACATAATTTTATTAATTTAAAGAGATAATAATTGCACACCAAAAAAATATATTAAAGAGATAATAATTACTCGATAAATTAATAATTAATTAAATTAAAGAGATTTTTTTATTCAACTATACTATAATATTGTTTTTGACACTGTAACATTCATTTGCAGGATGAAGTAGCCTCAAAGAATTTAAATGAAGGAACTACAACCGAAGAAGACATTCATGAACTTGATACGATGATTAATGGTCTTGGGTATCGCAATAAAATGAATGTCAATCACCTACTAGATTACTCGGGTGTAAATGATACATGTTTAGAGGTCCAAAGTTCATAAGAAATTATAGTTAACAGTGTTGAAAATCTTATCGAGGATGAAATTGAAGAAGATGATACAATGTCTTTGCAACCGATTATGTGGAAAGAAGTACTCATAGCCGCAACAACTATTCGCAATTTTTTGTTGTAGTATTAGAAAGCAACATCAGAGCTTTTGAATGGAGTAAGGAAAATTAGAGCTGAAATACAACTAGATTTAAATTTTAAGAAAAAAGCAAACAATAATAGAGTCATATTTTACTAAGTAGTCTTGGATATATTTGTAATTTTATAAATTTATTAATTTATAAAGGACCATAAATTTATATAAGGGTCTTCCAAAAAATTATTATTTTATGAATTTATCAAAATTATTAATTTAGTCTTTGAACTGAAGTCGAAACTAAGAAAAATTATTATTTTAGAGAGATTATTAATTTATCAAGTATTAACTTATAGCAGTTGTACTGTATTATTTTTATTTTTACTAGTGCATTCGTGTATATCAAGTCACATTTTTAACTTTTGCTCATTACGACACTCATAAGATAAATTTGAAAACAAAAAATAGAATTTTAAAATTAAAGTTACCCAAACATTAAATTTATCAATTAAAAAATTAAAACAAACAGTAAAAAAACAATTTTAAAGTTGATAATTGCCGTACATAATAACACTAGATTTAATAATTATATACTCTATTCATGATATGGGAAGATTGGTTGCAGTTCATTATTGGAAAATTAGAGTTTACTTAAAAAAATTTGAGAGAAAAATGATATTTTTACACCTTAAAAGTATAAGGACGAAAGAAAAAAAAGAATGGTGTGACATAAAGAAAGAGTAAAACAGAAAATTGATAAGGTGTAAATACAAATAAAAAAAAAAGTTGTATGAGTATAAGGATTGAATGTCAGATAGTAAACTAAGGAGTTAATGTATGTTTGGATTAGAGTCATGCATAATCGTGTGATTATAATCTAAAAAAAAATCAGAATATTAACTCCCGAGATTTAGAGAAACAACGTTATTTTAAGACCAAAATTGAAATATGTTTTGTTCTTATAATCTATTTTGCAAACATGCGCAATTGAAATTGACATACAATTAGGCGTTGGTTGGGTACGGAAGAAAATAGAGTTTGTAGGTTAGAGATTCGGTTCTTGATAATACAACAACTGTGATATATCGTTTACAACTCGCTATAGCGGTTGAATTAGTCTGAACATGCAAAGGGAAATTAAGATGTCACTTAGAGTCAAAGCCCCCCTCCCCCCTTAAAAAAAAGGCTAAATATGAGTCATGTCAAACATAGCTCAACTCGACTTGACATGTTTAAGGAATAACTCGAGTCGAGTTCAAGTTCAGCTCAATTCGAACTATTTTTTCACTCAAACTCGACTTGATTAAAGTTCGCGAGTTTTTTAACATGTTAATAATCTCAAATGTGTGCATATCGTCAGCTTGAATGATAATCATTAATACATGCATACATACTTACATTCACACATATAAAGATAGGTGGTGCATTTAAATCAATATTTTTATAATTTTGTTAGGTTTAACATATATTATATTCAAATATTAATATAAAGCATATATACATATGTATATAGATATAATCCAATAAAGTCATGAACTTAACAAGTCAAATTATACTTGATTCAGTTTCAACTCGTTTATTTAACGAGTTCAATTTTTAACTCATTTAGTTCATGAATCAAATTTATTGAATTAATTAACGAGTCGAATTTCAAACTATTCAATTTATTTCCAACCCTAAAAACAGCTAATTTTTAGTTATCATATACGGAGTATGTTTTCTCACCAAATATAGCCTGTGTCTGATGGACCAGGATACTCTGTCCCAAATCATGTCCAAAATCTTGTCCCCAGCCAATCACACTCCATTAAGAGTGTGTTTGGTATGACAAGCTTATAGCTTATTGATTTGGTCAATAAGCTATTAGAGCTGTTTGGTGAACAAAAAATAAAAGAAGATTATAGCTTTCAAAAAGGAAGTTTATAACTTTTGAAAGCTAGCTTTTAGAAAGCTACATCAGGTAGCTTTGAGAAAAAAATAAGAGTTTTCAATAAATCATATCTCAATTTTACCCTTTTTTATTAAATTATATTATTATTTATTCTGGCCCAAATTAATATTACCCCCAAATTTTTTACTTTTTTCTCTCAAACCCAAAAACCTAGAATCCTTCTATATATTCAACATCTGTACGCACCACACCAAAACCATTCATAAAGAAATCCTATATTTAACTATTAATTCAGGAGACATAAAGGTATGTGATATTTATTTTAACATTGATCATCAAATTTCTCTTTCACTTTTTTGTTATCCTCAATTTTTTTTATTTTGTGAATTTGGTTCATATTAGATTTGTGTGATTTTGTGATGGTAGTGTGTCCAATCAATAGGCTAAAAGTTTTGTCATTCTTTCATGTAATTGTTAATAAGAAAACCGTGACATTTTTATAAAAATGTTTAAAGTGCAGTAGTACTTAGTAATAATTATTATGAATGTTATAATTTTTTTTATCATTTATATCTATATGAATGAAGTATATGTCTTTCTCTATAAGCTACTAGTGTAGTATCATCGTCATTGAAACATTAATGTTATGTACTTTTCAGTCATTTAACATGTTTAAATTAGTTGTACAACTAGTTTTGCCAAATAACTTTAGTTCAATAAACTAGCTATACAGCTATATAAGCTAGGTTCACAGCTATAAGTTATAAGCTCACAGCTATCAGCTACAAGCTCACAGTCACAGTTATAAGTTAGTTTTGCCAAACAGACTCTAAATATTACAAAAATGCCATGACAGTTGGGAATTTATTTTTCATAATGAGATGTGATTGGTTGAGGATAGTCTTTGGAACATGATTTGGGACAGAGGATCTGATTCCGTGTCTGATACTGTGTTAAAAACCAATTTGAGTCATATTTTTGCATTTTTCAGAAGCATATAATACTAACTTCAGTGTTTGGAATGTGAGTTTAGAAATTTTCAACGCGGCACCAAACATACACATAATTTAAAAAAACACACCCTTAATCTTGGCTCAGGTTATTTTTATGCACATGCCAACTTAGTGACACGCGTTGTTAGTTTGTTATTTTGTTTTGGTCTTCGGGGCTTTTGTGATGAAATTGGCAAAGTTAAGTGACTCACTGAGTAGCTTTATTTGGAGTATATGGCCTTATTCAAGTGAGTCGGGCATTTCTTTGAGTTATGTGAGTAGTTTCTGTTGAAAAATAAGAACTAGAGAGAAGTAGAAGGAATGATTTCTTCTATAGTTATATATTAAGAATATACAGAGATCAAGCTAATATATATAATGATAGCTTGTGATCTAAATTAAGACTCATAAAACTAACTAACAATTCTACAGCCTATATTACAATAAGACAACTACATACAACCTATGCAATTTAGAATAAATATAGCTAAGCCATAATTGATTGCGTTGAATTCCCTTTAATTGTTAACTAACTAACCAATTCAACATCCCCCCTCAAGCTGGCATGTGAACATTGAGCAGGCCAAGCTTGGCATGATTAGCCTTGAAAAGTAGTGGAGGAAGGGGTTTAGTCAAAATATCAGCAGTTTGAGAAAGTGAATTGATTGGAAGAAGGTGAAGGAAACCTGATTCCACTTTCTCTCTCACAATGTGGCAGTCCATCTCAATGTGTTTAGTTCTTTCATGAAAAACGGGATTTGCAGCAATGTGGAGTGCTGACTTGTTATCACAGTAAAGAACTATAGGAACATGTTGCTGAAAACCAAGATCTTCCAATAAATAAGTCAGCCATTGTGCTTCATGAGTAGCCATGGCTAGTGCTCTATATTCAGCTTCAGCAGATGATTTTGATACTGTATGTTGTTTCTTACTCTTCCAGGAAATGAGAGAAGAGCCAAGAAAAAAGCAATAACCTGTAACAGACCTTCTTGTGTCTAAACATCCTCCCCAATCTGAATCTGAGAAACCTGTCAACTTTACTGTGCTTGTGGTAGGGAAGAAAATTCCTTGAGCAGGTGAGTGTTTTAGGTATCTGAGAACTCTCATTGCTGCAGTGAGGTGTTCGTCTGTCGGTGAGGCTAGAAATTGACTCAAATGTCCCACAGCAAAGCTGAGGTCTGGTCTAGTGTTTGTTAAGTACAACAATCTTCCAATGAGTCTTCTATAAGAAGAGGGATCTGATAATGCTTGACCGGAAGATTGATGAAGCTTACAGTGATAATCCATAGGAGTTGAGCAAGGTCTTGAATTCAGCATGCCAGTTTCTTCCAGTAGATCTAAAACATATTTCCTTTGGTATAATGTAATTCCCTTTTGTGATCGAGCAATTTCCATACCAAGAAAGAATTTCAATGCACCTAAATCTTTGATGCTAAATCTGTTATCAAGTAGTGTCTTAACAGTTTGAATTTCCTTAAGATCATTACCAGTCAAGACTAAATCATCCACATATACAAGTATAGCAGTGAATTTGTCTTTACTGGTTTTGAGAAATAATGAATGATCAGCTTTGGATTTTCTGTATCCAAATTCTAACAAAACTCCAGTTAACTTGGCATGCCATTGTCTGCTAGCTTGTTTGAGGCCATATAAGGATTTCTGCAATTTGCAGACAAGTCTGGAATCATTTACCTCTAATCCTTTAGGCACTTTCATATAGACTTCTTCATGTAGATCTCCATGTAAGAAAGCAGTGTTCACATCTAACTGATGAAGGTGCCAATTGAAAGTAGACGCAAGTGAGAGTAGTGTTCTTATGGTTGTCATCTTCACTACTGGACTAAAAGTCTCTAGATAGTCAAGACCTTCTGTCTGTGTGAATCCTTGGGCAACAAGTCTAGCCTTGTATCTCTCTATTGATCCATCTGACTTGTGCTTGATTTTGAATACCCATTTGCATCCAATAGGTTTCTTTCCAGGAGGTAATTGTGTGAGGATCCAAGTCTTATTTTTCTCAAGAGCAAGCAATTCAGCTCTAATTGCCTTTACCCAACAATCATCTAAAACAGCTTTCTCATAGTGTTTAGGCTCAGTGACAGTGGAAATGGCAAGTGAGTAATGTTTGTGTGAGGAGGAAAGATTTTCATATGAAAGGGTGTTAGAAATTGGATACCTTATCATTGATGGAGTTGGTGGTATTGAATTGGAAGAGGCCAATGCACAATGATAATCCTTCAGATAACCCGGCCTTTCATGATGTCTTTGAGATCGTCTTAATGGAACATGTTGAAGAATTGGCTCAGGATTTGGTGAATTAGGTTCAGGATCAATTTGATGATTATCGTCTGGTTCTGGATCACCTTGATGATTATATTCTGGTTCAGGATATGGAACAGGTTCAGGAATGATCTGAGGCTCATTATGTTGCATAATAGGATACATGTCATGGAAGGGATCAGTGATCGATGATGCATTAAGTTTCAAAGTTGATCCATGAGAATCTGTTTTGACATAAGGAAAGATGTGTTCATAGAATATGACATGTCTTGATAAAAAAATTTCATTTGTTTTCAAATCAATGAGAAGATACCCTTTTGTTCCATCTTTAAATCCAAGAAAAAGGCATTTTCTGGATCTAGGATCCAGTTTCAGTCTATGTGATGTTAATGTGGAAGCATATGCCAAGGAACCAAAAACTTTTAGATAAGATAAGTCCAGAACAGTGTTGTGCAAAATATCATAAGGTGTTTTATTGTTAAGAAAAGGAGTAGGTAACCTATTGATTAGATGAGCAGCATGAGCTATGGCAAAATTCCAAAAGGATTTTGGTAGATTTGATTGAAAAATTAGAGCTCGTGCTACTCCTAACAAGTGTTGATGTTTTCTTTCAACAATTCCATTTTGTTGAGGGGTTTCAACACAAGAAGTTTGGTGTATTATTCCTCTGTTGGCATAGAATTCTTTAAGTAAAAACTCTTTCCCGTTGTCACTCCTTATACTTTTGATTTTAGATTGAAATTGTGTTTCAACCATTGTAGCAAATGACTGTATAGCAGCAGCAGTTTCAGATTTCAATTTCATGAAATAAATCCATGTATGTCTGGATTTGTCATCTACTATAGTTAAAAAATACCTATGACCAAAAGTAGAAGGAGTAGAAATAGGACCCCAAATATCCATGTGAACTAAATCAAAAATTGAATCAGAAATAGTGTAACTCTCATTGAATGACAACCTTTTCTGTTTTGCCAAATGACAGACTTCACATGGATCAACAGTTTTATTACATGTTATAAAAGGAAATTGATTTTGTAGTACAAGCAACTTGGTATGAGAGGGATGACCAAGCCTAAGATGCCAAAGGTTTGAGTCATATGAAGTGAAATGGTTTATTGTTTGAGGTTTGGGCAGATTCTGAGTAGGATTTATCAGTGCATACAATCCTGTCTTCAATTCAGCTACACCAATCATCCTCAATGATTGCAGATCCTGGATTTCACATTTATTGTTTGAAAATGTTAATTTGCAAGATAGATTAGATGTCAATTTGGAAACTGAAATTAAATTATAAGTGAACGTAGGTATGTATAGGACATCAGTAAGATACAATAAATTTGAAAATATGACTGAACCTGAAATGGTAGCTACAACTTTACTACCATCTGGTAAATTGATTGGTAATGGTTTGATATGTTTGTAAGATTGAAAATTGGATAAAGAGTAACAAACATGGTCTGTTGCTCCTGTGTCCAATATCCAGTATGCTGGTTTGGCTTTAAAAGATAGAATGCAAGGTTGTATACCTGAGGTACCCGAGGGTTCTGTGTTAAGGAAAGCTGAGGGATTGGTTGAGATTTGATTAGTAATATGAGTATTCTGGTTTGCTGATTGTTGAAGTAATGCCGTAAGAGCTTTATGTTGTTCAGGAGTAAAACCAAGCTTGTTGTTTTTAGTGTTTGCAGCAGAAGAATGATGGTTCTCATTATAAGTATCACTCACATCAGCCTTTTCATCATGTGTTGCAGCAGAACAATGGTTTACTATTTTTGAGTTCTGAAAATATCCAGGAGGAAATCCATGCTTCCTGTAGCATACATCTTGTGTGTGTCCAGTTTTGTTACAATAAGTGCAAATTTTGGAGGTGTTCCTATTGCTAGGATATTGGCCAAATGAGGAACCTCTTCGTCCTCTCCCTCTAGATCTATCTCTGCCATTTGAGAAGTTGTTGTGTATCCTGGTATTCTCGGTGGTATTTATTAAGACTTTTGTTTCCTCAATCGGTGAATGAAATTGCCTTTCTTGTTGGATTAACATAGAAAAGGCCTTATTAACAGTTGGCAACGGATCCATAAGCATAATTTGGGATCTAACATGAGAGTATTGATCATTTAATCCTCTCAAGAAACAAATCACATGATCATTTTCTCTATAAGCTCTAATAGTGGAAATTAGTGAACAGGTGCATGTAACTTGGCAGTGACATGTGGGTATAGGTCTAAAATTACTTAACTCTTGCCATAGTCCTTTCAAATGAGTAAAGTATGCAGCGATTGACATATCCCCCTGGTTGAAATTATAAACTTCACCTAGTAATTCAGAGATTCGAAAGATATCTCCCTGATAATACCTTTCTTTCAGGTCTTCCCAAATTTCCAATGCAGTTTCCATCCAGAGGATGCTTTGGACGATGGAAGGATCAATTGATTGGTTCAGCCAAGAAACAACCAAAGTATTGCACCTATCCCAGGCTGCAAAGAGAGGATCATCAGGTGGAGGTTTTGGAAGCGAGCCATCAATAAACTGCAGTTTATTCTTTGATTTTAGTGCCATCTGCATTGCCCGTGACCAAGGGTGATAATTGGAGCCATTGAGAATGGTAGAAACAAGAATGGCACCAGGATTCTCATTTGAATGTAAGAAGTAAGGGCTAGAAGGATCAAGGATAGGATTGACCGCTGCCATTTAAATGAAATTTTTGAAGAGGAAAGTAAGTTAAAAGGAGGGCAGAGAAGAAAAACATATTGTAGCTCTTGATACCATGTTGAAAAATAAGAACTAGAGAGAAGTAGAAGGAATGATTTCTTCTATAGTTATATATTAAGAATATACAGAGATCAAGCTAATATATATAATGATAGCTTGTGATCTAAATTAAGACTCATAAAACTAACTAACAATTCTACAGCCTATATTACAATAAGACAACTACATACAACCTATGCAATTTAGAATAAATATAGCTAAGCCATAATTGATTGCGTTGAATTCCCTTTAATTGTTAACTAACTAACCAATTCAACAGTTTCATTTGAATCAACGCCAGAAAAAGTTGTCCTAGGTAGCAGGCAGTAGCTTAAATGATACCATCAATTAAATCATTAAGATGTGATCAATCAGAGTCATTTTGATATATTTTTTTTACGTATTCCTTGCGGAACCACCGGTATCTCTAAGAGCATCCTTGATATCAGAAACCCTTGAGACTAATCCGGAGCGAGCTGCGTGGCTGGCTCTCCCAGCGGGATGTTTTGATATCATACTGTGATCAATCAGAGTCATTTTGATATCTTTTTAGATTCATACTTCGAGCAAAAAGCACATAAAGATGATCTAAGAATCCCTTTGATTTCCCTCAAATGTATCTCCCAATTTCCGTATGAGATTCAGATACTAATCCCCTTTTCGGTGCATGTTTGGTTCTACGGTGAGTTAGTCCAAAATCAATTCTGAAAAGCCAACGCTACTAACAGTTGCTTATGCTCCAACGTGATTTTGGAATCAGAATTGATTTCCGGAATGAAAACCAAACTTGCTATCGGACAATCATCAAACTCGATTTTGAAACATGACACATTGACACATACAAAAACTATGACATCAGATTTGGTGATACGATCTCACACTCCTTGCTTTACATATTGAAGACCTTTGGTCCAATCACATTATAATATATACAGGGGCAGGGGCATCTGCCATTCATTTAACTCACTATAATTTCCAAGTAACTAGTAACATTCATGATCCCTATACACATTGTAATGAAATAAGGCATACTAAGAACTAAAATAACAAAACAGAATAACAAAAACACTTGTATGATTTTCAGCACCCATGAAAATCCAAACGCTGAAGAGTTAGGCTTACCATTGGAGATATGATGAATGATGATCCCTGACATTGATAATTTAGCATATGATATTACACAAAGTAGTAATACATTTGCTGCAAAAAAATGCATCAAACTTAATTAGCATAAAACTCCCATCTTTTGCAGCAGCAATAAGTCTAAGTTATGGATAATTACTAATGCTAAGTAAACACATACACAGTTCATTCTTCTTCACAAAAAGGCTTATGCAATGAAATCTAAATTCTAACCAACCTACTTATCACTCACTCTCACTATTATTTTTGTTATGGTTGTTGTTTCTGTTATTATTGTTATTGTTGCTATGGTGATGATGATTACTCGCATTTCCATTCCCATTCCCATTCCCATTCCCACTCTTCTTCTTCTTCTTCTTCCCTGTGTTGTTCTTCTTGTTGAGCTGCGAAATCTCGAGCTGCGTCTTCATAAAGAACTGCATCCTCTGCACCTCCAAATCCTTCGCGAACTTCATTCGCTGCTTCTCCATCTCAACCACTTGCTGCAATTTAGAACTCTCCGCTTGCTCATACGCTTCTCCGAATTTGATTATTGCTTCTGTCAATTCCCTCACTGCACTTCTCCAACCGCCTTTCCCCTTCCCTCTCTCTTTTCCTTTCGCATCATCGTTCGTATTCGTCTCCTTCTGAATTCTCGCCCTCTTCCTCTCGTAACTCTCCTCCGGTGGTGGTAGCGGATCGCTGTCGCTCGAAACCGGCGATGGCGCGTCCCTTTCCGACGAATCAGACTCCACCGGAGCACGCCGCCGGATCTGAATCTTCTGGTTCTTCGACGGTAACTGCTGCTGCTGTTTGATTTGGTACTGATTCGCGCTGCGAAGTCCGACCGGAATCGCCAGCGGCACTTTCTGCGGCGGCGGCGGCAAATTACTGGCTCCGCCGGAGTGGATCTTGGCGGTAGGACCGATCAAGCGGTCCAACAGTTCATAGAACGGCCACTTGCTCGGCGCACCGCCGGCGGCGATCTTCGCCTTCTCCGATTTATACTTCTTCTTAACGGTGTCGATCCGATTCTTGCACTGGATATCGGTCTTCGGCGTTTTCGTATAATCCTCTCTTCCGCTTACGATGTCCGCCACCTCCTTCCAGTGCTTCTGCTTCAGGTTCCCGCGGCTCAGCTCCAAATACCTCTCTCCCCACGCTTCGATCAGCACCGCCGTGCCGCCTTCGCTCCAACAATCCTCCCTCCCGCCGCCGTTCCCCCTCGCCGGCGTCTGAACAGGAAGCGCCAATGCCAAACTGTTCGCCGGAGGTGGCTGTTGCGGTGCCGGAGCTGCCAACGTCACGGTAATTCTGCCGTTCGCTGTCGGAGACGACACCGGAGATCCGCTCGCCGGCGAAGGGTGGGACTGGATCTCGTCGTCGTCGTCCATCGCCGTGAAAATTCGCAAGAGAGAGAGAAAAGAAGAGAGAAGATTGTTAGAGAGAGAAAACAGAAGCTAGGGTTTTTATTTATTTATTTAATTTTTTTTTTTTTTTTTTGGTTCTGGCCGGCGAGAATTTATCGTCGCGTTTTTGTTTAAAAATAAAAATAAAAATAAAAATTGGGAAAAATGGTTTTATGAACTTTTTGAGGTTTAGTTTGGATGGATTGACGGAAGGGGGTGAATTGACGGTGACCGTGGAGATGTCACCGACACGTGGGCTGACGTGGAAGAATGTGATTGGTGGGGAGAGAGTACTCCGTCACCGGCTCAGGATTTCGGTGTGGCATCACAGACACAGTTGGTGGACCTGCTGCGTGTGTGTGGCTGATTCACGAGTTTGACGATAAATACTACGTTCATGTCTCTGTATTAGTATTACCGATAAAACCTGCCTCCGTGCTTTACGCTCTTATTCCCAATTTACCCCTCTTAGTTTCTTCGCTTTTTTTTTTTCCCTAAATTATTTATTATAATTATTAATATTAACTTCTTTTATTCAACCATTCCTTTTAGTGCGTCTTTGATATAGAAAAAAAAATTATGATTATGATTTGGTAATATAATCTATAACTATCAATAAAAGGAGAACATGTTTGATGTCCTCTATTTTTACATAAAAAAAATACCAATATTAAAAGAAATCAAAAATTACTTAACCACCCTAGTTTAAAAACCTCCGGCTCTTACTTGGAGCAAGCCTTACTGGGAGCATCGCCCCCGAAAGAGCCCGACCGTGGTGCGAGGGATTAGTCACCCAGTTGCGCGGGTGGATACCCTGGTTCATCCGAAAAAACTTCCGGCTCTTTGGGGTGATTTTTTTTTAAAAAAAAAATTCAACTTCCAGAGGTGGTTTGGCTTTGAGGGTCATTTTTTTCTTTTAATTTTCAACTTCCCGGTGTGGTTTTTTTTCCTTTTTTTTAGAGCATACATATTTCCTTCTTCTTCTTCTTGATATGATGACAATGGTATTTTACTTTATATTTTTTATGGCAAAATTTTACAAATGAAGAGCATAATTTCACGATCTTAATAATAACGTATACATAAACATACTCATTATATTAAAAACACGACAATAAAAATGGATTTGGGCTTTAGCCCCTTTGTATACCAAAAAAAAAAACACAACAATAGAAATGCATATGTACAGACCCTATCCACACACTAGTATGGATAATCTAGCAAGGTAAGCAAAATTCTAGTTACGGTTGGCCCAAGATTGGCCAACTTACACGAACCCAATAACTTAAACTCATAATCATCATACAAGTATATAACATTCAATTCTTCCATAAATATTCCAATATAGGATTTTAGATGAACTAAAATATTATAATTTTTAATGTTTCACCCTTTCTGTTTATATAATAAATCAAATACATAATAGAACTCATGTATTATTTTACGAGTAAATTGTCACTTTGGTCCCTGAATTTGTCACCCGCTTTCAGTTTAGTCCCTAAAATTGCGAAAAATGCTTTTTCGTCCCTGATGTTGGCAACGTTATTTCACGTTAGTCCCTCGGTTAATCTTCCGTTAACGCTTCACTGACGTGGCCGTTAGTGACCATTAAACGACGTCGTGCTGCTTAAACGTGGCATCCTACTCAGCCAAGCATAACGGTCAGCAACGGCTACTTTCTTCCCCAATTCTTATATATTAAGAACCCCAATTTTGAAAATTAGGAACCTAAATTACACCGAAAATTCCTCAAGATTGGTGATTTATTCTTCATTGTCGAGCTTGGAGTGGTTTGTCGCAAACCCTAACCCCCAAATTGACACGCAATTTCTGTAATAGAAACCCTAAATCCGTTGGATTTGTAAATCCTCAAATTCGAAAGTGGAAAACCCTAAACCCTGAACATCATTAGCTGTAGATATGGGTGGCAATAGCAGTTGGAGCAGAAGCGAAGCATCCAAGGTTGAGAGGATTCGAAGGAAACAAGCTGAGAATCAAACCACATGCTATTGTGGTTTGAAAAGTGAAGTGAGGAGATCCAAAACTCCTCTCAATCCTGGAAGATTATTCTTTGGATGTCCTAAGTACAAGGTTAGTGTTTATTATTCTGATTTAAAGTCCCTAAGTTTTGGTAATTAGTTGAAAGCAAAATGAAATTCTTGTGTTTATGCAGTATGGTCAACAATGCAATTTCTTTTGCTGGGTTGATGAGGAAGACAACAATGGTGATTTTTCAAGTGACAACAAGCATAAAGAAGCTACAACAAGTGTTGATGAATGGAGGATGGATTTGGCTTTGAAGATTGTTAGATTACAGGGTGAAGTGAAGACATTAAAGTGTTGTTTGTGTGGTTTGGTTGTAATGATGTGTATTACTAACTTATTGGTTGTCATGATGTTAGGAAAGTATAAGTAATGTTAGTTTGTGTGTAAGTGCATAGAAGGAATAGTTAAGCATGTATCATTGTAAACAAATAAGCAATGCAGGAATCAAGAATTACCCATTTCAATCAATCCTTATTTTGTTCTGTTGATAGCATTGTATACAAATCAGAGTATACAGTCCACTTTCAGGGTAAACTTCAGGAATCAGGAATCAACCCCAAACAAACCAAACCGTCGTATTTCATATAAGTCCTTGAAATTACAAAAAAAAATCATTTTAGTCCCTAAGGTACAAATAAGTTATTCACTATAGTCCCTTGAATTTAGTCAATTATTTCATTATTACCCCTAGCAGACATACATTATGACAGTTTTAATTGAAATCACACAAGGTAAGGTCAAATGTTACCTTTTTCACAATAACAAATTCAGCTTAATTAAGAAATAGCATATGCAATAAAAAACAAAGATTAATGTTGCAAAATGAGAAACACCATTGAATAATTACTAAGATTGAAATTGTCATAAATATATATATTGACCACCCACATATAAGCATAAACAAAACGTAATCACAGAATGTTAATTAGTTTGGAAGTGATTACAATACAAAAGCACCATATAGAAATGGTGATTAAAAAAACGTGGGCATGACACAAAAAAAAACAGAACATAAGACTACTATCTTCATTTCTTAGCACCAAATCCTAGAGCTGGTGTTGAAGGAGATGAATTTTTTGGTCCTTTAAATCCAGGGGTGGGCACAAACACCATTGATGTTGGTGCATTAGATTGGTTTGGAGGTTCTGGTGTAGCTGATCTTGGTGCAACTGATCTTGGCCTGATAGGTAGCTTAGCTCTTACAACAGATGTTGCAGCCACTTCAATCGCAGGTTCAGGTTGGGAGCAATCTTGTGATGGTTGTGTTTGTGACATATCTATCACATCTGGAGGAGGAGCAGCAGAGTTAGCTGTAGAACCAACAGAGTTAGCAATAGAACCAACAGCAGAACAAACAACAGTTTTTTCAGCAGAACCAACAGCATTGTTTGTAGCAGAAGCAGCTGCCTCTTGTAGGATTTTCATGTTTTGATGCTAACAATCTCTCTCCAAGCAACAACATTGGCAACAAGCAAGCTACACCACATGAAGATTAGAATTAGGATTTTTATTAATTCTATTTCAATGTAATCTTTATTTTATGCAATGCATCTCATTGGTGTGGGTAGCTTAGGTGATTTTAAGAATATTTAAATGATGTCTGATTAAGAGTGAAGATACTTTAAATCTTGATTCAATAGCTTGTGAAAAATCATTTTAGAAAAACTTTGTTTTTATTCAGATTCTGATCAGTTTACTCGAGTAATGAGTATTGGTTCACTCGAGTAATTTATGTTCTGACAGGTTAATCGAGTAATGGTTTACACATCACTCGAGTAACTTAATCTGACATGTTTCACTCGAGTGACGTTGTTTGGTTTACTCGAGTAATTCAATCAGTGTTGGAAAAATTTTAAAATGACTTAATTTTCTCTTTCAAAGTATATACTTTCATTCTTACAATTTTCTAATATTTTTTGAAAAGTAATTCAAGAGCTATTTTACATCTTTCAAGAGCTATCAAGATTCAACAAAGAACTTTTCATTCTTCACTCTATTTTCTATCATTGTTCAAATATTCTTGAGATCATATTTTTGTTTTTAGTGGTTGTTGAAGATTTGCAATTTGTGATTGCATCATTGAAGTTTCAACACAAGTGAAGAATCTCACAAGGAAGACTTTGAGGATCAAATCAAAGCAAGAAAAGAGGATTGGTTGGAAGCATCTTCAATCAATTAGCAAGGAAATCTAGAATACTCAAAAGGGGTAGATTAGATCAAAGTGTTTGGTACACACTTTGAGTTGGGTTTTAAGATAGGAGAACTAAGAATCTAGTTGCATCTTAAAACATTGTAAAATCTACATTTGAAGATTTCTAGTGAAGAATCTCTCTTGATTTAAGAGGGGACTGGAGTAGCTTTCAAGTGGGTGAAAGTGAACCAGGATAAATCCTTGTGTCTCTTTTATTTTCATTCCTTGTATTTCATTAATTCATTAACATTTGTATTTTTAGGTTAGAATTGGGGTTTTCTTAATTCTACTCAATTGATCTAAAATTGCATGTTAATATTACTTGAAATTGTTCATATTAATCATTCATAATTTGTTGAATCATCATAGCATTGTTATTCTTGAAGAACTCCATTGAAAACAAAATTTTAAATTGAATTTTACCCAGTTTACTCGAGTAAAGTTCTTGTCACTCGAGTAATCTGCTTTCAGTTTATAAACATTACTCGAGTAGGTTTTCTGTTACTCGAGTGATTTAAAATTTGCTTTCGTAATACTCGAGTGATTTGCTGAATACTCGAGTGAAATTATTTTTGGTTGCGTATTACTCGAGTGAAGGCTTGAGTTACTCGAGTAATCTGAACTGAATTTTTAAGAAAATTTATTTTCATAAAACCATTCTCTTAGGTGGACGAAAAATCTGTAATAAGGCTTCAATATTCTATTCACCCCCCCTCTAGACTATATTGAGCCGCTTGTTGGTTTCCATAATTGTATTGCATGAGAACTTGCGAAAATCTTTCAAAGTTTCTATAACACCTATTCAACCCCTCCTTCTAGGTGTTCTCCTAGTGTTCCTAGTTATTTCAACCACCGAGTGTAGTTTTCCAACACCTCTTTTGCTGCCTTAGCTTCTTCCTCTTGCTCGTGTCTCTTGAACTCAGCACACCTCTTCTTGTTGTGTTTTTTACCACCCCTTCTTGCAACCTCTTCGAAACTTTCTTCTTAAGCTCAATCTCAGCCAACTTATCCAATTCAGCAATTCTTTTCTTCTCAACATCCTCTGCCTTCCTCTTCTCTTCAGCCTTCATCTTCTCCTCAGCCTCTTTCCTCTTTTGGGCCTCTGCTTGTTTCCTCAGTGCCTCAGCTCTCTTCTCAGCAATACGCTTCTTCAACTCAGCACCCGTAACTTTCATCTCTTCTCAAGCGAAGTTAGTCTGATTTCATTGTTGGAAAGTGAAGTTAGTTAGTTTTAGGCAATGTTACCATGATAACCACATTGTAATTGACCGAGAAACAGCATAGGTTATATAACACATATCAAGTACAACTCATAAAAACTAATTCAGAATTCGGACTTCAGATCATAAAAACAATTAAAGTAGACTTCAGATCATAAAAACACATATTCTTCCTTAGTTTTCCTCTTACTTTTCTGCATCTGATAAGAATATTGTAACAGATAAACAATAAGGATATCACTTAGCCATGAAGATCCAAATCATTTCAATAGACCCAGACTTTAACGAACCCACAAAATAACAACATTATAGTTTATACCTATGAAATATTATACCCCACAAAATAACCCATTATTTTAATAGATCCAAACCGTGAAGTCAGCAAAATCACATGGGGAAATTTTTGTCAAAACTATTACAATCTTTACCAAAGTGAATATTATAGTTTATACCCCTGAAATAGATGTACAATAACAGAGAAAACAAATAAAACCTATGCAGAAGAAGCATATTTTCACGGATCAACAGATCAACATAAGAGGTTAGGGTTTAGGTTTGTGTTACCTTCTTTATGATGAACAACAATGGCGACGGCTTCTTCTTCGTGTTGGGTGTCGACAGTGTGGGTGTGTGTGTTGAAGACTTGGTGGATTTTGTGGGTGGGTTTCGGTGATGAGGGTTTATGTTCGTGGGTGTCGATGGTGTGGGGGTGTGTGTGTGTTGAAGGATTGACGGTTTTTGTGGGTGGGTATGGGTGGGTGATCGATGTCGACGGTGTGGTGGGTTGTGGGTGTCGACGGTGTGTTGAGATGAGAGAGTGAAGTGGGTTTCTAGAGGTCTGTGTGTTGAGGGCAGAGGGTTTGTGTTGAAGAGGCTTCTAGAGGAAGACATAAGGTTGGGTTTGGATATTGGCGCCAAAGACATGTGGATTTCCTTTTTTTTTAAAAAACCAAAAAACGACGTCGTTTAATGGTCACTAATGGTCACGTCAGTGAAGCATTAACGGAAGATTAACTGAGGGACTAACGTGAAATGACGTTGCCAACATCAGGGACGAAAAAGCATTTTTCGCAATTTTAGGGACTAAACTGAAAGCGGGTGACAAATTCAGGGACTAAAGTGACAGTTTACTCATTATTTTACACTGTTATTACATGTATACTGTTCTTATATGTCATCTGCCAACGTGATAGCATCTCATTATTATGCAAACACATGACATGCTGATGTGGCAATCCGTTAGCCATATTAGGCTATCAGCAATTAACAGTGTTTTACTAATAGTTAGATACCAAAACCAAAAATTTTAAATTTTTAAGGCCTTGACATGTCAAAATAAAAAGAGATGGAATAAAACCAAAATTCGGTCAACTTTCAAGGACCTTTTACTTATAAAAAAGACACAATGCATACTGACGTGACACTTGTTAGGCACATCATCAATTAACGGTGGATCTCTAACGGTAAGGACCAAAACAAAAAAATTTAAACTTTTTAAGTGTCAAATAAAAAGATATGGATCAAAACCAAAACTCGGTCAACTTTTAGGGACCAAAATCTTAAATAAGCCTTCAATTACACGCTTATGAAAAATAATCTTTAAAAAAAAAAATTACAGCACCCAAATGTCATATAGAAGTTTTGGCTTATTTTTCACAAATAAAAACTTGTTTTTTAATTTAATCTTGTTGTCAAACATGACAACGATTATCAAAGCATATTATTTTTTGCAAAAAGATGCTAAAAAATACTTTAATCATTAAGTTTCACCAAACATGCTCATACATACATATATATATATATATATATATGAATTTTTTTAAATGAATTTTAGTCTTTAATTCTAAGGTTAATGGAACCATTGATGCACATCCATTAATGATGTCAGTGACAGTGTCATAAAAAATTGTAATGCTCTTAAAAAATTTATTATGATTTTGATAGAATATTAAAATATAATACTCCTTATTAATATAATGTTTTTTTTTTAAAAAAAATTTGACAGTACTATTTATAATATTTTATTTTAATTTTTAATATTATTTATATTTGTTTAAAAATTTTAAAATTCCATTAATAATTACTCTGCAGGGTTAATTTTAAAAAGACAAATCAAATATTCGCATTTTCGAAATTTTTAACCAAATTAACTAATTTTTTTTTATGAACATGAATTTATCTAAAAGAGTCTTAACTAAGAGGAGGGAGTATTGAACTATGGCACTTGAAAATGAAAATATGAACGGATACTCATGAAAATTTAAAATTGACTTTATTTTTTTTAATTACTGAGGAGAGGGTAAGAAAGGGAAAGAAACTGTGTTGGCATTGGTCGATATTCATTAACTTTAGCTATCCTTTAATTACATTTATATATTCAAACACTTAGAAATAAGTCTCTCTCTCTCTTTCCTTTTTTAAGGAACATAGAAATAATTATATGAGAGAAGAAGTCTGTGTTCCTAAAAATGTGCAAACAACCTTCTTGATGTTGCGTGGATGTAACTAGTCTACGACTAGATTGGGAAGAGGTGACGTAAAGGAGAGTCCACAGGGTGTAGCTTTTTTTACCTGATAATTTTAATTTGTAGGTGTGGTGTGATTGTGAACAATAGAGTTTCCATCCTAGCTACTAATAAACTGAATTATGAACTTGCATATTAATAAATACGAGTAGTATTTATTCATTATTTTTTCATTCATTAGAAATGAATGTTTGATCTCATTGTCTTTTATTTTTTTCTCCGTATTCCTTGCGGAACTACCGGTATCCCCAAGAACACCTTTAATACCAGGGAGCCCTTGAGACTAATTCGGAGCGAGCTGCATGGCTGGTTCTCCCAGCGAGATGTTTTTAGTGAGAATCGAACCCGAGGCTACTAGCACTCGTGTCTCATTCCCAAGATTTCAGTTGGAGCCTTACACCAACTGAACGAAGCATCGTTGGTCATTGTTTTTTATTTTTTCATGTTGTTTATGTGTTTTGAAACTCGTTTATAAAATTTTTAAACGAGGAACCTATTTTAACTTTCCTAAGATGCACCAAACCTATCCAATAATAAAACCAAATTTTAATTGGAATGTTATGGGAATGTCCTTCATTAGGACTTTGATTCCGCCTTTGCTTTTATTTTTTTTATTCCCTTTCACCTAAAAAACCAAACCTACTCTAATTTCTCTTTATTCGCCTCGCTTAATTATCAATTGTCACGAGCAACTTAGGGAGAAAATGAACAAAGGCTTCTTAAATGAAAAGCAGAATTAGTAGCTTGAAGGCTCCATTCAGGCCTCAAGACAAAAATACTAACGGATTCCGAGGATCAAAGACAAAAAGAAAATGCAGTGTCACATTTACGAAGGACCACTTTTGATAGTTCTCTTTGCATAGATTTAGGCTTTATTTGGTTTTACGAGAGAAAATGAGAAGAAAGAAAAAGAGAAGAGAGTTTATGAAGAGAAAATGAGTAAATTTTTTAGTTGTTTGGTTAGAGGAGAGAAAATGAGAAGAAATATGAGGGAGAGAAAAATTGTTTTATTAATTGGAAGAGAAAAGTGAGAAAAGAAAAACCAATAAATTTGTTAAAAGATATAATTTTTATTTCTTAATATAAAAAATAAATATATAATTTTATTTCTTAATATAAAAAATAACCAGATATTTATTGTTTGCTTTATTTTTTTTTTATATAATAAAAATCCTAATTAAAAAAATTTATATAAAAAGTCTTGCCATGGCACCCAAAATATACTCATATAAAAAGTAATGCAACATATGAAAGTGTAGCTTGGCAGGGCAAGTGGCCAAGTGCTGGTTGGTGATACATCTCTTCTTTCTCTTCATGGAGAGCACCGGCACGACATCCAATATTCCCGCAAAATCTCGCCTCCCGTGAGAAGAAAATATTTTGTCGTGGAACTCACTCATTTTTTTTTCTCCCTTCATTTTCTCTCATGTACTAAACAAG
The DNA here is from genome assembly GCA_037953625.1 of Crotalaria pallida. Lineage (NCBI taxonomy): Eukaryota > Viridiplantae > Streptophyta > Magnoliopsida > Fabales > Fabaceae > Crotalaria > Crotalaria pallida. Next base: position 144,050,303 of record CM075651.1, on the reverse strand, counting down.
AGAAAACTCAGTTTTCCTCTCAATTTCTTTCCTCTCAAATTCTCTTCCCAAAATTTACCCGAACCAAACTGAGTGTTACAGGGTATGTTCTGACTTCTGAGATTCGACTTTGTTGGGGTGAGAGGTTGGAAACAATCTAATCACTTCTACCAAACCCTTTAAATGTATTTGCTTATCTTTGGTAAAATAAATCACATTTTCACAAAAAAAAAAAAAACTAAAAAAACTAAAAACTAAAAACGAACAAACTTGGACACATTAATTAAGTAGTGGAAGCAAAGAAGTCATAGTTTACAATATCAGAATATTAAGGGTGAGAAGTTGTATATTTACTCTTTTTCGTTGTATTCATTGAAGTGATGACAGTCACTTCAAATAAACAGTTAAAACAGAATAATACTATCACAACTTATGGATCCCCATTATGATAGTCATTATGATAGTCTTAGTTCTGCAGAAAAAAACCCTTAAAAACTTAAAAAATTGGAGATGCGGGGTATCGAACCCCGTACCTCTCGCATGCAAAGCGAGCGCTCTACCATATGAGCTACATCCCCATGACATTTTAGGGTTATTCTTAATTATTAATAATTAACTATAAAATATTGTGCATTGCATTGATACTGAACAAATCTCAATAAAAATCTGAAAAGGTGTATAAAAAATGTCAGGCAAGTTCCATTTTGTATTTCCTACAATTATATATCATTATACAAATAATCATATTTCTTAACTTGTGTTCCCCTCAGGAAAATATCACAATGTTAATGTAAAACGTATTTAGATTAAATTTTTTTGGAAGAAAAGCTATATCTATAATCTACTTCCTTTAATCTCAAATATAAGGAAAAAAAACTAATTTCATATATTAATCAAGGAAATTAGTTGAGTGCATTTAATTTTTTAGAATTCATAAAAAAAAAAGATTATTTTAGAAAACATACATTAAGAATGAAACAAAAATTAAATGATACAACTGCTTTATTGAGATATTTTATGAATGATTGTATTGAGAATAAAAAATTAATTAAGTTTTTCTTATATTTGAGACCATTAATAAAGTATTTTTATTTGATTATATTTGAGACCGGATGAACAATATTTCAGTGGTTTAAGGTAACTACTACCTGGTGATTATGATACAAAATCTATGGAAAAGGAGAAGTTTAATTTGGACTTTGGATTGTGTATTTGTGTTGATCAATTCTGAAGAAGACAAACTAGAAGGTCTGCACAAATGAAGGAAATGTGCTTGCCCTTTTATTAGTACTTTAGTGTTATTATATGAAGCTGTATAGCCTGGCTCGTTCAATTCAACACTTGGGAAAGAGACACGTTTTCTGGTGCCTTCCGCCAACTTATGTATGTTTCTCTCTGAACAATGTTCCTTTGTAATCAACGATTCTAACTCAAGCTATTCCAAGTTGGAGCTACAGAGTTGTATATAAATATAATCTTAATGACATGAAACATTTAACATCTTGTTAGAATATAGCCTAATAATAATTCTTGTATAGCTATATTATTTTAGAGCCACATTTTTCAAGTTTATTTTTTCCACAATTAAGCTATGGCTTCTATTCTATCCACTTCTTCAACTTCTCCTTTTGCCACCCTCTACTTCAATTCTGGTGTCAGAACAACAGCCACTCCCCCAATGAACAACCTATCTAAAATTGTAAGATAAGTTTTGTTACCTTCACAATGATTTTCTATCTTGGAAGGCCTAGTTATCATTGGTTCACACCAATCTTTTTCTTGTGCAGGGAAGCACTATGTTTGGTGGGCTAAGACTTGAGAATAAAGTCCAATTGAAAAGGGAAACAGGAATATCATTTTCACTCTATGATGACATACGCATTCACGATCATACATCCTTCTCTCTTGTAGTAATAATAATTTCACTTTTTTTTCCTCATTTCCATACTTTTGTCACTATATATCAACTTTATTTTAAAAATGGGGGAAGTGAAGATCGAATCTAATCTAGACTATTTGATTATAGACTTTGATACTCATCTTATGTAATGTAACCATTTTTCCTAAAAACTTAAATTATTAGGTGAAGGCATGAATGATTTTATATATCTAATAATTCTATAATGTGTTATATCTATTGGCTGAAGGCTGAACCAGAAACTTTGCAAATTGTCCAAAGCACAATTGCAAAGCAACTTTCCATTGATGAAGCAGCTGTGACTCCCCATACTAAATTTACTGATCTTGGTGCTGATTCTCTGGACACCGTGAGGCTTCAAATTTAATCAGTATTTTCTAGTTGTATGATAAATATACAATAAAATGAGTACTATATGTTTTGGTATGTGCTCGTATTTGAACAGGTTGAAATCATGATGGCTTTAGAAGAGAAATTTGACATTTCCATTGGAGAAGGGGGAGCTGAGAATATCTCAACCGTTCAAGATGCTGCTGATCTGATTGAGAAGGTGAAGACAGCATCAACCTAGGAGCCCAAGCTGTAGTAGCCACACCATAGCTTAGCTTTGATCACTACTCACCTTGAGATTTTGACCAAAATTGATGGTAGAATGGCTTAATTTCCAATAGATTGTCCTTTCTATATTTCCTTCAAAAGTGCTCAAATAAAATTGCTCTGTAGTTTTTTGAGTTTGTTGCATTTGCTTGAGAACATAAACTTTTCTGTAACAAATATTATTCACGTTATTAGTTGATTAAAACTTAAACTTGCTAATAAGCCCAATTAAAATTAAGAGGATCATTGGACACATTCAAAAGAAAGAAATGTGACAGCTTTTATTTAATGTAGTTAAATAAAAAGTTTGCTTAATATTTCATTATTTAAAGTTTTGTAATTACTATTCACAAATGTTATAAGTTAATTTTTTTAGACCTATTAGTTATTTTTTCAAAATAATGTTATTGTAATATTCTTGGTAAGATAGTTTTTAATAACTTCCCATGTCATATGTCCTTGTTTTTTTTTCGAATGTCTGACTCCCCAAATTTACTTTTAAGTTTGTCATATACTTCTCTTACTCATTACTGTCAAATTTTGTTGATACGTCACATCGAAATTTTAGTCAAACACAAGAAGCTTTTTTGCTTGCTCTAATCCATCCAAATGTTTCATCTTTCTCAATTCTCTACTCTAGAAATCTTTTCATCTTTATTACTCTTTTTTCCCTCTACCCTCTATTTTCCACTTACACTAAAATATATTATTCATAGTAATGCATAAATGGTAACGACACGTCGACACGAGTCACAAACAATAAAATATAATTCATTTACGTTTTTGAATTCTTAATAACATGTCCAAACAATAGAATTAAAAATTGAATTTGAAATTCTAATTTTTTATACAATTCAAATATAGAATTACAATTTTAAATTTAAATTGCAATTCAAATTCTGCCCGACAAACGGAAACTTATTAGTTGTATAACCATTCAGTTCCACCGATAGGGATTTCACTTTCAGACTTCAAATAATCTTCAAACAAGATTGGTGGATGAGAATCTTCAAACAGAATCCATATTTATTATTTACAAAAATAGCCAAAAGCATAAAAGTACAAATTAAATGTACAAAAAGCTGGCTTTAGTTTTCACTCATTTACATGCTTAATTTGCTGCCAAAGGCCCTGGCATCATCTGAACCTTTTTTTATTTGTATGTTCTCATATATATACACCATATAAAATAGTACATATAATAATAATAATAATAATAATAATAATAATAATAATAATAATAATAATGATAATTACAATAACATAATACCATGCAATATGATATGATTCCTAATGGAAATTGGAATCTATGTTGTAGTATGTACAAAAAACGTAATCCCTCTGCTTCAGCCGAATGATTTTCAAAGCAAAACACTTGCTTCTTCTCTCAACTACGATCCACAGCACTCAAAATCACCCTGCAAACCAAAGACCAAGAATTAAAGTTACAATAAAAAAAGGCATGCACATGGAAAGGGTATACTTGTCATTTCACAAAGTAGACATTACATTAAGAACCAAAAATATATTAAAAACAAAAATAGAGAACCAATCGTGAATAGTCGGACTTCTAAACGCAGAGCTGTCCGCTGATTTTCTCCTCGTTAATTTTTTGAAATCCCCACCTGGAGTCTCCGCTGCCAAAAAAGAATTTTAAAACAAGAAATTTCTGTTAAAAAAGTCACAAAACTTTAATAATAAAATTCCTTTCATGGCATAATATATATTGTAGACAATTTATTAATAATTTAAAAATCATGCCCAAGTGTTTATTGACTTGGTTCAATTGAAGATTTTAACAAGTTTGTTTTCTGTTTCTTGAGTGAATTTTCAAGCTCATTCCGATTACTAAAAGTTACCCTTACTTTGGTCCTGACATATAAATTGTTTTTCAGCAGAAACAACACACCTTAAATTTTTAAAATTTTTGAGGTCTAAGTTGGTATTTTTTTTTTTTTCCAATTTTAGTGACTAATTAGGATTTAGGGGCACATTTTTTACACGATTTTGAGTATGCAATCTTTTTTTTTTTTTTTTTCAAATTTTTAACCGTTGAAAATAATAATCAGCAATGTATACATGAATGATTGTGATACAGAAATTGAGACAACATATCTAAAAATATAGGTGTAAGAATTAGATTAGACGTAACATCTTTTATATGATGAAATTTATAATCTCTACGTGTTTATATCAAATCCGTACTAGAGTAAAACTTCATGCACAAATTAAGAATTGTGTAAGATCACGTGAAGAAACAACGTAACAATAGGGGAGGCTCCGGTGTATGTTAATAGAGAACTTCATCCAAAAAGGAAGGCATGCACCGGTGCATGTTATCTATTAACATGCACCGGATCCTCCCCCTAACAATAGGTGGTGTTTAATTTGTTACACTTACGGGTTGAGGGGGAGCGAGGGGAACAAGGAACAGAAGAAGAAGAAGCAGGATCCGAGGTTTTTGTGCTTCTGAAGTTGTTGGAGTGGGTCCTAATAATGGTGATGCTACGACTGATGGGTACATCCTCCACCGTCACCACCGCCGACTTTGTGGTGGCAGCGGCGGTTAAGAAGGAGGAGTTGTACTTGCGGAGCTTCCCCAAGCCTGTTTCCGGTGCAGGGCCGGCCAGCGTTTCGTCCCATAGCTTGTGAAGAAAACCCATTATATATATTATGATCGCTTCTTTGTAACAACAACAAAGATCAAAAAGATATAAGGAATACTAAAATTTAAGGAACGAAACGACAGAGAGAATAAGAAATAATTTTTTTTTGTTTTTAAATATTTTATTTTATCCTTTTGTTTGTGTTTTGGTGAGGGTGTGAGGATACTTATAGAGAGAAAATAAGGTTAGGAAGATGACTAGATATGGTTAATTGAATAGAGGGTGTGAGGGTACTAAGATTGTGGCTCCGGCTAACATGCATGCAAGACTTTCTTGAGCCATCAATTTGATATCATTTGCTATATTTTATCCACTTCTTCCTTATTTTGGATAATCCTATCTTGTACATGTACAATTTTCATTTTGTTCAACTACTAGTAGTTGCCTAAAATAGTGTTTTGTAGTAATGACTAGTATTATAAATCTGGTCTCGTATTCCATTTGACTTGTTCCCTTGTATTTAACTATTTATCATATATATGCAAATGAAAATTTTAGTAAAACTAGACACCTCTGGTTATTCTTGGGTTTCCTTGTTTTTTTTTTTTTTTTTTTTGTTTTTTTTCATCCATTGTATATGGTTTAGCATCTTTTGTGCTCTTTAATCCATGCTTTTGTTTACAAAAGAACAAGTTATTATCGAGTAATTGGCTTATCAATTAAAAGTTTGTTTAAGATGCATAATATTTTCACATTTTAAAGGAAAGTTACATGGGAATTGAGAAAATATGTTAAATAGAAGATTTGAATAAATAAATAAATGCTCATGAATCTCGTATGTTTAAGAATTTGAAGATGTGAAGAAGTGATAATGTTGCATTATATAAAACTCAACCAAGGACGTAATGCTTAATAATGTAATAGATATATAATCCACCATCATATTTGATTCAGTGGTACTTTTAAGATTGTACTTGACGTATTTATTAATAATAATTGAAATAAATGTTATATATATATATATATATAAATATATAAATATAAAACTAACTTGTGTTAATAAATTGGTGATGCTACAAAGTCCCACTTGATGTACCTATTAAAAGTATAAGAAACATATAGCCCACATTAAAATTGGATGATACTATTAAGACATATGTATCTATTTTAGTGAGGGATAAGGAATAAGAAACTTAATTTCTATGAAAGGCTTAAGCAATTTTTCTAAGACATACACTGCACTCTATGGATCCCAAGGTATAAAAAGGCTTAAAAATTGATGAAAAGAATTGTTGTTATAAGTTTATCATGGAATCTCACAAGTTTTTAATATTATTTCACGTTGTGATGGTTTCACTAATAAAATTTTATAAAGTTCAAGAGAATTTCATTTTAAAGGATATAGTTGTTGCCTCACATCACTACGTATTATTTCAAATTCTATGAATATCAACACGTAAGTATAAAAAAAATCTAAGGTTGCTCATTTTGTTCCTATCTTTTTATGAATTTCTTGTGTGGGGGATTGTTGGAATAACGATGTTTTTATTTTGTAGTTAGAAAGTAACCTATTATGCATGGACCATGTTTTAGCCTCTTGAAATCGATTATACAGTTTGAAATTATTAGGAAGTCGGTTTGACAGCTAAACCTCTAGAATCTAATTCGTTGAATCAGCCCCTAAGAGTCGATCTTACGGCTTGACCTTGGGAAGTCGGGTTGATAGCTTGACCTCTGTAATATGGTCTTATATTATAGCTGAACAGCCTTGGACAACTACTTACCAGTTTTATGGTTACGTTCAACAGTCTAACAAGGACCTCACAAGCCCAAAATTGGCAAAAGCAAGTGAGCAGCGTCCAACAGGCCTCATATTATCGATGTACCGGATCAGCGATCCAACAAGAGTATGGGTCGCAAGATCCTGCATGTTGAAAGACCGTTTATCCAGAGGGAATTAGTTTTTTTGACCCCCCCTCTTGATTTGTTGACCCTTTTTATTTTTAAAAGATACTAATAACCTTACTAAAATACAAATTCACCAAAATGCAAAAATGACAGGCACGCTTATATGCCACAACATGCTTGCAAAAATTTTATATTTTTGCAAGCACGCTAACCCTAAGCGTGTATTATAAAATTAAAATTTCATACCACACGTTGAGGGATCAATGAATCTATTTAAAAATTTTAAATATTGTTCACGGGTACATCATTTGAATCAGATTCAGCCCAACTTGAAATGTTGTTCATATGATTTTGACTGATTCTCATCCAAATCATGTATGTGACACATTTCTACTATGTTATGAAGAGGGATTGGACTTTTATATTTACCGAAAAACTAGATGCTTGGTGTGCTGTTGTGAGCTCAATACACTCGCCTTATACATGGTTTTGTTGGTGCTTGTTGAACCCTTGGTGTATCTTATAAAATATGAATTTTATAACATACGCTAATGGGTCAGCGTGCTTCCAAAAATTCATATTTTATAATACACGCTTAGGGGTCAGTGTGTATTATAAAATACTGGGGTCAGCGTGCATGTTTAAATTTTATATTTTAAAATACACGTTGTCCCCTCAGCATGAGTTAATTAAATTTTAATTTCATAACACATGTTGATTTGTTTATTTACTTTATTTAGAATATAAGAGGAGTATTTTGCAATTACATTATTTTAATAAGGTTATTATATATGAGATTTTCACATAAAATAGGGGGTCAACAAATTAAGAGAGGGGGTAAAAAAACTAACACCTGGATATCCATTATATTGTATTGGAGCATCAGGCCTTCGGTTGACACAACTATCCATTAAGAGGATGTAACGATCATTTATTAACTAGTCACCATTGCCATCAAACTAGTCGTTGGTAGGAATCCCAGCTCCACCACTAAATCGATTATGGCATCCCATTACCATTACTACACCTATAAATGTAGGTAAGACCCAAAGATACAACAACTCTTCCTACACAAACACACACACCCAAAATACTAATGAGAGGATGGTAACCTTGACTCCAAGGTGCTTTTCTCAAAGTCATATAGCCACAGTAGGGATCCAATCGCTTGATCGAATAAATCAAGTTTAAGAACCTTACAACACAACATAACCCTTTCTACTTAATGAAGAAAATAATTTTTAAAAATTTATGGCAAATTATTGGTCATCATGTTTTGGTCATTGCAAAAACGGTTTTCTAAAATTTATGACAAATTATTAGCCATTATATTTTGATTGTTATAATAAGTGTGGCATGGACTATACAAGGTCATTGTTTAGTCTAGCTAAGTCGGCGACATAACAACGAAAAAAAAATGTTCATAAAAAAAAAATAAATAACAACGAAAAAAAACACTCTCCTCTTTTTCATCCTTCCTTTTATTTCTTTGAGTAACCAAACTTTGTAATATTCAAAGTTTCTAATTTTGAGTGCACAAATTAGGAATTTATTATGCTAATTTTGAGAGCAAGACCAATTAATATTGTTACATTATGATTATCCAACAATCTTGTTTTTAGAATAAATTTTATCACAACACGATTATCGTGAACACCCTCTTTACAACAAGTACTATATCACAATTTTAAATATGTGACTTCTCTACGTATGTACTTTAGAGGTTAATTCTGTCAATCTTAATATTCTCTTCAATCTTATATATAAGCCCTTTTAAATATTTTTTCCCTTAATATAAGCTTTATTTCTAATTATAAATGATATTAATTATTTCTTTTTCACAAACACCCATATTTACTTAATACTAGTACATTTTAAAGTTTCAATAATAATTATAGAGATAGTTTTAAAAAGGTATACCAAATATTTAGATTTCCAATACCACTAATAATCCTAACTAACTTTCTCAAAGAATGTATTTTTAGTAAAAAAAAAAACTTATATATAAAAGAGAGTAATTGGATACCATGAATAGTATGTAATAAAGATCACTATATATATATAACCAACATGGGGTTGGTCAAGTGTTAACTCACTTGGTCTTTTAACCAACTGGTCTCGAGTTCGAGCCTTAGGTATGGAACAACCCTCGCTGGGAGACCCCTACCGCTTAGTGCGAGCTTAGTTGGGTCAGATCGGATAAGTCGAATTTTGGATAAACTAGATTCGAGTACTGATTGAGATGTACATAAAAAAAAGATCACGATATACGTATTAATTAATTAATATATATTAGAATTTGGTCCAAATTTATGTGCTTTAGTCCTAAACTAAAATTTTCGCTAAGCCGTTAATTTCATTCTCTTGAGAATGAAAAGGATCAATATCACTGAATAAAATAATTGACTTAAATGCAATTTTGGTCCTCGAAATTTATCAATTTGGTGATTTTAAGTTTTAACCCTTTTAATTTTTATTTGATGATTTTAATCCTTACACTTTTTATATTTTTCAATTTTAGACTCTTGCCAAAAAAAATAACTAACAGCGGTAACATACCAAATGGTATGACATGTGTCGCACATTCATAAGCCTACATAGAATTTCTTTTATCTTTTAAAAGGGAAAAAATATTAACAATAAAATAATTAAAATGAAGAAATCATATTGTACATAATAAATCAATTGCTTTTATTGTTAAGATAATTTAATTTTTTTATTTTTCGTATTTGAAAACTTAAAACAAAAGTATATGTAGGGTTTTGGACGTGCGACACCTATTTTGCCACTTATCATATCATCACCGTTGTCACTTTTCGGATGGGGTGACTAAAATTGCAAATAGCGAAAATTTCAGAGACTAAAACTGCAACTTCTCTCATCCTTGTTATAAGTTCATTTGATCAATTCTCATGTTCTTTAAAAAAGTTAATTAGTATTACTAGTGATAATGAAAATGTAAATATTTGGTATACTTTTTCAAAAGTATCTCTATAATTATTATTGTGAACCTAAATAGTGTTGATTAAATAAGAATGTTTGTGAAAAAAAAAAGTAATTAATGTCATTGAAAATTGGATATGAAATTTATATTAAAAACCAAAAAAAAGTTTTGAAGGGAAACTTATACTTAGAACCGGAGAAAGTAAATAAAAGCTAGATTTATTAAAGACGTCAAACTTGGGGATAAAAAGTGCACACATTTAAACCAAAATAATTATAAGGGTATTGTTATATACAGTATTACCCTAAAAATGAATGTTTAAGGAGTAAGAAGTGTAAAATAAAGCTAAAAAATTACAATTTTAATATATGAGTTTGTTTGATCTTATATAGGAGGTTAAAAAATGGTAAAAGAGGCATACTATTTCTTAAAATTTTAAATATTTTAGTTTTCAATGTAAAAATGTTTTATTTAACCTCTTATTCTCAATTATAAAAGTTGAGATTGAAAAATTCTTAATATAATAATATGAGTTAATATTTTAGTTTTTGAAAATGTTAATATACACTATTTTTAGATTTCTCAACAAAATAGTAAAAAGAAAAACATTAAAACATCCTAATTCATTCTTCTGAAAACCCTCATAATTACTTAAAAGAACAAAATTTTGACTGCTTTTCATATCTAAAAAGATGATGGTTTATTATTTTTTATTTAATACTAACTACTTACTATATAGTAAGTATTTTGATAATTTTTGTCTTTTATCTTAAGTAATATCTTGAATTTTGCGTATTCAGATTAATGTATTTGTCATTGCAAATTGTAAACAATATGGTATCTCCCTAAAAATTATTAGTATCTCGTTAGAAATCAAGCCATATATTTTGGGCATCAAATTTCTTCATTATCTAACCAATTATTGTTGAATCAATTCATTTAGGTTATGAGGAGCGGGGTGTGTTAACCGAGAATTGTACCCGAGATTTTTTAGTCTCATGTCTCATTCTCAAGTTCTTAAGTTGTCAGGGGGAATCGTACCCGGGACTTTTTAATCTCAGATCTCATTCTCAAGTTCTCAAGTTGTCAGGATCGCATTACTCGAGCCAACCCCCGTTGGTGGTTATGAGCAGAATTTTTAAGAGTACATACTAGAGGATTATACCATGAATCGTATAGAATAATTTTATCATATTGAATACTACATCCATTTTATCATATTGAATACTACATCCATTTCACAATGTTTGACATTTTAACATTTTTTTCTTGTTTCATATTGTTTGACCCTTTACATTTTCAATACACAAGTATATATATATATATATATATATATATATTTTTTTTTTCCATTTTTAACCTTTCATTCAATCATTTCTCTTACTCCTCGTTAATTTTACTTTTATCATCTTTCATCTCTGAACCACTATAAATTAATTAATGGACACACTTACTGATAAAAATTAAATACTACCATAAGTTTTAGTAAAGATTAAATTTGAATATTTTGAATAAACTATACATAAACATATAATAATTAATATTTTCTTAATCCGTGTGGAAGTACTAAAAGCCAAACACATTGAAATACTACTGACTAATGAGAAGTAGTGAGCCCAAGAAAAGATCGTAGCTGCGGTGAAGTGCGTAGAAAGTAGAACCGTGCGTAGAAGCCGTTGGGACCCATATTTCATTTTCAACACCACATTACAAGTTGCAAATGCATCTACAAGTCATTTGGATATGAAATTATTGGTTTTACGACGGATGATAAATTGGAATAACAAATTTACGAGCTAGGGTTTCTAGTTGACTAGGTCAGTACGTGGTCTCCCCTGCGTTTTATGCAGGTTTTTTCTTGCTTCTTTGCAAGCATCAGTACTCCGTGTGGGTTTTTTGTTCTCTTTTTTATCATCTTTGTGCGATGGAGGAAGACCCGTCTTCTCTCCGGCAGAAGTTGAGTCTTACCGACGAAGAGGGTGCGGGAGTTGCACTTGCGCCACCAGTCCCAGATGAGATCGCTTCTCATCCCTTATGCATTGTAGGGAAAGTAGTCACAAGGAAGAATGTTAGTCTACAGGGCATCACAGATACATTGAAGAGGGTTTGGAAAGCACAACCTGGGTTTGCGGTGAGGCCAGTAGGAGAAAACACGTTCATTTTTCGGTTTGGTGCCTTACATGAGAAGAGAAAGGTATTGGATGGGTCTCCATGGTCCTTTGATAAAAGCATTATAGTCTTTCGTGACTATCAACCCGATGCTAGGGTTTCTGAGATAGACTTCAACAAAGTTCCCTTTTGGTTACGTGTGCATGACCTTCCCTTGGGTATGCGCAACAAACATGTTGGAATAGCTATTGGTGATCAAATGGGGGGGTCTTATTGACGCAGATGTGGATGATTTTGGCGCCTCAATAAATCCTTTCCTACGTATTAAAGTTTGTGTCGATATCACTAAACCCCTTCGTAGAGGAGTGTTGTTAGCTAGAGACCCTTCGGAGGATAAACGCTGGTACTGGTTTCAATATGAACGTCTTCCTAACTTCTGTTATAATTGTGGTGTGATAGGTCATGGGGAAAAGGATTGCACTAAGGACATTTGTCCTGGCAAGAAGGGTTATGGTGAGTGGATGCGTGCTGCGGGTTTTTTCGATACCCTGATGATCTTGGAGGAAAAAGACAACCAGGAGAGAGCAAAGAAGTATGTGAAAGTACTGCCTCCACCTATGCCTACGTTAGATCAACTAGTTTCGGAAGAGGAAACTGAACGGCTTTTGGATGCTGAATTTAATGGGACGGCGGCACATAGTTTGGTTACAGAAGATGCAGTGGAGGTTTTGCATGGCGAGAAGGAAAGTGGGATACGGGTTTCTGCAAGAACTTGGAAGAAACTTGCACGTAGTAATATAATTGGGGGTGCAACTCCAAGTCTTATGATTGTGGGACAGAAGAGGAGAGATGATTTTGAATTCATGAATCTTGATACGGATGGTTTCACTGGGAATGAGGATAAGAGCAAGAAGCAGAAGAGTGGTGATGCTGAAGTTTATGACATTACATTGGCGGGTGCTGGTTGCCAGGCCCGCCAAGAGCCATGAAAGCCATATTTTGGAACTATAGAGGGCTTGGGAACCCTGCTACAGTTCAAGCTCTTAGTCTTCTAGTAAGACTACAAGGTCCTACCTTGTTTTTTCTCTCGGAAACAAGGTTATTCACAAGGGAGCTGGCGTGCCTAAAACACAGGTTTGGTTTTTCAAATGTCCTTGGTGTTGATTGTAGTAGTGGTAGAGGAGGAGGTCTCGCTTTATTTTGGAAGGGTTCGGTACAGATTTCTTTGCAATCTTTCTCTAAAGGGCACATTGATGTATTGGTGAATCATGGGAATGGGTTAATGTGGAGACTCACTGGTTTTTATGGACATCCAATTTCCTCAGAGCGCCATCACTCATGGAGCCTTCTTAGACGTTTAGCTGCAATGTTCAACCTGCCTTGGGTTGTTGGTGGAGATTTCAATGAGATCATGCTTTCTAATGAGAAGTTGGGTGGTGCAGTAAGGTCTCAAATGCATATGGATGCTTTCCGTAATGCAGTTGATGATTGTGTCCTCAAGGATTTGGGCTTTAATGGTAATCCTTTTACTTGGTCTCGTGGCTTATGTGGTGGGGATATAGTATTTGAAAGATTGGACCGGGTTTTGGCCTCAAGTTGCTGGATTGATATGTTTTCTCAGGTTCAAGTACAACATTTGATCTCTCCATCGTCTGATCATTCCCCTATTGCTTTGAGTTTCGGTTTACATGCACCTGCCAGACGTGTTCATCAATGCAATGACAGGTTTTTCTTTGAGCAAGCTTGGGTTGAGCATGAATCGTGTGAGAGAATAATTACTGAAGCTTGGCTGTCATCTACAGCCCCTCCGAAAGCAGGTTTTATAGAGCAAACCATCAATGATACTGGCAAGGCACTTCGGGTTTGGAGTAAAGAGGAATTTCATGGCTTACCTGTGGAAATTAAGAAGTTACAGGCCTTATTAGAGGACTTGAGTTCAGCTCCTAATTCACAAGCTAATTGGATTAAGCAACAGGAAGTATCCATGAGGCTTAATGAGTTACTTAGTTGGGAGGAGATTATGTGGAAGCAGCGTTCTAAAGTCCACTGGCTTCAAGAGGGTGATCAGAATACAGCTTTTTTCCATAAGCGTGCATCCCAGCGTGCTAAGAAAAATTCTGTAACAAAGCTTAAAGATCCCTCAGGTTTGGTACATACTGATGAGGCTGAGATGGGGTCGGTGGCCGTTAACTACTTTGCTTCATTGTTCACTTCCTGCACCCCTTCCTCAATGAATGACGTCCTAGATGCTGTTCCTGAGAAGGTCTCGAGCGGTATGTCAAGCTTGTTGTTGTCTCCTTTTACTCCGAGTGATATTAAGGAAGCTGTGAATCAAATGTTTCCAACTAAGTCCCCGGGACCTGATGGTTTTCCACCTCTCTTTTATCAACGGTTTTGGCATATTGTTGGGGAGGATGTAACTCATTGTATTCTTAGCTATTTGAATGGTGAAGGCTCTTTGGCTGGTCTGAACTATACTCATATTGTGCTTATTCCTAAGGTAAATTCTCCTGAGGACATGTCTCAATTTCGTCCCATTAGTTTATGCAATGTCTTGTATAAGATTATTTCTAAAGTCTTGTCTAATAGGATGAAATTAATCCTCCCTACTATTATCTCCGAGTCGCAGAGTGCTTTTGTTCATGGCAGGCAAATAACAGATAATATTCTTATAGCTTATGAAATGATTCACATGCTAAAGAATAAGAGAGCAGGAAATTCGGCGGTTATGGCTTTGAAATTGGATATGAGCAAAGCTTATGACAGAGTTGAATGGGCTTTTCTGGAAGCGATGATGATCAAGTTGGGATTTCCTAACAGGTGGATTCGGCTAGTCATGGATTGTGTATCATCTGTTTCTTTTTCAGTAATTTTGAATGGTAAACAATTTGGTAATTTCAGGCCTAACAGAGGACTCAGGCAAGGGGATCCCCTTTCCCCTTATTTATTCATCCTTGTGACAGAAGCCCTTTCTTGTCTTTTCCAAAAAGCAGAGTCAGATGGCCTTATACATGGGATTCGTGCTTCTCGGAATGGGCCAGCTGTTTCCCACTTATTTTTTGCTGATGATAGTTCGATTTTTGCAAAAGCTAAGGAAGGTGAAGCTAACTCCATTATTGATATTCTAAAAAAGTACTCTAATGCCTCTGGTCAGGTAATCAATTTCAACAAATCTTCTATGATGTTTAGTCCAAATTGTAAGGTTGCTGAAAGAACCATTCTTATGGGCAAGTTTGGTATTGCAACCCAGGCGTTTAGTGAAGCCTATCTTGGTTTACCTACTCATGTGGGAAGAAATAAAAATCAGTCTTTCCAATCCATAATGAAGATGCAAGGATTCAATTATGTTTTGATGAAGACAACTTTATGTGGCAAACCTACAACAACAAATCTCAAGGACTAGTTTTACTACTTTCTCATATATTTGTATTGTAATTGTATTATTATTATTTTATATATGAGTGTGGGTGGTAGAATTAGGATAGAAATCTCAATTTGAATTAAAGAATTTATTATGTTTTAAATTGGGATTGCATTGATAGAGAAAAGGGCTCAAGATCTTATTAAAATAAATCAGTGAAAAATGCAAAATAAAAGAAAAAGTTTTTAGCAGTGTTTAGCAGTGTTTAATCGATTAAATCTCAGTTTAATCGAGTATTAATCGATTAAGGCATCGTTTAATCGATTAAAGGCTGTTAAAACTGAATCATTAAAAGCCTTTCATTTTCAACATGACAAAGGTTACGAACTATTATCATTTCACAGCATTTTTCACATCTTTTCAATATTCTTTGAGCTAAGATTCTCTCATTAAACATCATCTCTATCAATGTTCTTTTGAATCTCAATTTGAATGCATACTTCATTCTTTTTGATTCCAAATTGAAGATTCAATGTTCTTGAACATTATTAGTTGAATCATTCTTGTAACAAAGGGTTACGTTCTTCAAGATTCAACAAAGGCAAAGTTTCAATTGAGGCAATTGAAGAAAGAAGGTTGGAGCACTACCTTGAGCAATTGAAGGATTCATTGCTAGAAGCTCATACGGATCGAATTAAAGGTTGGAGCACTACCTTGAGCAATTGGAGGATTCATTGCTAGAAGCTCATTGGGATTGAACGCGACGTTTCAATCAAAGGAGGAACGAAGAGGATCGAATTACAAGATTGGGGTAGTGTCATATGAATTGGTACTTCATATGATAACGGGTTAGGATCGAGAGTTGAGAGGATTCTAACGATTCTTGTAAACTGATCTATTTGTTCACAGTGTAGCAAATCACCCAATCCAGAGAGGGTGGACTGGATGTAGCTCACCGATTGTGAGTGAACCAGGCTAAAATCACTGTGTTCTTTGTTCTTTACTTTTTACGTTTATTTCAATTAAAATCGATCAAGAGCTTAAAAATCAAATAGGATTAGTATTGGGTTTTTCAATTACGTATTCATTATATTCTTGTTAATTGATTCGTGATTGATTTCTCTAATTTGATTCTTGATTCGTAGAAGTTTCGTAGAATAATCGTTTTGAATTGAATTCTGAATTTCTGCAATTTTAACAGTGTTTAATCGAGTAGTACTCGATTAAGGAAAATTGACTTTCAGGTTTAATCGATTAAATTGCAGGTTAATCGATTAAATCAGTGTAATCTGCTTAAAATTGAACTGTTTCTAAACCGTTTTTGATTACTTTCGAAATTCTGGTATCGTAGCTTAACTATTCTATTCACCCCCCCTCTAGAAGGTTATTTTAGCCGCTTGTTGGTTTCCAACAAGTGGTATCAGAGCTCGGTCGAATAAACCGAGTGTAAAAACTTTTTCGAAAAGATCCATTTGGAAACCATGGCAAATCAAAACCCTTTTGGAGGAGAAGGTGCAGCTATTAATCGTCCCCCACTATTTGGTGGTGAGGGGTATGCTTACTGGAAAGTAAGGATGAAAATTTTCATACAAGCTATCGATAACGAAATTTGGAAAGCCATCGAAAAGGGTCCCCATATTCCATCTAGTGTAGTTGATGGAGCGGCTCAATTGACCCCGGAAGAAAAGTGGACCGATGATGATAAGAAAAGGATTCAATTTGACTATAAGGCTAAGAATATCATCATGTCCGCTTTGTCATATGATGAATTTTTTAGAGTCTCCCAATGTGCTAGTGCAAAGGAAATGTGGGACACTTTACAAGTGACTCACGAGGGAACTAGCGAAGTTAGGCGAGCTAGATTAAATGTCTTGATGCGTGAATATCAGTTATTTCAAATGTTGCCTAATGAAAATATTAATGATATGCAAAAGATATTTACTCATATTATTAATCACTTGCTTGCTCTTGGTAAGGCTTTCTTACCGGGAGAACTTACTAACAAAGTTTTGAGATGCTTGGACAGGAATTGGCAACCCAAGGTCACCGCGATTATTGAATCGAAGAACTTGGATACTATGGATCTCGCTACTTTGTTTGGGAAATTGCAAGAGCATGAGATGGAGCTCGGACGCCTAACCTCGAATGAAGAATCCGACAAGAAGAAAAAGGGTATCGCATTGAAAGCTTCATCATCAAAAATTGTTGATACTCAAAATGACTCTTCATTGGATGATGACACGGATTCGGATTTAGATGATGAGTCACTTGCACTCGTGGTTAAGAATTTCAGAAAATTTTTCAAGAAGAAAGGAAACACAAGAAGATTTAATTCAAAGGAAAGCAAGGAAACTCCACAAAGGTCGAAACCCCCTAGAGACAAGATAATATGTCATACATGTGGGAAAGCGGGTCACATCAAATATCATTGTCCTCAAAAGCCTAAAAAGTCCGATAGTGATAAGAAGAGGTCCAACAATCACAAGGCTAAGAAAGCCTACATTGTTTGGGACGAACCCGAAGATGATACTAATTCTAGCACTTCGGAGGAGGAAGAATCGGCAAATTTGTGTTTAATGGCTAAGGATGACATTGAAGCTTCCACTAGTGACACGTCTCTTGAGCAATCAAGCTCAAAGGAGGTACATTCTAAAACTAACTCTGATGTGAATTCGGATAATGAATCTTGCTCTTCCCCCTCATATGATGCACTTTATAATGCCTATGTTGATATGCATGCCGAACTTAAGAAACTAGCTAAAATCAACATTGAGGCTAAGAAAGCCATTTTGAAGTACAATGAAAAGATTATTGAAATGCAAAAACATATTGATGAGCTTGTTCTTCAAAATGAGACTTTAGAACTCATTTACTCTAATGCATCATGTGAATGTTGTGTTTCTAATGCTGAGATTTCCGATTGTGAAAGGTGCAAGACTTATGAAAATGAATTACATGATTTGAAAGAAAAACTTGCTACCTTTACAAAAGGAAAAAGAGATTTGAATGATTTTCTCTCTAGACAAAGAGACAATACAAATAGAACCGGTTTGGGATATACTAAACCAAAGAAGAAATCCTATAGAAAGGTTGGAACTTTTTCAAAGGTTAATTTTTCTAGAAAACCAACATGTTTCTATTGTGGTATCTTTGGTCATACTTCAAACATTTGCAAAATCAAAAAGTTTGGTATACCCAATAAGGAGTTTATTTGGATTGTTAAAGGAGAGAAACCGGATGTTAACCCCCAAGGACCCAAATTGTTTGGGTACCTAAGTCTTCCATATAATTTGTTTTTGTAGGTGTGCCTTAGAACGAGAGATGATCGTTGGTATTTGGACAGCGGTTGTTCAAGGCACATGACGGGAGACAAGAGACATCATCATCTTGTTTTTGAGAGTTTGTGTTTTTTTAAAAAAAAAATTATCATGTTTCTCTAAATGTCTTGGTTAAGTGTGTTCTCTATTGTGATTTGGTTGATATATTAGCTTGGTGCTTGCTTGCTTATTTGCTTAGTTGTTGTGGTGCTAAATGTGTTCATGTATTCCATATTATGTGCATATGTGTTTTGACTATGTTTTTCCATGATTTGTGCATTAAAACTAAGTTAAAACTGCATTTTTCAGGAATTTAATCGATTAAGTTGACATTTACTCGAGTAAGAAAAAAAGATCTTTCTGGTGTACTCGATTAAATCTCAGAATACTCGATTAAATCCCAATTTTACACATGATTTACTCGATTAAGTTACAGTTTAATCGATTAATAATCGATTAAGTTGAAATCTACTCGATTAAATCGTAAAAATCTGACAGTTTTAAAACACGTTTCTGCACATTTTCTTCACTTCTCTCTCACTTCTTCACGTGTTTTCTCTTCTCACTCAACACGGTTTCATCAATTTTCAACCCAAAAGACTTGATTTCTTCCATATTTCTTCATTATTCTTCATTATAAACTCATTCTACATCATTATCTTCATCCATTTCACTTCCATTCACTTCATTTTCAAAACCCCCAAATCAAAAACCCTAAGAGCATCCAATGGCGCCTCCTTCATCTTCCACTGGCAAAAGGAAGAAGCAACGTGTCAACATGGACTTGGATTCACAGTACTATTCAAAGGAGATAAGAAAAGAACGTGAAGCTAGGTTTTTGCGAAGGGAGTTTGGACATATTCGCTTCATGAACCTGAAATGGCTTCTTCACCAAAGGTTTGAGTGTTCTGCCTTATTTGTAGAACAAGGAATCCAGCAATTTCTTAGTTTTCATTGTGATATTTACCCTAGGCTAGTCCGGAAATTTTATGCTAATTTCAAGTATGAGGATGGAAAATATAAATCTGTGGTTAAAGGAAAGTTGCTGATTGTTAAGCCACAAGATTTGCATGACTTGTTTGGATTAAGCATGACTGGCAAGTTTTTAAATGATCCTGATAGTGATATACTCATTGACTGTGATGTTGCCAATGTATTTCAACAAACTGTTAGGCCCAGATATAGTTGGAGTAAAGGGACTAAGAATGTTGGCATCATGAAAGAGGATTGTCGGTTATTGTTGTATGTAATTTCCTACTGTTTGATGCCAAAGACAAATCAGAATTATGCACAAGCTAATGGTGATGAACTGCGTATCTTTTATGGTATTCGTGAGCACATTCCTATCAATTGGTCACGTGTTGTGTTAGATAGGATGGTCATTGCTTCTGGTTCTACTGGGCCGGCTACTTTACCTTATGCTATGTCGGTGTCTAAGCTATTGTCTTTCTATGGTGTGGAACTTGATGATGAGGAAGAGGAATCCATTACTGATCAGAATTGTATTAATGCTACTCTGTTGCATGGTTTGGGTATGGACGAATATCTTGAGGCTAAGTCGTGGATGTGGAAAATAGATATTCAAAAGTTTGAGCAACAAAAGAAAGCGGAAGAGGATTTGGCTCGTCACATGGCTGATATGCATGGGGCTGGTCCATCTGCTCCACCACAGGATGCTGGAATTAATGTTGATGAGTATCTGAATGTTCCTAATGCTGAACAAGAGCAACCTCCACCGAGAGCTGCTGATGGTTTTGATTATCGTGCTCTTCATGATAGTCTCTCTGGCCAGATAGATGAGCGTTTTGTGCAAATGGAGGCTAGGCAATATGCTATTGAGGAGCGTCAGAAGGCTATATTGGAGCGTGGATTTCAGGATATGGCTATCCGACATCAGGCTATGGAGGACCGCTTCTTCGGTGCTCTTGGGAGGATGTTTCCACAACCACCACCTCCACCTCAGTGATCATGGATTTTCTCATGCATTGCATTATGTTTTGATGACTTATCTATCTCGTTTTATTATGTTTTGGTGATTATGTCTCAGACTATGGTTTATGGGTTTATGTTTTCTGGTTTATTATGGTGTGTATGGTTCGTTGTTAAGTCCGATTTGTGGACTAGGTTCTATGTTTCAGACTATGGTTTGGTTTTATGTGTGTTTGGGTTATGTACTTTGATGTACTTGGATGCTATGGCACTTATGTTTTATGATATTTCTATTATGTTTAGTGCTTGTGTATTTTATGCCCTTACATATTTTTTTCTATAGTTTGCAATGTGGTTATTGTGTTACTCATTCTCACCTTTGGCAAGCTTTATTGTTCTATTTTTTGATTAATGCCAAAAGGGGGAGAAAGGTGTGGATTGTTGTTTTTGTAGGTTGATTACACTTTTCCTAAGTGTGCATACATTTAGGGGGAGTTTGGATTTAGAATAGTTTGTCATTCATCAAAAAGGGGGAGATTGAAGATGCAAGGATTCAATTATGTTTTGATGAAGACAACTTTATGTGGCAAACCTACAACAACAAATCTCAAGGACTAGTTTTACTACTTTCTCATATATTTGTATTGTAATTGTATTATTATTATTTTATATATGAGTGTGGGTGGTAGAATTAGGATAGAAATCTCAATTTGAATTAAAGAATTTATTATGTTTTAAATTGGGATTGCATTGATAGAGAAAAGGGCTCAAGATCTTATTAAAATAAATCAGTGAAAAATGCAAAATAAAAGAAAAAGTTTTTAGCAGTGTTTAGCAGTGTTTAATCGATTAAATCTCAGTTTAATCGAGTATTAATCGATTAAGGCATCGTTTAATCGATTAAAGGCTGTTAAAACTGAATCATTAAAAGCCTTTCATTTTCAACATGACAAAGGTTACGAACTATTATCATTTCACAGCATTTTTCACATCTTTTCAATATTCTTTGAGCTAAGATTCTCTCATTAAACATCATCTCTATCAATGTTCTTTTGAATCTCAATTTGAATGCATACTTCATTCTTTTTGATTCCAAATTGAAGATTCAATGTTCTTGAACATTATTAGTTGAATCATTCTTGTAACAAAGGGTTACGTTCTTCAAGATTCAACAAAGGCAAAGTTTCAATTGAGGCAATTGAAGAAAGAAGGTTGGAGCACTACCTTGAGCAATTGAAGGATTCATTGCTAGAAGCTCATACGGATCGAATTAAAGGTTGGAGCACTACCTTGAGCAATTGGAGGATTCATTGCTAGAAGCTCATTGGGATTGAACTCGACGTTTCAATCAAAGGAGGAACGAAGAGGATCGAATTACAAGATTGGGGTAGTGTCATATGAATTGGTACTTCATATGATAACGGGTTAGGATCGAGAGTTGAGAGGATTCTAACGATTCTTGTAAACTGATCTATTTGTTCATAGTGTAGCAAATCACCCAATCCAGAGAGGGTGGACTGGATGTAGCTCACCGATTGTGAGTGAACCAGGCTAAAATCACTGTGTTCTTTGTTCTTTACTTTTTACGTTTATTTCAATTAAAATCGATCAAGAGCTTAAAAATCAAATAGGATTAGTATTGGGTTTTTCAATTACGTATTCATTATATTCTTGTTAATTGATTCGTGATTGATTTCTCTGATTTGATTCTTGATTCGTAGAAGTTTCGTAGAATAATCGTTTTGAATTGAATTCTAAATTTCTGCAATTTTAACAGTGTTTAATCGAGTAGTACTCGATTAAGGAAAAATTGACTTTCAGGTTTAATCGATTAAATTGCAGGTTAATCGATTAAATCAGTGTAATCTGCTTAAAATTGAACTATTTCTGAACCGTTTTTGATTACTTTCGAAATTCTGGTATCGTAGCTTAACCATTCTATTCACCCCCCCTCTAGAAGGTTATTTTAGCCGCTTGTTGGTTTCCAACACATAAAAGACAGAGTTTGGAAGCGTATTCAAGGTTGGAAAGAAAAGCTTCTATCCGCTGCTGGTAAGGAAGTTTTATTAAAAGCTGTTGCTCAAGCCATTCCTACCTATGCCATGAGTGTGTTTAAATTACCTACCAGTTTATGTACTCAATTAACAGGTCTCTTTAACCGGTTTTGGTGGGGATCTTCAACGGAGAATAGGAAGGTTCACTGGTCAAGCTGGCGGAAGATGTGCTATCCTAAAAATGAAGGGGGTTTGGGATTTCGAGATCTTGAAGTTTTTAATCTTGCTTTGTTGGCTAAGCAGGGATGGAGATTGTTAAAAAATCCTAGATCTTTGGTGGCTCGTGTGTTGAAAGAGAAGTATTACCCTTTTTCCTCTTTTTTGCAAGCGAACTTGGGCCAAAACCCCAGTTTTACCTGGCGCAGTCTAATTGATGGAAGAGCTATTTTGAGTAAAGGTGTTAGGTGGAAGATTGGTTCTGGTATGCAGGTCAAGGTGTGGCAAGATCCATGGCTCCCTCAGCCCTGGACGTTTAAACCATCCACTCCCAATCCTTTCGGCGATTCACATCTTCTTGTTGCAGCCCTTATAGACCATGATACACATCAATGGAGGCAGGAGGTCATTGACTCGCTATTTTCAAAGGATGAGAAGGAGTTGATTTTGAGCTTGCCTCGGTCCAGATCAACGGGGAACGACGAGTTAATTTGGCATTTTGATTCCAAGGGTCTTTTCACTGTTAGAAGCGCTTATAAAATGGAGATGGCTTGGAGAACGCAATCAAGTGTGGGTGATAGTAGCTCCTCAGATCCGAACAATAACTATCAATGGCAGAGATTGTGGAAAGCAAATGTGCCAAATAAAGTCAAAATTTTTTGGTGGAAAGCTATAAAAGGGATTTTGCCTACTATGGATAATCTAGCAAGGAAGCACATTGATGTGGGCTCTTGTTGTTCTCGCTGTTCAAGGGAATTTGAAACCCAAATGCATGCTTTGTGGTATTGTCCGTTTGCCCAGGAAGTATGGTCTGAAGCAGGGCTTGAAAGGGTGGTCAAACCATTTGGTCAAGGTTCTGTAGCTGATTGGTTCACTTATTTATGCCGTTCAAATCCGCCGGAAGATGTAGCTTGGTGGATGATCCTGGCTTGGAATATTTGGCATGCCCGGAACTGCTTTATTTTCCAGGAAAAATATTCATCTGCGAAGAGAATTATTATAGCTGCTGAAAGTCTCTTTAATTCATTCTTGAGGTATGGGAGAAAGAAAAAACCAGCAGGTGTTGTGGCTGTCAACACAGTAGAGGATTCTAAGTGGAAACCTCCTGCAGCAGGTTTTATAAAAATTAACGTTGATGCCGCGTGGAAGAAGAATTTGGCTGTGGGCGCTTCTGGTCTAATAGTTCGTTCAAGTACAGGTGCGGTTCTGGGTTGTGAATGTAGAAGGATTCCTCTTTTAGCATCACCTTTACTTCAGGAGGCGGAAGGTGTCCTTAATGCCCTGCGTATTGCCCAGCAAGAAGGTTGGAGTTCTATCATAGTTGAAACTGATAGCTTGCAAATTGTGGATAGGCTGCAACATTGGGTGGAGGATCTCTCTGAATTTGCTGTTATGCTTAAGGATATTAAAAGTTTAGCTTCCTGTTTTAATTTTTGCCAATTTTCCTATATTCGTAGGATAGGCAATATGGCAGCACATAGATTGGCTAATGAAGCTGTGCTTGCTCTTGTTACTCGGGTCTGGTATAACAACCCCCCGGGTTTTATTATGGATGTTATTTCCCATGATTTTTAATAAAATTCCCTTTTGATTCAAAAAAAATAATAATAATTATCACTAGTTACAAAAATTTTTTAAAAAATTACATTTTGCCATCCCGTATTTTGAAAAAAAAAAACATTTTACCTCCTTATATTATGAACTTTAACATACACTTTGCTATACTATTATCACATAACCCTTTTTGTTCAATTCTTAATTAAATACTTCTTCCAATCACGAATATATGAAAAAAAATTATTAATGATCTCAAATACAAAAAATAAAGTTAAATAATTTTCTAATATTAAATATAATCATGATTAAAATACCATTTTATTACAGGAAAAGAAACCGTTCACACATATAGAAATAAAATAAAAAAAAACTAACTTCACACTTATTAAAAAGATTAATACTTACCAACGTGAGATTGGTCTCACTTGATCCCTTAACAAACTGGTCTCGAGTTTGAGCCTTGGGTATGGAGCAAACCCCCTTTGGGAGACATCTACTGCTTAGTGCGAGCTCAATTGGGTCGGACCGGATGAGTCCGATTCTAGGTAAAATAGATCCGAGTACCGGTTGGTGCATAAAAAAAAAGATTAATACTTAATTGAGTGTATTTAATTTTTTCAAAATAAAAAAAATAAAGATACTTTAAAAAAATGGCATTAGGAATGAAAAAAATAATTGAGACAATAATTTTATACAAAATATTTTCAAAATTATTTTATTTAAATAAAATTCTTATATTTGAGATCTCTGATATATATATATATATATATATATATATATATATATATATATATATTAAATATGTTCAAGATCTGGAAGGAGTATTCCTGTCAGCCTTTTTGTTTCTTCTTTTCTCTTTTGTTGCTGTTTTTAGGCTTCAATTGCATAAAAAAAAACTAAGAAATTTTCCAATTAATAACTTTTCCAATTGGATAAGTTCCACGAAATTTGGGATATTAAACCAACCCACCCCCACGCCATCTTTATGACTTTAACAACTAAAATCCAATGCATCACTTGTGTTGTATATTACTTACAATATGTAGTTAATAGAGTAAGTTTATATATACTCCCTCTAACTCGAATTATAAGCAACAAAAAATATACGGAGTATTTATCTTAGTTTAAAATATAAGCAAAATTAACTCACTTTATTAAATTTTGTTTATTCCCAATGTCACTTTCCTAAAACATCTCTAAAAAATTGTAATTTTAATTAATTTTTGTTTCATTCACAATACTATTTTCCTAAAATACCTCTATTTTTTATAAATTTAAGAAAATTAAATACAATCAATTAACCTCCATAATAAACGTAAAAGTTGGATTTGCTTATAATTCGAGCCGAATGGAGTATATAATTAATTAATGAAGGTACGTATCGCCTGTCCTTTTGTATATAGATAAAGAATTAAAATTTTTAGGAATGTCTTTCATAGCATTAGCAATTGTCATTCATAAAAATTAAATCATTGATTTTATTTGTACAATATCTAAAAATTTAATAAAATCTTACACCATTAGACAACTCCCTTAAAAGTATGAATGAATTTTTCAGCTATTCCAAAAGTTAAATATATCGAAACACTATATTTCAAAATATAATTTCCCATGGACATAAAAAAAAATTCTATTACCATGACAATCGGGTCAGCTAATTCATTAGTAGATAATATTATTTTTGCACTTTTGAGTCTATATAAAGTATTTTACTGTTGGAAATAAGGATGTCGATAATTGTATGTGAAGTAGAAAACTTATCGACTTAAAAGCAAAATTGTAAGATAATTATAGTATAACCATATCAACTAGTATTGTTTTCAAAGTTAGCATAACAGTTTATGGATTCATCATGCACTTGTGTCGAGAACTTGAAATTTCTTAAAATTGGGTTGTTCAAAGAAATTAAAAAGAAAAAAAAGAAAGGCTTAGTGTGTTTTTTTAGGATGTATGATTTTTATCGAGTGGTATAAGGTTGCATTTTATATCCCAAGTCACCGTCTTCGCAACAACCAAAAGCAATGGCTCATTATCTATCATCACCTATCATCCAAAAACCATTTCTATCATTGAATTCATAATTGTTATTACCTCCAAATGGTCATATTATAACGCCATTAAATTTAAGTATATTTCTATCATGCAATCCAAAATTGGATGGTTGTTATGCAACCTTTTTTTAAACCAATAAGAAGTTGTCACCTATGCCATGTCATTATTTGAAGTAGTTAAAATGAGTTTTTTTGCAATTTAGTCTAAAATAAAATTAAATTAAAAATTTAGTCCTTTGTATCTATAGACAAATTATAACTTTTAATTTTAAATTTCGTCACTTGCATTAAGCCTTTTTACACAAGTGACTAATTTTAACTACTTTTAATTTTTTTAAATTAAAAGTTATAATTTGTCTATAGGTACAAAGGACTAAATTTTTAATTTACTTTTTATTTTGGACTAAATTGCAAAAAACTAATTTTAACTACTTCAAATAATGACATGGCATAGGTGACAATTTCTTATTGGTTTAAGAAAAGTGCAACCATCCAATTTTGAATTACATGATAATAACTCCCTGTATTTAAAACGACTATAGTTAAAAAACGTGATGATGATGATGATGAATTGACCTTTGGCTTTTCAAAAGGGAACTAATATGATTATCAAAATTCTAAATTAATTTTCGAAATAAAAACACGTCAATCATATTAATTAAATTGTTTTCTTCTTTTATCTCTCAAAAATAAATAACTCATCTCACATAATATGCCTCGCTGGTAACATATGAGTGCTTTTTCGCTTGTATGCTCGTAAATTGTCACTATCATATTCACATCTGGATTTTGAAAATTGAAGATATTTTATGTACTTCTCAAAAAATAAGATTCTTGCCAAAGATCATCTCATTTAGATGTGGCAATTTGTGTTTGGGTCCATTCAATTCAAGTTTGGATAATGAAAATGACATATCAAAAATTGGGTTGAAAAAATGTTCTAAAAACGTGCATTATTAGTTTACTAGTAATTTTACCCGTGCAACGCACGGGTTTAATTTTTTTTTTTAAAAAAAATTGATTATAGATTTTGGAAATATGTATTTTTAAATAATATGTTAATATGAACTTTTCATAAAAATGGTTTACATGTATTTAAAAATGAATAATCATAAACATTAACCTTTGAATCTAGTTTCAGCTACCAACTTTTTCATTAATAAAAATTAACTAATAATGTATCAACTATGCGATTTCTAATCTTAATTAACAACTTAATTTCTTATATTAAAAAAAATCCAACTCATTTTGATTTTTGTTTTATTTAATCCATCATTCCAAATACATTTTGTTAGTAAATCGTTTTGCAAGTCCAAATGCAGCTATTTTTTTTGCCATATATATCATCATCATCATCATTTTTATTACATCTGTCCCAAAATATAAGACTTGTTTTCACACTTTTAATTAATTAGTGTTTATAAGATTCGAACTTTCAAATTACTTGCTTGTATTAAAACTTCATAATTGTAAATAAGTATATTGTCTAAAGTATAAAATAACGCATCATTATTTTTCACAATTTAAATTGCAACATATTGTATAAATTTTTGGATTTTTTTAAATTTGAATTCATGATTGTATTGTATATTGTCTAAAGTATAAAATAACGCATCAATGTAAGCAACTTATAATTAAAATTTAGCATGTTAATAAAAAAAATCTTTACATAAATAATTCTTCAAATAAATATTATTCATAAAATAGCTAGACACAAAACAAACGCAAGAAACGTTCAAATATTTAAATAAAAAAAACATCTTTTTCAATATTTATGGCTATCTTAATGTTTATCTAATATAGAAAAAATTAGTTATCAATAAGTGAAGGACTATGAATAAATAATATAAAAATATATAATTTTCATCATCGTACATATATTCTATATAGCATTCATTGTATACTATATATACACAATATGAATATAGCTATTAGTAGCTGTTTGGAGCTAAAAATATATACTACTATAAGTATATATACTCTAACGGAAAGAAACCGTTAGAAAGAATAATTAATAATAATGAGTAATGAAATAATAAGAATTAATGTGAATAAACACCCAACTTAATAAGAATAAATTTTTGTAACCACCACCCAAATTAATAATTAATAAATTCAATTTAAAATAAATATTTTTAAAATAATAAAATATTATTATTTTTACAACATCATCACCATGAAAGCTTTATATCACCAATCACCATCCTCTGAAAAAGTGACAAATTAAAAACAGAGAAGACAAATGATGCACAAAATGGAAAGAGAAAGACCTAAACTACAACAACTAAGTAACATTTCTTTCTAATAACTACAATTTAGCAGACTTAGATAAAGAAAACAACTATGAAAATGCAACTTAGATAATCTTTCTTTCGAGTAACAACAACAACAACTATGAACATGCTTCTCGACATCATCAACATCATTCACAAGTGATGCATTTGGATCATTTAATAAAATCGCAACTATTTTCCGATCAAGTTCCCCTTCATCAATCATGGCTAATGCAGCCAAGGGTTTGACCCTGAGAACCTCACCAATTTCCTCTGTCTTTCACCAATCTTAACAACATCAATTACAGATTAACAATAATTTTAGACACGTTTTGTCCAATCCTACTAATGAAAAAATTGAAAAAATATAATAAAAATATCATTCTAAAAAAAAACCACAACTCTTATATAAATAAAGCAATAATGAAATGAAGAAAATAATATAACAAATGGAAACCAAAGAACAGCGAAAATATAGAACAAATATCCAAGAGAAAAAAAATCAGAAATGGTAAATACAAAACTTTCTTGGAATTTGAACATCACCAATTTCCCATGAACCTGAAGCAAGTAATATATGCCTCCCAGGTTTAAGTAATATAAAACAATATTACAGATAAGAGAGATTAAAAAAACAATACTACAAAAATGAAAATTAAACGGAGAAGAATGAAAGAGGATTCTTCAAACCCTAGAATCCCAAAACAAAATTCGAGTAAAAAAAATCTCAAAAACAAAAATTTAAATAAAAATCTCTTTAAAAAAACATACCTGTACAAAAATTAATAGTAAACCTATTCTAAACAAAAATTAAAAATTAAAAAAAACTAAAATTAAAAAAATGCTCATACGCTCATACCTGTTTCACACCTGCAACAAAAGAGATGAAAACTATGCTATTAAAAGAAAACATACTTGTACAAAAATTAAAAAACCTATTCTAAACAAAAATTAAAAATAAAAAAAAAAACTAAAATTTAAAAACTGTTCATACGCTCATACCTGTTTCACACCTGCAACAGAAGAGGTGAAAACAATGCTTCCAAATCCAGATGCTTTCTTTTTGCCCGGGTCTCTAATTTCTTTTTGTTGTCTTTTCCTGATCGTGATTCTACTAATTTACTACTACCATTAACTACTAATTGATGTTGGTAATATGACTTTCACACCATAACAGTCAAAAAATGAATGAATGAAAGAAAATAAAAAGACTTAATCTACCAATGGATATGGACGGCTATGATTGATTATTGCATTTACAATTGAATGGCTGAGATTAAAAGAGAACTTAGGAGGGAAGGTGAGAAATTAGGAGAGAAAATAATGGGGATTAAGGAGGGAAAACAAAAATGCCCTCATACTTCACCTACTTTATAATATATTGATTACGCGGGTTGCATGCTTATGTTGGATAGTCCGACAAGTATTTTTTTTTTTTGGAATAAAAACATATGTGACTGTTTTATATGAAAAACATAAAGTTAAGTAGTCATTCAAGTTTTACTATTTACATGGTGTGCATAGACATAGTGGCTCAAAAATTTTCTTGTGTGTAGGGGTGGAAACAGGTCAAGCCGGCCTATAGGGGCTTATAACAGGCCTAATAATAGGCTAGGCTCAAGCCAGGCTTTTTTTGTAAACAGGTCAGACTCAGGCTATTTAAAAAGTCTATATAGTCTAAACAGGCCAGGCCTAGGCCATGTAAAAAGCCTATTTAGCTTAACAAGTCGGCCTATATAATTTTTATTATTATTAATTTCATATGTATTTTAAAAATAAAAAATACAATAAATAAAAAACTTAATATGCACAATTATTAAAAGGGATGGAAACAAGTCTCACATTGCTAATGTGAATTCACATGCATTCACTTTGTGCAAGTATGCAAGTCATCCTATAGGAGGCTTAATATAATGCAAAATATGCAACTATGCAGACAACTTACATGATGTGGGACTTAATAATATTGATGTGCACTTTGCTTGTCTTGTGTTGGTCAAGCTTGGACTTGGGAAATACAAGTCCCACATCTTTTATTCATGGAGCACAACATGGGAATGTAAGCTATAAAATGGGAATGCAAGTCCCACATCTTTTATTCATGGAGCACAACATGTTCTTTAAGCTATAAAATGTTGCTTTGCCAAGTCATGTTGTGTTGAACCATAAGATCACCGGTTTTGAGTGATTTTTTCGGTTCTCATCGGTTTTGCTTGGACCATTATCGGTTCATTGAATAGGCCAAAGTTTTAGCAATATATAGGCTTGTTGGCCTATTTAAAAATTTCAAAGTATATAGGCTTTTTAATAGGCTTATAAGTCAGGCCAGGCTTTTGCATAGGCCAGGCTCAGGCTTGAAAAATTTATTTAAATAGGCTAACAGGCCAGGCCAGGCCCGAATAATTTATATAGGCCAAGCCTGGTTAAGGCCAAAGCCTGGCCTGGCTTAGCCTGTTTCCACCCCTACTTGTGTGGGCACTTTGCCTATCGATCGTATATGCTTAGATGCAGTATTTTTTATTTTTTTGTTTTTTTGTTTTTCAGTTTCAGTAATGTCTTGAAGGTAGTAATTCGTACTAGTCGGTTAGATCAAGTTTCAAACTATGAGCTTGTCAAGTCAAAAATGTACGAGTATAATTCAGGTTACAAATTTATTGTCTATACTTTATATTTTTGCATACTTATTCAAATCGGGTAAGCTGAATCGGGCTGCTATACTCTCATTATTATAATTATAATTATAATTAATTATAATTATAATAATAAAGAATTTGCATAAAATAATAAGATCAGCTTTAATTTTGTTTTCCCTCTCCTCTTTTGTTGCTTACTATCCTGTTTAGATGTCTTGTAAACATCAGAATAGATTAAACGTAAGAGTCAGCCACATCAAACTTTGCGTGGAAATGTCCCGGCATCATAGAAAGACTCCACGGAAGACTTTTATATTTTATGGTTCTAACTTCTAAAGTCTAAACAAAGACCATAGACTGATACAATCCATACTTTAGGCTAATTGCTGCCTCCAATAATCTATACTATATAAAAGCCGAAGGGTCAGTCACAGGCGGGAAGAGCAAATATTATACCAAAGTTGGACCCCACAAGCAGTAGTCCCAAGTACTCATAGTAGATCCCAAGTACTCATCAATATTTCCGCCAAAACCAGTCCGCCAAAATCAGTCCGCCAAAGTGTTTATTTCCCAAAAATGAGCTTCTCCTAGAAGCTTCTGCTCTTTCCTATGTAAACTTATATGAGAAGCTTCTAATGTTTTCTTACTTTGAAAATACAAAATACAAATCACAAATTCAATTTCCTTCTCTCTTTCTCTATCTTGCACACTCTCATCTTGAAATCTCTCAAACCCCGTGTTCCATCACCTCTCATCTCCACCTTCTCAGCTCCAGCACATTCCCCAACTGTCTCTCCATCACCGTACCACTTACCAACCACCTCACCACGAACAATCACACCACCCTACAACAACCATCGCTGCCGCCAATACCTCCACCGTACACCAACTGTCCAACACAGGAGCAACCATTCAAAACCCAACGGAAGTATAAGACGATGACGGAGAGGAAGAGGATGAGTCTTCGCTGGTTTGATGATGTGGCCGATCTGCAGCTCCAACAGCTTCTAACGATTGCAGAGATTTTGGGTCCATCCAAGCAACCATGGTAGAGCAAACGGTAGCAAATATATAATTGTTTCAGCCATGGCTAACCGATTTTTTTTCCTTTGTTTATGTGGAGGTTATGTTGCACATCACTCAATTAGTTGGTTTATGTTGCTGAGAAGTTATTAGTTAGCTTTGTTTTTTTTAATGCACACTAGGTGTTTGACAAATGACCAAAGTGAAATTATTAGTTAGTTTAATTTTTTCTATTGTATTTCAGAGTAAGCCTGAATCTTGAAGCATTTGCACATGTGCATATTGCATAGCAAATGCCAAATATAGACATAAGGTATTATGTATCACTTTCAAAGTAAGACTAATAAATTTTTGGTAGCAATTAAAGAACTGAAAGTTTAGACTAGAAAAATACATATAAATGAATTAAGGAAAATCATACAAGGTGCAAATTCAACCCTTTCTTTGTGCTTCTATGTTGATCCGAGGATCCAAAGAGGGAAGAATCATTATTGAAGAACAACTATGAGATCATGGCACTGAGGTCTAAGCAACTAAGAGCAGTAGTTGAAACTAATGGTTTGTTCACTTTGCCCAATTTTTCTTTTGGATTTTGCAACTATTTTAATAAAGAGACATAGAATCTACCAAGTAATGGCAAGTTTATTTGGTTAATGCATCCATAAGTACTAGATTTTCATGTCACTTTTTTTCACTTGTCATCATTATACCTATGTTGTAGCTATTGTAATAACTATCCTTATTGCTTTGCTTTTTTATTGTTTTACTCACTAAACTAATTTTGGTCATTTTAAATGCCATATAGTTTCGTTTTTGTTATTTGTTGATGTTTAAGTTTCACTCATTTTCAGCAAGACAATATTGTTGTACTTAATAAGGAGTGAATAAAACCTGAGATGTTCATGAATAAAACCTACCAATTGAATCCTTTAATCAATATTATTTGTCTCTGTCTTGATGCTGATTTTTTACCAAACCAATTCAAAGAGGAGAAATGATCTCATTTAATTGAGTGGAAGTTGCTGGCATTGTTATTGTTATTGTTGTGCTGCTACACTCGTGAACTTGTGATTAGACCAGTATTCTTTAATTTTTAAGCATGTTCCTTTGCATTGAAAAAGAAGTTTATCATAGCTAACTCATTAAGTTAATTGCCATTTGTTTTTTTTTTTTCCATCTGCAGGACCCATGGAAGAAAAGGAAAATAAGGGTTGGTGTTTCAACTAAGTAAGGGAAGGTGGGTGATTCATCCAAAAGGTTTCTAAATATCACCTAATCTGCATTTCATACCTTATATACTTATTCTATGCTTCTCTGCAGATTACCTCTTTATATATGTGGCATACTGAATTTTCACTTTTAAGTTTGCGTCTTCATTTTGATTCTCTAAATATATCTTGGTGTATCTTAGCCTATAGAAAATGAATTGACACCTTTGTAAAAGAAATAAGAAATAACACACCAACTTTCTTTGACACGAGACTAACACAAAGTATGCCATTAAACAGGGACCAAATGTGCAAAGAGAAAGCTATAAATGGGACATGTGCTGAGCAATTATTCAATGGTATCAGGGTAATAGGTATGGTATCCTAATTAGGTAAACTATTAATTTTATCTTATGTACTTTTAGATTTTGGTTTTACTTTATTGAGCAAAAAGACAATACAAGTGTGAAAGTGTCATATGAATTGGCTTAATAGTGATTAGTTTCAGTCATTTTTTCATGCAGGCTATAAGCACCCGGGGAGCCAAAAAATAATATCGATTTGCTACTGCATTGCACAAGTTTTTATGCAAAAAAAGTTCTATTGTGTTATTTGCAGTGAAAAAGGCATAGGTTTTTCAATACTTATTTAAAGTAAAGAACATTTTATGCCTAATGCTTTCAATACTTTTGTTACTCATTGATATCTAATACAAGTAACCATGTAAAAGGCGTTTGCTTTGATTGGTTCCATTTCTACAGGGATATCTCTTACAGAGTATCACTGCATATAACTTACTCAACTTATTTATGAAATTGGGATATAAAAAGTTCCTTCATATCGATACACATTATTTCTTCAACTTGAAATCTAACGTCTATAGAATGATCCTAATGCAATTATTTGCAATTTCCCTTTATATTTCTATTCCCAATTATTGTTGTTCAAAATAGCAATTCATAATATTCCGGACAGATATGCCTTTAATTTCAAGGAAAAGGTGAAATTCAAGAAAAGATTGGATTTTGATGATGTGGATCAAAATCCTTCCTGCAGTCTTCATAACTTTTACTTTGGTGTTGCCTGATGACCTTCTCCTATGGACTCTATATTTATCAGAACTGTAATCAATTTTATTTTGTATTGCAGCAATGGAGCTCGCTCTGTCATTGGAGAAGCTAACAATTCCGGTTTGGAATAATTCTTCTTGGAATAATTCTTCTTGCTTTGTTATTCCGGTTTGCTGCTTGGAATTATGTTGTTGTAATCATTTGGTCTGTTTTCACTTATATATGAATATATGATAAGCTGATTTTGGATCCCCTTGGATTTTGTTTTGGATTTCTTTCAGGTTTGATGTTTTACAATTTTCCTGCTCTGGTTTCTCTTGCAAGGAGAAAGATCTAAACTTGAATGTAGCTCTGGTTTATAGAGAAATATCTTTATTCTATATGATATTGATTTTCCTTGTGATTGGGCTTGAATTATGGCATTTGCTTAAATTTGAAAATGAGTTTTCATTTTTGAAAATAAGTTAGGTTGAGAATGTTTGTTATATCAGTTTCTTACTCTTTTTATTTTTATTTTTAAAACATAATTATGTTTGAGAATGATCATAATGTAGCTAATTGACTCATGCTCGATCTCAGGGAGTACTTACTAATGAATTTACGAAACTGCACTTAGAATTTATCATACATAATATGTCAGTTTAATCTCCTTCATGTCAGTCAAGCATATTCTTTTAAACTCAATCATGATTGTGTTAAGGAGTATGATTTGCCTTCTAATATTTGTAATAATGCATTGTACCTCTCACGGTCTCACCTATGGATCGACGACTACTAATCCAGTAAAGTAAGCTATAAAGGAATCCAACTTTGGTATATGTTACATTCTCTATTACTTTGGTATATGTAACCTTCTTAACTTAGATCACTATCGTGTATTTTGCTGTAGCATGATAATATCTACTCCACCTTAATCCAATTGTAGCAAATAACACATAGAAATGACGGTATAACTCTCTCACACACTTACAAGTAATTTGTCCTCAAAATTCATATTAATTCAACTTATAATGGGCCAATAATATATCACAGTTAATATATCGCATAATGATTTACACTAAATATATCATAGTTAATATATGATTGCACTAGATATAACACACTTAATTTGTGGGCTTACGTTATTTGACCCGTGCGTAGCACGGGTTGAGCCTAGTGTAATCAAAATTGAGATAGTAGCATAACAATCCACTAATAAATCAATGATGAGATGATAAGTCATTTAATGTGCCATGCATGTAAGTTTCTAGTGGTTAAAATTAAATGACTTGTCACCCAACCATTTGTTTTATTGGTGGATTGTTGTGCAACCATCCCAATTTTGATTGCATGGTAGAAATATTCAATACTCCCTCTGATCTCTAATATGAGAAAAACACGACATACTTATCTTCATCTCAAATATAAGAAAAAATTAACTTACTTTCTACTCTAAATACAATTATTCATAAAATATTCTGAGAATTCAACTTTCCTAAAGTACCTATATTCTTTTTTAATAAATTTGAGAGAATTAAATACACTAAGTTAACTTTTTTAATAAATGTAATTTTTGTTACTTTTTCTTGTAATAGAAACTGGGGAGTAATGATTAGTTAATAGAATTTCAAAAACTTGATTTTTATAGAAGCACGGTGAAAGACTTGATTTTGATAGAAGCATGGTGAAAGTCACTTATTGTATTAACTAGCTCTCACCCCGTGCAATGCACGGGTTATTGATAATTTAATTTTTTATATTAAATATTTTAAAGTAAAAATTGTTTTTATTTTAAAGTAAAGATTATTATTACACAATAATAAAAAAAATTATACAAAAAGACAGATACTTAAATCAAACACTACACTTAAAAAAATTAATTTAAATGGGTTTGTTGAGAAATATTGTACTTTTTTGTATAAATAAAGATATCTTCCTTATTTATTTAATAGATAAATTAACATTTTTATATGATTATCAACTTTATTTTAAATAATCAAAAGTAAATCATATTTAAATATTTTCATCTTTTTTGTTTGGTGGTATTATAAGTAAATTTAAGGATAAATTAAAATATTCCGTATTATTTTTATATGATTATCAACTTTATTATGATAATTAAAAACAAATCAGAATTAAATCTTTTGATCTTTTTTGTTTAATGGTATTATGAGGAAATTTAAGGATAAATTGGAATATCCACTATTTCATAGAACATGAAGACGACATTAAAATTGTTATTTTTGACTATCTTGGTTAACACATTTCACTTTATTATGAATATAATATTGGCTTTTTTTTATATATTTAATATTATATTTGTCTATGTATAGATGAGTATTAAATTAATGTAATCCTTATTTAGTTGATCGATGAATTAACACGTTTTATCATGATATTATGATTAATTATTAGAGTGGAATGAAAATTAAACTTTTTTATATTTTTTTGTTTGATGGTATTATGAGTAGATTTAAAGATAAATCAAAATATTTTCTATTGCATAAGACATGATAATTTAGCATATTTTAAATATAATTATGACATCTAATATGAAAAATTATATATAAATTAAACCAAAATTATACATTCTGATTTTTTATTGGATAATATTATAAGATATTTCTTATATTTATTTGATGGATAAATTAATATTTTTTTACCATTAATATATTTTTAATATAATTATCACATTTATTATTATTATTATTATTATTATTTATATTTAAATATTTTGATCTTTTTTATCGTTTATCTTATCTCATGACAAAAACGGAAAAAAAATCATAAATAAATCGAAAAACATTGTTTCTTCAAATAGGCAAAAGACTCACAAAAACTATTTCTCACCGGAATACGATCAGGGTATTTATTCTTAATCCTAGAAACCTTAGCCCTTCTCTTGTTTGAAAAGAGAAAAAGATCAATTATTTGCATATTCTTTCAACAAAGAATAATCAAAGTAAGTATGTATAACAACTTACTAAAATTTAAAAAAAAAAACACAACTTACCAAGGTCATGCTCTTGTTTAAAGTAACTCATTGATGTCATTCTTCTTGAAATTAGCATTGAACAAAAGTCAATTAAAAGTATAACAAAATATGCATCATCTAATAAGTAATTCATCAAACACTAAAAAATCAAAATTAAGAGCTCTAAGTAGAGGAATAAACAAAAGTCAATTAAAAGTATAACAAAATCTGCATCACCTAATAAGTAATTCATCAAACACTCAAAAATAAAAATTAAGAGCTTTAAGTAGAGGAACGAGGGAAAAAATAAAAATTAAAGAAAGAATTTGGAGAAAAGAATTCTTAAAATTAGATAGAACTTTAAAAATTGAATGGGAGAGCCTATTATATATATATATATAGTGATTTTTTAAATATTTTTTAAATATTTTTGTTGAGGATAATGTTTTGTTCAACAAATTGAGGATAATGATTTCACATACAGATAATGATTATATAATTTTAAATAATTAATTTAATTTCAAATTGTAATTTTGGTTAGAGATAATGTTATTTACCTACAAACATATAATGATTAAATAAATTTAAATAGTTTATTTAATTTTAAATTGTAATTTTGATTAGAGATAATGATTATCTACCTACAAATTCTCTAGTGCGAGGAAAGCTTCACGGGACAAACGTGGTTCCTCGAAAATTTCTCCGGCAAACGTGGTGCCTCAAAAAGGGATCCTTTTATATATAGATAGTAGATAGTAGATTAAGCCGAATCTAATAATAATACAAGCAGAGTTGTAAAGGCTAACTTGGACCTTCGCTGTGTCATTGTATGGGCCTTTTTTTTTATGGGCTGCCAGTCTATGAACTGATTATATATTTATATATATATACTAGCTCTTACCCCGTGCAATGCATGGGTTGTTGATATTAAAATTTTTTATATTAAATATTTCCAATTAAAGATTATTATAATTTTTATTATAAAGTAAAGATTATTATTAAACAATAACAAAAATAATTATACAAAAAGGATTATTCAATATACTTTATTACGATAAATCAAAATCAAATCAGAATTAAAATATTTGATTTTTTTTATGTTATGATGAGAATAATTAATGATAAATCATAATATCCCATATTTCATTGGACATGAATTCATTGGAAGATAATGACGGTTCGTTTTTTAATATTATATTTATTTATGTATAGATCAATATTAAATTAATATATTCCTTATTTAGTTGATCGATAATTAGCATGTTTTATTAATTAGAGTGAAATCAAAATTAAAGTTTTTTATTTTTTATCCTGTGCAATGCACGGATTATTAATATTTAAATATTTTAAAGTAAAGATTATTATTAAACAACAATAAAAAATGAGCTTGTTGAAAAATTTTGTACTTCTTTATATAAATAAAAAATAACAATTTTTATATGAGATTTTCCTTATTTATTCAATGGATAAGTTAACATTTTTTACATGATTATTAACTTTATTATGATGAATCAAAAGTAAATCAGAATTAGATCTTCCTTATTTATTTAATAGATAAATTAATATTTTTATATGATTATAAACTTTATTATGATAATTAAAAACAAATCAGAATTAAATGTTTTGATCTTTTTTGTTTAATGGTATTATGAAAAAATTTAAGGATATATTGGAATATCCACTATTTCATACAACATGAAGACTACATTGAAATTGTTATTTTTGACTATCTTGGTTAACACATTGCATTTTATTAGGAATATAATGATGACTCTTTTTTTATATATTTAATATTATATTTGTCTATATGTATAGATGAGTATTAAATTAATGTATTCCTTATTTAGTTGATCGATGAATTAACACATTTTATCATGATATTATGATTAATTATTACAGTGAAATGAAAATTAAACTTTTTTATATTTTTTGTTTGATGGTATTATGAGTAGATTTAAAGATAAATCAAAATATTTTCTATTGCATGAGACATGATAATTTAGCATCTTTTAAATATAATTATCACATCTAATATGAAAAATTATATATAATTATACTAAAATTGTACATTTGATTCTTTTTATTGGATAATATTATAAGATAATTCCTATATTTATTGATAGATAATTATTTTTTTACCATTATTATTTTTTTAATATAATTATCACAGTTATTATTATTATTCATATTTAAATTTAAATATGTGGATCTTTTTCATCATTTATCTTATCTCATGAAAAAAACGGAAATAAATCATAAATAAATCGAAAAACATTGTTTAATCAAACGGGCAAAAGACTCACCAAAATTATTTCTCACTGGAGTACAATCAGGGTATTTCTTCCTAATCTTAGGAGCCATAGCCCTTCTCTTTTTTGAAAAGAGAAAATGATCAATTATTTGCATATT
Source organism: Crotalaria pallida (assembly GCA_037953625.1). Classification (NCBI taxonomy): domain Eukaryota; kingdom Viridiplantae; phylum Streptophyta; class Magnoliopsida; order Fabales; family Fabaceae; genus Crotalaria; species Crotalaria pallida. The sequence continues at coordinate 144,010,248 of CM075651.1, read as the reverse complement.
CTTTCAACAAAGAATAATCAAAGTAAGTATGTGTTCTGTTGTAGAACGTCTGGTACTTGAACTAAGCGGTCAAGTGTCCAGTATTCTACGGTTTGCTTTCATACTGCAGATAGGCACCCTGATTTCCAGGATACCAGCTCTATTGGCGTTCTTAGTTTGGGGGGTGGTGTGTGTGTTTGTGTGAGATTGAAGGATACATACCTGGTTTTCCTCTGTTTGTTTATATAAGCATATTTCCTCACCGTTGGGTTTCCTTCCTCATCAATGGGGCGGCCGAATTACTGCTAACGGTAAGTGATAATGGTCTTTATTGGAGAGTTGATGCTCATCATGATATTGGAATCCAAGGTATTCAAGCTTAATGGCTTTGTCTTCTGAATAACCGTCATGCCGGTTTCGCGAGGTAAGAAATCCTATGTCAGTCAACGAGAAGTCTTCTTCTCCACCAGTTTGGAGAAATAGAGGATTTGGGCCACTAATAGGCCTCTTATACCGGTAATCCGGTTTCAAGGGTTACTAGGCTACTAAAGAGCCTTTTATGTTGAGAAACTGATTCAATAGGAGCATGGGCCCTTATAAGACCCCCAAATCCGGTAAACCGGTTTTATGACGTCCAAGTCCCTTAAAGGGGCAGTCCATAACAGTTGCCCCCCAGACCATGGTTTATAATTATGAACCTTGGTTTTATTGTTTTCATGAGAAGTAGCTCAATTAGAAGCTTAACCGGTTTTGTGAAGCGTTCGAGCCTCATATCATCACACCGGTAATTCCTCTAAATATACCTCCTTGCCGGTTTAAGTTCGTCAAAAAAGGCTGGGTCCTGATGAACCTCTTCTCTTTTCGCATTACTGAAGGATTTAAGATAGATGCTCCGATACTCCGGTTAACCGGTTAACCGGTTTAACGCGGTATCTTTACGCTCTCTTGATTTTTTGGTAAGCCGATTTTCTATCGTTTTAATATCTGACACCGATTTAATTGGCCTCAAATAGGGCTTTGCAATACTTGTGCATTAAAGGGACAAACCGGTAAACCGGTTTACATTGGTTTCGACTTTCTTTGAAGCCTCATAAAGCTGGTATACTGGTAAACGGGAAAGGACTTGGGTTCTTGAAGAACCTTGCCGCTAAATCGGTAAACGTGTCCTTATTTGGATAATTTGCAGTATTTCCGGTATACCGGTTTCTCCACGTACATGTCATTCAAATTTTCTGGATTTATACAAGCATTATTTCTCAGAAATGAACTTTCTTCTCTTCTTTATGAATGAAAAAGTATTGCCTTTATTTAAACGTGCTCAAGTCTGGTATTCAATTTGTTCCCATACTTGGTAGACATTTGGTAGTTTCTCTTCTAGCCAGCGAAGGAAATTCCTTTTAACCTTATTAGACTCTGAAAGAAGTCTAATAATAGTCTTACCATCAGTACATGGGTGGTGTCTCTTATTGATTTTTAGGACATCCTCTTACCCATTTCACTCCCTACAAGGTGGCTAGCCAAATAGGTGGTGTACTTAAGTTGGTCTTATTAATTTCCATAGGATTGGAAAATCCCCTCGAAGTTGGACTTTTGAGCGTTGATTTTGTGAGTTTAGACTGATGTTTCCTCACAAGTCCAAACTGTTAAACCGGTTTGTCATTGTATTAAATGTCCGAACTACACTACTAAACCGTTAAACCGGTTTTGTGGAGTTAAACGACGTTAAACCGTTTAATCGGTTTATGTAAACTATGTTTTATATTGCACTTCTAAACCGTTAGTTCGGTTTAATGGCGATAAAAAGAACTCAACAAATGCCAACTGAAATTATTGTTTATTATAGCATCAAATCTTTATAACCGAGAAAGCATTCACACTGACTAAAGACAACAGTGGCTCAAAAGGCCTTATTGGAATTAAAATATCCTAAAAACTGCTATCTCTTGTCAATCCACTCAGAAGGGGGTTTTCAATTGTAGTAGATTCGAAGTGTAGCTGCATTCCAAGGATTTTTTATCCTGAATCTCCTCTCCCAGCCTCCTTCTCCATACCAAATCCTCCAGGGACGTAATTATCCTGGGCCCTCTGATATTCCTCAAGATTGATGTACTTCTCTGCCCTTTTCATGACTTCATCCATGGTTCTAATCTTGTGCATTACCAAATGATCAGCAAATTCACTAGGTTTCAAAGCCCTCATCAGCAAGTGAAGTGCCACAGAGGTTTCAATGTCACTGGTAGACAAATATTCTGAATTGAATCGAGTGAGGAAGTCCCTTAGTGATTCGTCTTTTCCTTGCTTAATCTGAGACAGGTGATGTTCATATTTCGGTTGTGCCTTACTGGTGGTGAAATGACCCAGAAACTTTGCTGCCAAATCCTTCCAACATTTCATAGAGTTGGGTTCCAGCTTTGAATACCATCGTAACGCCGCTTTCTTCAGGGTCAAGGGAAAAATGCGACACTTATACGCATCTTTAGCCCCCTGACAGGACATTACCACCAGAAAACTGTCAATATGTTCCTGTGGATCTGAGTTCCCAAAATATGGATCTACATTGGCTGGAGCTTTGAGATTTTCAGGCATGGGGAAAACCATTATGCTTTCAGAAAACGGGTGGTCTTTTTCTTCAGGTTCTTCAACCAGCTCCACCTCATTTCCTTTGCCAACACCTGATTGGGATGTTCCTTTCCTCAACTCTTTCAGCAACTTGTCCTGCTCATCTAACCGCTTACTCAAACGAGCCAGCTCTGTCTCCACGCTTGCTTTCCTCTGCGAGCACCCGCCAGATGACCCCTTACTCTCATGTCGGGAATGTGAAGGGCTTCCTCCTCTGGTGGGGGGCCTCTGTCGCGATTTCTCCTGTTCATGATGAGAAGGTTCCTCTTGTCTCGAACGCTCTTGCTCTGCCCGTCTTCTTCCTTCGCTTAACCGTTTCCTGAGGTCCTTCTGACGAGAAGGTGTTTGTTCTCCGCTCGGGTTTTTTCTTAATTCCAGCGCATTGTGGTGGCTGGGTTCAGCACATTCTCCCTGTGTCCGGTTATCCATCTCTTTCACAAAAGTGGTGGGAATAAGTTTGCCGCTCCCACTGTGGTCGCCAATGTTCTGTTGTAGAACGTTTGGTACTTGAACTAAGCGGTCAAGTGTCCAGTATTCTACGGTTTGCTTTCAGACTGCAGATAGGCACCCTGATTTCCAGGATACCAGCTCTATTGTCGTTCTTAGTTTGGGGGGTGGTGTGTGTGTTTGTGTGAGATTGAAGGATACATACCTGGTTATCCTCTGTTTGTTTATATAAGCAGATTTCCTCACCGTTGGGTTTCCTTCCTCATCAATGGGGCGGCCGAATTACTGCTAACGGTAAGTGATAATGGTCTTTATTGGAGAGTTGATGCTCATCATGATATTGGAATCCAAGGTATTCAGGCTTAATGGCTTTGTCTTCTAAATAACCGTCATACCGGTTTCGCGAGGTAAGAAATCCTATGTCAGTCAACGAGAAGTCTTCTTCTCCACCAGTTTGGAGGAATAGAGGATTTGTGCCACTAATGGGCCTCTTATACCGGTAATCCGGTTTCAAGGGTTACTGGGCTACTAAAGAGCCTTTTATGTTGAGAAACTGATTCAATAGGAGCATGGGCCCTTATAAGACCCCCAAATTCGGTAAACCGGTTTTATGACGTCCAAGTCCCTTAAAGGGGCCTTTATAGCCGAAAAACCGGTTTAATGAAGTATTTTCCTAAATCCAGTCCATAACAGTATGTATAACAACTTACCAAAATTTCAAAAAAAAAAAAAAACCTTACCAAGGTCATGCTCTTGTTTGAAGTAACTCATTGTTGTCATTCTTCCTGAAATTAGCATTAAACAAAAGTCAATTAAAAGTATAACAAAATATGCATCATCTAATAAGTAATTCATCAAACATTCAAAAATCAAAATTAAGAGCTCTAAGTAGAGGAATAAACGAAAATCAATTAAAAGTATAACAAAATATGCATCATCTAATAAGTAATTCATCAAATACTCAAAAATCAAAATTAAGAGATTTAAGTAGAGGAATGAGGGAAAAAATAAAAATAAAAGAGAGAATTTGGAGAAGAGAATTCTTAGAATTAGATAGAACTTTAAAAATTGAATGGGAGAGCCTATTATATATATATATATATATAGTGATTTTTTTAATATTTTTGTTGAGGATAATGATTTGTTCAACAAATTGAGGATAATGATTTCACATACAGATAATGATTATATAAATTTAAATAATTAATTTAATTTCAAATTGTAATTTTGGTTAGAGATAATGTTATTTACCTACAAACGCTCTGGTGCGAGTATTCCTTAAGCGGACAAGCGTGGTGCCTCGAAAAGGAATCTTTTTATATAAGTATAATAGATATATATAGAGAGAGAGAGACGTACATATATACATATGTATGTATATATATATACTGGTTTTTAGCCCACACAATGTATAGGTTGTTTAATTTTTTTATTATACTATTATTAATAATATTTTTGTGATACTATTGTTGGTTCAATGCATGACATACATAAATGATTATATTTGTTATTTAAAATGAAATAGTTTATCAAAATGAAATACATCTAAATTAAACTCACGATAGTTTAGGCAGACTTTAGTTCGTAAAAAATTGTGAAACTCCATTTAGGTATTTTTTTTCTTTATTCACTCTTTTGATTGTTTTCGTTCCCTTGTCGGTCTCTGTAGTCATTCTCTCACGGCAACATATTCACGGTAATTGCTTGGGTGCACTCTTCAATTCTTTATTGCTTTTTAGGAAGCTTAGTCACTATTTATTATTGTCATTGACTTGGAATGTTTGATATCATTTTGTATTATTAAACCGTTGGATTAAACACATAATGATTTTATTTAACTTTTAGTAATTTGAGCATGATTCCTATAATATTTATAAATGATTCTATTATGTTGGTTTATTCATTTGAGGCATGAGACCATTTATGTTTTTGTATGGTTTTATTTTTGTTGATATACAATTTGAGTTGTGATATTGATTACAATTCGCTTTATTATATTCTATTTCATTCACATAACTTGAGAGTATGAAATATTTTTATATTTGTACTTAAATGCAAGAATATTGAATAATAAGCTTTTAAGCAGGCTTATGGACCCGACTAGACTTTGAAATAAGTCGAGTTTAGACTTCAAATCTAGCTTATGACAAGCCCATAAGCAGACTTAAACCTTAAGTTTGGAATACAGATCAGCCATATTTTTGTTAAGGTCTGCCTCATTCCCTCCTCTATTTACCATGGACTATAATACTTGAGCCGGTTCAAGAGGTTGAAGTCTAGTTTTAAATAAAGTCTGTTTTTTTTTTTTTTTTTTTTTTTTAATCCTAAGGTAAATAGTTAACAATCCTTTAACAATACACCAAATTTAATTTTATGCTATTATAATGCATGATTGAAGACTCGGTTAAATATGAATGATTAAGATAAGTTGATAATTTTCTATACCAACTTGATCAGTAATCAATGTTTAGTTGTTTATGGCATTCAACTTGTTTGCCAGTTTAATTACAAAAAAAAAAAAGCAGTTATATAAATTATAAAATCTCGTTCTAGAGTGATTCTCTTCTCTAGTGTGTTCCCGTGGCTTCTTCTTGTAGATTAACCAATCTCAAGGACCCTGGTCAATCAAACGGTTATCCACAACCACAACTTACAACTAGTCTATTTTTTTCATTGCAGTTGGAAATCGGAGGATCCTGTCCAATAAACAAAAACAAAGTCAATTATTTGATTTTACAGAGAGTTTTCAATTTTTTTTGGCTTATGTTACACGTTCCTGAAATTTGGAGTACTTTTGCTAGATATTTTTATTTTTTTTCAATGTCTGACTACTTGAAGTTACTTCTGGGTTTGTCATATATCCCTACTATCTATGGCCAATTTTGCTGACATGTAACATCAGATTCGAGTCAGACGCAAGAGATTGGTTATATGGTGCCGCGTGATGTCACATGGGCGAAAGACGACCTCTCTCTTCAATCTTTTTTTTAATTTAATTAAAAATATAAAAATATTAAGTTTTTTAAATTTTTAATTAAAAAAAATGAGGATCATCGCCCACGGGCACCACGCGTCTAATCTCCTGCGTCTGATGAGAATTCCGTTGTTATATCTCAACAAAATTGGTCAGAGTGGATAATAGGGATATATGACAAATCCAGAAGTAATTTCAGAGAGTAAGACATTAAAAAAACAATAAGGGTATCTGACAAAAGTACCCAAACTTAAGGGACTTGTGATATAATTAAGATTTTTTTTAACATACAATTACTTTTAATAAATCGAATGATTGATATTCTTTGTGTCAATTGAGCTGGAGTAGAAATTAGTGGCTTGGAAATTAAACCACTCTAAGCACAAGTTACACTTGCAAGTTGTAACTCTACACAAGTTGTGATAAAAGCCAACGAATTATTGAGTGTCTGGGACCCATGAATAACAACACCAGAATCAGAATGCATTGAAGATATTTGGCTACTTGCTTGGTCCCAAAAGGCTTTCAATGCAAAAAGTGGACTAGAAGTGTGTATCTGAGTACAGTATCTGCTTTATTTTGAATTGACTAGCTCATTAGATACTCTGCTCAAGTTTCCCATAGCAAACAAAGCAGGCATAGATCTAATTGCCACTTGCAAGTTGCAACAAGAGCCTGTGGATCATACAATATAGCAGTACTTATTCGGGTCCCCTTATTTGGGGGTCTCTTCCCACGTGCTGTAGGACCCTTCCATTTACGAAATTAGTAACCACCACTTGCTATTTACATTGACTTTTTCTTTTTGAACTTCACGTACATTGGCTCCCATTTTTATTTTTATTAGACTACTATAATCCTGAGTGTTTTTCAAAATTTTCGACTCTTAATAGTCAAAATATTTATTCCAAATTTTACAAGTCGGAAACAAACTTATAAGTTTTTCAGATTTATAATAATCAAAAATATATTTTATAGCTTTTTCCAACTACCAGCGGTCGGAAATTAAAAAGATCAAAGCCATGTGTTTTATAAATTAAGAAGATCATAGCCCAAACATTAAAATTAAAAACTATAACTGCGTGCAGAGTAAAAACGTAATCCTCAATGTTTATAATGCCTTACACATACCAGACTACTAATACATATACCCCAATATCTGAACCACAAATTAGAAATTCATTAAATAGAGATGTGCATCCACATACACCTATAGCTATTAGTCCCTGCATTATAAGCAGTCAATGGCTGTGGACTGCTGGTAGTAGTCGGAAAAAGCTATAAAATATATTTCCGATTAGTATAAGTTGGAAAAATTTATAAGTTTGTTTTCGACTTGTAAAAATCAGAATAAATATTCCGACTATTAAAAGTCGAAAATTGAAAAACACTCAGGGACATATTATTAGTCTAATAAAAATCGAAATGGGGGCCAATGAGTAAAGGTGGGGTAAAAAAAAAAAGCCATTTACATTTGCTTGGATTCATTAGTCCTTGTCATACAACCACAATAATCTCTAATGGCCCCACTTTGTTTTCATTGTGCATGGAAAATATCTTAGGGAAAGTGAGATCTATAACAAAACAGATCACATATCTTATTACCACATATGATAAGGTGAATTGGCCAACATAACATAACAGTTAAACGGTTTTATGTTATGTTATCAACCATTCAGAATCTGATTAATCACTAGAAGAATAATTTAAAACAACATTAAAGCTCTCAATACAATTATCTTTTCTGATAGGTTATGTCAATATATACACTCACCTATAAAAAATTCACTTTTCAGAAAAACCAAGAATATTCCATCAAAAATTGAAGTGAACATGAAGAACTGTACCACACCACTGAAATAAATGGTCTATAATGTTGAGCTTATGTCTGATTATATGAAGAAAAAAATTGGTGGGAATCTGCATAAATTAAGAGAGTAAAATAAGTTGCCAATGATTACAATTCAAAATCCCAGCATGAGTGTACAATGGCTGGATACAAGAAATTGAAATTGTGCAACTACCATTGCATTTGCAAGGCATGCCAGGGGGCTACAATTTGGTGATGACATAACTACCGAGTACTTAATTATATAAACTATGCTTCTGCCTAACCCTTTTCTCCCTGAATTTTTAGCTGTATAATTGCTACTACCTTTCAATAAAATCACAAATCTTCCATCAGCTTTAATTTGCAACATGTCAAAGATTAAGGATTTTCCCAGAGCCAAATTCAAAGGTTGATGCACAACAAGAAGCATGTCATCAAGTTCATTACTTGGCAGAAATGCCAGAGTAGTCATTAGAGGAAGCACCATGGCCATGTGAGGTTTTTCGCTTCCTACCGCGTCTCTGTCTCCTGTTACCTCCTTCTTCTTGGATTCCTCCCTTTTCCTTCTTGATATCTTGAAGGTTTTTCACCTGTCTTCGCATCAAGAACAAGAAAAATATTGAATCAACATGGAGTCATATGTAGTGGAGAGTAGTTTTACAATGAGCAAAGCGGCATTTGCATTGTAAGTCCGGCTATAACATATGAAATATACCATGTAATGTCTGGGACAGTTAAATAAACTAGGACTTTCATAGACAATCCATTACCAGAAAGAGAACAGGATGCAATGAAAGAAGATGACGAAAGGGAATCACTTACAACTTCCACATACCTTAGACACATTCCATTGTATTGTATCCTCATTCATTGCTAATGATAATTACCAAAACCAACCTTGAGGACATGAACAATACAAAAGATACCACTAATTATCATATACTCGTAAGCAAGATTCGACAAGAATAAACTACCTTTTCTCTTGGACTCTATCTTATCATAATTTGCAAGGTTAAAAATATTCGAACCGATTATGCAAATCTTTCCTTTCAACATCAAGCATTTACCACTAGGCCAAAAGCTATAGCCGTTACTTGTTACTTTGTTAGCAAGGGCGTGACTTTTATTCCTTAAGCACTATCGGCATACCTGAGGTGCCGCAGCCATTTTTAGGTGCCACGAGCAAGTATGTTAAGCCCATTGGAACTCCACGAGAGACGCCGGATAATTGAATCCAACATATATATGTCATCCCTATAACCTCAAAAGTAAGGTTTGCTTTTAAACTACAATGATCAATCACATGGTAAACCTATATACTTAGTTTTCAAAACTGACCTTGCATTATGAACACTAGCCTATAGCGGAAAGAGTATCAAAACACCCATACAATCATACAAAACACGTAACTTGTACAGGACTGAAACAGGGTTGGGGACTCTCAAAGCAATTGAGTTTATGCATGCCATGGATGATGTATCAAATGAAAAAAGTGAAAATATAATATATGCTTTATGTATTATATACTAACCCCAAAACAGAAGTTCTGGTAGCTGCCATTGAAGTCAAAAGAATCATCTGCCTTCCCAAAATTCATCTCGGTGGAATTGCGCTTATTTGAATTAGAAGTTTCACTATAAGTCATGTATGTAGATGAAGTAGAACAACCACCACCACCAACAAGAGATGTGCTTCCATTTGATCCAATATCCTCTTGAAACATATCTTCAAACAACTGTTGCAACTCCTCAAAGCTCTCTTCTCCATTTTCCTGTTATTTTACACATAATTAAATTGTTGTACGAGTACAAACTATAACTTAGATATGAATGTTAAAATGTCCAAAATTCTTGGCACTGCTTATTACATCTCTCTTATGCAGATCATTCAACAATTAACATATATAAATGATCAATGTCTATTATATGCAGTTAAAAAAATATATTTTTAATACTTTATTGGTCCTTTCAGAAAACTAATTTATGTTTAATTGTTCTTTTTCAAATTACTAATGTTATGGATAAGCAACATAGAAGAATTTAAAGTGAATATAATGTTTGGAGTATTTTATTTACGGTGAAGTTCAGTACATGGTGGTTTTTATTATTGTTATGACTCTGCAGCAAGAAACTTCAATAGCAGCCTTTAAATTTTATTAAATTTTAAATTGTTCATTTGGTCATTTATCTTATTTTTTGTTATCAAATTGGCCCCTCACAATTTTTTGGTATTACATCGGTCTCTTACGTTTCTTTTTGTTTGCACTGTTCGTCTCAAAATCACTGCTCATCATACGTGTCCTTACCATTTTGGTTCACATCGGAGAGAGGATTGACATGGTGTATAATATTGGTTCACATAAGATGCACAATAACTCTGGGACGAATGGTGCAAACATAAATAAACATGAGAAACCAATATATACCAAAAAACGTGAGGAGCCCATTTGACAATGTGAAATAAGGTAAGAACAAATGAGCAATTTAACCTTTATTAAAAGAAAATTTATGATGTTTAGTCCCAAACCCCGTTTTTAACCCCAAACCCCTTTTTTTTATGGAGTTCTGTCGAAATATTTTTCGATACCCTCGAATCGGAAAAATACATTTTTCGACTTTAAAAATGAATTTTTTAATAAGAGAGTAATCGGAAAAATCCATTTTCAGACTGGGAGTATCGGAAAATATTCTGACAGAATCCCATCGGAAAAAACGGGGTTTGGGGATTAAAAATCAAAGTAAAATAATTGTAGCCTTCTAATTTTTAAAACATCTATAGGGCCCAAGAAGAAAGTAAACCCGTGACCCATTGGAAACAGCATAAAAAGCTAACAACGTAGTATTTGACAAAAGCAACACTATATTTAATTAATTGTTTATGTCAAGCTTTTGTGCTTTATCCACTAATCAAATAAAATATTAAAAGAAAGCATTGTTGTACACCTTTATAAATTATAATCACATGAATAAAAAATTAAAAGATGGCAAAATTAAAAGGGACTCACATTTGGTTTTGCTTGGCTCATCATTGTTACCATTTCGTTCAAAAAGTCCCCCATGCCCTGCACAAGGAAATTAAAATTTACAATTAACAAATCACAATTATTGGATCATGAAAACTCCTCTGAACTCGATTCAATGAACTATTCCCTCTCATTGAAATCCAAAAGCACCTATAAGCAACATGTCCATGTGCTGTGTAACACACCAACTGACTTGACTTAGAAGAAAGCTTGTGCCTTTGTACCAATTCCAAAGAATCAAGCATTATTTTTGAAGGCTAAAAATGGATTCTTATTAATCCCAAACAGATACCTCTTTTTCTGGTAAGTAAAAAAGAAATAATAATGGACGGTGCAAAAACCAGAAACAGGACATGCATGTAGATGACATGACAAGTGGACAACAAAAACAAAAAGACTAATCAACCTATGAACCCAACCTGGTTACAAATACAATTTTAGAAATAAAAAAAAAAAAAAAAAAAGTCAAACGACAACTGCTTCTCTTCTATAAAGGAAGAGGGAAAAAGTTAGGATAAGCATAAGGGTATGCAAGTTGTTTACTTACATTTTCGTCATCATCACTATCATAGACTCCTACATCGTACATTAACCTTTTGTTCGCGTCAGATAAAACTGTACACAGAGAAAACCACCATATTAGACCAACTGGATACTATAGAAATAATAAAAAATAAAAGAAAATTGAAATAGAAATTCCAACTTTAGTTCAACTTGGCTGAGAAAATGGGCGGGGCTGAGTATTTTATTTTTACTTCTAGCTACAAATTCTGTACCTAATCATAATAATAATAATAATAATAATAATAATAATAATAATAATAATTACCCACATTCTTTACTTTAAATGGTAGTTATAACATAATTTGATTGTTAGCTCAAATTACTTATTCCCACTACTCACTAATCAATCACATTTTTTTTTTAAAAAAAATAATTGTAATTAACCAACAAGAAAATTGAGTAACCATTTTTAATTATCAATAACCTCTTTGGATAGAAGGGGATCATGAATCATGGGTCAATATTCAATTATTATAATTATAATTATAACAGAGAAAAAGAAGCAAAGGTTAGTGGAAATTACCAGAATAGGCTTGTTGAATTGCCTGGAATTTCTTCTTAGCTTCTTCCACATACTTTGAATTCCCTGAAGCTGAACAACGATCCGGGTGCCATTTCTATATCCCATCAAACAAAACATTTTTTTACTACACAATTCCATCTTCCATCATAACAACAACAACAACAACAATTCATTTTCAATAACTTGTTGTACAAAATTTTCCACAACCGACTCAAATTCACTTCACCAAAACACAGGAAAAATAGAAACTCTTTTGCAATCATAATTGGATTGTCTCAACCATTAAAAAAAAAAGTGATTTTGAGAAGACCCATCTGAATTCTTTTTGTGTTTTAAAACAGGGTTGCCAAGAAAAGAGAAAAAGAGAATGGAAGTTATAAAAAAGAAGCATTGAATTCTAACCATTGCAAGTTTCTTGTAAGCAATTCTGAGCTCTGATTCAGTGCACTCCTTATTCAATCCAAGAACTCTGTAGAAGTCATCATTTCCCTTGTCTGAGTTATCTCCTTCACGAGCCATTGTTCCCAACAACAACAATGAAAATCACAACTTTCACAACCAGCAGCTATGAAAAAACAAAGACCAAGTAACCAGACCAGAGGTAAAACCTCAAACAGAAAACTAAGTTTTCTTGTCGACGAATTGAATCAACCAAACCCACCCAAAAACACACAAACTCCGTAATAATCACAACTAAACTATCACAAAATATATATAACTATGTATTATAACAAGCTAAATGTTATGTTATATATTGTATATTATTTTTATATTATATAACACAACTTGGATGACAACTTGGGTTTGGACTACATATTTGTGAAATGGGACACGCAATTTAGTATTCCCTGGTTTTTTATTCCGTGGAGTGAAAGGTGAAGAGCAGAGCAAAAGAAGAAACTCTGTCCTCAATTGGCCTGACTCATGAACACTCGAGAAAACTGCACCTTATATAGTTTTATTTCTTCGTATTATTTACATTAATATATTAATATATTATGGTTTTTTTAATGTGTATTATAATATATATATATATTTAAAAATCTATAACTTGATAAGTTCACATTAAAAATTAATATATTTATAAAATTTATATATATATATATATTAATAATATAATCAATTTTCAATATAAGCTACCAAAATATATTTTTTAATAACATGTGTCTCAGGGGAAATATTAAAAAAAAAACCGTATATTCATATTTATATTAAAAAACACGGTGAACGGGTAGTTGTTTATTGATTGTGGAAAGAGGAGGGGTTGGTGATGTAGGGCTGAGATTTCATGTTGGCGCTGATATTTTTCGGGATTGTGTCTCTGGAAGGTTCTTTGTGCACTGTTAACTACTAATGTGAAAGTCCTTTTTAACATGGGCGTCCGTCCACGGGAAGATGTAATCAATCTATTATAAAATAGAAGAATATGATGGTTAATCTTACTTTCTCTCTAAATAATAATTTTTCTTTCCTAATTTCCTTTTTTTAATCTCAATTATCCGTTGCAAGGAAATCACATATGTTTATATCATTTTAAATCTTTTTATTTAAATATATTATTGTATTCTTCACTACATATTTATAATAAATGCTATCAATCAATATTAAGGATAAAAAAATTTAAATTTAAATAAAAAACTATTTTTTAAAAATGATACTTTATATATATATATAATGCATCACATAATATCGTTAAATGATACTAATAAAAATGATAGAAACAGATAAATTAGGCAAAATAATAAAAGAAAAGTCTAATAAAAATATATACATCCGAAATATTTTAGCAAGAAATTATCAATACATGTGAAATTTCAACTAAAAAGTTTTATTCAAAATATTAAAATAAAAAATTATCATTTTAATTATTCATGATTATCTATCTATCTATCCATATCTATAGTTTTTCTTAATAAATCAATATTTATAGTTTTTGTCCAATTTGCATGATCTCATTTCAATTTATAATAAAACTTAATTACCACTTTCCAAAATTTGCTTATAAAAAAAATCTTTTTTTAATAAATATTTTGCTATATATTATTGTATTCTTCACTACACATTTATAATAAATGCTATCAATCAATATTAAGGGTAAAAAATATTAAATCTAAATAAAAATATATTTTTAAAAAATAATATTTTCTATATCTATCTATCTATCTAATGCACTACACAATATCGTTCAATGAGACTAATAAAAATATAAAAAAAAGTATAGGTAAAAAAAATAGTAAAAAAAAGTCTAATAACAATATATATATATATATCCAAAATATTTAGCAAGAAATTGTTAATGTGTATGAAATTTCAACTAAAAAGCTAAGTTTCATTCAAAATATTAAAGTAAAAAATTATTTTTAATCCATATATATATTTATCCATTTGTATCTATAGTTTTATTTTTTTCAATTTTCATAAACTCATTTCAATTTCTAATAAAACTTAATTACCTTTTTTTTCTTCCAAAAAACGCTTATATAATTTTAAAAAAAAACTTCTTTTAAAAAATATTTCTATTAAGTTAGCACATTTTAAAATGTCAATAATAACTTTAGAGGTAGTTTTAAATAAGCATATTAAATTTGTACAATTTCAATGTTACTAACAAAATTAACCTACCTTCATGATGGATGTAATTTTTTCATAAAGATTTTAGATTTAGGATTGAGGAAATACTTCTGACCTTCGTCTTTCAAGGATGGTAACAAATCACAAAAATAAAAAATATTGAGGAGACAACATTTAAGGATTTGTCTAACACATCAACCAATTTTCAAACAACTAATTTAATGCATTTTGGATTAATCAACCAATCACAATTCAAATTTACAATTTCTAAGCATTTTCATTAATTATTTTTATTTTAGTTTGAGACATTTTTTTGCCATTATTATCATCCTTATGAAACCGATCGAGGGAGTAATATGTATTCTTGACCGTAGCGAAAACAATAATTACTCTACATATAGTTTTATTTTAATGATATTTTTGCAAAAAGCTAATGAAAAAGCATAAAATTAATAATTTCATATGTGATGGTTAATTGGTTACCGATAAGGTAATTTATTCTAATAAAATAAATGAGTAATTGCTAATAAAAAGTCAATCAATTATGCTTAGAATGTTACATTAGTTTCATATGTGTTTGATCTTCCAATTTGATCCAGTGCTAAAAGGGCTTCTAATATATGGATATGCATGTTGGCTTTACATTGAATTATAACGTCTTCAATAAATTAATCATATGTTTTTTTTTTTGAAATTATATGTAATTTGCATTAATACGCAACTATTAGGTTTGTATTTTTTACTATATATTTATACATGTCTTGAACATGGTTACGTGATATGGGTTATCACTGGAACTTTTGCTTAACCACTGATATCATGAAGGTGGTTGCCTTCAAATGCTTGAGGCAACTAAAGGTAACGTGTTCTCGCCGGTGAGGTAAGGATAAAAATCTTTTTCTCTTTTAAGTATTTTGCTTCCTATATATAAGTTTGTTCATGGTTCTTTCCAAATAGATGTTTTTAAGCCGTGTCCAAACTTTAGAAGTTGGAAGTACAATTGGTTTTTGTTTTGTTTATTTACATTTTTAATTTTCAATTTAACATGTTTTTATAGGTCATTACAAATATATTTTTTCACTTCAGCATGTGTCAAATAACTATGATTTTTTTTCCTGATAATGATAAGTGTGTGACAAAAGACATATTTAAATATTTACATTTTGCTTAATATATAGACAGAAGTTTGTGTATTATATATTATACCAATTTTATATTATATAATTGTCCCACCAAAAAAACACGAAGAAAAATAATAATAGTTATTCATAACGTTTTTAAAGTATACATGATTGTTTAACATATTATAAATATTTTTCAAAATATTTTTTCGCATTTTATCTAATTATAAGTATTGTATTCCGATTTGATTACATAAATTTGTCTGGTCATAAAAAAATAAATTTCATCGTAAATTTGTAATAATTAAAAAAATACCATATAAAATATAATTAAAAAAATGATAAACTTATTGTTCTCTAGAAAAATGTCACATGTAAATAAAATTAATGTTTAATGTTTGAAAAAATGGAAAGTCCTACAAAAAAAAATAAAAATGGAAAGGATAGCGAAATTTAAGACCCATGCATCGCACAAGCAATTTTCCTAGTACTTTTAAGAGTTATGTACCAACTTAGTCCGTGATGTTTTTTCGGTGTACCAATTTAATCCCTGAAAATTCATAATTACACATTTAGTCCCTAAAAAATTTTGAAATGTACCAATTTGGTCACTAACCTTTTTTACCAACTTGATCCCTCAAGATTTTCTTCCATACCAACTTCTTCCCTCATATTTTAAGGATCAAATTGGTACATCTGAAATCTTGAGGGACCAAATTGGTATGGGAAAAAGGTTGAGGGACCAAATTGGTATAAATTTTTTTTGAGGGAGTAAATGTGTAATTATGACTTTTCAGGGACTAAATTGGTACACTGAAAAACATCAAACACCAAGTTGGTACTTCACTCTACTTTTAAAAAATGATTTAAATATATTTTGTAGGGGTATAATGGGCCGGTCCAATCCCGTCTTTGAAGGGTATTAGAAATCTGACCAATCAAATTAAAATTGTTTGGTCTAATTCGGTCTTAATTTATTCTATATATAAAGATCGAATTGGATCTACGTAAATGGTCCGATCCGATATGATCTATTTAACATATTTAATTAAAATTTAAAAATATTAAAAATAGAGATTAATGGGTATGCACTGATGGTGTAAAGTTTTTTACACCATCAGTCCATCATTCACCATTCATTTCTATTATTTTAATGTAAAAGTACGTCAACAACCATACACGGATGAAGGGTGAATGATATACTGATGCTGTAAAAAACCTTTACACTATCGGTACATTCTTATTTTTTCTTAAAAATAATATTAATCCAAAATAATCGAACACTTAGTTAAGTCTCTAATATTGGTTATTGCAATTGTTTGTTTAGATAATGGATAAAAATGATGTTTCATCAATTATTTTTTATTTTCTTTGAATTAAAAAAACACGTTGCAACATGTAGGTTGCATAAATCAATGAAGCAGCATCTTTGATTGAGGTTCGAATTAGTTAGGTCTTTAATATTTTTACCTTTTAGTATAGTGGGGCGAGGTTAAAAAAATAAAATATTGGAGTAAAGGGTCCGGTCTAATTCTATTGTCTCAAAAATAAGGAGATTATGAACTCGACTATAAGACATTGATTTAAAAATTTTTGAGATTGGATCGAACCCGAAACCATATCAAACGCAATTTTTTATCCGGTCGCAGTTTATTTTCCAACCACTTACACCCCTATACTTTATCATGTAAACATGCATATGGTAATGGCTTAAATACTTTTTTTCCTTTATTTTATTTTTAGGTTTTAATTTGGTCATTTATCTTTAGAAACAGTTAATTTAGTCCCTCATATTTCTAACATTTGTTAATATCATTCTTCTCTCATTGTAATGTTAAATTTTCATCGAAATATATTGATTTGTCATAGGTTTCTTCTTGCAGTCATCAGAATCTACATTTTTCGCCGAAATCTGCATTTTTCATTGTATTTGACACGTTGAGCAATAAAGTTTCAGAGTCGTTCCAGTTTTACTTTTGTATGTTTTGGTTCCTGCTTTTTCATTTTGTTTTAATTTTAGTCCCCGCCGTCAATTATAAATAAAAAAATGAGGAAGTGATTTAACGAGATAGAAACCAAAACTTACACCTTCTAATAATACAAAAACTAAAAGTTACATCTTCTAATAATATAAGGACCAAAACCCATGAACATTGAAAATTTGAAAACCAAAAATCAAAACTATATATGAATTATCCTTAATCATAATTGACGACGAAATCAAATCAACCAAACAGAATAATAAAGCAGACTAAAATCCAAAAAGTAAAAAATAAAAATAGTCTAATTTTTTTAAAAAAATCAATACTTATAGGGATAATTTAGTATTTAAATCTAATTAATTTAAGCTATTTGTGAGTTGTTAGTTTGAGGTTATAAATTGTTTACATTTACATGTGAATTATTGTTTCTATTCATCAAATACTTTTGATTCAATATGCTATATTATCACTAATAAGATCTTTTAACTTTTTTCCTATCAATATGATTTTCAACTTTAATTTTAGTTACCTTGCAATTGCTCAAACATTTATAATTTTTATTAGCGTGTCTACGTAATTGGCAAAACATGCTAAAATCATATTTGCTGTGGAACTTTTGACCGAAGTAGGGAGTACGTTGAGCTACTAACATGCAATCTAAATTTGGATGACGACCTTTTGTTAGATTAATAAGAATTTTCCATTTAATACATGTATGTCATATCATTACTTAAAGTAGTCAAAATTTATTTTTTCAATTTAGTCCAATATTAAAAATAATATAGTTTTTAATGTTGGACTAAATTGCAAAAAATTAATTTTGATTACTTTAAACAATGACATGACATACATGTATTAGGTGACAAATTTTTATTAATCTAACAAAAGGTTGCATAGCAACCATCCAAGTTTAAATTGCATATTAGAAATATTCTTAAAGGTTTGCCTATGCGAATCAAATGTATTAAAAGAGAAAATATCTAAATATCAACAAAAGGACATATTTTATATAAAAATAATAAATAATAAATTAGTTTACAAAATTAATTTACAAATAAATTTACATTATAAAAGATAATATATGTTCCAAAATAATACTTTACTTATTATCAATTAATTAACAATATATTTTTTTTTATTGTGTAAATTTATCTGTAGATTAATTTTACATACTATTACTTTCTTATTTTATGAACACTTAAAAAGAATGTTTATTTATCTATTTAGTCCTTAAAAATTCAATGTGTTTTGATTTTTGTTCCTAAATGTTATTTTTACCAGGACTAATTCTTAAATTTTCAAATGTTTTAATTTTGGTCCCCGACGTTAAGAAAAATTTGTTATTTGCTCATGTGCTAAGCATAACATCACATCAATAGCCACGTGGTGTGAGGTGGAACCTAATAGGTGGTATGACATGGATGATACAGGCCTACGGACCCAAAATCTGCCGATATGCAGAATGGTCTTATAGACAAAATTTTGTTTCCAAGGACAATATCAATCACGTGATACCACCTATTTGACACATTTCACATTACGTGGCTGATGCGGTGTTTTATTAGTCACATTGAAAAATAATATATATATATATATATATATTTTCAATTTGTGCACATTAAAACCAAAATATTTGAAAAATTAAGCGATCAAAATAATTTTTAGAAATGAAAACCAAAATATGCTGAACTTTTAGGAGAAAACATAAACGAGCCCAAAAAAATATTAAACTTGAAAGTTTGAATTGAGGGACTTGGCCCTACCATATTATGAGGCAGTTTAACAGATTGTGTTTGATGAATTGATTGCGCTCACCCTCCTCTGTGTTGTGTCATTGTCACATAATTCAGAAACTGAGAAAAAGTTGTGGAGCTCACTTTTGGAAATAGATATGCTCGAGGAAAATTATTTTTTCAAATTGTTTGTACAATTGCACTAGTATTTTACTTTTTTTTTTTGTGAAAACAAAATTTTTTATTTAATATTGACCAACATATAAAGTGACATGGACTACAAGCCCACAAATAGATTTGGTTAAGGCACTGGAAATTATGGACTTGGACGTCTCTAGAGAAGAAGAGCACAAAAACATGCACTCAGCATGCAATGAATGAAAGGTTAAAAAGACAATTTCATACCGGATCCATTATGATTTTAAGTTATATAATATAAAAAATAAAATATTTTGAAGTAAAATAAAAACAGATAAGAACTCGAAAAAATTACTCCTTCCCTTCCTTGTTATAAATCGCTACGACGCTACCAAACAAATTAGTAGTTAAAGGTAATTAAGTGTTTTGATCCTTTAACAAAATATTACAATTTTATAATTTTAACCTCATTTATTAATATATTCCCTCCCGTCCCTAATATAAGCATCATTCGACCAATTTCACTTTCTTTAAGAAAGTTAGTTAATATGGTTAGTGATATTGAAAATGTAAATATTTGGTATACTTTTTCAAAAGTACCCCCATAATTATTATTGGAAATCTAAAAAGTGTTGAGTAAATAAGGATGTTTGTGAAAAAGAAGTAATTAATGCTATTGAAAATTGGAAATGAGGCTTATATATATTATGGAAAAAAAAATTCAAAAGGGGCTTGCTTATATATAAGACCGGAGAGAGTAGTATTCTTCATAATTAATAATATTAAAACTAACAAACTTTTAATTTAACCTCATTATTTAAATGTTTTTGTCTTTTTATATTTGTTAATCGATCACAAAAACTGATGATAAATTTTTTTTAGATGCAGTAGATCATTTCATTAAACTAAAAGGAGCCTTACGAACATTAATTGCGGCACTTTCCTTCCATGGCACATTTTTTTTTTTGGTTTGCACCCTGGTATCCGGTCTACTGGGCCGACTAATAAGATGAAGTTAATAAGATGAATATGAGAGAAAAATAAATGCTGCATATAATAAATTGTAAAGAGACTTAAAAAAATTATCAAAACTTTCTAAAATATAGTAATTTATAATAAAAGTGGAAGAGGAGTAATTAATAGATAAATTATGGATTGAGGGTGTATTTGTTTCAATATTTAAAAATTACATTTTTCTGAATAACATATCCGAAAATGTTATTATCAAAAATGTTACCGTGAGTTTTGCGGTAATACCATCATATTTGGTTATACCAATGAATTATGTTAATACAGGATAGCATAAATGAAAAAAGGTTTGTAATTACTTTTTTTTTTTTATCATCAACGGGGCTACCGCCCAAAGGAACTTAAATTAAACGGGGAAAAGCAATCCCATAAGCGTCCTCACAAATAAGAGGAAATAAGTCACGGGGGCATTGCTCCAAAAAATTACAATCAACACCTACTGAATGAGCCATATTGGATATTTAGATAAATATAAGATATTTAGATAAAATATTACCTCAAAAGAAGTAGACAATGCTGAAAAGATTAATAATTCGGTCGCAACGGATGGACCTTGAGAGAAAAAAAAAATAATTCTCGAAAATTTATTTTAAAATTTGTGTTTATGTCTTAAAAATTTGTCCTTCATGATTTAAATTTGATTTTACCCTTCTGATTTAGAGGGTGTTTTATTTGAGCAATTGAGCGGTAGAGGGAAGCGTTTGCCCCCTCACAGCTTTCACATTACACCTATAACAAACGCGAAAACAAACACGCTATTATTCGGTGTAAAAAACGTGATCATTGAGATAAATACAAAGGTTGAACGCAGAATAATTTATAGTATTTCAAAGATGTTGCATTTCAAATTGCTCACACAGTTAACTCACCTAATGTACTTTTTGATGGTGACAACATTAGTTAGGACTTACAGTCTTGTATAGTAAGACTTGTACGGACACAATCGTAACCATTGAATTATTTAAAATCATTAGTAAAAAAAACAATGAAATACTTGTTTAAAGTTATTTTAACAAAATTCTACCTTCAAAAAAGTTACTCTAACAAAATTCAATAGTTGGTATTCTTTTTGTGTTCCCAGAACAGATAAATTTTTCTCTTTACTGTTTAGGGCTTTGGATGTATATAAAAGTAACTAAAGTGGTGGTCCTGAATGTGCAAGAGATGTCCATAGAGTATGGTTATAATAATCACGTGCCACACCACGGGCAGTTAAGGCTGACAAGGATCCACCTTAGAACAGTGTTCTAGAACTACCACTGCCAAAAAAAAAAAGAAAACCTGTTTATTTTTTATATGTGGACTACTAACCAATGTTATTAAAACCATACCGGTGATCGAACCGATCAGGATAGTGGTTCACTGATTTAGTGGTTTAACCAGTAGAACAGTAATTAAACCGCATAGATATATATCGGTCAAATCGGTTAACTCGGGCATACATATATTTGAATATAAATAGAAAAATACTGAATATCTGTATAAAAAAAATTACGAAAAAAATAGTCATTTAAAATCCATAATTAGTAGTGTACTTTTAATTCCCAAAAACAAACACCCATAACAATCACACTTCAACTATTTAACAAATTTATAGTTTAAACTTCAACTGTTTCTCCTTTGCAGCGTTATTTTGTTTCATTTTTTTCTTCAGTGTTTGAGTTTTTTTTAGCCTTTTAAGTTTCCTTCATGTAGAAGTTTCTCTTTTTTTTAATCCTAATTTAAAAATAAAAAATAAATTTGCAAAACGACGTCGTTTTGTTTTTTGCGGTTTTTTTTTTAAAAAAAAAATTGCAAACAACCCGGTTCACATAATACCGGCTGGTTTGATGGTTTTCCGATATACCGGCCGATTTAAACTGGTTTTTTCCGATTCGATGCTTGCCCGATATTTTAGCGTACCGTACCAGTTAGGGTTTCGATAACACTGCTACTAACGGCCATAGCTTGCATGCATTGTCCATATCGCATCCCTGCACTCATATAATCTACCGCTTTCAATGCCAATGATTCAATGAAAACCTTTCTTTTTCTTTTTTTTGTTTTCTTGTTACTACACTAAACAGTTTCTACACAAAACTAATATAGTGAACTTTTATATAAATTCTCGCTCACTCAATTAGTTGAGATAAATTATTAAGTGGAGATATTTTGTTTTTTGTAGGCAAAATTTTTTGAGAAGAGCAAAATTGTGCAACTAACTACCAAGAAATCAAATACATTTTTTCATACTCTATGTAACTATACCAACTAAATGTCTAAATTAACCTTTGAAAATAAGTGAAAATAATACTGATGTCATCTGCTTTCATAATTAAAACGTGTGTTCCAATTTTTGGTATTAATCAATAGTATCTAGTATCCTTATCATTGGAATGTGCATTAACATTTGAATTCAGGATATTGCTTTTGGGCAATCAAATTTTGGATGATTGTATAACAATATTTCAAGAATTGATAAGCTAATGAGACTCATTTAGAGTTGACGTACAAAAACTTATTAATTGAGTTGTCAAACAATCATTAATTTATTAGGGATCATCCAAAAATTGATTATGTCATAAAAACATTGTGGAATTCATTTAAGCTAAATCATTAAAATCTAAAACGAAGAAAAGAAAGCTAGGCAAGTACAGGGCAATGATAGAGAAAATTAGAAAAAGGAAAACTACTAGAAAGAGCAGCAAGTAGTTGTATAACGTGGAGATGCAAGAGCCAAAGATTCAAGTACACTGACCATGTTTTGCCCACATGACCCTTCGTGAAGAAACAAACCCTGCTGCATATCTGAACCAGAAACAGAACGTTTGGGACCATCCCCTTATTTTTCCAAGTATTTGTAGATTTTTTGCCCTTTAATAATAAAAGTTCATACATATGTGGTTCTCAATAAATCTTGACTAATACATAGTTGATTAAGATTAGAAATTGCTTAGTTATCACATGACTATTTAGAAAAATTCTCATGCATTTATTTTGTTCTAAGTTTTAATTGCAGCTTCCCACATACTCAATTCTTTTTTAATAAAGTTTTCATACTCATTTGATTTGAAATTTACGTGCAACAATTTAATACTAAGCAAATTTCGATTTGAAATAACCAACCGAAGAAGTATACTCTTCATGGTATATCTTGTAGCCGATGCAATGAAAATATGAAACCATATTGCGAACCATATAACATTGGTTTAGACATCAATTAAATGTTCATTTCTCAATCTCAATTGTCTAGAACTTTATGAGCCACACCATACAACACCCCCTAAATTTTAAGATGGCTATGAGTCTATTGGCATGTTTGGTTATGATTTTCAAAATAAATTTTGTCTCCAAAATCACATTGGAACAAAAACAACTGTTAGTAGCATTGATATTTTAGAATTGATTTTGGTTAACTAACCGCAAAACCAAACATTCACTGCAGCATCATCTAACTTTTTTTTTCTCCTCTTTAGCTGACTAAACTTGGTCAATGAGGCAAAAACTTCATATATTTTTGCAATTATATCACAAGTTGCCATTGACAGATTCGGTCAACAAAGGAAAAAGAAGTTGCTTATTAATAGAAACCAGTTGACAGTTTAGCGCACCCAAGTACAGCTATTTTTGGTAGTGACGTATATGGCCCGGCCCCACTACTTAGTGCAAACTTTAACCACATTTCCAACTTGTTAATATTTAATAATGCAGAGAACGAAAAGAGAAAAGAACACAAAATAGAGCAAGTTGCAGCAAGAACGGTAATTTTCTGTCAAGTGGCTTTAGTCGGTGTGACAATAGAAAACCTTTAGTTATTATTTGAATCAATTCTCGAAGTCCCTTTCAATTAAAAAAGTTCATATCAAAGTTAAATTAACACTACTTGCTCATACTTTTGCTCTAGTTTTCTGTGAATTATATGGGCACATGCCCGCATCATACATAAAGGTGAGCATGCATTATGATTATGATGTGTGACATACATGTAATGGACAGTGTTAATCAAGATAAAAACCTGTGTATTTATCTTTCAATTTATCATAATTTTTTTAGATAATCAATGCCTAATACAAACACTTGGTTCAATTTAAAACCCATATAATGTTATGACTGTTATGTTAAGAAGTGATTTTAGAGGAGTGTGGGTAACACACTCCTTTAAACACACCCATTTGTTGGTTCACCTTACTCAAGAAAAGAAATGCTAGTAGATAATATGGACCAATAAATTGAGGTGCAATAAAATAAATGAGTTAAAGATCGTGTTGTTACTTAATTCTAAAAAGTGTCATTAAAATAATAATAATTAAATGTGCCGTTAAACAATGTCTAAATGAAAATATCCTACAGTGCATCTTATTTCGAGTCTTCACCCTAACATTGACTTACATGAGATGAGATATTTCTTCCAAAAAAAAATGGTCATACTAATAATCAATGTCCAATCTGCCTATCAATTTAATTGGCCTTTTGTCATAAAGCATATTGTCAATTGTGACAAATGATTTGTGATTGGCAGAGCTAATTACTAAGTACCAACAACTTCAATATTATGTGCATAAGCGGGAGGTTTTTTCCCTTCTGTTTCAGCACTCTACAACCAAATTAGTCAAGATAATACTCCAATAAGATAGTAGCGTGTAGTTAAATGGAAAAAATCTCTTTTATGTGCACTTAAGCCAAAATTAGAATCCATACAGTATGGATTTTGTTGGAAGGCAAGTTGAAACTTGGCAATTGGTTCTAATTATGAAAAATATAAAATGACAATATGCTTTGCAGGCAGAGGTTACCAAAGTCAAAAAGTCTTCTCTGTAATGCAAAAGACGAAAAGAAAAGTTACAAATGGATTCTCTAAGTCAATAGAGATTTTTGGCAAAGAGTACTTAGCAAATATCCCATAGCATGAGGTGACTGCAATTGCTGGAAATCAGCTAGCTTCAATTCAGGTAATCATGGGTACACGACATGGTGTTCGCGGATCGGTTCGATTTGGTTTTGGAACAAAAAATCATCCGATCCAATTATAAAATATGCTTGCGGTTCGGTTTGGATCGATCCATTATATTACCAAATCCAATTTGATCCAATCCAAAAAAAAACCTTGCGGTTTCGGTTTGATTCGGTTTTCACTTTATCAAAATTTTCTCTATAATCTTTGTAAAAAAAAAGCCACACAAAAACAGTAACAAAACACATAAATTCCAACATGAACACGAATTCCAAACTTAACAATGCTATACAAAAACACAATTCCAAACTAACAGTAGGAAGTACAAGTTTGACAAATGAATACAAACATTATCAAATTCAGTGGGCACTACCATATGTCTATTACAGTGGCTTTTCAGAAGAAAAAAAAAGTTATTATGACTTTTTAGCTTTGTTACTCTGCATCAAGAATATAGAAAAAATTAGTGACGCTACATTAAGAATACCAAGTTGCGATAAGGAAATTCGGTGGACAAGTCTGAGGCAGGAAAACACTGTACACCACAAACACCGGTAGCACCACCGACACCCGGTCCTTCAGATCTTTAGTGTTTGAAAGGAGGATGGAAAAAAAGATGCAGAGCTGTGGGGCGTCGGGGTTGTGATGGCGGCGGGAACAGGGGTTGGGGCTGAGTTGGTTGCGATTTGGTGGGAGACGAGAAGAGCTGGCAGATCGGGGGGAGGAGACGGCGGTCGTAGGTTAGTGACACGACTGGAGGCTGTGGGGTTCGAACGAAGGGAGTTCAACTGGAGACACGGTGCAGGGTGGGTGTGGAGGATTGGGTGGTGGCGGTGGAAGGAAGGGGGCTTCCTCTAAAGGGTTTTTGGTGCGAAGAAAATGTTGTGCAGTTTGTGAGTGTGAATTTGAGTGCAGCCAAAACCTAAAAAGATAAAACACAACACTGTCAACACAACAGAAAAACGCTGTGTTTGATGTGCACATAGGCAAGGACCGGTTCGGTTTTTCAACTGAAACCAAAAACCGAACTGAACCGATTGGTTTTCAGAAAATGAGTCCAAGAAAAAACCAGTACATGCGGTTTTTTTTGGTTTTCGGTTTTTCGGTTCGGTTTTACGGTTTATAATTGGTCCGATTCGGTTTTGAACACCCCTAGTACACGACAAGTTAGTTGATGGTGACATTCGGCCCTGATACAAGGTTGGGGGCAATGCACCTTTCTACGTTTCTATCAAACTCAACACTCAATTGATGACTGGCAACCTCATTAGCTTTGTGATAACCAATAAAATTCAAGGTGACAATCAATCTTTGATTCTTCTGCTATTAATATGAAGAAAATAATGAATTCTGTTATCTGAAGATGAAGATGCTCACATGTGATTATAAAACCATAATTGTAGCCACTGTAGCATGGCCACTGGAATAACTACTATTTTTCCTTAATAAAACATACACAGATATACTATTATTATTACAAGAAAAAGGGTCACCCTAAAAGAAGAGCAAAAAATGTTGATTTTCATGTGTAACCTAAAGTTCATTCTGTCTCAAGGCCTTGATCCAATCAAGTTCAACTCTGAAATCACCAGGTCCAGTTCTAGCACCTGGGACACCACCCTCAGCATTGACAGATAGAGACATGCCCAGAACACGGGATGGATTCATCTCAATTTCTGCATCTATAACGTTCCCTCTCCAAGTAGGTAAATATCGAGCTAAAGGAATCTGGTCAAGTCAATCAAATTATGAAGAATATCATCCGAATGTTGAAATTCATAATAGAAAAACAGAAAGCAATGCAACCAAATCTGCAAGTATCACCAATTCAGTGTTCTATATGGGCCACAATGATGCCAAGAACTTCACTTTCAGTTATAGAAAATCAACAAGATGCATAACTTAGCAACAAGTTATTCTACTATCATATATTTTCTACAGAAATTCAAATAGTAAAGATCAATACCCAGACCTGGTTTACTCACTGACAAGTGTTGATATTAATGAGTAGCAACTCATGACAACTGACAAGCAATTTAAAAATCACCAAAAGCAGTTCCAAATTAAGTAATACAGAAATTCCTACGTCAAGCAAAAAAATGTGGATTCTATACTGCCTTAGAAGCTTACAACTTGCAAATTTTATGTTCATCTCTATTAAACAGATAATACTCTGGACAATTGTATAATCAAAGCAAAAAAGCACACTATTTCTATTCACAACATAGACCTTTTATCATTGCAATGCTAAGGCTTCCAAGAAAACTAGATAGAAAGCCACAAGAGCAATGTTAATGGGCTTTCAATGCACTTGAGCCATCATATCCTCGTTCAACGAGAAAAAACAAAAGCTTTCACTAAAAGGTAACTCCATGTCCCAACACAATATGAAAGCCTAATCCATCATGAGTGATTGAGTAGAGAGTTGTTAGTGAGACGTAAACATAGTTACCTTTGCAATATACCAGTGGTCTTTAGGCACATAAACAAATGCTTGCCACGAATTATCTTCCATCTGTGCAGGTGAATTGACCCAATTCTCTGTGTAGATCTGCACCAAACACACTTGTTACAACCCTTACAAGACTACTAGGGAATTAAAAATCCTCTAGATTTCCTTGGTATAATATTTTGGCAATGGCAATGAAAAGGGCACTCACAGTAGATATATAGCATCTGCCATCTCCTTTAATTTTCATTGCAATAGTATCATATGAATCCAAATCAATGAAGCCATTAAACTGCAAACATGCAAATAGTTGACAAAAGATAATTTATTGCATTGAAAAATTGAATTAGCCAACAATCATGTCATCACATTTCTAGGTTTCCCAATGTATCCCTGCACTATTTGGGTGGGAGACTAACCCCTTTGGGCATTGAATGATATGGTTAGGCTCTACTCACAAGCGGTGTCTCTCAGGCTCTATCCTTCATCCTCTTGTGAAAATGAAGTTTGCTTACCAATCCAGGGATCAATCTATAAAACAAGGAGAGGGGCCATATAATATATAATATAGTAATTATTTATGGAGTTAATTTTTGTATAAAAAATATTACATATATTGATATATATAACCTATAATTCACCGATCATTACATTTGCATCCTCTATCCATATCAGATACACATCCGACATGGGCACTTTCCGATACTTCATGGATATGTATCCATGAAATATCCAAGTAAAGTTTTATTAGAAAACCATTATAAATGTTATATACTTTCCGAACACTCTCCAATACTCTTAAACTAACTTTCCAATACATTTCGGAAGATCATGTGACAGACTTGCCTCTTAAGTTCCTTTATTTTGCTTCACACAATACAATTCTTTGATTTTTGCTCAATATTTCTCATTAAATAGGACCAAAACGCAACACCCAATCTACGTAAAGAAGCATTTCTAGAGAGAGAGGCAGAGGGGGAAAATAAATAGAGCACACAATCAAAAAAGTAGAAGTGTAGGGAGACAGCACCCAATATACCAAGTAAAAGTGAAGAGGAAGAAATAAAGAAACAGAGCGCATATATTGCATAGAGAAGAGAGAAGAAAACACGCATCTGCATAAGAGGCACACAATTCCTTTCTTCCACAGACCAAAACAGGTGAATTCTGATGAAGTGCAATCTGGACGATGTTCAAGGAGAGAATGGAATTGATACTATTCATATATGTATGCAACAGGCAGTGGTTTATTATGACAATAATTTACATTGAGTAATGCCTAAGAAATATGTTAAAAAATTGGAAATTTGGAACAACAGTTATATGTTTATTTTGATATTTTGATTCATGCATCCTTTATATGTATAATCCTTTATTCTTCAAAAATAGGCATATTGTCATATTGGATATGTATCGTGTCTCGGTGTCGGATACTCATATGGCATACGTACGTCATTGTATATAACCATTAGCTAATAACTAATTTTACAAAATACATTGCCGTGGGGTAGACAGGTGCACGCTTAAACTACCGAATTCCCGATATCCATCCCTGCTTACCACCGTGCTCAATAACTTCTAGGTCCAATCATATGATCAAATTCAACATGCACTAAACATGCACATTGTTAGAAAGTGTGAGGTTTGAGAATAGAAGAACCGAGAAGAAGAATGAGAATGAATTCTGTTGAAGGAGAGAATCAACTATGGCAAAGAGAAATCGAGTTATGGAAAAATGATTTCATTAACTAACTAACAAAAGGAATTCTTACAAGTATATATATACAAGCTAAGCTACTCTAAGAGCCACACAATCAGCTAACTAACTCTCAACTGAAAGTACAGCTTGCATAATTAAGATACAATCAGGTGCAACCAAGCTTATGACAAGCTGCGCACACTAACTGAAAATAAGTAACTCAGTTATCCAATTAAGTTATCCGTTATCCGGATAACTATTTTGCCCACTGCTTGCTTAGTATGTCACTGCTTGCTGCTTATCTGCACCTTCACCACTCTTTCCTTTGTCACTTTCTAACACACGATGCACAGGAGCTAAGTGATTGAAATCATGTATGACGTTGTTAAGTAGGGACAGTCCAGCAGATGTTAAGTAACTTTAACAATCTTAATTGTATGACAATGTTTTTAAACAAGCCTTAGCTAACGAAGATGATTGTAGGGAAAGAAAAAAGGGACCTTCTTGGAACGCATACCACAGAAGCCACCGCGAGAAATGCTCCATTTAGAATCCTCAGCAACATCCAAAGAAAGCTTTCCGGAGAAGATCCCTGTGCTCGGTCCATTATCAGATTCAGTTATCTCCAAAGATGCAGTTGACAAACCTAAGTAACAATCAACCATTAAAACTTTTGATATAATTTGTTGGTACTCAACAATCAAAATCAAAATCTTTGCTACTTCAGAATTCACTGAATTCAGATTTTTAAAAATTGTAAGATACTAATAAAATTGCACACTTTTAACTAATAATAGAATACTAAAATATTAGAGTACCTCCTAATTCAGAATCAGAATACAAGTGCCACTTGTTTAACTCTTTCTTGGAATTGAAATTGAATATGTATCTCTCAGGTGGAGGCATCAAATCATCAAAGGTCCCTGACAATGCTTTTGTTACACACACATAAAGAGAGAAAGACACAATCAACATCTTCTTATCTTCTTCTTCTTGTTCATGTAAAGTAACGCAAATGAATGAAGATTGAAAATAATAGAAATATATGATGATTATGATGATGTACCTCTCTTAGTAGCATTCACTGAAGCATCCACCAATCTTCGAAATCTCGACATTTTTTTTCCTCTCAAAACCCCAGACCCAGAGCAAGCAAGAAAGAGAGAGCTCAGAGCACCATTTCACCGCTTCAACTGAACCTGTAGCATCTCTCTATCTGGGCCTAACTCGACCTACGGGCCTTCACTTTGATTGGCCCGGCCCAACTTTTAAGACACCCTGCATGATCCTTAGTGTCTACTGAGGTTATTTTATTTGAGAATTAGTCCACAAACCCTCACTTTATCCTCCAAACTTCATTTTAATGGTACAATGTCTATTATATCCTTTAGCCTTAAAAAAGAAAATCCTCATTCAAATCAATTTCACAAACCCCACTTCATCCACTCTTTCTATGTGACTTCTCTACTTCCCCCACTCCTCCATTCCAGTTCCTCATCTCCACCACCACCACCTTGAAGTACATCACCACCGCCGCCAACAACATCATCTTCAGCCGTGCTTCTCTTTGCTCTCTTTGGTACGTTTTTTTTATTCTTTTTTCTTCTTTTTTTTTTTGTATTTCGTTTTTTCCTTCTTTGCTTCTCCGATTCGTTAGTTTGCTGCTCCATTCTTCTCTGGTTTTTTGCCTTCTTTTTTGTTAGTTTTCCATGGTTTTGTTCTTGTCCTTCGTCTTCTTATTCGTCTCATTCTTCCTCTTGTTCGCTGGTTCTGTTCTTCGTCTCGTTATTTTTTCTGTGCTCTGTGTAATTCCGATTACCCAGTGTCGAAATTTAGACATGGGGTTCTCAGAATTTTATTAATATATTTTTTAATTTTTGTATAAAAAAATTCCGACAATCCAGTGTCAGAAATTTATAAAAATTTATATAAATTTCTAACACGGGGTAGTCGAAAATTGCACAGTTACGTAAAAAAAACAGAAAGAAAAGAGTTTTACCCTAAAGAAAAAGTATGAATGTCCATTAACACAGATGAGGGGTTTCGAGTTTGAGATTTGGGAGAAAGATGAAGGTGGAAGATGAGGGGTTTAGGGTTTGGGTGGGAAGGTGAAAAGTTTTGGGGTTTAGGGTTTGAAGCGTGAAGGTGGAAAGGTGGCTGGGGGTGTGGGGTTTTTTTTTTTTTTTTTGTGTGTTTGGAATGATAAAGGGTATAATTGACATTTCCACTTTAAAATGGGATTTGGGGATAAAAGTAGGGTTTGTAGACTAACTCCCATTTTATTTTAGGCTTAAATTTTTTTCCCTTTTATCTTTAAAAAGAGTCAATTTAGTTCTTTATGTTTCTGACATTTGTCAATTTCATCATTCCATTATATTGATGTTAAATTTTTACCCAAATATACTGATTTTGTCATAAGTTTCTTCATCTGGTCACCATATTCTTCATTTTCTCGCCAAAATCATCATTTTTCATGGTATTTGACACTTTAATTGATAAAATTTCAATGTCATTCCTAATTTTTATGATAAAATTTCACTTACATTTTTACCCTTTTTGTTTTAAAAATTGCAAATTATGACGATAAAATGCCGATTCTGGTGATTAGAAAAAAATCTTAGACAAAATCAGTATATTCCGATGAAAATTTAACACTGTCATGACAAAATGATGAAATTGACAAACATTAGAGACATAGAGGACTAAATTGATTCTTTATACCAAATTAAAACCTAAAAATAAGATAAAGGACCAAAAGAATATTTAAGCCTTTATTTTATTGAAAAAATGACAAAATTCCAGTCTTATGCCAACTACAACATTATTTTCGTATTTAATCGGTTTAAGAACCAATGGAGACTAGCACAGTTAATAATTGAAACTGTTGCTATTTAAGTAAGTGGTTAGATATTCGATTTTTGGCTCTTGATTGCAAATGTAAGAGGCGAAGTTGTTACAATTTAAGCAAGTGATTAGGGGTTCGATTTCTGGTTCTTGATTGCGAATGTAAGAGGCTTCCCTGAAAGAGTAATCGTATTTCGAAAGATACTTTGAAAGAATTTTTTTCTAAAAAAGGGTAAGATTTAATTATATAATAAAATAATGAATCTAATTTTGGCTGAAAAATTGCTGACCATAAGATGAGGTAAAATGTAAAGGAGATGAAGATGTTGAGATGGAATAAAGTATTCAAAATAGAATTGAACGTGATATTTTTTTTTATTTATTTAACGTGATACTTTGTTTTATTCTACCCAATTTTGATCTCTTTTAGTGAAATTAAAATGCGTCCATCTTTATTCTGTTTGTTCTCTTTTGTTTTGTTCAACTATACATGCATCAAACCCTTTCTAAATGCATAATATTTGATTTGATTACTCTAAGTTGTTATATATATATACACACACATATGAATGATTGGAATAGAGTACCGTATGTTAAGATAATTAAACTGATCGAAGCATATATATATATAGCCAACGTTGTTGTCACGGCATTCAGTATATATCTATCTTCAAGGAAATGATACATAGTGTAAGTACAAACACAAACAAATCACTATAATGGTCATTTTAAAAACAATTTGTTACGTTTCATTAATTTATAGCACAAGGATATGGAATGTAGCAAAGGACATCAAGTAACCTTCATCACGGGAAAATACATTATCCTTATTAAGCTATATATTTAAAGCTGTCTGAAAATCTACAGCCAGAAGCAATGGGAGTTACACAAAGTACGTTAAGGAAATGTTTTGATTTTGGCAGTGCTTTGAAGGGCACAAAAGGCACCGTGTTGGCATCTAGAGGCTATTTTCCAATTTATGTTGGCACAAACGAGGATACTTGTAGGAGATTTATGGTTCATACAAGAGTACTTGGTGATGCAGATTTCTGTGAGCTGCTTGGTAGGTCGGCAGAGGAATATGGTTTTAGGAATGATGGGGTTCTTAGGATCTTATTTGAAGCACAAGATTTTGAAGAGTGGTTGATCAAAAAGTCCAACAATAAGATTATCAGAAGGAGGGTAAAACCAACTTGATTATTAATTACAGGCTTATTTACAATTCTGTTTTTTATTTTTTATTTTTTTATTTTTGTCTATCTCAGGGGAATGGCTTTTGTTGTATATTATGCTTCCATGCATGTACATATTCTCACTCTAATATAATTATGCTGGTTGTGATTTTAAGTAAAGATCGAAATAGCTTAATATATGTTGCAAGCTAAGAAATGAAATGAAGTTGTGTGTAACATTAATTTGTAAATTGAAAAGCATATTTCTTTTAATTTAGATGAATTTTTTAAATTACATAGAATTTATGTTTCCGAAAATTATATTAGACCTTGACTAATCTGAATCTAGTCCAGAGGACCCATTTAAAATGTTTCAAGCTCCCTAGCTCGGTGAAAGTATGTACATTCATTTAGAACACTGGAGCAGTATGACTACACTAACCATGCCTCACTAGATAGCTCAAATGAACTGGAACGTTGAGGTTCCTACGACATGCATGGTCAATAGAATACTACTCAAAACTGCCTAAAAGATTAGTGCAATCCATTACAATGAATTGAATCAAACGTTGCCTTGGTGCCTATTTTCTCTATTCAGTAGTTTTTATCCTAAAACCATATTCAAGGAACCAATTTTCTTATTACCACTTGAACCAAAGTCGATTACGATGGATTTAAATTTAATATTTCACAGGCAGGCAGTAATTTTTGACAAGTGTGTTAGAAGTTACACATTACTTATCTCGTAATATATGATATAATTTATACAATTGTTGAGCTATTTTTATTATTACCAATTGATTTATATATAAAGCCTTAATATGATATCGGAATACACTATATATATGTAACTACTGTTGGGGATATGCATGATATCAATTTTGGATGTTTATATAATATTACTCATAAATTTAATTCATGATGTATAATTGACCATTGAATATATATATATATATATATATATATATATATATATATATATATATAAATGCGATGAAGTAATTGCAAAGAAGATCACTACTTCAGTAGTAGAAGGGCATATATAGTTCTTTGCCCGACCCTACCAAATTGTTATACACGTTCTTAAAATCTTAAGCATGCATATGAACAGTTGCTATTAGATGTACTTATCCACGATGTATAAGGCATTCATTTTCAGATAAAGGATCGAATAAGAGAAAAAGTATCAAAACCTCTAATGAGAAAGTGGTATATGAAAAATAAGAAAGCGATAGTCACCAATCACCATCTTCTCCTATAATGTTGGTTTCTACGTGCCTAAGAACAGCTAGCAGCTGGTTCTATTCTCCCAACGTATTCCTTTATCCATTTGATTTCCTCGTTGATTCTTCCTTCAGTAACATACAACAAACAAAACGTTACGTTACTTACACTCACGAATCATGATGCATGTTTTTCAAATGAGATGGTACATGTATACTCAATTATATATATTATTAGTATGACTTATTTTTCACGTACACTCAATTTCAATGGTTATTACTTTTTGGTCTACCCATCAGACTAGGAACAATATAATGAAGTAAGCCCCGTTGATTGAGATGCATAAAATAATAGTCGAATTCTTCAATGCACCAGAGTTGTGTTGAGTGCATAGTACACTCGTTTGTTTTGTGTGTAAAGTTCAATTTTTGGTGACCTGATGACCGGCATAACTGGTTAGTATTTATGGAAGACAGAATTTGTATTTACAATTATGTCCTCCAATAATATTATTACTCCCTCCGTGGCTCCGTTGTTAACTTTTGGGTATTTATGTCTTTTTTTTTATTTAATATATTTTGTTCATTTACAATTTTAATGCATAAATCTATTCTTCTTTTCAACTTTAACCTTTTATTCAATCATTTTTTTTACTCATCATTAATTATACTTTTATCATCTCTAAACTACCACACGTTTTAGATAAAATACACATAAAGTTTATAATAATCAATACTCCCTCCATCTCTAGATATAAAATCCTTTTGACATTTTTATTTTGTCTCTATTTATAAGACTCTTTATCAAATTTTTAATGATCATTGATTACTTCTTTCCACAAATACTCATATATATTTAACATTTTTTTATCTTTCTAATAATATTAATAGAGTTAATTTTGAAAATATATATCAAATATTTACATTTCCAATACCATTAACTTAAATTAATGAACTTTCTTAATGAATGTGAAATCTTCCAAAGGATCTTATATATATGAACGGATGGAGTCTTTCTTAATCTGTGTACTCATACTTAAAATATTTTGCCCTTATTTTTAAAACTTTAGAGTGAAGATCCACTTTAGTCTCTCATGTTTTTCGCGTGAGACAGTTTAGTCCCTCAAAAAATGAAAAAAACATTTTAAGTCCTTGAAGATGTTGAAAAGGGGACACTTTGGTCCTTCGGTCAATACCCATGTTAACGTTCACGAAGGATGACGTTAACGGTATTGATGGAAGGACCAAAGTGTCCCCTTTTCAACATCTTCAATGACTTAAAATGTTTTTCCATTTTTTGAGGGACTAAATTGTCCCACGCGAAAAACATGAGGGTCTAAAGTGTGTCTTCACTCTTAAAAAAATACTGAAATTTATTTTTTTTATATTTTTAAAATTAATAAAAAAAATCAGAAAATAATAAAAAATTCAGAAATTTTTTAAAAAATCTGTAAAATATTTTAAAAATTATGAAAAAAGTGTTTTTCTTTTTTTTAAATATTTATAAAATAATAAAAAATTATGAAAATAAAAAAGTCAGAAAGATTTAAAAAAACATGCAAATATATTTTTTAAAAAAATTCTGAAAATAATAAAAAATTCATAAATATATTTTTAAAAAATTGGTATAATATTTTTTAAAAAAATCTGAAAATATTATTTTTCTTTTTAAAAATTTTATAAACTAAATCTGCATTTAAAAATTTTAAAATAGTTTAATGGTTTTAAAAAACTTTTCTTATTTTCTTAATTATTTTTACGAAATTTTTATAACATTTTACAGAATTTTTTATAATTTTTAGGATTTTTTTATTATTTTTACAAATTTTCTATTACTTTTTAGATTATAGAAAAACGAAAAAAAATAAAATTTTCATATTTTATTAAAAAGTATTTTTCAGATTTTTTCAAAATAGTTTTATGAATTTTTTTATTATTTTCAGAATTTTTTAAAAATATTTTGCATGTTTTTTATATTTTTATGACTTTTTTAAAAAATAAATTTCAGTATTTTTTTAAAAAATATTTTACAGATTTTCAAAAAAATTGCAGAATTTTTTTATTATTTTTGAATAATATTAAATATAGTTTTATATTTTTGAATAATATTAAATTTAATTTCTCAATTAAATTTTACACCGAGTATTGCCGGTCTTTTAAATAAGTGCATCATGCACTTACCAAAAATTTAGTGCACTGAAGTTCGCGCCAAAATAATAAGTATTTTGGTTCAATCTGTGATACTCCCGAGTTTCATAATTTTTTTTATACGCAAAGTATTTTTGATATTTTTTTTACGGGATAGAGGAAGAAGATTTAAATCTACCAAATAAATAGTGGCGTTCCAGGATCGAATTCGGGAATTCCAGCTCTCAAACCTTAAGACTTGGTACATAACCACGTGGGTTACACCTAGGCATGGCAAAAAAAACCAGAACCGCGGACACCCGCCCGAACCCGATCCGCCATTAGCGGAGAAAAACCGTTCTAATCGGGTATCGGGGCGGGGGCGGGGAAAACCCGCTTTTTCAATCACGGGGCGGGGGCGGGTGCGGTAATTCTACTATCCGCCCCGCACCCGGCCCCGAAACCGACCCGCTCACACTATATATGTATATTATATTATATATTGTATATAATTTATAATAATAGTAATAAAAAAAATATTAAAAATAATGTTTTGACTCTTAATAAAAATCACTTGTGGAAAATACTCTTTTAGAAAAGCTGTTTTTAAAAGAAAAAGTTGGTATATTATAAAAGAAAAGCTCTTTTAGAAAAGTTGTTTTTAAAAGAAAAGCGGGGGCGGGTGCGGTGCGGTTTTACCCGACCCCCGACGGGGACAGGGGCGGGTGGGCTTTTATGATACCCGGCGGGGGACGGGGGCGGGGGCAATTTTTTGAGACGGGGGCGGGTGTGGGAAGTGCATAATCCGCCCCCGCACCGCCCCATTGCCATGCCTAGTTACACCCACTTGTCCTCACGTTTCATAAATACCTCTTCCGATTTAAAATATAAGAAAAAGATAAATATTTCTTTTGATTTAAAATATAAGAAAAAGTTAATTAATTTTATTAATTATATTTTATTGTCAATGTTATTTTCCTAAAACATCTTTAAAAAAACGTTATCTCATTTAATTTTTTTTAGAAGTAATAAATCTTCATTACAACTTGCAAAAAGTAAAACTTATACACCCTAGTAATTCAAAGCTCCCCACTACGTACTATGTAGGGTTGAAACTTGAAAAACTAGGAAAAAAATGTCAAATTAAAAGCTAAACAAAAGCTAAATCTCAAGTAAAATCCTATCTACCAACATTCTATTAGACCAATTGCTAAACTTTGGAAAAACTAAAAAATAATCTAAGAGCTAATTCCTTCTTCATTGGGACAAACACTTGGTCCGGTCGCATTGATCTAGCTATGCTGAAAATGCCTGCGATTCCTCTCAAGTCAAATGTGATAGACACGTGATGTCATATGTAACACCCAGGCTGATGAGGGCGGGGAGTGATCGCCGGTGCAAGAGTCACAGACAAGGAGCGGCTCCTGACAGACTTCTAAAGGATGGGTACATGAATGAACCGACACACCAAAATGAGAGGGTGATCTTGAGACTGTGTAGGAATGAGACTACATAGTACAAGAACGAAGGCTTAAATGAATTGATTGGTACTACCCATATCAACAAGATGCATCTTCTTTTCGGTAACGCATCAGATAAGAACTCCATAGTTAAGCGTGCTTGACTTGGAGTAATTCTGGGATGGGTGACCTCCTGGGAAGTTTTTCCGGGAAACGTGCGAGTGAGGACAAAGACGCTGAAAGGACCCGTGTTGGTATGTGGGGACAGATTTCTCAAACCGAAAATGCCAACGATCCAACACTACTGGAAAAAGTAGTTTTAAAGTCGGTCGTTTTGGACTTTTGAAATCGGTCGTCATGGTGATGTTGAAAACGGTGGAATTAAAAGTGGACCTTTTAA
This sequence comes from Crotalaria pallida, assembly GCA_037953625.1. Lineage (NCBI taxonomy): Eukaryota > Viridiplantae > Streptophyta > Magnoliopsida > Fabales > Fabaceae > Crotalaria > Crotalaria pallida. The sequence continues at coordinate 143,971,411 of CM075651.1, read as the reverse complement.
AATCGGTCGTTATGACCGATTTCAAAAGTACTGTCTTTTAAAATCGGTCGTTATGACCGATTTCAAAAGTACTTTTGAAATCGGTCTTTTTGACTGATTTCGTAAAATATTTTTGAAATCGGTCATAACGACCGATTTTAAAAGACGGTACTTTTGAAATCGGTCATAACGACCGATTTTAAAAGTCTTTTTTTTTCCTGCTTACCCCATACTCTATACATCCCCTGCTGCATGAAATTAAATTTTTTTTACACAGAAGAATAACCCAATTACAGAACCTAAGCAAGCTAAAATTCATAAGAAATTCATATCAAATTAACAATAATCTTGAAGTAAAAAATATAAAATACTTGTATTTTCCATACAAACACAAAGAACCACCTGTATTTTCCAAATAACCTATCTTTGCACTAATAGACACATAAACACAGACAGAAACAAAAGGAACTTGCAGTTACCAAACAACCTCGTTTTTGCTTTAATAGAAACATAAAAAAACTCCAAACAAATATATTTATACTTTCATAATTGAAATTATCCAAATGCAATAATACATAAAAAGTTCAACAAGTTCATAACAAAGGTAACAAAATTCAAAGCAAAAATTAGAGCACATTTCATCAAATGTGCATTCTCTATGAAAGATGTCTGCTATTAGAAAAGATTCATTAGTATCACATTTCCTTGAGTATCTCTCCCTTAGTGACAGATTGACAACGTAGTGGAGGGTATCCAATGCCTTACCATGGAACTTATCCTGTCCAACAGAAAGAACGATACATCCAGTCCTGTATGATCATGAGAATGAGACATGTTAGTAGCCAGGAAAGGATGAATGCAACAAAAAGTACAACTGAAATTGAAAGAAATTGGAATTTGAAGAAACAAAAGAAGCAACGTGATATTTGCCAATGGATGCTTTGAAGTTAGAAAATTTCAGTGCAAATGAATGATAGTTAGATGCGGCAAATAAAACCATATGTTCTTGGGTAATCAAAAAAATAATGAGTTTTATATATATGCATTTCCAAGGTACCTTTTCTTACTTTGAGTAATCAAAAAAATTCTTAAACAAAAGAACTTAGTATTATGTATTATCTGTGCAAGTCTCCAGTCCACAAAAATAGTTGTTCCTTTCTCAGTCATGACATCAATTTGTTATGCTTTTAAATTGAGAGATGTTACTTGCTCATACAACTTTTACAACAAATCTTCTCTTCCTACTCAAGTATGTTCCAGATGCCACTTCAATCTCTAATTCATTAATTACAGGAAAAACAGGCAAAGGAGTTATATCCAGTATGAGTCTGACTTTCATGGGAAATACACAACCACAAAATATTCTTCTAACTATTTCTGTTGTTGATATTATGTCTATTTATATCATGCTACCATGCTTAGCAACAAAAAAATAAATTTTATCAAAAAAGTAAAAGAAACAGCATAATGGAGTAGCATACATTAAAAGAACTAACCAGGAAAGTATTTGAATCATAAAAGTCACAATACTAAATTACTAAGAATCGGTTCATTATTCCCTCGATCAACTTGCATGACCAAATAGAGACGCAGAGAAAGAAATCAATAAAGATGAAACATTGTAACTACAAAATTCAAAGACCCAAAATATTTGGTAATATATTATAACTACTCAAGCCTCCGGTTAGTGTCGTGGGAAATGAATGATGTGTAATTAATTACCTTGGCCTTTAGAAAGGGAAGGAGGTACTGCATAAGGCTGCACATTGGGATGATGAGGGAGATGTTTTGGCGTTGTAGTCACACTAGGACCTAAAATAGGATAACATTAATTCTTAGGCTCATAGCAAACATGAAGTTTAACAGCAAGTTATGGAAAAATAATAGACAATGCTCACTTTCAAGAGTTCCAACCAAAAACTGATGCAAAAAGAACAGACATATGCAAGTGTGATGCAAATTAAAAAATATTCACATTAATAAATAAAAATTAATTCACAATGCTCACGTTCTTGTCATTCATTACAATCCAATGTTCTATATTCAAGCAAATACTTTGCTATCATTATATAGAACCTGTGAGGGTGTGGCCATGATGTCACAAGACAACAACCTTTCAATAATATACCAAGGGTGCAAGGCTCAATGTCCCATCTCGTGCACTATGAATTATAAAATAAAAATAGTTTCAGGGAAAGGTTAAAATGTAATTATCGCAGTGGATGCAATAGATTCCAAGTGGGTCATGGGCTCTCCAACATGTTTGACTGTCTTCTTAAAATAAATGTATTGATTGAAAACTTTCTCAGAATGAAACAGAAGGAGAGATATCTTGAGTGAAATTTCAAATAGCAGAACATTTCATGTGAGTCAAAGGAACTCCTAACAAAGGTCCACATGACTACTGCTACACTGATATCCAAAAGAATGCTTTCAGAACACCATCACATTGAAAGAAGGAAAAATAATAGAAAGAAATGTATATTCAGGTAAAGAACAGAAAAGAGAATAAAGTAATTTCCTGCTTCAGATAAATATCAACACCAAATTCATTAATGCATCAGAGCTCAGATTCCAATGCAAAGAAAATTTTGATCAGAAATGTACTGTAAAATCTGAATCAACATAAGCAAATCTAAAGCATATACCAAAATTAAAGAGCAATGAAATGCACTTACCTCTGAACAAATTTTGCCAACAATAGAAATGGTCTCTACAGGATACAACCCACGTAAAGTCTCGGCACCCAGAAGTATTGCATCGCTTCCTATATATAATTAATAACAGTTCAGCATATATAAATTAAGTGGTTCTAACCAAATCTACTACCCATGTCTAGGTCAAACGATTTTTAAAATGGACTACTACCCATGTCTAGGTCAAACGATTTTTAAAAATAAAACCTGCAAAGAATCCCTATTAAAAAAAACAACAGCAAAAGTAACTAAGGAACAAATTCTTTGCAATAATTGCCAAACCAAGAACAAATGACGAAGAACAAAGTCACGAAGAACAAATGAAATGCGACTTTACCAAACAAATGAAATGCAGCAACCAACTGATATGATTGAACCAACTAAACCTTTTGCAATATCTTGGATAGTTTTCTCAGGTTCTGCATAAGAGGATAATAGATTCAATAAGTAAAAAAAAAAAGCATCTTCAACTGTGACTATATAGAGGAACCTATATAGAGGAAATGGAAACGAAAATTGTGAAAACCAATACAATTCATTTAATAACCTCAACACGACCAGCCTTGCAAGCAACAAGTTTCTCCTAAAAATTCTTCACTTTCACGGTTCAAATTTGACAAGAGCATTCTTTATAAACCAATAGCTTCATTTTGTTAGCAACAACAATGTGATTTTACAGCAAAAACAGCTTAAAACCAATAACAAGTAGCACATATCTTCTTTTTCCTATTTTTCATTAACAACTTAAAACCATAGAATAACATTAAAAGATAAATCAAAACAAAAAGTTCTTAAATGCCTCTTTATTATCCAAGAAGACATGCTACTCCTAAGGGCAATTTACTGTAACACTACAATTACAATAAACCAGGCACAGCGCTGCAAAGCGCTATGAAGGTCTGTTATGATAATTGTCATTAGTTTTCTAGTTGGCAACATATCTTCTTGATAACTCCTATATGATAATCACTGAAATGAAATAACATACCTACACAATGAGCAGCATGAGATTTCCAGAGAATTGTAAAAACGAAAATAGGAGAGATGACCGTGGTTACCTCTAAGAAGATCAGAGAAGGCAGCGTGAGCGAACGAAAACAGGAGCTGAGCGGTGGACCCGGTCACGAATTGGAACAGTTATGGTGGCAGAACAACAAACTCGAGCGTGAGGGCTGAGGATGAGGACGATGGAGGGATGAGGGACGAAGGTCGCGAGTTCAAGGTTAGGCAGTGAGGGTTTCGACTTGTAGGGACTACTCCGTGACTAGCGGTGGCGCCTTTGGAGGGACTCAGGGAGCTATGGCGCGATTGCTACGGTGTTCTATGTACTGGAGATTAGGGAGAAGCGCAGTGGTCATCGCGGGTGCAGTGGGGGACGATGGTGGAGGGGGTTGCGGGCTGGTGGAGTGGTGGAGCGAGAACAGAGGCAGAGAGCGAGTGGTGAGGAGCGAGTGGAAAACCCTAACCTAGTGGAGCAGTGCTTTGTGGCGGCGAAAGAGAGGAGCGAAGGAGAAGAGGAACAAGACGCGGTGAGGAGCTTTCCGTCGTCGTCGGTGGAGAACAATGGCAGCGGCGAAGGGAAGGCTTCAATGGATAACAATGGCAGCGGCGAAGACGCGGTGAGCAGCGGCGATGGGAAGGCTTAACAGCGGCAGCGAAAGTTTTCTTCTCTTTTGTGTTGTGTTAGCAAAGTTCTCTTCTCTTTTGTTTTGGGTTTTGGCACTAATGTCTGATTGTTGCCGCGCTACTTGACCCTAAGTTTGGCAGGATATTTTAACTCGGTCAAAAGGACCGAATTCGAAAGTTTTTTTTTTAATTATGTCTTCAAATATTTAAAATCGGTGAACTACGACCGAGTTAGAATGTGTTATTTTTTTTTTCATTAACTTTTAAAATCGGTCATTAAGACCGAGTTAGAATCATTATTTTTTTTTTAAAATCGGTCAATAATGACCGAGTTAGAAAGTAGTAAAAATAAAAAATTTTAAAAAATAAGAATGACTTTCTAACTCGGTTGAGGAAATGACCGATTTAGAAAGTATTTTTGAAATCGGTCGTCCAACGACCGATTTCAAAAGTTAGAATTTATTTACAAAATTGCCACCGCGGTTTTTTAAAATCGGCTTTCATACGACCGATTTTAAAACCCCGATTTTAAAACCTTTTTTCCAGTAGTGCAAACAGCACAATCAAAAAATAGAGGTGATCTCGAGTCTCAATGGAGTTGTTGCATAGTTCACAAATCGGTTGAATCTGCATGAAACAAGCTAATAAAGAATCATTTGTTCTCAATCTATCCAATCCTGCAAGCCATAAAACAAAACAGTGCTTTGGCACAGAGAATCTTTTGGTCACATTTAATTTTTGTTTCATTCTCGATGCTACAAACTTTTTTAAAATACTTCTATTTTTTTTTATAATTTTGATAAAATTAAATACAATCAATTGATTTTTCCTTTAAGTGTGGAATTATTTTTTTCCTTGTATTTTAAAGTGAAGGAAGTAGTAGTGTGTTTTAACTTTAATGTTATGTATGATTTTTAAGAAATGGTTAAATAATGTAAGAATTTGAATTATTTTAACTATGTAATCATTATTGAAAAAAGAGGGAACAATTTTGGAGGTGAAAAAATTTTTATGATAAATAAATATATAATTGAAAAAAAATAGAATCAATTGTGTATTAAGTTTGTAAAAGAACAATACATACTTATAAAAAACAAGAGAAGTTTTGAAGAGAGAGAATATATATGAAATGAGGGAATATTTGTATAATTTGCCTATAAAAAAGAGATTAATGGGTGTGTGCTGACGGTGTAATGTTTTTTATACTATCAATAAATCATATATCATTCATTTGCATTACTTTTATATGAAAATCAAAAGTCAATTATTATAAACAGATAAATGGTGATGATGCACCAATGATGTAAAAAACCTTTACACTAACAATACACAAACTATTTTCTCATAAAAAATATATGAAAAAATTGCACTCGGCATTCATGAGATTTATAAAGATGACAACGTCTTTTCTAGTTTCAAAAATAATAATAGTAACGTCCCCCTTTTTTTTTCCATTTTGGGTTACATTCGCACCCATAAGAAAAAAAATTTGACTAAAATTAAAAAAAAAAAAATCTTAGCCTCATTCTTCTCTCTCTTAAAGCATAATGTATGACATAGATTTCTTTCAGTTTGGATAACATAATTAGTGTAAATGTGACTCAAATTATACTCCCTCCGATCTTTATTATAAGTCCATTTTTCTCTCACAAAAAAAATGCTTATAATAAAAACCGAGGGAGTAATATAGAAAAAATTAATGTCATTTTTAAAACTAAAAGATATGTCTATTTCGTTGTAACAACTCTTAAGTGCAATTAGTTTTTTCCATGTAATTCAAACTTTGACTCTTTGTTCAAGGGAAACAAGAACCAACCTCTTCTTAATAATTTCAATGGTTATTATGATTGAAATAGTTTACGTCTAATCCAAAAAATAAATTATTGAAATAGTTTACATCAATAATGAAAATAAGATGGCTATACTATTCATTTAGTGTCTTATCTTATTTTTTATTATTAAATCGGTCATTTACGTTTTTTTTATATGATATTGGTCCATCACGTTTTTTTATTATCAATTTAGTTCCTGAATTATTATTCATCCAATGTAGACCAATATGATACACACGTGTCATTTCTATTCTCCAACAATACAAATATCAATCAATAAAATATTGACATGCAAGATGAACAGCAGCATAGAACGAAGATGAATTTGATAACAAAAAGAAACATAAAAAACCAATATGATAAAAATAATGTAAGAGACTAATTTAATATTAAAAAATAAAAATTAAATACCTATTTTAGCTTCAATGATCAACAATTAAAAACGAGTTACGGAGTGGAAACATATATCTTCATATGTATTCTCATTTTATACCAACGGGTGTTAGCTCAATTGGCATTATGGAACCAACTGTGATTCTAGAGCTAGTAATCCCGGATTCGATTCCTAAGAAAAACATTCCGTTGAGAAAGGCACCCTCATGACCTCGAAGTGGATTGGATTAGTCTCATGAATCCTTATCAATAATGGGAGTTAGTCCCCAAACCCCCTTTTATCCCCAAACCCCATTTTAATGGTGTAAAGTCAAAACTGCCCCTCCTTCATCTTCTACCTTTCCACCCCCAAACCCCAAACATCATGGAACCCTAAACCCCAAAACCTTTCACCTTCCCACCCCCAAACCCCAAACCCCAAACCCCATTGTTCACCTTACCTCCTTCTTCTCTTTCCCAGCCAACACTATCATTGATTGCAACCATTCTTCTTCTACACCAACACAAGAAGAAAAATTCTCACCTCCAAACCTCAAACCCCTCATCTATGTCAATGGACGTTCATATCTTTTCTTCAAGGTAAAACTCTTCTCTTTCTGTTTTTTTTAATGTAACTGTACAATTTCTGACTATCCCGTGTCGAAAAAATTATAAATTTTCGACACTGGTTTGTCGGAATTTTTTCAGTTTTTCATATAATATGTATTGTACAAAATTCCGACACCCCCATGTCGGAATTTTTCAAAATTCTAACACCCCCGTGTCGGAATTTTTCAAAATTCTGACAGATGGGTGTCGGAATTTTGTACAGTACCGAAAATTTAAAAAAAAAAACTGAAGAGGGTGGAGAGAGGGGGGAAGGGAAGTGGAGAGAGAGGGAAGTCATGACTTGGAGAGGGTGCGAAGGACTTGCAGCAAGCTAACTGTTTTATCAGTGAACCACCCACTTGTAATTGCTTCTTCTCCATTGATTTGATTCAAGAAGCTCTCACTCACTTGTTTGATTGATTGATCTGCAGAAAGGGAACCCTAACTCTGGGCCGGGGCAGATCAATAGGGAAAAAAATGAAAGTAGAGGGAGGTGATGGAGGAGGAGAGGTGGTGTTGGTGGAGGTGGAGAAGGAGAGTTGATGTTGGTGGAGGAGGAGAGGTGGTGTTGGTGGAGAGTTTGGGGTTTGTGGTTTGGGGTTTGGAGTTTGGGATTGAAGAGAAGGGTGAAAATGGAATAAAATAAAAATTGGGATTTGGGGGATAAAAATGAGGTTTGGGGACTAACTCCCATTAATAATGATGGATCCTTGGAAATATCATGGGCCTGTATAAACATAGAACTAAAAAAAAAAAATGTTCTCATCTTATTCATTTGTTAGTTATTTATTTTTCGTTTAAATTCATTTATTAATTTTAGATAAAGCAATACCTATCAATTATATGCAGCTGTGACAATAATATATGATAAGGAATACGACTACACTCAAGTTGATTCTCCCCACTTAGCTCTAATCTATACCATGTCAGCTCATCCACAGCTAGGAGTAGTAAGCACAAATCTCTCACCAAATCATTCTTATCAATATCATTCTTCAATCAAGCCCATGATGCATGCCCTGGGCTGAAAAGTGAAAACTAACCACCACAATTTTGGCCTAGGCACGCAAGAAAAAAAGGATAATACAGCTTTTTATTATTTTAGGTTGAAGATGCAAATTGGTCTCTCAAATTTATTTTTTTTTTCACTTTAATATCTAAAAATTATATACGATGATTTGCATCAACGGGGTTGGCTCAAGTGGTACACTTGACAACTTGAGAACTTGGGAATGAGGCTTGAGACTAAGAAGTCTCAGGTTCAATTCCCGGTTAACACAATTCGCTAGGAGAGGCATAGGAATGCGACCTCGTGCAGGACGACCTCGTGCAGGACGACCTCGTGCAGGATTAATCTCAAGGGTTCTCTGATATTAAAGGTGGTCTTGGAAACACCTATAGTACTGACTAAAAAGTAAAAAAAAAAAATTATATTCGACGAATTGCCCCCAAATTAATAATTGGTCTCTCATTTTTTTTACCACTTTAATATCTAAAATAATATACGATGAATGGGCCCAAAAAATAATATGAGACACGATTAGTCCCCAATAAAAATCTTCTTCCATAACCAATATGGGTTGGGACGAGTGGTAAGCGGTTCGATATTATTAATTAAACAAAGTCTTGAGTTTGAGTCCTTGTGGATGCAGAAAATTAATGTTCGGAGACTCACCTACTATAGTCAAACACACGACCCGAGTCGGATTCGGATATACCTAAATAGTACTTGAAAAATCGGATGAAAAAAAAATCTTCTTCCATGTTTAGAAACTAACGTGTATCACATTTTGAAAAACAGTTGATTATTTACTTTTTTTAATATTTGAATATAAACATCAGTTAGTGTTTTGACTTTTTTTTTTATAAGTTGATATTTTAATTTCTAATGGCATTAATTATTTTTTTTTACAAATATCTTATTTACTTTATATCTTTTAGAGTTTCAATGATAATTATAAAAGTAATTTAGAAAAAAATATTAAATATTATCAATTTCAAAGTCACTAACAATATTAAGTAAGTTCCTTAATTCCTATAAAAGACTAATTAAAGTAATTTTTATGAGATTTGATAGAGACTAATTTCTATTTATATGTTATATTTCAACAAAAACACACATTTTAATAAATGCAATGATTATTTTGATTTTTAATAAATTAATTATGTTTTTCCTTACTATATTCTTTCTTTCTATGTAAGTATTACTTTTTCTTTGCTATTTACGTAAATCAATACTCTATTGAATATGGATTAAAATGAAAAATAATATTTAACTCTTGAACTTCTAAATAAAAACAAAAAAATTCTTCAAAAAAGACAGACAACGAGGAACGGATGGAGCACTATTTATTTATTTTTTTTGGTCAAAACCAGGTGATGTCTGAGCTTCACATTTTTTTGACCAAACTAATCCACCTCGGATCCACGAACTGTGTGAGTCTTTGACTCAACAGTATGGATCCTCCCTAGGAATTGTTGCCTCACTGGGACTCGAGCCTTTGTCCCTGAAGTCCCTAAGCGCCCAATCAGTTTCCATTAGGGCAATCCACTTGGATAGATGAAGTACTGCTATTTAATAAAGGTAAATGTTAAGAAAGCAAATGTAGTACTCCCTCATGTCTCTAATATAGAAAAAAAATAACACACTTATCTTGGTCTCAAATATAAAAAAAAAAACGTTTACTAACTTTTTAATCCAATTCAATTATTCCAAAAATATTCCTATAAAAAATTTTGTTTCATTTAATTTTTGTTTCATTCCCAATGCAAGTTTCTAAAAGTGACTCTATTTTTTTTTATCAATTTGATAAAATTAAATTCACTCAACTAACTTACTTAATAAATATGAAATTAATTTTTTTTTCTTATAATAGAATTCAAGTAAAGTAAATTGTTGTAAAAAAAATGTGTTTTTTTAGGTTCTCAAAAGATCAGTTAATGTTGATTTATGATTATTTTATCACTTTAGTAACCTTATTAAGCAAGATCCTCAAGTAAATTTCATAAACTAGGTGATACTCCCTTTGATTTTGCTTACAAGTAAATTTAATTAACATTACACGAAATAAAAGATATTATTTAAATGTATTTAATTTTTTTTATTTAATGTAAAAGTAAAGTTGGTTAACTAAAGGATTAGCGAATTTGTATAGGGTATTCTTTTCTATTCTTTCCTTTTGAAACCTCTATGTTAGTGAACCCTTCCTAGAAGGTGGCATGATACATAAGGGGTAAAGTTTTGTTTTTTTGAATTTTTGTTCGTTGGTAATAAAATTTTTATTTACCAAAAAAAAAAAGTTGGTTAACCAAGTTGTCTTTGTTGTCTACTAAAAACAAAGTCATTCACTCTTTTAATAAAATCAAGGGTAGGAAAGGGTTTATGGCAATTAAGCTTGATCTTGCTAAAGAATACGACCGACTTAAATGGAGTTTTGTGGAGGACACTCTTATGAAGATTGGTTTTGATAGGAGTTTTGTTAATCTGATCATGGCATGCATCTCAACTTCCTCAATGTGTGTTAGTTGGAATGGAGATAGAACTGACATGTTTTGCCCAGCTAGAGGTTTGCGACAAGGTGATCCGCTCTCTCCGTATATATTTGTGTTGTGCATGGATCGTTTGGCTCATTTGATTCAGGATAGTGTTCAAGCAAATGATTGGTATCCATTTACGATTGGTCGTAATGGACCAAAAATATCCCAATTAAAGTTTGCGGATGACTTGATCCTTGTGTCTGAGGCGTCGGTTGAACAAGCCTGTAATATAGCTGGTATTTTGGACAATTTTTGTGAAGCTTCGGGGCATAAAATAAATTATAACAAGTCTACAGTGTTCTTCTCTAAAAACACGGGATCTAATTTAGCTAGATCCATCAGTGAAGCATTAGGAGTTGCAACTACTGCGGATTTTGGGTCATACCTTGGTGTTCCTATTAAGCAGTCTCGGAGTAGTGCTGCAGCTTATTCCTTTATTATTGATAAGGTGAAGAAGAAGTTGTCGGGATGGAAATTAAATAGCTTATCTTTTGCAGGTAGAGTAACTTTGGCTCAATCATGCATAATGAGCATTCCAAGTTATATAATGCAGGCCACTGTTATCCCTATCTCGGTTTGTGATGAAGTGGAAAGACTGTGTCAGAATTTTATATGGGGGAGCTCTAATGAGCAACGCCGTGTTCATCTCGTTTCTTGGGAGACTGTTTGTTTACCAAAGAGTGCAGAGGGTCTGGGTTTTCGTAATCTTCGTGTTGTGAATGAGGCTTATATGGTAAAATTGGCTTGGCGGTTTGTCTCTAATCCTGCATCTATTTGGGCTAGATCTCGGGCAACAAAGTACAAGATTGCAAATGTGTTTCAAGTTGCACAACCTAATATGCCTGCGACAATGACTTGGAGAGGCATCTCTAGGGCTTGTGGTATTGTGTACTTGAATTATTTCTGGGTGATGGGAAATGGCTCGCGATGTCGATTCTGGCTAGACCCATGGATCCCTGATCTTCCCGCTCTTAAGGAGGTGCCTGGAGTTGTTGTTCCTCAATGGGGTGAACAGTATACGGTGGCTAGTTATGTCAACAATGATTGCTGGCGTTGGGATCTCTTTGATGGTCTTCTGCCACAGCATGTACAGACTCACATTGCAAATATCGTTCCTCGTATTTCTACTGCTGATGAGGACAGTGTGGCCTGGACACAAGAAACGAGTGGGGAGTTTTCGTTATCTTCAGCAGTGCAGGTCATTTTAAACCAGCATGAGTCACATGAGGTTTGTGCAAATGATAAGGTATTTTCTCTTGTGTGGGATTGGCCTGGACCGCCAAGAATAGGTTCTCTCCTTTGGAAGGTCAGCCATGGGAGGTTATTAACAAACGTGGAAAGGAAGCGACGGAGTATGAGTGATGATGATCTTTGTCCTACGTGTCAAAATGCTCCAGAATCCCTTATGCATGTGCTTCGGGATTGTGAGGAGATCACAGACTTGTGGAATGTTGTTGTTGGTGATCGAGCTTGGGCACCTTTTTTCATGACAGGATGTAAGAGTTGGTTAGAGTTGAACTTAGCGGATAATTTTGTTGGTGATGTCCCTGGTGGGTGGACGTTGTTTTTTGGTGTGATGGTGTCATTAATCTGGAAGGCTCGCAACAATCTCGTGTTTAATTCTGTAAGGGTGAAATGTACTGATATGCTCCTCCAAGCACTATCTCAGACCCGTTTTCTGGCTGATACTATCTCGCAGAATAGATCTGGAGCTTTGTGTTACAAGAAGGAAGTTCTTATTGCTTGGTCACCTCCTCCTCATGGCTGGATAAAGTTAAATGTGGATGGCTCTTTCAAGAAGGATTCTCGGTCTGCTGCATGTGGCGGTCTCCTTCGTGATGAGTCTGGTAAATTCATTCGCGGCTTCTATTGTAATCTTGGGTCCTGTTCTTCAACAAAGGCTGAGTTATGGGGCCTTTTACGGGGTCTTAGATTAGCAAGGGAAGCTCATGCTAATGCTTTGGAAGTGGATATGGATTCTAAGACTGCTATAGCGCTAGTGAAAGGCCATTGTGCTAAGTCTCATCACTGCTACACATTACTTCGTGAGATCAGGAAGCTATTGCGGCTGGATTGGTGTGTGAATCTTTCTCATGTGTACCGCGAAGCTAACAAGTGCGCAGATCTCTTAGCAAATTGTGGCCATCATAGTGCTTATAGCTGCACTTTGCTTGAAACTTGCCCTTCTGCTTTATTTAGCTTAGTCTGTCAAGATGCTTATGGTATAGCACTCCAAAGAATGGTGTAGTTTTCTTGTTGTTCTTGGGCTTTTAGCCCCGTTTATTATAAAAAAAAAAAAACAAACGAACCTTAAAAATAAAAGAATGGTATGAAACAATAATTAATTGAGATAACAAATTTAAGTAACAATATTTTATAAATGATGATATTTAATTATTCCCTAAAAAAATGTTGATATTTAATTATAAGATATTAATTAAATTATATTTATATTTGAGGTTATTAATAAATTTTTTTTAAAAAAAATATTTGAGATTAAGGAAGTACTCCTCATATTTTATAAGGATGTAAAAAATGACAAAATTTTTATTCAAAATTAGAGTTAAAGTAATTAATGAAAAAATTTACAAATTGCAAATTTTAATGAATTGTGATTAGTTAATTAATACAAAATGTATTAAATTAATTGTTAAATAATTGATTGAGGTGTTAAACAAATCAATTAATACATATCTTTTCAATTTTTTATAATCATTATAAAACGAAGGAACTACTAAATAAATAAAATTGTGCACTGATTAATTTAGGTCTTCACCATACGGTCCATATATACCCAACTAAACGGTGGGCGACGCCCCCGGGAAATGTATGTCATATATGTTCCGTCCACCAGGGGCCAGGGCCAGGGCCCGGTGTAAAAACAGAAAAAGAAAGTGACAATGAAGAAGGCATGTAAGACAGACTAGATTGGCTGCATTTACAGTTGTGAACTGTTATAGTTCAGCAACTTATTACTCATATTTTATTCATTTTAATTCATTTCTTTTATACATAATAAAAAATTATGAAATTTCTTTTTCGCATTTCATGATTAAATACAAATTATCTCTATCAAATCTCATAAACTAGCACTGTTAATATTGGTATGAACGTATTATCAAAATTTTAGTATTAATTTTTTTTTTAAATTATTAACTTTTAATTCTAACATAAAAAAATATTAGTTATAATTCATAATATTATTATACATCCTAACTAATATCGATGATTGTATTGGTCTTCAAATGAAAAGTTACCTTTTGGGATTTCATGTACTCTCTATTTTCAATTCTTGATCGAATAAAAGGTTAGTTGTTGATTAATTAAACAAAGAAGCAATTGTTAGTTAAATTTTTTGGAAGAAATTATTAATCAATTAAAATATTGTAGATCAAATGAAAGAAAGAATACTGTGAGCTTTTGTTAACAATATTGTATCAGATTGACTAATTGGTAAGTAATTAACTTATAATTCACAACGTCGTGAGTTCAAATTTTATTTGCAACGTGAGAAGCTCATTGCATTGTTGAATAATTTGTAGATATATATCTCAGTATACGTTTATAAAGTCTATAAAGTCGTGAGGCGTCGCGAAGCTTGTTCTAAATTCTAATACTGATAAGTCCCATAACCCAACATACTTAAACTATTTTGTTAATTTAAAAAAAAATATTAAATTGCTAGTGAAACGTCTAGTTCTAGATAATGATGATTCATCCATTTTATCATACTAATTTTACTATTGATGCCTTGCTTAATATAATTATACAACTTTATCAAGGAAACAATATAATTTAATTTACACTATTTAATTAATCTTTGTTTTATAATTTTTTAATCAGCCAGTTATAATATTTGTTTTTATTAATTTCATCAAAAGATCTAGTAATATTTAGTTTTTCAACAAGATTTATCTATTTTTATGTTTTTATCCTTAAAAAGAGGTTAAGAAAATTAATTTTAATCCTAACTATTTTATGTTAACTTTGTTGTAACTAAGTTAGAAATGATGACAAGTTAAATTTTTTTGTCCATAACCGGAGTGTCCACCGCCGACCGCAGTGACTAATCTCTTCACTGGCTTGTAGGCACCTCTAATGGGTGGGACAGCTGGCCCCGAGATTTAACGCTGCTGCATGCACAAGGCAGGATTCGAACATCTGACTTTGCTTAAGCGTGGATCAATCCCTATCACTGAAACCACACGCTCGGGGTTTATGACAAGTTAAATTTTTTTATGTTAATAAGGGTGTAACAAATTTATAGGGGTACCAAACTGCCTCTCGATCAACTGTCGCTTCGAGGAATAAATTATAACTGGTCATTTTCTAAGCAAGAGTACGTGTAAAATTAGAAAAATCTTTTTTTTTTAAGTTATTATCTTCAGTTAAAAGACCTTAAAAAATAAGAGTTATACTTAAAAATAAATGAGAACTATTTTCACTTATTTTTCATCAATCATAATTCATAACCATGTTTCAAAAAATTATTTAAAACATAAAAGTTACTACCTCCGTATTATAAAGTCCTCTTGGGAGATTTCACGTCCATTAAGAAAGTAGAATAATTTAGTTAATTGTATTGGAAATCTGAACTTTTGATATGTATTTTCAAAATTACCCCTATTAATATTATTGGGAATCTAAAAAGTGTTAAATAAATAGGGGTGTTTGTGGAAAAAAATAATTAATGCTCATTGAAAATTGGTAAATGGTTTTATAAATAAGGACAAAATAAAAGTGTTAAGAGAGCGCGCCTTATAATTAGGGACGGAGGGAGTATTTAATAAAAAATTATCTATGCATTAAAAACCAGGTGGCTTTAGTATCTATGTACTTAGTACTGCAATAAAAATTGAAATGACCATAAAACAAAACACTTTTCCTCAACATTTTAATATCTCATATTTTTCTATTAATGTATTGAGCTTTAGTTTAACTACAACATATCTTTCTCATTTATTTAATCTCAATGCATCTCCATCATATCTTCCAGTGATCCAGCATCAAATCCTACCCTAGTTTCTTAATACTTAGCCCCCTTGGCAAGATCCTGTAATGTCGCCATGGATCTTCGTTAGAGTCACATAAAAAATACTTATGCTTGCGAGTATTACCTTAATTTTATCGCTAATTGCTAAACCCAATGTTCCTAAGGATATGCTATTCAATTGAAGTATGTACGGTTTAGCATGACATTTCTAATGTCCAAGACTTATCATCCTATATATGATTATATTCTTAATTAATAATTAAGGGTCAAATTTCTTTGATGTCAAAAGGTAAAGTCAAATATATCAGTGTTTTGATTTTGATCGATCCAATTACATGTATCAGATATTGGGACATTAATCAATGGTTGAGCAAAGCAATCATCCTATATATGTACAATGAAAACATCATGCATGCACCTAAAAGTTAAACGCCGCTTTTACATCTACAAATATCATAGTATCTTCTTACTTTGTGTTGTTTGGGTCACTCCATTGTGAAAAGTGGTTGGTTAAATAAATAATAAACTTATTGCCTATCCTTGGTTGAACAAGAAATAAATGTTTGGATGTTGTGAACAATAATTAAAACTGTTAGCGTAAACACTAATTTATGGCTCACAACTTCTTTTTAATATTAAACCAAATAAAGAACACTAGTTCTTGTATACATCAGCACCTAACCAGTAACAGTTTTCTTAAATAGATTTTATATCAGAAATATGGCAATGTAATTTGCAAAGAGAGAAGAGGATATCAATAATCAATGCGTTAGTTACAGGTATATTGAACTATTTCGTAAAAATGTGTAAGGGGGAGGAAATGAGTGAAAAAAATGATCATAAAATGTACCTCAAAACATTATTACCAGATATCGGATACATACGAAACTACGAGTACACTTTTGATGTGATACGTGACTAGTAACTTAAAAAAAAAAAAAAAAAAAAAAAGAAAAAGACGTTGGGTATTTATCGAATAAATGGGACTGCATGTAACATTAATTATGTACTATATATGTTATCTAAAAAATTAGCCTATTTAATTAAAGTGATCATTTAAATGGTTTAAGGTATTAGACTATATAGCATCTCATTTGGTATGGTATTTATACCAGGGCATAACTTCTATGCAACCAAATTTTAGATGATTGTACAACAACCTTTTGATAAACCAATGATTGTTTACCAAATCATCCATAAAAACATGTCATTGTCACATTAGCTATATGCGAAACATAGAGATTAAATTGAAATAATTCAACTTTAATATTGAATCAAATTGCAAGAATTGATTTATACAGAGCTGATGTGACAATAATATAGATTAACTAGATGTTTTGTCAAGCAACCATTGGTTCATCAAAGAATTGTTTTGCAACAATCCAAAATTTGGTTGCATGATTCATTATATTATATCTTTTTCTTATAAGAAATTCATTATATTATAGATACCAAAAGTCTTATTTCTATATTGTTGATGAGCCAAAATAAAAATAAAAAATGTTTAATAGTCACAACCCTTGACGAAAGGCTTTGAACTCTTACAAATAAGGGGTATAGTCCCAAGTCTAACGCGCTAGTTTCTTTTCTGACATTCCATCCTTAGAAAAGAAAACAGAGTTATCCCTCATTAAAAAAAGGGGGTTACTAACATGCATCCTAAAATTAGATGGTTGCTATGCAACCTTATATTAAGACACATAAGACATGTGTGCCATGTTTGAAGCAGTCAAATATAATTTTTACAATTTAGTCCAACATAAAAAGTAAATAAATTTAATTTAGTCCTTTGTACCTATTGGCAAATTAATTTTAGACTAAATTAATTAAGAAGGGGTAGTACTTCTTAGCAACTTTTATTTTTTTTAATAATGTTTTTAAAATTAAAAATTATAATTTGCCAATAGGTACAAAGGACTAAATTAAATTAATTTATTTTTATGTTGGACTAAATTAAGAAGGGGCAGTACTTCTTAGCAACTTTTATTTTTTTTTAATAATGTTTTTTAAAATTAAAAATTATAATTTGCCAATAGGTACAAAGGACTAAATTAAATTAATTTACTTTTTATGTTGGACTAAATTGTAAAAATTATATTTGACTGCTTCAAGAAATGACATGGCACACATGTTTTATGTGTCAACTTCTTATTTGCTTAATATAAGGTTGCATATCAACCATCTAATTTTAGGTTGCATGTTAGAAATCTCCTTAAAAAAATTGATGCATCAAGGCTTAGAAGATCAAGAATCCTGTTGAAAGTCTCAATTATTTTCCCTTTAAATTCAAGTACGCTTTCGCTTCTATATTCTCTTATTAATTTGACATGAATAATTTAGCCTTTGTTGATTGATTTCATTGTTAAAGTATTCGCTATAAATTTTCTAACAAATGAATCTTATATTTTTGGGGTTATGATCGGGTATTCACAAACTTAATTACGGTACCGGTAATTAATTTTTTCCGAGATATTGTTTACATAAAGTGAGTGATTTTCTCTAATAACATTTTTTATATACATATAAGAGATGGAGATCTAATTCTCAACTATTTATTTAAGTAGTGAACACAAATCAACATCTCTCTCACACACACACATATATACCAACATTATTGATAAATAAACCTTTCACTAATATTACATATATATCTAAAATTAATATCTGAATATACATCTGTTTGTCTTATATGCAAGATCAATGAGAATTCAACATTCCATTCAGGGCCAAACACAGTTAATAAGAAAATATGATAACTATGAAAATTAAAAAAAAAACAATAAACTGTATTTCCCCTCATCAATTGATGAATTAACATACATAAATAAATAAAGAAAAGCTAAATTAATTGATCAACATTAAATGTCGGCCACTTAATTTCAATAGAAATATTACAGGGCAAGCTAAGACATTATAACAAGTACCATAATTACAATTTCTTGATCATCAACATGAACATTATGATCATGCTTCATCATCATCACCAAAAGATAGCTAAACAAACAAATCATCCTCCCTTTGGCCTCAAGCAAAACCAGGTTGCACAACTCATTTTTTTTTTTTTTTGGGTTACCACAAAAGCCTAGCTCTAATTAGTATAAAATAATCTCCACTTTCATAAAAATATATAACAATTAATCAATCCGAATTAACTAAGCCTCTCACCATAAAATAAAAAAAAAAAAAAAAATTAATAAAAGTCAGTTACTATTTTAATTTGTCTCTCATCATCATCATCATCAGCATGCACAATTGTAGAACTCAACCAGCTCATCCATGGACCCCATCTGAGTCTCATTGCTCTCCAGCATCCACAGCAAGTGCTCAAACAGAACCACCTCACATGAAACCACAACACCATCAGAATCAGAACAAGACTTGTCCACCAGCTCCTGAAACAAAGGGTGTTCCACGATGTCGGAGTTTACGAGGTACCGCCTCCTAGACTTGCCAACATAAACCGCATGAAGTCCATGCTCTTCTTCATTATTATTGGAGGTTCCGGCGGCGGCGGCGGCTCCTCCTTTGTCGGAGTCAGTGCTGGTGGCGGAGACACAGCTGTTGTTGCGGCTGAGCTTGGTCAATGATGGCCACCTTTTGATGGCTGACTTGAGCTTTGTTAGCTTTGCAAGTTTTGCCATTTAGGGAAGGTGTTTGATGAATGTCTCAATGAAAATTGGGTGTTGAAAAGAGAGAGAGAGAAGGATTGAGAGTTTGGGGGGTGATGGGGGAAGGTGGGAGGGAAGGTTCAGTTATAAAGAAAGAGGTGTGGGGATGGATAGAGAGAGAGAGAGAGAGAGAGAGAGGTAGAGAGGGTACTTAGGGGAAGGGGTAAGGGTGTAAGAGGGGTTGAAACACGTGCATGGCCCACTGTTTAGAACACAGCTAAGAATGAGATATTTGGTGGAAATTTGGAAAACCAGTTGCTCTTTTTCATTGGCGTTTTGTGTTGGGGGTTACAATCGGGAAGTTTGGCTAAATGACAATTTGTCTTTGCTGTGCTTTTTTACACGCATACCTTCTCCTTGTTACCACCTGGCCTTGAGGATCATGAGAGGACAAATGTTATTATCGGTTGTTTTATTAAATAACTCCGCGGTATTTTAAAATTTTTATTTTGTTTTTATTTATAAAATTTCATATCAGTTTTTAATGATAGTTATTATTTTTTAAATATTTTTATTTAATAAACATTTTTTACTTTTCGATAATAATCATAGAGATAGCTTCAAAAATACATATTGAATATTCATATTTTTAATATTATTAACTAAATTAATTAACTTTTTTAATGAATTGAACAGAAAATCTATCAAAAGAGTCGATCTTGTACATACATAAGGATGAAAGAAGTATCAATTTTTTCATGATTTCAATGTATATGCAGCAACAACGTAAATGTTTTTACATTATCAATCATCATTTATTAATATTATTTTTATCTAAAAATCAATAATCAATATATAAATGGTGAATCAATGTCCTCAATGTCCAATTCAGTTAGTAAAGTTACAGGGCATAAAACATAGAACCCGAATTCATACTCTGATAACAACACAATATTTGCTCATAAAAAAAATGATAAATCAACTCATATCGTTGTTCATAATTATTTTCTTCTTCAATCATATTATAAGACAAAAATTGAGAAAAGATTTTCTTCTACGGGTCATGAAAAAGTTGTACTAATCAACTTTTGTAGTGGATCTGAGACATAGATCCACCACGAACCACCACGAAGTGTGTTTGGTGGTTGTTGCAGCTGACGAGGGTGACCCCGGTCCTACGTACTCCCAGTGATAAGGGGATCAAGCCACACGTAGTTCTTGAGAGTAGGGATGAGAGAACATACCTTAACCCCTGTAGCAATACTTATAGGAGTAGTTGTGTTGTGGTGCCTTATGGACCTGTTCGGCCCAGTAGGGCTGACGTGGCTCTTAGAGGATAAGAAGGATGAGTTATTCACTCTTATCCTGTACTAGAGAGCTCATGCTTATCCTGTAGCGGTAGGATTTATTATTGGTTAACCCTACAATTTTTTTCGGATAAGTTTTTTTTTTTATCATATTTTTCGGATAAGTTTTGTTAAGACACGGGTCTAAAGTTTCTGAGTGATAATATAGAGACTTACGAAATGAATCTACATATCATCTTACATCATAAGAATAATGTGACATATGTCAGTCACTTGCCTACCATTAAATAGTAGTGACACATGTCACTCTTTTTATGATGTAGGTTGATTTGTAGTCTCATTTTGTAGGTTTCTAAATCAATTTTTGTTTTTATTACTCTCATCATAATAAAAGCCATTTAAAAAAATATATAATAATTAATTTAATTTTCAATATATAAATTGCTCTTTTACTAATGCGTCATAATACTTCATTATTATATATATATATATATATATATATATATATAATTTTTGTAGTATTTACATAAATGAAAATATCATTGAATAGAAATAAATGTGAAAAATAACTTATACTATTAAATTTTTTAAGGGAACCAATAAATACTAACAACTTCTTAAAAAAAATGGAAAAATAAATAGAAGCCAAGGAATAATTTAAAAAAAAACTCGAAAGAGGTTTTCAAAAATTCTGAATAATTCAGGATAGAAAATTGAGAATAAATCTTTACCTCAAAAGTTCTTTAATTTGCTTGTAGTTTTTTTCCAGCATCAACCTTACGCCATAAACTTAAACTTATTGTTACTAGTGAAAGAGGTTAGTCTCTTAAATCTTAATATTTAATTATTTCAAAATTTATGTGTACATATATATAAGAATAATTTTTAAGATATCCTCCCTTAAATACAGAAGTGCTTTCAAGTGGGGGATATAATACTCCAAAAAAAAAAAATTTCAATAGACGCGGCAATACTTTACTGTATACAGCCATGCTAACAACCACTATCTTTAGCAAAGAAAGGCCCGAAAAGTCATAGCTTTATAACATTACAATATACAGAATTTAATTTTTTGATAAATAGAAATAGAAAATTAAATAACGAGGGTACTTGTTATTGTATTAGATTTAAAAAATTCTTTATTTAAGGTTGTTGGACCTGCCTTTATTTTCGTTCTTGTTCTTGAAAGTCTTACAAGTAAATATTCCAATGCAAAACAAATTAAATTAAAGCTTCCCTTATCATAATAATAGACTAAAAAAGAGAACAAAAATGGGGACTGAATTAGAAATGATTTAGGTATGAATGTTGGTTTTCTTGTTCTTGATTGTTAATGGCATTGGCATGGGAGCATAAAACAGCAACAAATTAAGGTGTTGGTTGGTAAGCAAGCCAGCAAGGTTCTCATCTGTAAAATGCACTTGACTGGGTTGCTGGTGAGGTTTTGGCCTATTCATCAACTATTACAAACTACAAAGCAATGGTGCCCACATCTTGTCTCTCACTTGTGTGTGCTTTACTAGCTTTTTTATGGTACAGAGGAACCATTAGCTAGGTTCTAAATGCATATGGGTCCAAGGAACCTCATCTTGCAGAACACTACTGATACCAACTCCAATCATGGACTTTGTCAAGTTCTGAGAAATTCAATTTGGAGGACAATTAATGAAATTTCTTATTAAAAGTCTCAATTGTATTAAAAGGATAACTTTTGAAACTGATGATTAATATAGTTTGTTGAAATTGTTATAACTTTATTTGTTTTTAGTGTGTAAAACTTAATTATTAAATTAGCATAATGAATATTTTTTAACATTTTTATCAACCTACAAGAATAATAATCTTTTTATACCAAAAAAAAAAAAGAATAATAATCTTTGTTGGCATATCGTTATCTTAGGTATAATTACATTAATTATAGCTTTGAGAAAAACTTCTTTCGGGTGAAGCAATATTTATTGAAACTTTAATTTTTAATTTTTTCTTTTGATTATTGAAACATTATTTTTAAATTATTCTTCAAATGATACTTATATGCATTTAGAAAATAATCAAGTCTTCGTATACTAGTCTTGGTATGCCTGTTGGTGTACTGATGAGAGGTGGTAAAGGAAAAAATAAAGTAAAAAATTTGGGGATAGTGATTTTTTTTTTACAAACCAAGGGTATTTTCCAACCGATAGCCGATAACACTAATCTCCTCTGAGACGTAGAGATCATTGAAGTAGGTTTTGTCTCTATCAACAAAGGTTTTTCCAAACCAACAGCAAGGATCGAACTCCTGACATTATGATTAATATAAGTAACTCAGTCATCTACTAACTGTACTGTGCCTTGTTGGTTGAGGATAATGATTTTAGAAGCAGAACTAACGGGAGTTGATCCAGTTGGCCGGTCTTTTGGAACCAAGTGAGATATTAGGAATGTGATTCAAGTGCTAGTAGTTCCGGATTCAATTCTTAGGAAAAATACCATGTTGAGTGAGACACTCTCCTGATCTCAAAGCGGATTACTCTCAAAGACGCCATTAGTAATGGCAAACCCTTGAAAATACCGTGGGCTTGAAAAAACATGAATAAAAATGGATTTAAAAAAAACAATACATGATTACAACAAAATAATTTTTTGCTGCTAAAAAACAGGTTTTTTTATCATTAGGCTATGTTTAACAGTTTTGAAAAGGATGGAACCAACTGAGATTGACACAATTAGTATAAGACTGTATTACTAATTAAGTAAGTGATTAAGGATTTGTTGTGTCGTGGGATTACAGTACTTAGACAATCCGGCTAAGAATCCACCAATCCCACTCTTGATGTCAGACGTGAAATGAACACCTTGAATACTCTCTTGTTGTTCTTAATTTGGGGGTGGTGTGTGTGTTTGTGTGAGATTAGTTAGTTTATACCTGCTTGTCTTACTAGGTATTATATAGTCATACCAGCATAAATGACGTTGATTGCCGCTTTCATGTGGCGGGTAAGGTTCTCTCCAAACGGCTCAGGCATAATGGCGGGTATTAAGTTGGGTGGAATCCTATGCTGGTGAGGGTAACGGAATTCTTCAGATTCCCTAATGCACGTGTCCGAATTCATACCGGTATAACGACATGAGATTACATGTTCAAGACTTATCCTGATACCGATATCTGAATCCGGTCTTCTAAGACCTCTTAGGATTCCATTCCGGTATGCGAATCTGGTTTGATTGGGTCTCTGATGGCCTCAATCCGGTATCTGAATCCGGCTTGGTTGGGCCTCTCAAGGTCCCAATCCGGTATCTGAATCCGGCCTTGTTGGGCCTCTCAAGGTTCCAATCCGGTATCTGAATCCGGCCTTAGTGGACCTCTCGGGCCTCATTCTGGTATCTGAATCCGGCCTCGTTGGACCTCTCAAGAACTCAATCCGGTATGAATACAGACCTAGTGGACCTCTCATGGCCTCAATTCGGTATCTGAATCCGGCCTCGTTGGGCCTCTCAAGGACTCAATCTGGTATCCGAATCCAGACCTAGTGGACCTCTCATGACCTCAATCCGGTATTTGAATCCGGCATACCGGTTCCGTTTACGTGGTCTATAACAGGATTGATTCTCAACTCATACCTATATAAAAAAATTTAGTTAGGAGGATCACCTTGAAAGTTTCATTTATAGATTTTTGTGTTTCTAGTTGACCCGTGCAGTGGCATCACTCTTGTATTCCGACTAATGTTAGATTTAATTATAACATAGGTGCAAGCAAGGTGGAAATATCGCATGGATAAAGTCTCATGATAAATAAGCGAGTGAAGTACTATTTTGGTCTTTTATATATTTTAATCCCTTAAAATACGAAAATTCAATATTAGTTCTTGAAGATTTATTTTTGGACACTTAAGTCTTTCTATCCATTTCGTCAACTGTCTCAATTTTGGACTTAAGTGTCCCATAAAAAAAATATTTGGGAACTAAAAGTGAAAATCCATATTTTGAGGGATGACTAAAGTGTCTCGTCTAAAAAAACATGACGATGGACCAAAGTGGTACTTCACTCTAAATAAATTTGACCTATTTTTTAATGAATTTAGTTTTTGGGTTTAAACCTGACCTATTTTATTATCAAACTTATTTTTTAAGCTTAAGCTTGATCTATTTTAAGACTTATACCTTTCATAAAATAAAATAAATAAAAAATTTAAGGGCTAAACTACTCATTTGGCCCTTACCTTATTTTTTAATTTCAAATTGGTCCCTTACGTTTTTTTGGTTTCATATTGGTCCCTTATGTTTTTTTTCGCTGTCAATTTGGTAGCCGAATCAGTGTTCATCCTATGTGGATCAATATGTTATGGACACATGTCACTTTCTCTCTCCAACAATATATACGTGGATCAGTATGATACTGACACGTAGGATAAACAGTGATTCTGGGACCAAATTGACAGCGAAAAAAAACATAAAAGACTATATGAAACCAAAAAAAGCTAAGGAATTAATTTGAAATTGAAAAATTAAATAAGGGACCTAATGAATAATTTAGCTAAAATTTAAGACTTATTAATTTATTAAAAGCTTATTATATAATAAGGTTTTCAACTGGGTCAATGATTTAACAAGCCTCTTTCAAAAGTAGTACGTCATTTTCATTTAATTTGCCACAAATTAAAATTTGAAGTATATGATCATATACTTTATGTTATAAACCTACGTAAAAGTTTATCAAATTATAAGGTCCATAATAGGGGGAAAAACACATTTAAATAAGTAGACAAATTTATATATTTATATATATATATATTAATATAAATATGTTAAGTATATAATATCCCTTCCGTCCCTTATTGGAAGTCAATAATATTTTTCTTTATCTCTTATTATAAGTCATTTTGAAATATCTAAATAATATTAAAAACTTTATACCAAATACACCCTCATAATTTCATTGAGATGATAAGGTATTAATCAATATTCAATATATTATAAAATATATAATAATTTTCATCTCCATTTTTCCCTATCAAAAACATCACATCAACTATTTGCTTGCCAACATTCATTTCACCGTAATTTTTCACTATTGATTTCTCCAACCTCATATATCACCGTTCATTTAATTAACACACACAAGACTCACACAATTTGCACAACATTGCATCACTGCCCCGATTAATTTCTTCAATTCAAAATAAGAAATTCCAAAAAAACACAGAGTAAGAATGATTCATTTTTAGTTGTTATATATCATGTATCTTTCTTTTATACTCCGTTTTTTAAACTTGCTAGTAGGAAGGATTCCTTATACTTGCTTTATTTTTTAATCAATTTATTATATAAAATATATTAAAGTATTATAATTTTATTAAAAAAATCCTTCTGTTTCTCATTTTCATATTTCAAATCCATACATTTATAATTAAGATAAATTATGAATTTAATATAAAAGCATAAAGATTAGACACAATCTTTATTTTTTATTTTTTCGCATGCTATATTATTATTCTTTTGATCATGCTGTATATTATTATTATAATGAAAAATATTTTTATTAACCTTTTCTTTTATAAAACAAAAAACAAAATATCAAAACCATTAATTGAAATTAAAAAAAATCAAATATTTATTCTTTATGAAAAAACACATTACCAAAATATATTTTCGAATTAGCACACAAATGTAAAATTAAATCCATGCATCGTATGGGACAATTTCCTAGCTACAATAAAGAGATAAATAAATAAAGTTGTAAAGTTTTAAATAGGGGTAGCTTTGGAATGTCTATATATTTTTTGATAAATTTGATAGTATTAATTATTTTTTTTAATCTGCATAAATTAATAAAATTAGAGTGATTTATAATAAGGGACCGAGAAAGTAAAATTTTATAGCTGCTCTGCTAAACTATATAAACTTTTACGAAAGCTTAAGCTAGCCCTAGTTAAGCTGAATACTTCTTCCGTTTCATATTTTTTGTCCTTTTGGACTTGGGCACATAGATTAAGAAAATGTTAATTATTGTAAGTATTATGTATAGTTTGTCCAAAATGCCCCTATTTAATCTTTATTGAAAATTGTAGCAGTATTTAATTTTTATTAGTAAGTGTGTCCATTAATTAATGTATAGTGGTTTAGAGATGAGAGAGATGATAAAAGTATAATTAATGAGGAGTAGATGAAATGATTGGATGAAAAGTTAAAATTGAAAAGAAAAATATGTTTATGTATTGGAATTGTAAAAGGACAAAAGATGTGAAACAAGGAAAAAGGGCTAAAAGAACAAAAGATATGAAACGGATGGAGTAAGTTTTTTTAAAAAATATATGCCTCCCTGTTTATTTTAAAAGTCTGATTTGGCTATCAAAAGTTTCAAATTAGGCAAAAAACTCGGTCGGACCGGGCCTGTCCGAATAAGCCCGATTTTAAAGCAGGCTTAGACTCTTAAAACGTAGCTCGAATAGATCCTGGACATTTTTAGTCCGAATTTTAAAGCCCGAACTCGTCAAACATCCTGATGGCCCGTTTAAAAAAAAGTGCGATTTAGTGTAAAAACATGAACCGTTCCCAAGTTTAATAAGATGGTTTTTGTCCCGAATTTTATCCAGGCTTTTTTAGCCCGACCCGATCTTAGCCCGAGCTCAAAGCGGGCCGACCGAACCCGGCTGGGTAGCTCGAATTGCCACCTCTAATATATAGGTTGGCTTGACCTAGTTTCACTCTTAGATAACTGGGTTGAAAAAACCGTGAAACATAAAATACGAACACTTAAATTTGATTATTTGACCGTTGCACAATTTTTTTATCCCCTTCTTGATAAAAGTTTTGTCTATGAAAAACCTTCAAGATTTATTTAGGTGAAACTGTGTTAATTCCTTTCTTGTTTGAAAAGGCATCGAATAAACATAGACATAATTTTTTTAAAAACTAAACATAGACATACTCATCACTTAAAAACATGGATTTCAATTCAGGTATTTGACAACTAACGTAGCATATTTTGCATAATTACTTATATATATAATTTATGAAAATATTTTTTACATAGTTTTTTTTTTATATTATGATAAACTAGTTGGTTGACCCGTGCTTCCGCACGGGGCGGTAATTATTTATTGCACAAGTAAAATATAAAACAAGAGTGCTTCTACCATGCATCGGTTTTTTTGTTCCGACTCTTTTTTTTTAATTAATCTAATATATTTAAAAAAATCTGCTTTAAGTTTTCTGTGTTCTTTTTATGTACATGTTTTTGTTATTTGGATTTGAATTTTATTATTATATTCTTCCTGATATAAGTAATGGTCCAAACAAATAAAATATAAAACAAATGTGTTTCTACCATGTACCGGTTTTTGGTGCTCCGGCTCTTTTTTATTTTTTTAATTTTAATAAATCTAATAAATTAAAAAAAAATATATGCTTGGGTTTTATGGGTTCTTTTTATGTACATGTTTTTGTTATTTGGATTTGAATTTTTTTTATTACATACTTCCTGACACATGTAATGATTCAAACAAGTAAAATATAAAATAATGGTGTTTCTACCATACACCGATTTTTGGTGCTCCGGATCTTTTTTTTTATTTTTTTATTTTAATAAATCTAATATATTTTAAAAAAATATGATTTGAGTTTTCTGTGTTCTTTTTATGTACATGTTTTTGTTATTTGGATTTAAATTTTTTTTATTATATACTTCCTGACACACGTAATGGTCCAAACAAGTAAAAGTTGACTCGTCCAACCCACCAATTATTATTACCGAAACTTAATATTAAAATTATTATCGAAAACTATAATTATAATTGTTCTAATTGTTTAAAATTATGCTCCTTCCGGTCCTATACATAGGGTATACTTAATCATATTTTCCGGACCAAGGAAAATGGTTAGTTTTGTGAATTTTATGAGAATATATTGTAACATTACAATTTTAACCTTTTTATTTTACTTGGAAAGTTCACATTAATTAATGAATAACAAAAAAAACATAGTTAGTCAAAGCATTTAATAAGGGCAAAAAAGAGAAAAAATAATTAATGATTCATAAAAAATATAAAATGTCCTATATATAGGACCAAAGATTTATTTTAGAAGGTGCCATATGTATAGAATCGGAAGGAGTAATTATTTATTATAACACTTATTTATCATCAAACAGAGAGTACTCCATTAAGTTAGATTTTAAGGTAAACAGAGGTTCACGGACAAACACCAACTGCTTCAACAAATGATTCAAGTTAATATCAAAAAATTAATAAAGGACAGGTGCAATAACGGGACGGAAATACTGACTTAAAAAGTCCCAATTCCACTAACTAGCCAATCACCAGTTCGGTGCAAGTTGAGTACAACATCTCAGCTGTTCGAATTATGCACCAACAAAAGCACGGCTTAGATTCACGCCCTCACAGCTCGTGCCTTGACCTTGGGCACCAGGCTATAACTTTTCAATTGCAATCAATTTTGCAATCAATTGTAATTTGGCTTTCAATTGCAAATTTTCACTTTAGTTTTGGTTGGAAACCACTTTGCCTTTTCACCGGAAAATTTATTATAATGTTGATAAGTACTTGCGTATACGGAGTTTGAGAAAGAGATGGGAAACATAAATTTGGATGTGAGTCGTTGTTGTGGTCCACAGACATAGACATAGTGGGTCAAGAGTAAAATTAAAACAAGAACCTCATCAGTATTCAGCAAAATAGGTCCGTCATCGCAGAGCAGAGCAGCCAACAATGGTCCAGTAGTCGTTCCTATCCCCGCTGACTAAGCGCTCATGCTTTCAGAACCACATTCATGATTCATGTTTAGCCTTTCTTTCAACTTTCAACCTTACATAGCTTTATTTATTTATTTATTCAAGTTTATTTAAAACATTCTTGTTATTCATTCCATCAATAGAGTATTTAATTTGTTAATGTAACTTCCCTTTTTATGCAAATATTACTCTATTTTCTTGACAAACAAACTTTGTCAAATACACTTTAACATAGAAATGCTACCGGGTACGTAAGAATACAAATTACGAACAATCTCACAAGTCACAATACAATAAAGATTAAGTCATTCATGTTCCACGCACTTCTCAAGGTGCATATTAAGGTGCATATTAAGAGTATATAAATTGTATTACATCCGCCTCGAATTATAAGTAAATTTAACTATTTTTACTGTTATTAAGGAGGTTAGTTGATTGTATTTAATTTTCTCAAATTTATCAAAAATAGAGGTAATTTAGAAAAATAATATTGAGAATGAAACAAATATCAAATAAGATAACAATGTTTTAGAAATGTTTTAAGAAATGACATTGAGAATGAAATAAAATTTAATAAAGTCAGTTAATTTTGCTTATATTTTAAACCAAGATAAATATGTTTTTTTCTTATAATATTATCATATTCAATATAATTATGTTTTACACTACAATGTTGGATTATTTCCTTTTTCGAAAAGATATTTTGAAACGTAAAAAATAAACCCGATTTTTAATGTAATTATCTTGCACGTAATTTAAAAAAAAAAAACAGTGAAAGGTATTTTCATACTTTTATTTTGATAGGTAAATACGTGTTTAATGGGTAGGGAAGAGTTGTTGCTGTATTTGAAAAATAATTCGATTACAAAATAATTTCATATTCTAATATAGGGATCAAAATCAAAATTATATTTGCATTATTTTTAATCATAGTTAAAGGTGGGATCAAGACCAAAACAAAATTGAAAAGCGTGATGAAAACCCAAAAAAAATAAATAAATAAAACATAAAAACTAATTTTAAAAAAATCAATATTTATAAAAATGAATTTGATATTTAAATTTTGCAAAACAATGTAATTAATCGGACACATCAATCAAAAACTTAGAATAGACCATATATATTCAATTGTCATATGTATCACGATATAACTACTCTAACATGATGCATTTTATCACCAAGCTAAAGCCAAGCTTTCACCTTTATTTAATGACAAAAGAACACTTCTTCTTTTTTTTCCCCTAATTTTTTAAAATTGATTTACAATAAGAAATGCCTTATATTTGTAGATTGCATTTGGATTTGCTAATTACGAAGCATGTGCTACGAAATTATGTAACGTACAAAATGTCAAGATCATTGTCAGTTCAGCCATAATTGAACAGGACACACTGAGTTAACAACTTAATTAAACAGAGCATATGCTATTTGAGAGATAATTAGCAGACATAATATCAAACAATTATTTTGTTTTTGTCAGAGAATCTTCTTTGAAGCAACATAAAAATTGAGTCATGCAACACTATGGTATGTGAATAATAGTATGCATACTAAATTTGCTGAAAAATTGACGAGAGGTACTAAATAGATGAATTAAGATATATTTATGTCAAATCATTAATTAAAAAAAAAATAGAGCGATATGGTACTTGTATATATTTATGAAGAATATGATGAATGTAAGAATTTGTCCTTGTCTTCTATCCATATCCATGTCTATGAAGGAATATGAAGGTTCTTTAATCTTCCAAGTCATGTATGTTCAAAGGCCCTTAATTTTTTCTAATGATGAAATGTTTGAATAAGAAATTGATTACATATGACTTGAGGATTATAACCTATTTATAATAAGTTCATAGCTTTTAATAAAAGGTTATGATGACTGTTAAACTCTTTTATTTTTATTTCGACTCATCAACGACACATAAAAAAGATTTTTGATATCTCTACGTTATAAAATTTATACCAAATGAAATGTACTCAATCCCAACATATTATGCCTGAAAAAATCACTTTAAATGAATTAAATCTTTATGATAATATATAATACATGATCAATAATATATATAGGCTCACATTAAATAAATGGGATGTGTTATTTGCACTCTGTTCATTACTCCATACACTCAACTTTTATAATTTTTTACACCAAGTTTCCAATATAATCCTAATTATTACTACTCACACTCATACATCTATTATTTACACCCATCACACCCCTAATCCTAAAAACCTATATATATCAATCAATACTCACACCCTATATATTACTACTTACACTCAACTTCTTCTTCTTCTCCATAAAAATCCTCTTCTCCATAAACTAACATGTTAGTTTATTGTGTACAACAGACACAAGAGAGCCCACATAAACGTAGTATATTAACAACTAAGCATCAAACAGACACAAGAGAGACAGTGTTCTCACAGATTTTGACCCCCAAAAAATTCAAATTATCAGATTTCATGTGAACTTAATTTTATAAAGTAAACATGGAAACCCAAAATGCAGATAGATGGTATTACATTTTGCTAGAAAGAGAGTTAGAGAGAGAGAAAGAGAAGAAACTAGATCCGAAAATTATTGTTTATTTTTCTGAAAGTTGATTTTACACTTGAGTGCAGAGTTTATATACCTGATCCTAAGTCTAACCTGATAAGTAACTAGCATAACCACCTCTGGCTGACTCAGAAAAAGCTGTGTGCAATACATTATTGATTATTGTACCGCACTCTAATATGTACCGGGGATAGACCTCAGAGTAGTCTAATACTACTCAAATAGATAGATTTCTAAACTAACATGTTAGTTTACGGAGAAGATGATCTGTATGGAGAAGAAGAAGACGAAGAAAAAGCTGAGTGTAAGTAATAATATATAGGGTGTGAGTATTGATTGATATATATAGGTTTTTGGGATTAGGGGTGTAAATATTAGTGATGGGTGTAAATAATAGATGTACGAATGTGAGTAGTAATGATTAGAGTAATATTGGAAACTTGGTGTAAAAAATTATAAAAGTTGGGTGTATCGAGTAATAAACAGGGTGCAAATAACACCTCCCTAAATAAATATATAGCGAAATGCATGCATGTTTGACTGAATATGTTTACACACTCTATTAAGTTGGAGAACCTTATGAATACAGCTGAAAATGAAGCGTGTAAAAAGTGCTGCTCGTTGCAATTCCTATGATTAATATGCTAAAAGAGTTAAGTACGGATCAAATCTTGGTTTACTGGCTATAAACCATGTGCCGGGAAATAAAATTATATAAAAATCATTAGTTCAATTAACCTATATATTATTGACCAGAGCATAGCATAAAAAACAGAGAATATATGCTGTTTTAGAACTGATTAGTAATCAAAATATCAAGCACTTACTGGGATAGTGATTCTGCTGCATATATTAAAGAGGCAAATCTTCCTTCCGGATTATGTCTTTATAGTCAACAACTAGCATATATACATATTGGTATTTAGTGCCTCTCTTTCTAATCTTCTTTTGATTGATCTTTGTATACTATGTATAATTATAATATAATTTGATTTGCTCTATGTATTTCTTCTATTTTTTTTCGTCCCCTTTCTGATCTAACTGACCCTTCAAAAGAATCTTAATTATTTCAAGAGCTCCTACTCCTACTAGTAGAGCCACAATGGAGTTCACCAACTCTCATTTTTCTTTTTTTAAATTTGTCCTCCTCTTCATGGATTAATTTCTCTTAATTAATTATGGCAGTTGATTTAATTTTTTCATTTTTTCCTGATAATTTTACATGAAAATCACATTTGAAGATATATATTACTTCAAGCGTGACTAGTGACTACTAATATAAACATTTTTTATAAAAATTTTATTCAGTAATAATAGAACGATAATGTTAAAAGTGCATGGATACTTAATTCTTTTTCTTGAGAGCACTGGACCAAACAATACCTCGCACTATGACATTTTATACCAAGCACCAATGAAATGAACACCACAAAGTTTGAAGTACCTCTATTGCAATAAATCGCATTCTAGTTCCTAAAATGCCCAACAAACTACCCTCTGATTCTGATGAGACATCCTAATTCCTATGATCGTAATTTGCTGCTATACTATTATATGATGGATTCTCCTTTTGAAGAAAAAAAGGTGTTGTTTTCTTAATCATCGCGGATTTCTCTGAATATATATATATATATATATATATATATATATATATATAAGTTCAGGTGAGTTGAGTTTCGGGGGTTCACCAAGGTCAGGATAAGCTTCCAGGCTCAAAGAATGCTTATATTGGTAGATTATCCACCAACATTATCTTCACATTCATAAGATTCGAATTCAAGATCTCTCACAACCCCAAACTCAATCTTTATGAACTGAACTAATTGTTGTTGCCTCTCTCAAATGAGTATGCACACCATACCTTAATTCATAATAATGATATAATATGCAATTTGCATTATTATTGGCATTATGCGGGGTGGAGCCCAGGGGTGACCTAGAGATGCCATGGTCACCCCAAAGCTTCTGATTTTTACTTTTATTTTTAATATACATCTATTACTCATTATTTGTGGTACCTACTCTCTACTTTGTTAAATTGAGTTTTAATTTATAGTCATTTAATTATATCTAATTATATAAAGTGCAGCAGGTAAGTTGTGACTTGCTTTTTATGGCCTTTGGGCTTTATGCATTTTTATTTTTTTACTTTAGGATTACTTAGTTATTACTTTATATATATATATATATATATATATATATATATATATATATATAAATAAATATAAAGCCGTAACACTACTCAAAATTGGAAGCATAAGAGTATAAGCTGGTTTATTTTAGTACATGTTTAATTTTGTACTATTTTCGTCCCTAATTATAAGACCATCTTGACACTTTTATTTTGTCCATATTTATAAGACCTTATACCAATTTTCATTGATCATCAATTACTTTTTTTTTCACGAACACCCCTATTTATTTAACTCTTTTTAAATTCTCAATAATATTAATAAGAGTAATTTTGAAAATACATATCAAAAGTTCACATTTCCAATACAATTAATCAAATTATTCAACTTTCTTAATGATGTAAAATCTCCCAAAATGGTCCTATATATAGGAATGGAGAGAGTAATATATTTGATAGTTATAAATATGTTGAAATAATTTTTATTGTATTATGTTAGTTATTATCTAATTTGTTTCATATAATATGTAATTGATAGTTAAAATTTTGTTTTTTATTCGTTATATTTTATTTATTTGTGGCCCCTTTTATGCTGAGCACTACAACATAAATGATGATAAAGCCATGTCTTGGAGCAAGGATATGGATATGGCCGTAAAATTCAGGAAATATATTTAGAGAAAATTTACATTGGAAATACAAGTTTACTATTTTTCAATACAAAACTATTTCTTTTATACTCTTAACAATATCCTAAAGACACTTTTTAGCATTTTACTTATTTTATATAAAAAAGGGTGAGCAATGTACATCTTAAAATTCGCCCAAGAATTCATTATTAGATAGGCCTTTAGTCCTTTACACATATTTAAAACCATGCCATATTCATTTTATTTATTTTGGAATTATTGAAAGAAAACGTTGATATTAAAGAAAGGGAAAAGAGTATAAACACCCCTTAAACTTTTTGCTTTTTGCAAATAGTCACCACAAACTATTTTTTTTTTACACAATTACTCCTTAAACTTCAACATTTTGTAAAATTAATAATTCCGTTAATTCAAAATTAAAGTTTAATGATAAAAACATTTGATCATTCAATTTGTTGTAATTCCAACCATTGATTATAATTTATTTCTTAATTTTAATAATATTCACTTATTTTTATTCTAAAGTACATTCTCTTTAATAAAAAAGAAACAACGTTCTCTTCTTCTCAATTTGTTCAGTATTAGTTTTTACACACCGCGATAGTTTCTCAATTTTTGCAAAGACGATTAAACGAATACTAATAAAGTTAAAAATAAATAAATTATAAAGATTCAATGATTGAAATTATAACAAATTAAACGGTAAAATGTTTTTACCGTTAAGTTTTAACTTTGAGTTAATGAAAATATTAATTTTGTCATATGTTAAATGTTTAAAGAGTAAATAGTTTGTGGCGTCTATTTACAAAAGGCAAATAGTTAAGGGGTGTCTATGCTCTTTTCCCTTAAAGAAAACATCATGTTTATAACATATATGCGAATCGTGATGGATTTTTTTTAATATTATTTTCGGTTCTAAATAAATATAAGTTTCTTTTGAAAAAAATTGGGTCTTTAATGTAAATTTTATTTTCAATTTTCAATGGCATTAATTATTTCTTTTTCCACAAACGCTCTTATTTATTTAATAATTTTTAAAGTCTCAATAATAATTATAGGGATAGTTTTAAAAAATGTACAAAATGTTTATATTTTTAATATCGCTAATAATATTAACTAACTTTCTTAAAGAACATGTTTTTTTAATAAAAAAAAAACTTACATTTAGGACCTAATAGGTACTTAATTTTATACACTTAAAACTAATTAATTACGTTTGTGTAATATATATGCCAATCAATTGTTACTCCCTGCTTTCTTTTTGAAGAAGCAACAATGCTAATCTGCTTGGCATGCATGTTCTTCCCAGTTCCCTCCATTCATTTTTATTTTTATTTTCACTAAGACCGTTCGTTCAGCCGTTTGCAAATACTGATTTCTTTTTTCAATGTTAGACATTAAAGAGTATGCCTAATTTCTTGAACCAAAGTTTGTTTCACACACACCACAATAATAAAATTCCTTATATAATGCTTAAAAATGTATTTGTCTGCTAACTAGGATAGCGTTAGTTGTTGATCAACCACACCATCTTAATAATGTTAAATTCTTACAAAACTTTAATATTTTTTTTTATTCCATCACTTAAGCAGACGTGATCATGCCTAGGGGATCATGAATGTCTCTCTGCGGTAAGCTTCAAGCTATATGGCATTCATGAATGCCCAAGCCCAATACGGGAAACAAAAAACATAGCCCAACCTAACTCCACCGCACTCAAATCTTAAACCCCGCATCTCCTTCCTCTCTTCCTGAAAAAGTTGAAAAGAGGGAAAGGTCATAAAATGGATACTATAAAAACAAGTTTATTTTTATTTATTAAATTATTTATTTCTTCAAATTTTTTTTTTCAAATTGTAAAATGGAGTGTTACACTAGACATGTATTCGATGTTCTGTATCTTATTCATTTTATTATTTATTTTAGAAATCTAAAGTAATTTATTTTCACAAACA
The DNA here is from genome assembly GCA_037953625.1 of Crotalaria pallida. Lineage (NCBI taxonomy): Eukaryota > Viridiplantae > Streptophyta > Magnoliopsida > Fabales > Fabaceae > Crotalaria > Crotalaria pallida. The sequence goes on along the minus strand of CM075651.1, from coordinate 143,934,822 downwards.
ATTTCAAAAATAGAGAAAATTGTAAATGGTATATGCCTATTTAAGTAATATGCAATAGTAAGTGGTACGCCTATTGAGCATATTGCACTTCAATATAGTTTAAGGAATAAGTAATGCAATGTACGACCATGTTAGAAAATGAAATTTATCATATATTTTCATATGTATAATTTATAGGAATGAATTTACTAACAAATTTTGAATTTCACTTATATGGAAAAATATTTATTTAATGAATGGAATTGAAAACAAAAATGAAAAAGAGTACCCATATACTATAAGAGTGAAATCAAATATGATGTTAAAAATAATATTACTAAACTTTATTTGTCTAACTTAATCATATATCTACTATTGCCCAAATATAAAAATATCATAAGTACTAAAATCCAAAATATAAAAATGTCATAAGTACTAAAACTAATAAACAAATAAACTTCCCCAAAACAGTAAATTAAACTTTAATAACAACAAATATTTCAACAACGACAAGTAGAAATATAAGTAAACTTGTGATCACGGATGATGAGTTGATTTTTTCTATGTCTTGAATTTTTTAATCGTTACACCCATTCTTGACCAACCATGAAAAGCACTTTCTCCATCATTATTAATATATGCGAAAAGATGTGGAAAAGCTTTCTCAATGTCCTTGCGTATCTCATATGTCTATTCAAGACGAAATAGATTAAAATTTCGAAGAAGATAATCATGAAGCGTTAATAAATGCATTTTAAGCTTTGGCAATGCCAAGCAACCTTCCACAGAGTAATTTGTGAAGGATGAAAGGTTGGGGAGAAAGAGTAAATGATAAATGAATGATGGTCAGAGAAAGAGAAAAACTGATTGATAATTATTAATTTCAAATTTCAAAATTTTCAAATTTCAAAAATAAAAACAAAATTGAAAATAATTTATCGATGCCACGTGGAAGCCTTTAAAAAATCATTATTCTTCGGCTTTTAACGTGGAGTCTCCATTTGCATAGGTGTTTATATAAGAAAAAAAGATTTGAATCACAAAAAGTTATTTTTCTATAAATATTGTTGTAATTGTGGTTCTCACGGGACATAAGCCAAGAGTAAAGCGTTTAATATAAGTAGAGAAGGGTGCAATATCATATTATACTTATTCAACAACTTTCCATGGGTCATTAGCATTAAGATAGGCTTCCATTCTAATAGCCTCTGCTTATGATGAGGCTTGGAATTCTGTGAGATTGTGAAATCAAAGGTGATAAGGGTTTAGGAATAGTTTGAGATTGATACCAAAAAACTGTTTGTTTTAATCCGAGAATACAAAAGGCTACATTTTATTGAGCAACATCTTATTGTATACATCACCAAGAAAAATTAAATTGCAGATATGATCTGTTACTTGATAAGCATATCAAATATTAGACAAGCTAAGTGACTGTTAGGACACTCTTTATTGCCAAAGAAAGCTACATCATCTTCCATCATCCAAGACGATTAGTTCGAGATCTCTTAAGCTGTCATACCCAGCAGTCGTTTGGTGGTAACTGCTGCTATTGCCGTGCTCGAAAGTGCTATTTGCCTCATGAAGCAAGTACTGACTCTCCTCCAAATTTTGCTCTGTATTGCTCCATGGATGCTTATCCATTAGCCTCATTCCCTCCAATTCCATTGCCACTTGTTTCATGCTAGGCCTCTCCTCCCCTTTAAGACTCAGGCACATCGATGCGAGAACGGCAACTTCCTTGATCTCCTCCTTATTTCCTTCATTCAAAATGCCAGTTTCAAGAACTTGAAGCAAGCACCCCTCCTTCAAACAAGATAGAAAGTGCTTAGCAGTACTTATTTTCTCTTCCGATTTATCAAATATAAGTGCTTTCTTCCCTGTGAGTAGCTCCACAAGCACTACTCCAAAGCTGTATACATCACTTTTCTCAGTCAATTGGCTTGTTTGCATGTACTCTGGGTCCAGGTAACCGAGAGTTCCTTGCACAATTGTTTCCAACTCAGTTTGATCAAGTGGAACCAATCTTGAAGCTCCAAAATCAGACACTTTGGCAGTGTAATTTTCATCCAAGAGAATGTTGGCACTCTTGACATCTCTATGGATAATAGGTATGGATGCAGCTGAGTGTAAATATGATAGAGCTTCGGCTGCCTCTGCTGCGATCCTTAGGCGGGTTTTCCATGACACATTACATGCTTTACTTTCATTGTGTAAATACTCAAAAAGAGTACCATTGTTAACAAATTCATACACAAGTAATGGAACTTCAGTCTCCAAACAACAACCTAAGAGTTTCACCACATTCCTATGATTGATTTGGGATAGAACAACCACCTCATTGATAAATTGATTGACTTGGCTTTGATCTATAAGTCTGGACTTCTTGACAGCAACAATTTTATTGTTCGGTAGGATCCCTTTGAAAACTGTACCATAACCTCCTCTGCCGAGGATTAAGCTCTCATCATAGTTGTTGGTGGCCTTCTCTAATTGCTCTTCCGTGAAAACTTGAAAAGTTTGGGATGGGTCTTGAATTGTAGAGAGGTGCTCTTGCAAAATTACACCTCCATTTTGACGAAAGTACTTCTCTTTTAGCTTAATGAGTTTCCTTCTTTGGTGTATTAAGCATAGCAAACATGTCACCGTAACCAGTGATAGAACTCCTACACTCACACCTGCATTAAAAATATGTTTTACGCAATTGAAATATTCTCTAAACTTAAATAAATATGTTTTACGCAATTGAAATATTCACTAAACTTAAATTATATCAAAGTCATACTTAGTAATGAACAAATACATCCATACAATTGATACAAGGAAAAAGAAAAGGTTGTGCTTATTTGCTTACCTATTACAATGGTGATAAGTTTTTGGGTCTGATGGCATCCTTCTTCCTTTGTTCCACTTCCAGATTGCCCCTTGGGACAGAAACATGTGTGATTCCCATCGATGTTATGACAATTATACTCACTTAGGCACGAATGTTTTGATGTCTTGCATTCATCAATATCTGCTGGTCCGTTTTGCCAAATAGAAAAAAAAAAATAGTTAAGTAAATATTCCTTTTGGAGTGGTTTATTAGACAATAAATGTAATTTACATATCACTCTCATTTGACCATATGTTTGCATGCATACTCTTTAATACAATAAAATAGATACATTTTCTAATATATATTACTCCCTCCGATCCTATATATAAGCACTTTTTGAAGACTTTTTTTGGTTCTTAATATAAGTCCCATTTCCAATTTTCAATAGCATTAATTATTTCTTTTCCACAAACTCCCTTATTTAATCAACACTTTTAGATTTTCAATAATAATTATAGGGATACTTTTGAAAATGTATACCAAATATTTACATTTTCAATACCACTAACAATATAACTAACTTTCTTAAAGGGGTGAAATTGGTCAAATAGTACTTATATTAGGGACCGGAGGGAGTATTGTTTTTTTTTTATTATTATTGATACATATTTCTGCAAATTTTATAGAGTAAGAAAAATTACCTACGCAACCATCGGGATGGTATGGATTTCCTTCATAACCATCCTTACATCTACACCGGTAGCCATAATCCAAGTCCTTGTCGTCACAATAGCTATTCTTCATGCAGACATAGTCATCTTTGTTCTTGGACGAAGCTGAACAACTTTCATTTCCAACAGTCCAATCCATGACCAACGGGAATGTTTTGTTAGATAGACCATGTAAATGATCGATGGAAAACTTGTAGGATCCAAGTTTTGCAAGGAAGGAATAGCCGCAGTTTCTCATAGGTTCAGAGAAATTGGAGAAATTATAAACTCGATGAGTGATATTCCTCGTCCCAGGAGGAATATCCACCTGGCAACACCCTAAGCCAGAGCAATTCCCATTGATCTTCGTCTTCAACGTATGAAGATCATTACCGTAACACCTTGTTAAGCACCCGGTTGAATATGTATAGCCATCGTAATAGTTGTTGAGGTACCCATAATGGTCACAGCCAACTGTTATGAACTTGTTTTCATTGCTAGAAATAGAGAAAGAAGGATTTATCCATAAGGACGGGTCATTGGCTTTAGAATCACCATCACAAAACTTTGAGACGTAATGAGACACGTCCATCTGATGGCCTTCAAGCGATATGTTTAAAACTCGGATATTTTTGCCGTAATATAATTTGGACTCAGTGCAATTGAGATTATATCTATGACTCAAGGAACAGTTCTTTTGTGGTGATGATGAAATGCCCGTCCCGAATGGATATGGAATATTGATATTCCCACAAGTGTTGGTGCAGCCAGGAAGGGTGTAATTTGGTGTTTGGGTTGTTGGTGCTACTACTTGATCAGCAGCTGCAGTTACTCTGACTCTGATCACAAGAGCTAATGCAACCAGTAACATAAGACCTAGTTGCATGTGCTTCTTCGCCTTCATCATCAGGACCATTGTATTCAATTCAGTCACCAATTAGGAAGGGAAGGACTATTATTGTATTGTATTGTATTGACTAGCCAGCTGGTTGCTTTGTGGCCTACTGAAGAGTAGTGAAGATAGTATCATTTACTTATACAATTAAAATTTTGTCAGCTAATTATCAAAAAAAATTTTGTCAGCTAGCTAGTATGTAAGTTTTGTTGGCTTGCAGGGAAGACTTACCGGTAACAATCATGTATCCTATTGGAAGTTCCACATCGTCTGCCTCATAATATATGACATGGTTTAAATATTTATTGGGTTATTCCTCTCATTGCCAATTGGTTTTGAGATAGAGTCTTAACATGGTATCAGAGGCAGAGTCCAACTTCTTTCTGATTATTATGAGCCAAAAGTTGCCCTTTGTTATGGGTCAATAGATACCCTTTGCCTGGTCCGGCATGATTTGCATGATTTAAATACCTGTTAGGCTACTCTTCTCATTGCCAATTAGTTTTGAGATGAAACCTTAACATATCCCTTAGCTTCTACATAAAAGTAAAAGTCAAGCATGGAATACTAAAAGCCTGGGTCCTGTCACTTGATTGGAACAATATGTCTGTATGCTCATGCATTTCCTTTCATTATTCTGTCTATTACCTCTATATATTTTCCTTCCCGGCCTTCCAAGCTAGGCTATGAGATGAAGAAAGCAGCTAATTAGTAACTTCATTCTTTTTATTTTTATGCTAGAAATATTATTGAAATGAGTACAACTTGTCATGACATTGCTAACATGAACCTTCAATTCAAAGGGGTTAGAAAGAGTCTTCCAAAAAATGAAACATGATTACTAATACCAACAAAAAATAACCTCGTTGTGTTGATGACTACTTCAACTATCAGAAGCAAGGAACTTAATTTACCTATTCCAAGCTAAGGTTCGAGAATTGTTCCACATCCAAGTGAGTAATCTTTACAACAGACGCGTCCGCGCTCGATCTTTACTGGTCTATATGTAGTTTCATCAGGAGTAGTACTATTCTTATTAATCTTAAATGTTTTTTTTTTGTTTTTGTTTTTGTTTTTGTTTTTTCGTTTTTTTTTTTCTTTCTAAAACCGCATGTATTATTCATAAAAGACACATTTGTTCGAGTTGTGAACATCATTCATAGTATATTCCACGATCAATTCATGAAACATTGCATTCAATCGCCAATTAGAGAGAGAATGACTTAGCTAGTGGCCTGAAGATATCATTTATTATCGATACTTTTAAAAATTTTAATTTTCTCTTTGAGATACTAGGATACAAGTTTTGTTGACTTTGCTGGGAAGACTAAGAAGTAACCACATATCCCTCTTGATACAAGATATGGTCGAGTCCTGATATCCTTAGCTTCCACGCACTTTATTGGAACCATACATAAAATATCAACTTACTAGATCTTACCCCGTGCAATGCACAAATTGTTGATATTAAATTTTTTTTTATATTAAAGATTATTATTATTTTCATTATAAAGTAAAGATTATTATTAAACAATAACAAAAATAATTATAACAAAAGGATTATTCAATATACTTTATTATGATAAATCAAAAAATATTATTATTATTTTGATTTTTTTGTTTGATGGTATTACGAGAATAATTAATGATAAATCATAATATCTCTTATTTCATTGGACATGAATTCATTGGAAGATAATGACAGTTCGTTTTTTAATATTATATTTATTTATGTATCGATCAATATTAAATTAATGTATTCCTTATTTTAATATCGATAATTAGCATGTTTCATTAATTAGAGTGAAATCAAAATTAAACTTTTTAATTTTTATCCTATGCAATGCACGGATTATTAATATTTAAATATTTTAAAGTAAAAATTATTATTAAACAATAATAAAAAATGAGCTTGTTGAAAAATTTTGTACTTCCTTATAAATAAAAAATAACATTTTTTTCTGAGATTTTCCTTATTTATTCAATGGATAAATTAACAATTTTTTACATGATTATTAACTTTATTATGATGAATCAAAAGTAAATAAGAATTAGATCTTCCTTATTTATTTAATGGATAAATTAATATTTTTATATGCTTATCAACTTTATTATGATAATTAAAAACAAATCAGAATTAAATATTTTGATCTCTTTTGTTTAATGGTATTATGAGAAAATTTAAGGATAAATTGGAATATCCACTATTTCATAGAACATGAAGAAGACATTGAAATTGTTATTTTTGACTATCTTGGTTAACACATTGCATTTTATTATGAATATAATGTTGACTCTTTTTTTATATATATTTAATATTATATTTGTCTATGTATAGATGAGTATTAAATTAATGTATTCCATATTTAGTTGATCGATGAATTAACAGGTTTTATCATGATATTATGATTAATTATTAGAGTGAAATGAAAATTAAACTTTTTTTATATTTTTTTGTTTGATGGTATTATGAGTAGATTTAAAGATAAATCAAAATATTTTCTATTACATAAGACATGATAATTTAGCATATTTTAAATATAATTATCACATCTAATATGAAAAATTATACATAATTAAACCAAAATTATAAATTCTGATTTTCTTTATTGGATAATATTATAAGATATTTCTTATATTTATTTGATGGATAAATTAATATTTTTTTACCATTAATATTTTTTTAATATAATTATCACATTTATTATTATTATTCATAATTTAATATTTTGATCTTTTTCATCATTTATCTTATCTCATGCTCTTGTTTGAAGTAACTCATTGCTGTCATTTTTTCTGAAATTAACATTAAACAAATGTCAATTAAAAGTATAACAAAATATGTATCATCTAATAAGTAATTCATCAAACACTCAAAAATCAAAATTAAGAGCTCTACGTAAAGGAATAAACAAAAGTAAATTAAAATTATAACAAAATATGCATCATCTAATAAGTAATTCATCAAACACTCAAAAATCAAAATTAAGAGCTTTAAGTAGAGGAATGAGGGAAAAAATAAAAATAAAAGAGAGAATTTGGAGAAGAGAATTCTTAGAATTAGATAGAACTTTAAAAATTGAGTGGAGAGCCTATTATACATATAGTGATCTTTTTAATATTTTTTAAATATTTTTGTTGAGGATAATGATTTCACATACATATAATTATTATATAAATTTAAATAATTAATTTAATTTAAAATTTTAATTTGGTTAATGATTACTATTATAAATTTTTTAATATTTTTGTTGAGGATAATGATAACTTTTTTTAACAAATAGATGATAATGATTTCACGTACAGATAATGATTAAATAAATTTGTGATTTTTTAATATTTTTTTAAATACTTTTGTTGAGGACAATGATTACTTTTTTTTCCAAAAAATAATTGAGGATAATAATTTTACATACATATAATGATTAAATAAATTTAAATAATTTATTTAATTTTAAATTGTAATTTTGATTAGAGATAATGATTATTTACCTACAAACTCTCTGGTGCGAATAAAGCTTCACGGGACAAACGTGGTGCTTCGAAAATTTCTCCGGCAAACGTAGTGTCTCGAAAAAGGATCCTTTTATATATAGATAATAGATTTGGAGCAAATTATGTCCTTATAAAATTGATTTTATCCTTTATTTATTAAAAAGAATCAAATAAAAAATTCATGTTATTTTTGTGCCTAATAAAAAAGTGATCATGCTCCTATATATCCTAAGTTGCAGTCGAAAATTCAAGGATATGTAGGCTTTTTTTTTTTTTTTTTACAAAAAGTTTGTGAATTGGTTGATTTTATTTTTTTAAATTTTATTAAAAAAAATAATATTTAGTTTCGTATACTTTTACTTTTTTGTTTTTAATTTTTATAACAATGATTATTCTATCGAGAAAAAATTTGTCTAAACAAAAGTATAAAACTCTCAGCACGTAGATGACTCTATAATTTAAACACGAAACTAGGAAGTTAGTTTTAGAGCTGTAGCAATCAATAAGAAGTCATATCCCCCAACATTCCAGTGAAGAAAAATTCAAATTTAAGAAAAAATTAAGACCCAGTCATGCATACATTTTTATTAAGAATCAGTTTGTGTCAAACCAACTTATAATTATATATGGAGTTATAAGTTATAACTTATAAATGTAAGTTTGTAGCTTATAATTGAATATTGTAGTTAAAAACTTATTGTTACATAGTTGCTTGATTGAATTAAAGTTGTTTGACAAAATTACATATGCAACTAGTTGAAATTTATTAAATGACTTAAAAGTCATAATTTGGATCAAGATATATAATTATAATAAGGAAAAAATAAAAGACAAAATTGAGATTTTTTTTTGTCCGTATTCTTTGCGGAACCACCGGTATCCCCAAGAGCACCCTTAATATCTGGGAGCCCTTGAGAATAATCCGGAGCGAGCTGCGTGGCTGGCTCTCCCAGCGGAATGTTTTTAGTGAGAATCGAACTCGGGGCTACTAGCACTCGTGTCCCATTCCCAACTCCGTTGGTGACAAAATTGAGATATAACGAGAGACAAACCTTGATAGCCCTATTTTTTTTAATTTTGTTTACATATTTATATTTCAATGGCAATCTATCATAAACCATTGCGTGGCTTAGGTTTTCTGCATTGATGCCTAATGTGCATTAGAGGTCATGGTTCGAATCCAAGCCACCCTTTTTATATAACAATATCTTTCCATCATGGATGCATATATAACAACCACGTAAATTTTGCATTGTGATTTTTTAGATTTTTTTTTGTTTTTATGTGAAGTATTAACTATTAAGAATAAATATTTTTAAAATGAATTAAGTATAATTGGTTTGTTTTTTTTCTTTTACATATTTATTTTTATTTACACATGAATATTATTGCTAACCAGTTTAGGGCACCGGTTACAAAATTATTAAGAAAAAATTTTCATTGAAAATTTAAGTCCATTAATATTTTTTAGGATAAAATTACTTATGCTTTCTTGACAAATACTCCAAGGACATTTTTAAATTTTTTTTACATATTTATTGTTAATCGTTATCATTCACTATGTAAAAAAAAATTAAATAGTCAACAAAAATTAAAAAAAAAATTATATCACAAACTACAATAACATTACACAATTTACACCTTAATCACATATCACATATCCCATATTCAATATAATTAATAATGTACCAATATTTTAAAACTATAATACAATTATGGACGCATGTTTCTTATATTGTATTTTATTGATAATAGATAATAGATGAATTTTGATACTAAATTTTAATTATATCTAGCTGGACTTCCTACATTATTTGTCAAGATCCGTCAATAGATATAATTTATTGAAAGTTTTTTTATTTTTTACTCATTAATCGTAGTGTGGATAAATTAGCTAATGCCGCCCATGACGGCTCGTATCATTGTATTTATTTTGATGTTCCTCTCCATTATTTAGCCCCCATTCTTTTTGAGGACTGTGCTGGTCTAGCCCTTCCTAGGCTAGTCCCCTTATTGGTGATTTGGGCTTTCCGTCCCGTTGATAATAAAAAAAATAAAAAAAAACTTTGATAATTTATTGACTAAATTAATAAACTAAAAATGATTAGATAAGATATAAACTTGTTTTATAGAAGATATCCAAAAATGTAATAGACATTTTATGTGAAAAGAAGTAGAGCATTATAATTAAAAAAAAAAAAAAGAAGTAGAGCATTATATGTGGACTGCTTCACCGGCGGCTTATCTCATTAACACCTTGATTCGTTTTATTAGTCACATTGATGCATTTCTCAGCTTCTGCAAGGAAATGCTTCTCGAAGCCATAGACTCAAATAATAGGCAAATTTGACTTTCAACAACGATACTTCCATAAGCTGGATGAAAAGTCCGACGTTTTATGGCCAACACCATCATTTCAAACTGAATTTTTTTTTGGGTTGACGATGAAAATCTCGTCTTCGTTACAGCACAAAAACCACTCGGATGGGTAACTTTGCCTCTATGAAGTAATAACTTGCAAATCCCATGAAGGAATATAAGCTTCTTCAACGAAGTGACATGATTAATACTTCCGAGATGGAATTCCAACCTCATACCCATAAATTACAAGACCAAATTTTACGCCAAATAAATCACACCTCTTCTCCATCAAATTAACTTTTACATTCATGGTGTTTTGGTACGAGAAATGGTACATATTTTTAGGGCTTTAAAAGAGTGTTTTTTTTTTTTTAATAGTACTCCGATATAAGATTTTTTTTGGGATAATTTTTGTTCACCATAAAATTAGTTAGTATTATAAGTGACTTTGAAAATATAAACGTTTTTAATATATTTTTTTAAAAGTACCTTCTATAATTAATATTGAGATTCTAAAAATTGTGATAAAGTGACATGTTTGTAAAAAAGAAGTACCACTTTGGTCTTTCATGTTTTTTAGATGTGACACTCTAGTCCCTCAAAATGTAGAAATTCACTTTTCGTCCCTGAAGGTTTTTTTACGGACACTTAAGTCCCTCAAGATTTTTTTATGGGACACTTAAGTCTGCAGTTGAGGCAGTTGACGGAGTGGACGGAGGGACTTAAGTGTCCCGTAAAAAACTTCAAGGACTAAAAGTGAAATTCTACATTTTGAGAGATTAAAATGTCCCATGCATCTAAAAAACATGAGAACCCAAAGTGGTATTTCACTCAAATAATTAAATTCATTAGAAATTGGAATGAAATATTATAAATAAGAAAAAAAAATATCAAAGGAATCTTATATGAAGGAATGGAATGAGTATATTTAGTAGGGATGTAATAATAGTCCGATCTGGTCTTGTTTTTGATAAACATTAAGGACCGAACCAATCAAATAAGAGTGGTTTGGTCTAGTTCGATCTACCCATATTTCATATATAAAATCGAACCAGACCATCCATTTGGTTCGGTCCAACGATCCCCCTACGATATTTATTTAAAATTTAAAATACTTTTTTAACATGTAAAAATTCATAAATACCGAAAATCGTATGTCACTTTAAAAATATTGAAATTCATAGATACTAAATTTGAGATATTTCAAATAATATGCCAAATTTCAATTTGAGAAACTCATACTAGTATGCCAAATTGTCGTCAATATGAAAATATTCGCGTCTATTTTTTTATATTAATTTTGAATAAATATTGTACTGTAATGTTTCTGTTTCTTAAACAAACATTTTTATTGTTGGCAAAACTGAAACAAATATCGAACGTGTTTTTCTAATTTTTTGTAATGCTACTTGATTAGAAAATAAAATTTAAATTGAAAACAACACTTCTAATGTAATAATGCTTGAAAAAAAGTTGAGTAAAATCAGTCCGATCCAATCTGGATGGTCAAAAAAATTATGAGATCGTGGACCGGACCATGAAGGAATGGCCTATAAAAATTGAGACCGAATCGAACCATGAGACCATATCGGACCGCAACGGTCTCGTGGTCCGATTCGGAACCGCTTACACCCCTTATTTAGCATGGTTTGCTTAACCATAGTTTTTGAAGTATTAAATTCATATTTATTTTAAAGAAAAAATAGTTGGTGCATTGACGGTGTAAAGCTTTTTTACACTATTTATGCATCATCCATCATCCACATGTTTTTTTGTTATTGTCTTTTAGTTAAAAGTAATATAAATAAATAGTGGATGACGGATCGACAATGTAAAAAAAATATCATCAGTGCACATCCATTAATATCTTTTTTTACTAGAAAGTTATTTCTTCCGTCTCATTATCTTGGTAAAAGTCATACTAGTAAATGAAAATAAAAAATATTTTTTTAAGGTAATATGATCACTCGTTAATTACAAATTATAATTATACAAATTTCCTTTTTTTTTAGTAAAAGATGAAAGAATAGCTCTCTGCTATGTGCTCATCACCCGGTTTCTCATTACACAAATTTTCATATAAATACAATTAATACATAGTACACTAATCTTTTATAAATGTTCAGAGTATTGAAGATTTGAATGTAACAATAAGATTAATGGATTGTTATATGTTTTTTAATTAAATGTGTCTTTTTTTACTTACTTACTCAATCAATAATATAAAAAAATATTCAAAATATACCATTTTTAGAATTTTTCATTTATTATTTTTACTTTAATTTGAAAAAAAAGTTTTTGTATTTTTTTACCAAAATAATATAATAGAACGGAATTAGTATTTTTTTAAGGTCTTAATCCTCAACATATAATTTATTATTACAATATGAATTTTGCTATTGTATAACAATCTTAAAAATAAAAAATTTACACAAAAAAAGTATATAATATGTAAGTTTTTTTTTAAGATTAGTTTACACTTCTTAACTTCAATTGCTTATACATGGCCAAAATATCAATATCCTTACTCCCTCCGGTCTCAACTATAAGCAACTAAAAATATTTCATTAGCAGTCTCAAATATAAGCAAAATTTAACTAACTTTTCTATTTCCAATACAATCATTCCTAAAATATCTTAATAAAATGGTTGTATCATTTAATTTTTGTTTCATTCCCAATACATGTTTCCTAAAGTAGTCTATTTTTTTTATCATTTCAAGAAAATTAAATACACTCAACTAACTTTCTTAATAAGTGTGAAATTAGTCTTTTTTGGCTTATAATTAAGACTAGAGAGAGTATAATATAGTACTAAGTTCATCTTGGTAAAGTTTAAAGAATGAGATTATTTTATTTTTAAAAAAAATTTATTTTGTAAGTAAAAAAATGTTTGATATATATCAAGATTAATTTTTTTAAAAAAATTATTTGTGAAAAAAGGTAAAGCTCCAAGTTTCTATTTTGAGTTGTAATCTTTTTCTTTAAATTTTTTTAATTTCACATTTACTTCCATTTTTACTCAATGCAAACGGGACAAATTAATTTAAATTTATTTTTCAGTTAAAGTATCCGAACATAAATATATTTAAATTTTAACAGATGATAATATAAATAAATAACATTCTTTCCGATCCAATTTATAGGTCATTTTTAAGAAAAATTTTCTGATACAATTTATAAGTCACTTTATGTTTTCTAGAAAACATTAATTATTTTTTTCTCTTATTTATCTTTTATTTATTAATATAAAATAATACATTTATGAAATTTTTAATAAAAAATTAGAAAGTTAAAATTATAATTTAATTTTTTCCTCTACACTAAACACACCATAATTTTAAATTAAAAAAAAGGCTTATTTATGAATTTGGTCCCTAAAAGTTCAGCGTATTTTGGTTTTAGTCCTTAAAAGTTATTTTGACCGGGTTTAGCCATTAATTTTTCAAACATTTTGGTTTTAGTCCGCACTATTTGGAAAAATATGTTATTTTCCAATGTGGCTAACCGAACACTATATCAGCAGCCACATAGTCTGAGCTGATATCAAATAGGTGGTACGACGTGGATGATACAAGCCCACAGATGCAAAATTTTGCGTACGAGACCATTTTTGTATATGTGACCATTTTGAGTATGTGGATCCGTATCATTCACGTCATACCACTTATTATGCCTCACCTCACAACACGTGGCTATTGATGTGGTGTTCCGCTTGTTACATTAGCAAATAACAGATTTTTCGTATCGGCAGAGACTAAAACCAAAACATTTGAAAATTTAAGGACCAATACCGGTCAAAATATTTTTTAAGGACTAAAATCAAAACAAATAAGCATTAAAAAAATAACGGGGAAGCTACCGTAAGAGAAAATTAGAAGCGTCATCATTCATCACTCCTTCCTCAGCAAGAGGAAGCTTTCCAGATTCATTACTCCTATACCACGGAACCCTCAAACGCCGTCCATGTTTTCGGAAACCCACACATTTTAATGGATATGATCATTCATGTAGTAGGCCGGGTATTTTGGTGATTCTGGTGGGAATTTGCATATGATCACGAGTGAACTTGTTTATCCGCCAGAACTGGTATTTGATATCTTGGAGCTCAAGGAATATTATTCCGGTTAGTATGAGAGATTCCATGTTGATCTTACTCCCATGGTAGTTTTGTTTCCGCAATGGAATTGGTATTTGATATCTTTTCGCTAGCTTATCTTGAAATTTTCTCATGCTGATGCGTTCTTGTTATGATTAGCTAGCTGTTAGTTTATGTCTTGTTCTAGATCAGTTTGATCACTAAGGCCATGGAGTGAGACCTAGTGAGGCGGTTTGACCTAGATTCTTTGTATGATTCTCTGAGTTTCACAGGTATCAGTTGGATAACCTGGGATGCCCTAATCACTGTGTGTGCAGTGTAAACTTAGGGTTTAGAAAGAGTACCTGAGCCCCATGCAGCACTGTACTACTTATAGGGGTGGCTGAATATCTGTTGGGCTTGCCAAGCTTTGGCCCAGTTGATTAAGCCCAGAATTATTCGTGAGAGGACACGAATGCCAGAACTGAGTCGACGTAGTCCTGTTCTCGTTGGTTTGAATGGAGGGCTTAGCCGAGCTGGTAGGGCGAGTTCGACCTGTTTAGGCATTAGCTGTCTGAGTGTAAGGCATGGATCTCGGTCTGTTTACGTTGCTCAATGTACGATGCGATCTCGGTTAGATAAGGTCCGATTTCTTGCGATCTCGGCTCAGGGATCAGTCCAACACATAAGCCCCCCAGCTTGGTAAGACTAAGAGAGTCTTACAACGAGTTCGGTAGTGGGAGGAACATTGAGGGTGCCAGAATAACCAACAGCTGTCGTCCTCAACCCGTGTTATCTTTTCGGATTTGACGCCTGTCTTTTCGCTTGCCCAAGGGAGCCTTTACTTAACTCCTTTTCAACACGTGTCCTCCTTCTTCATAAACCAACGCTTCATCATTGCTAGCGTGCGGCTCGAGACACGTCCCTCGAATGGTACTGGGACACGCGTCACGTTTGATCAGTAGCTCTATGGGTTGACTGTTTTGGGCCCAAATTGTCTTTTAAGCCCATTAATTCAAAACGAGAGGGAAGTTTAGGAGTTTTCTTCATTTTGTACTCTCTCTCATTTTCTCATTCAGTTTTTTTTTCCACTAAACATCCTCTGATCCTCCTTCTTCTTCCAAACGCTTCCTTTCCTCCCAAACGTCAAACTGCCTCTTAATCTTCTCTTCTCCATTATCCATTGCATGCAAAAGGGAGGCACTCCACCCCTCACCGTTCTTCAGCACGAAACATTCTCCTTCCTTCTTCTTATCGTTTCACACCTCCTCAGGTATTGCACTATTCCTCTTCTCTATCTGTTTCTTCTTTTCCCATTTCCCTCTGGTTTTCATTGTCTAGAGTTGTTTGGTTTGGTGCATTCCTCTGAGTTCTTGTGCTTTGACTCTATATTTCTGGGTTTCTGAGTGTTGTTTAGTTGGGTAGTTGCCTTGTGGTTCCTGGGTTCTGGGTGCGATTTCTGGGCTCTGTGTTCTTCACTTGGTCCATAACAGTTATGAGTGGAAGATGGTATAGGAAATGGTGTGGAGTAGACCTTCTAGATTTTAGCAGTGATGATGACAGTGAAAGTGAGTCTTCTTCTTCTGGCGATTCGGTCGAAATCGTCCCTTTCCCTCGGCCCCGTAGTATCTATCTTAGGAAACTTGTAGTGGTAGAGGATTTTGAGCCCGTGGATGTCTGTCATCCAACCACCCTAGCCGAGAGAAGGGAGAACATAAAGCAGTATGTTGACGTCGAAATTAGGGCCGGCGAGGAGAAAACCGACTTCGAGAGGAAGTCGCAAAAAGAACAGTACCAAAAGGTTTGGGGGAAAGGGTTGGAAGTGGAAGAGGGGAGGTGTTCACCCCTTGGCACCACGGCTCGGGGTTTTAGGGGAGGGTTACTTTTCGTTACCCACAAGTCTAACGCCGAGCTCCCCTCTTCTTCTTCAGGTTTAATGGCTCCTAGGAAGGTTGTGAAAGATCCTGCTGCGTACCCAGTGCCCCCAGATGCCCAACAGTACTTATGGGTGGATCGCGAAGTGCTGGGAACTCAATCTACGATGCGGTCCGAGGCAAGTGTCGGATCAGTCCGCCAATTCTTGCTTCCCTGTCCCGAGGATGAAGCCGGGGCCTCATACAACGTTTTGCCCTGCGGCGAGGATGACCGAGTCTGCTCGGCTACGGACAACAACACTTTTTACTTATATGAGGACCTCGTGGTGACGCTCGGGGTTCGTCTGCCATTCACGGCTTTGGAAATTCGGGTGCTCAACGCTCTCGGAATTGCTCCCACTCAGCTGCACCCTAATGCTTGGGCATTCCTAAAAGCGTTCGAGAGGTACTGCCGAGCAAAAGCTTTGGTTTGCGCGGCAAAAGTCTTTTTCTGGCTTTTCAACCCACACGTTACAGTGAAGGAAGCTGGGAAGTCCGGTAAGATGTGGGTCTCGGTAAAGACTCGGCCTTATTACAGCTTGTTTGCAAAATTCCATGAATCTTGGAAGCACTTCAAGCCAAGATTTTTCAAGTATCAATACGTTGGAGAAGGCCGACCTTGGTTCCGAACTGAGAATGGTCCCAAGTTTCCTTTACAATGGTCCACAGATTTTTACGTCCGACACGAGACACCTCGGAACTGGACCTCGTCACCTCTGTCTCCCAACGAACTGTTAACCACCAAACATTTTTTTGATGAATTTAAAGCAAAGGCCAAACAATTGGCTCAGTTGGATATTCGACGCATCATAAGTTGCGCCGAAGAGCAAGTCTCCTCCGAGATCGGTATTATTTTTTTTTTAACATTTGTTCTAATTTTGTAGTTGATTATTGGAAAGAGCTCGAAGAGGTAGATCCGGCCGAGCTAGCGGAACAAAGAAGGAGAGTAAAGCCGAAACTCACTAGCACTTGTGAAACCACCTCGGAGGACACCGCCAGTACAGAGGAAGAGATGGCGAGTAAAGCTGAGAGACTGCTGTCGGCCGCTGCAATGCGAAAGAGGATAAGCCTGAAGGTACAAGCACGCCACCTCGGCCAAGCCCCCCTGTGATAACCATACCGGAAACTTCCGATGAGGTTGTCACCCCGGAGGCCGGACTACAGGATTCCCAACCTAACCGAGCTGAGATCACAACCTCGGGTAGTGCCGTGGCGACCCGAGCAAGTTTTGACAAACCTCTAGACCTGGGGAGGTTGTCGGCGGCTGATTGGAAAAGATTACGGAAAATTTGGCCGAGCATCTGAAGAACTCGGCCACCCTGATGACGGCTATAGCTAGTGCGCCGACCGATGCGGAGGCGGGCTTTTCTTCCAAGGCCAAGGCTGATCTTGGTAGGCTTGTGCAGGCCGAGAAGGAGGCGGCCGAAGCGAAGAAGCAGCTGGCTGACTTGCAGAAAACTCATTCGGAGCAAATGACCAAATTGAAAGCTGATGGGGAGGCCGAGGTTGAGAAGGTGAGGGTGATGCTGAAGAAACGAGCTACTCAAGCTCTGAAGCATAAGACTGCTGCTGCCAAGGCTATGCACAATCTGGAGGGGTCGGCTGATGCTTTATTTGCAAATGCTGTGGAGCAGATACGGGTCCTGAATCTGGGATTGCGGTTGCAGTATGTCGGCGCTCATCCTGAGTTTGTTGTGAGCGGCGATAAGCTAGTGGATCCAAACAATGGAGATGCGGAAGTCGACCTGACCCGAGACGACCTGCCAGATCCCCTTGCCGAGAAAGAAGAGCCTGTATTCGATCCCAACTCGGTCATCTTATCTGATGTTGAAGATTAGGCGTAAGACCCTTATGCTAGGCTGCTTTTTGAAAACTTGTTGAACTATTTCCTTTCCTTTGCCTGCTTCTGATAACTTGTGTTTTTCGTTAACATCTTTTGTTTGTGAACAAGTACAATATTTAAGGTTTTCGTATTCGATCTATGCAACCTGTGTAAGCGCTTACGTAGCCGAGTACTGTTTTAATGTATATCTGTGTAATGCGATGAGAGTCTCGGTCCATTCACTTGAGCCAAAGTGTGGACCTCGTCCCCTGGCTGTACTAGGCACCACAAAGGTAAGTCTGTTAGAGTCAGGTGCTCCCTGTACCTTAGGAAAATTTATAAGCTTTCCTCTGAACAGAGGTGCTGTGTATAAATCGCTCAGTCCCATTAAGGTGGCTAGCCAAAAAATGGAAAGGCATGTACATGGCGCATGTATAAGACATAGCAAAAAAGTAATGGAAACTGCCAAGTGTACTATTTATTGAAATTGAAAAATCATCAGTACATAAAAAGGCAGTATTATTCAAAGTTAAAAACGAACAACTAGAACTTGAAATAAGCAAAAACTGAACGATAAAGAAAAAATTCCGAGTAAAGTAATAAATGGAAAAGGAATTCAAAAGTGTTCAATTGTCAACTGAAGTAGGTTCTAAGCTTCATCGCGTTCCAACTGTTTTTGATCTCGGCTCCGCCGAGGGTTTCCAATCTGTAGGCCCCTAAGCCTGTTTTGGATATTACCCTGTACGACCCTTCCCAGTTTTGAGCGAGCTTTCCTTCTTTTGCGTTCTTTAATCTGATGTCGGCCCGACGCAAAACCAGATCGCCGACTTCGAAGGATCTTGATGTGACCCCTTTGTTGTATTGTTTTGCCTGTTTGGACTTAGCTCTCCTCTCCAGGTCTGCAGCCTTCTCTCGGATTTCTTCACTTAGAATTAATTCCTCTTTCAACAATGTGTTATTAGTCTCCTCGGGCCTGTCAAGCATACGAAAGGTTGGAATTCGGCGCTCCACAGGAATCACTGCATCGCATCCGTAAGTGAGTCTGAACGGTGTCTCGCCTGTTGAGCTTTGCACCGTTGTCCTCAAAGACCAGAGGATCTCGGGTAGCAAGTCAGCCCAGGCTCCCTCGGCAGCTAGCAACCTTTTCTTCAGGCCAGTAAGGATAGCTTTGTTCGCGGACTCAGCTTGTCCGTTGGACTGTGGGTGTTCAACCGAGGAAAATCGATGTTGAATATGCAAATGATCTGCTAGATCTCGGAAAGTATCAGCTGTGAACTGGGTACCATTATCTGTGACGATGGAGTGGGGAACGCCAAAACGAGCTATCACATTCTTCAGAAAGAACTTTTGGATTTTTAGGGACGAAATGGTGGCTAGTGCCTCGGCTTCTATCCACTTGGTGAAGTAGTCGACAACAACGACCACATAGATCAGTTGTCCTGGGGCCTTTGGGAACTTACCCATGATGTCCATGCCCCACATGTGAAAGGGCCAAGGGGAAGCCAAAGAGTGCAATTCTTGTGGAGGTCGGCGGTACAAGTCGCTGTGGCGTTGGCAAGGTGGGCAACGACGAACATGATCTAGGCAATCAGCCATCAGAGTTGGTCAATAATAGCCAGCTCGGAGAATCTTTCTGGCCAAAGATTTTCCTCCAAGATGATGGCTTGCTATTCCGCCATGGACCTCGTCCAGAACCGATTCGGCTTCTTCCTTGCCGAGACACCGAAGTAAAGGTGAAGCAGCCCCTCTCCTGTATAAGATCCCCTCCATAAGGACATAATGAGCTGCCTTTTTCACAAGCTTTTTGGCTTCTAGCTGGTCAGAGGGAAGCACACCATGCTGTAGAAAATATCGAATAGGAGTCATCCAATCCGACGAGATCCTTATGGCCAAAACAACGCTGGGTCCAGCTACTTCTTCCTGTATGATGCTCTTGTTATTCCCAGCACCCTTGGTACTTGCTAATGTGGAGAGGATGTCGGCCCTCTCGTTCGAGCACCTAGGGATGTGTAGAATGGAGAAGTCAGAGAATTCCGAAGCCAACTCTTTTACCTTTTCTAAATACTTCTGTAGGATCGGCTCTTTTGCCTGATATTGGCCAGAGATCTACGAAACAACTAGTTGCGAATCGCTGAGAATCTGTACTTCTACCGCCCCGAGATCCTTCGCTGTTCGTAATCCTGCTAGCACGACCTCATACTCGGCCTGATTGTTCAAAGTGACAAAAGCAAACTTTAACGAGTAGTTGATACTCACATCCTCAGAGTTTTCAACCAGAACCCCTGCTCCGGCTCCTTTCTTGTTACTGGAACCATCAACATAAATTTTCCAAATACCCGAGTTCGAGGTCTCATTTCCCTCGGTGAATTCAGACACGAAATCAGCCAAAGCCTGAGATTTGATAGCTTTCCTTGGCTCATACGAAATCTCGAACTCAGACAATTCGACCGACCAAGCCATCATCCTACCTGCCAAATCTGGCTTTTGCAGGACTTGCCTGATTGACTGAGCGGTTCTCACTTCAACTAGGTGACATTGGAAATATTGACGAAGTCGTCTGGCCGATAGGACCAGACAAATAGCAAACTTCTCAATCTTCGAGTACCTGATCTCGGCACCCTATAGAGCTCGACTCACAAAATACACTGGGAATTCGAGCCTGGCTTCCTCTCGTACCAGGGTCGAACTGACGGCTAACTCCCCCACCGACAGGTACAGAACGAGTTTTTCCCCGTGCTGGGGACTTGACAAGATCGGGGGGGCTGAGAGGAAGTCTTTGATCGCCGAAAAGGCTACCTCGCACTTTTCGTCCCAAACAAAATCAACGCCTTTTTTCAACAACTGGTACCAGGGAAGTGCTTTCCTTGTGGCTTGGGGTAGGAAGCGGGAAAGCGCAGCTAACCGACCTGTTAACTGCTGAACTTCCTTGAGACTCTTCGGGCTTCTCATCTCGAGAACAGCCCGACACTTGTCGGGATTCGCCTCAATCCCTCGCTCTGTCAACATGAAGCCGAGAAAAGCCCTGGTAGGAACCCCGAAGCTGCACTTCTCGGGATTTAGCCTCATATTATGCTTCCTAACTCTTGCGAACACCACTTCCAAGTCTCGCACGTGGCTGTCCTTTGTTTTGCTCTTGACGATCATGTCATCAATATACACCTCCATCTTCGGCCCAATCAACCCATCAAACACCGTGTTCATCATCCTCTGGTACGTAGCCCCAGCGTTCTTTAGCTCGAAAGGCATGACCGTATAACAATACGTTGCCTTCTCGGTGATAAAGGTTGTTTTGTCCTGATCGGGTGGATACATCGGTATTTGGTTGTAACCCGAGTATGCATCCAAAAAGGAAAGAAGCTGGAAACCTGCTGAACTGTCCACCAACTGATCAATGATGGGCAAGGGGTACTGGTCTTTTGGACACGCCTTGTTGAGGTCTGTGTAGTCCACACACATCCGCCATTTGCCGTTAGACTTCTTGACCAACACTGTATTCGACAGCCACTCTGAGTATGATACTTCCCTAATAAAACCGGCCTCCAACAACTCCGAGACCTTCTCCTGTATGGCCTTGGACTTCTCGAAACTGACTCTTCTCTTCTTTTGCGCCACGATCTTAGCCTTCGGATCCACGCTAAGTCGGTGGCAGATAAAATTTGGATCGATGCCAGGCATATCGGCTGACGTCTAAGCAAACAAATCCTTGTTGTTCCGCAGAAGGGAAATGATTTCATCTCGGATAGGAGCTGGGAGGTTGGAACCGACTCGGACTGTTTTTCGAGAATCGGAAAGATCTACGGGGACGGTTTCCCATACTCCCTGAGGGCGAGGCCGGAGGTCATCTTGTTCAGCCCTGACATCCAGCTCGGTCAGGAGTACTCCGCCCTTAGACAGTGGTACCTGCAGAGTTTTTTCTACTTCGTTTTTCTCCTTCCTGATCTTTCCGAGGCTAGCGTTGTAACACAAACGAGCGGCCTCCTGCTCAGCTCTTATCGTGACTACTGTGTCATCTGCACCCACAAACTTCATCGCCAAATGGATCGTTGACACTACTGCTCCAAAAGCCTGGAGGCAAGTTCGGCCTAATATGACGTTATAAGCCGAAGGACAGTCGACTACAAGAAACTTGATGATCTCGGTCCTGGTTGCAGGCTGTCCGCCTAAGGTCATCGGAAGTCTCAAGACGCATAGGGGCCGAATTGAATCCCCTGTAAAGCTAATCAAGTTTCCCTCAAACTCTTCCAAATCATTCAAACGAAATCTCATCTTGGAAAAGGCATGCAAGAAAAGGATGCCGGCAGAGCTTCCTTGATCCACAAAGACTCTGGCGACATCAAAGTTTCCGATTCTGGCGGAGATGACCATCGGATCGTTATGGTCGGGCAGGACTCCTTCCATGTCCTTATCCGAGAAACTGATTGGAATATTCCGAGACGGCTTTTTCCGAATTGGGCGATTGTGAACTGCTAGGACCTGGTTCACATACCTCTTCCTTTCAGATCGGTGCTCCCGTCCTCCTGCAAAACCTCCGGAAATCGTCTGGATAGCGAGATCCTTTGGCGACTTGTCCAGTTCGTCCATAACCACGATACTGACTTGTCCCTGGTTTTCTTGCTTCTTTTCTGGTGTGGACTCTTTTCTCCTCTTTGCTCTCTCGGGACTTGGTGTTCTCTTACGAGATCTATTCTCCATTGCTTCCCGGACATAGCGCTGGAGTTTTCCCTCACGAATCAAGTCTTCAATGGCATCCCTCAACCAAGTACATTGATCTGTGGTGTGGCCGTATCCCTCATGGAATTCACAGTACTTGTTCCTATTCACATTCTTTTGATTTCTCAAATAGGGAGGCCTGTTGACATGTCGGAGTTCGGTTTGCATTGTTTCCTTCCAGATATGAGATCTAGGAGCATTGAGTGGAGTATACGTGTTGTACCTACGTGGGGGTGGAGGCGATGGTGGTTGACGACGCCCCTCTCTATCTTCCTTCCTGGATCGGCCCCTAGAGCTGGTCCGATCTTCCTGTGCGGTGTCACCTCGGTTATTTGCCATCCTGCCTGACTGTCCCTTATCAAACTCCTCCAAGTTGATGAACTTGTTGGATCTCTGCCGGAGTTCGGCCATATCTCGGGGAGGCTTCCCAATAAGAGCTTTTTTGAAGCCTCCGGGGGCCAAACCCTGGGTGAAGAGTAACACTGCCACTCCCGGTTCGAGATTGGGAATCGAACTCGACTCATTGTGGAAACGATTGAGATAATCCCTCAAAGTCTCTCCTGGTTTCTGAGTTACCGTTGCCAGTGTGTGATCCGACTTCGGCTGGATGCAACTGGCGGTATACCTATTTAGAAACACCCTTTTCAGCTCGTTCCATGAATTAATCGAATTCGGGGGGAGAGATGCATACCACCTTAAGACTGGTGCTTGAAGGGTCATGGAAAATGCTCTACATTTAATCCGACCTTCTTGTCCGTAAAAATTCATCGCCCCTTCGAAACTCAAAATGTGATCATGAGGATCCGAGAGACTATCGTACCTTTGAATGTTGCTGGGCCCGAGAAAACCCTGTGGTGTCTCGAAAGCCATCACGTACGGGGTGAATGGGTGACCTGGGTGCTCTTGCTCGGGCTCCAGCTCGGGATTCAATGGTGGTGGGGGAGGGAGTGAGCTCTCCTCTCTCCCGAGAGAGTCTGTATCCCGAAGAGCCCGAGATGATTCTTGGCGCGTCGGAGCCTCTACTGGCGCTCGTTCGACTACGCGTCCTAAACTCCTTTCCGGAGCCGTTCTCAGGGCTCGTTCGGCGTCTCGTTCCCGAGTCCGTGGCGGAGCTTCACGCGCAACTCGTTCGCTCACGGGATCTACGTTTCGTGCCGGAACCGGCTGTAGGGTTCGTTCAGCGTTGCGTGCCATAGTCAACTGTTGTAAATCTGCTATGGCCTTGTTTTGTTGCTCCATAATTCGCATCTGTGTGCGCATCATGGTTAAGATCTCATCATCGCGGCGTCGAGAAGACGAAGTAGATCGACGGGATCGGTGAGAAAGGGTATCAGAATACCCATGTCCCCGATCTTCGTGATTCTGAGAAGAAATATACTCTACACGGTTGGGTTCTGCTGCCCCGTGGTAGTGTGTCTGATGATGTT
This sequence comes from Crotalaria pallida, assembly GCA_037953625.1. Lineage (NCBI taxonomy): Eukaryota > Viridiplantae > Streptophyta > Magnoliopsida > Fabales > Fabaceae > Crotalaria > Crotalaria pallida. The sequence continues at coordinate 143,910,615 of CM075651.1, read as the reverse complement.
GAGTACCCCCTCCTCCATCCGCACCGCGATACGACGACTCACCTGAGTACACAGTGTAGGGGCCACTGTGGGTATGTGTGAGATGGGGTTGGGGTGGGACTACTACAGGTTGTGGCTGCACTGGCTGGATCGAATCTGCCACCTGGGGCTGTTCGTTGGGGATCGGGACATCACTCGCATGCACATCCTCCTGAAGTGGCTGTTGCTGGGCAGCCCTGTTAGCCTGAAGGCGCTGACGGAGATCTGTTCTCCGTGGTGGTATGGTGGACGCCTTTGGAGGACGTCCTCTTCCCCTACGTGCCTGGTGGTTATCTGCTGCGTTCTCCATCAAAGAGTTTGGTGATGGTGGGAATCGAAGTTTATCGTTCCCACAGACGGCGCCAATGTCTTGTTCTAGATCAGTTTGATCACTAAGGCCACGGAGTGAGACCTAGTGAGGCGGTTTGACCTAGATTCTTTGTATGATTCTCTGAGTTTCACAGGTATCAGTTGGATAACCTGGGATGCCCTAATCACTGTGTGTGCAGTGTAAACTTAGGGTTTAGAAAGCGTACCTGAGCCCCATGCAGCACTGTACTACTTATAGGGGTGGCTGAATATCTGTTGGGCTTGCCAAGCTTTGGCCCAGTTGATTAAGCCCAGAATTATTCGTGAGAGGACACGAATGCCAGAACTGAGTCGACGTAGTCCTGTTCTCGTTGGTTTGAATGGAGGGCTTGGCCGAGCTGGTAGGGCGAGTTCGACCTGTTTAGGCATTAGCTGTCTGAGTGTAAGGCATGGATCTCGGCCTGTTTACGTTGCTCAATGTACGATGCGATCTCGGTTAGCTAAGGTCCGATTTCTTGCGATCTCGGCTCAGGGATCAGTCCAACACAGTTTAATTGTCCATCTTTTTCATGCATTGACCATGATTATGCGGGTGTTTTAAGGGAGTGGCATCATAACAAAAAATGAAATCGAGATATTTTCTCTTGCTTTTGTTTGTTGTGATTTGTGAACATGTGATACTTTCTATTTGCTCATTTTCTTCTATTGTTGTACGTACCCTTTTAATACTTTGAGAGTTGTCTCTTGGTTCTTTGATTGTAAGGTTTATGATTGAATGAAACCATGTTTTTACTATAATATATATTACCTTTTTTTGTTGTTATTCGATCGTAGATGGATTGGCATTTGGCATTTACCAACTGGGGTTTGCTCAAGTGGTGGGATCTTGCCAACTTGAGAATTTGAGAATAGGGCTTGAGATTAAGAAGTCCCAGATTCGATTTCCGGTTAACACATCCCGCTGGGAGAGGCATAAAAACGCGATCTCGTACAGGATTAGTCTCAAGGGTTCCTTGGTATTAAAGGTGCTCTTGGAGACACCTGTAGTACTGACTAAAGATTACCGACAAAAAAAAGATTGGCATTTAGTGTGACTACTGTATTCGCAGCTTGAACTTGTACAATTGAATGCAGTTTTACTCTATTTTCAATTTTTTCTTAAGTTAGGCCTGTGATTGGTATTCTGGTTTTCTTGCATTATGCAGGAAATCATGGAGCCTCTAATCATTATGCTAGAACCTTGACATTGTTTTTAAGAGCTTTATGCATAGAGTGTAACAGTGGGAGCCAATTGTTCCGGCAAAGTCTCGGGACTCGAGATCCAAGCCGATGGTGAGAAATGTTACGGTCGAGCATTAGAGAGAATTTAAAAAAAAAAAAACCTTACAAGGGAGGTTCCATTAGCCTTATATAGGAGAAGGGCCTGGCATATGTGGTGTGGTAAGTGGTTGAATAATACTCCCATCGTCCCTAAATAAAATATCCTATTGGAGGATTTTACGTCGTCCATTAAGAAATTAAAGTGGAATAATTTAGTTAATTGTATTGGAAATGTGAATTTTTGATATGTAATTTCAAAATTACCCCTATTAATATTATTGAGAATCTAAAAAAGTGTTAAATAGATAAGAGTGTTTATAAAAAAAAAGTAATTAATGATCATTGAAAAGGTAAATGATCTTATAAATAGGGACAAAATAAAAATGTCGAAAGAGTTTTATAATTAGTAACAGAGGGAGTATTAGTTTTAGTGCAATTATCGATAGATCTTTGTATTAGTTTTAGTGCAATTATCGATAGATCTTTCGAGAGCATGTATTTTATAAGCTAAGTTATTTAGGTAGAATAATTAACATAGTTAAAAAAAAAAAATAATCATTTGTCCATTGTGATCAGCTTAGTTAGTAGAGTTATGAAACATTAAGGAGAACGGTCCAATATACGAGGTTTTCATCCAGTAAGGGTAGATGTAAAAAAAAACATGATCATTTTATTTGTTTTAGAATTATGGAACGAAAATATGGTATTGGTAGATTTGACTGGTTCATAAGAATCATGGTGTATATATATATAGAGAGAGAGAGACATGTAAATTTTGTTGGCGCGTATGCTTTCCATATTATTTCCTAATTTAGGTTATAATACACTTTTGTTATGTGCGTAGTTGCTTACATTTGTGAAAATGGCCAACCAATTGCTACTCTTCTTATAGAAGAAGCGACATCAACATCATGCCAATTGTCAATCTACTTCCCATCTTCTTCACTCCATGAATTGTTTTCAACCACTCCATCCTTCGGAGGCTCACTCTAATATTTATGGGTGTAATAATGCTAAATTCTCACAAAACTTTATCAAATTATTTATTCCATATATCACCTAAATCAAATGAGATCATGCTTATGGGATGTATCATGAAAGCATCTCATGAACGTCTCTCAGTGGTAAGCTTTAATCCATGTGCCATTGATAATATAGTCATCATCCTATATTTCACTGGATGACCAGGCACCAAGTTGAATTTGTAAAATCTGCACAAAATAGCCAATACCATTCTCATCTGCAGATATGCTGAGTCCTTTCCAAGGCATATCCTTGGCCCTGCCTATAGATCCAAAATTAAATAAAAAAATAATGAGTTTGTTGCACATATTGGTTCAGACTTACAAATGTACAATAGTTGCTTTGTGATTTGAGCAGTTATTATAGATTCTAAGACAAATGAGCTGACCTGAAAAGCTGTGAATTTGAATGGTGATTCATTTTGGAGAATGCCATCTTTGAACCATCTTTCAGGTATAAATGAAGCAGCATCATTACCCCAATTATACTTCATTCTTCCCATAGAGTATGGAACATATGTGACCATGCCCCCTGCTTTTACTTTGGTTCCATCGGGCAAGACATCGTCCTCCAGGATGCCCTTAGGATCCTACAAATTAGCCATTGATATTTATTCAACAAGTTTAATGGTAAATTTTAAGTAATAACTAATAACCATATTGGAAGTCCTCTTAAAAATTCAATGTAGGTTCTTTCAATGATAATAAATTAGAGGTAGCCCATGTCATTACATATAGAGTTTATATTATTTGAACATCAAGTTTTGAATATCATATTTGACCTTAAAACCTGTGTTTCAAAAATATATCAAAAGACAAAGGGTCATTGTATGATTTCCCTATTCTGATTTTCAAGAAACATTACCCTTTCGCGAAAAGAACTTAGATTGGACTACCAAATTCATTTTCTTTTGGCAGCAATAAATGAATTTTCATGCCTCACTTTTCCTAGAATTTTTCATACCACACCAATTGAATATAGAAAATTCATACCTGAGGTACGGCAGGGTACAATCTTAGTGTCTCAGTTATGACAGCATGCAAATAGTGTAATCTCTCTAGAGAGTCTTTATTCAATAACCTTGAAAACTGTTCTACTCTTTGGTTGAATGATTCGGAATCCTCTATGTCACACTGAAGCAAAGAAATATTCTCCTCTTTTGCACGATTCTCTTCAAATGTTTTGAGCTCTAAGAAAAGTTTGTCAGCAACATGAGCATGTGTGATTACCATATATATGGCCCATGATAGAGTAGTTGCAGTTGTGTCCCGACCGGCAATCACAAAGTTCAATACAACATCTCTCAGACTTTTATCTGTTGCATTGCCGTCTTCCAATCCAATGAATCTTGATAATATATCATGCTTAATCTGTTTTATAATAAGAACGAAAAATTAATGTATAAGTTTAGATTTGAACTCCACTGTTATGCTTAATTAGATACATAGATTCTATGATACTAGTATACTACCTTATCTTGTTGGCCATTCTTTTTAGCATCTTCTATCTCTGCCTTCCTTGTTCTAATTACTGAGTAAGTGAAATCATCTATGACTTTGATGCTTCTGTCTAGTTGTGCTTCTGAGCCTATATTCAGAATTTTCTTAATTCTCCATAGTGGATCAATGAAGCGAAGTGTTACTATGATGTTTGCGGTGTCAAAGGCACGAGCAAAACAATTGTCTGGAAAATTTGGTGCCAATGTTCCAATTTCAACACCAAATCCTACTTTACATATGGAGTCTAAAGTCATTCTCATCAGCAACTCCTACAAATTAACATTTCAAGCATCATCAATTAAAGCTTCCACGACTTCATAATGAAGAAGAACTAAGGAAAAAAATTAAAATTTATATAAAAATACAAATATGCAAGTTACCTGCATGTCTATTTCTTGGTTGAGAAAAGATGTTTGACTGAGAATGGCAGAGAGTTTTAAGGCATACTCCTTGAAAACTTTGGTGCTGAAATCTCTCAAGTTTCTGGATGCAAATTCTAAGCTTGCAGTCTTCCTTTGTTTCCTCCAAAGCTCTCCATCAGCATTAAATATCCCATCTCCAAGCAGCACTTCCATATATGAATGGTACACTTCACCCTGCAGTTAGAATAACAAGCTTTTCAAACCTGATTTCACATCAAAATATGTATCATGTGGTTCAGTATTGAAATTTATAATAACCATTTAATCGAAAAATGATTACCTTAGGATAATTATTGAAGTTGGTCTTAAGTACATGTTCCACATTAGCAGGATCAGCAATATAAGTGTAAGTAGTGAATGGCATTGGAACCACTACAGTTTTTGACTTGGACAGGTATTGAACTAGCCAATCATGCATTGTCTCATAGTTCATAAATTGTTCGATTGCAGCTCCGAGGAAAGGCCAAGTTTTGGGGCCTTTCTTGTTCCTTTGACTCCATCTGTGCATGAAAATCCAAGAAACAATCATGCAGATCAATAGCACTAACCCTCCCATGTTGTATCAGTTCCTAAATGGAGCAACTAATGCAAGGTTTGTTTCTTCTCCCTTTTCTTAAGACATGACAATGGCCTACGCGTGAATATATAATGTGTGTCAATAAGATGAATGCTCGAGTGGTTAATTGATGAGTATCATATATTTTATTAAGGGATTTCAAAGGTGGTTAAAAAGCAGGTGGGTGATTGGTTTATTCTATGAATAGTTTTTACCTATGTATTGGCAACACTTTGTCACACAATCTTTAAGTGCTTTTAAACTATGATGGATTTGTAAGATAAAGAAAAGCTTCATTTGTTTCGTACCCTTAACCTAAATGTCCTTAATTACTAATATGATTACAGGCTGAGAGGGTATCAATAAGGAAAATTTAGAGTAATGATCCATTTTGGTATCATGTTCGCGTGTACCCTTTTTTGTATCTCAAGATGCTTGCATGTACCAACTTCAAAATGGACTAGGTTGACAAATGCTTCAGAATTTAAGACCAATTTGAAATTTTCATTTTTTTAGGAACCAATTTAGTGAAGTCAAAATTTTTGAGGGACCAAATCGAATGTTTACTTGAAATTTGCCTAATCAATGAAGGGAGAATTGGCTGAGAGATTGTTTGAGGCTTTTGCTGTGGTGTGAAGGTTTCATCCATCTGTAAGCTAAATAACTAATATATTGAAGTCGAAACATTTTTTAGCCACATGTTCGTAGATTGTTCAAGTCGAAACATCCACAATACAATGATCTTAATTTTTTAACAGTGATTTTCTTCGCACACATAATTTGAATTGGCATATTTATTTAAGAAAAAGTAAGCATGTATCACTTGAATAAATCCACGAATACTTAAGGTCTTGAGGATTGAACATATGCCATTAGTAACTGGTGCCTGATGTAGGATAAATCTTTTCCTAATAATCTTTTTTTTTTTTTTATGTAGGATAAATATAGAGCTGTCAAAATGGGTCGGGCCAGTCGGGCCGGGCCAAAAAGCCCGAAAAATCATAATGCTCGGGCTCCTTAATATGACACATTTATTCAACCCGGGCTATTTAGCCAGACCCGGTTCGGGTTCGGGGCGGGTAAACCCGACCGGGTTCGGGCCGACCCGGCGGCCCAGAAAGAAAGAACAAAAATTCACATTTTTTTTTTAAATTTTATGTGTAAAAAAACACTTATAATAAAATTCTCTTAATTTTTATCAATATTCTCATATCAAAAATGCACCTGAACAAATCAAAGCACAACATTAATTGTCCTATGAGTTATACATACATTTTAATTTATGTAAGAATAGAAAATCAAATATATCCTCTAAAAAATGTGTAAAAAATAAAACACTTGTTATTGTTTAAAAAAATATGTGTAAAAAATAAAGGAAGTTTATTCATTAATTTTTCTGAAAAATAAATATATATTTTTTTGAAGTGGTTGAATTGTAAAAAAAAAAAAAAAGGTGATGCGGCCGGCCCGCTCCCGGCCCCGAAGCCCGCTTAGGGCGGGTTTGGGTTTGATACTAGGGTACTTAATTTATAACCGGGTTTTTTGGCCCGAGCCCGGTGTGGCCCGAACCGGAAGCGGGTCGGCCCGAACCCAACCCGCAAGCCCGTTTTGACAGCTCTAGATAAATCTAAGTACTATCGTTTTTGTCTCTATCTCGCTTCATTTACTATATGAAAAATATACTATCTCCAAACTTTATTAGGAAGTCTGTTTAACTATATTACAAAAATCAAGGATGGTAGTTACATTTTGAAATTTTATAAAGGCATTTTAATATTATAATTTTGTCCTCTTAATTTATATTGGAAGTTTTATAAATGTATTGTTTCATATTAACGAATAAAAGGTGAATAAAAGAAAAAAAAATAAATAAATGCCTCATAAATAATACAAAGTGACTTATTAGCAGGACAATAAAATTTTTCTAATGTGACATATAAATAGGTATGGACAAAGTATATCAACATACAAAAGCAACAGCTTATCTCACATCACAAGAAAAGTGACATATGTCATAAAGTGCGTACTTTGCTTATCAATGATTAGTTAACAAGTGAAACATGTCACTTTTTTGTGATATAACCTGTTTTGTAAATTGATATATCATTGCTTTTACTGTATATATCAATTTTGTTTTAGTATTACTTGCATATTTTTTTAATTTGTGCATGAATGTATAGGATAAACAACCATGAAAAGTGAATTTATATTAGAAAATTGAAACATCATTCATTGATCCAATTTAGTACATCATTTCCTCATAAAAACTTTTTTTTTCAACTTTTTTTTATTAACTTATATGTGTGGTGCATAGGTTAAAAATAATTTTTAAAGTATAAAATTACCCATTTCATCTTGTCTAGGTTAATGCTTGCCATTTTGACAAAGGGCAAGGAATTTATACGCCTCCAATGATATATTTGAAACAACCAAAATACCCATGATAAGTAAGGGTAATTTATGATACAAGAAAGTTTCTAATATTTATCTATGAATTAAAAAACTATTTTTGTTTGCTTGTCTATCAAATTTTATTTTTTTTCATTTTTTCATTACAACACAAACGTTAAAAGAAATAACCAATCAAAAGGATAAGCAACATTGCCCAACCATTCTAATACTACAATTTAAAGACGATATGCACTAATTATGTGTATAATTTAATCTCTATAAAAAAATTTAATTGGTCTTCAAAATTTTTTAATATGGGTGAAAATATCATAGGGTCAAATTTTTTGGTCTCGTTAACTCTCGTAAGAATGCTTTGATCAACATGAAAATTTGTTGAGAACAAAGTTAAATTTTTCATTTTTGAGTAACTAATAAATTAATACATGTGAAAATTGGTTTATTTATGTTCTTGGTTTTTAAAAATTCAGCATGTTTTGGTATTAGTCTCTAAAAAATTATTCTGATTCTTAATTTTTCAGACATTTTGATTTTGGTCTATTCCGTTAGAAAAATTTTGTTATATGCTAGCCTAGTCAATGGAACACCACATAATTAGCCTACGTGTGGTGCGATTCAAGCCCATGAAAGCAAAATTATGCCTATGAAACCATTTTGCATCCGTGTGTCTATATCATCCACGTTATACAATTTATTTGGTGTCGTCTCACCACACACATGGCTGCTGATGTAGTGTTCCGCTAACCACGTTAAAAAAACACACTCAACGGAGAAAAAAAAACCTAAAGAAGCCCCCCTCTTTTGTCACATGCAGGATGCTGCCGGCACAAATGTGCCATAACAAATTTTATCCCTCATCTATTTGTCTGTGTGGAGGATTAGCGTTAGTAATAGATAAATGGATAAATAAAATTTGCTGCACTACTTGCACGTGTCTCGATTTGAATGGTAGGTGGGCACCAAAGATTTCAATCCTGCTTGGATGGCGGGTAATGGTTGACTATGCACTATATACCTTCTAAATTATACCTTCTGAATTCGGATAGATAAAGAAACAAGTAAGACAGTGAAATGGGGCATCTCTATGCACTTGACTTTGATGGAGTTCTCTGTGATACCTGTGGGGAGACTGCTATCTCTGCGCTCAAGGTCCATGGTTTTTCTCTTACTCCTCTATTTGGTTACAAAGTTAATTGAAAAAAATAATAAGTTTCTTTGCCTAAGAAAATAGTTTCTGATACCACTTTTTATTTGTTTAATAATAATATTTAGGCTGCCAAACTGAGATGGCCTTCCTTGTTTGATGGAGTGGATTCAACAACAGAAGATTGGATTGTTGACCAGATGATCACAGTAAGTAATTTATTATGGCTGGTTTTGTATGAATTTCACTTTGCATTGTTTACACACTTATTACAAGTACTTTTACACTACTCTACCTTAATTTAGAGTTCATTATCTATGTTGGTGGGCTAGCATTAACTAACTACTCACTCTAGCTCGAACTATAAGCAACAAAAAACATATTTCTCTTGGTTTAAAATATAGGCAAAATTAACTAACCTTGTTAAATTTTGTTTCATTCTCAATGTCACTTTCCTAAAACATCTCTAGAAAATTGTTATGTTATTTAATTTTTGTTTCATTCTCAATACTATTTTCCTAAAATACCTCTATTTTTTATAAATTTGAGAAAATTAAATACAACAACTAACATCCTTAATAAGTGTAAAAGTGATTAGATTTGCTTATAATTCGAATCGGTGGGAGTAGTCATTAGTGCTAATAATGGAAACAAGAAACCATTGATATTGTGATCGGCATTATGATATTCTTAATTTTCTTTTAAGATGTAATCCCTCCTGTAATTATTATAAGTCTATTTCACTAATTTTCACGCCCTTTAAGAAACTTAGGTACTATTGTTAGTGGTATTGGAAATGTAAATATTTGGTATATTTTATCAAAAATATCCCTATGATTATTATTGAGAATCTAAAAAGTGTTGAGTAAATAGGGTTTTTGTAATTAATATCATTGGAAGTTGGAAATTGAGCTTATATTAAGAACCAAAGAAAAGTGGGCTTATTTATAATACCGGAGGGAGCAGTATTTAATTGAAAATATGATACAAACCAGAATCAAGTAATCCAGGAATTAAAAATAAGAGCAATGAAAAAAGAGAAATGAAATGTATTTATGAATTATAAGAAGGAAAATACAATAGAATTGGATTCTATTGTCCACAGAGCTAGGCTCCTACAAAGAGCCAATGCTCTCTGTCCATAACTAACAAATGATTTCTCAAAAAGATACCTCACAACCCTTCCCTCATCATCCTATTAATAAACGAACCACCTAAACATCCACTACACCCATTCCTTTCTTACACTCACTCTCTTTCTGCCAACTCATCAAAACTAACTTTGTCCCCACTCTTCTTTTCTTCTAGAATATCCCTATTGGGTATGATCCATCCTTTGATTCCTTCCCGGACCAGATCCTATCAAAATATGATGCATAGATGTTCAATCAATGTATAAACATCAATTACAGATTTACAGTATTAGTAGTACATAACGTGGAAAGTTTATCCAAAATTCCCAATATAATCCTAGGTACACTCTTGAAATTTCTGGCTAAATCATTATTTTTTCACGAGTACTATTTATAGACTACCCAATGCATGTAAATGCATTTACTCTCATCAGCCAATCACCTCCCAACCATTTCCAATTAATTACACCGAAAGTCACTGCACATAACTAAGTCACTATTGTTGATGAATACAGTATTTACCCAACAACAGTTGAATATGAAATCCAAGTCACTGTACTCAACATTTTTACTGCTTGAGAGGGGCTTTTGTTTTGCTTACTTCCTTGCTAAGGATTACATTTTGCAAGCAGTTCCTCTTTCTTTTCCGTTCTTTTGGCTTATGTTCATTTTCAGTTGGCAATTAATCATTTTCATTTATAATATATATTGATGTGATTATGTTACCATCTTATTATGATTTTTAATGGTACGAAAGAGGTGCAGTCTTTTTGGTGTCAGATTAATTGTTATCAGCATAAAGATTATAGTAGTAATTAGATAAAACTAATGATTTCTTACTATAAATTATTTCTGGATCAATCTTGTTCTAAATTTTTCTTTTCAATTTGATCTTTTTTAAGTTTTTCCCATTTTATAACTCTCAACTAAAATCCATAATCGTAGTATTATTGAGTTCAGAACGAAAAAATATACAAAATTCATTCACCAATTTTTCTAAATTATACCATTAAAAAAATTCTTTTAAGAATCGCTGGTTTTAACAAGTATTCACTTCAATCAAACATTTCAGTAACACGAAAATTACGTACTTCGTTTTGCACCAATGGCAACCCTTAGGATCATGAAGTAGGGAGCAATAATACCTCCAATTCCAACCAGGGTTTATTCGAATGACAGACAGACCTAAGTACTAAAGACTAATCTATATCATTTAAATATCAGCAAAGTTTTGCAATTCAAGGACAACTAATGTATATAACATTTGAGTTTGATCACTTTTCTATCATGTCAGGTGCGACCTGTGGTAGAAACTGGATATGAAACTCTTTTACTTGTGAGGTTGTTGCTTGAGACTAGAGTTCCTTCCATCAGAAAGTCTTCGGTGGGTATAATATAAAAGTCTATGGCTTTGAATTTATTTTATTTTTTTATTTTTTCTTTTGGTGCAAGCCTTTGGCTTTGATTTTTATCATGCATGTATTGACAAATGGAGATCATACAATCAGATTCTAAGGAACTTTATCATCTATGATGATGATGATGCTATTTGACTGATGTCATAGTTCTTCTGAAAGGTGGCAGAGGGGCTCACAGTTGAGGGTATATTGGAGAACTGGTTCAAATTGAAGCCCATTGTGATGGAAGAATGGAATGAGAACAGAGATGAACTCATAGATCTTTTTGGAAAGGTCAGAGATGATTGGTTGAAGACTGATTTTTCTGGTTGGATGGGAGCAAACAGGTAGTCCAATCAAATCCCTTGCTTATGTTACACAACTTATTTTGTTTATGCTTCAAAGCAGATGTTGTTCTTAAATAAACAATCTGATTGAGCTTATGTTGCACTTCTGACTGTGCTGATTGCTGACTAAATATATCTTATAGAGGAGCAACACACTTTTTTCTAAATTATACTTTAAAGAGTGTGAGAAAGTGTATTAATTATACAGCACAATAAGAGAAAGGGTATGAAAGAGTGTGTTGCTAGCATTTCTTGAATCTTTTATTTAAAGTTGCTAATTATCGTGTGCTTTACTTCTAGAATGTATCCTGGTGTTACTGATGCTTTGAGATTTGCAAGCTCAAGAGTGTACATTGTCACCACAAAACAGGTCTGACCTTATCTCCTTGCTCTTAGCATGAAGACAACAATCATAAGAATCATTTCACTTTAAATATGTTCGCGTAAATATAATGGAAAGAAAGATAAATGAATCATTGTTCATCCTGATCCTACAAAGGCATAATCTGCAATTTCATATGGTCATGCCCTTATTCCTCAGTGTTTTCTGCTCTCTCACATATTCCTTGTCTGGTCTCAGGGCCGTTTTGCTGATGCTTTACTAAAAGAGCTTGCTGGAGTGACTATACCCCCAGAAAGAATATATGGTTTAGGAACTGGGTTTGTATTACTAGTTGACATATTTATCTCAATTGATATGCTGTGCTGCACTACATTAATACTTATGTTTCTTTTCTTATTTCATTTACAAATCCCCCCCTCAAATTATTGTCTTAAAATTTCTCTGCAGTCCTAAGGTAGAAGTGCTAAAGAAGCTTCAAAAGATGCCAGAGCACCAAGGGCTAACACTACAGTAAGATTGTTAGCTTCAAGGCTATTTTAATTAATGTAACTTTGAAGTTGGTTATTAAGATGGTTTAGGAGAAATTAACTGAAGTTAGTTTTGAACAGCTTTGTGGAAGACAGGCTAGCAACCCTAAAAAATGTCATCAAAGAACCAGAGTTAGATGGATGGAATTTGTATCTAGGTATTGTTATTCACTCATGTCTCGTACAACTTCTGCACCCTTGCATTTAGTTTCTTTCAGTTTCCATATTTTCCCATTATTGGGTATATTTGCTAAGCTTAGTTATTTGTTTTAGTGAATTGGGGATTCAACACTAAGAAAGAGAGAGAAGAAGCAGCAGCCAACCCTAGGATTCAGCTTCTTGAGCTCTCTGACTTCAGTAAGAAGCTGGTATAGCAGTTCTTGTTTCGTTGGATTGCCAATCAATTAAGAATGAATTTATGCTTTCATAGGGCTCAATTCTTTGAACAAGAATGAAATGTGGATTTGAAGATATTGTAACTATTTAATTTGTAACTATTTTACTTGAGCTCAAATCTCTGGACACAATGTGTCGACTCTTTTAACATCTTTCACCACTCACCTTTGCAAAACACCAACACTAGGATTTCATAAATAACGAATAATGGCCTATAAAATTTGTTGCCATTCAAAACATTTACTTTAAGTAATGATAATTTTGACCTGATAAGAGTACATCATTCAAGGTTGTTTTTCTTCCCCAAAACTTACTCCAATCTAGAAGTGGGTTGGTTCCCTTAGTTTGCCAAGGTGATTAATACTTCACTAGCATTTAGAAGCAATTTATCAACTTAAAAAAAGAGGAAGAAAGTAGTGTAAGTCAGGGATTGAATCAATAAAATTGGGATTAATAAGTTGAAAATTGGTATAGTTGTTTTATCTCAAGCTCTAGAGAGTTATTTATATCAATGCCATTTAACTACAATTCTGTTTTCAAATTTCCATCAATTTCCTCTGGATCAGCATTATCTGCTTTGCTTTTTTCACTAATAAGCCTCTCAACAACTTCTTCTAGAGGTGGATCTCCATGTCTTCGAAAAACTTGATCCCCCATTTTAATCTCATATGCCTCTGGTTGATCCAAGATAAACTCCTTCAACTGATGACAGCATGGATATGAAACAAAATCAACAAAAGCATCATAAACAAAGGATGTGAAAAAAACTCCTGATTAACTATGTCTCGAGACTGAATCTAAATCTAAACTTTCAATAGAACAATGGAGAAATGAAGCTGAAGTTCATTGATTGAAATTCAGCATGTTGATTATTTAAACAGAACATGCAAATGAAGGACATAATAGCAGATTTGTGGGTTGTAAAAGTTAATAAGCCTAGTCACTGGTTCTATTCTTGGTTCTTTATGCTTTAGTAAAATATAGCAATAAATAATATAAGCAAATAAAAAAGAGAGGCCATACCTCCTCCAAGTCTTTCATGCTTTCCATGTTGAACATGATTGTACTCAGATCAACACCCATGAACCTTACTCCAATAGCTCCAGTTCTCATAACGTGGGTCCACTTCATGGCGTATTCAGCTACCGTGTCCTAAAATCAAGCATGGAAAATGGTTATGGACCTTAACCTAACAATTAACAAAGTAAATTATAAGATATCAAGTACAAAGTAAAATGTCAAGCTCCTGTAAATACATTGACAAGGTAAACAAGGGAGCTGAAAATTTCACACCATCATACATATATCAAATCTAGATATAAACCAATGACAAGAAATAGACACAAGGCTCCACTCTAAACTAAAGCTTCATCAGAGAAAACCAGAACCTATCCCAAGAACAAAGCACAAGAGTGTTCACCAATAAAATAAAATGAAACACAATGCCAAATACATATTCACAACCCAGAACACAGTTTCCGGAAAAGACACACTAATACTCTCACACACAAATCACTTCAAGAGAAACAAAGGCCAATCCCAGTCCCAATCAAAATCAAAATCCAAGACCCAATAACCATAACAACAACAAAAATCCCAACATCAAATCATATTCAAGCTCAAATTCAAAAAACAAGAAATGGGTATTAGCGAATGTGCTCACCAGAATCCACCAAAAACTAAGTAGTAAAAGGTACGACTAGATTTACAACTTCAACTCAAATTCGAGCTCAAATTATAAGATAAAATGAAAAATAGATTGGCATGCTTTAATTCAAACTAATTGAGAGTGATGTGCAAAAATCCCAAATAAAACTTAAATTAAAAAACTAATAGTTTTGCAGGAAAAAAAAATCACGACTTTTAACTCAAACCGACTAAGCATTACAAGCAAAAGTGACAAAGCTAGCTCAAATTTCAGAAAACAATAACTGGACATGAGTGACATTTCTCTCACCCAAATCCAGCAACAAAAACAACCAATTCAAACTCAAGTTGCCAAAAACAACAACGAGAAATCTTTATCCACAGCCGTGACCCTAGTATTCACACCTATGGAATAAGTCATCTGTAATTTTCTTTTTCTGTTACAAAATTTTACGAAATCGTGTATTAACACTTTTAGTCCCTAAGAAATGAAAAAAATATCAAAATAACCATTTTTCTCACCATAATCCCAATCGACTATTCCTAGCTTCTGATTAAGGGTACGTTTGTATTCACTTTACAAAATCACTATTGGAGTAGAAGCTAATGTGAGTAGCATTGGTATTCCAGAATTGGTTCTGGCTCAGTTAACCGCGGATCCAAACATGCACTAACATTGACAGATTTTTAAAGTAAAAAATTAATTTTGATTTTTAATCAAACACAAACAAATGCTATTTTATACGAAAAATATCAAATTTTCACATAATAATGAAATCACTTGCTTTTTTTTCCGTTATTTACAAACAAACAAATTTAAAAAAAAAAAACAAAAAAACAAAAACAAAAAAAAAACACAAAAACAAAAACCCATAGTACTCCTAGAAGGGAAGGAAATGAGGAAATGATGAGTAGTTAGTGGAAATTTGGTGAGTACCTGAGAGCGGCGAACACCCAAACGAAGCTTAACGAAACCGATGACGGGACCAACGTGGCGCTTTGCCATCTCAGCTTGGATCTGAGAAGGGTCCATCTTTGTGATATCGTCGGGTGGGAAATCGGGAGTGGGTTTCTTGCCCCATGATTTCCATTCCTCGTCTTCCTCGTCGTCGAACACGTCGTCTAAGTCGTCGGTGATGTGAACCCTGCCCTTCCCTCCGAGGGCAAATTGGGAATTTTGAAAGGTAATAAGAAAGAGGAGTATGAGGGAGAGAAGAGAGGGGAGTGTGGTGATTCTTTTGGAGGTCATTAGGATTCAAATGTTGTGAGTGACCTGACCTCTCCTGTGTCTATGGTTGTTGCAAACGTGAAAGATGCTGTTTTGGTTTTAATTTATGTTGTGGAAAGGAGAGGGATTGAGTAACCACGTAAAGAAAATGGCTGTGCATTTCAATATCTTACCAAACACAACCTTAATTTTTTTTTTACTTATTTTGATACTTTATTTTTTTTTTAAAAAAAAAAATCAACTTAATTTTTTATCATTAAAATATTAGTTTTATCGATGTATTTACACCTATTATCATAAATTGAAAAATATTGTCACATGAAAGAATGAATTGCAGATCATCATATGATGAAGTTTAAAAACAGTGGTATTGCATTTTTAATGGTGATGGAAAATGACTCGAGATGGTGATTGATTAATATGGATAAAAATAATAATATGATAGAGATATGAAGGAAGATGACAGGATTGAGCCATAGAAATATGAATTAGGAACCGTTGACAACAGGTGTAAAACTTGGTTATTTATACTTTCACATAACTTTTTATATTATGAAATTTGTCAATTCAATTGTTGAATTATACGTTATTATTATGAAGTGAATCAAGTTTACAAAATTTCATAGAATATAAAAATTATTTAATACTTCATCCGACTATTTGTTAATTATTAGATTACATACAAATTAATCTCCGAATGATCTGAAATTTGATATGTATGATCGTCATGATAATACCATATAAGTCAACAGTTCAATTGACAAATTTCATAATATATAAATATTATAAAAAGTTATGTGAAAATGTAAGTGACCAAATTTTACACCTGGTATCAACGAAACCTAACCCTAAAATATATATACTACGCTCTATAGATAAGATAAAAGGTGATTGTAATATTCCAGGCAAAACTAACTTTGCTATGAAAGAATTAAATTATTTTTTTTAAAAAAAATAAAAGACCAAAATAAATTAAAAAAATTAAAGAACAAAGAAAATGATAAATGAGAAAACAAATTTTTTTAAAGAACTAAGCCGTTTACAACTTTACATAGTTAATTTTTTTATGGCTAAATTACTCATTTGGTCTCTTACCTTATTTTTCAATTTCAAATTGGTCCCTTACCTTTTTTGTTTCATATTGGTCCCTTATGTTTCTTTTCGCTGTCAATTTGGTCTCAAAGTCACTGTTCATCCTACATGTCAATATTATATTGGTCCACGTGGAGAGAGAGTGACACGTGTCCATATCATATTGGTCCACATAGGATGAACAGTGATTTTGGGACCAAATTGGCAACGAAAAGAAACATAAGAGACCAATATGAAACATAAAAAAGGTAAGGGACCAATTTGAAATTGAAAAATAAAGTAAGGAACTAAATGAGTAATTTAGCCTTTTTTTTATTTAAAGAACTGAATCATAAATGTACACGGGGCTGGATTCTTTGAATTCACAATAGATGCGGTGACTTATGATTAAAATTTTATATATAATTTTTTCTTCAAAAGTTAAATATAAAAAAAATTATTTTCAATTGTTAAGATTTGATGGAGGCAGAAAATCCATTTCCGATTTAGACTGGTTAATTGAATGCACAAGTATAATAGTAATCTAGTATGGTGGTATCTTGGAAAGGGGAAAAAATTGTACTCCCTCCGATCCAAAGTATAAGCACCTTTTGATCAAAAATTTTTGATCTAAAATATAAGCATCTTTTCTAAAATTTTACTAAATAAACTAACCCTATTTAAAAATGTCATTTAAAAATGGATGGAAAATAATTTTGGATTAAAAATTTAAAAATCAAAAGGATAGATTGACAAATATATCCTTAAAATTTACAATTCCAATACAAATAATTAATTTAATCTACTTTTCTTAAAGGGAGAGCTTTTGGTCAAAAGATGTTTATATTTTGGACAGAAGGCAGTACATGATCATGATAAATTGCATGGTGAAATGGGGGAAGGCTCCGGTCGGTGCATGGTTTATTTTTTTTTTGTTTTTCAAATTTTTTTAATACAGATTTATTCAGAATATTTTACAGATTGATTAGAATTCGTAAATTTTGAATACAGTTTTACTCAATACAGTTTTTTAAGAACACTGAGTAAAAAAAATAAATCCAAATTATAAAAATCACTTCATATCCGTAAAAAAGAAAACACATAAAATATTTTTTAATTGATTAAATTTTAAAAAAATAAATAAAAAACTCAGAAATAAATACATGCACCGGTGCATATTTACTGCATCGGAGCCTTTCCCGGTGAAATGCTATGCGATAGTGACACGTATACAAAAGCAGGGGACCTGGGTCTTTCCAAAATATTCGCGAGGCTTATACGTGTAAGGATTAGTCAAGAGGATGTTTCCAGAACATATGGGCAATCACTCACGAACTTTCTCCACTCCTCACACATTCTCTTTATATACAGTATACACACATCCAAAACCTTATTAACAAGCAAATATCTAAAGTTCCCAAACATAAGAGTTTGTTTCAGTTTCCTTGTCAGCCGTAAGTGTGTTTTTTTTAAGGAATAACTAACATCATTGTCTTTGTGAGATACTATGATGTTTGTTGCTAATGAAAATGTTTATTTTGTGTAGTCAGATTAATTATTCGTGAGTGTGAAGATGGGAAGCAGAGTTGGTGACTCATACAACGGGGATTGGGCAGCTACGGTGAGTAATTTGTTTAACTTACCTGAATCAATAGAGAAATTCATGTTCCATCCACGGGGTCATGATAACCATGACAACAGAGGGGGGGTTTCTAGCATCCCGGTGGACATTTTGGACACTCCCAAGGAGTATATATTCTTCATGGATGTTCCTGGTCTCTCTAAGTCTGAAATTCAGGTACTCATCACAACTATATTTTCTCGAACTTCAAGTATATATGCTGACATACTTTTAGAGTTTAGTTTTTTTTTCTTGTTACAGTTTTGAACTTCAATTTTAATTTGGCATCAACTGACATTATCAACTAATCATATATCGCTAAGATGGGTTATAAAAGAGTAATAATAATAATATTACTATTATATAAGCGAGTTAAATATTATATTCGTGTGATGTATTTTTACATTCCGAGTATTATTAAGATCATTATTTTTTTCTAAAAAAAAATTGAGTTATGGAGGAAAAAAATTTATAGAAAAAAATTTATAGGATGAAATTGAAAAAATAAACTAAAAAATAACTTAAGAACCGAATAATTGATTTTGCCTTTTCCATACATAAAAAAGACTACATTAATTTTTTTACGTCAAATTAAATCCTTATTTTTATGCTTCAATCCTTGAATAATACTCTCTTCGTCCCTAAATATAAAGCCTTTTTGGGATTTCACGTCCATTAAAAAAGTGAAATAATTTAGTTAATTATATTGGAAATGTGAATTTTTAATATGTAATTTCAAAATTACCTTTATTAATATTATTGAAAATTTAAAAAGTATTAAATAAATAGGGGTGTTTATGGAAAAAAGTAATTAATGATCATTGAAAATTGGTATGAGGCTTTATAAATAGGGACAAAATAAAAGTGTTAAGAATGTTTTATATTTAGGGACGGAGATAGTAGATAAATTTTAGGTGCTAGCAAGCTAGGCTATAGTATAGGAGAGACGTAAAGAATGCTAGATTTTTTAAAAAACATAGGTTCTGGTCACACATTGCATTAAGTGCTTGGCCCTCGATTTGGTGTGACTAGGCATAATAAATAAGGTTAATTGTTGGTGAAGTAGACAAGTAGTGCTGTGATCAAGCGGAGTAGTAAAGTAGACATTGTACTATGGAGTGAAATAATCATAACACCTGCTTGTGTTGCAGGTGACAGTTGAAGATGAGAACACACTTGTGATAAGAAGCAATGGGAAAAGAAAACGCCAAGATGGTGAGGATGATGGCTGCAAATACCACAGGCTGGAAAGGAGAGCTCCTCAAAAGTTGCAAAGGAAGTTCCGTTTGCCTGAAAATGCTAATGTTTCAGCCATCACAGCCAAGTGTGAAAATGGGGTGTTGACTGTGGTTGTTGAGAAGAACCCTCCACCTCCAAAATCCAAAACTGTTGAAGTTGCAATTGCTTGAGGGAGGGATAGTTTGTTTGTATTGGGATTTGGAAGCTAGAGCATTCTGATTTTTGGGCTTATTGTTTGTTTTTGTTGCTTTTTAGTCGAAAAGGTTTCTAGCTTTGCCCTGTAACAGGTGAAAATAGTAATGTGAATGCATTTAGTTTAGTTTATGTATGCTCTTGTTTGTTCTCTAATGAAATTTTATTACTCCGTCACAAATGTTTTTATTTACTTAACACATTTTAAAATTTTAACTATATTTAGAAATGTATTGTTTTCAAGAAATGTTTATTAAATGAGGTTTATATTTAGAACATGAAGTGAATATAAAGCAGCATAGTCAATAACACAAAGGATAACAAAAAGCACCATCTTTCTACTAGCATTGATGGATACATGAACAATCCACGTAACATTATAACTCGCTATAGTTTTAAGCATTGTTCAATTGTCTCGAGTAGATTCCAACTGTAGATGAAAAAAATCATACACTATCCGAAAGAAAGATAGAAATGAAATAAAGAAAAACTAGATGAATACAAGGCCAACAGCTAAATCCACATGCAAAATTTGTGTAACACAATCAAAACTGTTATGAATACAAATACATGGCCAAACTTGTAGCCTGATTCCAGTTTCTTGAAGCAGTTGGCAGAATGTAGATGATGAGCGAGCTTGCCAATACTCTATCTGCCATATGTGTCTTTGATCAAAGATCAATTACCAAATATGTTGAGAAAATCAAGAAAATTTGATCAGACTACTTTTTCTTATTCTTCTTAGACTTGTGTTTCTTTTGAGAAGGTTTCTTCTCATTATTGTCATCTACATTCTTCTTAGACTTGTGCTTTTTTTTAGAAGGTTTTTTCTCAGTATTGTCATCATCTTCCATTAGATGCTCAAACTCTTCATAACTTGCAAATGGAGATGCACCACTCTTGCCACCAGTCTTGCGTTTTCGTTTCTTTGTGTCAACTTCAACCTCATCAACATCAGAGTCATCATCAATATCTCCAACATTGAGTTCAATATTATCATCACTAACATCATCATCATCATCATCAAAGTCAAGAGGCACTTCATCATCTTCCTCTCCCACATCTGAGGGCATGTCCAACTCCTCAGCATCATCAACATCACCAATCAAGTCCTCATCACCATCATTGGCAATTTCATCCAAATCATCATAATCATAGCCATCAGGTTCAAAAGAAGGATCAGCGGAATCCAACATATTCTCGATCTCTTCATTATCGCTCTCATCCTCACCATCAACATCAAACAAATCCTCGGCGTCCTCCTCATCGGCTGTCTTCTTCTTTTTCTTTTTCTTCTGTTTTGTAGTGGTATTCATCTTGTTTGTATAGAACTTGTGGAACACAAGATCCTCTGGTGGTACATCCTCTTCAGCCAGTAAAAGAATTTCAGACCCAACCATATGGGCGTTCATGTCCAACTGCAAAATAAAAAACATATTGACCAGCTGAATCAGAAGATTGAGGTAGTATTTAGTAGACATATCAGAAGAGGACGGAACAGAACATACGAAATGGTTGTATTTAAAAAAAATGACAAAAGACTAAAAAAAAAACATTTGGGTCCCACATGTGGAACCAAAGAGAAAAAAACATTTTGTTGCATTCTGTTTGGTTTTGTTCTATTCTCGCACCAAACAGTATCTTGAAGGCAACCTCAGAATCATGCTGCTGAAAAATCAAAGCATAAATGGTTGATTAGGGAAAACACTTTTACCTGTTTGGCAGGTTCAATTTGTGAACCACCATGCCACGTGCTCTGCTTTGGTTTCTTCTCCATAAATTTGTCTAGGAAAGCTGTCAGAGTGAGGTCATTTAAGGGGTTTCCATTATACACAATGTTGGCCCCAGAAAGAAGAGTACTGGCCATAGTAGCAACTGAAGGGTGCGAATGAGAAGCAAGTACCATTAACTCCCACCAACTTGCACGGTCTGCATTGCTGTTAGAATCGACAAAGTATGTTATTTATGATGTAGAAAGATGATCAGAAGGTGATATAATTTTATGATATATGAAACTGAGTAGGAGTAATATGAAAGAAAATTACCAATAAGAAGGTTCTCTGTGTCGTGGATCATAACCTCCAGGCAGGATAGATTTCTTGTCAGATACCTGTGATTGCTGAACTTCATTATTAGACACTGATTTTGATTTCTTAGTATTCGATTCTTTCCTTGAAAGCATAAAATCTCCATCCTCAGAAGCATCATCCGAATCATCATCTTGAGAAGATGCAGGAAGTTCATCTTCACTTTCTGAAGAACCACTTTCAGAATTGGCATCATCACCATTCTCAACAAGTGCAATATCATCAGCTTTTTCATTTGCTATGGTGCTAGGTTTAATATCAGTCTCTTCTATAACATCTTCGAAGTGTTCAAGTTCTTCATCAATAGATTCATTCTGCAACACCATGTTCCTATATATGATAAATGGAGATAAGTAGATGGCTTTTTTCTGGTCAAATGAATATAAGGTCAATTCTATAGCAAACTTGTCAGTACTTGACAACTATGCACACAGCATATAAATTTATTTATGCCAAATATATATTCCAAAGTAACTTCAT
The DNA here is from genome assembly GCA_037953625.1 of Crotalaria pallida. Classification (NCBI taxonomy): domain Eukaryota; kingdom Viridiplantae; phylum Streptophyta; class Magnoliopsida; order Fabales; family Fabaceae; genus Crotalaria; species Crotalaria pallida. The sequence continues at coordinate 143,888,207 of CM075651.1, read as the reverse complement.
AGAAAATGTACTAATAACAGCAGTTCCATAGACCAAAGAACAACCATAATTACCATAATGGTGGTCTGGCTTTGAGGAGTTCAGAAAGAAGGAAAAGGCATGCACAGGCATATTGTGGTGGCTGCTGAAGTGCAACCTGGGCAAATAAAAAACAGTAGATTATTGATTGATATGTTATCTTATAAATGGAGAAAGGCAGAAAGTGCAGTTGAATAATCACCTGTAATAGACGTTTAGAAAATGCAGCCACGCGCTTTAAATTAACATCTCTTTTCATTGCTCTAAGGAGAAGTCCCACAAACATTTCTGCCTGAAAACTTTAAAGTTAGGGGGGAAAACTACAGAGTGAAGAATTGTATAAGCATAAACGTTTTGTAGTCCAAAAGTAAAATGCAAAATGAGTTTGCTTGCCTTGGACGTATACATGGCAGCCGGAAGCAATAGTTTGGAGTACAGAGCACGGTAAAACCGATCACTGGCTATCTGATTCTTAGATGAGATTTTATCGAGAAGCATCAGTGCTTGAACTCCTACATTAAAATTCTTTGAATGAACCTGCAAGTTTGCAGCTTTTGTTATTATATGTAGAAATAAAATAAAATCATGTTAATGGCAACGCTGATGCAACATCTCCCAGTGAAATACTGTGCACAAACTTCAATTGTGATATGAAATTAGTAGTTACCAATCGGAAAAGTACTGGCGTTTGAACCTCAACAATGTCATCAGCTTCATCACTTGCAACATAAGGAAATGCTCTATTCACACCCTGTCAGAATATCAAACGGGCAATAGCAACAATTTGAGAAATTCAAGGCAGGTTGCTGAAAATCCAGAATTTGACTGAATTTTAAATGTTAAAATAAATTTCAGTCTCTAAATTTCGTAGAAAATTAAACATACTTACAGTTAGGAGAACAGATAGAAGCCGGGAGTCCAGTTCATCATGTGATTCCGGTGTAACTTCTGATTTTTTCTCTTTCGGATTTTCCTTGCTGGTTTTATCAAGTTTACCATCACTGCTTGCTCCAGTAATCAATACCTGAAGATCTCTCATTGTAAATGCATTTTTTCCCCATTTTACCTAGTTTCTAACTTATGTAGAACAAACACACATTGTTTATATTTCTGTTTGAGAGAAGCACATAGATGAAGGATCCGATACCTTAAACAGTGCAAAATATACTTCTATTAAACGTTTCGCCACTTTTGGTCCCTCTCTCTTGTTTGTTAGACGTATTTGGCTCAAGAAGTTAACCTAAAAAGGTGGAAAAGACAGATAATGAGATTCTTCGGCCACACCATGTATAAATGGATTTGGGTAGAGTCAAATTTTAAATTCAACATTCATCTAAAAAATGTTATTCCGAACGGATATACACACACTTGCAATACAGAATATTCTCATTCAGCAAAATTAACCTCCACATATACAGATAATTTTTTTTAAAAAAAAAACTGAAATATTTGGAAAAAAAAAAAACAAAAAACCCTGAAATGTTATTATAGATCTCTTCTGGGTGTGTTATGCAACTGCTTTAATAACAATGACACAAATGAGCTCTTCTACATTGTGTTGAATTATATTATATAAGAAAAACATTAACAAGAAAATTTTAGGACATACAGCATGGTACTGTGCACGTGGTCCAAGATGAGGCCTAAAGAGAAAAGAATCCACCTCGTCAATAACCACAGGCTGCAAGAAAAAAATAGCACAAGTAAGAAGCAAAGACATCAATAACTAAATCAGATTATAAAGTTAAGAGGGGCATTACTATCAGGCATGTCAAGAATGTATATCAATGCCAAATACCCCAAATAGAATAGACAATATCTTCCAAACAAGAAAGAAAAAGAAAAAATTGAGCCATGCAAATCTGTTCAGCTTGTACTTCTTCAAGCATATCTGTTTGCTAGAAACATTGATAAACACTAACCATTGGCTCAAACATTTATACTCCCCAAACTAAATTGAAAGGTTGAAGCAATAGAAGTTGATAAATATCCATACCTTCATATTCGGGTGGTCAGATAAAAGCATTGACAAGTGAAAGTCTGCATTAGATGCTGCCTTATTATCTGGATCCCCAAGCTGGTATTCCAAAACGCACAACAACATAGAAGAAAAAAAGTCTTAGTAAAAGCTTGTGGTAGTTCTGGCAAGCCACTAACCGCCTACTGAAACAAGATCCAATGACTGTGAAACATGTTCAATTTAGATAAGCCGTGGTTCATTGTTAACTCACTTTATTAACGATGGCAGAAAGTAGCTTGCGCTCTTGCTCTGACTTCCTACTCAATAGACAATATATGGCCTGCAAGCAACAAACGAAGAGACAATACTTAGTAACCAATACTCTTGATATATCTGATTCCATGTTACACCAAATCTCAGAACCTCTCTTCACACCTGGCATAACTTTCAATTAATTTAAACAAAAAAAAATACAGAATGCTAAACTCCTATAGCAAACAAAGTTTAAATAATGTCTAACTAAAGTCACTTTTAAAGGTAACTTAAATCTTAATAAGTTACTAAAATAAGAACAAACAGAATTAAAAGACAAAATGCGCACAGAAAACCAACCCTTAATGCCTTGTTCTTTAGTGCCGGTAGCATGTCTCGGGATGCTTCCTCAAGTGCAACAATAAACCGTTCATATCTGAGACATCAGAAACTCTTAGTGGAGCATTGCCATATCATGATTCCTCAAAGAAAGGTATCAAAATCGGTGAGGAAATGAGAGACAAATTGGATACAAATTGTGCAATTGATTGACTGATTACAAGAGCTACCCACGGAACAATTATGGTGCTATAGTGGACAATAATAACTGACTCTAACAGAATGTGCCACATGTACAACAAGTGTGATATAACTACTCTAGCTGTCTTTGTTACAGTCTTTACTAACTCAAGAAAAAGGTTACCTAATGTGACATACAGTAAGCATATGGAGAAGTTTTGGACTGACTTTAATCTATTCTTTTGTGGTAGCATGAGATTAAACTTACATGCAAATGCTCTTAAAATTCCAATTATTCTTGTAATGGCGAAGTAAGTAGTTACAGATGTTACTTATAAAAAAAGTAGTTAAAGATGTAGTGAAGGATCATCAAAAGCTAAGAAAACCTAAAAAAACGTAATCGATCATGTGCAAGCCCATTTAGAATTTGCTGAAGAAAACGTTAACGGATTCAAACCAAATATTTTGATTCATTATTGTGAACTAAGTTTGTAACATGTACCTTTGCTTCAGACATTCCTCCCAATACCAGAATAGTAGAAGGGAGTTACCATCTTTGGTTTCAGGAATGTGATTTAGCGGCCGTGTTAATAGGGTCTTCAATTTACGATCAGGCAATAAGCTGCAAGACAATATAGAAAAAAAAATATGTAGTAGTAGATCATTGAACAGATGATGTACATAATTCGATGCTATGCAAATTAGAAAGATGTCTAGTAAAGTCCAAATAACAAGTTAAAATATAACTTAATGCAAACCATAAAAGTGCAACATGGCATATAATAGTAAAATAATGTGGAATGCACAAAGCAAAACTTAGATTATCAAATTGTTCACTCAATGATTTCTCTAAAACATTCCTAGTTATCACTTTAAGATATTTAGACTCATTATTCGTTATGCACATTTTGAAATGCCTTTATGATTATATCTTTGTCTTAAAGATTTTGATGATTATATCATAGCCTTAAATGAAAGGGAGAGGGTGAGCGATTGGGAGAGACAATGGAGAAACACATACCTTGAGATAAACAATTCTTGAAGTGCTTCGAAACCTGTCAAGGCATGGCGCTTACCAACCTTGGATGTCACCATTCCTAGATTGAACAATTAAATCCATAAAAAACTCAAGTATAAAGCACATATGGATAGGAATTCTGCAAGTGTGGGTGGGTATGTGGTACATTAAAGCCAAAGTATAAATACAGAGAGAAGCAATCTCACAACAAACGCAATAATTGAGACAAAAAAAACAATGAGTTTGAAATAATTAATTATTTAAAACACACAAATACTTGGTTTAGTGTTTGAACTTTGATGTTAATGAAACTCCTAACGTTGGAATACGTATCTCACAAACTTCAGATTTGGATGCAGGGAAGTGCGTCTGGGAAAGTGGTTGGTTTTTCTATTATAACATTAGGCAGAAGTGTAGTTAGAGATATGGGAGGATGGTAAATATGTCACATTCATATCAAAGAATGAAAAAGAATTCAGAAAATGGAGAAGCATATTTTAGAAGGCTAATGACAAAGGTGAATAATCTGAGATAGAAATATGGGCATAAAAATATTAAGCTAAAACAGCATGACAAGCCGACAATTGATCGGAACTTGAAATATCCACTCAATTCTCTCTGCACACTTCTTGCTTCTTCTTCACACACCTACTGGACTACCTTTCTACTACAAACACAACGAGAAACAAAACCAATGTAAAAACTTGCCTTAAGTTCAAATTAAGATAGCTTTTGGCATGAGGACAAAACAAAATGGAGTGTCCTATTTTGTTCTCTTAGGTTCACTATATCCTACTTTTTATTTGAATAAAAAATAAATATTAGTAGAGGAGAAGGGAGAATATTATAATAGGGTCTTGCTAGGGCACTTGTTAGAGGATACTAAAAGTGGAAAAAATTCATAAGTCCAAGGTATTTACTCTCTTGAGAATCCAAAAAAGTGCATTTTTCCATAACTTTTAACCACATTTAATCTATTGACAAGTGCCCTAAGGGCACTCTTTAGCATTTTCCATTATAATAAGAGGATAAGAAATCCCCATAATAACAAAAGAAACAACTAAAAACTACATAAAGGGGTCATGCAACACCGCATGCCACTCTATCTGGAAAATCTATCATATGAACATCCTTAAAAAGTCGATGGGATTTGCACCAAAGCAAAGCTAAAAATATGGCCCTATCACAGACATAATCTAGAAACAAAAAGGAAACATTAAAATTCTATTGTTCCTTTCCAACCAAATGGACCGAAGGATCGCAAAAACAAGCATTGACAAAGAATTTTGTAATCCTTACGAGTGCCAAAACCCTTTTAACTTGTGTAAAATGTCATGTTCTGCTTATTAAATATTTCAAACATAGAACAATACTCATATATTTGTTCCTTCTCGTTCTAAGCACGTCTACCAATCACTACCTAAGCATTAACAAATAAGTGAATAACAACAACTTAACGACAAAAAAAAAATGAAGTGATATCAGAATGAATTTGTATTGATGTTAGGTACAACTCTGTTTATATACATAAGCCCACAAACCCAGTAACGACAACCAAAATGACTAGCTGATTGCCTTACTAAATAGGATAACTAACATAATGATCACAACTATGTGTTAAATCAGTTAATCAAAAATATAAATACAGCTACAATAACTAGAGTGTTAAGTAACCACATGTATAGTTGTTGTATCATGTTAATAAAGAGCCAATTTTTTTTTAAAAAAAAAATTGATGAGAAAATTGAAATTTTACCCAAAAGAGCATCGATAGAGCGCACGTTAGCGATAGGATTATCACCAACCAACACAGCAAAAGCCGAAACCTTATCAGCAGCAGTCCCGGACCTCTGAGTCGAAACCAGCATCTTAATATCACCACTTTTCCCTCTCGATTTCTCATAATCCTGAGCATATTGCGCCATCAACCTCTCCCCGAATTCCCTCTTCTTCTCCACGAACCGTTTCCACTCTTCCACATTCCTCATCTCCACCCTCTTCCCTTCCCCAATCACCTTCTCTTCCAGCTCAGCAGCATCCTCATACCATACCCCCAACTCACTCGCCTTCACCAACGGCACCTTTGGAAGGTTCTTGAACTTGTTGAACCCTCTCTCATTGTTCCCTTCGTCCAATGACAGAACCGGGGGCTTGGGTTTTGGTTTGTTTGGTTCATGGGGTTCGTTGTTTTTGGGTAAAGTTTTGTTTTTTGGCTTGTGGGTATTGTGGGGTGTGGATTTTTCAGCTTGCTTCTTAGGTGGGTTTGTTTTTTTGCGGAAATCGACGTCGTTGAAGCCGGAATAGGTGGAACCGGAGGTGGCTAAGCCGAGGGAGGAAGCGAAAGAGGCAACGTCGGATTTGAGAAGGTCTATGTCTTCTGGAGTTTTGGAAGGGTTGTCGGGTTTAGATTTCACCATCGTTGCATGAAGCAGGGAACTCGAGGTTGAAGGAAAGAGTAGAAGAAGTAGTGATTTCTCTTTTTCTTTTGAACGTGCTGAAGTAGGAGTGTTCAGATGTCGAAGAACAAGAAATGAAAATAGGGTTTAAGAAAGTGGGCCGGGCCTTCTTTGTTGGGCCGGTTCTTATAATTCCAACCGGGAATTAGTCCTCAAACCCCATTTTTATTCGCCAAACCCCATTTTTTTCGATGGGGTACTATCGCAATATTTTCTGATACCCCCGAGTCGAAAAATGCATTTTTCCGGTTACTCTTTTATTGAAAAAATTCATTTTCCAACTCGGAGGTATCAGAAAAATTTTCCGACCGAACCCCATCAGGAAAAAATTGGGGTTTGGGGACTAAAAACAGGGTTCGAGAACTAATGTGTTGTTTATGTTGGGCCGGGCTGAATAACCCTAACTTTCCAGCCCACGGTTCTGTTGCTGGGTCGTATAATACGAAGGGGCAATTACGTCATTTGACAACTGAACTAGGGTTTCTGGCTCTCGTGTATAACATAGCGCAGCTCATTACATTCGTAACCCTGAAAGCTTTCTCTGCTAAAGCACTCAAGGCTTCTCTCTCTTCTTACCTTTTCACCGACGCCTTTCGCTCTCAGATTCATCACTTGCTTTGCTTGCAATCATGGCTGCCACCGGTAACGCCGCCGCACCGCGCCAGCTGTCGCAGAAGGAGCTGGACATTCAGATGATGTTGGCTGCTGAAGTGCATCTCGGCACCAAGAACTGTGATTTCCAGATGGAGCGTTACATCTTCAAGCGCCGCTTCGACGGTTCCTTACTTTTACCCTTCTTTCTTTTTTTTTTTATTGTCATTGGAATAGTATCTATGATCTATTATGCAATTATATCATTTTCTATATCATTACTATAACACCAGATTCCTTCATTATTATTAAAAAAAATGTAAAATTGGTTAATTTTGTATATTATATAATTATAATTATAATTGCTGCAATTTCAGCAACATTGGAAATAAAATCAGATCTTTACTCATTCGTGATGCTACCTGTTTGTTTAATTTTTTTTTAAATAATTATTTTTATGTAAAAATCACTAGGTGTGTTTTTATGTAAAAATCATTTTTGACACTAGCACATTTGTTTCCTTAGGTGTTTACATAATTTTAAAACCGACGAAAAACTGTTTATAACAAACTATATTTAATTTTTTTTATTATTAGAATTCTAATTTGTTGTACGATTATTTTCTTTAATATAATTCTAATTTGTTTTATGACACATTATAAAATGGATTGTTACCCATAGCTTCTGCAAGATCACTTTTTTTAAATGCTAAACAAATTCTGCAATCTGAATGTCATGTCTGTTGAAGTTTTATTTACTTTGTTGATGTTGCTGTTGTACGATGTGATTGTTTTTATAAATGAAAGTTTTGATGAATTTGATTTGTTGTGTTTGATTCAGGAATTTACATCATTAATTTGGGGAAGACATGGGAGAAGCTTCAACTTGCTGCGAGGGTTATTGTTGCAATTGAGAACCCTCAGGACATCATTGTCCAGTCTGCTAGGCCTTATGGTCAGAGGGCAGTTCTTAAGTTTGCTCAGTACACTGGTGCTCATGCAATTGCCGGAAGGCATACTCCTGGAACATTCACCAATCAGCTCCAGACTTCCTTCAGCGAGCCCCGCCTTCTCATCCTTACCGACCCAAGAACCGATCACCAGGTTAATAGCTTCCAAATATGAGATAAAAAGTTTTTTTATATGATTTATGTTTATGTTACTCTATGCTTATTGTTGCCCTCGTTTTTCATACTGTTATGTTATATTTGCAGCCCATTAAGGAAGCCGCTCTTGGAAATATTCCCACTATTGCTTTCTGCGATACTGATTCTCCTATGAGGTATGTTGACATTGGAATTCCTGCCAATAACAAGGGGAAGCATAGCATTGGTTGTCTGTTTTGGCTTCTTGCAAGGATGGTGCTGTCGATGCGTGGTACTATTCGCCCTGGGCTCAAGTGGGATGTGATGGTAAAACTTTTTTTTTGTTGGCTGCAATTGTGATTTTCAAGTAGAAACATAATTAGATATGGATAGATACAATGTCTTCAATATTCTGTTAAGATGTTTGCATCGTGAATTGTGAACTCGGGTACCCTTATGTGGAAGATACAGAGGTCAAATTTTTTTGAAGAGCCAGCATTTGTGTACGTATCATAAGTCCTTTGTTTCTAATTTCTCGAATGCAGGTGGATTTGTTCTTCTATAGAGAACCTGAGGAGGCTAAGCAACAAGAGGAAGATGAAGCTCCAGCAGCAGAATATGCAATTCATGATGGCTTCAGTGCAGGCCCTCTTGCTGGTGATCCCCAGTGGCCCCCTGCAGTTGATCAGTCTTGGACTGAAACAGTTCCACAACCTATTTCAGCGGTTCCTGGTGTTGGCGGTTGGTCTGCCCCAGATGCTGCTGGTACTTGATTTTATTTTCCTTCTAAAGCTATACGAATCACTAAACTGAAACTTGTGATGTTCTTAAACTACCTTTGATGTCGTATTGTCGTTCCTGATCATACATTTTAATTGAGGGTTGGTATTGGCCCTGCTAAATTGTATTTTACATTATTGGCTTCATCTTTTATGACTGTTTGGTTCTTTTATATTTGCTTTCTCTTTGTAGCTCTCGAGTTAATTTTGCTTAGAAACTTGTATTCATGTTTCGTTGATCAAAATTTTCAATTGCAGTTCCAGGTACTGGAGACTGGGGTGAGGCTGTTCCACCACCACAATTTCCCGCTCCGGCCATCGACGGTGTTCAAGCATCAGGCTGGGATGAATAGAACTAGTGTTTTTTTTATACTGTGATGTTGCATCTTTAATTTTGCTTTGGTTCTCAGAAATAGAATCCGGACCAGTCTTTTTTGTAGTATCGGTGCTTTGTTTACTTCTAGCTTGTTATGAGTGGCAGAAAATTGTCAATGTCATGGTATAATTCGATTTAATTTTAATATTTTGTTGGTTTTGTTTACTTGTCATTACTGCATTTCTTTGGGTGATATATTAATTACTAATACCCTAATGTTCTTATACTTTAAATTCCTCTTAATGTTAAAGGCTTGATTGCTATGGTGGCTAATCGCAAAACTTTCATTCAGTTATAGCAAATGACATAGCCATATGTTTTTTTTGAAATGGTCATAGCCATATATGTTATTGGGACTATTTCTGATTTTTTGTGATTATTCGTTTGTTTTATCCTCACATATATGCAACGATGTTAGAGTATGTGTCAATTTCAAAAAATATATTATAAGTAGCATTTACGGTACATGTTTAAAATATGTATGATAATTATAAAATATAATAAGAAGTTTAATGAAATTTAATTGTTGTTCTAAAGATTTAATTAAAGAACATATTTTTGAATAAAAAATGTATTTCTCGCGGATAACTGGCAGGCGCGATTGGGGTCCTACTTAGTAAATATTGATGGGGTTAATCTTCGAGGGTTCTGATTTCTTTACTCCTTTTTCGTTTTTATCCCCTTTTTGATATATATATATATATATTCTAGAATACTTTTTGTATGTTATGGGGTTATTGTATGGATTTTAACTTTTAATATACGTCAAATTTTGGAGCGCCGATTAATATTAAATGAATAAGAAAAACTTGTATGCCCCAACAGAAGTGTAAGAAACAAATTCCCCAATCCCCATTCTCCTGATCAGCTGTTTAACTGATGGTCAATAGTAACAGCTGATATGGTCAATTGTGATTGTGGGGAGAAAAAATTACAAAAAAAAGATGATGGTGCAAAGAGAAAGAAATGAAACGAAGGCGTTTAAGAAATGAGGAATTGTGGGTAGAAGAAGAAAAGAAGTACAAAGGGGTGTGAATATGAATGGGTGGGTGTGGTGATTGGTGATTGAGTAGCGAGTCGTGTAATGGGAAGGTAAAGGCATGGTGAGGGATAACTTGTGCTCTCTTTCTCCATATCTGTTATTGATTATGTTTGGATGAAGATGATGGGTTTAGGAATTTTGTTACGTATGCCACAACCAGGAGCGTACTTAAAAAAACAAAACAAAACAAAACAACCCTTATGCCAACTTACTAGCGTGTAGGTAAAAATTATAAGTACTTTCGGGGTATTGGGTAAAAAATATCATATTCCAAGATATTGCCGTTCAACTTTTAAACCTCGTATGCTAACCTTATAATGTAAGAAGGGTGGTTTGGGAATAAAATCGGTGAGGCTCAAAAACAAAAAAGGGAGTAAAAAATAAAAACTCATTTTTGAATTCAAACCTGTCATTCATCAGGATGTGTGACACAATAGGGACATGTTCTAATTGCTACATGACAAGACGGGAATGCGTAGGGTTGTTCGGAATATAAAATTTATAAAATGTAGATTTATCCCTAAGAAAAATGACAAAAATTGGAATGATGCAATAAGTTCTTCATCGCAGTTTTTTTATTTGTGTTAAAATGATATTTAAACTTTAACTCTAAAGTGATTAAATAATGAAAGTTGCCTAGACCGTCTCCTCATTATGATCACTGTATATGATTTAAGTATTCTACCCAACTTGCAAAGTGAAAAACTGAAAATATCAAAAGGCTTTAATATTCAAAGAGATAAAGATAAATATTTCACTAACAAATACTTACCATGTTATGATTTAGCATGCATCAATAGAATTTTAATATAACACTAGCACAATCATCAAAGACAAGACACTTACATTATATTGTTAACTTTAGGTTTTTTTTTAACTTAGCCTTTAGGATTGAGGATAAACACCTTTAATTAGACATTTTTTTTGAAAAAAAATAAAGATTTTATCTCTCCTACGTGAATCATTCCCCATAAAATTTAATCATTCTTGAGTTTTTATCATCAACCCTAAGGACTAAGATTAAACAAACACTTTGATAAAAGCAGAGCAGTAAAGCACACTAGAATTTTGATACACATATGAAAACGGGTCGATGGCCTAGAGTTATACCCGAATCCCCTTTTTTTCTCTTTCTTTTTCTCCTTTCTTACCTCCTCCCTCCCTCTCTCTATCTACTTTCTTTCTTTCTTTCTTTTTATTTTTTGAATTTTTATTAACTTGTTAATATTTCATAATTTTATTTTATTTATAATTAGATTTTATTAGAAAAATCCAGCTTGGATGCTGTGAACGTGACATGTGTCTTAATGTTAAACACATTAATACCGTCACTTTGGATTTAGACTTAAGGACACAATTGGTCAAAAATTGAAAATTTGGGGACCTAATTTGCCGAAAAAATACTAAATTCTCAAAATCAAATAAATTGGAGGATCAAAATTTCAATTAAGCCAAACTTAAATTATGTTGTCAAAAGAATCCATAACCTATTGCATGTAGATTGGAATAGCCTAATGCACTTCTTACTCTCTTCTACTTGCAGTACACGGGTGTTCTATAAAGGTAACAAGATATATTCTAAGAGTGTCAAAGAGTATTTAAAAAGTATCATATTATCAAATTATATATATTTTTTTTAAAAAAATGATTTCAATAATTCATGAATACAGATATTGATACGAGAGGTAAATTGAAATATTAGTACTTTATACATGAATAATTTGTGTTTATCTTAAAAAAAAAATTGGCTTTTAATCACATTATATGAGTTTTATCTTTCAGAGTTTAGAGGAATATACAACAGGAGAAGGAGGAGGTTCTTTTTTCTTTTTTCTTTTCTATCTGAAAGAAGGATGTTGAATTGTGTCACATTATTTAGTTAATAACTTAACATGAGCCTTTAGATATAATTACAATGAATGGATGAGATAGATAGGGTGTAAGTCTTTTGGGTTATATATATATATATATATATATATGAGTTAAGTTCCGTTGATACCAGATGTAAAACTTGGTCACTTACATCTTTACATAACTTTTTATATATTATGAAATTTGTCAATTCAACCGTTAAATTATGTGTCATTATCATGACGATCATACATACCAAATTTCGGATCATTCGGAGATTCATAGGTATGTAATCTATTAATGCATATTTATTTATATTTTAAATAATGTATTATCTGCTAAAATAGAATAGTCGGATGAAGTATCAAATAATTTTTATATTCTATGAAATTTTGTAGACTTGATCTACTTGATAATAACATATAATTGAACGGTTGGAGTTCATAAAACAATACTTCTAGAAGATAAAAATAACATATAATTTCTAAAACAATACTTCATAAACCGGTTAGAGTTTCTTGTAACCGGTTAGAAGCTGAAAGTTTAAATTAAAAAAAAAAAATTTAAGTCAATTGTGAAGTAACTTTTGGCATCAATAAACATCTTCCTCCAATCCAAACTCAATGTCAATTACCTAAGTAAAATTTAAGGAAAGGATTTAATGTGGTAAAACAACTTAATGCCTTGATTCATCATTGAAATTGATTTAAGAGGATTGAATCCTAATACTTATGGATTAATCGAGAGTTGAAATTAAGGAGCTACTCCAATCGGAGAAGGTAGAGAATTGAGCTGGATGATGCAAAAGAGACGGTAAGTACTAAGATAAGAAGGTTGTGATTCATGAACAAGTTTGGAGTTCGAAAGTATGAATGGCAATAAGAAGAGGAAGACTCGGTGTCAACGGATCCTAACTCATATATATATATATATATATATATATATATATATATATATATATATATATTATCTAATACTCACAAGTAATTAGCATGACTTGTTTCCCTCATGTACAAGGTTCTATAAATATCCTATCCCTTAACTGATTAGATAGACAACTTCTGTTATAAATATCTTTTTGTTTCTCTCTTGTATAACCTTGTATCTTAATAGTGAAATGTCTAGAAAATCTTTCTCTTCACAGAGTTTCATTATTTCTTGAAATTCTTTGTATTTCCTACAATTTCCATATCAATTGCTATTAGAGTTTTCTATCAATTTTTCTCAATTATGCAATCGATGACGCAGGTGGTGATGTCGCCATAACAGTGTTTGACTGAGCAAAAGGCTAGTGCAAATGGCTCTAAAGAGTGGTGGAATGCTACAATCAAAATTGCAGGGTATGGGACTTGAGTCCCACATAGGAAGAATGGGGTTTTGATTGGGATTTAGTCCCCAAACCCCCTCTTTTATCCACAAATCCCATTTTAAATGGAAAATGTCCATATTGTCCTTTATTATTCAAAACACAAAAATAAAAAAATAAAAAATAAACACCAACACGTCAAACCCCAAACCCCAATATCCAAAACCCTAAACCTCATCCCTTCACCATCTCACAAACTCCTCTTTCTTCTCATCTTCCACCATCAAAATTTCTTCACTCCAAAAAAAACATCAAAACGACAAGTTTTTTTTTATCCTTCACGTTCAAAAAGAATACCAATGCACATTCCATACTTGTTCAAGGTAAGATTTATGTTTTTTTTACGTTACTGCATAAATTCCGACAATTCATACTTGTTTTTTTTATATTTTAAAAAAAACAAACACTAACAGCGAAGAGAAGACAAATGAGTTTGATTAAAACATAACAAAAAAAACAAAAAAACTACTAAAAAGTTGATAAACAAAACCAAACCCTACATCAAATAACCCAAAACAAAAACAAAAGCAAAAGCAAAAAAGAAAAACCAAACTCTACATAAACAGGAAAAAGGAAGTTCATACCTGAAGGAGGAAGTCCCGACTGCGGCGGCGACGAAGAACTGTGGAAGTTAAGTGGGTTGAGGAAGTTGGAAAGTTGGAGGAAGTTGAGAAGTTGGAGTGGGGTGTGGGGTTTGGGAAATGAAAATATGAAATGGAGGGAATATAAGTGAGGGTAATTTTGGGATTATTAAAAAAATGGGGTTTGAGGGATAAAAGAGGGGGTTTGGGGACTAAATCCCATTTTGATTTGGGGTTTAAAAAGTCATGGGCTCTCCCACTACAATAGCTAGCTTTTATGGTGAGGTTCTCCTAAGATCCTTATCACGAGAGTATTTTGCCATGCATAATGTGTTTGGGGAGAAATTATTGTGATCCCAAACAAATCAACACTATTGATTTTTCATAAATTCATACAATTATATTTTTTGTAACATTATCCAAGGTATGTATGTATTCGATATCATTGATATTGGAAATTACATTAATTTCTCATGTTTTTGCACATCGAAATGGGATCTTATTTAGTGACATTGACGTGTGAATGTCACGGTGGTTTTTAATCCTTTTGGATGACTAGATCAATTTAGCATCCCAATTTTTTATACATTATTTGTATTATTTTAAATAAAAAGGGTTTTGGAGAGGATTCTTGAAAGAATGAAAACCTTCGATTACATTTTTTTTTCTTCTATTGTCTCCCATTGACCCATCGCGACCCCCCTCTAACACCACCGTAATCCAAAGCCAAGGCCATTGTTGCTTCGCCATTGGGGTTGCAACAGTTGATTTGGAGCAATGCAGAAAAAGGTGAGGAGGAAGATGCAATGCATAAAATCTCATTTTAAAATAAAAAAACTTTGAGTTGAAACACAATTCAACTTCTAAACCATCAAATTAATCCATTAAGCGATGAAGTGGTGCACTGTCGATAAAGAGAACCCAATATCCAGAAACATCACTATTTCACTTTGACCTAGGTAGCATAAAACACGTGGATTGTTGTGTGAATCAACAAGGACCACCTTACAAGACTAAATACTCCTAGATGAATCTACCAAAAGCTTCGCTACTACGCATTGACCTAAGTGACATGAGACACTTGGAATCCCATGTGAATCAACAAGGACCACCTTACTAGACTAAATACTCCTAGGTATATAAACCGAAAACACCATTATTACCCTTTAACCCAGGTGGCATGGGAACATGGAATCCCGTGCGAATCAACAAGAACCATCTTAGAAGATAAGATACTCCTAGATAAATCATCCGAAAGCATGATTATTATGGGTTGACCTGAGTGGCATGGGACATATAGAATCCCGTGGGAATCAACAAGATCCACTTTACAAGACTAAATACTCCTAGGTGACCGATAGTTAAGTTATACCTTGACTATGCTCCCAAAATACATGACTAATAGAACAATTAAAGAACTGTTTTGATGACTTTATGACGGAAAGTCAAATGACTTTAGTTAATCTCCACCATTTTATACTTTTATTAAAATCGAACGGTTTAGATTTGTACTGAGGCTGTAAACCAAAAATAAAATAGAAAATATGACAAAATTTTCCAATGGCATTTGTTCATGCCTTGTGCATACATGAATATGACATCCAAGTCTAAGCCATGTAGAACTCTAATTTTGTTAAACTAATTATGACTCATTTTGTTTAGGATTTTCCGAGAAAAAATCATTTTGACTAATATTTTTTTGGAAAGTTTTTTTAAAAAAAAACCAGTTTCTTTGTAAGATTAATTTTAACCAAGTCTGTTTTTTTTAAATAAAAGTTTTTAATAAAGTTGTAGCCAAACAAACAAATAAATAAATATCAAATGATTTTTCATCAAAGGAAACACTTTTTACAAAAAAAAAATAAAAAATAAAGCCTAACCAAACTCTTAAACCGATGCCAAAACTTGAATTTTCATTGTTTCCATAGTCTTTCAAAACTATTTAAATCAGCTGACCTAATTTAAACTTGTAATGCCATACTAATTGTTCCTCCCAAAGTGTAGCTCATTCATCACTAAAGCTTCTTTCATGAGACAAGTCCATCTTCTGCTCCTTCCTAAATAAGGACCATTGATTTCCTAAAGCCCTTTCACCACTACGTGACTCAACTTGCAAGAAAATTTTTTGCCACCCCACAACATATTCACATTACCTCACAACAGAAAAAATTGCAATCATGACCTTACTCCTGACCAATTTTTATGGTCATGAACTTACTCACGATCGTGTAAATTTTTTTAAAATTTAGTCACGACCAAAAGTCATGAATTAGTTCACGACAATAACAATTTATAGAAGAGTTTTAGTTCCCAGCCCCCATGTATTATCCCCCAAACCCCCATTTTATTAATAATCCTAAAATACCCCCCACATAACTTCTTCCCTAATTCAAACCATTTCCCAAACCCCACCTCCTTTCCCAAACAACTCTCTCCTTCCCCACCGGAAACGACCCTCTCCTTCCCCACCGCGCCGTCGCTCTCCCATCTCTGGTTCGTGCAGCCACCGCCTCCACTGCTGGGCAAACCGCCATCGTCTTCTCCCCTCCACCGTTCGCCGTCACCCGCTCTCCATCTCTTCTCCCAGTCGCGATTTGCGACCCATTGAGGCCCTAGTTCCCGCCGTTCCTTGTGCCCTAGTTCGCGCTGCCGCCGTCGTTCCTTGAAGCTGGGTAGTGTAACAGTAAAAATAAAATTCCGATAGGATGGGGTCGGAATATTTTTTCTCTTTCCAGTAAAATTCCGACACACCCGTGTCAGAATTTTAATAAAATCCGAGTCTGGCCTGTCGGAATTTTTAACAGTACGACTAAAACAAAACTTAAACAAATATACGTTGCTTACCTTCAACAACACGTCTACAACGTCGTATGCACCTTCTTCTGAGCGTCAATGATGAAAAAGTGGAAGCTTTTGGAGAAAAAAAGTGATGAAGATGAAGGTTTTGGAGAATGAGAGAGATTGTAGAAGAGGAACATGAAGAGTTTATGGGTATTATGAAGGTTTCTTGTTTATGAAGGTGAAAGGTTGATGGGGTTTGGGTTTTACGTAAATTAGGATTGGGGTTTGTGGCTAATGGGGTTTGGGGAATAAGTTTTGGAGGGAAATTATTAAGTAAGGGCATTTCAGACTTTTCACTATTAAATTGGGGTTTGGGGCTAATATATGGGGGCTGGGATAAAACTCTTTATAGAATGACAAGAATACGATGCTGATTGCAAAAATATCTCTCTAATCTCTAGCTCAGAGAAATTCTACTTCATTCTATGATAAGCCCATCTACAACTAAGTCCCAATATATAGTGTCTGACTCACTTAAATTCAACATTCAGAATTCCCTTCTAGAAGCTTGATAAATAGTACTCCATCCGGTCCTATATATAGGTCACATCCTAGAAAATCTTCTTGGTCCTAATTATAAGTCACTTTATATTTTCTATGCATCATTTATTGATTTTTCTCTTTTTTGCCCTTATTAAATGCTTTGACTATTTATGTGTTTTTTGTTGTTCATTAATGAATGCGAATTTTCCAAGAAAAGTTAAAGGGGTAAAATTGTAATATTACAATATATTCTCATAGAATTCATAAAACCAACCACTTTACTTGGTATGTGTAATTCGGTTAAGTATGCCCTATAATAAGGACCGGAGGGAGTATAGCGCAGTGTATTGGGATAAGTCTCAATCGATCATTTAGTTACTAAAGGTAACAACTTCATATTATCCTAACTGAATGGCTTATGATAACAACCTTATTGCTAGTACATCAACTCAGGAAGCTGTATTATCATCAACAAAGACATTCAACAATGTTATGTTCTATCACCCCTCTAGATCTCTGATACTTTCACCAGAGGAAAAGAGGTTTAGAAATCCCCTTGTTCAGCAAAACAGTAACCATGTTTTATGGTAGCAGCGCGAGTTGTCAAACGTTCAATTATTTTGAAACATTTAGATGTAATCGGCATTCAATGAAATATTTGACAACTCACCCTACAGTATCACAGAAATTCACTATGCTATAAGGTATAACACACAATCAGATGCAGGAAGAAAAGAAAAAAAAACTGTTTAATCTGTTCATCATAATGATTTACTTGCATATCCCAAAAATGGGAAATGCAGGAAGTCTACCAGTCAAACCAGTTATAATCTGAGCACCAGCTACGAACTTTTTTTTTTTTTTTGGGTTTTTGCAATGGACTATATACAAGGATTGATGATTTTGACAAGTTTAATGTAACTAAGCAGACTTTGGGAGGTGCAAAAATGAATTAGCTATTGACATCTACCAACACCTTCCAAATGATGCTACCATAAGCTACGGAGAACTTCGCGATGAAAATATAATTTGAAACTCAAATGTCCTTTTGATCAAAACTCAGCTTCTCAGCTACTCAGCTACTGCCACTGCTATTTGCTTTTTTGTAATTGTATCACCAGCCATTTATTTCTGTACACCATGTCAGGAACCCACATCCTTCGGATGGGGGTGGACATGAATAGTCTTAAACAAAAAACATCTCGGAATGTACCCAGCGTTCGAAGCTTTCATCGTACTTTGCACCTTTGTTGAGCTCTGGACCAATCTGCTTCCCCTTAAAGACATTGAAAAACAAATTGTAAGTTGCATGCTATAAAAGAATGGACTTAATTGCGATATATAGTACTTGTACACCTTATTTGTGGTGATATACTGGTAGTGTCGGTCTAAAAGAAAAGGGATTTAGTTTTGATACACATTCATTGGGTTGCCGCGTCACCATAAGAAATATTGATCTCAACTAATAACATATACTGACCTTCACGCTGGATCCAGATTCACTAGCAGATGGAGTTGTCTCAGTTATTAGTTCATTCACAATATTCTGTGTTGAGATGGTAGTTGACCTGCAGCCATTAAAACAAGTTGCCAATCAGTCATCATGCTTGAAAAATTGGGAACCAATCCCTAACTCAAGAACAAGGCTTTTAGTTTCTACTGCACGATATAACCATCATGCACCTTAAATGACTCGACCATGCCGTTCAACTATACACCCCAATTCAGAAACCTTAAGCCTCACTTGAGGATTCACTCCAGCATAAATCCAAAGACTAATATTTTACTACAATTCTAATAAATTCTCTAGAGAGATAAAATCCTTTCGTTAATAAGTTAATTGAAGGAGCTGAGTGAAGGTTTCCAAATATACCACTGGTCGGACAAATTAACGTTTGCTAATCTGTGCTTAGAAAGCTTTCTCTCCATCCTTATCTCTTCTGAAGTCAAAGTATCGCTCCCCATAATTGGATGAGATCTGAGTATTGCATAAACAAAAAAGGTCATAGAATTTTAGACCCCACAGCTCATTAATTTTTCAGTTCATAGATGAACCTCCAAAAGTAATTGAAATATATTTGTGCCAATGAAAGCATTCTTATCATCCTCTAAACCAAGGTTCAATTACGTCTCTCAACCTTGCATCAAAGATTTGACAAAAGCATAAAGTTGACGGTGAAAAATAAAAGACGGGATTTTTAAATCAAGTGATAGAAATGTAGCAAGAAAATGGCACAAGTATATGATTACTAATCAAATTTAGAACTACCTTTCAAGCAATTCCTCTTCACAGGAATTTCCAGAAGAAGAAAGCCAGTCCACATCAAGGAAATTGGAGCAGTCGCATGCATCTCCATGTTCATCATAACAAACATGATCACCGTCACAATATTGGTCAGTGAACTTTCCTGCTTGTATTTTCCTGTATGACATTGATAAGGTCAAAAAAAAATTTTGATGCCTCTTGTAATAAATCATATCAGGTCAAACAAAGGATCACATAAAGCAACAGTAACGATACAAACAGAATCAGTTAATACGAAGCCCGGCCAATAAACAGAAAAAGGAAACAATAAACAGAATCAGTTTCACTATTTAGGGAGAAGCATTTATTATTTACAAAAATATATAGGAAGCGGCTTATTTTTTGCTTCTTCAAAAGAGTATTGTATGGAAATATTTATAAGACAGGAAGATTAAACATGGGCCTGATCCATCCTTCTCCACATGTCACAATTAACTACACGATCTCTCATAATCTTCTACTCCTGACCCTAGGAAACCCATCATAATCTTACCAACGCCTGTACCATATATTCAAGAAACCCAAGAAAAATTAATTGTGTTGACTGCATTTGAATCCGAGGCAATAGATTGTTACATTTTCAGCTACATTATGTTGCTCAGTTTCAGAAAGAACTTTCTTCTTTTACAAATTAGATATGTGATATTCGTAATCATCAGCAGACAAACCGCTCGTTAGTATACCCCCAGCATATTAAAGTAGCTACCAGAGTTTGCAGTATGCAAAATGCAAAAATGCAAATTGAGCATACCTGCTGTGACAAATCTCACTTCCACACGCAATGATGTCTGGAGTAGACTCTGATAGAGAACCCTTATCAGTTTTTTCAGAAGGCTGCTGACAAATCTCACTTTCACAGACAATGCTGCCATCTGATAGCGATCTTTTAATAGTTGACCTACCAAAATGAAGGAATTGCATTATCGATCTTCTGAGAAATGAAAGATGTTTTTGAAGGTACGGATAATTAGTTTTAATTTGCTTTCATCCTTAAAAAAGAAGGATGCTTTTTTTGACGCCACAATTTGCCTATAAAACTTTGACCTGACATAGATCTAACGTCAAAGCAACAATATATATTTTAATAGACTTGAGAAGAGAGAAAAGAAATTAAAAGGAATGCTTTCAGTACCAAAACTACTTAAGAAGCTTAACAAATTTAAGAGCTTCATATGTGAAGTGAAGTGAAGCAACTCAATAACATAGGCATTCTGTATTCCTGAACATCTATCTAAATGCTTGATCAATATTTTCAATTTGAGAATTATGCTCAATCCTAAGGACTGATCTAAAATCTAAATAGTTAAGTATATAACTGAAATTAGAAACAAAATATTAAGAGCTCACTGACACAAGTTTTGTTGATATATACCAATTTTTTCTTGAAAATTAGATATCTACAGATTAGGCAAATCTTTCTTGTTGTAATTTACAAATTACAAGTATACCCCCTCTCCTCACAATTATCAGATTATTACATGAAAATGACAAAACGTAGGGACTGAATTATGCACTCCATACCTAACATTGTCATCTTCTGAGTGTGGCCCACCTTTCCCAGCAGTGTAGTGCTGATCTGAGTCCAGCTCCCACAGCGCTGGTTTGCCTTGTTGCGGCTGAAAATGGCCCAAGAATCTGTCCATAATATTATCAAAAAAGACATTAAATAATTCATTCTAATGAAATTACCACTAATATATAACTTGTTCGCTTGAATTCATTTAGTACTACGGAAACAATAGTGTAAATATAATTAAAAGAAGTAGCTTATTTGACTTACATGTTAATTGCCTTCTGCTTGTTGCCATCAGCATATGTATTGTTATAGTAACGCTGTAGGGTTCGGATGAATTCCTGGGACTGCGTGGCTGCCTTCCATTGACCTCTTCTCTGAGAAAATATCTGCATAGCAAGACCAATTGCAAAACACTCAAAGGAATGAGCAGTGCACAATACTCAAAACAATGAGCAGTAATCAGACAAAACATCCATGCAAGGAACAGGACAAGTAATGATGCAAATTTAGATTACCACTTCAAAAGTAAAGATACCATCAAATGTCCTAGATTTCCATCGAATTTACTAAGAAGAGAGCATCAAATATTTCCCAGTATTACATGACAGGATCAGTGATTATTCACCAATTCAATAGTTGCAAAAGATACTATCAGCGGTCATAATCTTAATTGCCAATGACTAATATTCCTTTTAAAGTTATCAAAATACCATTACTTGACATCAAATATAAATACGGGTACCAATCCAGTTCCTCCATCACCGCGAACGCCAGTAAGATTTATTTCATAATAGCCTTTTTAATTATTGGGAGAACCCAGGTATGTGTGTGTGTCTATATATATATATATATATATATATATATATATATATATATATATATATATATATACATGAGTGTGTGTGTGTGTGTGTGTTAATAGCCCCTTGAACAACAATCATGAGAAATTCTACGTATATGAGACTGAATAATTGTCACCGTATAAGTAACCAAGATCTATAATAAATTAAAACCTGCTGCAAAAGTTAGTGAATTAAATGCATGTCCTAGCAAAAAAGGCATATTTTTATCAAATATTATCCTGCCAATGAGATAACAAAATAAAAGCAACATGCTTTCGACATTAGGCTAACATGTCATTTTGAATTTCATGTGAAAACTAAGATGGAGATCCTAAACAAAAATAGTAGTGCACACAGAACTTCAGATCCATATTAAATTTCATAATCCCTAAAGCCAAAAGGGTAGAAATATTACCTTATTGTGGGCTGCAGAACCCCCATATTGAAAAGCTAATGTGTCACCCATTGACTCATACACAGTCATTAATTCCTTTGCCAAAGGGTTGTCAAGATCAATATATTGGGATTCAATAAATCCTAAAACTTGTAGCTGGCGTCCAAGTGCAGCTAGACCATAAGTAAATTGAGCAACATTGGTGCGATCTAAACAGTCTATGCAATTGGTCCTCAAGACCCCAGCTTGAAGCATCTTGGATTTGACACCGTAATCTTTGTTTTCATCACCGCTATTGTAACAATTGCTAACTTCTGTTCCTTCATCAACATCATCCTTGTTTATACTAGCTTGTTCAGCGACAGAGTGATCAACAACTTTGTTATTCCTTCGATATGTTAAAAAAGCTCATCAATAAAATTACAGCTACTACAAGGCAAAAGCAATAGTTAACCATTATAATGGACAAGCAAAAAAATATACTGGATATTCCTTAGTAAAAGGTAATCATGTAATAAATCATCTAAATTTACAAAGATTAGTCAATGGGCAAATGCATCAGCAATTGTGGAAAAAATCAAGCCAGAATTCAACTTGCTTATTTATTGTACAACAGCAAACGAGGTCCCAATGTGCAGTTCTTTTACTTACTCGGAGTAGGAATCACTGATTAAACCCTTAAGCCCCAAATTCGGTGTCAGTGGACTGTAGAAGATGCTAGTTAGCTTCAATGCATATGCAGCCACTTTTCCCAGTTGTGACAACACATTAGTAGCTTTGCTGCTATAGGTGATTGATCGAACAATGTCAGCATAACACCCGAGAAAAAAGTGAGGTGGCTGGACAAGAAACAGAAGAGAAAGTTACCGTCTTGAGTGCCGATGCAGATCCCAATGAAGGAACCTCAAGCGGTCGTCCCCTCTCAAATTTTGATTAATAAACCTAACAGCATTTGCAAACTCTGCTCGCAGAATAGTCTCTCGAGGCTTCTTCTCAGATGTCTTAAACACAAAAGACAAAAGAATATCAAAGGTAGAGAATCTTTTAGTTAAGACGTGATACAAAGAAATCAAGCATGCAGGTGCTTCCACACACTTCCATTCATGTGTGGAAATGCCTACCTTAATCAAGTTCAATATAATAATTGGCTTTCCATATCTATCATTAAGATTGTCAAAATGAAGTCTTGTGGCTTCAAAATTCGGGTCCTTCTTTGATACTTGGGAAAAAGAACCAAAATGAGCAGTCAGCATAAATTACAGAACAAGTGAGTAACAAACAAAGGAAATATGTTTCAAACTTCATACATATTATGTCAGGTTTTATATTTAATGGAGAGGCTTCCTGAGACCAGAATAGAGGGATTGAACCCCGAATCTGAACCATGGAACTTATTTGCATTGGGCATCCATCATGAGCATCTGCAAAGACTATCTGCTCAGTCTCAACATCATTAGCTACTCTTCCCTTTTCATTCACTCCTCTTTTCAAATATCTGCATCACAAGATAGAGAAACCAAGGAACATGTCTAGAAACTGAATAAAACAGTAATATGAACTTTGTCTTCGTGATAAATCATGCTTTTTAAATGACTTTCATGGATTGAATTGCTTGAAGAAAACCAGTATAGAATGGGAGCCATACCTCAGTTAGAAACTCAAAAAACTAACACAAACTGACATAGGTGCAATGCAAATATAAACCAGTGCCTTTCGTCGAGGACCACAAGTGCAAAGATGTGAACTATAATGTAGTTTTAATTGTATCAGAAACTCGAGAAATGCTTGAAAAAAGTACATACCTGGTCCCAGCATAATGCCGTGAGCGCCTAGCAATGATAGTCAAGCTGACCTCCCTGCCAGGTATAGAAAGATTGACCTACACAACATGCCATGAGATGACCAGTTTGTCAACAAGAACAAACCTTTTCTGACAACAAATCATACTAAAAAAATTCTGGCACTATCAAAGGAAAACTTGAAGCAAACAATAAAAGAACCATAAAATAACCCAGCAATAATGTTAGAAATACTTCCTATATAAGTTAATCAAACCTTCTGTGTGGTCAGCAGGAATGATTTTCCCTATATAAGACAACTGAAACACTAATAATTTGTGGTTTAATGACTGCAGCATTAACTATTAAATAAAATGAACGGGTAAGTTAGATCAGTTACATATTATGAAAGTTACATGTTATATAAATAAGCAGGTACAGTTATTATTGTTGACGAAGTACAAATAAATAAATATAAGCCAGAGAAAATTAATTCCAAGAGATGTAAGTTTCTCACGGCATGCATCAAAGGTTAGCTTCACTGTAGAGGAAGAAAACTAAAAATAAGAAAGAAAGAAATTTGTACTAGTCACTAGTATTACTATTGGTTACCTTCCTTCACAAATCCATAAATATACCAATTATTAACCAATAAAGAAGACTTTGTAAGTACCTGCTGGAAAAACCCATGCACTAAGGCAACTGTCCAGGAAGTATTCTGGAGATCATTCCTGATTCCACGAGTCAAAAACTCGTTCCATACAAACATTGTATCATAAAGTGACTTTCCCGTCATATTATGATCAGATAAGTTCTTTTGAAGACTACGCATGACATTATATGAGTAGCTGAAAAAGAAGTCCTTCGTGAGATCCACACTGCATAGAAGCTTCTTGTATCTAAATCAACAGAGAAGAGAGAGCAAAGCCCATTAATAAGATTGTTTATCATATGGAAGGAAAAAGGGGGTAAAAATAAGGTATCAAAAGTAACTTATGAAGCCATAACTCTAACCAAAATAATAAAAGAATTAAAAAAAAATAAAAAATAAAGTAAAAGAAGGTGATCTCCCGAGTGAAACCCTGGCAACCAATACCTTGTCTCACTCAAAAAGTTACATTTACATCATAACAGCAATGAAGATTGTGCCTGTACATTTTCAGGAAATGAAATGACAAAAATTGTAGAACACAAAAACAACAATGAAGGAGATATGGTATGCACTGTACAAATTACACGACTCGGAAATATGGAAATAGAATTATCAATTCTATTTCGAAAGAGACAATTAGAAAGTACCATAGAAAGACGATAAGGATGACCCGAGGAAGCCCACATTGTGCATATACACTAAAGAGAGACAACCAACATATGTAGTACAAAGAAAAATTCTAAAACGAATCATAACACAGATTAATTGGGATGCTCTAACCAAACGTTTACACTACAAAACATAATGAACTTATTAAAAAAAAAACACAATTCATAACATAATTCTTGTGTAAGTACAATGGACTGGGTATAAATCTCAATGCTACTCTCTTATGGCTCTTTAAAGGTACCATAGACATGTTACAGTTACATGCAAAATTGACTAAAGACCTGTTCTCATCCTTAGAATAAGCCATTTTGGATCGCATTGTAGGATGTGGAATTGGAACCACTTCGCACTTGGCGATACCATATATATTGTGGCCACAGATTGTACCGATCTTCCTTCTTTTTGTTATAAGCAGCATGTAATATGGCTCAAGAAATTTGATAAATCCTAAATCAAAAGAAAATACCATAAGATGATGCATTTATTCCGATAAACAATGAGGGAAAACATCAGTGATAATTATAACTATTTTGCTCTTGAATAGAAAATAAAAAGTACCAATAATTCCATAGCAAGTTGTTATGGATTTAAGTCCCCCTGTAGACTTGTTTCCTTCATGTAATCTCCTCAGAAGGTCACAACACTCAGTTTCCGAGTACACTGTTGAATCTTCAGTGATATTTAGTTCGGAAGGTTCCAATCTGTCAATCTTCAGTACCTTCCATAGTGTTCTACTTTTGTCTCTTCCAATCAGATAGAATTTCTGCATACATAGAAAAATAATAAGAACACTGCAGTAGTGCTGCATGATTGTATTATGTGCACAGACAAATGTGAATACCAAAAAGGCTAATATTCTTAAAAGGAGAACCGAGAACATATATCTAAGCAATCATTGTCATTTATAAAGAAATGAAATAAAATTCTACCATCAATATTAATTAACCATTAATGAAAAACTGTAGAATAAGGGAGGAGCCTTAGACTTAGAAATAGTAATAAAGATTCAGTGATGATCCCAATAACAAGTAACCATAACAATATCTCATCAGATAACAAAATTTCCTGACAAAAATAGCATGGGTTTAAGTTTAATTCAACTATTCCAGTTCCATTTTTGGCCTTTGCCCCATTTTCAATGAAATTTCCAAAAATATTCACATGGCTAATCAATCTAGCCAAAAAAGAGGGACAAGTAAGGCAAGAGAGGATTAGCACTGGAGATCATTCTGATAACAAATGTCATTGTTATAAATTCCACAATTAACAGACATTATTATATATGACCAGATACATGCAATTTTCTAATGAGAAGTAAAAGGCAAAAACCCTAGTTTTTCCCTTCAAAAATAGCTTGTAATAAAGTCAATTGTTTGCATAAACACTGAATCAGTAGATATCACAAGCAGTTTTCACAGCGAAGCCCAATTGATCTATTGCCAAAAAAATTCAATGTGGACAACAATCACTGAAAAAGACTGAGGGCATCATAAAAACAGTGAAGTGATTGCTGTGCAAAAATTTGTATAAAAAACTTTGCGGTGCTGCCGGTGCATATGAACAAAGATGACAATCACAAATGAAATACAATGATTCAAGCCAAGCAGAAGCAGACAATCTGGATCAATGTATTCTTGCAAGATCTATGACAATCCAAATACACAACAAATCATCAATTCAACCTTCATCACAATTCAAAAACAACACATCCAAAAAAAATTATTAAAAAAAAAATTATAAAAAAAAGACAGAAGTTTTTTCACATTCATTTGATCCTTGCCCAGCTGAAAATCTCATGAATGAACATGAATTTGGAACACAAATTTGAACCCAAACAAAACAACACCTTGAAGCAACAAGCAAAGATAAACATCAAACATCATCAAAGTAAACAAAAGAAAACAAAAATCACATCATAGATCATAATCAGAAGACAATTATAAAAGAAATGCAAGTAACATTGAAAAGTTTAGAAGAAGATTATATATACCGAACGAGTCTCATAAAGTCTGAACTTCTGCATATGGCAGGACTTGAAGTCAACTCCATCTTCAACAGCAACACCACTCTGCACCTTCTCCATTGCTGGTTCCATCACAATTCAGATCCCAAGCCTCAACAAGCTCAGGTTTTTCCAACACACAGAATTCAAAAAACAAACAACAAAAACAACAAGAGCAAGAGCAAGAGCAAGAGCTTCTGTTTGATCAAACAGAAGCTCTTAAACACATACACCCACAAAATTTTACAAGAAAAAGTTCACAACTTTATATCAATGGCATACATTCAATTCTGTTTTCTTACATACACACAATGAACTCAGATTTTTTTTTTTTTTATATGAAAAGAAAAAGGAGGAAAGAAACAGCACTGGTGAAATCTAAAATCTGAGCTGGTAAGAGAAGAAAAAGACAGCTTTTGGAGGAATCTAGAAAGAAAAAAAACGGCAGAAAGAGTTTTTTTTGGGTTCAGAGAAGAAACGGAAGTGAATATGAGATTGGTGTCAGAAGCAGGCAGAGAAAATAAGGAGAAGAAAGCCACAGCTTCTGTCACAGCTTTCACAAAAAAACAAAAACTTTTATATAAAGATATATATATGTATATATATATATATTATAATATATAATATATTAAATGAATAAAAATTACAAAATTTACTGTGAAATTCAAAAGTAGAAAAAAATTTAATATTACAATGTTTGAATTTTTTTTGAGGTTTTTTAAAATGTAAATTGCATTTAATGTATTTTGAATCATTAACTTTTGTATTTTGAATCATTAACTTTTGTATTTATTATGTATACGTTTCTATATACTAAGAAATACAGTAATTTTTTAAAATATAAGAAATAATTGCATTTATTATTGCACTTATAATTTTTTGAAGCATTAAAAATTTTAAAAAGTTTTTGAAATATGTAATAATTATACTGAATGTAAATTTTTACTAAATGTTTTAACAAATTATATATTTCTAAATCTAATTTTATTTAAATAAGAATAAACTTATTTGGTCAATATGATATCAAGCACAATCGAAATGAAAAAAATTGGGTCTGAGATTTTCTTTTCCCTTATAAAAATATGTTTGTGTGTATAGGAAAGAATTTTTTTAAAATAAATACTATCAAATATTTTTAATACATTTGTTAAGATATCAAATATAATAAAAAATTATTGAAAAATATATTTTTTAAAATTTCCTAAGGAGTCAATATTGTGAATTTTATTTTCTTATTTTTTAAAATCTTATAAGTACCAAAGTAAAACCTTTATTTTCATCTTATTAAAATGTTTATTACTATTACAGATCTTGGGTGGGGCGTCATGGGTGGGGTGTCAGGTGTGGCCGTTTTCTCTCTCTACTTGGTAACTGTTACTATTTGATAGGAGTGTATAGTTTTAAGGATTTTTAATTTGTTTCAAATTATTTGTTATTTCAAAAATTAAAGGATGTATTATTTAAATTTTTTAATTTTAGCCTTGTTTTTAAATATATTGAAATATATGATAATTAATGTAGTGTGAGAATAATATAGTAAAATTGTTTTATCATTCTCTTGAAAATTAAAGTATTAAATAACTTTCTTAATCCGTGTGAAACTCCTAAAGTGACAGATAAATTAGAACGGATGTAGTATTTGGATATATTTGGCAAAATTAGCCTAAAGCTGCAAGCTTATAATTGATTGATAGCTCTAAATTTGTAACTAATAGTTATGGAATTGTAGCTAAAATCTTATAGCCGTATAATTGTCTAATAAAATTGGTTGTACAACTAGCTGAAATTTGTTAAATGACTTAAAAGACATAATTTGATCAAAATATATAATTATAATTTGGCAAAAAATTATAAAGGATAAAATTGAAATATAATTTATAGAAAACCCTTTTATTTTTTTGAAAAATTATTTCACGTAACTTTCTGAAATCTAGCTCTATAATGTTATACGCTTCATTCTTTAAAGTTATAAGTTTCTTTTTTTATTATTTATTCACCAAACAACTTTAACTTATTAATCATATCAATAAACTAAAACCTACAAAATAAACTACAAATTTATCTTACCAAACACGTGCTTTGTTAGCGTGTTTTTTTTTTTTTTTTACATTTCTTTTCTTTTCTTTTCGGAGTTGTCTTTTCTTTTTTAATTTCTGCTTTTCTTTACTGGAACATACATGCCATTTGTTGGCATTTAAAATTTGAATGTATTTAGTGCATGTTTGGAACAGTGACGATTTTCGTGCAAACGCTCATTTTTAGGGAAGTTACATATTGTAGCTTTCACATTTTTTTTCCTCAAAGCCTGATTTTGACATTACCCGTCCCTCACTCAAACATACTCTTAATTAGGATTCAAATCACTAGTATATTTTACAGTATATATTTAATACATTTATGATGGTATTTAGTATAAATATATTTTTTTATTGTGTTAAATTTCAATTTAAATTAAGAGTTTAATTGATGTATATTGACAGTGTAAATTTTTTTTTAAATTATCAACACATTAGTATTATTTTTATTTAAAAAACAATTATTGTAGATTTTAATTTGTATGCATTGACAATGTAAAGCTTTTTACACTATTAGTACAATATCCACCATTGATTTTGATTACTTTTACTTAAAAGTCAATGATCATGAACTCATAAATAGTGGAAGATGATGTAAAAACCTTTACACCATCGGTGCATAACTTATTTTCTCATAATCATAAACTCAAAAATGATGGATGACGTGCTCATAATATAATTGCACAGTTAATACATGACTTATTTTCTCTTAAATTAAAATGGTATGCATTCTCCATGAAAAAGGGTGTTGTTACAGTACTCCTCTCGTTTCTTATTTTCTGTCATTTTTTATAGATTTTTTGTTTCTTTTTTATCTTTCGTATCGAAGATTTCAAGAGTGTAATAAATGATAGTTATTTTTCACGTTTACTTCTATTTAATATGTCTTGATTTATGTAAGTAGTGGATAAAAATTAATGATTATATATATATATAGAGAGAAAGGTTATAGTGAGAAAAAACATAATTAATGTATTGAAAATCTGAGTAATGATTAGATTTCTTAAAGGATGTGTTTTATTTGAAATACTATGACATATAAATATGAATGGAGAGAGTAATAAAATGGCATTACAATCCCAAGAGAATTAAGGTTTGATTCTTAGTAAAAACACCCGTGTGAGCATATTGGTCAGCAATGCAAGTTTGACTAGTTCGAATTATTAATTTTTTATCTTAGTCAGAGTCGTCCCTAGGCCCAGGACAAGAGGGGCGATCGCCTTTTGGGGCCCCAAAATTTTTTTTAAATACATATAGCTGAAATTTAAAAAAAAAGTAAGAAAATAAATAAAACAAAATACGTATAGCGGTATAGGCATAGTTAGCAAAATCACCAAGGCACAAGCCCACACACATATCATAGACTCAAATCAAATTTAGAAACTAGAATGGGAAAAGAAAAGAGGTGGAATCGTGGAAGTTGGAACACAAAGACAAAGGAAGACAATGGGATAGAGTCAGAGGGAATCAATAGTTGATGTGCTTTTTTAATTAAGAAAATTGAAAACTTACATTGTATATAGATGACTCGGTTGATGTGTTTTTTTAATCAAGCTTAAAGCAAATGATAGTGTGGGTTTCTTCAACACTTCCTAGAAGGTGAGGAGAATATCTACTATGATACTTATGTAAGCTTGATGTTATTAATGAAATTTCTTAATTATAAAAAATAAATAAAGTTATTACGTTATCGTGTTGTAATTTATATTGCAAAAAGTTTTATGTAATTAATTTTACATAATTAATTATTTTTATAAAAGAGAGTCTCTATTTCTAATTTTGCTTAGGGCCCCAAAAATATTAAGAACGGTTCTTATCTTAGTAATATAAAGTGAAATGATTCGCGGTAAAACAAAAAATAAAATAAAATATTTATCGTTATTACGTCAACTGAAATGGTTGGATATAATATTAGTGAACTCAAATCCGGTTCTCGGTTATTACACTTTTTCATCTTTTTTCTAAAAAAATTTGCCTATAAAAAACTACTCCCTTAATTCCTATTTATAAGACTTTTTTGGAAAATTTCACCCATTAAGAAAGTTGATTAATTTAGTTAATTGTATTAAAAATATGTGAACTTTTAATGTGTATTTTCAAAATTACCCCTATTAATATTAGTAGGAATCTAAAAAATGTTATATAAATAGGGGTGTTTGAGGAAAAAAGTAATTAATGATCATTGAAAATTGGTATAAGATCTTATAAATATGAAAAAATAAAAATTTCAAAAGGATCTTATATTTAAGGAAGGAGAAAATAATATTTTCAGGATATGTAACTACCATTTTAAGCACATTTCGCATTTAAGGATTGAACATTCGGCTTTGCCTTGGAGGATTCCTAAAGATGTAATGAGACTTTACAATTTTTAGGATTATCCTCTTATTTTGATGTATCGGTTCATTCATGTAATTCTCTCTTAAAAGTTTATCTGAAATCACTCTTTGTTCGTGTCACTTGCATCAGCGATCACTCTCTACCCTTGTTAGCCCGAGTCTTACATGGGTTCATGTGAGCAACACTGGTTGAAAAAGGCCATTGTGCATCCCAAAAGCGATTAATCTCTTGCAAATCAATAACAGGATATGTATCTTTGACTAACACCAAAAAACCATAAAAGATAATATACGCTCGGAAAATTAACCGGTACAATAAAAGATTTTAACCTACACTTTATCCTAAATATATTATTTTATTTTAAGGTTTTTCTAACATGTGATAATGATATTTTTTAAAGCCAATAGAAAAGGTTGCATATTTTTAAAAATTCATGTACGTAAGTAAATATGTGTTCACTGGTTACCTGTAAAAACTTACTTATTTTTGGGTAGATTACAATGTGTACAAGTCACAGAGTTTAATTAACATAAATAGGTTTTTTTTCTTTTATTCTTCGAGGTGTTTGATGGAGTGAAATTTAATTTGTATTATCCCTTGGCAACAAAATTTGTTAAAGATATACTCCTATCGGTCTTACATTACATGTAAGATTTTTTTGGAAAAATTCACGTCTACTACTAAGAAGTGAATTAATATTGTTAATAATATTGGAAATGTAAACATTTAATATATTTTTCAAAATTATCGCTATAATTGTTATTGAGACTCTAAAAATGTTGATTTAACAAAGATGTTTTTGGAAAGAAACAATTAATTGTTATTGAAAATTAAAAAGGAATCTTACAAATATGACCAATTTTTTTTTTTTAATTTTGGGTCTGTACTCTTTGGCCAGTACCTCAGGTGTCCCCAAGAGCATCTTTAATACCAAGGAACCCTTGAGACTGATCATGCACGAGGTCGCGTTCCTATGCCTCTCCCAGCGGGGTGTGTTAACCAGGAATCGAACCTCAGACTTCTTAATCTCAAGTCACATTCCCAAGTTCTCAAATTGCCAGGATCGCACCACTTGAGCCAACCTCCATTGATAAATATGACCAAATTTTTTACCTAAAAAAATCTTACAAATAGCACTAGCTAGAGGGATTTTTTTTTTTAACTACGGTAATAAACTAATAATAATAATCTGCATTTTAGCTGCTGGCAATTCTTTTTATTTTTAGGAGGGAAATTACTTAAATCATCCACCATGACTATTATTGTAAATAAACAATGGGTTTACTTTTCAATAATGGCAAAGAATATCAAATTGGAGATAAAATAAAATTATTGAGTTGATTCGACGCACGAAGGAATATCCTAATGTGCTTTCTGGATGGCTTCGAACCAAACCATCAATCATTTAGGCATATTTTCATTTCCTTCTTTACCACATCTTTGAGTTATCATCAACTCAAATAAATAACGTTTACATATATAAAGTGTCTATGAAATTAACAAGTTAATTAGTAGTTTAGTAGGCGAGATAGATTTTTAGGTATTCTTTGTGAATAAATACAATTCAAGTCTAAAATCTTGAAGAATTAATTATTAGAAAAAGTAGCCACAAGTCCAAAGGATTAACCATATCTACTCTTATAATAAGGTGAATCTCTGTATTATTAAGAAAAATGTTCAATGGTGGATTCAGAAACTTTAATAGGGTGAATATAATTTACGTGTACAAATAGTTATGCAGTGATAGCAAAACATATTTAAATTTTATTTATTACAAAATAAGTTGTTAAATCCCAAATCTCAATAATGGAACAACGGTGTATATATGATAAATGGATCATTTTATCCTATCCACTAGATGTATAGGATAATCAAATTTGAAAATGTAAGTTTTTCTTGAAAAAAAGATACATTTAATTAACTAAAATATAATTATTTGGTTTTTAAATAAAAGTTTACTTTTTATATATATTTCATTAATCTATGCATGAGATGCATAAGTTAGAAAAACCGATGATAAACAATTATTACTAAAAAAAACTTGTATTAAAAACTGAAATAACATATCTTCATATATTAAGTGTATTAGTATTTCTTTATAGATGCATGGGTTAGCGAAATCTTATTAATGTACAATCGTCATTGGGCAACGTTCTAGATAAAATATATTTTCATTTATTTTTTATTGTAAAAGTTTGAGGCTCCCGCGGTTTTGTTTTGTTACTTTGATGAAAACTTCAGCTCAATCTTGCCATTTAACCTTGGGATCTAGTTATTTTACACCCCTGTATAATACTTGACCCCCCAAAATTTATTTTTTTCATAAAATGTCCTCATGTACGTATTTTTTTTTTATTTTTTTACGTTTCGTACGCTTGGAGATCAGCGTACGAGTTTTAAAATTTTACAGACGCTAACCCCGTGATGTATTAATATTTTTTTTTAGTACGCTGACTCCTCAATGTATGTTAATAATTACATATACGCTGAGGGATCAGCTTGATGAGAAAAAATAACATTTTTTAAGACACACATAGGGATAAGCTTACAATCAGCATGCATATGTGTAATTGTTAACATAAGCTTAGAGATTAGCGTACTAGAGAAAAAATATTAATACGTCACAATATCTAACGTATTTATAATTTTAAAACAAACTTGTACGCTGACTCCTAAGCGTACGAAGCTTAAAAAAAATTTAAAAAAATACATATATGAGAACATTTTAGGAAAAAAAAAATTGGGAGATCAAATATTAAATAGGGGTGTCAAAAAACCAGATCCCTTTAACCTTTAGTTCAGTTTTACACGTTTCGTTCGTTTATGAAGGTGGTGATATATAGGCATAGAAATTAAGCCCATATCCGCATATATTTGCTTGAACCCGACCTAATATTAGTGGAAAAATCCGTTTTAATCAGGTTTAGGCAAATTCAAATCCAAAATCCACTTTAAAAAATAGGGTGGTGGGTTGGTATCTACAATCCTATTCTTGCCTCACCCCGCTCTCAGTCCTGATTTGACAAACTTCATCCGTTCTTTGTTATAAGAAAAAAATAATTGGAAGAAAGTTAGTTGATTGTATTTACATTAATCGGTACCCGAATCTGCTTTATTCAGAATCTGACTCATTCAGTCCTAATCAATTGAGCTCGCACTAAGCGGTAGGGATCTCCCAGCGGGTATTGCTCCATATCCAATGCTCGAACTCGAGACCAGTTAGTTAAGGGACCAAGTGAGCTACCACTTGACCAACCCTACGTTGGTTTAGTTGATTGTATTTAGTTTTATCAAATTCATACAAAATATAACACTTTAGGAAAATTGCATTGGGAATGAAACAAAAATTAAATGAGATCATTACTTTTTAGGAATAATTATATTGAGAATAAAAAGTTAGTTAATTTTTTCTTGTATTTGAGACCAACATAAGTATGTCCTTTTTTTCCCCTTATATTAAAGACGGGAGGGAATAAAAATTAGTAAATAATTTTTATTATAATGATATATAGTAAATAGTGAAATCAAACGAACATATTTGGTTAAAATCATATGTCCATTTTTTCTTATATTAGAGATCAAGTAAGTAAAAATTAAATAACTTTCATTATAATGCTCTCCCCCGTCTCTAAATGTAAGACCTTTTTGACACTTTTATTTTGTCCCTAATTATAAGACCATTTACTAATTTTCAATGAGCATTAAATACTTTTTTTTTTCACAAACACCCCTATTTATTAATATTTTTACATTCCCGATAATATTAATAAGAGTAATTTTGAAAATACATATTAAAAGTTCACATTTCCAATGCAATAAACTAAATTATTCCACTTTCTTAATGGACGTGAAATCTCCCAAAGGGGTCCTATATTCGGGGACGGAGGGAGTAATAGTTAAATGGTGAAGTCAAACTAATATATTTACTTATTAAACTTTTAGATATTTTTGAAATTTGATATTTATTATTATATATTATTTGATTTATAATGCACTTCATATATAATTTTAGTTTAATACAATAAAAGATAATTTAAAAATTAATGAAAAATGATTGGACCGGTTATCTGCGGGTTTCTTCGAACCCGATAATGATGGGTTTGTATTTCATTTTTTTACACTGGTTCTCCTTAAATTTGTACCTGAATCTCCCACTTTTAATAAATGTGAGATTAAAATTGGAATAATCAATCTCAAACCCAACCCATTGTCATGACTAATGACATATGTTGATATATTGAAATTACATCCCTTGACTATTTCAAGTCTAAATTTGAGGATATTTGTGTAGGGTCTGCCGACCGTACAAGGATTAAGTCTTATATATAAGGGGATTCTCTAAAGGTACTTCCCTCGGCTTAGCAAGCTTAAGTGTCCCTCGCTCGGACTCATGGGCACCGAGCTTATTGAAGGACCAGGCTCG
Organism: Crotalaria pallida; assembly: GCA_037953625.1. Classification (NCBI taxonomy): domain Eukaryota; kingdom Viridiplantae; phylum Streptophyta; class Magnoliopsida; order Fabales; family Fabaceae; genus Crotalaria; species Crotalaria pallida. The sequence goes on along the minus strand of CM075651.1, from coordinate 143,851,994 downwards.
GACTTGATGGGGCCGAGCCTTATACTCGGGTCCACAACCCACCCGACTCGGGACTCTAGGGCCGGACTTATCATCGGATTGAGGATAGACTTAGTCTCATTCAGGCTTCTTATCCCTTCCGCATATCTCTCCTAGATTCTCGCTAACAGCCTAGACATGAGATCTTGAGCTGATCCTAACTTGATTCTAAGAGAATAAACCTCCGATATTATCTCACAGAATCCTGCCTCAGCTCAACTCTGATACCAGGCCCATACGGCCCATATTAGCTTCCTCCAAACCCTATAAATAGCTCATAATAGCTAGGGTTTCAGGCACGTACTCTCATCCCTAAGTTGACACTCTGCACACACTGGTTGACTAGGGAAAACCTGTTTTTCCCAACTGGAACTGCAGAAATACCGCAAGGTCACAGATAAACACTTGATCCTCTCTTGAACTCCTGATTGCCATAATCTTGAGGGCTTAGAGGGTTAAGGACATAGTGTTCAAGGACACTACAATTTGTTCTTGAATATTTTATTTTTTTTAATAAGCATTTGTTCTTGAATCATAATCATTATATTCTTCATCATCTCTATTTTTAGAGCTTCATGTGTCATGTTTTAAATATTAATAATATGAATTAAAAGTTAAAACTAGCTTAGTAATTTTTATTTTTTTATTTTTTAAGGAAAAATATTACTAATATTATACTCCCTCTGGTTCATATTATAAGCACCCTTTTTGTGAGAGAGAAAGGGTGCTTATAATATAGACAGAGGGAGTAAATTTTAATCATTTAATTGATTTATTTTATTTCAAATTACAAAATTATAATAATTATTAATATAATTTTATCAATTAAATATTATAAGTATCAATTTAGCTTTTTTCTTCGAATAGTCAAAAATGACTTATTAATCAGACTTAATTAAATATCACATCCTTATAAATTGGAGTTGTTTAATTTTAGGTTCTCTAAACCTGTTTGACACAATTTCAGAACATTTGTTAAAGATCAAGGGAGTTACTATCATGCAATCCAAAATTGGATGGTTGCTATGCAACCTTTTCTTAAACAAATAAGAAGCTGTCACCTATGTCATGTCATTATTTAAAGTAGTTAAAACTAGTTTTTTGCAATTTAGTCCAACATAAAAAGTAAATTAAAAATTTAGTCCTTTGTACCTATAGACAAATTATAACTTTTAATTTAAAAAAAAAATTAAAAGTAGTTAAAATTAGTCACTTGTGTAAAAAGGCTTAATGCAAGTGACTGAATTTAAAATTAAAAGTTAATTTGTCTATAGGTACAAAGGATTAAATTTTTAATTTACTTTTTATGTTGGACTAAATTGCAAAAAACTAATTTTAACTATTTCAAATAATGACATGACATAAATGACAACTTCTTATTAGTTTAAGAAAATGTTGCATAACAATCATCTAATTTTGGATTGCATGATAGAAACATACAAAGATTAATTAGTCTAACTGTAGCCTTTTTCTGCTAACGTGGCAAGCCAAAATCCACATCTACAATGCCATCTCTTCAAACATGCTTATAGGAGGTGACATGTGTTTTGAGATGATTTTAAAAAAAAAAATAATAATAATCTGTTAATGAATTATAGTTATTAAATTTTTTGTTATTAAAATATTTTTAAAATTAGTTTAATAGTTATATATTTAAAAAAAAATGCTCATGTGGCATCGCATATAAGCATGTTTCAGGATCCACCTCCTAAAAAAGCAAATAATAAATATATTTGGACAAAAATACTTCTCACAAATGTTTTAGAATCGTGAGGATCCACCTCCTAAAAAAACATTTTAATAACCTAAGACAAGACAATCATTATTTAGAGCGATGTGAAACTTAATTAATCATCTTACTAATGCAATTATTAAGATTGTGTATAGTTTGCCTAATGTTAATTGGCACTTTTTTAAATAAAAAAATCATAAGATGAATGAAAAGTTGAATTTTTTTAGTAGCATTTTATTCTATTATTTTTTGGAGTTTTTTATTTGTATCTCAACTATATGCGTCGAAGAATCATATTGTAATGAAAATTAGGGTCATATCTTATTTTATTTATTTATTTACAAAAACAAATGTGTACAATGGACTGATAATATATAGCGATGATCTGCTCAAATATTTTCACACACAGTCCCGCTTAGCATTTGAAAATTAGAAAATTAAGTTCAGCATTTTTTAAGTATGTTAAGACATATTTTTAAAGACAAAATTTTAATTTTATTTCTGTCAAACAATATTTTTAGAACACTTGTTAATAATTTCTTGTATAATATAAAAATTATTTTGATATACTAGTATTAGTATAAGATTTTTACAACATTAATCAATAGAGTGTAAGATTTAAGTGTCTCATGTGAGGAACATGTGACTTATTTATAAGAAGGACTAATAAATAAATAATAGAATACTAAAGGACTAAATAATAATTGTGTTAAAATGAGAAGTTATTTTTAGTTATGATAACAACTGTTGCCTGATGGGATGCAACAATTCAGAAAAGTTAAATATCAGAACAAGGTCCTCTTCCTGGCAATCATGTCATTCTCTGAATTCCTTCCATCACTAAAGATCAGAGCATATAAGGATAAAGCAAAGGAAGAGAAATCTTGCTTCTCAATCATCAAACCAGTGATTCACATCAAGGCTGTTATTGCTATTGCTATAGATAAAGGTATGTGATCTTTTCTTACTAATTGATTGTGAGAATCATGAAATTCTAAGATCCATGTCTCTATTCATGTTATTTTATGAAAACTCTTACATGTGGTATCAGAGCACATGGTTATGAAATTTATGATTCTCCATTAATGATATTTTTCCCAAATTGTATGAACTCTGAAAGTTTAAAGTATCGTTACCGCTGCACTAATATATGAACATGATTTTTGGTATGTGTTAATTAAAGAGTCTGCGCACATAGTAATGTTTAATTATTAGTAGTTTCATTTTAAAGGGTCTGCACACTTTTATATATATATATATATATATATTAGTTTCAAGCAATGCATACAATATTTGTTAGTGTTATAAATGTGCCAATGCATACAGTATGAGTGTGGCAAATTACTATCAAGTAGTTTACGCCCTTTCTTTAAAAATCTTTCTGAATTGGCACAACGCAGAGTGTTGACACACACGTGTGTGTGTCTATATATATATATATATATATATATATATATATGATTATTGCAATGTCTTTAGAATTATTTTATGATGGATTAGTTAATCACCAAAGTGGTCAAATCATTAAGTTATTTAATTCTAAATTAATGATGTGTTATTTCATTTGCCCATAGAATGGATGCTAAACAAAATATGACAATTATTGGTTTGTGGGTAAATTGAAGTTCATTGTTATAAAGCATTTCTGAATCATCCAAAGGTTGATTAATTGTTGTTATAATCTATGAGCATAATTGTTGGAAATTTGTGTGCATTATTAGTTTTATTTATATATCCAAAGAATATGAATATTGCTAGTTAGTGTATATGCAATTTCCTAAAACCGTTAAATTAATTAGTATCAATTTTTGTTATTGTATATTGATGGTCACCCAAAGGAGAACAATAATATACATAGATTGTTAAGTAATTTTGTTATTAGAATCTGTATGTTATGTTATTTTATGTCTCAAAGTATTAATGAAATGCATGTGTTAAATTACAGTATCTGCCCCCTACTTCGTTGCACTCGTTTGCTATGTCTGTTCCAATATTTAATGGGCTTAATTTCTCTGATTGGAGTGAGCAAGTTCTTTTTCATCTTGGTCTAATGGACCTTGATCAAGCACTCCAAACTGAGAAACATGCTGCTATTACTGATGAGAGTAGCAATGAAGAGAAAGCCTATTATAAAGCTTGGGAAAAGTCAAACAGATTAGGCCTAATGTTTATGCGAATGAGTGTAGCAAATAATATCAAGTATGCTCTTCCCAAAACTGAAAGTGCAAAGGAATTTATGAAATTTGTGGAAGAGCGCTCCCAAACTGCTGATAAGTCTCTTGCTGGGACGTTGATGAGTACCTTAACCACAATGAAGTTTGATGGTTCTCGTACTATGCATGAGCATGTCATTGAAATGACAAATATTGCAGCAAGACTTAAGTCTTTAGGAATGGAGGTTGATGAGAATTTCCTTGTGCAGTTCATTCTGAACTCATTACCATCTGAGTATGGTCCTTTCCAAATGAACTATAATACTATAAAAGATAAATGGAATGTTCATGAATTGAATAGTATGCTAGTTCAGGAGGAAACTCGGATTAAGAATCAAGGAAATCACTCCATTCACTATGTCAATCATCAAGTAGCTGGAAAGAAGGAAGGAAAGAAACATGGAAAGGGAAAGGAAAAGGGCAAAGGACAACTAAAGATTAATGATTCGTCTGTCAAAATTCAGAAGAAAGAAAAAAGGAATGATAGATGTCATTTCTGTGGGAAGGCTGGACACTTCCAGAAGGATTGCCCAAAACGTAGAGTTGGTTCGAAAAGAAAGGTAAGTTAAATGCTTATTATGTATGTTTCGAATCAAATTTAACTGAAGTGCCACATAATTCGTGGTGGATAGATTTTGGATGCACAACTCATGTTTCTAATACGATGCAGGGATTTCTTACGATCCAAACCATAAGCCCAAATGAGAAGATTGTTTTCATGGGGAATAGAGTGAAGGTTCCAGTTGAAGCTGTCGGGACTTATCGTTTAATCTTGGACACTGGACATCATTTGGATTTGTTTGAAACTCTTTATGTACCTAATATTTCTAGGAATTTAATTTCTGTATCTAAACTTGATGTTTCTGGATACTCTTTTAGGTTTGGTAATGGTTGTTTCAGTTTGTATAAGAATACCTTTATGATTGGATCTGGTATACTTTGTGATGGTTTATATAAATTAAATCTTGATAGTTTGTATGCTGAAACTCTTATGACCTTGCATCATAATGTTGGCATTAAACGTAATTTAGTGAATGAACGTTCTGCTTATTTGTGGCATAATCGTTTAGGTCATATTTCCAAAGCAAGAATGGAAATGTTGATACTTAATGGTATTCTTCCAGATTTAAATTTTACTGATCTTAATATTTGTGTGCCATGTATCAAGGGAAAGTTAACAAAGCACACGAATAAAGGTGCCACTAGAAGCAGTCAGCTTCTTGAAATCATACACACTGATATATGTGGACCTTTTAACGTTAGTTCTTTCAATAGAGAAAAGTATTTTATCACTTTTATTGACGACTATTCACGTTATGGATATATCTATTTATTGCATGAGAAATCTCAAGCAGTAAATGTCTTAGAAATTTTTGTAAATGAAGTTGAGAGACAATTAGAGAGAAAGGTGAAAATAGTGAGATCAGATAGAGGTGGTGAGTATTATGGAAGGTATGATGAATCTGGACAACACCCTGGTCCATTTGCTAAATTCCTTGAGAAGCGTGGTATTTGTGCTCAATACACAATGCCAGGTACACCGGAACAAAATGGTGTATCTGAAAGGCGTAATCGAACCTTATTGGATATGGTTAGGAGCATGTTAAATAAATCTTGTGTACCTGAATCATTGTGGATGTACGCTTTGAAAACTGCGATGTACTTATTGAATAGGGTTCCTAGTAAGGCAGTTCCAAAGACACCTTTTGAACTATGGACAGGAAGGAAACCTAGTTTAAGGCACCTGCACGTTTGGGGTTGCCAAGCAGAAGTAAGAGTCTACAATCCACAAGAAAAGAAATTGGATGCAAGAACAATCAGTGGATTTTTCATTGGTTATCCAGAAAAGTCTAAAGGGTACATATTTTATTGTCCTACCCATAGTATAAGAATAGTTGAATCTGGAAATGCTCGGTTCATTGAGAATGGTGAAACCAGTGGGAGTAGTACTCCAAGAAATGTGGAGATTAAGGAAATTAGAATGCAAGTTCCTATAGCTCGAGCTTCGACTTCCACAATTGTTGTTCCTCATGTTGTTGAACCGCAAAACAATCAAGAAGAACAACAAATAATTGATCCTCAAGTTGACAATGAACCTTTAGTAGAACAACCACAAGAAGTAGCATTAAGAAGATCCCAAAGAGACAGGAGACCTGCTATTTCGAATGATTATGTGGTATATCTACAAGAGTCGGAAGAAGACTTAGGAATGGGTAATGATCCAGTTTCATTTGAAGATGCCATTAATTGTGATAATTCTGAGAAATGGTTAGAAGCTATGAAAGATGAGCTTAAATCAATGGAACAAAATGATGTATGGGACCTTGTGGAATTGCCTAAAGGGTGCAAGAAAGTTGGATGTAAATGGGTCTTTAAGACTAAGCGCGATTCTCTTGGCAATATCGAACGTTTCAAGGCCCGACATGTTGCCAAAGGTTTTACTCAAAGAGATGGCATTGATTATAAGGAAACGTTTTCACCAGTTTCCAAGAAAGATTCTCTCAGGATAATCATGGCATTGGTAGCTCATTATGATTTAGAGCTGCACCAAATGGATGTGAAAACTGCCTTTCTTAATGGGAATTTAGAAGAAGATGTTTATATGGATCAACCAATGGGTTTTTCAATTAAGGGGAAAGAACATATGGTGTGTAAACTTAAGAATTCAATATACGGACTCAAGCAAGCCTCCCGACAATGGTATCTCAAGTTCAAAGATACTGTTGTGTCTTTTGTATTTAAGGAAAACATCGTTGGTCGATGTATATATCTGAAGGTCAGTGGGAGCAAATTTATCTTTCTAATTCTGTATGTTGATGACATCTTGCTTGCAACTAATGATCTTGGTCTATTAAGTGAGACTAAGAAATTTCTATCTAGCAATTTTGAAATGAAGGATATGGGCGAGGCGAGCTATGTGATTGGAATAGAAATATTCCGTGATAGATCACAGGGACTGTTAGGCTTGTCACAAAAGGCTTATATTAATAAAATTCTAGAAAGATTTAGAATGGACAAATGCTCTGCATCCCCTGTTCCAATTCAGAAAGGAGATAAATTTAATCTCATGCAATGTCCAAAGAATGATTTGGAACGAAAACAGATGGAAGCAATTCTTTATGCATCTGTCGTTGGGAGTTTAATGTATGCTCAGATGTGTACGAGACCTGATATTAGTTTTGCAGTTGGTGTGTTGGGGAGATATCAGAGTAATCCAGGATTGGATCCTTGGAAGGCTGCAAAGAAAGTCTTACGATACTTGCAAGGAACAAAGGATCACATGCTTACTTATAGGAGATCCGATCATCTTGAGGTTGTAGGATATGCAGATTCTGATTTTGCTGACTGTGTAGATACAAGAAAGTCTACATCTGGTTATGTGTATCTTTTAGCTGGAGGAGCGATATCGTGGATGAGTGGGAAGCAGAAGGTCATTGCTACTTCCACAATGGAAGCTGAATTTGTGGCATGCTTTGAGGCCATGGTTCACGGTAAATGGTTGCGGAACTTCATTTCAGGACTTGGAATCGTCGACAGCATTGCCAAGCCGCTGAAAATTTATTGTGATAACTCCACAGCTGTCTTCTTTTCTAAAAACGACAAGTATTCCAAGGGTGCTAAACATATAGAGATGAAATACCTTGCCGTTAAAGAAGAAGTGCAGAAACAAATAGTGTCAGTAGAACACATTAGCACCGACCGTATGATTGCTGACCCTTTAACAAAGGGGTTACCGCCCAAAATATTTAATGAACATGTTAAAAGTATGGGCATAGTTAGCAAGTAGACATTAATGTATATTATGATGATGTTTAATTTATTTATGTTTATGTATTATGACACTATGAGCTCTTAAATGAATATGTTTCTGCTTTACCTGTTTTCTAAGTGTATACATAATTTGTTTTTGGATTAATGATAACAGGTTGTCTTTATAAGAAAGACATTATTGTTGGACCGATTATGTGCTTCTCGATTAATGGTCATATTAAGGAAAATGATTAATTTGTGGTACATGGAAGAGACTACATCGATTTAGTGATGTACAATCGCCATGACTCATATTAGTTCCTATTCTTAATTATGATTTATGATGTACTCAATATATGAAATTATTTAGTTGTATTAATGCGCATTATGTCAATTTAATTATGTTATTTATTTGTCCATAAGGTTGGTTATTGTCACATGAGCCAAGTGGGAGAATGTAAGATTTAAGTGTCTCATGTGAGGAACATGTGACTTATTTATAAGAAGGACTAATAAATAAATAATAGAATACTAAAGGACTAAATAATAATTGTGTTAAAATGAGAAGTTATTTTTAGTTATGATAACAACTGTTGCCTGATGGGATGCAACAGTTCAGAAAAGTTAAATATCAGAACAAGGTCCTCTTCCTGGTAATCATGTCATTATCTGAATTTCTCCCCATCACTAAAGATCAGAGCATATACGGATAAAGCAAAGGAAGAAAAATCTTGCTTCGCAATCATCAAACCAGTGATTCACATCAAGGCTGCTATTGCTATTGCTATGGATAAAGGTATGTGATCTTTCCTTACTAATTGATTGTGAGAATCATGAAATTCTAAGATTCATGTCTCTATTCATGTTATTTTATGAAAACTCTTACATAGAGATTCAAAGTTTTATATAAGTTACGGTGCGGTGGTTAAATATATTTAATTATATACAAGGTTAATTACTTTCATTTTTTTGGTGATAAAGGTTAATTAGTTTCTAGTAACTTATAAATAATAGGGGTGTTTTAGCCTAAGACCTTGTATTATATTTTACCAGATGGATCCATGTGCAAAGTTAATTAAGAATTTTGAATCTGATCTTTTCATTAGAATTCTACCACTAACTAATATAATATGATTAATGAATGAAGTGCCACATCATCAACTTCACGTCATATCATGTAGCACCTCTAGTAAAATTAAGAGGGAAGTAAGCTTCGTTCCATGTTGTAATGTCTCAGTCAGTTTAAAAGGGAAAGAATAAGTGAATAATGATAATGGAGTTAGTTGCCTCTTACTTTAAGAATGGATCGGAGAAGGGAGAAGAGGATGGAGATAATGTAGTTTGAACAATGTATTTGCACATGGTCTTGAATGTTAATGTTTTTTTTAATAAAGGGTGAATTAAGCTTTTGATCCGGGTAAGGGCATCCACAGTGGAGTCTTAAGTTAAGACTCACCAAACTCTAACACATTAGCATTACATCATCATTTAGCGATCAGACTCAACTTCATATTTTTCATATTTTCTACCACAACAGAGTCTTAACACGAGACTCACCAAACATGCATCAATATTACATTATCGTGTACTTTTATACATAATTTTATTTCAATAATGTTTTTTAATACAATTTCATAATATTAATTACGTAGAATTTATAAAAATAATCCCAAATAATTTTTAAATATTAAAATTAAATCAAAGTAATCATTACAATAATTGTAAAATAACTTGGGATGGGAGCACCCCTTGTGCTCCTTTTTATGTTTTAATTTGATTTT